>CAKLNU010000210.1:95000-2522614 GCA_922788865.1 Poeciliopsis turneri
CAGACTTTTTCATGTGGCTGGAGCTTTAAAGTAATGCGTTACAAATGGGAATGCTTCTTAAGAGCAGCATTTGTGTTTGTAGGATAAGAAGTAATTAAAAGTCACAACCACACAGATACTTAAAAAAGAAGCAGGACATAGTTTTTATTATCACTTTTATCATTATCACAGTTTTACCACAACATGTTGTGGTAAAACTCAGTCTGTAATCTTCCACCTTTGTAAGAACTAAATGAGTTTTTTCATAGAAAACATCGACAGTCTTCATGTTCATATGGTCCACAATATTATGGTTGATGCTTAAACTTGTTGGTTTTTCTCGTTAAAGTCTCTGTCACAAACAGAATATTATAAAAAGTGAACATAATCAATAAAAACATCTTAAATTTGTTGCTGTTTTAACGTGAGTCCAATTCTCCGCAGAAACTGGCTCCGGTAAAAATGGCTGAGGAGGTCCAGCTGGATTCAAACCTGCAGATTCCTGGTAAGACCCATGTTTGTTTTATTTTTTAATTCATCCTGGTTGAAATGAGTCACTTCTTCTGCATCCTCTGGAGCGCTGACCTATCGTCGTCCCACTCCCACTGGGGTCCACTGCCCACTTTGGATTCCAGTGACATTCCAGTCATTCCTGCTCATTTCAATTATCCAGACTCACTTCAAGAGAACTCTGCCGCGTTCTCATTTCTCACCGTAACCTTCTTTAGTTGTGGTAATTCTGTGATTATATCGCTAGATATTGTTGTTAATCTCTTAATTTCCAATTATTTCTGCAGGTGGGAGTTTATCCATTCCATCTTCGCCGACCACAGCCAGGAACGACTGCAGCATCACGCCGCTCACGCCCTCGCCTTCACCGGTAACCGGCAGCCTCTCTCCGCCACACACCCTTCCCGTTCTCTGCTCTCTCTATATATATAGAGCTTCTACCTGTTATTAGTGGGTCACAAGAGGCTTAAGCTCTCAGTTTACGGTCGAGAATAAACATGAAAACCAGTACTTCAGCAGGAATGTGATCTGGGGAAAAGAAGTGCACAGAAAAGAAGTTCAGCAATCACAAAACTGGTTGTACATTATGTATTTGAACTAATTTTTCAAGACAGAATGATCTTATATATATAAAAAAAAAACTGATTCATTCCATTTAGCTTATAGAGGGATGTTACATAAAATCAGCTTTTTTGAGCTTGAAAGCATAATATTTACTTCTCAATCCAAAGCTGCAGGCAAAGAACAGGAGATTGTTAAAGAGACAAAGGCCCAATTTCAAGGCGCCAAATTGCAAAATCATACAGCATTTTTATAACAAATGAAGGCAAGTATAGTTACTGGATTGTGTTATAAAATGGCTGTATGTGCTGTATATCCTGTACTGTCTCTTTAAATGTCCCTTTTGCAAATTGCTTTTTGTAGCAGCAAACTTTTGGCATCATTCTGACTCTCAGTTCATTGAAATTGTTTTCCACCATAATTAAGGTGAAGGATTTCCAAAAGATTATTGTTTGCCTCCTTCATCTCCTCCAAATCAGTTTTTCTGAGTTTTCAGAATCAGTGTCAAGTGGGAAAACCCAGTTCTTCTCAATGTCAAACTATTTCACCAAAACCGCCCCCACAGGAATTTGGTTATGATGTTCAATCTCGTGATCACAGGTTATGTTAAGCTAATCATAAACTGTAATATTCTGGAGTGTCTGGTGTTCTGAGGGATATATATTAGCTGCGTTTCTTGTTTTAGGAGGGTGGTGGCGCTGCATGTTTTTCAATGACGTGTGATTTTAACTGCATTTGTCATTTAATTGGGAAATGACGTTGTTGTTTGTTTTGTTGTTGGTTTTTTTATATTACAATATCAACAAAGTTCTGCACAAATTTGTAAATGGAAACCCAGTTACTGACACCAAGTAGTTCAATCAGTAGTTATAGCATAGCTGTCATAGTAAAAGACTGTTAAAATAAAAACCAGCTTGAACATCACAGATAAATATCTGCTTCAAATCAACAGCCATATGTTGCCTTCAGCTACACTCAAATCACAGTAAAATAAAAAATAAAAAAAGATTTCAAAAGGGCACTTTTCTTGTCCAGCGATAAAAGAAAAGGGACTTTAACTCCCCTTAGTGTCTATCTGAATAACTATAACAACAACTCCTGCCTCTTGTTGTGGCAGAGGGTGGAGGTCAGACCCAGAATGGCTTGTCCCTTCTCTGTCGTCATCGCCATAGACTTTGGGACGACCTCCAGCGGCTACGCTTTCAGCTTCACGCAGGACTCCGAAGCCATACATATGATGAAGTAAGAATCTGCTTATATTCCTCCCATTTATACAATTTCTACTGATTTTAACTCCCATTTACGTCACTGCGTCACTCTGTGCAGACGCTGGGAGGGCGGCGACCCCGGAGTGGCCAATCAGAAGAGCCCGACGTGTTTGCTCCTGACTCCTGATTTGCGATTCCACAGTTTTGGGTTTGCAGCCCGGGATTTCTACCATGACTTAGACCCGGAAGAGGCCCAGCACTGGCTCTACTTTGACAAATTTAAAATGAAAATCCACAGCACCAGTGTAAGTAGGACATGGTCAGAAGTTTGCATACACCCTGTCATGGGCAAGAAATATGTCACGTTCAAATATAAACACACACCCAGACTGATGCATCTCCACATGTTTCACCTTAGCCACATACTTTTTATAGCCTGAAACAAGCTTCTGCTAGAATCTATTTACCGGTGTTTCAATTATTGTCCACAATTTGTCAATAGAGTCGAGGTTTGGGCCATTTCAGAAACTTTATCCACATTTGGTACCAGCGCCTTGTTGGTACAACCGACTGTCTCAAAGTTTCAATCATTTAACTGCCACCCTCAAATGAACTGAAATTTAGAAAATTGTTTAATTACTATTGAATAAAACCTCAGAAATCAGTAAGTCTGAAGCTTAACCTGACATGGAAGATTCAAAGTGAGAGCAGTTATCAATAAAAATGCCCCTACTCTGCTTGGCATAGTCAAAGTAAATCTTTCAAATCTAAGAACAAAGTACCAGTTGTCATGCATGATTACACAAAGTTGATGGTCTAAAGAAAATGGAGGAATATGTTCAAGTTTTTTTATTTTCAAGCTAAAATCAACAGCTTCAAAATCTAAAAAAGTTAAAACCACATTTTCCAGTTGGACGATCTTCCCAAAGGAAACCCAGAATTAAATCCTCATTGAATGGATTGAGGCAATGTGCTCAAAGACAACCAATCTGAACTATCCCTGAAATGATTAATCAGATTAATAATGATTACTCGATTATTGAAATAATCATCAACTAATTTAGTAACTGATTAATCGTTTACTGGAGGATACAGACTAAAATAAGTGTTTCTTGCTAATAGAAAATCACATTCAGAAAAGTAATTAAACCAAAACTGTACAAAAAATATAAACATTTTGCATTTAAGACCCTCTGTCTGCAAACATATTCTACCCAGAACTCCTGAAGTGTCAATTTTAGCTTCACCCAGTTCAAATTCTGTTAAAAATAATCTAATTTTAGAAACATTTCCTATCCAATTTTTGATTGGTCAACAGGTTTAGCTCTACACTGCATGGATGCTAAGTCAAGCAGAAACATGTTGATAGAAGAATTTCTTCATCTGCAGATGCATCCTCAGCTACAAAGATAATAATAATTTAATAATTTAACTATTTGTTTATTTGCATCTTCCAGTGTGTTTCTAATATATAAAAGGGCTTAAAAAAAATCTGTGGAATTTGCCAATTTTCTTACCCGATTAATCAATTAATCGTCTGAGTAACCAATTACTCATTATTGAACTCTTGAATTAATGAAAACAAGCTTGTTCAAATGTCCACCCAAGGAACAACAGCTAATAAAGCTCATGGTTTCCACGTCTCGACAGGATCTGACGATGGAGACGGAGCTGGAGGCTGTTAACGGTCGGAAGGTCCGGGCCATCGAGGTGTTTGCACACGCCCTGCGCTTCTTCAGAGAACACGCTCTGAAGGTAAGGCCTCGGTCGTCAAGGCAACGCGACGTCGCGCAGTCCGTCGCTGTGTTTCCGGATCTACGGAGTAGTGGTACTCAGAGGTGACTGGAGGTTCTGTTTCAGGAGGTGAAGGACCAGTCGTCTTCGGTGCTGGAAGGAGAGGAGATCAGATGGGTGATCACCGTCCCAGCTGTGTGGAGGCAGCCGGCCAAGCAGTTCATGAGAGAGGCGGCGTACCTGGTAGGACGTTGCCACACATCTGATGTCGAAGCAAACCCGTCCTCAGATTAAAAGAAAACATTTACTTTGCGTGGGAAGGTTTCCCTCCACATCATCCTTCCAAACTAATTATCCTTCTACAAACAGCTTGTGTTCTCAGAAAAAGTATTTTTTTAAAGGGCATCTATTATATAAAATTAACATTTTGCACCTTTTTGAATTTCCATTTGGGTCTCAACTGCTTCTAAAAAAAAATCAAACTGCTTAAAAAAATCACAGAACTGTTTTATGGGGTCTGAAAAATGTGCCATTTTAAAAACCTTTCAGTTCTTAAGTCACATTCCAATGACCCTGCTCTGTTACCTAGCAACCTCAGCCAAGCAAAAACCTGTTACCTAGCAACCCCAGTGGAATTCCAGCATGCTTGGTCAGCTGATTTTACCACTGTATGTGTTGCACAATGGCTGCTGGAAAAGACAAGAGTTTTGTTGTTGACTTACCATCCAGAACCCACTTAGTGCATTCTTGTTGGTTGCGCAGGAGGCTCCAATTCTGCTTTTCAAAAATGTACTGTTGTATAATTGTGCATCTGTTTACAGCCATTTTCATCTGTGAGTGTAATCTTCGAGTGAGGGGTGTGGCCAGCAGCAGCTTAGCTGGATTTAAAGTGGCAAGAGGCCATAAAACAGCTCAAAATAGAACTGACCAGACTAAAATCTTGTTATCTAAGAATGGTTGCCTGCAAAAACAGTGTAACCCATAAACCTTTCGTAATCTTTTCAAGGGAGCAAAATAGGTCACCTTTTCGGTTTAGAGGAAAATATCCTGTTATAAATATTAATTGCTGAATTAATATTTATAACAATTTTCTATTAATTTGAGGATTTTAGGAAGCCCAGTTCGTATGTCTGAGAGAGAAACAGAGAATAAGGAAGGAAAACATCAAGCTGGAAAGAAAGCCTGGGATAAAAGACAGATTAGCGTTCCCATGAAGGATCCTTTACACAGATTACAGAATGCATTTGGCTTTGTCTGTGATTGTATGTCACCCTATGAAAATGCTCACACCCTTTCTTATTGTGTACGTGTTAGAGCGACTTGTAGGAAGTGTGCGTGCATGCACAGGAATGCATCGAGCAGAAGGTTCATGCAGCTCTGCATCTCTTTCTGCACCTCTTTCTGTCAAAATCACTGTCATCTCTAAGCTCTGCACACAGAATGAATCATTTATACTTTTTGCCACTTGCTTCCATCTCAGGTGAGTTCATGAAAAGTCAAACAGACACACACACACTCTGACACACACATGCTCTGCGCGGGCTGCTGGCTTAAGGCCTGTCAGGGCGTGTGTGCTTCCTGCTGGTGGTGATGTCATTAGGAGCGAACAATAAGGGAGACCGGCGTACAAACACAGGAAGTAGAGAGCAGACCCCCGCCCTGCACAGACACAAACTTATTGTTACAGCCTACTCAACCTTACGCCCCATAACATCACGTCTAATACTTATACAAGTCGTTTAAATCTTTCATCCTAACAGATGATACACAGTTCAGGTCAGGTTTGACAGTTTTTATCTTTAAATCTGTTCAGTGAAAAGGGATTCTTTCAGTGTCGCCACTGTTTTTCTTGCTGTTGACCTCTGCAACCTCTCCTCTTTTCCATCCAAAGGTCAATGTGAAGTACACAGCTCTGTGTAGTTAACATTTTATCCTGACCTATAAGCAAAAAAGATAGTCAAAGAAAAACTATGTCCACCCTATCATTCAGTAGATTGTGGAACTTCCTGCAGCAGCGATAATATAAAGCTTATCTGTCTCTTTGGGCTCATTATCTTGTTGATGACCCAGTTTGGACAAAGACCCAGCTCATTTTGCACATTTTTATGATCCATTTGGGTCTCAATTTGCTTCTAAAAACAACCAAGTGATAAAAACAAACAAACAAAAAAAAAAAAAAACACCCCGCTGTTAATTTGACAAGTTCATGACTTTTTGGTGTCTGGAAAATGAGACATTTCAAAACCCTCCAGATTGTTAGGCCACATTGTGCAGGCACTGTCTGTGCCGTTACCTGGCAACCCCAACTGAGCCCAGCCCCGTTACCTAGCAGCCCAAGCTGAGCTCCATCCAGAAATCACTCGACGTATTCTTGTGGGCTGTGCATAAGGCTCCACTTCTGCTTTTCAAAGATGATTCTCGTCATCTAAAATTGATTTTGCGTTAAAAAAAAAGTAAATAAATGTAGTGAACATGTATTGTATCGCCCACAGCCCATCCTGACCTATTCAAGGAAGCCTAATAAGGCTACTGCATCTCTGTACGCGCTGGTCTCTCTATGTCGCAGCACACTGTACGTCTCTTCTGCGTCCTCCAGGCTGGACTGGTGTCTCCCGACTGCCCTGAGCAGCTCCTCATCGCCCTGGAGCCCGAGGCCGCCTCCATCTACTGTCGGAAACTCCGGCTGCACCAGGTGATCGACCTGAGCCTGCAGCCAATCACAAACGGCCTGGACCTGGACGGGACCCGGCCCTTCGACTCCAGCTTCAGACAAGGCAGGTGGAGCGGCAGCCAGGAGTTTTCTTCATTAGCATAAGCGTGAAACCTCACTGTTTGTTTTTGGAGAGAAACAAAGAGCCGGGGGGAAAGACGTGACCTCAGATGTGGCTCATGTTCTTGCCTCAAATGGCTTTACAGACGTGTGTGTGTGTGTGTGTGTGTGTGTGTGTGTGTGTGTGTGTGTGCGTGGGTGTGTTTGTGTGTGTGTGTATTCGGGGAAGGTTACGTAAAGACAAACCACTTTGAACAGGGCATATGTTTCATGTAGAGCTGCCAGAGAAGCAGAAATGGATTCATGAGCTGAGGAGGAAAGAGGAGAAGAGCTGTGTTTAAACAGACCGCAGAATTCCCAGAAAGGGGAAGCGTTCATCCGAAGGCTCCCTTTAATCAACGTTACACTCTGCCTGGGACGCTTTCTCTGGAGTTCAGTTAAATTTGCATCTAAAGGCAGTACTCTAATCTTACAGTGTAGGAGTTTCATCAGAAATAGCAAAAAAATGTAACCCATAAACCTTTCCTAGGAAGCATAATAGGTCACCTTTTAACTGTAGAGAACAGTATCCTTTTATAAATATTAACTGCTGAACTTTTTCTGTTAATTTGAGGATTTTAGGAAGCCCAGTTTGTGTATCAGAGAGAGAGAGAAGGATTTTTGCAAAAAATGTTTTGTACAGCCCATAGACGCATTATAATCTCTTCAAGTAAGCATAATAGTTCACTTATAAAGGAGAACATTTTGCGTATTGAAGAGAAAAAAGCTTTTCAGCTGGATTCAAACTCTGCCTCAGTTTGCAGGACTAAAACACTTTTGAGGACCTAAAAGCACAATGTGGAACTCAGAGGGGGGGAAATCAGCATGCATAATTCAGCGGGCGAAGAACATGCCGTCCAAACTCCCCTGCAAAGGCCCACTTATACATACGCAGCCTGCAATGCACACAAAGAACATTCACACACTCTAAACACAGGATATTGTAATTGGAACAAGGTGCAGTGTGACTGTGATCTCACCCCTCCTGGCCTGTCACTCTCCCTCTCCTTCACTCGCTTTTTGCTTTCTTTCGCTTTTTCTTTCACTCTCTCACTTTATTTTCTCTCTGAGGTCGGTCTCATTCCCAGGACCAAAAGGACAGAAAAAAAGCAACCCCACACAAATACAGACACACAAACTTGGCATCATTGACCTGTTTTTTTCATCTTCTTCTTCTTCTTCTTCTTTCCTGCTATCTTTAGTTTTCCTTCCACCTCACTTCGTGTCCAAATTTAGCGCCGGGGAGTCGTAAAAACAAGCACATGTGCATTTTCTCTTCTGATTTCTGTTTTTTCCTCAACAAAAACATACACATGAAATCGAAGCTTGCATGATTTCACTCGGCCTTCGTTCGGCTTCATTTACAAAGCACACACTATCACACAGGTGGCCATTCAAATAAGTCTTTGCTTTCAAGACGCCGTTGCGCAACAGCTTCAGTTTGCTGTGTCCTATATCGTTAAACACGGAATATTTGTTTTGATTTCAACAACCCCCGCGTGGTTTTTAAGAAGTTTCTTGTGTGCAGTTTCATCTGAGTTTCACACAAAGCATTCAATGAGTCTAAAAATAAAATATTTTACATCAACGTAATTTGCCTCCATACATGTGAGATATTGATTTGACTTGACTAATAAAATGACATTTAAACACAAAACTGTTTTGTTGAAGCCCACTTTCTGTGGCTCTTTAGAGTCTGGAGGGCCACAGAAATAGTTATGCCGGACCAGATTTGGCCCACGGGCCTTCAGTTTGACATATGTGTGCTGAAGCTTCTCCACAATCTTATGTGGAGCTAAATAGGAGCCATAAAGGTTGTTCAAAAGAACCACAATAAAGAAATAAAAAAGGATTTGCAACTTTAAAAAATCAACTGCAAAAAAAACCTTGGAACTCAAAAAAAAAAAGACTTTAAATCTGAAAAGTAATTTTTTCAGTTTCAAAACTTTTTTCCCCCTCCATTTATATATATATTTTTTTCAGTTTTAAATTTTTATTTCAGTTTCAAACTTTTTGCCGGGTGTCAAATCTTTTTGTTTTTTCAGGCTGGACGTTATTATTTCTAGATTTTTCATGATTTGTTTGAGCTATTTACTGACAGGATGCACTGACAACTTAAATTATCTTTAAAACTAAGAAATGAGGTGCAGAAGTTTGTTTATTCTGTTTTGGTTCTGATCAACACATGGATTAAAGGTGGAGACTCAAATATTTACATACACCCTGGCGACTGGATTCAAATATAACTTAAAGATCTCAGAATGTCTATTTTTATCATTTTTCTAATCATATTTTATATATTTGATGTATATTTAGTCTTTAAAACCACAGTAACTAACATTTTGGTGGTGTATTATCTTCCAACATGGCCATCAGGAACATCTCTTCTTCTCCAGCTGTGTGTTTGCGCGTACTCTGTTTCGCTGTCGTCTTAATTTCTTCAGTGATTATACTTTAAGTGTGTTTACATGGGGAAAGAAAAAAAATGTTTGACAACCAGAAAAGCAAAGTGAGGCTCGGCAAAGTGGTGATGACTCCTTCCAGCTGGAAAGAGTCCAGGCAGCCAATAAAGCATCGTCATGTGATTAAAATAAAACCATACAAGCCGCAAATTTAATCCATATTTTGTACTTTAAACTTCAAATAATATCTGTTTTGATTTTTTTCTACCATTATGATACACAGGCCAGATATTTTGAGATAATAGGAACCCTATTTACACTTTTTTGTGATCTCTTAAGACCACCAACCTTGCGAACCAGAGTTTCTTGCACACCAACAGCCTCCCAATGGATGTAACGAGAGCTCAACACGGAGAAGTTGAACTAAACATCACAAAATGGCACATTAAGTATGTTTAAACCAACGTCTAAACCTCTGATAAACTTGACGAGGAATTTCAGGAATGCAGTAATATGTGTTTTACCAAAACATGCGCCACTTCCTCAAGTGAAAAAAGCCCTAAAACGAGTTATTTTCTTTAAAATTTTAGAAACACGAGACCTTTAATACAAGAACATTTAATAATGAGACAGAAAAAAAATCATAAAAGAAGTTTTTTTGATTAGAAACTTATTTCTCAATTTGCCTAAAAATAAAATGTCTCTGAAAATGTGCCTTTAACATTTAGAATGTAATTTTTAAAGTTGATCAGGGTTTTCAGGAACAGTTAATTGGAAAAAGACGGATTAAGGTTAAAAAGTAAAATAAAACGCCAGATTACACTCAGAGACAAAGACCTTTCAAATGTGCTAAAAACAATGCTCATAATTTTAGGATTTTGTAAAAAGTAATAAGTAATCCTAACTTAAAGCCAGATTTAATGTTAATTGAGAAAAATAATTATTTGTCTTTATAAATCTGTATGTAACTGTCTGAACTGTGACTCTGTTAGCTCTGAATTCAACAGAAAAATTATGACAAAAGAAAATAAAAGTGACAATAAGAACTTTTTTAGATAACTGTATGGGACAATTATATCCCCACAAGCACAAATAATGCTCTTAAAAAACATTATCATTTGTAATATGCTAATTTAAGACACTAGTTGCATAAAGAAGTGTAATGTATATCACTAAACTTCTCACATTTAATCAAATTTATTGATATTTAATGATACTCTTACTGAACAGTTGGGAAAATAATACAAAAATAAATAAATAAATAAATGCTGTCATAGTTTTTTACCCCAATCAATTAATTGCATAATAAATTCAAACGAATTCAATTGTTTTTCCATTGACATACCTTATCATTTATCTCTTTTGTTTCTCTGTTTCTACCAAAAACTGGATGATAAAAGTCTTCAGTTTGGTGCCTTGAGCTTAACTATTCCTTTTTGAAGGATAATTTTGTCCAAAAAGACTTCAAAACTTATTTTATTTGTTGTTTTGCTTATTTATTTTAGATATTTAAAATGTCTTCCAGTATCACGTAAAAATGGTCTCAAAACAACATTATTATCATTTATCGCAATAACGTCTGGAACAATTTATCCTCCAGCAGAATTTGTTATTGTAACATCGTGGAAAAGATGTGGACTATCTCTTTAAGAAATCCTGAAACACATTGTTTCCCATCTGAACTTGGTGAGAACGAGTTGTTGCCTTTAGGCCAGTTGTTGTTGTTTTCATCCAGCTTTTAAAAACCGTTTTTGTTTTGTTTTGTTCTGCAGCGAGGGAGCAGCTGAGGCGGTCCAGACACAGCCGGACCTTTCTGGTGGAGAGTGGAACCGGGGAGCTGTGGTCCGAGCTGCAGACCGGTGAGTGTGTCTGACGGTCCAACACTGATGGCTTTGACCTTTACCCTCCGACATGCTGACTATGTTATGCAGAGATGTTGTGTGTGTGTGTGTGTGTGTGTGTGTGTGTGTGTGTGTGTGTGTGTGTGTGTGTGTGTGTGTGTGATGAGGGGGAGGGGCTGCGTTGTGTGTAGTTTATTTTTTTCCCCTCCAGACAGAATCGATGTTTGAGAGTCCTTTCCAGAAAACCTCCTGCTCCGATTGGGTCGAACAATATTCAGGATTTACGTCTCAATGTTGTGTTAAAAAATATCCTTCCAGGGCAGAATTTGAGTTTGATGGTTTCTGCGTCGAACCGTAACGGCAATCTGATGAAACACGTGGCCTCACTGACCTTTTCTGCTCTTTCCTGTCCAAACTCACACACGCACACGCACAGGACGGACCCGACCCGTGGGACTCTCTACCCCTGCGCCGCAAACCCACTGAGGCAGTTACACAAGAAACCTTCCTTTGTCCTCCTCACTTGCATTTTATTTGTTGTTTCTTTGCAGATGTAGTCATTTTGTTCCGTGTGTTTTTATGTTTGGGTTGAAACCGAGTCCTTCACTTATCTCCATGCACATCATAAACACTCTCAGACACACAGACGTTACTCAACCCTGAAGTTGTTTATTGGTTTAGAGCCTTAAGGGAAAACAACAGACACACCTTCAAAAAGCAAATCACTCAGATTGATCTCTACTCCTGCCTTGAACTTTGTCACATGATGTAATACTACAGCAACAAACTTTAATAGCAGAAAATACTTTAGTTAAATCAATCAGCCTGCAATAAGAAAGCAGTAAAAATCTGTTGTAGTACAGTAAATATGTCAAATATCACTATTTCTCTGCTAAGTTAAAAGCTAGTATTATAAAATGTATGGTTATGTTCTGGGATAGCAGTGAGATAAAAATATATGGTTTGAATATAATAAAAGAATAATAGTTGACATATTCAAGACTCTAATCACCATCAAACCTCATATGTTCCCATATGTTTTATTTTTACAGAAAATAATTACCTTTATTTTGTAATAAATGATGAAAACGGGTAAATAAACATAACTGACTTAGAAAAATTAACTTAGAGTGAAATATATGTATATGAATGTTTAATGAATCCAAAATGCATCACAAGAGACAGAGAAAGAGATTTACTGTGGAAAAAAACAACAAATTTTCAGAAAACACTGCTAAGATGATTGTCAAATTAAAAAAAAATGTTACAGATCAATATGCAAAAAACAATGAGCAAAATACAAGTAAAAATCACACTTTAAAAAAAAAGGTAGAAATACATCGTTATCAGCAAAAGAATCTATAAAAATTTTAAAAATTTCTTCTTTTTAAAAATATTTTAAGTCATGCACGACTGTTGTAATATAAAAAAACTATGGAAAAGCTAAATAGGTGTGAATACTTTTTGAGGTGCTGTAAAAACAACACCTTTAAGATGTGCATTGCTGCATGTCTTAAAGAATTATGACAGTAAGAATGAAAAAAAAACACTTCATAACAAAAAATAAAACTAAAGACATGAGATGAGAGTGAACATTTTTGCTCACTGCTTCCTGTGTGTAGGTGACAGGTACGTTGTTGCAGACTGTGGAGGAGGAACGGTCGACCTGACGGTTCATCAGATTGAGCAGCCGCAGGGAACACTTAAAGAGCTCTACAAAGCCTCAGGTACACGACTTCTCCATCCAGAAATGACAACCATTTTCGACACATTTCCAAAACTTCAGTGCGTCTTCCAGGCGGTCCCTACGGCGCGGTCGGGGTCGACCTGGCCTTCGAAGCCATGCTGTGCCAGATCTTTGGTGAGGATTTCATTCAGAGCTTTAAAGCCAAGCGGCCGGCGGCCTGGGTGGACCTCATGATTGCATTCGAGGCGAGGAAACGAACCGCGTCGCCAGGAAGAGCAAACGCCCTGAATATCTCCCTGCCCTTCTCTTTCATCGACTTCTACAAGAGACACAGAGGGCAGAGTGTGGAGGCCGCCCTGAGGAGGAGCAAGTGAGTGGGACTGATGGGTGGAAGTCTGAGGCCTGTTGTTGTGTCTGTAAAAGTCAACAAGAATCTGTTTTTGTGTGTGTTAGCATGAACATTGTGAAGTGGTCGTCTCAGGGAATGCTGCGGCTAACCCAGGAAGCAATGAATGAACTCTTCCAGCCCACCATCAGCAACATAGTCAAACACATAGGTGAGAAAGACATGGACAACATTCAGACACTGTCCACACACAGGAAGTAAGAGACGCTGTCTTTGACTTGTTACTTTCCACATATAAGCCATCGTGTCTTCATCCAGAAACTCCCTGGTGGTTTAGCACAACAATCAGGAAATGCTACTGGTTTTCTTAACTCCAACTAGATTGTGAAATGGTTGGGTGAAACATCTATTGACTGTTTTCTACTCGTTTATGGAACGCATTTCCTTCAGTCATTGTTTACCTCTAGGTTTACTACATTTGGTGCAGAATTATGATGCATGTCTCCCATCCAACCACCAAATATGGATGTGGCACAAATCAGATTTTGGACAATGTGAAAAGACAGGAATTGGACAATTTAGACTGCTGTGACACATGGGAAAAAAATTGGTCGCATTTACCTGTTGTTGAACAAGAAAAGTAGCGCTACGTCGCCAGTGTAGATTTTGGGGTAGTTCTTGTCATGTTGGCTTGGCTATCATAGGTTTCTGATGCTGTTAGAAACCTACAATACCGTCAACCTTTGGAAAATTTGCAGTACACAAATTTCCTGACCTGAGAGGCCAGAAAAACCTTTTATATCAATGATGTTTAGCCAGTAACCAGTGGGAAACTAATCAGAAGGCAAAGTTCTTCAAAACTAACAACTCTGTAATGATTGTTTTCTTTTTTCTAACAGAGGAATTGATGGGCAAGACGGAGGTGCGCTGTGTACGCTTCCTGTTCCTGGTTGGTGGTTTTGCAGAGTCACCGATGTTGCAGAAGGCAGTCCAGAAGGCTCTGGGAAGGACTTGCCGGATCATCATCCCCCATGATGTTGGCCTCACCATCCTGAAGGGTGCCGTTCTCTTCGGACTGGATCCCACTGTGGTAAAGCACCAGGGATACCAGTTAGGATCAGAGTGGCTAACTGTGACTCTCAATCTAATGGCTTCTCTCTCGCAGGTGAGAGTGCGACGTTGCCCTGTAACCTACGGAGTCGGTGTCCTGAATCGGTTCGTTGAGGGACGGCACCCTCGAGATAAGCTCCTCATCAAAGATGGCCGTGAGTGGTGCACGGACATCTTCGATCGCTTTGTTTCCATCGACCAATCTGTGGCGCTGGGAGAGGTTGTTCGACGAAGCTACACGCCCGCTCGGGTGGGGCAGCGGAAGATCATCATCAACATCTACTGCAGCGCCACAGATGACGTCACCTACATCTCCGACCCCGGCGTCCGGAAGTGCGGGACGATAACCTTAGACTTACCGGAACCACTGGTGCCACCTGGGGCGGTGGGAGGAGCAGAAGCAGGAGCGGTGATGGCGGGCCCAGAAAGGAGAGAGATCAGAGCCACCATGCAGTTTGGAGATACAGAGATCAAAGTCACGGCTATTGACGTCATGTCTAACAAGTCTGTCCGGGCTTCCATAGACTTCCTGTCCAACTAAGGTGGAGCAGCTTGAAGAGACTCAAAAACGACCAGAACTGATTTAATTCAGACATTACGGATCTTGATGGTTAATCAATATGAAATATTTTCTCGAACTTTCCTTGAGTTTATCCATCTAGCCCCGCAGAGACGATTTGATTTCTGTGTATTTTCTGCACAGAAACTCTTCAAAGAACAAAAACACTCCCTAAGACACAAGATGCTGGAACCAACTTACCCTTCAGTATAAGGATCTCAAGCTAAGACTGAATCACCTAAAGACCTCATAAAGTATGCTACCTAGAGTGAGAATCACTCTTGTGTATTTTATCCTGATATGATACTCAATACCTCATTTAAATTCTATCATGAAACCTGTTCGGACTCTAACAAGGTAGTGTTCCATCTAGTGGTAAGATGACATAACTACAAGCTGGAAAAGAACATAAAGGACTGTGGCATTATATAACATTAAACTTTTACATTGTCATATGAGTGCCACTGTGTTGAATATATTTACTCAGACTTGATTTGTTTAAACCGAATGAAAGCAGTAAAATCAAAGGCCTAAAATGTTTCCATGTTTTCCAACATAGTTTTAAGAAAGAAAGTTTTTAAAACATTTTTATGTAAAAACTGTCTCAATACAGCTACTGGCATTGGGCATCCCTTGAACGTTGGTCTGCTAATGTTTGCTAAACGTCAGAATGAAACGCGATGGACGAACGTTGGCTGAACGTCCGCAGACAACGTTCTACGTCACACAGACGTTCAGGCAACGTCAGAGATAGAAAAACTTTCAAATACAAAAATTGCAGTTTTGTAAAAAAGAAAAAAAACTGTGATCGCTATAAGGGTTTAAAAGACCCCAAAAAAATAATAATAAAAAAAATCACAGCAAAAAAATAAATAAAAACCAAAGTTTGGATAACGTCAAAGCTTTAATGTATGAAAAATGACTAAACTGACCAGGTTTTCATAAACTTCAAGATGCATTTTAGGCCATTCCTCGGTACAGAAACTCTTTCGCTCATTTGTTTTCTGTCGGTTTGGGATATGTAGCCTGGAACCGTTGATCCGATGGTTCTGATCACTGAGCAGCAGGAATCCCAGAGGAAAATCACTTCTGAAGGGAAGAGAAGAAACACTAAGTGGCTATGGAAGCACAGCTGAACCCAACATGGAGAATATTATTATTTTGTCCTAAAACTGATCATTGAGAGGAAGGTGAACTCAGGTAAACGTTGGGTTGCTGTGGCGACGTGAGAGGAAAAAGGAATAAAGATGAAACCCCAGATGTCTGTCTTTACACATCCAGAATGAGAGCATGTCTGCTTCTGGGGATCACAGTAAATTGACCTAAACTGAAAAAGTTATGGAAAGCACTTAAAAGTAAGGTTTGTGTCAATAAACTATTGGAGTAGTTATTTTTCCCACTTGCAAAAGAATCAAAATCTCATAAAAGTAGAAGAAATTTATAGGGGGAAAAAAGTAACAATTACTTTTAGTAATTATTACAATTAAGCATATAAAAGAAATTGTCACATTCTCCAGATTTTTCATTTGAGCCGTGTGGTTCCCAGAGGAAGGTTGGGGTCTAAAAGATGCATTGTGACCAGAACCACCTCAGGCGACGACATTAAAAAAGGGGAAGAAATGTCATTTTCTACCCGAGCTGCTCATTATTTAAAATACTAATACCACTAAAATAATTCTGTAGTGTTTATAAAACCACTTTGAGCATAAACACCAGGAATAAATGTTTGATTTCAGCCGTGAATTTATTGATAACAGTGGTCCAATAAATAGCTTCACATAGATGTTTTCAGAACTGCTCGACATCCTTTCAGTGCTTTTTTTGCCCCCCACATCAAACAACAGCTTTCCTTATTAACAAAACAAGGCTAAAGGTTACAGACTCCATCAGGTCACAGAGAAAAGGCCAGCCTGATTCAGGACAAAAAAAAAAAACAAAGTTGCTGTCATTCTGCTTGTACTGGCTGCAGGAAGAGAATACGAAATGGTCTAGTTGGCTGGTCAGAAACTACAAGACAAGAGGGGAGATATTTATTTTTTAGCAGAATGTCCAAAGAATCTGGGTTGAAAACATTGAAAATCTCCCCCAGAAACTAAAGCAGCCTCCAGAAATTCTTCAACCTGCATCTTCGTTTGGATTATTTTTTCTATTGATGGGTTTAGTTAGTGAGCGTGGGGTCTGCCGCGGCCTCTGCCCCTGCCGGCGCCACCTGGAGGTCCGTCTATGCTGCTGCGGGGGTTCTTGATCGTCTCGTCGACCGACAGGATGAGGCAGGCCGCCTCCGACGCCGCTGTCAGGGCGTTGATCTTCACGACGGATGGCTCCCAGACGCAGGCGATGAAGTTGTCGGTGATGTCCTCGCTGGTGATGTCAACGCCAAACCAGAGGCCGCCCTGCAGAAACAGAAAGGTGAATACAGCTGCAGGAAAAAACGGAACCGAGACCAGAAATACATATTTTGATCATTTTTTTCTACATGTGTTGGTGCTATACTAAGAAAAGTAAAAAAAAAAAAAACAACAAAAATAAAGTCATAAAATGACAACAAATTCATATTACAAGAAGTTGTATGAGAATAAAGTCAGTGTTAAAAGAACAAAGACATAAAATTACAAGAAGTCATACGACAATAAAGTTTAAATGAGAAAGAATAAACTCGTATGACAATGAAGCCATAATATTATAAGAATAACGTTGCAATATGATGACTTTCTTCTCGTATCGTTTAAACTTTATTCTTGTTTGACTCCGTTCTCGTAGTATTTTCTTTGTCGTAATTTTAATAACTGATAATCCTGTAACTTGGTTAAATTGGGGAGCTACATTTTCAGTTGGTGCAGTTTGCTTTCACGCTGCTCTGTCAAAAAAACAGAAACTAATTGAAATACCTGTTTCTTTCCTCACCTGTGGTGGCGCTACACCAAGAACTACTGGAGGAAATGACAGAAATCTCTGAAGACGTTGGTTAACGTTCGCTCTTCATGAATTGTAAACAAATGGCATCAGATTCTGGCGATTTCTCTTTTGTCTCTGCTAAGGCTACATCTCTCCGTCTAACGCTAGATTAGCGGGTTTGTTTTGATTGTATTTACCCACAAGGCCCTGCGCTGTAGTCATTTCCTGCATTAGGAGCGGTCTCCAGTCCACTTGGTATTTCACATTTGCATTCAAACTGCGCCACCGTTCACTAGAACTGATCAGAGTTTGAGGTTTTTAAATGGACCAGTTAGTTGTTTCCATCCACAGAGTTCAATTACGCATTCACCCCCCCACAAATGAACTGGACTTTCTAGAAACGAAATAGAGTTTGATTAAAGCGGACTAAACAGGGCTGGTGTGAATTCAATCTTAAAGCTTCGTTTCCTACCTGTGCATGCTTTGCTCGCAGCTTGTTGAGGATGTTGGTGGCGTCGAAGCCGGCGTTGTCGCACAGCTGTCGGGGGATGACCTCCAGGGCCTTGGCGTACGCTCCGATAAGCAACTGCTGCTTCCCGGGAATGGTTCTGGAGTAATCCCGGAGGTACTTGGACAGCTCCATCTCTATGGCTCCTCCGCCTGCAACAATGGAGTCATTCTGGAAAGAGACGACACGCGACATGTTCATCCACATCTGGATACAGATCATGGGGAAATTGCGGCAGCTCTTCACCAGCTTTATACATCTTATTATTCCCAATTATCCTTTGTTAAACATCTCATACTCAGGAATAAAGAGGCCTGAACATAAAAGCACAACACACTTTTCAGACATTGGTCAGCATTGGAGACAAATAAAATTATTTAATCTTTCTAAACAAAATTTCTCTTCAGTAAAAGGTTTAGTTGAGACCAAAGCACCAGACTTTAAACTTTAGTCATCTCCTTTTTGGAAGTAAGAGAAAAACAATAAATGATACAAATGGAAATTATTGAGCTTGTTTTATTTAATCATTCTATCAATTGATCAATTGCGACAGGCCTGGAAGTACCAGACATGATCTTTGCAGCATGTAAACAACCCTCTGGTCTCTAAAGTGGACCACTACCAGTCATAGAAGTGCTCAAGTTTGAGAACCGAACCTTGATGGCTCTGCGGACGATCATGATGGCGTCGTGCAGCGATCGCTCCGTCTCCTCGGTGAACTGCTCCGCTCCGCCTCTCAGGATGATGGTGCACGTCTTCGCCTTCGGGCAGCCCTTAAAGAAGTTGTACCTACAAATAAAAAGAAGAAATGTTGCCCAGGTCACCACTTCCTTACAGACTCAAAACAATCACCAGAATGAACATTTCTAGGACCAAGACCTTCATCTCAGTGACAAACCAGCAGTAGGAAATCTCTCTCACCTCTCTCCTCCCACCTGCACCTCCTCAAACAGCTCGCACTGCCCCAGAACGTCGTCCGTCAGCGCGCTGACCGACGTCTGGATGGATCCACCACAAGCCTGCAACACAAACCAGTTAGAGATCCTTCGGTTCAGACCAGCCGGTTCAATCTGCCCAGTCTCACCATCATGGTCCTCTTCAGGTCCTCCTCTTGCACCCTGCCAGCACAGAACAGGTCTCTGTCGGCGAAGTACTGCGTGGCCACGTCCCCGATGGGCAACTTGGACAGAACCACCTTGGCTCCTGATTGGTAGATCTTCTCCAGCTTGTCGTACAGGATGTTCCACTCTGCGTCCACGATGGCCTGGTAGTCCTGTGGGGGTAACGTTGCAGACGTCATGCGAAATACCAAAAAGAAATATTGATTCAAAGAGTTCAATGCTGAGACGAAGGCCGACCTCCACTGATTTCACACGGACTTCGGCGTTGTCCTTCTCGGCCTTCAGCTCCAGCTCCACGTTGAGCAGCGCGATCTTTGGGTTCTCGTAGCGTTTGGGCTGCATCTCGAAGCCGGCGTAGGAGAACGTCTTCTTGAATGCAACACCAGTGACCAACTGGGAATCCTGGACAGAGAATTTCGTCCAGAATTTAATTTCACAACTAACATTTAATCCAGGGTTCGCACATTTATCCCCTAAGATTCAAGCACCTTTCAAAAATTGAACAGAGAGCACAAACCTCGAGGGCGCCTCCCTGCACCTTCTTGATGCCGATCATCTTGAGAGACAGCAGCTCATCCAGAGACATAACGGCGTCCACCACCATCTTGGAGAAGAAGCCCTTCTCACCGGCGATCAGTTTGGAGTTCAGCGCTGTGGCGGCACATTTCTCCAGCAGCTGCCTCTGCTCCCTGAGAAAGTTTATAAGACATTTACAACTCAACCAAACAGGAGAAGGTGATTTGATTAGTTTAAACGCCATTAATATGGTTTCTGCAGGTGTCAGACATTTTTAAATACCATTCTGAATGACACTTAAGATCTGTATCACAACAGAAGAGTCGTGCCAAGGTTTTTTGCACAGAATGAATGTAGCATTGCACAGACGTGAACCAGCGTCGAAGATAAACACTAACTAGACACAGAATAGTCGTCTCGCTAGCAATAGATTATTAGAAGCTAGTTAGCAGTAGCCTCAAAAGCCTTGAATCATACAACACAATGAATATGTCTGCAGGTGACTCAAACTTTTGCCTGACGGAAAACGTCTGAAGAAAAATAAAGTATATCCACTATACAAGCGTAAATACAAAAAAATTAAGACAAATTTAAGACTTTTTTTAAGGCCAACTTGCAGGTTTAAATAATTTCAGATATTTTAAGTCCTTAATTTTAAATAAATGAATTTCAGACTTCTAAGGAGGTGAGGACATAATGAAGCTAGCTAGCAATGGTATATTAGCAGCTAGGAGCAGTAGCCTCAACTGCCTCGTATCACGGAAAGCAGTGCATACCTACTCAAACTTTTACAAAACAGTTAAGTCCCATAAAAAAAAAAACTACATAAAATAAATTAAATTAAATAGTTCTGCTACAAAATTTAAGATTTTTTTTTTTTTAGGGCTGATTTTCAATCCACAAATTTTAAGGGATACGCGGACACCTTGTTTAAATACTCACTGTTTGTCGTCTTTCTTCACAGAGACGGCGATCTCCCTGATCTTGCTAACAGCGAGGTTGGTGGCGGTGCGGAACGCTCTGATGATGGTCTGAGGATGGAGACCCTCCTCCACATACGGCTTCAGCTGCTTCAGGAACTCGGCGGCGAGGAGGGTGACGGATGTGGTACCGTCTCCAACCTGGAGGAGGATTTGGCGGAAACAGACAAATGAAACTTCATCCAACTTTAAATATAAAATCTACCGACCCGGAACTCACCTCGGCATCCTGGGAGCGGGCGATGTCCACCAGCGTCTTGGCTGCAGGATGAACCACATCCAGAAGTTTCAGGATGGTGGCGCCGTCGTTGGAGATCGTGGCTTTACCTGGAAGAATGAGTACATTCCAATAACTATAATAAAAACACAAGAAGCTGAGCCAAAATAACCAATTTCATCTGTTCTCACCTCTTCCATCCACCATAAGCTTGTCCATCCCCCGGGGGCCGAGGGTGGTCCTGACAGCCTCAGCAATCACCTGCAGGATGAAACATCACCACTACGATTAAGAAGGAAGTCATTTTAAATTTCACATTACTTTAATAGTTTATTTTGACTCCTGACACAAACTGTGAATGGAAGTAGTTTAAAATCCCATTTTAACACATTTCCTTGTTTTTCTGCCAGCGACTTCTATTTTCTGAAAAGGCCTAAGCTTGATTAAACCTTTCACAAATAAACTATATACAGGATGTTTTATCAGACAACTTGTTTAACTAAATTATTGTAGATTTAAAAATGTTGGTGAAACATCAGTTATTGAGTCAATGTTTCAGAAACAATGTGTAGAGCAGAATTAACCACACACTGTCTGAATGTTGAAACAAATCATGGGAGTTTTCAGCATCATGTTACTTCCAACGTTTTATGTATTTCAAAGTGGTAAAAACTTCATCATAATATTCTGCCAAAATGTAAAGTTAGTTTAATGAGAAAAATCATTTTTGGAGGTAAGGGGGTTTAGGTCGGTGCACACTGCCGACCAGCAAATTTAAAGGATTCCTACATGTTTTCATCACTTAAATAAACAAAAAAGAAAAAAATGTGAAAACTACTTCAAAATCTAGCAGCTGTTTGAAATGTTATACCACTTTAGTAGCTTTAACAATGAAGAGATGCTGTTGTTTTAGCCACTAATACCTTTTGCCATTTTTTGTGTATATCTAAAGGCATTAATACTTTTACTCAGGACTACATGTTTACCTGGTTTACCTTGTTTTCAACAAACAACAATAACCTGCTACATTTCTTAAATTATTTAAGAAATAGGACAGAACAGGTGAAGTCTTCCACTCACCTGGCAGGCATTGATGTTACTGATGAGCTGGGGAATGCCCTGGGATGTGTCTGTCCCCTCTTTCAGCAGGATAACCGGTGTGGGCTGCAGGAGAAAAGCCACAAAAAAAAATCAAGTATCAGATAACTGACAACATAAAAGTAAAACTGGGAAAGAAGGGTGTTGAGTCTAACTCATGTGAATGCAGCTGATTTCCTGTCCGTTCATAACATTTACAGCTACGTAAACATCAGCTGGTTCCTTTGATAATTTGATTTGGTCAAACTTGCCACTTTAATATGCCTTGTCAGACAAAAGGGGGAACTCCTACGTAGAGCAAATTAAAACAAAGAATTGGATGTAAAGTTCAAAAACAACTAAACAAATGCAGAATAATAAAACTGAACTTTCCACAATGTAAAGAAAAACTGTGTTCGGTTATATTTATAAAGCCGTTTATTTGCAACAAGCTAACGGACATCGCCAGTCGCATCACATACGCCCATTGATTGCAGGATGCTAACACCTTCGGAGCTAACAATAACATCTTAATTTAAGTAATTTCAATATAATAGTAGCTTTGCAGCACATCTAATTGTCAGTCACATCTAAACAGAACACCTCCGATGTTAATGATGGCTGATAAATTAAAGGATGGACACGGATTATGATTTGATTTCGGGGCTTCAATGCTAACTCACTCACCATCATCTTTGCAGTTCTTTCGAGAAGCTTTCGCCGGCATCCAATCCCACAATGCTTTGCGACCGTTACGTTTGTTTGGGGCTGCGTTCAAGAGCAGCGTTACAATTTACGTTCCTAACATGAATTACATCGTGAATGGCATTTGTTTATTGCACCACACTCGCTGATACTCAGTAAAATAACACATTAAGGCAAATCAAGACATCATATCGTCACTGTTGGGGACAAGCCATTGTACATGTTTCTTTAAAATAACTTAAAACTCTCACATGCTTATATTACGGAAACAGTTATTATTTCATACTCGGTAGAGGGTAGTTTATTTACATACTATTTTAATTTAATCTTTTTTCATTGGTGGTTTTAAAATTAAACAGGCTCATTTGCCACTTTTAAAATAGCTGCAATCTGTAATAAACACAGTTTCGTAATGCTTTTGAACATACCCCGCGGTCGCGGAAGCAGGGTGTGGAGCTCAACCCGGAGTGAGCTCGATATGAGGATAAAGATACATGGCGGGGGGCGGATCACTTGCTGACATAGGGTTTGGCACCGCCGCCGCCTCCTGGAAGGATACGCTTAGCAACAAATCAAGCGCAACACAGGCATTTGGCTGGAAGTACCGCGGAATTTAGAAGCTGTAGACGCAGCAGTGGCGGGAGAAGCCAAAACAACATTGTGTTTTAACATTTTAAACTGTGCTAAAGTTAAAAAGGACCAGAGCGGATTTCAAGATGGATGAGTTCGGAATTTATGCTATTTTTGGGGTAAACGGACCGCCTCAAAGGCTGTTGAGGTAGGATAGCTCTTCCACGGGAGTTATTTAACAGCGTGCTGTTACTGTGGGTTTTTATTGCTCCTTATTTGTACCGTACAGACAGGTTTCCTTGTTTTTTGTTGGGAAAACATAAATCTGGCTTCTGTTTTGTCGGGAACTAAAAGCTCAGTTTTTGCATTTATTTTACTTGTCTTTTTGTTTTCAGAGCGGAGGGGTCGTGCAGAGTCTCTGCTGCAGTTCCGCCATCTGTCCGCCAGGTGGTGCTGTTCAGCAGCGGACCGTGGGGGGAAAGAATCTGCCTCAATGCGGAGCTCATCGACGCTGATCAGATTCCCATCACGATTGGAAAACTGACCCCTTATAACAAGTATGTACACTTTGAACCCTAAGAAATGAAAAATATGTTTTTATGGGTAGTTTTGATTTTACCAGATCAATTAAAAACAACAACAAAAACTAAAAAGCCAGACATTGATACACATGTAGAGTATTTGATATAGTTTATTGTCACAACAGCAGCTTATATCAGTTCAAAATTGTTAGCTTTTCTACATGTTAGAGATTTAAGAACTTTTCAAATGTAATGCTTGCATGACCTGGACAAGCATGCCTTCATGGCACATGTTTTGCGTTTTTCCTTCCCTGTTTTGTTATTAAAATCATGTATTTAGGTGTCTCTCATGGGAGCAGTGGGAAGAAGAAACCTGGACAGACGGAGTCACACTGAATGTTTCTCTGGAGGGAGGAAACCTGGTGACACACATTTAATCTTTCACAAGCATTAAGAGGGGGAGAATGTCTTTGGTTGTTTGGTTAATCAATGATGGATTCACCAAACTTTTGTTTGTATTTCTTTTCAGACAAACTCGCAACCAGAGCTGATCAAAGCTGTGAATGAATACACACCAAAGGTTGTTTGTTTATCATTCACTCAGAGCAGATCGGCTTAAAATCAATGCATAAATCAGCTTTTTGGTGATTTGTCTATGGCTTGCTATATTTTTCAATATGAACTAAACACTCCAGAAGGAATGCCTCAAATATTTTGGAGCCAGAAAGAAAGTAGCAAACCTGAAATTATCTCATTTTGTGCAATTTTTCTTTTTTTTTTTTTTTTTTTGTTCAGTTTAAACCTTCATTCTGCTATCTATGTGTTGTTGTCAGTAAAATGTTAGCTCAGTTCTTTTAGTTTTCACTTTTTTTCCCAACTCTCAACTTTTATGGAAGGTGGAAAAATGTTTTTAAATGATGGTATTTTAAGACAGGTGTGTGCACTCTTTGCTTTCCTGGTAGTCATGTTTAGTTTGTCTCATAAACACAGAATCCGACAGCAGACCGAGAGCTCGGCGGCAAGAGAAAGAGAGAGCGATCGGCTGAGGAAGACGGTGGCGACAGGATGTCGAAGACGAAAGGAGAAGAAAACATTTGTCCAAATGGAGTTAAGGAAAAGGCGACGCCTGTGCGGAAAGGCAAAGGTCAAGTCAAAAGCCAGAAACTGTTTGGTACCGGAGCAGACGCTTCCAAAGTGAAGGCAGCAGGTGAGGAAGGAAGAGTTTTCTCACCTTTATTCACATCTAGGAGGAAGCTTTTTAGTACAGTAGAACGCATTCCTTATATGTTTGGGTTGCTCGATACGAAGGTGTAAAGCCAGGCTTGTCTCTCCTTTCTTCTCTTTGTCGTCTTTTCCAGCTAATGAAGCAGGAGTGACGCCTCCTCAGAACGCAGCCAGGATGAAGAGTCGGCAGGCCAAGACTCCCACACAGACCTGTGCGTTTATTTACACAACACATAAGATCTACATGAGCGAAAGTTGAGACCAGAAGATTTTTATGTAAAATCTGGTATTTCATACTTTGACAAGGTTCCTTTGAAAGAGAAACAGACCCACAGCATCACAGATCCTCCACCATACTTAACAATGAGCATTAGCTGTGAGCTGCCAACGTTAGTTCCAGCTCTAGGTGTTTTAAACGTTTTAAAATTACAGCTCTTATTGTAGATAATGAGATATTCAGGTGACAGAGCAAGAAATAACAGTCAGGCAAAAGAAAATGTTTTCAGATAATTTTCTCCTTCAATGTAAAACTTATGAGGCTTTAAAGGAAATTACAAGTGTTTGTCTAAGTCTGGTGAAATTTTGATTAAAACATGCTTGTTATTCATTTAGAGAATCCAGAAATTTTACTCAAGAGTTACAGTACTTTAATAATGAAATTACTCAAGTAAAAGTAAAAAAATAAAGAAAAATACAGAGTAGCAGAAATCATCCTAAAAGTAATTTAAAAAAAATTTACTCAAATAAATGTAACTAGTTACTACCCAACTCTGTATGTCACACTCCATTATGAGTTCTTCCTGTGCTCACAGCCTCTCTGGTCGGCCCGTCGGGACGCTGGGGTCAGACTTTATGTCCCATCGACGCTCAGACGGCCATTTTAATTGGCGGTCAGGGAGCCAGGATGCAGTTCTGCAAAGACCCGATGTGGAAACTCTGCACAGGTTCGCTCCACGCTGCCCTGGGTTTGAAAACAACTTTTTGAGTCCGAATGTTTTCGACGGGTATTAAAACTGTCTCTCCATGCAACAGAGGATTTGTCCTGGGTGGCTGCGGAGACTCTGGCGGAGGGCCCCACCCCCGAGGCCCGAATCGGCCACTCGGCCATCTTTGATCCCGACTCCAAACGGATCTTTGTGTTCGGAGGCTCCAAGAACAAGAAGTGGTTCAACGACGTTCACATCCTGGACACCCAGAGCTGGAAGTGGACCATGGTGGAGGCGAGTAAAGCACACACACAAAAAGTATTTAGACCACTTTATTTAACACTTCTACTTTTTCTCACAACCACAAATTTTTATTTTTAAATGTCTTTTCAAAATGTCTGAAAAAGAGACACATCATTATGCTGCCACCACTGAGCTCCACAGTGGATGTAGTGGCATTAGGTTCCACACAGGTGAATTTAATTGAAGGTTTTTATTTAGGGAAAGCTAATTAGCAGCTGAAAATGCTTGAATCTCAATAAGGTGCTTTCAAGGTTTGGAAAGTCCTTGATTTCTGTATAAACTCATTGAAAGTTCTTAACAGAACCAACAAATAAAATGGATACTGAAGCCTGAAGCTTAGCTGGAACCAAACCACCAGACTGAAGACTTGTGTCATTTAGTGTTTGGTAGTAAGAGAGATTGAGCTTGTTTTAATTTATCACACAATTAACTGATTTATTGCTTCTTGGGTTAGTTGATAAGTCAAGTTTATTTGTATCGCACATTTCACAACAGGGAACTTCAAAGTTCTCTACATCATAAAAAAGAAAGATAAAAAGTTGTGCCACTGAGTCAACAATTCAAACATTACATTTTGCCATTGTCACACATCAGATTGTTGATTAATGTTTCATTGATTATGTATAGAAAGAAGCTCTAAACAGCTGGATTTTTAGGTTAGATTTAAAGGAAGTCAGTGTTTCAGCTGTTTTGTAGTTTTCTGGAAGTTTGTTCCAGATTTGTGGTGCATAGCTGCTGAATGCTGCTTCTCCTCGTTTGGTTCTGGTTCTTCAGGGCAGAACCAGAAGACCTGAGGGGTCTGGAAGGTTGATATAACAGCAGCAGATATTTCATGTATTGTGTTGCTAAGACTTTCTGTGATTTATAAACTAAGTATTGTTCTACAGTGTAGGGACTATAGAACTGGTGTGATGAGCTCTAACCTCCTAGTTTTAGTCAGAACACCAGCAGCAGCGTTCTGCATCAGCTGCAGCTGGAGGATTGATTGTTTGTTTCCTCTAATCCTGGAAATGTTCTCCGGCTGATAGAAGGCCGACTTTGTTCAGGTCAGAGTTCATCACTAGACCCATATTTCACTGGGATCTTGTTTTCCAGGCCCAGGGAAAGGTTCCCCCTCTGGCCTACCACAGCTGCAGCATGTTCCGGGGGGAGCTGTTCGTTCTGGGCGGCGTGTTTCCTCGGCCCAACCCGGAGCCCGACGGCTGCAGCGACTCTTTATACATCTTCGATCCCCACCTCTCCATCTGGTACCAGCCCATCGTCACAGGAGACAAACCCTCCCCCCGATCAGGGTATCAGAACTCGACCGAAACATCCGTTCAAACACGTTTTATGCTCAAACTCGACTCTTTAGCTGCTTCTGTGTCTTGTTTCCTTCCAGCCACTCGGCCTGTGTGATGCAGGAACGGTACATCTATGTGTTTGGGGGATGGGACACTCCCGTCTGCTACAATGACATGTACAAGCTGGACCTCGGTGAGGCTCATAGCAACATAACCGGATCTCACTGGGTGTGAATATATATATCAAGCTAAAAAATATGTTTTGTTTTTTTAAGGTCTAATGGAGTTTTCAGTTGTGAAAACATCAGGAAAAGCTCCGTCTCCTCGAAGGTACACGCACAAAAGTTACATTTCAAATCTTATTCCTGTTATTTTTGTTGGAATATTTTTAAAAAACATGCAGAAAAAAGAGTTTTGAGAGGATTTTAAATCAAGAAGATGAACATCTGTGTCTGCTGCAGCTGGCATGGCAGTGCAGTTCTCTCAGAAACCAAATTCCTGATCCACGGCGGCTACAACGGAAACAACGCCCTCAGCGACACCTTCGTTTTCAATATAGGTGAGAAGCCAATTAAAAGATACAGTTACTTGACTGAAATACTTGAATTTGAAGCTCTAGCTGGGCTTTCAATCATATAAAGGTCTACAACTAAGTATTATTTTCAGTGATTATTCTGACGATAAAAAATCTGCACATTGTACATACTTTTCATTTTACCATTTAAGTCTTTTTTTTATGGAATACTAGCTATAAATTCAAGGATAAAAATAAAGACATCATTCAATTTCTAAACCTATGCTACTTTAGAAGTTTTGGCTTAAACATATCTTTAGACAGAGGTTGTTTTTTTTTTATCCTAAATGCAAAATATATATATATATATATGGGCTTAATTAAAGCACTGAATATGTTGATTTTTCAGTGTGTACACTCCAGTTAACGATTAATCAATTACTAAATCATTTTATGATGATTTCAGTAATTGATTAATCACGATTAGCTCTAATCGGAAACATTGTGGTTGGGTTTAATTAGTCGTATGAATGACCAAACTAAATACACTTGTCATAAATCCCAGTTGTTGTTCAGAAGGACTCAACATACAGTCCAGAAGCAGAACTATTGCTAGGATGAGTGAACTTCCTCCAAAAGCTTATGTGGAGATTAAGATCAGGGATTTTATAGAAGAAAAAAAAACTCAGACATTTCAGAGTTTGATAGGCAAATAAAAGAAACATTTTGAGAGGTTTTGTTTTGTCCTAATGTGCGGTTCTCATCTCTCAGACACGAACAGTTGGACCGAGCTGAAGCTAGCTCCGCTCTCCCTGCCGAGGGCGGGGCATTCCATCGTCACCATGGAAACGCCCGATCACCATGGTGACTCGGAGGACTCCTCGGCCTCCGCCGGAAGAACTCTGCTGGTGTTCGGAGGTGGAGACAACGAGGGAACGTTTTACTCCGACGTCACGAGCGTTTGTGTCGAGGAGCTGCTAGCCGCCGGCGTAAAGAGCTAGCCTTTTGGCTCCGCGCGCTGGAACACCGGCTCTACGTCGTTTACGTTCCGGGAATTTCATATCTTCGCAATTAAAGTCGAGGTATTTTGAAGTGTATATTTTGAGTTTAGTGGAGAGATTTTTTTTTATGCGTGTTCTCTTATGTATAAGCAATCAAGTGTCAAACTACTGCTTATTGTATAAAAATCATAATCATTTTTGGGGCTTTTCAATGTGTATTGAGAAAATATTTTGTATATATGTTTAAAACTTATCTTTGGGAAAATTTGCTTTATTTTCTTGTCTTTTTATTGTGCTATAAATAAGTCATTCTTTCAGAGTTTGTACTTAAACTACTTTATGTATTGTTTAGATACTCCTCTGTTAGCTTCTCTTTATGCTTAATAAATGTTTATCTGTTAAATTTGTTATTTTTATGCCTTTAATTTTTGTTTTTCATAAATCTTCATTCAGTGGATCAACTTTGAGAGGCTAATCTAAATCTGCATCACCTGGTTTTCATAGAAAAACATATTTCTTAATTTGCAATATTCTATTGAACTATCATTTTGGTGTTTAAAAATATTTTATTCCTCTTTTGTTTTTTAGGTACATCATTATGTCTCCCCAGCTTTCTGTCACACAGATTTGAAGAGTGGCAAAATAACATTGCTTAGCATTGCACAAGGTGGCTATGTACAAATGCATGCCACACTTTTCAGATTTCTATTTGAACAACATTTAGAAAGTCACACTTGCTGTTCACCAAACAGTTTGATGAAGTGGTACATATCACAAGAGAATCCCAGTGAAATACATGGATGTTTGTGGTTGTAATGTGAGACATTTCAAATGCTATCTTTTTTTTATTTTTATTTTATTTAAACTTACTAGGTGAGAAATAAAATTGCCTTCTAAAAATATGTAAATGTAACCTTAATTTTTTATATCAGACTCCACACTTTTTTTCAAATTTGTCACCAACACTGTTCTGTTAATGTCAGTAAAAGTCAAATTAAGATTATCTCTCTCTCACAGACTGTGCATGACATTTCTCACTGATTCCCTCCGCGCTTTGTTTATTATCAATTCCTAACAGCTGGATTGTCTGTGTTCTGCTGCCTATAAATCACATTTGAAACTGTATTAGAGAGAATTATGATAAATCTCCTTTTGATGATTACCAGTCCACTGAGTTACAGAAACTCAAAAAACTGGAAACACTGATAAGATATCAAATGCCTGATGATATATGTAGTTTGCTAGGTTTGATGGAACATATTGTCAAATACATATGATGGATAGATTATTTGGGAACCTAAACTGACACTGAAAATATAGTAGAGAGATAGATCGAAAGTATCAATTGTAATATTCCAACAGCCTGCAGATGGCGACATTTGTCACTTTTTCCTCCACAAACGATTGAAATCCACTTAAAAACTGTGCTAACAAATTGTTAAATCTTTCTAAACAAATATATGTGTAGTTTTATGTTATAATAAAACATAAGCGTTAATGGCACACCTATCCTCGAATATCCTCCCACCATATGTGGAAGGTGATTTTCCCCTTGATTCATCGGGAAATCCTGCCAGTTGGTTTCCCTCCCAGTCGTTTTGAACCAGTCTCTCAGAGCCCTCCATTTCCTGGATTCGTCTTTTATTTTCTGCCTGTTACATCCTCTTATTGTGTGACTATTTGCGACTCTGCAGATCTCCCAGCTGACAGATAATGCATCCTTTTTCGTTTTCTTTTCATGGGGGAGACCACATTATGCGAGGCAACCTACTGTTGTTGCTTAGTAACTTGAAAATATCTGAGGCTGCAGTCTGTATTTCACAATCACACATAGAAACAACAGAGGGCATTTACATGTACAAATTATTTTTAGAGCAGAGGGCCCATAATTTGACTGAAGTGGAGCTGGAAAGTGTCAAAATGTGCAACAATGAATTAACAACCCCCATATCCATTGATTGGAAACTATAATTCAGTAACATGAATAAGTGTAAATCATTGATACCACTAGTTTGCTGCAGCTTCCTCATGAAGTGCAATGACTATTTTATCAATCCATTTTATCATCTGTTATGAATTTGTTGCAATTATTGTACCTTTGTTCCTTTATTATCTGCAAAGTACTGTGAACTACGATGTAAAGGAATGACACAACACAGTTAAACATCTTTCCCTTACATGCTTTTATAAAAAAAATTATGTCAACTGTTTTGAGATTGTTTATTAATTTAATTTTGCATTGGTTGATGGCAACAATTCAGAAAACTATTTTACTTACATTGTATTCAGCAGTTTGGATGATTAGGATTTCCGGGGATGTAGTTTTTATATTAGCTACTAAAACTACTACAAAAAGCAAAGTTTCACCAGCAGTGAGTCATGAGCTGCCAAGACTTTTGAAATGTTAAACTTTGTCATAAGCTATAGCAATAACACTTTGCTATTGATGTACACAGTGGAAGGGAAGTATTTGATAGCAGAATAAATATGTTTTGTGTTCCTGCTTTCCTACAAGCTAGCATTAGCATCACAGTAGATGCTATAGTAGCTAGTAGGAACTTAGAAAAGTGTCAATTTAAGCTTCCAAGAATCTTAGCTTTGTGCCAAGATCCAACCATTTAGGCAGGTAATTATTGTGAGGATTTTCAGTAATTTCCAATATTGTTGACACTCAGGAAGTGGTTTCAAAATTAGCAACAGTCTCAGTGAAAAAAGTTTATCAAGTAATGATGCAGAATGTGTGATGCCAGTTTTTGTGAAATATGAAACAGCTAAAGCTACAGCAAGACGTCAACAGACATGTGAGGAGATCAGAATGCCTTGCAGGATAAAATATAGTAAAATAAATTAAACACATTACATTTTGTCAAATGATTCATCCAAATCATAAAGAATAATCCTCATAAAATATACATTAAATATATTAATCAATGTCTTAGTTGTTTTGAACCAAAAGTAACCATGCTGTCCAGTTTTGGTCTCATCAAACTGAAGTACTTTTACCATGTACTTCACCCAGTTCATTAGTGAAAGATAGTCCAGTGGAAAAATTGCAATACTCCACAAAACATTTTACATCTGTCACATTGGTGTATAATTTGTGAAGAAAAAAAAAATGCAAAGAAACAAACAATAGCTATGTCTTTTTCTAAAGTGGGGAAAACTAAATGTGTAAGAGATGACAGAAAACAGAGATGAGATTTTATTGAAGAACCCTAACTGAATATTTCTACTTTATGAAATACAGTTAGAAATCTGCAAGAACAATTGTAAAAGTTAGTGTTAGTTGCAAAGTCAACAGTTACTGTAAAAAATATGTATATGCACAGGTCCTTATTAAATTATTTTCTCAGAAAACAAAATAGATATGTTTTATTTAGATTGTTCCTGACAGTAAGGATGAAGTTAAATTATTTTTATTCTCTCGAACAGCTTTTAAAAGTCCAACGCACTCCACTGAGGACATCTGTATCAGCACCTGCAGTTTTCCAACCTGAAGGAATTGCAGTCAAGCAAATGTGGTGCTAGTGACCGAGCCAAGGCATTCGGCCAAATCATTTTCATGATTTATGCTTTTCCCCCTTTTTAATATAAAGCACACATTTATTTCATGCACAAGAACTAATATTTGCTGCACAGCACATATATTATTTCTGAACATTACAATATCCTCATAATTTTTTTTTATTATTAAATATAACTTCAAGTTTGTCTCCTCAATCATGTAGTTTATTTGTGTTATAGATTTAAATCAACTAAATACTATCAATAAGCTTCACACTTTATCCATAAAAGTTAATGAAGTATTAGATATGGAAAATAAAGGAAAAGGAATGATTACATACAAACAGTAAAATCTGTCAAGGTTTCATCATCTACTTTAGTTGGCAAGTAAAGAAAAAAGACAGCAACTTAGTGGAGCATGCTTTGAGAGGTAAATGAGTTTATAGAGCTGGAGTAAATACAATGCAAAAGTTCACTTTTTTTATTGCCTGTATTCATCTAGATCTGATCCAAAATCAATCACCAAAACATGAACAAACCATGACCAACTCGTGTTTTCATCAGAATCTGATAACTGAAAGATTTTGATAAGTTAGTGTGTCTTTGATTTTAATACAAAATTTTTTATGTAAATAGATACCTCTTTTTTTTTTTTTTAAACTTTGTTTTGAAAAACTGGGCTTCTTGAGGAAGCTTAGATGTAAATGTTTTCTACCGTCATTTGTTAAGGAAGCAGCATCAGTAAGTGACCTAAAAAGGCTCAACAACCTGATTAAAAAGGCTGGATTTGTTCTGGAAAATCTAGAGATGATAATACATAAATCAAGAAAATTATCGGGAACCCTGAGCATCCCCTTCACAGGATGATTGCACAAGAACAGAGTGTCTTCAGTCAGAGGCTTCCTCAGACTGAATACAGACTGCTACAGGATACCCTTTCTCTTCATAACCATCAAAATCGCAGATTCCTTGAAGAATCTTGGATAGCACGAGTTACAACAACATCTAACTTTCCATTGGAACCAATAAAGTATTTGAGAATTGAGATGAGGCGTTTGAGTCGGATCCCGGAAAGTAGTCGGAATTCCCATCTCCGGGCGGTCAGTCGCTCAGCAGTGAAAATTCGGAAAAAATCGAGCAAAGCCGAACACAGAACTCCCTCCCTCTTAGTCGTGGTGCAAGCAGCCATGTTGCTGTTATTGGCTTGTTCCGGTATCAGGGCAGGATAGACCGCATTCGGGGCGCAGCTCCTCGCCTTTCTATCCCCCCCCTCCTCCTGCCGCCCGTAACACACACACACACACACACACCTCCTTAAGAAGAAAGCCCCACTTTGCCCTATAATGGATTCAACAACTTGATGATTCCTCCTCCTTCAGTCGGTGCAACGACAGGACGAGCTGCTGCTGCTATATCGCCACACTGCAGTGCAGCACTCGGTGAGCGACCTTATTCCAATCACGCAACGCGAGAAAGAGAAATCGCCGGTGATTTGCGTGGATTTGGGAGTTTTTTTTTTTTTTTTTGCCTTTTTTTTGCGGGTCGCCCTTTTGGCAGTCAGCGCCACTGCGGTCTGTCGCTGGGTGATAGAAGCTAACTAGCTAAAGCCTTGCCTTGAAAGAGACGTTGAAATAGCGATTTTGGCTAACAGTTAGCCAACGCAACACTCTTATTCGGCATTTCTCACCTGCAATGTCTCTATTTTTACAAAGTTTTACCTTTCCTGTCTCCTTCCAGGGATCTCCTGAGTGGAATATTTTGACTTTGTCCGGTCAGAGTCGGGAATAACTTTTGGCCTGAAAGTTTTTGGACCTCGGACCTGATCTTAAAGGAAACATCTGTTGGGCACAAGAGGAACGCCGAAACGCCGTCGAGGAATACCGTGGAGTTAGCTTTGGATGAAAACAACATTTTTCATGAAGAATTAAGTTGCCTTGTCCCCATTTAGCTCAACCGTTGCTCAACTTTTTTCCTCCCAAGCTAGCACAACACGCTAGCCGTCCCAGAAACGTACCCATTCTGCAAACTCCTCTGCTTTCCATTTATAAATGATTATTTGGACCTGAATGCTTTTAAAGCCAAACGGCAAAGCTAAGAGGGGAAAAGCACAAGCCTTTTCGCACGGTTGTTGCCCGTTGACAAACATGGGACACGCAGCAGCTACAAGCTAGTCGCTAGCTCGCAGGCTAACTCTACTAACTAGCCGCTGATGTGGGATTCAACTTGTTGATTCGACGGGGGACATCTGTTGGAAGTTTCCCTCCACCATTAGCTGCAAGGGGCTTTAAATGATCAACAGACGCTGATCGATCGGCCTTTCTTCACGGTTTTCTCCCGAAATGTCAACAAGGCCCTCACAGGGGCAAGTCATTGAGATTTCCACAGGACAGGTAAGACAACTCTCCCGAATAGTGTCATAAATAACCGATTTCTCGGTCCTTTTGCTCTGCCTTTGTTGTCTTTTGCCACACAACAGTGATTCACCAGCGTGCCTACGCAATTATGCTGGATTTCCCACTCCTTGCAGCAGGGCAGAGCAAATTTAGGTATCTGTTTAGTCTGTGTTTCCAAGCAGGTCTTCCTTTTTGACTTTCTGCCACCTCAACCTGTTGGAACATAGACAGTTTAACATGATTGTTAATGTATTTGTCATTGCAAATGATCAGAAATGCATAGCACAGGTATGTTGCCAAAAAGTAGTCAAAGAATCCATTTGAAATGGTGAATAAAATTGGTGTTGTAAGAAATAAGATTGGCGTTTGGGGCAATTTATGTCCCAAATGTTAATGCTAAAACCAAAACTGTATGACTTAACATTGGCAGGAATAACCTTTGATGAACATACATTATTGATAATAAAATTTCCTTTATTTAAAACAACTTGATAACCTGCGATATAAGTAGAGGTGACCTGATAAATCAACAAAGATTTCTTACATTTGGTAGAGCGATGTTGCTATCTTACCTTTGCAAAGGTCTAAAAGTCACCTGCTATTCCCTTTAGTAACTTTGTTGCTACATGTAGTAACTTTTTAGACAAAAAAGGAAGCATTGACCAAAATTGAAATCGTCAGGGTTTTTAAAGATCGGCGAAGAGGTATAAAACTGCAATCGGTGCACTGCGATGTTACCTTCATTATTGCAATGACTGCAACACTTATGTTTTTATTGAATGTAGATATTACTAAGCTGCAATACTGACACTTTATTTCACTTTAAGAGAAACTAGAATAAAAATAGTCTTTATTGTCCCGCAGTGGATAAATTTAGGCGTAATAGTAGCATGAAAATATGTACATTCACACAACTAAGAATCAGAAAACCTGAAGTTGCCATCTCTCTGACCATAAGTGTTTGGCAACAACTATATTACTTTAATAAGACACCAAGCAGATAGATGTTGCTGACCACCGCCTTTCTTCTGGCTGAAAGGAAGCTACAAAGCGTCTCTTGTCATTCACAGAAGGGCTCGTCCGTCAGGAAGTATTTGTGGACTCAAAAACCACAAACAGTCGCGGTGTGAAAGTTAAAGGAGTGCCATCACTCCTACTGAGATAATGATGTTAGTTACAGCCTGTCTGGATGCTAGCTGGCTAGCATAGCAGAAAGCCTGAATAATGAACCAGCCAATATGACCTTGACACTCTACAAAGAGCAAAAGGCCTGAAAGGTGTAATATTATGCATAATTAGCGCTGCAGATTTAGCGTATAGTGTTCGCTTTGTGTTTTTCTTCGTATGTATCAAACTACCAGCAGATAAATAGGTAGCAATAAGAAATGTTAAGAAGATCACGTTTCTTCTGGAGCAGATGTGGCATTCATTGCCCACATTAGACTATGCTTTGAATTGTTATCTCTAATCTTTTGTGGTTATTATTTGGGGGGGGTTCTTAGTGTGGAAACAATCATTTGAATTTGGTGAAATGTGCCGTCTTGTAGAGGGCCAGAACATTACCTTTTAGATACACAGAGGCTCTCATTTGCCATTCAAAACGGTAATGCGTCGGTGAAGTAGTTTCACACTGAAGAAATCAGTTCGCGTATTGTTTGTACAGGGCTGTGTTGACTCAGGAAAACTAAATATTTCCCAGCAGGAAGTCTCTTGTGACGATGGATCATTAACAATAGGAAGAAGCTTTTAGTGATTACGTTGTAAACACAGACTTCCAATTAAACTTCAGTTCCTATCTACTATATACTCAGTTTTTGTGTAAAATCTACCAATCCATCGTCGTGTTGGATTTCAAGTGACGCCTCGAGGTTGGGGAGAGGCACAACCGTCATTTCATGGCTTATACAGGTGCAGGAAGTGATTATAAACACTGCAACAATACACATCACCATGTGATGTCAAACAATGCTCCATTATCTCTTCTTAAGCTAAGAGGTTCCTAAATACACTGGAATAATCACTTGGTGCTTTGCAAAGGATTTGAACAATGGGAAACAAATTGTTTTGTTGGAAGAATAAAGGTCTGTTAAGCTGTGGACCCAAAATATTTTGAGTTGTCATTTATTGTGAATGGGTTTTATATAAAGAAATCACATTGATTGAGATGATTCATGGTTTTACAGTTCTAAATTTAACTCTAAATAACTTTAAAAACATCTGCTGAGAGATCACAATGAACTATATTTTTGGAAATTTTATCGGGAAAAAAATAACACAAATATAACACGAATGAATCTTTTTGGTTTTCTACTTTCTCTACTGAAAAGCAGAGCTCAGGTATGTTGGCTCTTATCGGCCAATAGGAAGGCTTGTTGGTGGAGGACACCTGAGGGGTTCGGAGGTCTTTGCTCTGTGTGAAAAAACCAGGCCACTGTCAGACGTTATCTGTTCATACCCTGATCTCACTCCATGAGTCAACCTGAGTGTGTTGGCACATTAAACAGCACAGATAATTACCTCCGGTGTTCTGTAAAAGGAAAAGCATGTTGACCACATGTAGGTGAGAGTACAACCGCACACACTCTTGAGAGATACGCTCCTCCGTATTTAGCTGCGTCGCTGTCGGGGCACGAAGCCAGAACAGAACGGTTAGCTTAAAAATGATTGAGCTGTATTGTTTCAGAGAGGATGTAATGTGATGGTAGGAAACAAAAGTGTTCAAAAACATTATTTTTTATGCCTAAGCAGTTGGGAAGCACATCAATATCAATAATCTATCAAAGGTTTTATACGTTTTTGGTGAATTAAAGCTCCAGCCTGCTGGTATCAACTGATTTATGAACTGAAAATTGGAGGAGTGTGTTTCTTCATCATTAATAAATATATATATATTTTACTGCCGTTTTATATAAAAAACATTTTGAGAAAACGTAGAGAATCAGAAAGACTAATTTTATTTCATTTAAGAAAACATTATTTATATTTATGAAAGATAATGTTGCATTGCATGTAAATCTAAAGATCTCTCAGATAACATCTTGTAAATTGTTTAAAAACAACGTGTTGTTGGTCTTTTTGATAAATCTTTTAAGTATATTAAATATTAAGTATATTAGTTTATTAAATCAAAACTCTCTTTGAAAATTAGCTGCAATTCCACAGCATTTTCTCAACTTTTTCATGAAAATAATTTTAAATGATGTACATGCAAGATGTAAAATTTTGGGGGGTTTAAAGGCCGTGGTATATCTTGACTCAAATGAGAAATCCTTTCATAGTTTTAATAAACTTTTGGACTGTACTTGGAAAGAAGTTTCTTTTATTCTCTTTTTGTCTATATTCAATAACAGCAGCAAAATCTTTTCAGTTTAATGTTTAAACATTATGATTCATTTCCTTTATTTGTTTCTGACAACTGTATGTTCAAAATGAACCTTATATTGTTTTGGCATCACAGTTTTGACTGATTAGTACAACTTCCATTTGCTATATTAATACATCCAGTAAATTGTATTGTTAAACATTGTTTAGGGTTACTGGTCTCTCCATTTAAAAAAATTTTTTTTAGCATAATTTACTGTTGCAGCATTAGTGTACGTGAGCCAAGCAAATGAGAAATGTATTTATCTTTTTTATATTTTTAAATTTATAATTTTTAAATATTAAAATTCAAAATTTTATAAATAAATTTTTTTCCTATAAAAAATATATGTAAAAAAAATATTTAAGTGAAAAACAATTGAAAAATAAATTAAACATATTTGAATAAAAAATTTTTATTTTAAAATAACATCTCTATCAAAAATCTAACATATGTTTGAAAGTTTCCAAATAAAAAAAGATTTTTCTAAGATATAAAAATTTGTACCTTTATTTTTTTCACAAGGAAATCTGAAAACAAAAATACTGTTAATGTTCACCTCTCTCTGGGGCTCAGCAGCTTTTCCTTCCAGGCCTGACGAAGAGCTGACTGAACTTAAATAGAAATATTCATAAAGCTGTGCATTAAATATCTGTCTTAATGCTAAATGCCAGTGCTTTAACAGACGGATGAGGCCATTAATGTTGCATTTCTCTCATCTGAACCAAGCGAGAGCGGTTACTGGCCGGATGAAGGCAGATAACCGTCCGTCTAGAATAGCTCCAACCTCTCATTATGACGAGGAGAGCATTACATTTAGCTCTCCTCTATGCCTCTCACTGGCACACAGCAATTTCTCCTCCAAAGTGGAGGTTCATAAATGATACGACAATGAAGAAGAGGAGAAGGAGGAGGATATACTTCCTGCAGCAGTTGGAAACCCCGTCCCCTTCATTCCTCGAGACATGTGATGTGCATCGCATCAAAGTCATTTATTCATTCATCACATCTAATCTGAATTTTTCCATTCAAGAGACAAAAGGGTTCTGATCATTGCCAGTCCTTAACAGAGTTGCTGGGTGAAAGGTCACAGATGTGCATTCCCTCACAAATGGTTCTGTTTGGAAAGCTACAGACACAGGACCAAATGGCAGCGAATGTCAACCGTACTCCAAACTGAGGTGGGATTAAATGTAACCTGTGAAGACGTCCCAGTCCGACTCGGGCGTATCGTCAGAGAAGTGCCTTCTGACATGTGTTTAGCTGTTAAATGGCAGATATGTTAAGTGGCTCGTTATGCTAGGCTAATGCCGGCAGTCGGTTTGAGGAACTTGTTCAAAAATGCGTGATACACAGGCAACTTGTTTTACACGCAAAGCTCTAGGTGTTTTTACTTGAATTACTTCAGCACTGAAGAGTGTTTCTTGGTGTGAAATGTCTCCAGATATTGATATTGTTGCTCGTCTGCTTCCATGCGTATGACCGACTGATTTCCTGTTTTACAGTGAAATCTTGTCAAACCACGTCTTTTGACACACATACCAGCTAGAAATACTGGTCGGTCCGTTCAGTTCTGTCCTTTTGTCGTTGTTGGGAAGTGGCTGAACAAACTGGATCCTTCTGTTGAATTTTAATGAAGGCGAGGTGTTCAAGTTTTATTGAATTTGTTGATTTGAGATTCAAAGGAAATACATTTAAAATAGTCTGCTGGTTTATGATGAGCAGAATATTAAAGTTATGTATAAATTTAAGTCTTGTTTTAAGAGAAATAATCTGCCAGTGGAACCAATGTTTTAATCAATTATTTACTTAAATCAAGCTCCTATATCTTTGAAATAGATGAGAAGTTAGTTTTGTCTCATCTCAAGCATACTAAGATATTTGAAGTGGGAACAAGACGGAAAATACTTGTGTAGGTCTTTACTTAAACTGGGAGAGAAGCAGCAGAAAGAGAACAGGAAGCCATTTCCTTTTCTTAAGCTTTCTTTAGTCAAATAACTTGTTGCTGCTCACTGCCAAACAGGTGGCTGCAAAATGACCCATTCAGAAGACAATCCATTCATTGTCTTTTGCTTTATCAGCCTAGAAAAATTGTCTATAAGGATAGAAAATAAATCTGATAGCTGAAAATAGAACTTTATAACTTAGACTAACTCATCACTGACTGTTGTTTCTCTTTGTGACAACCTTCTTCTAGCTACCTCAGTTAATAAATAATTAGCAACAGTAGAACGATAAAAAGGCCTTGAAAGCTAATGCAAAGTTCAAAAGTGAGCAGAACAAGCCTTTATTTCTACCTCAATGGAAAATATTCGGTTAATCAGTAGCAACTAACAAGTAGAAAGCATTCAGATACAGCTAAAATGATGATTGGAAATAAAATTAAGATATTAGGGCTATTGTAGATTTAAAAAAGAGAAGTAAATTTCTGCAAAGAAATCAGAAATGTTTAGATTAATCTCTGGAATTTTCTAGGGGAAAACATTCACAATTTCAGTGTTTTTTTTTTTGTTTTTTTTCTAGCAAATCTTAAACTTTTCAGACTCAAACTTTCTTGTTATTTCTAGCAAATTTTAGATTAATCTAAATTCTGAAGTATTTTTGGCAGAAATGTACTCTTCCTTTTGATTCTATTTAGTTTCCGTAATACTCCATCTTAAGACATGATAATTACAAATTTACAAAGTAAAAACTTTAATGGATTTTTTTTTCTCCAAATGTATCAAAATAACAATAATATTAATATAACTGTAACCACCAAGATGTTAAATTATCTTTAGCCAGTGAGGAAACTTGTGGATTATTTTCTTAAAGTAAAAGCAGACATGTCAAATGTTATACATTTTGTCTCAAATTTACGCACACATATAATGAAACTAGTATTTTTAATCAAGGTCGTTGCACCATGAGTCTCATACCTGCCCATGCCTAATTTAGGAACAACAATAACACCCCGTATGACTGCACCTTAATCACAAGTTTATAAACATGACCTGTTTTTTTTTCTGTGTTTGACATAATTCACATGCTTTCACATCAGCTTTCAACCATTGTTACATTTTTTATTTTTTTAAATACAGTTTACTAGTTATAAATCAACCTGATAATTGCAGAGGATCTAATTAACATTCCTCTCATTTGTTTTGTTGTTTTTATCAGCCTAATCGGCCTATTTCTTTCTTATGTTACATGTAAGATACCAGTAATTATCTAGAAGGGTTATGGGAATCTTTTAAATATTATTTACCTTGGTTTATGATAGCTAAATTTATAAATACTCATAATTTATTATATAAATGTTTTCATAAAATATGTTGACGTCAAAACGTCTCTAGAATATTTGGCTCACATTTTATACTTACTAGAAAGATGAAAATTATTTTAAAATAGTCATTTATGAGCAATTTCTATCTCATTCATTTGATCTACCTAAAGGTTTGCTGTGTAGGTTTTTCCTCTGACATTCTGTGATTATGGGGTGCAAATATTTCCAACAATAACTTCACATGCAGGGATTTTTCTAGCGAGGCCTTTTGTTACGCGTCACAAAGACCGTTTGTATTTTATGAACGTTCCATAAGATAACATGGAAGTGAGCGTGTTTTATAACTATAACTTGAAGCTGCACTGTCATATCAGATTTTTATGCTGGCAGTTGGCCTGTGTTTGAACAGGAACTGGCCTGAAATCAGATACCTGTATGTTGCCTTTGGTTAATATTTTCAGCAGCACATGCTCTGTATTACTGAGACTTGTACTTGCAGGGAAGTCATAAAATGTTGCACATGTTTGGCCACTTTATGATCACACACTTATGACTTATTTTACTGGTATATTTGGACAAAACGTAGCGCTGGCACGTCATCATGCTCGAGACCAGACTGTGGTTTTCATTGTGGTTTTAGGGTTTTTGTGTTTATGAAAACAGCAGACAGTTTAAGTCTGATGCCAGAATGATTACTAATGCATATTATTTTAATTTTGTATCAGTCTTCAGCAGTATTTGCGGTTCACTATTCACAGATTTACCTATTTGTGGATTTTTCTGTGGATTTTGACATCACTCACAGAAAATGTAAATCTGCCTATTTGCAGGTTATTTTTTGTAAAGCATATCAATTTGCTATTTGACACGCTATTAGTTGATGTGAATAATTTTTGTTGAGCATAAAATTTTGTTCTTCACGGTTTTAGTGATGATGTCTTTCGCTGTGTATTTATCCTGACTGATGATGTCATAGCAATATATTTAACAGTCTCCTAACCCACATTTTTTTAATAAAGAAGCCCTGCTATCATTTTCCTTCAACTATCCTATAAAATTAGCATTAGTCTGTGGTTTTAATGTGACAGAAGCTGAAAAAGTTCAAGGGTGAGAATACATTTTGGGTATCATTTAGCCTTTTGGTTTGACAGCTTTTTACGTAATGGATGATTTTTTTTTTTGCCAAATCATCGGGAATTGTGTAAAGTATTTGTATTAAAACCCAAACAGTCTCTAATGTTATTCATAGTCAGCACTGTAGACAGAACAGCAACATTTTCCCATAGTTTTGCCCCTTTATTTAGGATCTTCTTGTCTGATGAGGTTCAGCAGTGACGAAGCCTTTTTAAACTTCATTAGGAAACTGTTTAATACTTGCTTCTAATGAGGTTAAATCAGATTGTGTTGTATTTATGTGGACTTTTAAAGAATGAGATTAAGAACACCTCCTGCTGTGTTTAAAGAAAAAAAAAAAACCCTTTGCATCGTCTAGAAACCCCTGTACCACCTGTGAGCTAGCATGGTGATCTATTCAGCCTCTGAATTAATTTAAGAGTGTTGTACCAACTGCACAGTTGTCTTGTTTCTCAGCTTTAGTTTGTGTTTTACTTTGACCTATTGAACCTGCCCCACTGTGGCTTGCAGATTAAAAGCGCTGCTAAGCACCACAGCAACAAAAGACAAAGCAAACGCCGTGTTGGTAATTTGAGTGCAGCTGAGCACGGGTTCATGTTTTTCACCCGACACCTTTTGGGAGCGTAAGAAGCTTGCAGCGAAACTTTATAAACATGAGTTTCCGGATTTGTGAAACATATCATGACCAATTTTTTTTTTTTTGTCTTTGTGATTCATCTCTCAGCAATGTTTTGCTTTGATTTGCATACGCCTTTTTTCCTCGCTCAGAAAACACTGAATTAGGTCTTTAACCTTGACAGACCTGTCATGAGCCAGATGAGATGAAAAGCAAAGCTAACCAGGGACTCTGCTTCAAGCACACAAATGTCATTCACTTTGTCATACTCGCTCACTCACTCAAAGAGGAGTTACTTATTATTTCCCCCTCGTACCCTCCGTTAATTATTAATGAAATCAGAGGTTTTCGTCGTCGTAGGTTTGGCGTTCCTGGGAATTGGAGTGACTGCTATGAAGCCTCCAGCTGTTTGTTGGGGTGGATCTCAGGGAGCAGGGGTGAAACTGGCCTTTCTGGTTTGGCAGAGGCGTAGGTGCGGCGCTCAACCGTAGATTTGAAAAGCTTGACGTCATACAGGAGGGGAAACGATGGGCTTTTCTCCAGGCTTCAGGTGAACTTTGCTCCTCTGCTCTGCCAGTCCAACGCAAGGATTCTCTCATTATTATTGTTAACATGGATTTTCTGTTTCTAATTGTAGATTAAAACCTTTGAAGATATAGGAATAAAACATCAAAGCAAATATTTAGATTTGTTACAACATTAAAAAAAGAGAAATGAATGAATCAAATCTTAAAGAGAATATTTTTCTGGTTACCACACAAACCTGCAGTATGAGCTAAAACGGTTGAGACTGAAAGCAGACGATACCTGAGCAGTTCAAGCTCTGACATGTTAGCTTAGCTGATGGGAGAAATGTCTCTTGGGGTAAAAACAGTCACCCATTCTTAAAAACATCGAGTCGCTGCTACCAAATCCTGAATGGTGAGTTCTGGTAATGCTTGCGCATCTCAATTTTCATTGACTTTAATCCAGAAAATGCCTTTGAAAGCACAGCTAATTAGCAGTTTGACTTGTTTAGAGTTCATTAAAATAAGAAAGGAAAGGAGGATCTTCTCACTGGGACAGTCGCCTCTCGTTGGCCTCGATCAACAGGTTTGTTGGCACACCATGTACTAAACTTTAAAATAAAATTATTTTTGTTGTACTAGTGTGACCTCATACTAAAGTCTGACCTCTTACATGGATTTCCTTGATTTAGTTTGACAAAATCCACTGGGGAATAAAATACTAAAATGTAACTAAAGCCTTTTATTTAAACATTTTTTTATTCAGGAAGCAAAGAAAATCTGGTTTCCATCACAAATGTAAACGTGGAGTTTGCTTTTGACTTTTAAGATATGAAGATTTAGATTTCTGTGAAATAAAGATGAAGATGCATAAAAACAACTAACGCTCATTGTTAAATATGGTGGAGGATCTGTGATGCTGTGGGCCTGTTCACGTTGTTAAAATGTATTTTGTCTTCATAGGCTTTCATGGTTTCCCCCAGAAAACTTGCTAAGCCCGGTGGTTGGGTGCTGGGGCTGTCATTCATCCAGCATCCCGTTGTGTTTTTAAGTTGAAAAATGTTTAAAGTTGACAGGAAATTTGCAGATATGCCTTGATAACCATGTGTAATTGGAAGATTAATACCTGAACACAAACTATTAAGTTTTAAAAAATGCAGTTTTTTAAAAACTTAAATAAATGAACAATGCATAGCCTGGCACAAGTAAAGTCTGGTGGCCCGCCAGGCTTATAATACACTGGGGGAAACCCTGGACTTTGATTTTAATTAAATATCCGAAACGTGCAGTTAAATTGACCCCAGAATAGTTCAGAGGCTTTTTACGCATTATCAAAGTTATTGTGAACTCCTCGCAGCATGCTGTTGCACTGTGTGGTGTTTTGTCAGGGTTTGGGGGAGAACTAAGGCTAGTTGAATTTAGCGGTGCGATGGTTGGACTACGACGTCACGGTTTGAGAGAGAGAGAGGGGAAAAGAGAGATCCGATTCCTCGGATAATGGTAAAAATATTCTATAGGGTACTCAATTACTAAAATATTTTTTTACAACAGCCCTAGATGCAAACAGACTTAATAATGTAACCATCGGTTTATCACACCTTCTGAAGGTTACTGTAGCATGCTGATGCCTTTGGCCCATATGTAGCGCTTACCTTCAGAACAAGGAAGTGCTATGCTGTGTGTCCCAACTGTGACAGCAACAGTGCAAACAGGAGTTGGTGGATTGATTTCTCTCACACACACACACCGAAGGGAGCTGGGGGGCTCGTGTCCACTCAGAGGGGGCATACACACTCCACGATCCCACACACACTGGATTCACAGCAAATTGAGACTCGGCGTGACACCATCTTGCTAAAGTAAGGGGTCTCTCTCAAAATTACTTTGGGAGTTTGTTATACAGGTTGGCTGTTGTACCAGCAGTCTGTATCAAGGCCTACGGGGGGAGATTGCCTCCCACTTCCTTCACATAAGGAGAGATTTAATCACAAAAAAGACAGATTGGTGATGGCTTTTTCTAACATGAAATTGCATCACTTTTGAAAGTGGAAAAAATTCCATTAAATAAAGTTTTTTTTTTTTTTTTTTTTTTTTTTGTCCTCAGTTTATTTCACTAAATGTGATTTATTAATTTTCGTCACAGTAAATGTGTGCATTATTAGTTACAAATTAAAATGACTGGTTAAAATTCTGTGCATCATCTGCTATTTTTAATAAACATTCAGTGTTGGTGGAAATCCTGTTAAAGTAGCTGGGAACAGGTCAGCATCTTGGGTGTGGATTTAAACAGGCTTTGTGGGGAACTCGGTCTGGTTGTTAAGATGGGTGAGTGTTAATTCTTAAAACAAAAAAGCTAATTTTTAAGCACTAAAACTGTGTCAGTATTTGGGTAAATGTGATTTTTGGGACTGTGTGAGCCTCATTTTTCTACACATAATCTGCATTTCACTCATAAGAATTAAACTACTACACTACGGTAATGTGGCATTTGGGAAAAAACACTGTCCGTATTTAGTTAGCTTGACATGTTGAGAGAAAACCATCAATACATCAAGCTAATGCCACATGTAATGTAATATAGTCAAACACTATCTCTCACTTAGCTCAGTCACATAGAAAAATAAGTTGCAGCTCTCCTGAAACCTTTTTTTTTTTCCTGCAAAAGGATCTTCGTAGCAAAGTGTTAACTACATATTTTTGACCAAGATAAGTGGGAAACCATCCATTCACTTGAGAAAGGGATAAAAATAATCTGTAATTTTGTTGAAGATGACTGTCTTCAAGTTGGAGCGGTGAATAGTGCATCATTATCCATATAAGGAGGTGTATACCTGGTTTGAAGGGGTGACTCTTTGTTTTAGACAAGTGTTTTGTTTGTTTTTTTGACAACACTAACATGATTTAAAAAACCAAACAAACAAAGAAAAAGCCGATTCTTATTTATGTTTCAGATCTTGAAGGCCTTAACTTTGTTTAAGATCCAAAATATACTAATTTCCTTTCAGGTCCTTTTTTACAGCAGTATGACAGAGCTGGAGTAAATGCAATTAGAAATTTAAACTAAAGTGCCAACTAAAAATAGATTTCTTCTAGTCCTTTTTCCAATTTTTTTCTGTAAAACAAATATTTGTATGAAAGAGATGCATTTCTATACCTGTAGGGAGAAAATTCATTCAGACACCTGGGTATTGTCCATTAGAAATACACTTCTATATAAATTGGCAAAAAAAAAAATTAAAAGTTGCTTTATTGCATTCAAAATAATAATGTCAACTGAGCAACCATTGTTTTTCTGTGACCTACTTAATAACTGGGATGTTTTTAAAGGTCTTGTTCCTCTTACTCCATCTGCAGCTGTAAAAAACATGCATATGCAAATAATGACATGTCGTTTCAGTTTTACTGTCCCTCTGTGGTTCAGAAGAACATTACTAATCACACTTACTTGTATTTTTATCCATTTACCAAGACTGATTTTTATTCATAATCGTGCCTCTAATTGGTGGCTTCAGCCAGTTGCAAAGTAAGGGAAGCAAAGCTTTGAAGAATATGGCTTGGAAAATTTGGAGGATTTTGAAAGTTGTTCTGGTGTATTTTTTCTGGAAGTTTTTAAATATTTTTTATTCAGAGACCAAATGGTTGCATAAGAACAGCAGTCTGAATCCTTTTGATGAGGAAGTGGGGGAACAATTGAACGCCGATACAAACCAACATCAAGATAAGCAAGCGTGTATGTAGAGCAAATGTACAGAGTGGCATTGAACTAATTTCAATTTTTGCATGAGGCAGCAGCTTTTTCTGTGTTATCTGGTTAGCTAAGACTGTGGTGGCTTTGTTTAGAGAAATATTGTCTTTAGAATATAATTTTTATTTGAAAAATTGCCAGTTTCTCCACATAATGTTCCACCGAGTCATTTTATTGTGGTCACTGCAAACCTTTTCCAGAGCAGTGAATCTTGTGTAAACTGAAGGTAACACAGTTGAGATGTTTTGTATGATTAAGCCTAATAAAGTCACGTGTGTTCAAAGCAGCTGCAGCTTCACTTCTATTTCAGTGGTGATAAAATAAATGTTTTGTGCTTGCAGCTTTGTGTCTGATTTTTTATGGACCGTATGAAAGAAGCTCCAAGGAATAATATTGAGGCCACGTGTAGCTGGGGTTACTGCAGTTCTTTTATCTCCGATTTTGGCTGAGGTGCAGCTTTTTCACCTTTTTGTTTCCTCTTGTTTTTGGCTTTTAATTAGGACTTCTTATCTATCAGCCAACACTTATTAATTTTGGAGTGGAGATCTGAGAAAATTTAATGACTGCTCGGTAGCAAAGAGGTGCCTTTTTAAATAGTACTGTGTGGATGGAGAGTTTAATCACTGGAAGGCTCATCTTTACTGGTGTATTGGGATTTTTGAGCCTGTTGGTGAAAGAAAATGACCCTATTTTTAAATTATGTTTCGTTATTGATCATTGTGTTTTATGGAAATGTATTCAATTGAACACATTAAGATTTGCTTTTTGAATAACTTGTAAACCCTATCATGGTCAAACCCTATCATTATCTCAGTTTGGGAGATATTATCTCTTGTAGTTTGCAGATAGATACTTTAAAAGGTAATGTTTTGGGATTTACTGGGATGCTACAGATAATTAGCCTAAGTTTAAATCTAAAATTTTGTAGTTAGCTTGGCAGTGAACTTTACTTTTTGTTCTCGTAAGACAAAAAGGCTGGGCAGGAGAGAAATGCAGGCATCTTAGGATCAGAGCTCAAATTAAACATTCTGCAGATGAGATTCTGACTTTTAGGCCACATTTGTAGAGCTGCAAGTTGAAATGTTGTGTAAAGACCGACAAATAAAAAAAGTCTTTAGTTCGCTTTAATCAAACTCGAGCTGTTTGCCTAGAAAGTCAGATTCATTTGAATGAATGCCAGGTGGATCAGAAACCGCTCCAAAAGCAGGAAGCGGACTATGATGCATGGCATTCTGGGTAAATACAACCAAAACAAACGCTTGTGTCTAGTGCTAGCGGGAGAAATGGCTCATGGTCTTTTGCTAGAGACAAAAAAGAAACCACTAAAATCCACATTTACATTTTGTTTACATTTCATAAAAAGAAGGTTGCAGTCAGTGTTGTCTTCAGAGGTTTTTGTGTCGTTTCCTTCAGTGGTTCTTGGTGCAGCGCCTCCACAGGCAAGGAGGGGAACAACTTTTTCAAAGGATTTGGATCATTTAACAAAGTGCAGTGTGAAAGCAAACTGCAGCAACAGAAACCGAAAGTTGTAACAAATGTTGCAACTTTGATTCCCAATTAAAGCGGGTCTACCAGACTATCAGGTCTGGAAATACCTTTTGATATAAGAGTAGATTCATCAGAAAGTAAAGATTTTTTTTCATAGCCACGCCCTCAACAAGATGTTCTGTAGTTTGCTCATCCAATATTTTTATTTTTTCATACAACTTGCAGCCTTTTTTCTTGTGGATGCCTCTCAAAGCTGTACTGCAGGTTGTTCACATTATGTTGAACTTCTACTGCACCAACTTACTTACCGACCAATAGTTGACATTTTGTGACTCAAATTAGCTTCTGGAAGAAAAAGTCTTGATTCGGATATCCCTATTAAGATTTAATTATTATTGCTGACTCTGAAGAGCTTCAAGCCAGCGGTGGTTTAACCCACTGTGGTATTAGTGGCTCTATGGAATTGACCAACTTCTGTTTTATTAGCCTTTATTTAACTTTCTAAAGCCCTCTGTTGTACATCACTTTTACTAACATGCTTTATGAGAGGGGGGAAGCTTGTGCTTTTGTAATGTTTGAAATAATAAGCCCAGCGAGCACAGAAGTGCTGACTGGGCTTTGCAGCATCACAAAGCTATTATTATTTCATGCTCATTTTACTTCTCGTGCATATTGCATCTAGTAGGTTATGTAATGAAATTTCCTGAAATGTTTCCAGAGAAGAAAAAAAAAAAGATGTACTGAACTTGTAGCCAACATGCAATAAAAGGGGGTAATTCAGGTGAGTACTCAGATTTTATAGGGGTTGAAGTGGATAATTATTTGAAGGAAGGGTAGATTGTTTCAAATTAATACTTGGTTGAGTTTCATTTACAGAAGCGGTTTGAATAAACTGTTTTTATAGCAGCTAATGAGCTTCGTTGGGTTGACGTTTCTATATTTCAATTGTTTGTAATTGCAAAGGTAATAATCGTGTAGCTACAATCCACATTTTAAGGTGCAGTCAGTTTGGGTTTTGTTTTTTAGGAGACCGTCTCTTGCTCTTAAAATAAGGGCAGCACTTTGTTAAACTTCTCAGTGTGAAATTCCATCTGTTTGCATCAGAGTGAATTGGTTTCAAAGTCAGAAAAGCAAAGGTCAGTGATAATGAGGCCTGAGTCAAAACATAAGCAGTACCACCTTGGTTTTTCTTGATTTCCCCATTCGTGTGTGTATTTTGATATTGTGCAAGTGCTTGTGTTGGCACTAAATGGTTTTCAGCTGCGAACAGCTCGTCAGTAACTGTGCTGGATCTGTTTTAGCGTTGGGAGAGGGTTTTCAATCGTTGAGCAGGATGTAAACACTACACTAATGGTCTCTCTACACGGTACACAACGGACATAAAAGGCCTGCACCCCATGCAACGTGCTTCCAATACAGTAGCTCATGTTTTCAGGTTTAAAGCAAAGGGCTTTGCTCTGTTGCACTCTAAGTGGTGGTCATTAAAGAAGTCTCTGAGATCGCTGACAAAAAGGAGAACAAAGACTTTGGCCGATGTGTGGAGGAGGTTTGTAGCTGCACTTCTTGGGTCTTTATTTGCTTGTGTGCAGTATCAAAGAGCTGATGGCGCTTTATTTAGCTGTAGCTTTGCTGTCAATCGGAAGTAATTTCACATTGTCCAAAGCTTGATTGTAGTCAGAAAATAAAATATTAACATATTTGGTATCATGGTAAGTTTTTGTCAGCTTATCTTTGTGTTTATTTGTGCCAGGAAGCGGAAATGGAAACGATTTTGGAAAGACCACAAGAGGAATAATTTGGAATGAGTTAGCATTTTGTAGATCTCCCTGCCATTGAGAATACCTGCACCAAACTCATACAAATTTAGTATTTTCAACATTAATTGACCTCTCTAACTTTTAGTAGCTTAAAATGCCACAATTTCAATTTTAAAAAGTGATGCATTTTGCTTTATGGACAGAGTTTTGGGCTAGAATGTTTGGAAATTTAATAAAATATTTAAACAAGAAGCAAGAACTTTGTTGTTGTTTTTCTGGGGAAAAAACCCAGAAAAGGTTCACAGTTCATTTGTTGGAAACTTGCTGGGAATGTGACCTGATATTTGTTGTTGACTTAATGGTTGCTCAGTGGTTCCGTTTTGAGCATACATTTCTAATGATTTATATTCATATTCACCACCACAGTACGTTACCAAGTTATCTTTCTATACAACACCTCAGCACTTGCTATGTTAAACCTCCCTTTTGCCTTCAGACCTGCTGCAATTATCCTCTGCACAGATTTAATAAACTGTTGAAAAAATCCTAAGAGTTTTTGAGTCCATATTGACATGATGGCATCATAAAGTTGTTCAGATTTGAACAGGAAATGAATCTCCTGTTCCACTGAGTCCTAAAGGTGCTCTGTTAAATAAAGATCTGTTGACTGTGGAAGCCATTGGACTACAGTGAACTACTCAGACGTTCAAGAAGTAGTCTTTAGAAGATGATCAGCAGCTATACTTGGGCATATTCATTGCTTATTACCTGAATACTCACCAACTCTTTATGTGTGCCGGTGTTTCAGCCTCATGTTTTGGTCTCAGCTGACAGGTGCAGACACCACTTTTTTGCTGCTCTAGTCCAGCTGCTTAAAGGTTTGATGTGTTGTGCATTGAGAGATGGTATTCCTCATAGCCTTGTTTCATCAAATGGCGGTGCGAGAGAATGTCATGCATGGAAAGTCCAAGTAAAATACACAGACCGTCTTGCCTAGCAGTGACTGAAAATGACTGAAATCCCCTTCAGTAAGTCATCTTGCAGCGTCTGGCTGGTTTTCTATTTGTGTTAACAGTTGTTTGCATAAGAAAGTGGCAGGTGAGTGTAGATGGTGAATGTTAACACACCATAAAATAGTGAATTTAGTATGCTGACATCAGTAATAAACTGGCATCTAAGGGCAGAGATTTGGACTGAAGCTGCTTCTGAGACTCTAGACTTCAGCTCAAAGTTTAGGACTCGAGTCTTATGACATTTCAGATTCTTCAAAATATTGAAGATTTGTTGACGGTAATGTTGGTGACCTTTATTTAAACAAGGCAAATATTACCTCTTACTTTCACAATGTGAGGTTTTAAATAATAATAGGGGAAATAGTTGATAAGTTCTGTCATTAAGCATGAGTTTTGATTGAGAGACGATTTATAGACACCTCATTCTGAAAGTCTTTAACACATCAAATCAAACCTATGCCACAAAATGTCTTTCCTTTTTTTCCTGGGTTGTAGTTCCCTGCTGGTACTCCTAAGTTAAACTTAACATCAGAGTAATGTGAGAATTAAACAATGATGTCACTTATTGTCCTCTGACACGTCTATAATTATAGCCATGGCGAGAGGTGGCTATCTGCTTGTATTCTTGTGTGTGTGTGTGTGTGTGTGTGTGTGTGTGTGTGTGTGTGTGTGTGTGTGTGCGTGCGCGTGTGTGTGTTAGTAAGGAGGGTTGTCTCGGCCTGCAGCTGCCCAAAAATGAAGGAAGAATCAGAAGGCAAAAATAGTCTGACATGAAAGAGGATAGGAGAGCAGGAAGACTAAAGAGCAGTTTATAGTCTCTCATATCTGGTTTGCAAGACACTCTATCCAATCGTGCCAGAAATCTAAAAGCTTTATAGTTGTCAGGGTTGATCATTCTTAAAGGCTGAGTGAAAAGGCGAATGTATCAGAGATGAGGGAGATGTAGTCTTGAAAATTGAATGATGTTTTATTGAGAGGCAGTTTTATACTTGGTGGTTCACATTGAGTGCCTCCACTGTTGTGGCAATAGTAAAAGTCTACAATTTCGATCTTGACATTTTCTTAAGTTTATAATTTTTATAAGTAAAGTAATTTAGTGAAAGCAGATGAGATTCTCAAAGTGTCATGACATTGTGTAAAAATATTCCATGTTCCTGTTTTTATTCAAAACAAACAAGAATTTGCTAAAAAAAAAAAAAAAAAAAAGTACAACTTTCATTATTACAGCTATAATGTTAACTAGATTTATTTTTTTTAATCTTAAAACACATTTAAGCAAAAATAATTAGATATTCAAATCACAGCTGAATTCAGTTTGGGATTAGTTTTTCAGAGCAGTGCAGAATCTTATAGCTTTTTACAGTTCTGCTCTTTGTAGATTGCAATAAACTGGAATCTACAAAGATTGCAGTTTATTGCAATCTTCCTCTCTGGGCATTTTTTTTTATACACCACAGTAATGCTCAGAATGGATAGCTTTAGGTCTTCGAACTTCCACACTGAAGGTGGTTTTCAGTGTGGCCTGGAAGCACTGAGGAAAAAAAAATCTGATTTTTGACAGGGTTTTTTAAATAAAGGTTCTCCATTACTTTCATGTTCGTTCCCAGCTCCTCCTCTGCCTGCTGCAGCACTTTCACGGCAGGTGGGAGCACTTTAAAAGTTTGCATGGTAGCCTGTTGGGCTGTTGTCAGTCTTTTAGCTTCGCCATGCAGTATTGACAGCTTTTCCATTTAGCTTTCCTGTCAAGGATTGACAGGCTTTAACAGAGGATTAAAGCAGAGCAAACGTTGTGGCTCGCTCATCGTTTTTAAAATGTTTTATCTCCAGATATTTTGTCAAGACTAAAATATGAGCTGCTGATGCTGTTTGAGTCAGCAGTACTTGAGTAAAATCAATGCGGGGAGGAGTTGGTCACAAATAGAGTCCTGAAACATGAAGGCAGCAGTCGATCGTCAAATTGACTCCGAATGCTCCGTTTGCATATTATTGTCTTTAATGGTGCTTATTGGTCTCACCCACATAGCCCAAAAATAAAAATCATTGGCCTCATCCCTCCCACAAGACAACATAAGGGCCTTTTTGCCTTTGGGTTTAGAGTAACTGTCATTTGTTTTTAAATCCTTGTTCCCCTGCTTTTGTTAATGCTTAATCTGGGCTATTACATTTTATTCAAGTCTGCGCTGTCAGCATGAGGAAGCTTGTGGGGGGAGGCAGAGATGCAGCCATTAGATTATACCATCTGGAGCTAAAAAGCCCACACTAAGCCGGTGGAGTAATCAGGAAGCTTCTCGTTTCCCATGACTTGACGGCAGGGGAATAAAAATGTGGAGTCTCTTTAATTTGCAGTCAAGTTTGCGTCAGAACTGAAGAATTACCGGCTGAGTTTCTTGTGTAGATGTCACTGGCTGCCATGTTTGTTGTTGATGGCAAACTTCAGAGAGGTGTGTTCACTTTCTGCCTGTGTGTACGGCTACACACATCGGTCTTGTTGGACATTTGTGTGCACAACAGCGTATTCAAGTTTCTGTGTGCTGTTGCTGTTTGTTCCATAGCCTGGGTGTGTGTGTGTGTGTGTGTGTGTGTGTGTGTGTGTGTGTGTGTGTGTGTGTGTGTGTGTGTGTGTGTGTGTGTGTGTGTGTGTGTGTGTGTGTGCGTGCGTGCGTGTGTGCGTGCGTGCGTGCGTGTGTGTGTTTGCGTCTCGTCACCCTGGAGCCAGTCGTCCTCTCCTCTGACCCTGATCCGCTTCACCTGTCCGCTCAGATCACACATATGGAAATACGTAGACACATACACACACACACACACACACACACACACACACACACACACACACATGCGCACAATTGCTGTGACCCTTTCCTGGAGTTGAAACCCAATCACAGTTGCCAGCCATGCAAAACTTGCCAGCACAGCAAGGTTTTGTTTTCTTTTTCCAGCGTGGGTTTGAGATGAAGGGCCTACTGTCTACTGCAGGATCAGCTAAAGTTATTTTAGTTTATATTTGTCTTTATAGAGTGTCTTAAAATATTTTGACCTTTGATATTGTAAGAACCAAACTGCTCCTGAGGATGCAGATTCATTGCTTTCAGACTAGGGTTCGGGCATTTATCGTATCATTTATCATGATAAATGTATAAGAATTTTGACTTGTTGTTGTGATAAATTCCACTTAGCATGTCCTTATTGTCAGGATTGATAGTTTTATTTTCTCTGCTGTTTGTTCAACAAAAGCATCAATAAGTATAAATACATTTTAAATTGCAGTTACAGTGTGATTCACAGCACAGCAAGTGTAACAGCAATTGAAGGGCTGCAATGGCTGTGACAAACAATCAAAGCTATGTAGGTACCTACACAGAAGTACTAGTTTTTATCATCACTTTTATTATGGAAATTGTACTGCAAAATATTGTGATAAAACTTTAAGTCCATAGCACCCATCCCTATTTCGAACAATTCATGCTCATAAGACCGACAACGTTTTATTTTTGAATTCATTTTAGGCGAAAGTTGAACATTTTACCAGTAAACAATCCTTGCATTGGGCATAACTGGCCAGAAATGTGGGCTTAGTAGCAGCGTTTGTGTGAGACATGATTTCATTTTAAAGAGTAGAGAACCAAGCTGAAATTTTGTGCCAAAAATATGGTTCAGATATGTCACATTATTTGGAAAATAAATGGCAAAATATATTTGTAATATTGAGATTTCATCTTAGTTTCATTTTAGAACTAGAGGAGCTTCAAACTTGTAACCAAGCTGCAATTCTTCAGACATGGGGTGGACGATATGGACTTAGTTTTATCATGATATATTGTGGTACCCTTGTCATAAGTGACAATAAGAACTACTTCTCTTCATTTTTAGGTATGTCTGAAACCGCGTGTAACAGCAGTCATCACCAAACACCAATATTGCTCTTGAAAAACATATAGAAATGTGATTTGTATCACTAAAACTGCTAGATCCTATTTTTAAATTTACTGGTATTAATTGGTGCCCTCATTGAACAAAGAAAATGGCAATCCCAACAATACAGACACATAAAAATTAAAAAAAAAAAAAAACCCAAAACATTCAACTGAATTTATTATGAAAACAATACAAGGTAAATGGTACGACACAATAAATTACTTCAGTCTGGATTCAGACCGGTCCTCTTACTCGAGGTTTTTTGAGTGTGGAATGTTTTGAGCAGTCTTTATCACATGTAACTAGGGAAAAACAAGACAAGTCAATAAATAGAAACCCACATTTTCTGTGCTCATAAAACTTTCTCCATGTTAGCTGTAGCTCTTCATCATAATGTCCACACAGATGTCGCAAACTGAATTATTTATTATCCTTGAGAGATCCTTTGAAATGACGTTTGTTAAAATCTGCAAAATCTCTTCAAGAACTTTTAAAGGTGACAATGTTGACATTATTCCTTCCATTTATTATACCCTAAATAATCCAAAGTAAACATAGTTATCCAGAAATAGTAGATTTCTTGACACTTTTTAATGAGATAGACATAATATCAGTAGCAACTGTCCTCGTCAGAAATTGGTACATTTTCATATTCATCCTTTTGACCTTATTTTCAACCCCACAGTTTGCAAAAATGTCAAAGTAGTTCAGTTTCACACAACCTGTTTAAACCAGGAGGCTTATGTTGTTTAATGAACAGGTAAAAATGCATTTGAAATCACTGCTTTTACACATTTAAGGAAGGTTGTAATTTCAGTCAAAGTTAGCAATAGCATCTGGGACAAAAAATGGAAAACATCTGGATCAAAAGAAGATCCACCATTGACCAATCGATTATCATTTACCGGACTTTTGTTTTTCATATTCAGGATTACTTAAAGTAAGTAAGCCTGCGATGAAAGAGAATGAAATTTTGAGTTTTTCTCTGCATGTTTATTCACATCCCGTCACACCGCCTAACTCTTTCTCATCTGTTTCTGCAGGAGCAGAAGTCTTCAACTGGTCGATACAGCATGTCGCGATGTCCGAACTCGGGGTCCACGGCCACGTCAGACGAACAGCCACACATCGGCAACTACCGGTTACTGAAAACCATCGGCAAAGGCAACTTCGCCAAGGTCAAACTGGCACGACACGTCCTCACTTCAAAAGAGGTGAGCATCAACACACTCCTGCAGATCGCTTCATTCGGATCATTTGGTTTTATAATTATATTTGCTTGAATTGATTTTAATCCACAATCTGTGTTAAGGAAAAAATCTAATTATCACTGATGAATAATCCACTTCATGTATGACTTGTCTGCATTATTTTAGAGTCAAAGAGGAAATAACATTTTCAGTTTCAAATTACGGAGACTTATAAAACATGAGTGTGCCGCTACAAAAAGTCATGTCAAAGGAAGCATTTGAAATGTCCTGCATTACTGTGAAGAACAGATGTAAGGCATAAAGTTGCTATTTTGTCAAAGTGTTGAAAATGCAGAAAAATCTCTAAAAATTGGTTATGAACCACAGCAGCAGTAGGAATATCAGATACAACCCAAATTTGTACATGGGTCCAAAACAGACTTTTGTTGTTGGCATCTACTTTAAAACCAAATTGCTTCATGTCCTTTTGTGATATAAAGGAGATTAATGAATCTAAACATGACAATTTGATGTCTTATCTCGGCAAGCATTTTAAAATAAAACCAAACAAATCCTACAAGGCTAAGTTTTATTTGATGCTATGGTTAAAGTAGGAGTTGATGGGTGATGTTTGGCTGAGTCCTCAGTGTTGGACTGGATTCCTGGTTGCTAAGGATACCGACAGGCTCTCAGACTTGGTACAGAGCAAGTTTGATCTGATCTAAAGCTTTGCACAGCTTTTTTGTGCATCAGCTTCTGCAGATTGTATCAGCGCCGTGAGGCTGAACAGAAAAGCCCGAATGTATCTGGTTCTCTCTGAACCACAGCTGTGAAGTAAGGTGGCGGTCTGTCCCTTTAAGAGGTAAAATCTGAGCCTGTGTTGGACTCTGGTCCAATGCCCAGTTGAGTCAGCTGTTGTTTCTTTTTTTTTTTTTTTTTTTTTTCTTTCTTTCCTATGTGAGAAAGAGTGCAGTGGGCGGGCTCTGTCAATATGTGACAGCCTTGTGCCTGACACCCTGATAACGCGCCACGTGACCTGCTGGCACACAAAGAAAACAAGGGAGTCAGACAGGCACAACCAGAAAGAGGACTGAAAGAAAGATGTTAGTTGACAGAAATATCAGGCAGAAGGAGACCTCCCTGTTCTGTTTCCTTCTGAAGAGCTGATTCTTTGTTGCCCTGCCTTTGTGCTCGGCTCTTTTGTTCTTGTTCAGCTCGCATTTGAAATCCCTCCCATTTCTCAATTTTGTTTAGTTTTCTCCTCCCGTTTCATTCCTTTTTCATCTTTGTCTCCTTTGGTGGATTATAAACTGTAGACCTGATTATTGGTTAGAGCCAAAACCATCCTTCATCCCCTCCAATGTGTGTGTGTTTTGTCTTATTATGCAACCGTGTTGTGATGTGGTTGTGCGCTCATGCTGCAGGACTATCGTTCCAGTGATATGTGCCTGAAAAGATAACAGTGCGAGTCTATTTGTGTGTGCTCTGCTGTCACAGAATGGGATTTCTAAGTGAGATTCAACAGTGTAATAAATGGAAAGAAAGGCGCAATGATCAGCTCACACGTTTTGTTTCGCTTCCAGGTGGCTGTAAAGATCATTGATAAGACGCAGCTCAACTCCTCCAGTTTGCAAAAGGTGGGTCTCCTAAACTCCCCAACGCATGCACGCACGCACGCACGCACGCACGCACGCACGCACGCACGCACGCACGCACGCACGCACGCACGCACGCACACAGGGAAATTTTTTAAAGCACACTCCCTCTTTTCCCTTTTTCCTCAGAAGTCACTCTTCCTGCCCCACATGTCCTCCTTTCTCCCTCTCTACTCGACTTGTCTGAAGTGGTCCAATTTTCAGAGAGAGTTTTAATTACGGGAAACAAGCTGCAATTACTTCCTTTGATCGTGGCAGGGTGGGGTCTGTCCACTTAAACAGACACGGCCCAGCCTCGCGCGCAGACACACACACACACACACACACACACACACACACACACACACACACACACACACACACACACACACACCACGCGCTCCTCTAACGTCTCCATCCACCGACGCAGGCCATAAAATAGACACTTGTATCCAAATACAGACACCAGGCACAAAATGTAGAGGCAGCACAGTGGCAGAGATGAAGTAAATCATTTACAGTAAGTCACATGGCTCCTGCAGATGCAGTTAAGTCCTCCAGTTGATGAACTAGATCGAACGTCGTCTCCTAATCGGAGAAATGAAAGTGGCAATAGTGGATTTTTTTGTGGTTTGTGGCATAAAGTTAAATATTAAAAAAAAAATCTCATAAATAAATATATATTCTGTTAAAACAGATGTTTTTACTTCAATATTTGAATGTCTTGAGTTAGTGAACACCCTTAATTTGAACAGAACGTCATCTAAGCTGTTTTTTTCATGTGTTTCTTGAGTTGGATCAGTGTACCTCACTCACTCCACACAATAACATCCAAAACTATTCACACTCCTTGAATTTTAAAGGGGTTATCTTATCTATGATATGTTGATCAAAATTCACATTTTGAACACTTTCATACTTTCATTTTGGTCTCTACTGCTTCTAAGAACAGCCCGAGCAATTTAAAAAATTTGGTTGTGTTTGTTGTCTGGAAAATGAGCCATTTTAAAAAACCTCTTGATGAATCACAATAGATGGGCACTGCACCGTTACCTAGCAACCTAAGCTGAGCTCCAGCACGTTTAGTCAGCTGGGTTTACTGTTGTATGCACAATGGCTGCTGGAAAATACAAGTGTTTTGTTGTTGACTTGCCATCCAGAAACTTGCTGCATTTTTGTTGATTGTGTAGGAGGCTCCACTTCTGCTTTTCAAATATATTTGCCTGTATATCTACACATCTGTTTTCAGCCATTTTTGCATGGCAAGTGTAAACCTGTCCCAGGAGGCATAAAAGGTCGCCTCCGCCCAGGTCTCAACTAACAGGTTGTCCATTCATCTCCATTTAGAGAAAAGCAACCCCTTATTATGATACTGCCATCACCATGTTTCACTGTGGGCATGGTGTGTATTGTAAACTTCTGGCGGAATGTGCCAAAAAGTGAAAATGTCAACGATGTCTTTACATATTTTCAAGGCATCGTTTGAAAAATGTTTCACAGACTTTGTTTTGGAGTTGATCATTTGTTATGCACTGAAAAACGAGAATGTTGTTCCAGTTAAATTGCTGAAATTGGTCAAAAGTAATTGAATTAAGTTTATCCAAGTTATTTATTTTTTTTAATTAACAACTTAATAAACTTGTATAACCTTAATTCAGTTACTTGCGACAAATTAATATATTTAAACTGAATCTTCTGTTCACTTTTTTTAGTGTGCATGATGACTAAATGTATATTAACAAAGGGAAGTGCTTTATTGACTTCAAAAGATGTCTTATATAACACACGATTTCACTTTTATTCATGCCTTAGTACATAATTATCACCCAGCTTAATTACAGTATAGTTGTATCATAAAAGAGCACACCAGATATTATCCTATCATTCTAATTAGCAGACTGATTACTATAAAAGAGGGCAGATGGCCTTGATAGCGCATTGGTTACCTTCAAGGATTATAACATTCAAATTTTAGACCTGTGGTCAGAGAAAGCCTCAGATCTTTTACCGCATTGGGAACTAGTCAGTTCTTAAAAACTGGGTGGATAAGTGGCAGCCAACAACTTGTGATCAGTTCAAAACGCCAACAAGGCCTGAAGAGATTGATATCTACTGCATCTGGATGAGCAGCAGATGTTCTGGATATAACGTAAACTTTAACATTTTTATTTTATTAATAAAAGCCTCAGAAACTTGTCTTTAATTTTTCTTCACTAGTTCATAGAAACTGAATGGATCACACAGATTACCGACAATATCAGTGGTTTGTCCAAAGAAAAATAGTCATTTTATCTACATTTTTAATTTATGTTTTCTGATTGTAAGTTAATAAATTCAAGTAAAACATTAATGAGTTTTATTGACTCGCTTATAGCAGATAATACAAGCAGTATAATTTGAATCTTGAACGTCTCTTATTCCACCCCATGTTTATAAACAGGAACTAGATGTTTGCTTTCTTTTCCTCTCCTGCAAATATTTCCATTATAGACGTCCTGGAAATCCTGGAAAACTCTGAAATTAGTCCAGAATCATCCACATTTGGATTAGGATTAAAAAGAAATATGTTTTTATCTTTATCCACTGACCAATCATCTCTCCATCCATTTTTTACTTTCTTTTGTACTTTTAAAATCTGTTAAAATAGTCAGAGAGCCCTGGAGGTTTGTGCCTGGATGATAATTAAAATACATTTTTTTCATAGATTTAAATGAATCGATGTGTAGAAAACAAGCGGACCCAACAGTCCTGTGCTGTCGCTTTGTGTCGTGTGATGTGCCGATTGACAACTTGTTTGTTTGTGTTTGTCGCAGCTCTTCCGGGAGGTGAGAATCATGAAGATGCTGAACCATCCCAACATAGGTGAGTCACCGCGGTCCGTTCTGTCGTCAATCGCTGAGAAATAATCACATCTGATTGATCTTTCAAGGTCATGACTTCTACTTGAGAGAGTCTACATCTTCTACTTTTTTTAATCTTCTCTCTTTTCCTCCTTTTTTTTAAAATTGTTTTTTCTTTTTTCTGCCTCCAGTCAAGCTTTTTGAGGTGATAGAGACGGAGAAGACTTTGTACCTGGTAATGGAGTATGCCAGCGGAGGTAAGCACATGTCTCTGTGAAATTATTGACCCAGCAGCTTGGATCTCTGCGCGTTACATAACCAGCTATCCAACAGAAAGTAATTAATGTTTTGGGCTGTTCCCTCCTCTGAATCAGTGCTGGGATTAAGGGTTTAGTCTTTTACCCACTGAAAAATAAGTCTAAAAAAGGAACATGACATTTCAACTTTACAGTTTTGGTTGCAGCACTAAATCTTTTTTGCCATTTATTTTTTCTCAGGAGAGGTCTTTGATTATCTGGTGGCCCACGGCAGGATGAAGGAAAAAGAAGCGCGTGCCAAATTCAGACAGGTGAAGATCCTCGTTTCTGAAACGTTTTTTATCGTAGTTTTTATTTAAAGGAAACTACAGCACCTTGCGAAGTATTCATTCTTAAATCCTTTCACTTTTAATCAACAGACATCATATTAATAGCTTTTGATGGCAATTTGATATTTTGGATTTTGTTTAGGGGCTTGGAATTAAAAAGGAAAGAGGTGCAAGTTCACACCACATATTTCAGATGTTTAGTTTGTAAAAAAAAAAAGAAAAAAGAAAAAAAAAAGTAAAACTATTTTATCATCTACATTCCATGTCCCAGTTTTTTACGTTTAGTTGTCTGTCACAAATCAGGGTTCCTACTAAATCTGGGAAAGTCTGGGATTTTAATTAAAAGTTTTTCAAGTCTGGATATAGGAAAAGAAAATATATGCTTTTCCAGACTTCTGTATCCCATCTTTTTAAAACATGACTCATTCCCTCTTCTTTTTCTAATTCATTTTCTGTCCCACCTCATGATTTTCCTCTCCTTTTTCTTGTTTCCTGTTTTATGGCTTCAAAATAAACTTTTTTTTATTATTATTTTTACCAAAATGTTTTCGTTGCTTCCATTGTTCTTTACCAAATTTGATTTCCTGATTTATTTTATTTTGGGGTTTTTTTCTCTCGCTTTCTTTTCTTAAAAAGAAACTCCCCGTGACAGAAAATATTTTCAAAAACTTTATTTTATCTCAGTAATTTTTTTCTGTGAGTTGACATACATTTAAATATTTAGAAGCTAAAAAACGAGTTTGTCAAACAAGATGGCAGCTTTGTGTGTGCCGACATCACTAGAAACGCAAGAAGTTCATTGGTGAAAAAGAAAAATCAGATTTTCCTAAAATTAAATCTCCAAAAACAAAATTGGATGAATCGATAAATTCGACGCATCGCCCTAGTTCTTAGAGGTATAAATACTTTTGCAAGACACTGTCCAGGAAATGGTGTTGCATGAATTCAAGCTTTTTTTTTTTTTTTCAGCGACATTTCTGTGGCAAACCTCGAGTCTATTCTTGTTCCTCATAAATGCTTCCTGATTAATTCCTAATGAAGCATTCTGCCGTTTACTTAATTATGCAACTCTTTCACCCTGAACGCCTCTCTCTCTTTCCAGATTGTGTCAGCAGTGCAGTATTGTCATCAGAAATGTATAGTACACAGAGACCTCAAGGTGAGTGCGCGCACACACACACACACACACACACACGTCACTGAATGAGCGATTTTCTGTGTGAGAAGAAGCATCCCCATCTCTCTGAACACATTTATCCTGTCATGATTTTAATTTTGGATTAGCGCTGCCCCCCTCCAACAAGTGGCCCTGAGCTTAATAATGAAGATGATATAACCTCTCCGTGTCTCTATTTTTGATCGCCATGTTTTGTCCGTTTTAGGAAAATTGTTTGGGTTATTTCTGTTCGATTCACAGCATTTGGGGGCAAAACCTCTGCTGCAGCTTTGCACACGCCGATCCGAGCCCCAGGGTCGTTTCAGTTCATTATATTATGGCGCTTTTTAAATCCTCTTATTGTACCAGAAGGCAGACGTGTAGACATTATCGTGATTACTGCCACAATAACCTCAAAGAAATCCCCCCTCCGTCCCACACTGAGGCAGAACTCAATGTTTTGCTTCTGAAGAATGTTTAGTCTTCTAAAACTAAAAGGGTATGAAGCGTTTTCAGGTTTTCTGAACTTTGTAATAATTAAAAGAAACAAAACAAAGAATGCAGAATATATGAAAATAATTTAAAGCTGAGAATGTTCATTATGTGACATTTCTCGTCTTGTTCTGAACTGTATTTTAGATCAACGAACGATTATTTTTAGATGATTTTTCTGATAATGAATCAGATAAAAACAATTGACACAGTATTTATTTTTGATACAATACCAGAAATGCATTAAAAGATGCAAATGCACAAATCAGCCTTAAACATTTAAGCTGTTCTACTTTTACATATAAATGATAATTTTTCAATTATCTTATGTTGAAATTTTGTAAAACTAGAAACATAATGATATTTTTGGGTAAATCTACAGACATTATATAAACTAGCATGTTTGTCGCCTTTGCTATCTTTTTTTTAAATGCTCCATCAATGTTTAAATCTTCCTTTTTACATCATATATTGAGAGAAAGAGATGATGTAGCTCATTCTGACTACATCATCACATATGTTACTTTATATTTCTTAATATTTGACTTAATATTTTTAGTTTTATAGACCAGTTGGTCTCTTCACACACATCCATATTTATTAGCATTAAAAAAAAAAACAAGTCGGCATAAATAAAGTTTTAGTTATGTTGCTCTCAAAGTAATTGGATCAAGTTAGAAATGTTTTTGTGTCACAGTTTTGTGGTAATAGTGCGAGGCCTCGGTGTGATTGACGGGTTTTCCCACCAGAATCCCACCCGGCGCCGTTAAAAAGAGCAGAAATTGCTCTCATTCATTTTGGGATCAGAGCTCTGAGACGATGTCCGTTTTGTAGTTAATGCTCATTCACCCAGAAACGCACAGAAGCTGCCGAGCATTCAGAGCAAGTGAAAAGGAGAGCACACCTGTTGCTAGGCAACCCAGCCTCCTTACTCGGTGGTTCACTTCAGGCTTAAAGATAAAAAGGCGCACATAAAAGTATGAGCACTGGGAGCTCACTTTGCCTCAGACCATCACTTTGAAAGCACGTGTTTGATCCAACATGATTATTATTTTCAGTCTTTAACAAATACTATTATAGTATTTTACACTCATTTGCAGGACAGTGAGACTCTCTCTGCTGTCACAGTTTGCATGGAAGAAGAGGAATGAAAGATTCAGTCTAAATAAATCATTTAGATGAAGCAGAGCAAAAATAATCAGCTTAATTTCTAGCTTGATGCACTTTTTGGACAAACGAACCCTCTTCTGTGCCTCACTTTTTGGTCCATCTGTCTCCTCCTCCTCTGTTCCCACGCCTCTCTGACTGCAGGCAGAAAACCTGCTGCTGGACGCAGATATGAACATCAAGATAGCAGATTTTGGCTTCAGTAATGAGTTTACGTTGGGGAACAAGCTGGACACTTTCTGCGGCTCCCCGCCCTACGCCGCTCCCGAGCTCTTCCAGGGCAAGAAGTACGACGGGCCTGAAGTGGACGTGTGGAGCCTGGGGGTCATCCTCTACACGCTGGTCAGCGGCTCGCTGCCCTTTGACGGACAAAACCTCAAGGTTGGGACGGGAAGACTTTCTGGTTTTGTTTTTGTGTTTTCTGTGCATTACACAATGAGACGTTTGCATTCGGTGGGTGGTTGCTGGATTTATCAGGCTAGTTTCTGCTCTGTTTGGCCCACTAAATTCAAAATGAGGAGATGTGGAGCAAACTGGATAAAGGGCCGGACACATTTTTTACATTTAGTCTTCATCGCAGTTGCACGCTGCAAAACAAAATATTACCAACTATTTGTCTAGTTTCTGGTGGGCTGCACAGTGGTGCAGTGGGTAGCGCTGTTGCCTTGCAGCAAGAAGGTCCTGGGTTCGATTCCCGGCCCGGGGTCTTTCTGCACGGAGTTTGCATGTTCTCCCTGTGCATGCGTGGGTTCTCTCCGGGTTCTCCGGCTTCCTCCCACAGTCCAAAAACATGACTGTCAGGTTAATTGGCCTTCCCAAATTCTCCCTAGGTGTGAGTGTGTGTGTGCATGGTTGTTTGTCCTGTTTGTCTCTCTGTGTTGTCCTGCGACAGACTGGCGACCTGTCCAGGGTGAACCCCGCCTTTGCACTTGAAACTAGACAAAAAAAAAAGCTACATTTCACTCTGAAAAATTTAGACTCTTTCAATTTTTCTATTTTAATCTGAAAACTTTTCACTTTCAGAAAAAGTTCATTAAATCCTGTTAACACAAATATAGTAATTGATATTTTTACCCAGTAGCATTTTGTTGAACATTTACTTATTAAACAAAAATAACAAAAAGAAAAAACAACCCAAAAAAAAAAAAAATACAGAAAAAAGACCAACAAACACTTAATGTTGGTTATATTTAAAAATAAAAATTGATTGTTTTAATATTTTACTTTGCTTTTTTTAAATGATCAGTTTATATGAATTTTTGATTTGTAATCCATGCCATTGTGTCACATAAACATGACACAGTGGTGACCTTGAGTTTCACTTCCTGCTGTTGACCACATGTGGGTTCGAAGAGCCACAATCTGGGCTTGTGTGGATTCTAGATGTTGCTGCATATTTTACAATAAAAAACACAAACTCTTTTGAATCTTTCTAATTTTACTTTCTTGGTTCTTTTCATATTGCATCTAAAAGCCAGAACATTTTAACTCCATGAACAGCTTCTGGTAATTTTCCATTGTTTGAAAGAACAAAAACCAAGTAAATGTCCAAATACTTAAGGATTAGAATAATAATTTTTTTTTTTTTTATGTTTTTGAAGTGATTTTTTGTTGTTGTCTTCTACTTGGACTAATTCCCTTGTTTCTTTTCAAGTAAACACAAGTTTTATGACCTATCTGAACAGACCTGATTGCCAGGTTAAAGATGGACTAAATATGTGGAATTAACCCTTGACCTTTGATGCTCTTGTTGCTGTGCAGGAGTTGAGAGAGCGTGTGCTGCGTGGTAAATACAGGATTCCTTTCTACATGTCCACTGACTGTGAGAACTTGCTGAAGAAGTTCCTGATCCTAAACCCTTCCAAAAGAGGCAGCCTCGAGGTATGCAGACATGCACAAATCACACAGCTACTACGGCAGTAAACAGGAAATCCCACTAATCATGACGATTAAACATGTTACATAAAGCTGAATTATTATTAAACACTGCATACAACCAGTTTTTGTTACACACATGACGTAGTAAACCTAGATTGTTTCATCAGCTGCATGTGACTTTGTTACGACAGTGTAAAGTGATTTTTAAAGGCATAGTGAACACATGCTAGGTTCAGTTTTATGTCACAGTGGGACTTTTGTTTCAAGAACAAAATGATACGAATGAAAATAATAATTCTGATCGCATCTTAAAGTTTTTTTTTTTGTTATAACAGCAGGATTGAGGCATTTTGGTTCACACAAAGAAAATTTAAAAAAAGTATTAAGAATGTAATACAGGGTTTTTACGGGTGCTTAAATTTCAATTAGGTGCTTTCAAGGTTTGAAAAGTAATTTTTTTCTGGTTCAAGACTTTGAAAGTGATTGATATTCAAACTGCACAATTTTGTAACAAAGCGCAACCTAATGCTTGATTAAAACACTAAATATGTGCATTAAGGACAAGATTTTAACTAAAACATAATCAGGAAATGGCGAACTCCGATCTAATGAAAGTGAAACCGAGCAGCATAATTTTTAAAAAGTTATACAATATTGTGCATTAAAAAAAAACACAACAAATTGTATATAGTATATAAAACTAAAGATTTTGCAGAAGTGTGAAACTAACAATGATGTTAAGATGAGTGAAACTGCAAATAACAGGAATTGTTATGAAATCTATCAGATACTCGGAGGAAGGATCTGAGGTAATGCTCTATTGTGCACTTAGGATGCAGCAGTGTATTTTATCCCATTTAGCAAACCTTGTCATCCTGTTTTTTTTTTTGTTTTTTTTTATCCCAGCAGCAGATAATGAGGGACCGATGGATGAATGTGGGCTACGAAGAGGACGAACTCAAACCCTACATTGAACCTCTGCCAGATTACAAAGACCCCAGGAGAACAGGTACATAGCAGGTCCACCCATCTTCTTTCCCCTTTCACATACAGGGTTATGGCTACACAAGCAGCACAAAGTTTTAATCGTGAATGATCTGTTTTGTCGTGTATAGAGAAAATGTTGCGGATGGGATATTCCCAAGAAGAGATCCAGGATTCTCTGTTGAACCAGAAGTACAATGACGTGATGGCTACGTTCCTGCTTCTGGACTATAGGAACTCTGAGGTACTGACCTCCTCTCATGCTCACACACCAACCCTTTGTTCTGTTTTGTTTTGTAATAGTGACTTAGTAACTCCTTTCAGTATTTACATAAAAACATAAGAGCGCCATTAGTCTTTTTTGTGTTTGTGTCTCAGTGCCTGATAATGTTTTTCCTTCTCCTCAGCTGGATGAATTACCCCTCAAACCAAGGCCAGGAAGTGATCTAAGCAACATAAATGCTCCCTCTCCACCTCACAAGGTACAAATACACATATTAATGCTGCTATTTTTTATTTTTACCTCTAAATCACACCTGTCCCCTTTGTAAGTTCTGACTATACGGGCATTAAAGGGACCTGGAGGTTGTGGACTGGGGCTCTTTCTGTAAAAATGTAAACAAACCTCGATAATTTCCATTTGCATGTTCATTTATGTAATTAGCTTAATCTTTAAAGATTAATTTTAAAATATGATGCAAACATTTGACACACAATACAAAGTAGTTAGTTTGCTTTTTCTTTTTTTTTTGTGCCTGTTTTTCTGTCCAAGTGTTTTTATCAATATGTTTTGAAGGGCAACTCTGTTTTGTTGAACTTTATGATTCATTTTATTTAATGGTTTGATATTTTTGTTTGTTTACTTTGGATATTTAAAATGTGTTCCAGCTCCTGTGTTACATATTTTCTGGAAATTAAAGAATTCTAAAATTTTTCTATTTTATGGCGTAATTTCATAACTAAAATGACAATATTATCATTTATTGCAGTAATTTAAGGTCCAGCAAAATTTATCTTGACCGGCCTAGTTATTTTATTATTTTTAAAACTATTTTCTGTTTTTCTTATTTTTTACATTATCAAATAATTTCCTGTACCTGTGACATCCAATAGGATGTTTGGTTTTGTTACAAAACAACAGCAGCACAATAGTTCGACAGTATTTTGTCACCATTACGTTGGACTTGGCTAATTTGTTCCTTCGTTCCCCTTCACAGGTACAGCGCAGCGTGTCGTCCAACCCGAAGCCTCAGAATCGCAGAACCACTGACCAGAGTGAGGCTGGTTTTTATCAGAGTTTATTAAAGCTGATGGGAACTGGGACAGGAAATTAGCAAGTTTAGCTGTCTGGTTGCTTGAAAAACAAATGAGCTCATTTTAAATTTTTATTCTGTCCATTGAAGCATTTATTTTGTAGATACATTTAGTCGTGTTGTGGAAAACATTTAAGTTAAGTAAAAATTGGTGTGATCCGAGACAAATGAGCTGCAGGTCTTTAAAACTGATGTTGCGCCTGACGCCGCCTCTGTCTTCTCATAGGCTCCTCCTACTCAAAGCGGGGAGGTCTGTCCGACAACCGCTCTACAGCAGAGGATTCTGGGAGGAAAGGTTCGTCAGGCAGCTCCACCACCAAGGTGGGGGCCAGCCCTCTGGTCTCATCGGATCGTAAAAAGAGCGCCACGCCTTCCACTGTAAGAACGCCGTGCTCGAATGAAACGGCAAAAATTAATTAACTACATCCATACATTTATGTATTTTACTGAAACGGCAATATCAGAATAGAGATGTTTTCTGATTATTTGTAGTTTCTTTAACATTGCTTCAATGTTCCTACCTCAAGACATCCATTCTACTACTTTAAAACAAAATGTGAAAAAATGTTTGGGGAAAAACGTTCACAGAGAAAAAGAGTTCAGGACATTTAATGTGTCCGATTAAAATCCTTTCCCTTTTTTTAAAAAAAATTCATTTGAATACAATCCAGTCATATGAACACATTCAAATCTAAATACGGTCCACTTTTTGATTATAAAATGCCAGTTGGTAAATGGTTGTCCAATAAATCATGTTGTGAAACTGAAGAGGATTAATTTCTTTATAAAAAAAAAAAAAGCATTGAGTCAGGAATACTTTCTATGGTTCAGTCAATGGCCAGGGATTAAAAAAGCTTACGAACCAAAGTAGGGCTGAAACAATTAATCATGATGAGTCGCTTATTGAAACGATTGTCAGCTAATTTAGATATAAAATAATAATTAACTGAATACACAGACTTAAAAGAAGCCGACAGTAGTACAAACATTTTGCATTTAAGATGAAAAACCTTATTTGTAAATATGTTCTACTTAGAATTTCTCAAGTGGCAATTTTAGTTAAAATTCTGTCAAAAATAAATAAATTAAAAAAATATATCTAAATCTCGTAATAAGCACCTTTTGCATCCAATGTTTTGAAAAATGCTCAACATATCAACGTTAAACTGTATTGATAAGTCAAATGAAAAGGGCTGAACTTTTCATATGCAGAATTCTTTTTACCTTCCTGCAAATTATCAAGCATACACTAAAGCATTTCGGGCAATAAAATGTCTTTTTCGTTAAAAAATTTCAATTATTTCCATGTTTTTATATTGTAACAGATTAGCTTAAATGGTTCAATAAAAAAAATCAGCAGAAAGTGCCAATTTTATTTATCCAATAAATCAATAAAATAAATGATTACTAAAATAACCAGTAACTGCAGTGTTGGAACAAAACACTGAGCCTATTATGAGCCAGGAGCAACATTTCAGAAAGAGAGAGGACAAAATGTTACTGGCAGCGTTGGCTCCTCAGCAGCTCTGTCTAAAAAGAAAAACTTTCGATGGGAAAGGAAAGCAAACAGAGCAGATAAAGTAAGAGAAACTAAACTACAAGGCCATGCATACTTTCCATGAAGAGAGGATAGCGTTTTTGGCAGCAATGGTCCTTCCCAATGTAAATCAATAACAATGTATATCGCAATCGACTCGTGATCAATATCAATCCAGTAGAATATTCAATCATTTCACTGAACTCTGATGCAGAACCGCACAGCATTCTGGGGGATGTAGGCAGAGGAAGGGCTTTCGCTGTTCAACCACTCTCAACCATTGAAGCAAGATTGGTGGAATCAACCAACTTGCCCTCCCTTTGGTCACCTAGCAACAACTCACTCACTCTTTGGTTACCTAGCAACAACAATCAGTTCAGTAACTTTGCGCAGCAGCAGTTTCAGTTTTCACCACCGTTCGTCATAACTGCTTAAAAATAGAAAGTAACAATGTGGAGTGAAAACTCAAAGGTCATGCAGCCAGTTTGGCTGTGTTACATATATTTAAAACAAAAAACTAATAAATAATTATTGGTACTGACTGATATGAAACTCTTCTACAGTCACGTTTTTCAGCCATATCGTCCGTCCGTAAAATAGCCACTCAGCTGCTTACATAAGCGTTGTGTCGGGTGTAGAAACGCTGTTATTTCTCTGTTTCTGTCATTAGCTGCCATTACCACAGTCCATAACCTCCAGTGTATTTCAGTGAATTGATAAGAAATTATATGATTCTGATGTGAAAGGCGAGCAGTCACTCTGGTTCTAACATTTCTATCTTCTGTCCGTCTGCAGAATAGCATCCTCTCCACCGGTACCAGCCGCAGTCGGAACTCTCCGCTGGCTGAGAGAGCCACGCTTGGCACTGGCATTCAGAACGGCAAGGACAGGTACACAAACACACCCCAGGCTCGCAAAATAACAAGGTTTCCCACAGACTACGGTACAAACACCCGCATACAGCTATCAAAAGGCAGCCGGTGCCGTTTCGCCGCCGCTGCATGCCGAGCAAGAGCGCGCTCACACCGGTTTGTGAACGAAGCCGCCCCTCAGCCACGTCGCTGACTGATCCCCAGACCTTGGCTGGTGCTCTGCAGAGTGCTGCCAGCTGGCGCAGGGAGGGGTAAGCCCTCCTGGACTCCAAAATCAGGCCGTCCTGGGAATTTAGGCCAGACCTCCAGTAGATTACAGATTTCCCCCATGATGCTGACATGGAGGCCCGGCAGTCAGAGCGGGGAGTTCGAGGGAACTGGACGGTAAAAGGAATCACAAGTCTATAATATTAGGCTATAAAACTGGCTTCCCATGTTCTTCCTCTGGGATTGGGATACTCCCTCTCATTTTACTCTTTCTAAATTTAGCTCATGCTTCAAACTCTTCCTTCTCAGTCGCTTCAGACTTTTCCAGTTTGGACAAAAAAAATTTTAAAAAGTCTTTTGTCTGCACTGGAACTACACGCTTAATCGAAAGCAAATATTTGCCCAAATCGTCATTAAATTTTGCATTTCCCGACTCATTCATGTCCTCACATGCAGCTCATGCTTAACCAGCCATACGCTTTGTGCGCTTTCTCATGAGCTTTAAACATTAAGCTAAAACATAATCCCAACTGTGACGGCGTTCATGGTTCATAACTGCTTTATTACTGTTCATGTTGTCGTTCTCAAATGACCCCTTTCGGTGCCAGCAGCGCTTTATCTACAGTAGCAGAAATTCAGCTGAATCTGTGCTCAGGCACTGATGTATCTAAACATTTTTCACAGATTTTTGTCTTCTGATTTAGTGCTACCTGGTGCTGAAGGGCTCATTTCAGAGCTCATTGCTTTGTTTTTAAAGTCATGTGGGTCTATTAGCTATGCTAGTTTCTGCTAACATAGTGGTTATCATCTGCTTTGTTTTTGAAGTTGCTTTTTTTTTTTATCATCATTAATGCTTTTGAAGTTTGGGCTTTTTTTTTTTTTATTTATTTTTAATTTTTTTATTGTTTTACTTCTCCCACTGTCTCTCTCTCATCTTCATTCTCCATCTCAACTCTTCTAATGCTCTTATTTGGGTTTTTTTTTGCTTATCCCTCTGGACTCTGAGTCTTGCTTTTCTCTGACTCCTCCTTTCTTGGCTTCCTTTAGTCCTTGTCTTAATATTAATCTTTCGTCCTATTTCTACATTCCCTCACTCTCTTTTTGAGATTAGCACCACTGGTGGAATATTAACCCTCTCCTTAATTTGTGTGGTCTGTGTTTATAGGCTTACGCAGCTTTAAACATAGTCATGGTAAAATGAAAGTACACCCACTGTCAATTCTAACTTTTTTCCTTCATATCAGGATCTAATAAAATAATCTGGTCTCAACTAAGTGTTGAAGGTATTTAAGTCCAACCGCTGCATAAAAACACACAACAGCTTTCTTACTTTCAGAATATGAAGCAAGAATGAATGTGTTTAAAATTAAATTAAACTCCATATAGTCAATTTCTTGGCAACTATTCATACAACTATTCAGTAGTGCATATTTTTCTACTAACTAAACTACATTTTTCTAATTGTTCATCTGAGAAAGTTGTGTTCACAAATTTCACCGTTTAACCTGCTGGCTGGAGCCTGTAGTTTATGGCTGTGTTCACACAGATCCAAATCTGACTTTTTATATTTATTCTGATATTTTCTACCCTAAAAAGACCAATTTGTGCCTCGTCTATATGTGGTACTAAATCGGATACATATCTGATTGTTTTTGAAGCGTTTGTAGCCAAAAAGCTCATGTCGGCTTACACACATGTTCAATAAACCTCATCTGTTCATTGGGATAACTTTTTAGTTTTGAAGACAAAATTAGCTAAAAAGCTTTTTGAGAATCATTGCTGAATAAACGTTAAATCGATCCACAAACGGCTCCATCCATTTTCACCTCCACAGTCATACGCTGCTGTGTGACGTCAATGTTCTTCTTCTTCACATGCGTGTCGCTTTGGGGTTGTAAACTGTTCATACACAAGTCTGATTGGGTTTGCGTTTATTCAGTCGCAAGAACAACTACAAAAATAAAAAATTGTATTTTAGCAAAACATTTAAATTGCTCATCAAGACCTGCTGTTGGATCATAGCTTTAGTTGTCTGTAAATTACTTTACAAACCTTCCCAGATTGATAGCAGTAAAGCCATTGCTGATGCCTTTCCGGCGTGGCATTGTGTTAAAACACAGCTATACACTGTAGAGCTGAACACTTTCTCATCTCCTTCTCTTACGAGATTGCCATTGATCAAATTAATTTAATTACTAACACCTGGTTGCTGCTTTCCCTCTTAAATCCTATGAAAGGATTAGGGGTGAACAAACTCCACTAATTTCTCTCTCCTTTATGTAGTTTTATTTAAAGACTTGACGGCTTTTATTATGTCCTGATGTGTAAAACTCCAGAAATGAAAGTGCTTTGTTTCGCCAGCCTTGCTAATCCATATCGGAAAGAGAGAATTTCCCCCTCACTGTTGTCTTTTTTTCTGTGCAATAATCATTTGTTGTTCGACTTTAGTAACTGTGCCTCGTTCTCTCTCTCTCTAACGATCTCTTTCTCTGTCTCCCTGTGGTACCACTCTGAGAAAAAAAAACAAGAACACACACAGTATCCTCACTGTGTGTGTTCTTGTTCTTCTTTCTTTTTCTCTCTCTCTCACTCTGTGTCCATGTTAACACAAAGTTAGAGCTGTCAGTAATGTGCAGAGCTTTGTAGCCTCTGGATAAGCTTGCTAATTAACACAGATGTAGTTCAGGGAAGTTAAAGAGATGGAAATAGAAAATGTTTAGAAAGTTGAGAATCTGAATCTGTTTCTTTTTTGACGATTAGTCAATTAATCGGTTAAGAAAAATTATACATTTCATTTAACCGCTTAAGCATTTCTATGTAAAATTAGGAATGCATTAAAGATGCAAATAAACAACTAAATTCCTTTTTTAGTTAATAAACATTTGATTGCCTAAAGTGCAATAATGTAGCATTTATTTAGTAAATCTGAACCAGGTGAAGCTAAAACTGCAGCTTGAGGAGTTGAAACATATTTACAGACAAAAGTGTTTTCATCTTAAATGCAAAATGTATGTATTTTTTTGCACAGTTTTGACTTAATTACTACTCTTAATAGTTTTTTTTTCTTCAGCAAATGGCCTAGTCCAGCTAACATTTATTCTATTACTAAATTAGTTGAGGATTATTTCAATAATCGATTAATCACGATTAATCGTTTGAGCCCTAATCTGCTGCTTGACATGATGGGAGCGTGAACGCAGATTAAATCTATAATGCAAAGTCAGAGCTTAGACGGTGCAATTATGCAACACTTGGGCCAATCTAGCTGCTAGTTGCTTTTGCAGTAGATATTTATCACTATATGTTGTTTGATGTTCATTCACAGGTGATTCTGCTAAAGTTTTCATACCCCTTGAAAGAGGCATCACTTATTGCCATAATATATTTAAATGAATTTTAAATAAAAAAAACGACACTGATAGTATGATTGATGGATCAATAAATATCAGTAAATTTGAAAATATGATTAAATGCAGTTGCATTGTGCAGCTTGGTGATATAAATCTTTTTGAAGTAAGCAGTGAAACTTTTCACATTTGTTTGGTTACAACAAAATGCATTTCTTTCCGATTTCATGTAGCACAAAGTGGTGGATTTTTGTGACAATGTTGAATTAAATTGGAACTTAAAACTAAATTGAATCCATTTGTGCTTTTACTGAGATACGCCCTGTAATTGTGCATTGTGTTGCGTTAATGGGAGAAGATTGGAACAAGGTTCAAGGGGTATGAATAATTTTTAGAAAGCTCTGCATCAGAAGCAAAATTAGTTGTTCAGTTTGTGCACTGCAGTCCTAAACAGTGGGCACAATAGACCGTAAAACAGAGATGTTTTTGTCTCCCAATGTTTTGAGTTTTATTGCTTTGCACATTTCTGTCTCTCTTTGTCTCCATAAATTGCCTTCTTCTGGTGCGACGGCTCTGAATCATCTAGAAGTTGGTCCTTTGTGTTTTCCTTTATGTGAAAAGATGAAAGCACAAAAAACCAGCTTGATTGTGGTTTCTCCTTTTCTGTGGAACCACACAGATGAAAACAAATGAAGACCAACTGTGTTTGTTGCATGCATCTCCTGTCTCTACTTATTTTTCTCACTTTCCTCTTTTTTTTTTTTTTTTTTTTTTTTATTATTTTATTTTAGTTTTAAACAATAAATGCTGCCTCTAACGATACTCCACCTCACTTCCCCACCCACCCTCACACACACCCCGCCCGCTTGTGTGTGTGAATGTGTTTGGATGTGTTTCGCCGGGCGGGGTGTTCCTCCTCCTCCTCCTCCTCCTCTTCCTCCTTCCCTCCCCTCCCATGCCAGCCTAAACACTCCGGGCTCCCGAGCCTCCACTGCCTCAGCCGCCGCTGTCCTCTCCTCCCCCGTCCCCGCCACCAAAAGTCCCTGTCCTCCTCCAATCATCCATGCCCCTCTGACCTGCACGCACCTCGGCCCAGGCAAGTCTTTGCATCGCAGACACACAAACACACACCTTGCAACCTCACACCGCTCTTCCTGGAGAGGACACAGAGGAGAGATCAAGACACAATCTGGGAGGACTCTGTGATTTCCCCCCCTGCTAATAATTTTTTAGAGATGCATCGATCCAGTAAAAACATCTGTATTGGTCCCAGTTAGGGATGCAAACAATTAATTGTTGATTAGATTCAAATTTGTTCCAGTCCATAAACTTAAAACGTCCACTTAGATCCACCAGACTCCATTTTTGGACACAAAATGCACTTTATGCAGTTTTGTTTTGAAATGTAAACATGTAAACTAATTAAGTTTCACCTTAATAAAAAGAGTTGTCAAATGTGTAATTAGTACATCTATATCTGTCTAAAGAAACATTTTAAGTCAATTCAGCACTGTGTTTCTGTATCGGATCGATATTGTCCAATAATACACCTCAGATATTGGTATCGGAAATGAAAAAAGCGGATCGATGCATCCCTAGTAATTCCCTCTCATTAATGACTTAATCAATTAAAGCAGTTCTTCTTCCTGCTTCCCTGCTTGCATTTTCACACATTCAGTCATGGACTCAAAATGGGGAAAACTTTATGTTTCTCTAATTAATTCAGAATGTTTTCATTCAACTTTAACCTCATTGTTGAGCAAACAAGCTGAAAAACTACCATTCTTACTTTCATCTTTACAAGTTAGCAGCTAACATATTAGCGGTTGTGACTTTACATGTTTTTTTTATTTTTTGCTACCATCACAGCCTCTCCACGTTTTCTAAAACTGGCCATCTCAGACTCGCTGGTTTCCTAGCAACAGCCAGGAACTACACAGTCGAGCTGAGAAAACTGTGCCAGCGTGGGAATGTTGACATGGCTCGCTTTTTTTTTTTTTTTTTCCTACAGCTAAACAGGCCCTGTCAAATCACACTTTTTACTCGTCAGACCATAACTGAGCAATCACACGTTTCAGATCAAGCTGAGCAGGTTTTTCTCCACACTCTGCCTCTAACAGGAAGCCTTGTTTATCATAATGATTGGAGAAAAAAGATGTTTCTCCACACATTACTTAATTAATCCCTGAGCTAAATTACATGTTGTAGCTCTTATTAAACAAGGTTCTACTCCTGTAGCAGTCTGTATCACAGCACATTTTACTCAGAAATTGAGAATAAAATGGATCTTATAAGTCCTTAGAGCTTAATTAGAAGAACCAGTTTTTTTTATTGCTAATAAATATCTTTTTAGAAAGGTACAAAAAGAAGTGCTGGTAGACTTTCAGGCTGAAATAGTGACATCTTCATACTATGGAGGACTTGTTTTCTTTATAAGTTTCTTCAGCACACCTGAATTAACATATGAATTATCTCTTTATCATGTCATGAAGTTATTACAACTGATTTATTTTGGTTTTTTTGAATGCATTTAGATTTTTGTTAAATACTGACATGCTGTTTTTGTATAGAAAGGGCTTTTATTTGGCTGAAAAAATATATTCTGTTCCCCTAATTTGTGTGAAAATTGTTGCAATACATCTTAATCTCAAACAAATTGCCTGGGAAATCTGAACTCCGTCACAAGAACCACCAACCAGATTTTGCTACCTGCTTTCTGTGTCTTGCGTTGTCCCGCTGTCGGCTTGCTTCCCCACTCTACCTGTGCGTCTCCTTGAGGGCCACTTTGATATTTTTGCTCTAATTTTCCCCAAACCGCCGCCCGTGATTCCCAGCGCGGATCGGGGAGATCTCGAGCACTTTGGATGCATCTGGCTCAAATGTCAGAGTTAAACTTCCTGCAGAGCGAATGTCAAAGTGGCCCTCTGGCTGTGTGTGGTTCTGTTTCGTTCTGTTGCATGCGTCCTTCAGCCCTGAGCTCGGCCTGTTCAGAACCTGGTTGGGAACGCCGGAGAGAAGGTACCACTCAGACACTTGGACTGAACCACGACTCACCAACAGGCAGAACATAAACTCGCTCCCATCCGTAACATGTCCAGTCATCCACAAACATCCAAAATGACTCGTTTTCTGACTGATTTTAAAAGGAGTTTAGTTTATATTGCTTTTCTTTTTCTCTGGTGTTCTGCTCATAAATGGACAGGTGTAATCTAAAACAGAGGTCAGCGACCTTTCAATCCTGAGAGCCTTTGAGCGTTTGGTCCAACTAAACAAAATTTAATTACAGCCTCAAAAGCGTCAAAATAGAAACAGTCTTTATTGTCACACAAATGAGACTTCTGAGTGTGAGGGTTCACACAAAAATACAGTTTTTGTTGTTAAAAACAAATATGTATATGAAGCTTAATAGATCAATGACAATAATAGTAATAATAATGCACAAGACTAACAGAAAATGCTGCACATCAATGCAGAAAAACCGATATGCAGCAGAAATGGTTAAAAATTAGTAAGAAAAGAATTGATTAAACAAATTATCTCTATTTTTAACAAAATTTACTTTTTTAAATAAAGAAAATCCTCAATTTTACACAAAGGAATAAATTTATTTCATTTTAATTTTTTACTTTAAGTGAATGTTATTGAAAGTCATGGTAAAGTGGAAACTTTGCAACAAAAAGTCAAAAAAGTTACTTGATGAAAAACAGTATTCCTTGCTCTGTCTGTGTCATTCTTTCTGGAAATGCTTTGCATAAACATATTGCATAAAAATAGCAAGCATTTTATTTTAAAGTAGCAATCATTTAGCATTTTTGACCAAAATGGTCAAGAGCTGAACTGGAATGACTCACTTGTATTGTCAGTTACTGAATCATGAAGGAAATTAAGAAAATTATTCTTAGTGCTGTTTTTTTTTTGTTTTTTTTACTGTTTCTATTCTATATCTTAGTTTAGTCGTTTGTTGAATGTTAATCTAATGCCAGTTGCAACATCACTTGCTTTTTTTGTTATATAAAATATTCAATAAATGTAGAAAAGAAAAAGTTAAGAGCTGCAGCCTGTAAAGCAGCTTGGTGTTCCCCAAATTCTGACTGCAGTCCTCACACAGAAACACATTTGTCTCCATTTTTAATTCCTCGTGTCCAGAATAAAAGTATTCCGTGTGAAAAGGGACTCCAAGTGCACAGGATGTACAAAACGCCTCCTCTTTGTGTTAATTTTTGCACCTGCAGTCAACACAGCAGCTGATAGCTGCTCGTTTGTCTCTCATTTTTAGAGCTGCGTTATTTCCTCTTCCTCAAAGCTGTTGATCTGAAACTGAAGGTTTCTTCAAGAAGCATTTCGAAAACCCGCAGGGTTCTTCTGCGTCTGAAGAAACTGGAGACGGTTGGAGAGGTTAAATGGGGTCAAGGAGGAGGAAATGCTGTGTGGCTGCAAAAAAACAGGATGTATAAAAGAGTTGCAAGTCTTTAAAGTCACAAAGTTACCGGTTTATAACAAGCTTCGCTTAAATTAAACATTTAGCTCCAATTCACTTTAAATAATATCCAATAAAGCAACTAATTAGTTTCAAATAAATCCAAATTAGTCTAGTTCTGCACAAAAAAACAGATCCATATCCAATACCAATTTGATAGAAATTATAACACATTGAGTCTGTATCCTTCTGCTAAAGATGAATCAATTACTAAACTAGATGATTGAAGTATACAGACTCTAAAAAAGGCCATCTGGTGGAAAAACATCCTGGGGGAAAAAAACCCACAAAATTAATGTTGTTAATTAAATCAGGAACTATTTTCAGAGCCATTGCTGTAATCATAATAATGGAGCTGTTGCTGCAAACCTGTGAAGAAAATCTGAATTTTCAAAGTTTTTCAAATTTATAAACTTGGTTGCATTTGACCAAAGTGTGATATTAAGTTGCAGCATAAAAATGTCGCCTCAAGACTAAGACTGAAAACACAACACAGTATGAATTGCAGCTAGTTGTGACAAAAACTTCACCAAAGCGGTTACCTCCAGGAAAACGATGATGATGTTCAACTGAATCAGTTATTGAGACACAACAGCAGCTTTATTAAAAACGTTTTCCCTGTCGGGTCTTTTCCGATGCTCTAGTGCCATCTGCTTGTGACGGGATCAGCTGAGGGTTAATTTCATGCTACATGTAAAGAAAACCTCTAATTGTGGCCACATTAGAAACGATGCTGCCGCTCCATTAACCTCTGCGTACGCTGCATTAGAAACACGGATCCTCTTAATGCTGACACACATTATCTAACCCAACTCGCATCATGTCCATTCACAGAACTACTCAACTAATCTACCTGATCCAGCCTGTGTTGTTTACGTTGTTTTATTTCTTCATTTCTTCTAACTGATGTGCTGACATTCTTCTCTGGATTGAGCTCTAAGTTTTGTCGAGGGGGCTGTAGAGGACCGCTTCGCTCTCAGACTCGTTATGTAATCTGTCTCTGGCGGAAAGCTGTAGTTATGGGCGACAGCAGAGAAACACTGTGAGGTGATCCAGATAGTCAGTCAGACCTGATTTCTATTCAGTCTGTAATCTCTGAGAAGATTAATTTAGCTAAAGTAATTTAAGGGTTCATAAAGGTGCTTGATATCCTTGGAAATATTTGAATGTCATTTAAAGTGCTTGATTTTTAATCTGCACAGTTTTATCAATAAACTGCAATAAAAAGATTTGATCAAAAATGTTACAGATGAAACCAGATATTTTCATACACCTAATAAAAAGTTAAAACAGACAAAAGTAAAACTTTTTCGTAACTTTCTTTGGATATTGTTTTTAAGTATTTAAAAAATTTTAAAAAAATTTAATTGTTTCAGTGTAATCAACATTTATTATTCCTGATCAATCAGGAGCACGTTTTGCATCAGATTGACCATGAGTTAGCAGCGCTGCTAGCAGCTAACCGCTAACAGCTAACCGCTAACAGCTAATTGCTAACAGCTAACCGCTAACAGCTAGCCGCTCTGAGATACGAACAGTAATAAAAAAGAGAGAATGGTGCAGCTGTGCTCTCCGCAGAAAACACTGGAACTACATAATATTAACTTTTCATTTATTTTTTATTTATTTTTCATTTGGATTAAAAGTCTTTGCGTGGCGATTGGTTTGTATTTTTTGCCTGTATTACCTGAGTAGAAAAGGCTTTACGTTTTAAAATAAAGTGCCATAATGTAGATATGGCGCAGCAATCGTTATGTTTGGGCCAGCAACAAATTTCTACAAGACAAAATAAAATACTTGGGTTTATTTTGGTCCATCAGAACTAGAGGTTCTCCATCAGCAGAGAGTTGACCACATCCCGCCCACCTGGTTCTGATGCGTGTAAAGGAAAAGCTCACTACCTGGTTAAAACCGAACTGCACTTTCACCGGTCAGAGCGCGACGGAGCTGCAGAGAAGCACCTAAAGTGGATCTGTGCATTCACAGTGAAACATGCTAACGCAAAGCTTTAGCTCAGCTTTAGTGTGAAAGTCTCCTCAGACTGAAGATCATAACTGCCTGTGAGTCGCTGACCTGACGTGACTTCATCAGAATATTGACTGAAAACAAAGTGAAAGGATTTCCAGTATTTTTCTAACTTGTTTGTCTTCCACATCCTCGTTTTTCAGCTTTAAATTCTGTTCATCACCTCCCACTTTTCTCCCTTATCACACCACTTTCTCTTTTTTTTTTTTCCTCCTCCCCCTCTTTTTTCCGTTTCTTGTCCTCTGCAGCGCCGCGCCGCAGCGGCCGCCCGGTGCCTCCCCGTCTGCCCACAACATCAGCAGCTCGACCGTATCTGACCGCACCAACTTCCCCAGAGGCGGGGTCGTCCGCAGCACGTTCCACGCAGGCCAGCAGCGCGGCGCCCGCGACCAGCAGGGCTCCGCCTACCCCGGCGGGCCCGCGTCCCCGTCCCTGTCGCACGGCAACAGCCAGGCCCGGCGGGGCCACGGGGCCACAGGGATTTTCAGCAAGTTCACATCCAAGTTTGTACGAAAGTGAGTAATCGTCGTCATCGTCGTCGTGGTCGAAAGATGAGCAGGTTGAGGATCGTCTCTGTTTGCAGCTTTAGAGGAAGGAAGGATCAGAGGAAGGAAGGGAAACAGGAAGGATGTTGAGTAGGTTTACAGGCAGTGAAGTTATATTGGTCGTCGTTATCGTTGGTATTTAAGCACCAGCTGAAGACGGCTGAGGCGAGATGTAGTTTACAAGTTATTTAACAGGCCAGTTTCCTGCCAGAATTACAGTACTCTGCACCATCAGCCCCACAGCGCTGCTTAGGTGAAAAGAAAGTGGAAAGCAGCAGCTGCTCTGTAATCTGGGTTGGAGCTGCTCTCACCAGCCAGTCATTTTGGTTGTGGTCCAATTTCTTTGGCATTTTGTTTTATGCAGTTGTGCAGGATTTATCATAGAGACTGAAGTGGGGTTTTTTTCTCTTTAAATTAGAAATATATTGCCATTAAGTTGCTGATTTTGACTATTTAAAGATCATAAGGCAAAAAACGAATTAATACACGTAGTGAATCTGCAGCTGCTGGAGTCGACAGTCACAAAAATGTCATGCTAACAATAATAAGGGCAGTGACTTTTATTATAGCATTAAATCAGAATAACAGGAAGATGGATTTTTAACGTAAGACAAAGAAAAAATCCATTTTTGTTTTGTTTTTTTAAGGCACAAATATGTTGGTATCAAATGTAGAAGCATTGACTATTGACTGAAAAGAAATAAAACGGGTTAATAGTAATAAATGATAAACTATATGAATTATAATTTATTAAAAATCTACTGAATATCAAATAAGTACATGAAATGATTAATAATGCTTGCAATTGTAATATTTTCTTATGTTTATGTAGTTGCATATGATTTGAGAAATATTAGTAGTTATAGGATTTGAAAAAAAAAATTAATACAAATGGAAAATAAATGTGAATAATCAAATGAATAATAATAAATATGTGAAAAAAATGTAAATTCAACAAAATTACATCTGAACCTGAAAATGAAAAAATGATATTAGCAATAATATCATTTTTATTATTGCTAATATAAAAATGATATTATTTTTATATCATTTTAAAGTGGTGATAATGTTCTCACCACTTTATTGAAACAAAGTGGTGATAATAATATTGATTATAATAATAAAATAAGTAGCTCTAATAATAAAACTAAATGACCTTAAATGCATTATGCAATGACACTGAGAGAACATAGAAACTGCAAGTTAGTGGTTAATATTAACCAATATAAGAATTTTTCAATTTATAAATTATAAATATAAAAATATATATTTATATAAACACACAATTTAATAATATTGTTGTTATAAATAAATCTAAAATAATAAAATTAGGTAGAAAATGTGTAATAAAACAAATATTAAGATAAGCAAGTCACTGCTAACTAGATATAATAAAATATTGTATAGCTTCACATATATTTGAAGTCAAAGTTGATCAATGAGCAGCGAGTCATTTAGGGACATTTATATATCCTTAAAGGAATATAAATTAATTATTTTCTCCCAAATTGATCAGGTTTATGATGGTCTGAGTTCTACTGGGTCGTTCAGGTATTTCTGAGGATGAGGCCTGCGTTTTGTTGTCCTCATGGAAACAAACAGTGTGTGTTCGTGTGTACGAGGAGGAGACGGAGATACAGCCGCTCTCCAAGCCTCCCACTCAGCGTATCCATGGTTACACCGGAGATATCGTTTCTCCTACAACTATAAATACCGCTAGTGGGGACACCTTGACACACATGCTCACACACAAACCTGTCAGGAAAGCAGCAAATCGTAGCACCCAACCATCACAGCCATGCTTGTTCTGGAGTTTCTGTCTGTGTGTTTACAGATGAAGTTGTCGCTTAACCGTCTGTGTGTTTTTTATGGGAATGTTTTTGTTCTTTGCTGCACAGTTGACCTTCTCGCATCACAAACGCTTAATTTCAGGAACAAGCAGGACGGCTGCGTTATGTGGAGGAGAGTTTCGTCTCACTTTGTTGAGGCAGAGCAGGAAGTCTTCCTACGGCAGAGCGTTAGGGCCACGCCAAGAAAATAGTAGAGAAATTAAATTAGGAGAATGAAGTCATAAAATTATGACGACATAAAATCATGAAGATAAAGTCATAAAACTGAGAATGACGTCAAAAAATCATGACAGTCATAAAATTAAGACAAAGTCGCAAAATTGAGAATGAAGTTGTGAAATTAAGTTTTGCGAAAATAAACTTTTATGAGATTAATATAGTTTTGAGAGTAAAACTATATTTTTGTAATATTGCATATTGCAAGAATAAAGTCGTACGAGAATAAAGTTGAAATAATACAAAATTAAAATTATCACAAGAAAATGTAGAAATAAAAATAAAATAAAGTTACAAAATTAAAAGAATAGTCAAAGAAACTTGTACGAGAATAAAGGCGTACAAAATAAAAACGAAATGATACGAAAACAAAGTTGTGGCATCAGAAGAATAAAGTAATATAACGACTTTATTCTGGTAATATTGACTCAATTCTCTTATGATTGCAACTTTATTCTCATATAACTGACATTATTCATGTAATTTTACTACTTTATTCTCATCTCATAACTTGTAATATCATGACTTGTAATTATTTCTCTTTATTGTATGACTTTAGAGTCATAACTTAATTTTTACAGTTTCGTTTTGGCCCTATAACTCCGTCGTAGGTTTTAGATTTTCCCTCAGACGTCCTTTAAAATCCCTCTAACAGCATTTTAATCACTATATGCAGGATTACTGATGTTTTGTCTGTTCATTTTTTTTTTTATTTTTTTTTTTTTATCCTGAGGACAGTTTATCTTTTAAACTTAAGTAAAGTTGTAAATGCGTACGTTTTATACATCCAATTTTTTTTGTCTTTCTTTCTTTATCCCTCTTTTGTTTTTTGTAGAAATCTCTCATTCAGGTTTCCAAGAAGGTAGGCAACAAACCTGACGTTAAACATAACCCCTTGGTATATTTTTACACGTATATTTTCCTCTTTATATATATTACACATATATATATATATTTATTCCCTTTATTTTTTTGGTGTTTTTGTGCAGCTTTTTTGTTCGGATCTTCCTTTTGTTGCCTTCCTATTTTTCTGTGGTTTGGCCCCTTTTTTTCCCCCTGAGTTTGAGTGCCGTGTTTTGGCCAGATTTTATTTATTTCATTTTTCTTACTAACATCCCTGTCACTCACCAAGCCATCATCATGCAGTGTAACACTTCACCTCTCTTCCTCTTCGTCCTGCCACCGTCCTTCCCATCCACCTCATCCTCGCCCCCCCATCCTGTTTACCATCCGGCTGGAATGTGTGAGAGCTCAGATCGTCTGCAAAGATCCCAGATTTAAGACCAAACCTCTGCCTTCCTAGACGTGCAAACATTTTCTCTTAAAAATCCAAAAACAAGGAGAAATAGTTGCAGAAATAAAAACTGATTATTGTTGATTTTGCTCTTTTTTTTGTCACAAACGTTTCAGATCATATAGAAAATATTAATATCAGATATAGATAAGTGACGTCAACACAAAATGATGTAATTTATTGAAAGGATAACCTGACCCCCATGTGAAAATACAATCATCCCCCTCTTGTTGTGAATTTATTACATTCAGAAGCCCTAAGAAGTCATGATGACTGCAAGCCTGTAAAGTCACAAAATCACCTTAATGGAGCCTGAAGGCTGAGAAAAAGCAGCAAGTCAAGCCCCTGATCTATAGAAATGAAAAGATTAAAACTAGATCGGTCCGTCTGGAGAGGATTACAAGACCATTTCTACCTTTATGGGACTCGTATTGTACCTCCAGGTGGAAGTGGGAACCATCGGTTAAATGTTTAAGCTCCTCACAATCACACAAACATTCATAAAACTGTTGCGTCGCGTACAGGACACAGAAAATGACACAAAACCTGTGAAGAAGCCGAGTCCGAAATGTAAACAAAAATGGAGTAACGTCAGATTTTAGCGGTTGTAGGATTACTCTTATGTCTTTGGTAAGAGATCATGAGCTATTTTTCTGGTTAGCGCTAAACTCACACAATTGTTCAGGTTGTATTTACCCAGAATGCCCTCCACTAGAGCCCACTTTGGTATTAACCGTTTGCAACTACTCCACCTAATCAGAAGTGTTAAACGGATCAACTTTGATTGTTTTCCCAGCTTGTTTATGCCAGTATAGCCAGTCGAGCTAACTGGTCTGGCTCTAGAAAGCGGTATTTACAAAAGTTAGAAATAGCTAGCTTCAAAACCTTCTCTCACCTGATGTTCCCCTTACATCAGAGCAGACTGAAAAGCGAACAAAAGACCAATTTTTCTGTATGGTTGGGCAATTTCTAACGATTATCAACCAAAGTGCAATACTTGATTGCATCTTACTAGTCTCGTAAAGTATATTAGTCTCATGAGGTATATTAATCTTCTTGCCTTGTAAAAAGTGTTCACTCCAAAGTCACAGTTACGCCAAGGGCTGATTGACGGCTGGTTTCCATCACCGTCTTCTTTAAACATCAAAGGTTTACGATGATGTTTATGCAGCACCAGTTGGCCGTTTTTACAAAGAAATCAGCTAAATAAAAGTGATGTTAAGTTATAAACTTCATCTACAGGAGCGCATAGATTGTTTTGTCCAATATTGCAAAGGGTCAGTGTTTCACATAAGCATTCAAACTGGGTTTGCTTGAGTTCACTTCAAGCAAACCCAAACCCGAGTTCACTGGTTCGCATCTGAGTCTGATGGCACGTTCACACTTCCCCAAACGAACCGGACTTTCTAGGCAAACGAGCTAAAGTTTAATTAAAGCGGGCTGAATTCACCTAAGATTTAGGGTTAATTACTTTGTCACTTTGTTTTTTCCCTTTTTATATTTGCTCATTTCGTCTTTATTAGAATTTGTTGGATGATCTGAAAACTTGTGACCAAAAAAAGCAATCTCTCTCTGAGGATCAAACGTTGTTTTCCCCCCTCAGCACTTTATGATAGTAGACAGTACTGTGACCTTTCCCCGCAGCATTTATTGATGCTCATTTAATCCAAGCTAACTCCTTCAAACCATCACCCATCACATCCCTGTGCCTTAATCAGCTTAGAGAGCGACGCCGGGTCGTCCTCCTGGCTTGCGTTCAGCTCTGGTCGGTTTGGCAGAGGAGAGGACCCAGGAGGGACGGGTCCGCAGTGCCTTCAGGCTTTTCCTCCCGTAACATTCATTTCTGTTCTCACTCACTCCTGGCATTGGCTCTCTAACATCGACAGCAGCAGCAACAGACCTGGATGGCTTTGAGCAACTTGGCTGGGAAAAAAAAACAACCTTTTTATGATTTAAACATGTGGATCGACTCGCTCACACCTTTTCACATGTTTGTGTTCACTGGAAATGCAAAACGCATGTCAAGAGAAGTTTACCCCTTGCACTGGTTTGTTTCAGCCAGCAGGTAGAGCAATGCTAACGCTTTGTGCGGGACACTGCTCCACCTGCTGGTCAGAGCTTGTATTACATGTTGTGTCTGTGTTGACATGAGATTATTTCAGTTTCTATAAAGATGTTTATTCTGTTGCAGGGAAAACAACTTTAAGGTCTTTTTAAGTAGATTTAAAAATAATTATTTTACAGCTTTCACTCCCATACTTTCATTTAAAACATATCTAGAGTCAGATTCATATATTGGTTTTCAGTTAGGATGTTGAAAAGCCTTAAAATAAATGCAGCTTTTATAAACTTTGATTTTTGTACATGCATTTGCGCTAACTTTATACTTTTAATTACTTTTAAGCTCATCTGTGTTTCTATAAATTTAATCGTCAACAATATTTGAATCAGATTCGTCGTAGATGGTAAAGCTACATTCACACGGCATAACAATCTGAATTTTGATAATTTTAATCTTTTCTCCACAAAAAGCTAATTTTTTTTTTTTGTTTTTTTTTACCACTTCCAAACTTTTTTTACCAGCTCCCAGAGCTAAATAAACTTTAAAGTCAATTAATAATTCATAAGCGTTTCCATCCATTAATGCTCCTGAAACAGCTGCTGTGTGACGTTTATGTTCTTCTTCTGGGGTCGAAAACCGTTCACAGACGTCTGATTGTGGTCGCATTTAATTCGTAACATGAACGACCAATTTAAAAAAAAAATCAAAAATCAGATTTCAGTAAAACTTTAGAGCATCAAGAACGCAGTCTTGGTTTCACACGGTGTTTATGATAAAACAAACATTTCTACTCAAACTGGGAAGTGAGACAAAGATTGAACAACCAATGGGTGCTACGCTGTGTGAGCACGGTGGAGGCTCTGTGATGCCCTGGGCCTTTTCCTGTTCCCACGGTCAAACAGCAGGACATTTAAAACAGAAACCTGGTCATCTCGGCCATCTTTGTCTCCAGACATAAATCCATTAAAAACAAGACAACAGAGCAGAAAGTCAAATTTGTCCCAAATGTTTCTGATTTAATTTAACAAATTAAATAGATCCTTAGCAGAACATTTACAGCAACAAAACCTAGTAATTAATCCTTTACCTTTAAATATTTGTTTCTCAGTTCTGCTGCAGTTAAAGCTGAATTTATTTTAAAGCTTTCAACATGTGTTTTCAGGGTGTGGGGCAATAAATGTTGATGGTTTTGTTTAAAATATGAAATATTATATTTCCTGTTACTAAGCCACCAGGAACCAGTTTCAGACGTCAAACTGTTGGATGCGTCTCTCCATCGTCCTCGTCTCTGTCTCTCCGTTCAGTTTGTCCTCCGTGTTTTCTGTCCCGTCTGCTGCTGTGAGCGCGGACAGTGTGTGTGTGTGTGTGTGTGTGTGTGTGTGTGTGTGTGTGTGTGTGTGTGTGTTCAGACTGTGTGTAGGTCCAATGTGTTACTAACAGGTTGGTTTAACCTCCAGTTCTGGGGTCATTCATGCTCCTAACGTCGCCCCCTCATCATGCCGCCCTGGTTGCTCCATCCTCATCCAGAGAGCCTCATTTGGTCCAACTTGTTTCGATTATCTCAATTTTTCTCTTTTCAGTTATAGTTGAACGTATTTAAAGATGTGTGGAGCTATAAACAGAAAACGTTTGTATCGTTAAAAATGTGACAATAAACACATTTTCCTTTAGATTTGCAGAAATTAAACATCACTTCCTGTTTGCATTTTGATTCTGTGAAACGGCTCCAGACTCAAAACAAGTTAATTTCCTCCTCTTTTAAATAAAGTATCACGTAAAGAAACTCTCAAACTGACAGAAATACAGCGGCTCCTCTCATGTTGGGCCATTTATTTTTAATAAAACTACGAGAGCTTTGTTGAAAATCAAAAGGTAACTTTTTTTTTTTTTTTAGTTCTCATTTTGAAAAAATTGCTGACTGCGAACCCACAGATCAGAAATGTGAAATTTATAATCAATGCATTCAAAACTTCCTGCATTGATTTAAAAATATTAGAAAATATTATTGCATTTAAAAACCTCAATCTTAAAATCCTAAACTAAACTTTTTGTGAAAATAATCAGCTAAAAAAATCATTTTTAAAAACTAAAATCAGCAAAAATTTTGTAATTTTTAAAACATTTCTTTACCTTCTCAACAATAAACGATTTAAACTTGTTTTGTAGAGAACGGGATCCAAAACGTCAAACGTTTTTATTCAAATTTTCTTAATATTTTTGGGTTTGATTGGAACAAATTTAAAAATATTTTGTTTATCCATTTAGCAAAGCAACTCTAATTTATAAATGCTGAAAGCAAAAAGTTGACGGTTGGACTGGAGTGTTCAGGACGGCATGGTGAAGAAAACAATGTTTGTTTTTTTACAATTATTATTATTTTGTAATTACCCATGAGAACCTGAATGTTTCCCCCAAACACTTGAGCAAAAAACTAAACTTGTGTTGATTTTTTCCGAGGAGTTCGTATGAGGGAGAGGGTCGGGATGAGGGCAGCAGGTGAGACACAGAGCGACCCGACCGAAGATTAAATAATCCCTCAGATTGTAGCAGAGATCCTGTTAATCAGTAGATGACCGCCTGGGAGAGGGGAGCTGTAATTGGTTGGTGATGGTGATTCCGGTGTCCAATCAGGGGGCTGCGGCCATTTTTAGCGGTAGAGAGTGACAGCGATGGCGTGGAGGGTGAGCTGCATGGTCATGAGTGTGTGGGAGAGAGAGAGAGAGAGAGAGAGGGCGAGCGGGAAATCACATGTCGGCTCCAAAGTGTGTGTTTGTGTGCAACAAAGAGGTGAAAAACCCCCAGAGCACCACGATGCGCACCAACACACACGGAGGAGCTTTAAAGTTTATCTCCATCCTCCACACATCCTCATCAGTTTTGCTTCTCCTCCATGTTTCCCACCTGCTCTTTGTTCTGACTTCACTTTTTTTTTTACGTTTTTCCTCTTGAATCTTAAACTTTCCTCTCTTTTCTCCCTCCTCCTCTCCGTCTTTCCCTTCCTTCCTCCCTCCCGTCGCTCCTGACAGATCCGTGCTGAGCAGTACTGTAGACAAGTCGGAGAAAACCTCCGGCGGCGTCCTCTCCTCCTCTTCCAACAACGACGAGAACAACTCCTCGCCCGGCTCCGGGAACACCGGTGGGTCACAAAACACCTTCAACCGTTCAATCGTTTCAGCAAATGTTGAATTGAACCATTAAAATCACGCTGGAGTAACGTTTTATTGTGATTTTTCTCAGTACGTTTATGACAACAAAAACTTGATAATTACTTCCTTTTCTAGGTGACTGTGGGTGTCACAGCAATTATACAGAAATTTACACCTTTTTTCTCTGTAATGACCCTGAACGCCGCTGCAGAAAGGCGTTTAGGGTTTGTGGAAGAAAAAAAACACACACACAAAAAAAAAACTGAAACGTTGCTGTTGTTCCTTGGTCTGCCTGCAGGTGGCACCGGCACGCCTCCGGCCAACGCCAGCCAGAAGGACGCCGCCAAGCCGCGCTCGCTGCGCTTCACCTGGTCCATGAAGACCACGTCGTCCATGGAGCCCACGGAGATGATGCGCGAGATCCGCAAGGTGCTCGACTCCAACAGCTGCGAGTACGAGCTGCGCGAGCGCTACATGCTGCTGTGCATGTCGGGCAACCCGGCGCACGACGACTTCGTCCAGTGGGAGATGGAGGTGTGCAAGCTGCCGCGGCTCTCCCTCAATGGCGTGCGCTTCAAGCGGATCTCGGGAACGTCCATGGCCTTCAAGAACATTGCTTCAAAGATCGCCAACGAGCTGAAACTGTGAGCAGCGGCGGCAGCGGCGGCGGGCTGATGCCAGCGGCGGGCTGATGCCAGCGGCGGGATCACTTTAAAAACATGATTGTTGTCTAGACTACAGTCTGAAGCGTAGGGCTGCTGGTTCTGAGACCTGCAGACGGAGAAGATGGCCGCCATCTTCTGCTGAGACGTTCCACTCCTCTGCATGTTTGATTCTTCTCTGTTTTTTCGTTAGGAGGCACTTTGATCACTCGGACCACTCCAGTTTTTCCTCCTTGTATTTATTCGGTTTCTGCACGGTTCTGCTGTCGGGCGGTTCTGCTGGGGAAAGCGATTCTTTTTGAGCCTTATTTTGCTGGTGAGTTCGGTTCGGGTTCTGCTCCGACTTGTCCCGACAAGCGAACGGACCCTGTTCCCGACCCGCCGCCTTCGTTTTCTCCCCACCTTCAGCACAAACACATCCGGACTCTCACCTTTCTCACTCCGTTCTGGTTTCTCTGCTGCCGGCCGCCATCTTTACGTTTGTTTTCTTCCTTTTTTAAAAGGCTTATAATAAATGACGGAGTGTTGCGGCCATGCTGAGAAAACAAAAGTAAAACTACAAGAACAGTCGTAGTATTACGAAAACAGCCATATTATGAGAACTCGTACAAAAAGTCGCGATATTACAAGATTAAGTCGTAGTGTTACGAAAAATAGTTGAGAATTCGTACAAAAATGTCATAAGAATTCGTACCAAAAGTTGTATTACGAGAATAAAGTCGTAGTTTTACGAAAATAGTCATTATGAGAATTCGTACATAAAGTCGTAGTGTTGAGAATAAAGATGCGTCACAAAATAGTCGTAACACGACTATTTCTGTATAATTACAACTTTATTCTCAATAGTTCTCATTATTACAACTTTATTTTCATGTTTGCTTTATTTTTGTAATATTACGAATTTATTCTCGTAATAATACTTATTTTTTCTTTATTTTTATTACAACTTTTTTTGTGATATTTCAGCTTTATTCTCAATATATTACGACTTTATTTTCGTAATATTTCGACTTTATTCTGGTAATTTTATTTTTTTCCTCAGTGTGTGTCTAACAAGCCGTCGTAAGAGCTGTGCACTGGAACAAGATGGGGAGGATTTTACGTTGCCTTTCGTAGAAGAATTTAAATCGGGGGGGTTTTCATTTCCTTGTCCTCAAGCGATTTATTTGTGCCCCTGGGATCCCAGCTCACCTCTGATTGGTTGGTTGTTTTCACGCCTTCATCTCCAGAATGTCAGCCTCTTCCTCTTCCTCCCGCTTGTTGAGCGTCCCAAAGAGCAAACTCACAGGAAGTCGTTTTTACTTTTGTTTTTACTTTTGGAGGATGAGTGTTATAGAAGATCACTGGAAACAACGAGAAAAAAAAAAGATAATTGACGACGAATGGTGAATTATTTTCCTCTGCTTTTTGATTTGATAATATATTTTTGTGTCGTTGAAATTATTGGGGATTTGTACAGATTTGTGCGGGAAGGGGGGGAATTTGGATCATATCATTGCTGCCTTTTTTTTTTTTGTTTTTGTTTTCGGGTGCACTGCACCTTTAACACAGATTAACACCGACCCTCCCTGGATTATTGACCTATTTAATGATGGTGGTGGTGGTGGTGATGATGACTACTGCTGGTTTATTTTTTATTTTTGTTATTTTTACTCTGTTAAAGAAGGCCTTTCGTTGGTCCAGAACGGCTTGAAGCAGATGGAGAAAGTTTAGTTTCTCGGAAAAAGAATAAAAAACTAAAAAGAAGAAGAAGAAGAAGAAGAAGAAGAAGAAGAACACCCAAGCGGACTCTGGTTTGCGTTTGACGCTTTAGCTTCAGAAATAAACTCGGATCAGTGAGGAAGCCTCAGTTAGTCGAACCTAACTCAACACTTTTCCTTTCAGCTTTTAATACGTCAGTTTCTCTAAAATCATTGTATTAAGGTGCTGGGTGTTGGATTCTAATTATTATTATTATTATTATTATTCAGCCAGTTGCTGTTATATTATCTCTTTCAGGGTTGATTTTTATTTTGCATTATTTTTGTTTTACATTGCTGTAATTTACATTGATTTTAAATGTGTTTTGAGGAAAGTGTAACTGTAGTGGTGGGATTACTTTTTGTTCTTTTTTTTTCCTCTGGGGAGGGACGATCAGCTCCTTAAGAAAATGTATTTGTTTTTGTTTTTTTGTGCAAAGACGACATAATGAAAAATTACAATGATAGTAATAAAACAATGATATAATGATGGCCTGACTCCGCTCTGCTGCCGCCGCCGCTTTGCCTCTCCAGGTGGCGAACGGGAGGATCGACTCGGGTAACGCAGCAAAAACTGTTGAACTAAAACTTCAAATGTTTCAGATAGAAAAAGAAATGTAAATAAAAAAAATCCAATATGGAAAAGTAAAGCTAGTAGCTACTGTTTACAATTCATTAAAATTACATGAAAATTACTTCAAACATCTTGTGGCTACGCAGCAGCAGCAGCATCCAAGCATACTGATGGAAAGTTGAGTGGAAGGAAAAAGTGCTACACAAGGAATTAAAATGTTTTTATGTTGAACAATTGTGAAATTTTCATACATTAAAGTGAACAGAAATTAACATCTGTTGCATTATACATCCTTTCAGTTTTTTCTTCCACTCAACTTTTTGAGTTTCTGTACTAGGATGATATAATCGATTACTAAATTAGTCACCAATTATTTTAAAAATTGATCACAATTGATTCAGTTCTATTTATTAAAACTAAACCAGTGTGAAAATACCCTGGTAACAATTTATCAAAATATTAAGATTGTTGCATAAAACCATCAAATTATTTTAAAAAATGACTATTGATGGAAAGTTGAGTGAAAAGAAAAACTGATATTCACAAGCTAACTGGATTTTCATGTTTTATATCAAAATGAACAGAAATAAATCCCTGTTGCTTTTGTACTGCTTTCTATTGCAGTTCTTTCTTCCACTCAACTTCCCAATAATATGCAGCGTATCATTTTTGCAATAAAAATTGTTAGACTGAGCATTGCTGATACACATGAACCATTACAGAAGCTCAGGCCATCACATGGCCACCACCAGGCTTCACTATGTTAGATGTCTCTTTCTGACAGATTTACACCCAAGCCTTCCACTTTCGTCTCGAATGTTTCCCCAAACATCAAGAAGTTCTTGGCAGATAAGAGACGCTCCCTTATTTTTAGTTTTATTGATCTACAGTCTCTCCCTCTGAGGTTATTTTTGTCCCCTTCTTATTATTGAATCGTGAACACTGACCTTTACAGCAGCAAGTGAAACCTGCTGAGCTTTAGAAGCTGCTGCAAGCCGGTCGCTCCACCACTGACATTTTCAGACTTTAACCTGAAAATGTTTTTTTTTTTTCTTTAACCCTTTCCAGACGAACAAATGTCAAAGATTTTGTTAATGAATTCCTTTAGGTTGGGGCATGAGGTGTAAATATTTTATTGTAGCTTTCATGAAGATCAAACATTGTTTAAACCTCTGGCAAATGAAAAGGTCCAAATTGACAAACCTGTGTATTCTTTGCCATGTGGCGCCATCTGGTGGCCAGTTTTTTGGCATGCTGGAAGGCAACATGTTTTATACAAGTTGTACTCTGGGCGATATGGACTTAAAATTTCATCACGATATTTTCTGGGGAAGGTTTTCCTAAACTTGTCATAGAAACACTTTTATCACAACAAATGAGTCGCCTGATCAACCGGATGTTGCCGCTGGCGCAAACCACGCAGACAGGAAGTGACTGGAGGAAAGTGAGCTGGGTGACAGCGGCATGTCTTTCCTCTTAAAGCAAATATGTAAATAAATGCTACTTTGTTTATATATGTTTTAAGAATAATACCAAAGTATTTCTTCAGCGCATGATTTTTAAAAAAAAGATATTTCGTTGACCAACTTATTCACGTGATTTTAATTGGGGGGTTTCTTACACCTAAATTGTTTTTTAGACATTAGTGGAATATTGACAGTTTTTAGCACATTTGTAATTGAAACGTAGCAAATGATAACCGACTTGTGAATTAAATTTAGCGTAACTGAATGGTCCCACAAACACACATAATGCTCTTGAAAAATATTCAAGAGCATTATGTAGTCGGCGTCTTTATGTCAAGTCACTCAGAAACGTACAATTTACTGAAGGCACAAAATTAATCAGATTTTCAAATGTGTTACTATTATTCTTGGATTCTACTCGTCTCTGTTCTGTCCTGCTTTCCTGTGCGTCCAGGATTGATCTCTTTAAAACACGACAGGAGTTAAAACTGTTTGGTCATTTTGGTTTTTATTCTAAAATGTTGAACAGAAAATGATTTTTGTTCTCTGCACAGTGTAAACAACTTCTCACATCAGGTACAAACAAGCAGGAACTAAAACAAATGAAAAGTCCTCGTTTGAATCCAAGCCCAGTGATGGGACCGCTTCTGTTTCCGGTTGGGAATCATCAGGTAAACGTGTCGATAATGTAGACAGCATTAAAGAAGATATTGATGTGAACAGAAACTGCAGCGTTTCCTCATGATGGACTGGTTTAAGTTATCAGTGGTGGGAAGCTCCTCCAGGAGGCGCATCCTCTCTCCTGACTGGATCAAACAGGCAGGAAGTCATTCTGACGCACCAATCAGAACTTAGTGATTAGATTTCTGTAAGCGTGAAGCTGCAGTTTGTAACTTTTAGAAACAATATTTTTACATATTGGGTAAAACTGTCACTACAGTGAAATATGAGACACATCTTGAAAAAAGAAAACCAGATGGGAGCTCCTCCATCCTCCACCAATCCAGGTCAGAAACCAGGAAGAACCAGGAGGAGGGTCTTAGCGCTGTCAATCAACCTTGCATAGGGGCTGCTTCTACAGTTTAAATTGACAAACATATTTTTGTATTTGGTAGCCATGCAAACTTGCTTTAGCATTTAGAACTCGATGTAACAGACAGATGGAGGGTTTGAGCAGCATATACGTATGTGTGATTGACGGCGCTAAGACCCTTCTCCTGGCTCTGATTGGTTGTTTTTGACAGGGAGCCGCATCTTCCTGCAGATGGCAGTAGAACCACAGGGAACTTACTTATTACTTTTGTCAAGATCGTCTGTCTCATGTCACCTTCCTAAAGTAATAGATGTTTTATTACCAACAAATTTCTTTAAAGAAAGAGTTGGGTCATTATTTTAGCAAGGTGACAATATCCTATTATAAAAGTGAGTCTTAACAACATGTGAAAAACACATTGCTTATAAAAGTGCAGCTTCAAAACCTTCCAGCAGAAACTTTTCTTCACTCTCCTCTGCCTTCATGTTCTCCGCTGGACTTCTCGCTCTCTCTTCCCACCTGAACAAACCCTTGCTGTGTTGAAGTCGAGTGTCTGCCTCTTTATTTCAAACGCCTCACTGACTCGTCTTCTGACGGTAGCAACTTCCACACCGAAGAGTAGCAGATCAAACCTTTTCCAGTTCCAACCAACCAAATAACATTTTTAGGTTTTATTTTGTCTTCAAAGTGACACTTGCATGTCATCTGATAAGTGATAATCAAACCAATGATGGAAAATGTGACTTTAATGGATTAACTGGAACTCCGAGGTGCCAGAGGTAAGCAGATTGAAGTTCTCGTCGTCTCATTTTTGTGCTGAGTCGTCATCAGGATGCACATCTATGCTACTTACAGTCACTAACAGTCTATCTAGGACTCAACCTTAAATATGGCTCCAGTTATACTGAAGAGCTGCAGCTCTTCTTGTCTTTTTAACTTAAACTGGAAGCAACAAATTCAACTACCTAAATCCACAACAACATCTCTACGCTTCTGTACCATTTTTCCCTCATCTTTAAAGCTGCAATATGTAACTTTTATAGAACATACTTTTACATATTTGTTGAAACTGTCATGTCATATCAGTACAGTAGGACATATAATCTGTGGGAAATAAAGCCTCTCAAAAAACCCAACCTTCTCCCAGTGCTAACCAGAAACAACCAATCAGAGCCAGGAGGCGGGTCTTAGCGCTGTCACACACGTTCTGTTTGGCACTGCTTATCCTACCCTCACTGTCTCTCCTCGCTCTCTGCTACGTAGCAGCTAGCATAGCCTGTCATGAGAGCTGAGGCAAGTGAACATGGCCGCTATCGTTGGCACTCAGATGGATTTCCTGTTTTTTCTGGGATTAGAACGTGATGTTGACTGACAGCGCTAAGACCCGCCTCCTGGCTCTGATTGGTTGGGAATGTTGCATTTCAGACGGCAACAGTTGAACGTCACACAGATTATCTGCCTCAAACTGTCACAACATGGTGACAGTTTCAATAAATACGTTAAAAAAAACCCTTTTAAATAAAAGTTACACACTGCAGCGCTAAGGGTCTAGAAATTTAAAGTGAAGCTCAGAAATAAAAGCGATTTCTTCACATGACCCGTCTTAAAATGCAGGTTTGGCTCAGATGTGGGAGACTCCTCCTGTTTTCCAGATGTTCGTGTTTCTCTTCCAGTTTGGTGAGTTTCGTGTTTTTAACCGTCGGTTGGTGTAGCCGCGGTTTGGAGGTAGCTGTTCACCTGAGCACCATCATGTGACGAAGAACCGAGTATCAGTGCGAGTTGGGCTGCTCCACTTTGAGGCCAACCAGCGACGGAGGCATCTGGCATCCAGCGGACAAGGAGCTGGGCGGAGAACCCTTGAGACTGGAGGAGGAGGCGGAGGAGGTGACGGCGGGCCGGATGAGCGGAGGAGGGGGGTGGTTGTGCGGCGCTCTGTTCTGGAGCGGCCGCGTCTGGAGAGGCGGCGGCTGGCGGAGGAGGCTCGGGGGGGCGGAGGGCGGGGCCGGGCGCAGCAGAGGTGGGGGCTGGGAGAGAGAGGAGGGGGTGACTGAGGGAGGAGAGGAGGAGCTGCAGGGGTCTGGAGGGGAGTCCTCCGTCTTCACCTGAGGAGGAGAGAAGAAGAAAACGGTTTGGTTCAGGCGGAAAAGCTTCATCTCTGGAGTTTTTACCTTTAACTGTTTGTTTGGTTTCTGTTTCTCTGAGTAAAGAAGTTTACAAAAGTTTCCCAATCCCCAAAAATTAAATTAACACCAAAACTAAACCAAACAGGTTATTTAGGGTTCTGTCTTTATTTTTCTGTTCAGTGACATTTTTATGTAAATGAGTTTAATGCTGCAATATTCTGCCTAAAACCGTCTCAGTGCTGCCCTCTGTGGTTGACCAGTGAATACTGCAGTTGAATTTCCTGGAGGTTTACAATGGCTTTTCTTCAGACAGCCTCGGGTCTTATCTCACGCTGACACACGCCCCCTGGTGGCGAGTCAGGAGACGGAATAACAAACACTGATAAGCAACGTTACTCAGCTTCACTAACGTTTGATTTGGACAGTGGAGTGGGTCTCCTCTATTGGTGATGATGCCAGAGGAAGCGGGAGAAGCTCATGTTAGCTCTGAGTTTACCTCAGTGTTTTATAAGCCTGGTGGGCCTCCAGGCTGAGCTTCATTTGTTTGTGATGGTAAAACGGATTAAACTAGGTTTATAGTGGAAGCATATCAACTGTTGGCTTCATATGCTACTTAAAATAAAACCTTTCCTCCATCACTGTCCAAGTCTGTTGCAGCCTCCAACAAATTTAGTTTGTTTTGCATCCAACCTTCCCATCAACTCTGATCAGCTTCCCCCTGAGGTAAAACATCCAGCTGAATCGAAACACCTTGAGGCATGTTGTTCAAAAAGAAAACTGGTCATCAATCCATAGTAAACCTGCAGGATTTTATCGTATCTATGGATGTTCAGATATAAACTAGTCTTAAATTCTGTGTTGTTTTTAAGAAATCATTTCATTTTACTGTAAAACTTTTATCACCAGTTAAATTTTCAGTTTATCCATCAAGTGGAAATCAAATGTTTTGCTGTTTTTATAGTTCTTAGATGATTTCTAATCACCAGTCTGAGCAAGTTTAAATCTCTGACTGAAAGTAGAAATGTTTTCTGTTAGTGAAGTCTTTCATAACCAAACAGATGTACTGTTTTACCAGAGCTTGCCCGATCGCCCTGACCAGCTGTGATAAAGCCCGCAGCCTCACCTCCTCCTCCTCGCCGCCGCCTCCATCGGCCGCCAGCTCCTCGCTGCTCCTGCGGCCGTCTTTCTGGTCCCGGCTGGTGGCCACCTGCTCGGCGGCCCACTCCCTCAGCACCTCGTCCAGGTTGAAGCGCCGCCGGTAGCTGACGAAGAACGAGCTCACTTGAGGAGGCGTCTTGGTGCCGATCACCTCGGCGATGGCTGTGAAGTCTTTACCGTAGCGACGGATGGCTGAAAAGGAGACGTCAGGTTAGCGGATCAAGGAGGAGCTTCGTTTCCATCGACAGTTAACCTCGATGTGAGCACAGCTGCTTCAGGCGTTCCTGTGGTTGGGAAATGGAGGGCAGCAAGTCTGCAGCTGCTGGGAGGGAACGAGCCTCACCTGTTGACCTTTATGCAGAACCTGAAGGCTTCATGAGTTTCCTCTGTTAACATGTCAGAAGTTTACTGTCTATCTACTACAATGTAAATAGAAAATGTTCACTAAGATGAGCTTAAATGTGGCCATATGCAAAGTAAGACGGAGAAGAGTGAACAGTGGAGTAATCCTAGGATGTTTTCAGACCCGACAGTCTGATAAATTTGGTTCGATTTGGTGCCACAGTTGCAACATTTGTTATATTTTCAGCTGGTGCGGTTCACTCTCGCTGTTCAAACTACCGATTGAAAAACCTGTTCCCTCTGCCGCCTGTGAGGGCGCTGCACCGAGAAACACTGAAGGAAACGACACACAAACCTCTGAAGAAGACATGAGCGCAACTTTCTTCTTCACTAAATGACAACAGAAATGGAGTGGCATCAGTTTAGTGATTGTAGGATTTCTCCTTTGTTTTTAGCAAAAGACCACGAGCCATTTCTCCCGCTAGCTCTAGAGTGTTTGTTTTGGTTGCATTTACCCAGAATGCACTACTCTACAGTTCACTTCCTGCTTTTGGAGCGGTCTTTGGTTTGCTTAGCGTTCACATATGTACACAGACTGCAGGAGTTTCATGTTTCACCTCTGTGCTTCATAACTGCTTAAAAATGAACAACAGCACAAAGTGAAAACTGTGAATGACAACAGGTTACGTCACCAATTTGACAGCATTTCGGATAATTAAAACAAAAATCTGATCAATAATTATTGGTAACGACCAATGTGAAAAGAATATATCGTGATAGTGGAAATGTGTTTATAAATGAGTATAATTTGAATCCTGTAAGAATTAAATAAAATCCCCAATAAAACAAATCAGTGCAGGCAGATATCAGTAAAGTTGCTTTTTCACTCATCATCTTCCCAATCATAAATCATTAAACGTGAAATACTGATACGAGATTCATCCCCACTCCTAATGTATGTAAACTTCTGATTGGCTCTGTCTGACTAACTCCAAACTTGAGAAAAGCCGCGAGCTGCAGCAGCACAGACGGCTCCTGTGTGAAGAATATGAATGTGTTGTCTGGCTGCGCGGACAGACAGCAGACTCTGTGGGAGAGGGAGATGACGCTTGGCTGTTACTCACCCTGCACGGCCAGCAGCTGCTCCTCTGTGGTCCAACGAGAGTTCATCTTCGGGGCAGGCTGAGGAGAAGAAGAAGAAGGGAGGAGACATTTTAGAGTCACTGAGCGAGGCGGCAGGAAGCAAACAGATCAAAACTAATCCATCCTACATGATGGAAAACAAACCTTGGAAGCAGACAAATAAACGGCGACAGAAGGAGTTTTACCTCTGCTGGCCTGAAAACGTCAACACCTTCAGTCAGGCTCTGTTTCAAGCTGCTGTTGGTCTGTTTGATTGACTGAACCTGAGAAAAAATTAAACAAGACGATTAGGTTTGGTTTATTTAAAATCACAGCACTTCCAGGTTTAAGGCAGCGCTGTCCAAACCTTTTAGCACCGGGAATAAAACGGGCAAATTTAAACTACTGGCAGTTCACAAAATCCATTAAATTAAAAATGCAAAGATGAGTTTTAGTTTAATTAGTTTTACCTGCTCAACAAAAACCTTTTCATACAATCTTGTATCGTTAAACATGGAAAGGTTACAGGTTGGATTTGCCTTCTTTTTTTACCTTGCAGTAAATTTCAAATACACTGAGGACACCGATGTCTGACTGCCGTCCGTGAACCCACCTGTCTCTTGAGCGACACCAGGTGTGTGTCCAGCTGACGTACGGACAGAACCCCGGCATCGTGGGAGGTGGACAGAGCCGTGATGTCTGTCTGGTCCAGGTGCATGCCTTTGGGCGGTCTGCGGCGAGCTCTGAGCGGGTGGTGTCTGTACTGAGCCCCGATGCTCTCCTTCTTCACCGGGCCGGACCGGCTGGGCGGGGCTTTCTCTGTGTTGCTGCTGCTGCTGCTGCTGCTGTTCTGCTTTACAGCCTGAGAGCAGAGAGGAGGCGCCACCATGTTGTCGTTTTTAACCGCATCAGGTAGAAAATGGCTCAAAGTTGAGATTTGTGGCGCTCACCTCTTTTTTTGCATCGACCTCTACGTCGCTGTCTTCACCCGGCTCTCCTTCTTCAATCTCATCGTTACTGCATGAAAAAAACAAAAACAGAAAAAGATTAGACAAGAATTGGTCTGGACTGAAGCTCTGTCTCAATCCAGCCTCCTAATTAAATCTACAAATGATGTCTTACTCTCTCCACATGTCAGCTGGAAGGGGCAGAAATAACGAGTCTGCTTCATTTATATTCATGAGAATCGTTTCCCAGGACGACGTACCCATCCGGTGTTATTTAACAAAGAAGTTCTGTAAATGCCACATCTCGTCTGGGATCGTCCTCCTCTCCTTTCGCCTGCATTTATCAACAGAAACGTTCTCACCTGTCATCTTTCTCTCTCTTGTTGATGAGCCTCCGGGCCTGTCGGTCCATGACGGAGGTTCTGGTTCTGGTCTTCTTCCAGCTGTAGTAATACTTCACTAAGCTGGAGATCAACTTGTCTGGAAGCTGCAGAACAAACAAATGTTAGCAGCTTAGAAAAGTTTACATTACACTTGAAACTTTTTCCAGATTTTGTCACACTACAACAACAACCTACATTAGGGATTCATCGATATGAAAATTTATGCTGACAATTTCTGACAGTAACCTTGCTATTATGGCAACATCTACGGATTTATACTTTGCAATAAATCAAATAATTGCATGATCAATTAAAATAAGCTTGATAATTTCCATTCTGATAATATTTTTGAAGAAAGATTTTGCTTACAGAGACTTCATAATCGATTTTATTTCTGGTTTTGGTTGTGTTTTTATTTCCATTGTATTTATTGTTTTATTTGGGATTTGTAAAATATCTTCCACTTCCAGTCTGAAGTGTTCTTCACAAAACTAACTTTCATAATGACGCCAATGTCAATATATTACCATAAAATGGTATCAAAATAACAATATTATTTATTGGAATATTTTTTGTGGCAAATTATAATCCTGCACAATTTGCTGGACAATATGTCAAAAAAAATAAATAAATAAAATCAGCTGATATTGTTGTTGACACCAATATTTCATGCATCTCTTACCTAAATGTACATCATTTGATCCATCAACAAGTACTGGATCATTGTGAAGTGATAGAAGTTATAAATAACCTAAATAACGTCTAAAGCTTAAAACATAAACTACTTCTCTGTTTAACGCTAAGAACGGATGCAAACGGCATCACGGAGGAGTACTGTTGTGATTATGTGTTGAGGGCCGAGAGTCGGACAGATTAGTTTCTTAAAAGAGATGGAGGCCAATTTCAAGGTGTCAAATTTTTTTAACGTTATGTTTGATATACATATGGCACTTTTGTAACAATTGAAGGCAACAGTTACTTTATTGTGATAAAAATGCATAAAACCACCTCTAAGTTTGTTTTTTGGGTAAAATGTTGAAAATCATGAATCATTTTACTTCTACACATAAAATCCCAACAAAATGCATTGAAGTTTTTTGTTGTAACGTGACAAAAAGGTGAGAAGTTTCATGTTTCTGTAGCATCTGTTGACCCTCTGTGTGTTTGTTGACATTTCTCACCATCTGCTGGATGCGGTGGAAGCTCTTGCCGTGGAAGCTGAAGGCCTGCTCAAACAGAACTTTGTCCTCCACCGTCCACTCATCTGGGAACGGCGTAAAGTTGGCCAGGTCGGCCAGCGAGCGCTCCACGTCGTGTTTGTGCCATAACAACATCCCCAAAGCCTGATGGGAACCGAGAGCCCGGAAATCAGGATCAGAGAAAGGTCACCAGGTGAGTTTTATTATCAGTAACATTCTGGTGTACATCATACCTGCTCCATGTTGTATCCATGTTTTTCTTTGGCCATTAGGATGTACTCATCCACTGCAATTACATCAAATAATCAGAAAGAAAAAAACGCTTCCATAGAAAGTTAAAGTTAAACCTTTAAACTAGAAGTTTGGGTTTATTTCGTCAAGTCTGTGGAGATGGAAGCAGCTTACACATGTTATCTGAGAGCTGAGTGTTGGGACACCAGACCAGCATGCTCCTCTGGTCCTTCTCATTGTAGCGGGCTGGACTGTCTGATGGTCAGAAGAGAAACAACTTAATACAGTCCAAATTATTCCTTCAACATCATTTCCTCATAAATTAAAAGCAAACCTGTACTCTTCACTTCAGGCTAGAACTCATGTTTGATGGGATTATTTATTACATTTATTACAGACTATTTTTGAAACAATAAATAGTCTGTATTATAATACTTCATGGTTGAATCAGATTTCTTTCTCTGATAAGTGAAGGTGAAATTAGAAAACAAAACAATTTGAGGAACTGTTATGAAGTGTTTGTTTCTCCTCAAAATATAAATGACAGCCAAATGCTTTATGATGAGATGCGAACCATCAGACAAATTATTTACAAAATCATACTGTTTTTTTTTAAATTAATTAATCCAGATACAAAAAGTCTGGTCAGTTTTTCTCTTGAGTTTCTTTTTAAGTTCAGAGTCTTTTGAAGTGTAAAACCAAAAGTTCACAATTAATTCAATTTTCCTCATACTGATGTAGAGAGAGAGACAGATGAATGAATGAATATATATGAATGAATATATATGAATGAATGAATGAATGAATGAATGAATGAATGAATGAATGAATGAATGAATATGAATGGATGGCTGGCTGGCTGGCTGGCTGGCTGGCTGGCTGGCTGGCTGGCTGGCTGGCTGGCTGGCTGGATGGATGGATGGATGGATGGATGTTCACAGATCTACGTCTCTGGATGGATGGATGGATGGATGGATGTTCACAGATCTACGTCTCAGATGGTGCAAAGGAGGATTCTGTTTTAAAGCACTAGTTATATTTACATGCGTGTTCTTCCTCTGCACTTCCACACCTGAAACATCTTTTACCAAAATCCATATTTTTCAAGAGATTTCCAGACTGTGTGAAACATTTGTGTTCTCTTTATTATTTAAAATGTAAATAAAACCAAATGTTTCAGTCTTTCATGTAGATGTGGCAGATTTGGCCATAGGGGCTCATTTTCATCTGCAGTCCCTGATGGTCCAGAAACAGACAAAAACAATAAATCCCATCAGTGTTACATTAAAATCCTTCCCCATCCCTTCCACTCCTTGCCTCTCTGGCTTACCTGGTTTGAACTCTGGGATCTGGGCCTGGTAGTCTCCTCCGACTCTGATCATGCTGTCTGTGTATTAGAGAGACGACAGGAAGTTTACAGACAGGAAGTTTATAATAATCAGTGATGCGGATCAGCTACTTTCAAACCGGGACATAAAGCATGAAACATAAATATAAATAATCTATAGTTTCTATTGTCATGAAAGCATTTTCGTCCATGCTACCAAGTAGGGCTGGGCAATGTGACTTAAAAATAAATTCTCCAATTTTTTTCATTCCAGATCAGAATTTGACTGAGTTTTTTTCTTACTTTATTTTAAAAAAAAAGAAATTCAGGGTCAGGCTACAAAAAATGTTTAATTATGAGTATAAAGTTGTAATATCAGAATAATCAACCGCTCTTCCTGAAAGCTGAAGAGTGGACAGCAAGCAGAGGACAGAGACGGTTCAGGAAGACACATTAGTCTTTCCTCAGGGACAGAAGATAGGAATGGAGGAGCTAGTGGGAATTGAAACAAGAGTAGATGCATCACATGAGTAAAATAGATTGAAGAAGAGGAAACGGGCTGTAAAAAAATTTAGGAAATGTTACAAAATTAACAGATGTGTCTGATATAAAAGCTGAAGCCAAATGAGTGAGTGGCAAGAGAAAAACAGAAGGACAGACACATTCAGGCAGTGGGTGACATGAGTGTGGGAAGATGCTGGGGGAGGGGACGCCTTGTAGCTCTGCAGCAGTACGACAAACTCCACCAGAACAGCTGGCGTCATCTGGGCCGGGAAATGCATTAAATCAACGGCAGAGAAGAAGAAAAAATGTTCAACAAGTGTCTACCATGAGCGTGCTCTTCATCGCTGCTCTCCTCCTCAGAGTGGGGCTGGCTGCTGCCGTTTGTGACTGTTTTGGCTCTGCTCCTGGACAGGACCCCGGCCCCAGAGCGCTCCATCACTGAGGGCATGACTGCAACACACACACACACACACACACACACACACACACACACACACACACACACACACACACACACACACACACACACACACACACTGAGTGGATCGGTTCTCCAACCCTGACATTTATGGATTAGGTGGGATTATCCCAGCAATAAAACAAAGACTCAAAGTCGGGTCAAATGTAGGAGTTGACAGCTTTTAAACTTGAAATCCTTGAAAATCACAACATTCTCATAAAACAGAACAGGTGCTAGATTTTTCCACACTTTCTCCCACTAAGAACACAAACTTCAATGTGTTTTATGAGCGTTTAAGTGTTTGACTGATCTGACTAACACTTGGGTTCTGTCTCTGCAGCTCCTCCAGAGCGACCCTGGCCCTTTACCTGAGTCTCTGATTAACGCTCTCCTTGCTTGGCCCGTTAGGTAAGATGGTGTTTAGGAAAATTCCTTTAATAAAGGGAGGCCATGTTTTGTTACATCTGCAGTTGTGTTAGACTCTTTCCATTTTCAGGTGATGGATTAAGGTTGGGATGTTGTTTTATGACCCAACTGCTCTAAACTTCTCCCTGCTGTCTTCAATGTGCTGTTTTTTTCCACTAATGTTCTAACAAATCGGTGTGGCCTTCAGAACACAGATGGATTTATACGAAGACTAAATTACAGATGTGGACTATTTACTAATTAGGCAGTTCCTCACTCGGGATTTTATTTATAATCATGCACTATTTTGTGTTGGTCCATCACATAAAATCTCAATAAAATCCATTGAAGTTTGTTATTGTAATGTGACAGAAGTGTCAAAAACAGCTTTCAATTATCTGGCTTGCTGACAAAACTCAACTCATGATATGTTATTGCTTAGTCTGTAAAATTGTATTACGAACTGTACAAATTTCCCCAAAGAAACTGTTTATCCGCTTTTCAATGATGATTTCTTTACAAGACATGACCTGCTTTGTGCAAGGAAACTCAGAGGGCAGCTGAAAAACTACTTAGTAAAATTAAAATGTTTAAATCAAAGCATTACATTTTGCCAGATTTGATTAAAGGAACTAAACTGAAATGTCTAATTAGCCATTAGCTTATAAGCCATTAGCTCATTAGACATTAGCTTATTAGTCATTAGCTTACGCTCTGCTTTTTCTTATCGGCATAAAAGAAAAATGTTAAGAAACACGAGTTTATTTGTTTTTCTTCGTTCGTTTATTGTGAGGTTTAGATGTGAAACCAAAACAGCCATCTTTACAGTCTGACGGAGGGCCGCAGTGAGACTATAGTGTCCAGAATGTTACTTGTGAATAAGCAAGGTGAAATGTAACGCTAACTAAATGCATAATTATTTTCCTGAGTTAAAAAGCTACCAGGTTTTGAAGAACATGATTCCTGATCTTAAATGATTTAGATTGTTTCTGTCTTCCAAAACAAGGGATTGAGATATTCCTAATCTCTACTGCTCAATGCATCTCTGTTAGCTTTGTTTTCATAGATATGTACATTACAATAAATTACATGAAATTATTTTTAAGAACTAACACAACTTCTGTCACTGCTGACATGAGTTGGTGAACTTACTAACTATTTGAAAAGTCGGGATAATAAACATTTATTGCATTTTTTACATTAGTATAAATACAAACATTTAGGAGATGGAGATTTGGGGTAAAATATGACATTTTATTAATGTTTTAAGAAAAAGGTAACTTCAACATTGGTATAGACTTGGGGCACATTCTGTATCACTAATTTTACCAAGTTTAGGTTGAGCACTGACAGCCATTAAAAGCTTTCAGCTTTATGTGTCCTTAGCTTGCCCAATGCAGGCTAGAATGTGAGTTTGTAGACATTACTTCCAGAATTTGCTTTTATTCAACTAAATCCGTTCTTTCTTCCGTCGACCCAACAAATATTCGCCACTTTACTGACTGCAAACGCAAGCATGAAAAGTTATCGATCTTCTCTGGTGATCAACAACAGGGAGAGTAAAAATTCAGGACTTATTTTAACTCAGAGCATTGATGTGTGAGAACGCCAACATAAACCACACATTTCAAAAGCAAAATCTAGCAGCTGTCAGAATAATCAGTGAGGTTTAGTTTTGTGATGACTCTTTCATGTAGGTCATTTTGAGCTGCACAACGGAAACCTGCGCCACCACCACTACATAGGGTAGCTTTTCTCGCAGAATCATGAGCAGCTTTTCCTGGAACATTTTCTGGTCTTCCAGACAACTTCAGATGAAACATGTCTGCTAACAGCCATTCACCTAAAGGAGGAAACGTTTCAGTGAAACATTCTCCCCTTATACTCCTGTCAAGGTTAAGATTATTTTAATTTTTGAAGAAAGCATTCTAGTCTCATTAGAAATATTCCTAATCTCCCAACTCAGTTAATTTGTGTTGACCAGAATTACTGTTATCACCAAGTTTTTGAATTAGTACCTTGGGGAACATAAAACTCCTACTCCTTAAAGTGTCTCAAATCATCCTAGACCTTTTAATGGAAATGATGGGATTAGTTCATGCGACTGTTTCTCTGACTTCCAAGTATTCCACTAAATGCACACTGATGACGACCATTAACCTTTAAGATTGAGTTGTAAACCCAAACACCACAGCAACCCCCTTGGGCATCATTTGGTCTTTAGCCAAAATTCATTCTCAGCAAAAATCACCAGCCTGCACTCCAAGCAGTTCCTAAAAAATAGATGCAACAGAAACATTTCAGTTTCTATGATCAAATTTATAATTCTCTTTTTTAATCAGGACAGCTGTTTCTCTTGTTTTTCCTTTTCAAAATAGGAAAAACAAGAGAACTTGTGCACTGATATGAAAACGTATACCAAAAGCCAATATTCATACTGCTGTTATTTCCATCAACCAATATAACATTTATTTCCCTACACTGTTGACACGTAATCGCAATCACAGCAACTACATTTCTTCTCTGCTTCAGTTAAAACATCCCATAATCCTGCGCTGCATCAGAGGCGTCTCCCTATCTGGGCCGATATCAATACTGGCCCAGTTTTACTTACTTGTACGATACAGATAAGTTAAAAATGACTAACACTGACCAATAATGATGCTGATATCGATGTACATCATGCATCTGTTACTCAAGGTGCATGGTGGTAGTTGTTCTACACAAGACATAAAATGGATAAATTTGCCTAAATTTGATCAATCAAAGCAGTAATTAAAAATTTATAAACAACTGCATCAGTCCAGATGAGTATGACAGGAAAAGAAGCAATAAATAAATAAAAATCAAAGTTATTTTGTTCTTTCAAATTCAAGAGCAGTAGTTTGGTAATTCCTGTTAGTATCAGTTTACTGGTTAAATTTAACAGTAAAACGTATACATGGTTAAATTTTTCAAGCAGTTGTGCTTGAAAAATTATCAAAATATTTTGTATACTTAAATTAGGATGAAATAACTGAAGTGCAAAAAATGTACATCTATTTTAATTGTTTGCATTTGTTAAGACTTTACAGTTCTTGTTAAGGTTTTGTTAATAATGTCTTCCGATAACACATAATTACCTAGTGATGTATTCAAATTTCCTGTCAACTTTAAACATTTGTTAACTAAAAACACCGGATGATTGCCCTAGTGCCCCACCACCAGGCTCAGCTAGTTTTCTGGGGAAACCCTGAGATTATAATAAATATTTTTTTATTTCCACTTCCTTTTTGTGGCTTCATATGCAGTGGACCAGTGAATTAAGTTTAACTCCAGTTTATCCGTCTTTCTATCCATTGTTTATACATGTTTGTCCTTGCAGGGTCACAGGGAGCTGGATCCCATTTCCACTGGTTAATGGTTGCCAGTCCATCACAAGGTAATTCAAGTTCAAATTAAAAAGTTTTGAAGTACTTAAGTATGTTATGGTTGTTAAATCTCTGCACGTCATCATTCCAGACCAAATATTCTAAAATTAAACATTTTCACAACATTTTAAACTCACCAAAAGCCAAGCAAGTCAGTAAAATCTATCGCGAAAGAAACATAAAACCAACAGCATCTGAGATGAGAGTGGGGGAATATTGCATCAGCCTCTTTAATCAGAGCATTTAAATGTGATTTGAGCTGCTTTAAATCAGAGCTTTTTATTCAGAAGACGCAGATTCACACAGTCCGCCTGGCTTCTCACTAATAATATCAGATTATAACCATCATCATATACAGTCGCCTCCTAAACGCCTGAACTTTCCCAGCCCTCATCCTCCCATCAGACACTTCATCATCCTCAGTTTCCCAACCGGAACAAAGCAGGAGGACGCAAAGGCTCCCTAGATCAGCCCCACATCTCTCATTCAACACGTTTAATTTGACCAGTTTATACATCTGCAGCCGGATGAGCTTCCCAATCCGAGAGATTAGGATCACACCAACCAGCAGCTACAGGCAGACAATGCAAGGGGCTCTCTGGAGATCTTTTGTCTGTCGCTGCTCCCTGAGCCCCCCTCCCTCCCAAAGACAACAGCAGCTGCCCCATCCAACTTCACTATCAACACTCAGAAATAAACTACTGCTGCTACAAAAAAAGATTTTGACACCCATTAAGCGAGCAAAACAAGCATTAATATTCCTGAGGTTCACTTTACTTTTATGGACTTTTCAACGCAGTAGCCTCAAATATGGGTCGCCTCGATCAATAAAACAAGCCAAAACACCTGAAACTAAACTATATACTCTCCATTTATCATTAAAAATGACATAAATGCATAAATCTAAACAAATATATACATAAGATTATGCTTAAATAACTTTTAAATCGGCATCTTTATATATCCAGACAGGAATTACAGCTAAACACAACAAAACATGTTAAAATAGTACTTTTGAGCACAAATGCTGTTTTATTTGTGTTACCCATAACTTCAGATTCGTACAAATAAGGCCGATTAATAAAGCTTCAAGTCCTACTGCAGATTACATCTGGCAAAGTTCACATCATGGCTCTGGATAATTTAAATAATTTCAAGCTAAATCTCAAAGATTTTTTAAAACCACTTCCATACCACGCAAATAAACGCATCTCTATGTGGCGTCCAATATGTCAATTAGCAGTTGGGCAGATTTTCAGAGCAGTCATCATCAGTGTGTGTCAGACTTTAAGGTCCTTTTGTTTCCCCCCCCCATGCGAAGGTCGCTCTCTCTCTCTTACAACTTCCACTTTCTCAGCTCTATTTTTCCCCCCCAACTGTTTCAGAACCCAACGCTCGGAATAGAAACAGTTTCAACGGTCGGAGTGATCCCCACAAACCGAACGGTAATATATATATATGGACAGATATCATCGAAATTAGGCGACACCAACCGCCCTCCCTCCTCACAAAGTGCAGTTGGAAGTCCTCCCCACTTTGCTCGTCGGGATGCTAGCGCTAGCCGCCTAGCTCGCTCGCGGGGCCGGCTCCTAACCCCCCCCTCCCCCCCGCGTTACATTAGTAACGTCGGGCAGTTGGAAGTGGAGGTTACAGTCACACACTCTTACCTGCGTTTCGCTTCTTCTCCGCTTCCTCCTCCCCCCCCCCCACTCTACCCGGCGCTCCAAAACACAAAACTTGTCCGGAACCCACCCACCCCCCGTCCGCAGAAGCCAATCCTCTTTAAAGTTGCGAACGGACGGCAGTTAGAGCATCCACAGCGGCTTAATTTGTACCTAATTGATGAGCGCAGAGAAGTGCAGGGATAGATGGAAGCAGCCGTGAGTGAGCGTGGGACGGACAACATCCGCGTAAAAGTGAGGTGGACATCCGCTCCGCCTCTCCCAGTTAACCGTTGGGATTGACTGAAAATAGTCCTCTGAAACTATTAAATTGGGATTTCTCTCAACTGTAAATCATATCATAAATACAAGGGTGCACAGTGTTTCACTCATCTATTTAAAATAAAATAAAAAAACCTCACTGATAAGGAATATGCTTTTAAACAAGCAGCAACCCACTTCCCTCTAGTGTTTTCATATAGTCAGCATATAACAACGCGACATCTCGTATGAGTATAATTTAGCAAAGCAATAGTTAAATCAAAGTCCTATCTGCCATCCATCAGATTCCCATAATTTAGGGTCTACTTGCCAGTGTGCTGGCGGAGTGATTCGTCAGCTGTGCATCTCTGTGCAGAGGCAGGCTGTCCAGACTTGCACTGGTGTATGCCTGTTGGAAGAAAGGGTGAGAGTGCTGGGTACAACTGTATGGAGGCCAGGAAGTGCCAGTATTTAAAATAATGAAGGAAAATCAGTTGAAATTGATTTTATGGCTCTTTTCAGTGCTAGAATTGCGTTCCTAATGGACGCACCATGTTGGAGCATCTCTGTTATGTTCACAACAGTCCTATTTTGTTGTTTTTGGTTGAGACAACACATGTTTTACAACTATTCCCTGTGTTTTTTGATTATGTGCACCTGGAGGGATTATTTTTCTTACTTTTTAAACTTTTGGGTAGGTGTTATGATGCGTCACGATGGCAGCAAGGTTTGGTCTTACACCTGTGAGCAGCTGATTAGCATCTCAACAGCTAAAATCATACCTGAACTACAAATCCAAATCTCAGAGGAGTTGAAAAGAAGGCTTTATGGATGCATAGTAGGACCAAAGAACAGAGATTTCTAACCATACGGCCAGACAGATTTAACGAGGTGTGGCAAACGCAAACGTGGATGAGCAGTCCTTGCCAACAACAGATGGTGACATCCAGGACATTTTACCATCGCTCATGTCTGGATATTGAGCTTTTAGCATATTATAGTACTTAGTTTGTACTTGATGTATGTACATTAAACAGTACAAAATAGAAATGCAAAATCAGAAATCGCAACTTGGACTATTTATGTTTTTTTTTTTTTTTTTTGCATGAGGTGAGATAGGGCAACTGTCTTTGTTCACAAATGTATAGCCTGCTTATGATACCACCCTCCTGGATGGCTCTACATTGAAATCAGAAAATTAAAGATTCACCTTAGAAATTAAATTGGTTTCTTCATTTTTTTTTAGAAATAAAACAAGTGTTTATGTATTTTCCATTTTCTATTCAAGTCAGTCAAGGACTTGAATACTTACTTATTTAGGATGACAACTGAAAGTAGATCTGTCAGCAAGTACTCCAAAACTATGCCAATTTAACCTAATACTAGGAAACAGAAACTCACGAACAGAAGTCAACACAAAAGTTTATGTAAAGCTAGAGATTTGGAAATGCAGGAGGGACTAGGAAGCTTTTTAGAGTTGATATGAAGATGTATGGAGCTAAATATGACACAATCCTGGGAGAAAAGGTGTTAGAGGCTGAAGAAGACTCAAAACTGGGATGAAAGTTCACATTCCAGTCGTAAAACAACCAAAAAGATATATCCAGAAGTTTGTGTCAAAAGATATTCATCTAGTAGAATGGCCTAGTCAAAGTCCAGATCTAAATCGAATTGCGAGTCTATGGTAAGACTTGAAAATTTATGTTCACAGACTCTTTCCATCCAGTCTGAGAAGGGCTGAATTGTTTAACAAAGAGGAATGGGTAGTAACTATTTTTGAGTTATTTCACATAAAAATCAGTAAGATATAATGAAGGTTGGGGTTGTAATGTGACCAAATGTTAGTGGGGTGTGAATACCTTTGCAGAGCGCTGTACATTTGCATGATTTTAAAGAATCTTTTAGCAAAGGGTTCAGTTCAGTTCAGTTAGATTTATATCGCTTAAGGTTTCTTTGTTAGATGCTGTTCCGTAGCGCACCGCCATCTTTATTTCCACACTTGGCACGTTCATGGCTCCATACTGCTGCGAGTGTGTGCGTGTGTGTGTGTCTGTGTATGTGTGTTCGAGTGAGAGAGAGAGAGAGAGAGAGAGACAGTGTCCCCGGAAGCATGCGTGACTTTGTGCTTGAACTTGCTGTGACTCAGTTGCACAGACTCAGACTGCTCCATTTTATTATTCTTTTCATTTAAAACGTCAAAAGCTGAAGACAAGTCCCGGCCTCGTGTCTGCAGACATTTCGTTGCATCTGTGTGTGCACCTGTATACGCACAAGTAGATGTGTACGTGTGTGTGTGTGTGTGTGTGTGTGTGTGTGTGTGTATGTGTGTGAGAGAGCAGAATATAGAGTGTTTTTATGGACAGGTGTTGCAACAACCTGCTGTGACCCTCACAAGGGTTACTTGTTGACATGCAGCAGACTGTTACAGGCTTCTCCACCTCCTCTTCCTCCTCCTCTTCCTCATCCCAGCTCATCACCATCTCCTCCATGATCTTCCTTGCTTTCCACCCCTCCCTCCTGTTCCTCCTCCTCAGTGCTCCTGCTTCCTCCTTGATTTGATTGATTCACCTTCCAGTTTCGTCGGTCTTTTTGCTTCTGTAACTTTCTCTCTTCCTCCTCTCCTCCATGCCCTAATTTCTCTCATCCTCCTCCTTTTTCATCTGTTCCTTCGCCTTCATAACCTCACCTCTTTTCATGTCCCTACCCTCCTCCTTCTCCAAATCTTCCTCCTCTTCTTCTTGCGTCTTTCCTGCTCTCATCATCTCACTCTTCTGCGTTCTCCTCTTCCTCTTTCCTTGCAGTTTCCACAGTGTGTGTGTTTGTGTGGTGTGCGTACGTGCAAATTCTTCCCTTCCCCTCCCCCAACCAGTTTCGCCTCGCTCACTTCCACCACCTCACCACCCCTTCTCCTCCACCCACCTCTTACCCCACCTCTCTCCTCCCCTGCTCCTCTTCCTCCCTCTTCAGTCTCATTTTCACCCTTTGCACCTTCTCTCCTCTCCTCCTTGTCTCCCTTCTCATTAGTCCATCGTCTCTCCGATCCCTAACATATCTTCACTAATGAACAACTGTTATATATCTCCCTCTTAGCTCCCTCCTTTCATCCGCCACTCTTCCTCCTCCTCTTCATCCTCTCTTGTAGCTCGGTGTTCCGCCCATCCTCTCTTTTCCACCACCTCCTTAGCTCTCCACCTGTCTCCTTCCTTCTTCTCGCCTGTCTCTTAGTCTGCCCCTCGTCTGTTTTCCTTCGCATTCCTCTCCACATTTTCACACAACTCATCCCTCTATCTGTCCGTCCATCCAAGAATCAGACTGAACAGATTAAAAACTCTTCCTGTTGTCATGAAATCCTCAAATGACGAGAGCTCTTGGAATAAATTCAGGACACAGACTAATGGCCATTAGCTTCACAGAACAGCTTCCTGCTCGGCTTTACAATGACAGAATTTGGAGGAATATTTGCATATTTTGGCCTTACAGGGGTTTCTGTTGGGTCACTATTTACAAAACACTGCCAGCTAATTCAACAAAATATTTGATTATATTATTATTAACTTAAACTCATGTTTTGTTGCCAAAATATGAATTTAAGTAAATAATCATTTAAACGGTCATTTCTTAACAAAAACATTATCACAAATCAATCAATTTGATAACAAATTTTAATTCAAAAGGAACAAAATACAACTCAAACATAAACTGGGATGTCAAACCTGAAGGCCTAACGTTGCATCATGCTAGTGTGTATGCCTCGTTCTTATGACATTTTCTGTCTTCCGATCAATGGACTGTGTTATGTGACGCCAGTAACTCCTCCCTCACTGTACCGTCGTCCTATGGATCTACAACAGATGGAGGTTGTACACGAAACAGATAAAATAACTTACCAAACTGTACCAACCCGTGATGTACTGCTCTGGAGAAACAAAGCAAAGCAAACCTCTGAAGTCTTCATGAAACATGTGTATTTACACTGATAGCAAATCACACACGGTTGGACTTTGAGTGACGTCTCAGAGCAATTTGGCTCCACTGGATTTTAAGCACTTTTTGCGTTTTATATGTGAAAAATGTGTCCTTTCAGTTCACAGTGGCTCTGCTATATAAAATACTAGAAAAACACACTGAAGTTTGAGAGCAACATGACCAAAAGTATGAAGAGTTTTGCAAGGCACAGCAAATTAAACAGCACACTGTAGGCTTGTAGGAGCCCAGCTCATTCCCATCTTCATCCACTCGCCACACTGCACTGCTGATTCTTTCTCTCATCCTCCCGCCTGTTTCCACCCTTCCTCATCCAGCTGAGTGTGTCTGTAGTTACAGGTATAACAGCATACATGTGGGTGGAGGTGGTCAGGGGTCTTTATTGCATTTTATTCTCCTTCCCTGCACCGCTGCACTTACTGACAGAGACAAGAACATCTGAGCAGAAACTATCTGGCCTCTCCTGCTGCAGCATGCAATCATAGAAAAGGCTTGTTGCAATGAACGCTAGGCCTCACTTTCAAACGGGCTCCACTGCGCCCCCTTCTGACGACTGGAAAAAAAAGGTGTTTCTGTGAACAGCCAAGAGACACATTCCCTGAGGACAAAAGACTGTAGGCGGGGTTTGGAGACAAGGCCATCTGCCTGCTGTGGAGATCTGCTGCTAGTGCTCTGAGATTCACAGAAACCCCTACACAAAGTCTTTATTTAGATACTTCATGAGCTAGGTGATCATCCAATGTCATATGACTAAAATACGTTTTTATACCCCATGGTGAGGCACAAAAACAATGTTGTTCAATCAAAGCCAATTGGATGTTTTAACCAGAGATGAGTAATTTGGGAGTTCTTCAAGTCTTTCAGTATGCAAGAAATATCCAGATAGGATGTTTATTAATTTAACTTAACCCTTTAACTTGTGGAAGTGATGAAATAAGCCAGGCACCCTTTCCTCCAGTGGAGTTCAGTGGCTTCTTGTCCATGTTATTAAAAATCTTTCAAAAACAGAAATGGCATCAAACATCTTTTTTTATGAAGTTGGTGCATGTTTGTCCAGAAATCTGCTTTGTCATCACTATTTTAAAGATAATGATAAATAGCTTGCTAATCAAAGGTCAACCAGGTTCTCCCAGATCATCCAAATAAAAATAATGGAAATAGTTTCTGCTCTGTGGAGAAAAAACTATTGCTTGAGTTACCATCATTTTAAAGATAGAACAACATAAATACACACAAAAAAACCATAAATCTATAATTTTATCATAATTACATCTAATTTTATTAATAAAATGCTTTTCAAGGCACTCAGACCCTGTGCAGTTAAATTATTATTATTATTATTATTATTATTATTATTATTATTATTATTATTATTATTATTATACTATTATAATAGTTATTAATGTTTATTAATAACTATTAATAATAATAATAATAATAATAATAATAATAATAATAATAATAATAATAATAATAATAATAATAACTTCGTTGGGACTGGAGTGTGATTTGGCAGTTTAATGTCACTTTATCGCCATCTAGCGGTCAATATGGCACACTACTGCTTCAGTGGTTTTAAATCTCGTTGCTTCATAATTTTACTGAAAAACACTTACAGTGACATATGGGATGACTTTACTCAAAAAAACACTTTATATAACAAATTACAGCAGCACATTATTACCCGCTTGATGAGTCAAATTTTTTTTTAATGGCCTACTCAAAGTCTGGACTTAAATCAGTCAGACATTACCATAAACAGGTCAATTATACTCCGAAAAACTCTCAGATATGGCTAAATTAAAACAATTTGGCAAACAACAGTGGGAGAAAACTCCTCCACAGTGATGTAAAAGACTTACTGCTAGTTATTGCATTTATGTTATTACATTCTTTTTCATATATAGAACCATGTTGCTTTGGATAAGTTTTTCATTTAAATATCAACATTATAATCTGAAAACTGCTTTTTGTATTTAGTATGTAATCACAATCTGGATTAGACAGTTTTAGCTAATCTCCCCCATTTATATGACTATCTGAAAACTTGAAATATCCGAACTACTCATTCTATACGCTCTTCTGACGTCACTCAGATATCAACCCTGTCGGTACAACACGTGTATGTGGTAGCGTGGCCGAGCGGTCTAAGGCGCTGGATTAAGGCTCCAGTCTCTTCGGGGGCGTGGGTTCGAATCCCACCGCTGCCAGGAACCTTTTTTTCCCTTATAATTCTTTGAAGTCTGATATTTTATGTAATCGACTCTGACTACGTGAAAGTGGACAAAAGTGACTGTTATTTTAGCAACGTAGCACTTTCTATGCTTTGTAATGCAAGATCATGTTCGAGGTAAAGAAGATATTACAGGTGTTCCACGTTTCTACTAGAAGTTGTCACAGGTTTCGCTTTACTACTTTATCAGGAGTATCAGGAGTACTCATACTCATGTTTCTATTCAACAAACATTAGCTCTTAAATTACTTCACACAATTACACTAGAATGTGTCTGTTTCTTAAAGGGATCGCCTCCTTCAGTTGAATAAAATGCACGTTTATCTTAATAACGGTATCAAGTGATAAAAGCCATACATTTACATGTTACAAAAGTGTACATTTAAATGTATTTAAAATATAAGTTTGCTTAAAGGCAGAATGCGGGGCTTTGGAAGCGTTTAGCGTTTAGTTAGGACTGGGGAGTGTGAGAATTCCGATGCGATGAGGAACAAGTGAATGCAGCACGGCACCGAGAGGAGGAACTAAAGAAAGAAAGAAAGAAAGCGTAGAGGAGGGGGGTGGGGGGTAGAGGAAGGAGCCCTAATGAATTCAACGTCGCTGTGTTGGCGCGAATGCGACCGCTTACATAGCAATTAAAATATCCTCATTGCGATTTTGGTCAGATTTTGTAACTGGCCGCCGCTTTTCTTTCGCCTCCAACGGTCGGCGACGTGTGCAGCTAGCTTCGTTAGCACCTTATTTATCATTGTCACATTAATCTGCTCCCCCCTTTTTTCTTTCCTCCGGTCGGAGTCACGGTCCTAATAATAACTGAGCGGCACCGGGACAATAGAGGAGCGTTTCCCTGGAAGAAAACGATAAGTCACAGCTGTAGAGGGGAAAAAAATGGGGGTGAGTTGTGTTTTTGTTGTTTAATGTTGCCTTGAAATGTGAGTGATGGGGAGAGGATGAAAGGAGGAGATGATGGTGATGGAGGTGGATGGATGTAGCTAAAGGTGTTTGGCCTCATCCAGACAGCTTAGTTAGCATTGGAGTGTTAGCTCATACATACTTTGCCTTGTTCCCCCTGTTATTAACACGTCATTTCCCGTCACATTTCTGACATTTACGTGCTAGTCTGTTGTGATGTTATTAGCAGGCTGTGTTAGCCACAAAGGCCCGAGTGTGTTGCCTTCACCCACCTGCTAATAATAATTAAAAAAAAATGTCAGGCTTTCTGGGAGTTTTTCGCCTCTTTCCTAACAGACACAATCTGAACGTGTTCAGTCAAACTTCTGGTTGTTCGCCCACTTTCCCCCTGCAGTCGTAATAAACCCATCCACGTGTTTTCTCAGTCTGTGCTTGGTACACAGTTAATGCTCCCTGAGCTAAAGTTGGCAACTCGGCGTGCATTCCAGTTCTTGATTGTTCCTGGGTCTGTTCAGGCCTGCAGTGGAGCACTTTTCTTGCTAAATTCCTGCTTGTTTGTTGGTGGAACGCGAACGCATCACTTCTGCAATGTAAACACACCACAACAAACTTTATTAACGCGCAGAAATCAGATCAGGGTTTGACATTCTTGCTGCTTGCACGAGTTGTTGCACCAGCAGGACACGATGATATGGATGATATTCACGTTTGAAGGCTTCAGGGAAAGTGTGGCGTTTGATTTAAAGTGTTTTCCACAGAATAAGAATGAAAAGTATATATATATATATATATATATATATATATATATATATATATATATATATATATTGCCATTTCATTCTCCAGTAATGTCCAATCAATATATCCATCCATCAAGATGTCTATATATCTGTCAAACTGTCCTGTCCCTAAGCTTATGCAATAAACAATAAATCAATTAATCACGTGATAAATTAGAATAAAATCAATGGTTTCCATTAGCATGATTTGGTTTTTCCTTTTTTCTCTTTCCACCAAAAACTAAATGACTAAAGTCATATTTGGTGTTTTAGTCTCAACTTGCCCTTTTTTTTTTCAGGACAGTTTCATTTACAGAGACTTCATCACTCTTTTTATTTGTTATTTCTGTTGTTTTGTTTATTTTTTGGGGATATTTAAAATATCTTCTAGTTCCAGAGTTAAATATTCTTTAGCATTTAAAGTGTAATGATCTTTGAAAACGTGTCCGTCCATCATTATGCCATTTTAAAAATAGTCTCAAAACAAGTATGTGTTGTTTATCGCAATAACTTCAGGGACAGCTTATCATCTCGCAACATTTATTATCATGACAGGCCAAGCTGTTCACTTTCCTCCATCATCTATTTGTTTTGTCCACCATTTTTTTCTTTGGCTATTTATCAAATTGTACATGAATCATCTCTTTTTCTGTGAATCCATCCTGCCCTCCATCTGTTAGTTCCTATATCCATCTATCCAATTACCCTTCTGTCCGTCCACCCAGCTGTTTTTCTTTTTCTCCATCAAGCTGTATGGAGTAGAAATATCTTTCATTGTCCCACAATAATGTTCGCATAATTTGATTTCAAGTGCAACAATTTCATTTGATCTGCAAGACTGATCATATTTCTTGTTGTAATCATCTGGGTTGTTCATGTTTTTAGATTCTTTTTGGTTTATTTATTTTTGTATTTGTAAAAATAAATGTCACTCTTACTTTATTGTGCACGAAGCAGCAAAACAAGCTATTTATATTTATCACATTCCTGCAGAATAATTGCATCAAATGTTCGTCATGTGCTTAATTCAATTGTTCAGCCCGACTCTCAGCAGTGAGGACTTTTATATCTGGTCAAAACAAAGTTGACATTCAAGCTTTTAAACTCTGCAATACACATTTAAAAAACTTTACCATGTTTTTTGTCCAATTCATATATTTTATGTTGAATGTAAACACATTTTGTAATAATATTTCCTCCTTATTCGCTTCAATTATTTCAAACTAAGACTGTTAGAATATCAGTCACACCAAATGTGATGGACTTTGAAGAAACTTTTGTTACATGAGATGCATTTTATTTCCTTCTGCCATTAATATATATGCATTTTAAAAAAATAAAATTACAATTAGTGTCATTTAAAAACATCCATACTAAACTTCATTGCATTTTAACTGGGTTTCATATGATGCACCAAAACAGTTTAGCAATACTGTGAATTGTAAGATCAAACATCTTGAAAGGTATGGATTCCTATAGAATTATTTTCCACGTTTGGATAAATATGAGAAAAAAGAAAACAAAGTAATGAAACATGCTTACGTTTCTAGTTTTTACTCACTGCAGAACCATAAAATATTGTGATAAAACTTTAGTCCATCTCACTTACCTGTGCCCTGGATGCACAGTTCTCACTGCGACACATGGCAGTGGCAGCATCATGCTGTGGAGACTCTTTCCTGATCGATTAGAGACAAGAAAGCTGATCGAATGTAAGATGCACTTGAATGCGACACAAATGAGGAGGAAAACCTGCTGGAGGCTGCAAAAGGCTTGAGACTGGTGGAGGTTCACCTTCCAGCCAGAAAACCAAACGCTGGAATAGTTTAGATCAAAGTTTGTCAATTAAGATGTGATTAAAAACATCTAATAATAGTTTTATACCATGTTATGATTGCTCTCATTCTGGAAAAAAAGTGTTTTTACTTTTCCTCCGCTTATCTTCGCTCCATAAAGTCATGAAGTCTGCCCTCATTTCCTCCTTATTTTCTGCATTTTCAGAGGAAATCCAACAAAGCGAAGGAGAAGAAAGCCCGGCGTCTGGAGGAGAGGGCAGCAATGGACGCTGTGTGTGCAAAGGTGGACGCAGCTAATAAGGTATTTACTCAAATGAACGTATGAATGACACGTGGTGCTAAAAGGATATCGATAATCAACACTCCATATGCCTCGTTGTGCATAATTAAATCCACCAGTTGTGTTTGAATTTGAACAATCTGGTGAAGATTGTTTACAAACATCATCCACCGGCTGAACAGCAGCTGCTCCCTATCAAACCTTTAGCAAACATTTCTGGCTGTTTTCCTGCTATGGCGTTAAGCGTTAAGCAAATAAATAAACGGCAGAATCGTCTAACTCTCCTATCTCGTCCCTTGTGATTATTGCTGAAATGGTTAATGGCGATGCATCGATCATTGAAATAATCTGCAGCTGATTTTGTAATTGATGAATTAACTGGTGTGTACAGACCCTAAAAAAGGCCAATTACTGAAAATAAACCCACTCAGATCAGTAATTAAACCAAAACTGTACAGAAACTAAAAGTTTTGCATATAAAATGAAAAAAAGTGTTTTTTTTATTTGTAAGCACATTTACAAGCCAAAAGTCATCCTAGTTTTAGCTTCACCTTGTTCAAATTCTGTAGAAAATATACTTAAAAAATCTCCTGTTAAGCACATTTTGCTGCCAATTATTAATCGGTTGATTAAAAAAAAAAAAATCATTTCCATTGTATTAATGTTAAATTAAGCAGAAATAGCAAATCTTATCATTTTTAAGCTATAAATTCATTCTTTGCTACAAATGATCTAGGAATCCTGTCAGACAATAACATGTTTGTTTTCTAATTTAAAAAAGAAATTTAATTATTTGTTTATTAGTATTTTCAAATGGATGTTTAACAGTGTGATTAAATTAGTCAATTACTAAAATAATAGTTGGTATCAGTCCTGTCTCCATCGTTGGCGACAGGACTGATAGAGAGTAGTGAAAAAAGTTTGGCTTTGGCTCCAACTGGATGCTTTGCTGCTTAATAATAAAATAAATGATTGTTTCCTCCTTACAGCTTGACGATCCTCTGGCTGCTTTCCCAGCCTTCAAAAAGTACGACAGAAATGGGTACGCATCAGTTTCTGCACGTTTTTCCAGCTTTCCTCGTCTTTGATGCCGTTGAACTGATGATTTTGGTCTGGTGCAGGTTGAACCTGCAGATAGAGTGTAAGAGAGTGACCTCGCTCAACCCGCTGGCCGTGGAGTGGGCCTTCGAACTCACCAGAGCCAACATGCAGACGCTGTAAGAAGTTTGCTTCTGTTGTGGTTAAGGAAACTGAACACAGACGGGATCGATTGACATGGCGCCACCTGTCAGTCAGTCCAGTGGGTTTGGCAGTAACCGACCAATCAGCAGCAAACGCCGCTCGCCTGGAGGAACTGAACCTCAAAATGTCGGGTTTATCATTACGAAAGTCCGGCGGTCGGAGCGGTTTGGTGGGAAATAATTGGAAAACAGGATTAAATGTTGTCAGTTGGGAAAATGCACTTAAAACAAACTTTACTGAAATACTTTATTACCACTTAATTCTTGTATTTTCTCCACCTTATTGTCAACAAAAATGCTCATTTCCACCTGCAGCCCCTGGACTTTGGATGTAATAATAATTTAACAGATTATGAATTTGTGAAAAGCCAGGTTAGTGTTTAATTATGTCTGATAATTAAAAACAAAACTACAAACCAACAGACAAAGAAAAACTTTCATTCTTTGCACATTTTCTTGAGATCTTGCCGTGGCGTCATGTCAATTGCTTAATCTGCTATTTTAATTTTTTTTTATCAAAGCTTCTCCTGCTTTCCAAATCTGTTCCAATCCAGTGGAGATGACTGTAAAATCTCTGGAGTTTGTGGGGTTTCAGAGCAGCTTCCTCTCTGCTGTCGCTGCAGATACGAGCAGAGCGAGTGGGGATGGAAGGAGAGGGAAAAGAGGGAGGAGATGAACGATGAGAGGGCGTGGTACCTGCTGGCCCGCGACGCAGACTCCACCCCCCTGGCCTTCTCCCACTTCCGATTCGACGTGGAGTGCGGGGAAGAGGTTTTATACTGGTAGGACACTCCGGATGTCCAGATTAAGACCCCGGAAGTGAGTTTTGTTCTTGTTTGCCATGCGATGTTTGCTCTGCAGCTACGAGGTGCAGCTGGAGAGCAAAGTGCGGAGGAAAGGGCTCGGAAAGTTCCTCATCCAGATACTGCAGCTCATCGCTAACAGGTGAAAACCGCAGCCACGGTTTTACACAGACACCTTTGATTCCTCCCCTTCCTGCACCAACACTGAAACTGTCCATTTTAAATCAGAAATGTCCAATGTATGGTCTGGGGGCCATTTGTGGTTGTTGAACTTTGAACTTCAAATCAAGAATGTTATAAATTTAACCAGACAGGTGATGAGTGTAAAATTATCACTGATAAATTCTAACGGAAAACATAAACTATTTGTCTTTTGTTAATCAGGTTTTAAACTGTTTTTAAACAAGTAAGTAGGACTACAAACATTCAGCAACTTTTACTTAAGAGCAAATTCTGATGCATTAAACTTTTCAAAGACCTTTTTATATCTTTCTGCATTGATTCACTTTTCATTTCTCTACAAAATTCATACCACTTTTTCACTTTACCACAAAATATGGCTTAATGTTTTTCATTTTATCTTGTTCATCTCATTAAAATATGTTTGTTGTTGAATGGGTAATAAAACAAATTTACAATGATTTAGGCGTTTTATTCTTAGAAAAACAACACATTTTTGTCTGGCCTGAACAAAATGACTACTATTTCCAAGAGGTGAATATATAAACTAATATTGTTTGTCCTTTTGTTTCCACTCAGTATGCAGATGAAGAAGGTGATGTTGACTGTCTTCAAGCACAACCACGGGGCTTACCAGTTCTTCAGAGAAGCTCTACAGTGAGTATAAGAGCTGGTTATGGACACATTGCAATAAATACTGAAGGATGTAACTCTTAAAGAGCACAAGCTTATCTGACCTGAAAGAAAAATTGTAGACTGATTTTTTTTAAACAGCTAAAATCCTCCAAACTCTTGCCAAGTATTATTTTTTTCTAGTTTCTTTGTAAACTTGAAATAAGACAAAACTAACTTAAAGTAACTTTTCATCAAACAGTAGGAGCTTGTTTTAAGTCAATAACTAGTGCTCCTTACACTGGCAGGTTATTTCACTTATAACTAGTATTTTTTCATCAACGTAAAATAATTTTGGACTTTATTATTGAGATAGCAAAGTTAGTTTTGTTTTATTTAGTCATACTAAGATATTTGTACTAGAATTTAGCCCAAACATACTTGGTGAGATTTTGTGTTTTTGCAGTTTAAATGTAAAATTTTACTAACAATGATCTTAAAAAGTCTTAAACTTGAGTTGGTGGAACCTGTAGAAACCCGGACGCTCTAAACTCGACTCACCGCCAGCTGACTTTATAGTTCAAACATTCTGTTTTGCCGTAAAAGCTGAGCATTATGGGTAAAAATTGACTCTGCCGCCGCTCCTGCGCTAATAACAAACTTTTCTTCCTTCAACAGATTCGAGATCGACGAAACCTCGCCGAGCATGTCCGGTTGCTGCGGCGACGACTGCTCTTACGAGATCCTGAGCCGGCGGACCAAACACGGGGAGGCGTCCGCCGGCCACACCCACGGCGGCGGCCACTGCGGCGGCTGCTGCCACTGATGGGCGATGACTTTGGAAAGCTGTGCGTGCGTGTGGATGACGGAGCGTTTTTCTGGTTTGGGGGGTCGAACGGCGTCAGAAACGAGCCGCAGGTGGAAGTCCTGATGCTGATGAGCTTTTTTCAGGATTCTGTTTTGTGTGTGTTTGTTTTTACTCCTGCTGCAAAGACGGAAAGCAGCTCAAGCTTTTCTCTCTTCTCCCAACTTATTGACCCGCTCCCTCTTTTTTCACCTCCACCCACCCATTGCCGTTCGTAGATATATTCCCGTCTCTTCATGTTTTGCAGTGTAATGAGTCGTTTTGATTCTTTGATTTTGTGGCTTAAGACTCGATACTGGTGCTGGTTCAGCTTCTAGTCAGTAGAAAAGCTTTAAATCATGTCCTGACTCAAGACAGCAGGTGTGAAACTTGAGTGAGCTGTCCAGTTTGTCAACAAGCTGCAGCTTCTTGATGACGGATGTTTCTCCCTGCCTTACAGAAACGGTCGCAGGATTGCTATAATCTGCTCAATCCCTCATCATTCCCTGTTTGTATTTACATAGAAGCTGCTTTAATCCTAATTTTTCTTTATTTTATTACCACTTTTAATCCAGAAGTTTAGATTACTTATTTTTGTCCTTCTCTCTTTTAACGCTTTACGACGCTGAATCGGTTTCCCACGCTCTAGTTTCTCCTTCGCGTTTCCCTCTCCTCTGTGCCTGAAAGTTCTGGAATATATCAGTGTTATAACGCCACATTTAGAGTTCAGATCACAACTTTACATACACTCAGCACTAAAACGGAGGAAAAACACAAAATCTTACAAAGTATTTTTTTTGTCTTTGTACACTTTAAATAAGATTAAACTAACCTACAAGTAACATTTTGGTAAGATATAGGAGCTTGTTTTAATTAAACGATTCCTTTAATACTGATTTTAAAAAAAGTATTAATTCCACTGGTAAATTTCTTTTTTTCACAAAAAATGTTTTAAAGTGAAATAATCTGTCAGTGGAATTGCTACTTTGTTTTTGCAGTGTAGATCCAGGCTCAAATATTTACATTCACTCCCATCAGCCGCCATTTGTACCTCAATCACATCTGACATCTTATTAGACATTGTAGAGTTTGGTTATGTTGGTCGATTTCTTGGTTTGATGTTGGTCCGGTTTTGCCTTCCAGAATCAGTTTGGATCCGTGGTTTTGACCTTTGACCTGTTGGAACAGGTTCATGACTCCTAAGTTTATACCATCTAGCGAGAGAATTTTAGTCATTTTTAATGGCATCCGTTTTGGAGCAGGATCTTTCTTGCTGGAAGTAGAAGATGCAAAGAAACAGGTTACTATTAAGCTCCAACGTCAACAGTTTTTACATTTGAGGATTAATTGATTAATTTATAGAAACTCTTAACATATCTGGTACCAATTGGGAAAAATCCACCCAGAATTAAACCAGAATTGTTCCACACAACATTTCAGACATTCAGTTAATGAATTATAAACATGTATGTAAATATTAGATTGTGTGTTGAGAGTTGAGCACCAAATTCCTGTTTTATTTGCCATGTAATTAATCGACTCTGGAAAAATAACAGCATCAGTAAATTGACTAAAGAGCCAACATAAACAAAACGTTCATGCAGTCGTCTAAAATCATCTTGATTTTGACCAGAATCAGGTTCAGAGGATTGTTTGATTGGAAGCTAAGCATCATTCCTTCTTCGTTCCCCAGTATTAACTCGTTTTCATCATCATCAATTGTCCAACAGCAGCTCTGAAATTCATTTTGCAAATTTTCTAAACCAGCAGAAATATGCCAAAATGTGCAGCTGCATGAAATTTGGTCTTAATTTAGTGGTGCAGTAAGTTGTTCTGCACATAGGCATAACAATGTCTCACTAAAAAGTAATCGCCTAGTTGTTTTAAGGTTACTTTCAGATCCATTTATTTAAAAAAAACAAAACAAAAAAAAACTTGACGGTATTTTTCAGACTAATTCATTTGCTATTGCAAATCAGAAACCCTGTTTTTTGCTTCTTTGTTCTCCCTCCAGAATCTCTTTACTTTTACATCCAGTACCGTTTGTTTTAAAATGCATGCATGAGGAGTAGATGGGAAGTTTCTCCATCCAGCATCATGATGAGGGTGTTAGGTTGGTACGTTTTTAAGGTTTTTTTTTGTTTCTTTCCTAAGCGGTTCTATCAAGTTTTTGTACGGTTTTGATGCCTGTTGTAAAATGTGAACCTGGAGGCTGAAATGTGAAAAACTACACAGGGCAGAAAGGTCATGGATCACCAAAATAACCGCATGGCTGACTGAATATGAAGTGAGACTTGCTGATCGTTTCCCCACTAAAAAAGAAAAAGTTTTCTGTCTTTTTCAGTGATCAGGAAAAGAACAAAAGGACCAGGCAACGTGCTTATTTCTACTATAACTCACATTTTTGTACCATTTAGGTCACATTTAGATCAATGCTGTTCTGCATAGTCTCTCTCTCAGGTCAGTCAATCATCTTTTCAGCTTCCACTTGGCTCTGATCTGGAGTCTGTTTCTTATGTAAAAGACTTTAAACACAACCTGAATAGTGAAAACACTGAAATCCCTGTAAGTAACTTGTTCGGTTTTAGTTTGTTCCAGTTCCTTTAAAAATGTGACATTGCATGAGAGTAAATTTAGATCTGCTGCAGGCTGTTCTTGTTTTTCTTTTTTGTTGTAGTTTTTTTAAAAATAAAAACCCTCACTGGGAATTGAGGAGGATTTCTGTAAGCAGTTTGTTTTGAATCCAGTGAGTATTCTTGGTTTCTTCAACGTCCTTCTCTTCATTTTCGTTTCCTCTCTGTACATAAGTATAAATATATATAAGCTGTTGTGGATTCATCCTTTCATGTCTTCTCGGCCTTTTAGGGGCGAAACGCTTTTTTAAGAAACGTGATGTTGAATTAAAACAAACGCCATGTTTGAGAGTGCTTGTTTCTGTGACAATGAAAGGGAAAGTCATTCTGCCTTGTCAGTGTTTTATTTGTATGTTACAAATAAAGGAAAGTTGTCTGACTTCATAAGAAATTTTATCAGTTATTTTATTGGACATGATGAAAGACAAGGAAACACCTCTATTTTCCACTTGTACATGTTGCTTTGAGAAATCTAATTTATACATTTTACTAAACTGAAGTTGAATTGAATAAAAAATGATTTATAGTTCATTACATTTATTTGGAAAGAGATGCAATAAAATATATGGAATGGGTAAATATTCAAAATTATTTGTAATATGAATGTGTTACTTTTGGCATTTTCAAAAAGAGTTAACTTGACTTATTTCTGTATCTGATTTTGAAATACATTGTATTTAATACATTATTTACAAAGTAAGTTTTAATTGTTTAAGTATGGTTAACTGAAAATGTTTAGCTGTTTTTAAATAGATAACATGCATAAATCATGATATACATTTATGTAATTGTAAAAACTATTTTATTTCAAAACAGCAATATATGCATATATTCATATAAATAGTAATAGTCCATAAATTACAGTTTTGATTTTTCATAGTTTTTAATGTATTTTTTATTTCAAAATTGGAATATGGATTTCATTATATAACTCACATATTAGCTTTATTTTTGAAAAAAAGTATCTCATTTTGAAATATGCTTTATTTATAGTAAAATTTAAAGTTTTAATATTTTAAAATTTCTGATTAATGAGGGCCTCATTTTTTCTCATTTGCGGAATGATGCATGAACCATGAGATGGGTATTTTTCTGATTTTTAATTGCGGTAACCTATGAAAAAGTGGAACAGCATAAAATAAATTGCAGCACATAAAATGAATTGCATAAATATAAAGTTTTAATTTTTCATAACTTATTGTTTTTAGTTATATTTAACGTGGAACAAGAAAATGCATAATGATAGCTAGTTATATATAATTCACATAGTTAGAAACAGTTAAAAAAACAACATTTGTTTATAATATTTTAGTTTTCCTGCATAGAAAGTGGTAAACATCTTTATTTTTCCGCTCTCGGAACTAATCATTGATGTTTCCAGGGGGACTCTTTCAGGGGTCCCACCAACACCGGACGTTGTTAGTGCGCTTCGCTGCAGAAATGTCCTGAACAGACCCAGTAATGAATGGAGGTTTTGATACTATGAGCGACCTTTGTTTACATCCAGTCGAGATGACATGAAGCTTTAAGTTTGCCCGACGCCTGTTCCCGCCGCTGGTGAGTGATGCTAAATGTTAGCCTAGCCTTTTCTCCCTGTGATTTGTCATCGTGCTATTTAAACCTCAGACGCCTTGAGGGGTTAACAGTGAAGCTGCCTGGGGAAGGAACGTCTTCACTTTGTCTAAATTCATATTAGCTTGATCTGTTGCCTTCTCAGAGCCACCATGGCAGCGAGGATGAAGCTGAAGCTGAAGACTGTGTTCGTGCTGTACTTCATGGTTTCCCTGATGGGTCTCATCTATGCATTGATGCAGCTCGGTAAGTCGGATGGCCAGAAAATATGGAGCTAAATTGGTGCCATAAAGTTTGTTCAAACAAAAAATAAATAAACTGAAGAGAAATTATTCGAAACTGAAAAAAAAGTGAAACTGAGAATGAGATAAGTTCACAACTTGTTTTCAGACTCAACGTTTTTCTCTCACTTTTAGATTTCATTTTATTTATTTATTTATTTTTGACATGGTGGAAGGGTCTCAAATGACAGAAAGCTCAACACAGCAGCCGGACAAAATATTCCCAGTAACTTTAGAATCAATATTATTTTTTATGTCAAACAAAATGGCGGTTCTGGATGTACTGACTTCATTCCAAAGTATAGAAACACAAGATTTTCCAACTGTCAAGGCTTCAAAAATTAAAAATAAATCGATCAAATCGATTTTTTTCCTAGGCCAGCACTGCGACTGCGCAGAGCACGACCTGCCGAAAGACCGCGCCATATCCCGCCTGCAGGAGGAGCTCTACCGCCTCCAGGGCCAGATTCGGCAGCTGGAGAAGGCGAAGCAACCAGAGAAGAAGCAGCCTCCTAAGTCCTCACTTTCCACCATCTTTGTCATCACCCCAACATATGCCAGGTATTCCTCCTCCATTCTCTGGTCCCTTCGGTCGCCGTCACCATTGATATACTTTACAAAATGTGAGAGGAAAGTTCCTAATTTCTAGAAGTTCAATAAACGACAAAACTGGACTTACAATATTCATAACAATCATCAAATAGGATTAAATATTTTATAAAGTATAGCAGCTATAGTTTGTCAAATTTCAACAGTGTCTCCTGCAGCAGTAATTATGTGAAATTTAATTATTAATGAAAATAAGATAAATTGGCTTAATCATTGCATCTTGACAGAACCATACTATAGATTTATAGGAGACACATATCAAAACATAAGAAATTTTCTCTGCTTTAATTCCTTAATTTAAGCCATACTTTATAGAAATTGGGTAGGAAAGGTGCTACTATCATTTTTAGGACAGATTCCTGCTCATCCCTTATTGGAACAATCTGGTTTTATGGACGTGATTCAGTGACTCACGGTAATGGCGTCTGAGCTTGATTTGTAAACTTATTTTTTATTTTTTCTCATGGAATAAGAAATAAGTGGATTTGTTACCCCACAACCTCAAGCAAACTGCTACTGTCCAATTGTATACTCCTTATTTGTAAATCAAGTTTATTAAAAGGTCTGATCCAGAAATGTTTATCAGTGCCCGTCTTCTCCTTGTCACAGACTGGTGCAGAAAGCCGAGCTGACCCGTCTGTCCCAGACTTTCCTTCACGTCCCTCAGCTGCATTGGATCCTGGTGGAGGACTCGCCACGCAAGACGCAACTCGTCTCCGACTTCCTGCTGAAGAGCGGCCTGACCTACACGCATCTGAACGTTCCCACCGCAAAGGAGCGCAAACTGCAGGAGGTGGGCGTATGCGCCATTTTCGCATAAAATCGGTTTTGTCTGACTATCCATGATTACATTCTAGAAATCCAAAACGACATTGTGACCGTCCCGAATGATAATTTAGGGTATAACCATTCACATCCTAACTGGGCAAAGTACCCAAAATTTGTACTTTGAACATATTTTTACTCAAGTAAATGTAGACATCCCAGAAATTAATAAAGTGAGAGTAACTTAAGGTAAGTATCTGGTAAAAAGTCGACTCAAATACTGAGTAACTGATCAATCAGTCATTTAATATTTAAAAATTACATCATCAGAAGGACCAAAATATAAAATTAAGAGAAAAATTTGGAAGTTTAAGAACCAAATCACAATCAATACCATGAGTAACAAAAAATAACAAAATCAGTCTAAAGACATTTTTCCAAATCAGCTTCTTTTAATACAAAACTTTTGAAACTTTAACAGGTGGGTATCTGTGTCTGGTGAACTTTTGGTTAAATTTAATTTTACTCAAGGAAGAGTAGAAATACTTCATAATAAAATTACTCAAGTGAAAGTAAAAACTACAGTCCAGTAAAAAATACTCCTAAAGTAAATTTTTAAAAAGTTCCTCCGGTAAATGTACCCAACACTGCTGGTAAAAATAATTCAAGATATCTTGATTGCAATTCTGACTCGTCAAAAATTACATTTTCATTTATCTGAATCAAGAATTATCCGTAAGTCCCCCTTGTATTTCCACTGGGCTTCAAGTCGAGTCAAAGTTTATTTATGTAGCACATTTACATAAACGTCAGCTGACCAAAGTGATCCATAACATCACAGATGATCAAAATAAGTTTGATTTAGAAATATATATATAAAATAATAATAATAATAAAAAAACAACAAACAAAACAACAAAACAATTTGAATAAAAAAAAGAATAATATGAATAAAAACCCAGTTCAGAGTGAAACTGAAACACAACATTAAAGCCTGCTTTCATGTTTTCAAACATTTTACTCTGACTTTTCGCTGCTGACCTCAGGGTGACCCCAGCTGGCTGAAACCCCGTGGTGTCGAGCAGAGAAATGAAGGACTACGGTGGCTCAGAGAAGACAGAAAGACTGAGGCGGGGAACGACGGTCAGCAGGGAGTGGTTTACTTCGCCGATGACGACAACACGTACAGCCTGCAGCTGTTCGAAGAGGTTTGTGAATGTTTGCTTTCTGCTTGAGACCCTTAACACACGCTTCCTCAAGGTGCTTAAAATCCTGGAAAGGGCTTGAAAGTTTTCAAGGTTTGGAGAGTTTTGTAATAAAGTTTAACCCTATGTTTGTTGAATGACGTTTAAAAGTTTTATTTACAGCTAAAATTTGATATTTTCATAACAAAAGTTGCAAAAAAAATTCTTGCTAAATTTTGTAAATAGAAATGATTTTAGTCATCTTGATTGACGTAAAACAAAAAAAAAAAGTTTAATTTGATTTAACTTCAGATAGTGAGGAAAAATGTGCATCTTTTTATTGGATGTGTGAAAACACCTGGTTTCATCTGTATTTTTATGAAATACAAATGAATTTAAATTAAGGATTAATTTAAGTCCTTAAATTAAATTTAAGGACTCAATTTGAGCATGAAGGTGATTAACCTCCACACAATTTGTTTAGATTGTTTCAATGTAATGTGCCAAAAATGAAAAATATTTGACTGCTTAATTGAAATAATGATTTTTTTTCTGCGTAACCCGATGTTTTTGCCAGATGAGGAGCACTCAGCGGGTTTCTGTGTGGCCCGTCGGGTTGGTTGGTGGGATGAAGTTTGAGAGCCCTGTGGTTGAAGGAGGGAAGGTGGGTTGTTGTTGTTTCTCTGTTAAGATGCTTCCTTAAGTTTCTGGCTATAAATTCAGTTCAAGACATTTTGACAAACTTTGACTTTTGTTTGTGTTGTAATAAATCAGATTAATCCGACATCAGATTAAAATGGATGTTTGGATCAACGGATAAATAAAATAAAAATTTGTCCCTCCTGCAACAGATTAATTTGCACAGATTTTTACACTCCTTTTAATAAAGGAATATTTCACACAAAAGCCACCAGTTCTTAACCCTTCACTCTCATTTGTGCCTCTTGGGTTCAATTCTTAAAAGTTGGATTTTTAAGTTTGTAATTCCATCTGTGTCAATTTAGACAAAATAATTATGTAGAAAAATAAGTTAAATACATTGGAAAAGCTCAGGAAGGCTTTAAAAAAAGTAAGAAGGTTCAAAGGCTTTTAAGTTCATTGTCTGTTAACTCATAAAGTCAGTCCACAGGCCACAAATGGCTCTCGAACCACATTTGGAACACGACTGATATAGATGCAACTTTGCAAATCAATGTCATAGAGTTCCATTATTTTAACCCTCAGAGACAAAAAAAATAGAAAAATATTTTCAAAGAAAGATAAAGTTCAACTTGGTAGATGGTTTGGTAGGAAAACATTAGACATGAAATTATGTTTTCAGATTTTTGTTTTGGTTTGTTTTTTGCAATGTTTTATATGACATTATTAAATATATTATTTAGCATTTTGAACAAGTGTTGCACATAAAAATTACATATGTCCACATTTTCTGGACATTATGAAGTCATTCAAAGATTGAACAACAGGGTTCAGTCTCTAAGATTGGGGGAAAAACCAGTATTTCTATTTTTATTGGTTTGAAATAGAAATATTACAACAGGATCTTACAGGCTTACCAGTAGATTAATGATGAGTATCATAATGTGTTAACAGATCATCAGTTTCTTACTTGGTTCTTTCTTTCAGGTGGTTCGCTTCCACACCGGCTGGCGGCCCAGTCGGCCGTTCCCGATGGACATGGCCGGCTTCGCGGTGTCCCTCCGATTGGTCCTGGCCAATCCGGACGCTTGCTTTGACGGAGAAGCACCAATGGGCTTCCTGGAAAGCAGCCTGCTTAAGGGTCTGGTGACAGTGGACGAGCTGGAACCCAAAGCAGACAACTGCACAAAAGTACGACACGCTGCAGCTGCTGTTCCTGTCGTAGAGACTCAATAAAACTGCACTTTAAATGCTCAGCCTGTTAGCGTGCTTTCTGATCGTTTGCGTTTGATTTTAAGGTGCTGGTGTGGCACACCCGGACAGAGAAGCCGAAGATGAAGAGGGAGGAGGCGCTGCAGGTGCAAGGCCTGGGCTCAGATCCCGCTGTGGAGGTCTGAGCAACATGAACACCAACATTAAAAAGCATCTGCTCATGGTTCAGCTCATAAATGAGAGCCACAGGTAACCGTTCTGGTGTTTTTTCTGAGCCGTTCTGCAGTTTTATTTAATGATTATGGTGCAGTTTGAACAGTTGCCTACAGGGGGCGCCAAACACAACATTTTGAAAGTTTTTATCAGGGGCCACAAATTAATGCACGAGTAAGACATGAAATAAATATTGATTTAGCTGATAATTTAAATAAAAATGGAAATGCATAAATTTTCACTATTAAACGGTTCAATAATGTATTAAAATCAATAAATGTGGAATTTATTTCTTATTTATTTCTATTTATTGTGGGAAGCATCTAAAACTTTTCAGTCTATAGTTTTAGAAGTTCTTCAGTTATTTTAGTATCCTGTCCTAGTGCAGGATACTGCAGCATTCTAGTGGGACTTGATTATGTTTTTAACAAAAGCAATTAATTGTGTTAAAATTACCAGGTTAAATGTAATCAATTAATTGAAACTAACTTGTTAAATCCCTGGCCCTAATATATAAATAGATCAATTTTGCATAATTTTTAAAAATACAAAGCACATTTTTTGGCTTATTTTAATATAAATAAGTATACTATTATTATATATACATGGTCAATTATATCTAAAAAAAACCCAAAACATTTACAATATGCTGCTACATAGGGTTATGTATTTAATTTAGGATTTTTTTTAGCATAGTGGCATTTTTGTTCCTCCATACTTTCATGCTGTATTTTCATACACAAATGAAGGTTTTTCATGTTACCTTACTTTAGAATAAACCAGTAATTATTTCCAGCAGCAGCTGGATATATTTAGACTGTATGTGGTTTGACCTCAACCTCTCTGTAACTCCATTTTTATTTATTTTCTTAAGATTCAAGGACAAGTATTCATATGCATGGCTTTTGTTTTAGCATGATTAATGTCTATAACTCTTAGATATTTTCTAAAGCGCGGACGAGTTCTGTTCTTATTTAAATATTTCTGAGCCCAATTAGATCATTAGCAGCAATTCTCCAGCAATAAGACATATTCACCACATACACACTAACTATAAATCTAGTAATAGAGCCAACAAACCAGCCTCGTCTTCACGGTGCAGCTGTGACACAATCCTGTGATCGACTGGTTTGACACCCAGAGCCGCTTTAGAGCTTACGTCTTGCACCATGAAAATCCCTGAATGAGGAGAAAACTGCTGACGCTCATAAACGCGTATATTCACAGCGCAATAAGCAAACTGAAAATGCAGACTGTGTTGCATTTCCACTCTGCAGAACATTTGAATTTGGCTGAAATGGGGAGGAATCCATTTTTGTTTTTATTTAAGCTGCATATCAAGGTTTTCTCCCACAACAGTCAAACAGACTGAAGGTCATTAAACTCCATCTCTGTAAAATCAGCCTGTGCCTGCGTAAGAAAATATAGTGCCTGTGAGAAAGTTTATCTGCTGGTGTTTGTGTATTTATTATTGTGATTATTGTTCTCTACATTGTACAGTGTGATGATGTCTGACCCAGGCCTTGTAAATAAACATGTTTAATCTGTCTGTGATGCGTTCAAGTGTCCGTTTATAACAGACCATTTAAACACAAAATAAATTAATAAAAAGCCTCACCGCAACATCCAGGCATAAGACAAGCTTAACGTTAGCCGTTCCATAAACAAGTTTTAAGTGTTTTTGATCATTGTCATGTTGAAATGACCAAATGTGCTCCAGTTTCAACCATCTTTCCCAAACTGTCACCCTCTAATAAAAAAGATATATGGGTATCATTTCCAAAACAGAAGAAAACAAAAGACAGAAGAAAGGAGTAAAATTCAGTGAAAAAAGTCCAACAGTTTTAATTATTCTCAGAAATGTTCTAGAAAAAAAAGTCAGAAAAATGTCAATATTTTTAATAGGAAATATCAAATTTCTCAAAATTTCAGCTTTTTTCTAGCAAGTTTTTTTTTTTTTTTTTTTTTTTTTTTTTTACTTTTCAAGCTCTTCTGGAAAATGTCCTAACATAATCAAAACATTTCTGAATTTCTTTCTACCATAACCCTGACACACCATCAATCAACTTATAGGATACATTTAATAATACGTGATGGTTTAAGTAGAGTTGTGTTTTTGTTTTGTTTGTTACTCAATTTTCAAAAGTTGAAAAGTTTTGATTTCTGAAACTCCATATTTTTTTCTACAAAACTTCTGAGATTAATCTCAAAATTGTATTTATTTTTAATTTTTTAGATTTTTTATTTTTTTTGGCGGATATTAACTCTATTTTTTTGTCTCTTTTTCTATCTAATGGGCATAATTTGTAGGCGTAGCCTCAAGACTTTCCAAAGTCTTGCGAAGTGGCTGGAAATGCCGTGAAGAAGGAGAGTATTTTAAGAAAAGAGCCATTTAGCTTACAGACGTTGAGACAGCGATATCTTAGCAACGGCACGTTCAGACAGCGGTATCTTAGCAACGGCACTAACAACGGAGCTAACAACGGAAACTGAAAGTTAAACTCATTTACAATCTACAGGTGTGTACATATGTAGATACTCATACCTGAAGAAGGGGAGTATTTTAATAAAAGAGCCGGACACGGTGCTCTTGCTCGAAGGAGGAAGTTCCGGTGCTCTTCATTATAGCGAGAGTAAGCGCCAGACTCCCCCTGCTGGTCGAATCTGACCACTGCTTCAGCCAAATCAGACAGTCAGCCTCTAAAATAATCAAATTCTAATCCATCACAGCTGCAAGTAACAATAATTTTAGTAATGTATTATTCTGACTAAGCATATAAATCTCTCTCTGTCTTAATGAGCCCAAATGATTAAATGCAGGTGAGAGAAAATGTGTGAAACATCGATATCACTAACTAGCAATAATAAAGCGGTTTTATTCACGGTAAAATCATCAGCTCTCAGGAAGCAGAGTTTCTCTAAATGAGACCAACTTGGTGAACAATAAGAACACCAGAGCAGGATTTTCCTACAGTTTATATGTTTCATGGAAATCAATAAACCGCAGTTCATAGTTACCGGGCAAAGGACAAATATTTTCTTCCTCCTTTGGTCCCAACCAGAGGAAAGTGAAGATGCAGCTGCATCCATGAAGACAAACTAGAAGCCGTGAGAAATGAACCAGCAGCGGGTTGAACGGGAGGCAGTGTGAGCTGCACAAACCAGGCGCTGAAATAAACCTGATGGCTGCAGACGCCGCAGCCCAACTGTACATAGAAATAGATAGATAGTCTGGAGGAGACATGCGCAGTAGAGAGGCTGCTGATGCAACGTGACTTGTTACGTCAAGACATAAGACTGTAGTTCGGGGGGCTTTGATGCTTATGACGTATGGACTGACGTTATAGCAGGGTCTATAGTTGCTCATTCTTGATCTCCATCGTCACTTTGCACTTGTTCGTCGTAAAGCTCAGATCTCTTGTTCTAGTCATTTCAGCAGCTAAACTCACCAACAGAGAAATGATGGCCAGCAGTTCTGCACCCGTAGAGACTGTAACCGTGGAAGCCCTGGAGGCCGTGATCGACCGCCTCTTCATCAACATGACCCCAGAGGAGTGGCTGAGGCTGGAGGCTGGGAACCCAGCACCCAGCACCAGCTGCACTCTGGGGGACATTTGTGGAGAGATCTTAGAACTATTCACATCCAACGTTCTGAGAAATCTCCACAAACAACAATTTACTATCGAGTCCTTGGAGGCGGCCGTGGGGAACAAAGTCCCAGAAACCTTTGTTGAAATTATGGGCGTCGGTGGAGAATACCGCTCTGAACACGCAGAGTATTTAAACCGGCTAATCGTGAAATATCTGTTGGATCAAATCTACTACAGCCTGGACTCTGACTCAGACTCAGACTCAGATGATCCTCCAAGGAATCATGCCGACCAGGGACCTCTGAAAGTCGTAGTCAGGTACATGGTTGAGGAATCGCTGCTGATCATTAAGGACCTCATGGATAGACTGCCTGCATCCAACGAGGAACCCAAGACAGAAACTGTCAACAACCCAGTCCAGCCTGAAGAGCCTGAAGACGGAGAAAAAGAGACAGAGCAGACGAGTGCTGAGCCAAAATCAAGGCTCAACGTTATGATGGGGAACATCAAGAACTTTTTCAGGAAATTTGCACGGAAACATTCAGCAAAGGTGACTCCACTGAACGCACCACAGACCTGTCCAAAACAAGAGACACCAACGCAGAGCGTCCATGTTGAGGACAGGAAAATGTTTCCAGGAGGTTCTGTGGCAGAGAAACAAAACTTTGTTCCACAGATCAGATTGATTGTCAATTTTTAGGTGCAGAAAGTGGATCAGAGGCCATCAGTGAACCGGAGGAACGAGAGGATATAAAATCAGAAAAATGGCCACGTTATGCCTAGTCAGCGATCTGATCCAGAGGATCATCAAGAAATCGGGACAGAGTTTTTACCCGACAGAAAACCTTAAAGCCATTGTTGATTGTCTCTGTGAAAAACTGTGGATTGAAACAGAACCCAGAATCCTCAGAATGAGCCCAGAACGGATCGAACGACAAGGCGAGGCCATTTTCAGAGACCTGCTGCAGGAGAGCAGCCAGGCCGACAACATCCTGATCCTCCTGGAGTCAGAGACGCCGATATTTGGGAAAAATATCATCTCAACTATCAGACTATTTGGTGGAATCCGCTGACTTTCATTAAAAGAGGCTTTTAAGTAAACAACAAAAAAGCCTCAGAGAAAAAAACCAGCAGAGGCTTTAAATGTGGATCAGAGAGAATTACAGCCTTTTTGACCAGCCAAACACTTAGGAAAAATTAGAATAGTTAGCTTTTTTTAAACTTAGTAGTTATGTTCATGGTTAGTTAGGTCTTTTTAAACTTGTTCATGGTTAGTTAGGTCTTTTTATAATTGTTCATTGTTAGTTAGGTCTTTTTATAATTGTTAATGGTTAGTTAGGTCTTTTTAAACTTGTTCGTGTTAAGTAGTTAGATTATTATAATTCTCTCACAATGAAATTCTAATAACCTCATTATAACGAGATAATTATAATGAGGTTATTGAGATACTATATTGAGATGGTATCTCATAATAACATTATAGTGAGATAATTATTATCTCATTATAATGAGTAATTATTATAATAATGATAATTATCTGATGAGATATATTATCTATAATTATCTCATCATAATGAGACAATTATAATATATATTATTGCTGATAATTATTATCAGCGATTCATCTGGCCATTAATGTGTGACGTAGCTCACCCCCAAATAAAGTGGGCGGAGCCAAATGTTCTGAGGGGCGGGGCCAAACTGGGGGGCTGTCAGTCCTTTATTAATGAAGTCATCAGCCATACATATAGTGACTCTAAAACAAAACAATGACCAGCAGAGAAATGACAACATTTAATTTCCTTTTTGCATAAATAAAACATTTTTAAGATTAACTTAAAATAAAGCTTGTATAGAAACAGGAGGTCTCACTCTGACATCAATCAAATTCCTGAATCAGTCTCCTTTATTACAGCTAAATATTTTCTGATCCTTAATGTTTGTCTTTTACAAAGGAAATAAGCCAGTCTATATTTCATTAAATATCAAAGATCTTGCCAGAATGTGTTAAAAGACACCTTCTGATTCTCTGCACTCAAAACATTGTTAGAAATTAAATTAATTCATTGCTTCTTTTTAAAAACATTGTCACAATATATTTTGAATACTTACATAACTGAATGGTTTGGACATTTTTTATTATTTATTTTTTTTATATCACAGGTAATTTGGTAAAGGCTGCTTATCAGCATTATGCTCATGCCTTATTGATCACATTTATTCGTTTTATGTTTCTTCACTTTGTATTTCCCATTCATTTACGCTGAGCCTTTCTGTGGTCCTGGGGATTAGAGTAAACTGACCTCAACCCTTTGAAAAAGTTATGGAAAACACTTAAAAGTAAGGTTTGTACCAATGAACGATTGGAATAATAATTTTTTCCTCTTGCAAAAGAATCAACATCTCATATAAGTAAAAGAAATTTATGAGAAAAATAGGCAAAAACCACCAATTTACTGATTTACTGGCCAATAATTGATCCAACGCCCAGAAGTTTGTTTATTCCTGGTTAAAATCTGACATGGTCTGCCTTAGTTTCGCGTTGATACCCATTGGTGTTTGGTCATTTTGAATGTTGCCATGTTTGTCATCAGTGCATCAGTTTTCGTCTGATCCTGTCAGGCGACGCTCTTCACTTTCAGGAGGACTTTTCTTAGTCACATCTCTCACCTGTCTGACTTTCATCGGTTCAGTCTGCAGCTGAACGATCGTTCTGACGTTCAGCTGTTTGATGAGCTGCACATTTAATTATCCTCACCTGTTTCTGCCTCGCGCGTCCTGCAGCAACATCCATCATCGTCCTCTAACCTCAGCTGACTGACGCCTGCTACGCCCTCTGAGTGGGGAAGTCTCCTCTCCGCGACCGTATATGGAGTGAGAAGAGACACACACACCGTTTGGGATGTGAGTAAGAGGAGCTGAGGTCGTAACTCTGTTAGATCCGCAGTGATTCACTCTCATTTTAATGCTTTCTGTGCAGACAAACTCAGTGTCAAGCTTTCAGGGTTTAACAGAACAACAGCTGATGATGTCATCAACTCCTCATGCTTCAACATGCACGTCTGAGAAGCAGGAACTGGGATCTTGGTTCACACACAGCTAATCATCTACCTGCGACAGCGTCACAGGAAAAATAAAGAGGAATACAGAAATATTTAGATTTGTCTCAGAAATCTTCTAGAAAAACCAAGGGCATTTATAAGCTCTGAAAGTCAAACATTTTCTAGAAAAAAATCTGACATTTTTAGATTAATTTCAGAAAATTTCTAGAAAGTAAACTTAGAAATATCTGAATTTACAGAGTCTAAAATTTGTGATTTCTGGAAAAACTTTGGGACGTTTTTGACTTTTTACTCTCAGATTTCCAAGTTATTTCTAGAATATTTATAAGATCACTCTCAAAATTTATGAATTTCTTCTATCAAATTGTTGACACTTCAAATTAGAAAATTTTAACAAAACTTCTAGAAAATCTCTGACATTTGAAAAGTTCAGATTTTTTTCTAGAAAACTTTCAACTTGTCAAACTCTGAAATTCCCAATTTGTTTCTAAAGAAAAATTCGGACATTAATCGAATTTCTTCTTCTTCTATGAACATTCATCTGCCTCAGGTCAGGCTGTAAACATTCCCGTTTAATTTCAGAGGAATTATCTTGTTTGAAATGAAAACCCCAACAAATTAACTCCTGCAGTGTTTGCTGGTCAACTGTATCATTGTTGCTGGGAATAAAAACTAAACACATTTTATTGACCTACAAAATATTTGGTTAATAAGTGATTTGTATTTGTGGTTAGTCACCAAAGTAGTAATTAGAATGAAGACAGACTAATATTTTCTACTAGAAGAGGGACAATCAGTTCTGGAGCAAATTTGATCCCAGAACAGAAATTAGATAAAAATGCAACTTCTGTTTTGAGGAAACCATTTGAAAGATAAGCGCATTCAAACATTATTATGTAATCAGAAAGGCTCCGTATCTCATCTTGTACTTGGCAAGTAGTCAATGTATCGATAAGATAAAACAATAATTAGGTGCTTCGGCCATATTTGCTGTCAGTCCAGCTAAATAAGATTTGTCTATCACCACAAATGCTGCATGAACTTAAAAAAAGAAAAGTTAATATTTTTGATATTTGTGATAGGAAGCATGTTGTCATTTTTAAAGAATCACATTTTATTTGTTTTTAGGCTTTAAAATAAAGAAAAACAAAATATTTGCAGAAAAGACGATGGATATATTTTCTTCTGTGGGATGTTAAAACTATGGGAAATGAAAATGAAGAAAAGAACATAATTTACAACATAATGACAAAAATAGATTTAAAACAGTATTACTGCTATTTTTAGTGTCATTCTGTAATTGGAAGTTTATTAAATGAGAAAAAAACTGCTTAACCCAGTATTTGTTATTAAGTGCATATTTAAAACATCTTACAAAGGTATATTATGGTCATTGTAGATAAAAAAAAAAAAGTAATTGTAAATTTCCACCCAAAAAAAACTATTTTACTAGGAAAAAACTTGGAAATTTCTGACCCTTGTCCTCCCAAAAAAAGTCCAAAAGTTTCAACTTTCTGACTTCCAAAAATCAAAACTTAACAATTTTTCAAACTCAGAAATGTTCCACTTTTTTTCTTGTTTTTTGTTCTTTTTTTGTTTTTTATTGAACATCTGGGATGAATCTAAAACTTTCTGAGTTTGTAGGCAGAAGCTGATAATTGTCACTAGTCCCATGTGTCATGAGCCGCAGGTTGAAGGCCCCTGATGTGAAACGAATCGTCAAAAATAAATATTTGCCCACCTGGAAGGACTGAAGTAAAGTCATAAAGAAATTTATTCTCTAACAACAATATGAAGCTAATTAAGCCGTAAAGAGAACAACTGCTTCATTGGACTATTTGCTTATGGGGCTCCATTTTTTTATGACTTCTGGTTTATATATGTGGACAAGTCAGCATTTTAGAATAACACCCAATAAATCATGTCTGTTGGGAACCTGCACAGTTCAGGTGACTTAATTTTACAGTTAACAGGTTCAAATAATTCAATTTTTCAGTCTTTAAAATCACTTTAATGATAGTTTTCATGAATTGAAAAGACATCAAATGTTGTTTGATTTATGGATTTTATTGATTAATAAAATTTCAGTTTCTACAGTTCAGTGACACCAATACACCCAAAGCCGCCATCTTGTTTCCACAGCTTTTTCCTATTTGAACTTTGGACTCAACTCTACAACAATATTTGGGGCAAGTTAAGATTTTTCGTTTTCTTTTGCTTTAGACAACACAACAACAGCGTCAAAGTAATACAAGAACAAAGTGATAATATTAGAAGAATAAAGTACTAATTTTATGAGAACTCATGTTAAATTTTACTTTGGAAATATTACATTTTTAATGTTATCAGTATTAGGACTTTGAAACGATTGTGCAACTGTTTGAAAGAAACATCTACACAACTGATTGATCACGCTGGAGCATGATTTTGTTTTTCTCAATAAAATAATTATTTTTATCTTAATTTTAAGATGTTTTCTCTGGTAAAGTAGAGTATTTATTCTGCTGGTATACTGCATGTTCTCGTAATTAAACACAAAGTTCTAGTTCCCGAATACTCTGACGTACACTTCACATATTTTCTGTTTTGTTTTGTTTTTTTCTTAGAAAAGCAAGCGATTAAAATCAGATATCGTATCTCTTACGAAACAATCAAATATTTTATTTTTAAGCCAGATTCCCCAGCCTGTAGTTTGATGTAATGGGTTAAAGGTGACTGGTTGACCAACCTTTGAGACTTTTAATAATTTAATTGCTGACAATAATAACAGCTGTTCAGGTTCAACATTATCACTGCTATTCACTGATAACAGGAAGCCTGCACAAGGTGCAGAGATAAATCGCTGCATATTTTAGATCTTACAGAGTTTGAACGTAGAACTTTCTCTAGAGACGCTTAGTTTGTGTTTTAGTTTCCAGAGTTTGTTTTTATCTCTAAGAGCGTAAAGAGAAGGTGCGCCTGATCTGTACAGGCGCAGAGTCCCTGATAGGAACATTTGGTTTTATTTGCTGCTGGTTCAGCTCAGCTCATTAATGACGTCACGTTGGGGCGGAGCTTATGGTGTGTTTAAGGGAGCCATCCTGAGTCATTCACACACAGAGCAGGAAAAGGACTCCGGACAACAGCAGGTAAGACTTTACTACACTGTTTTATTAATTACATTAATTCAGTTCAGCTGTTATTAGTCAGTTATTCTATATCCAGAATGATTTCTTTCTGCTACCAGCAGTTGTACTTGTCATGAAACGAATCTTAAAAAGATGAAAAGAAATTTTAAAAAGATGTAAATTACCACCTTTTGTTTATAAAGTTTAGGATATGTTTTTCCTTTAAGTTATAGAAAACTTGAAAACTCAAATGGTGACTAGAATAAAACAGCTAAGCTACATTTCAACGTTAATTTTACAACTACCCTGTTAAAAAAAAGCAGACATTTAAAACCAGGAAATAATAATAATAAAGTCAAATTAGGTAAAAAAAACAACAACCTTACATTGAGATGTTTTGTTTAGTTTCAAAATGGGCATCTTCTGAAGGAGGATAATTTACCACCAAAGTAGCATGTATTTAAAACAGACATTATGCTTTAAATGTGTTTTTTTACAAAGACCAACTTTTCCAGTACTTGGTTTGTGTTGGGCAGAAGAACATCGGTGGTTCTGCCTCCATGCAGAACCACCATGCAAAGTGGTTCTGCCTCTGATCCGCTGTGGTTGACGGTTCATCTGGTTTAATCCCAAAATATGAGCACAAAAGAAAACAAAACAAAAAAAAAAAACATGGGGAAACATGTGTAGCATTCACTCCAACTGCTGATACGTTTAAGAAATTGAAGTTGTTCCGGATGAAAGAACATCACCAAAATCTAGTGACAGTGTTTGTAATCTTAAACTCTGTTTCCAGTGTTTGAGATTTTTGGAGACTCTGGCTTGGTCATTTTTATTTTTTCATCCCTTTTTCTGAAACACTCACAGGCAACCAGGTCGTCTCATGGCAGTCCCTCCCAGCTGCAGTCAAAGCATGAGACTGATTCACACTTTGATGAATCAAATGCTGCATGAGTTGCTCCTGTTTAAGGCTCATCCATGGAGCTAAAACCTAAACCACACCCTACAAATTAAAGTAACTTTGTCAGACAGATGGTTAAGTTTAGTTTATTTTGCCCAATTAAAATAAAGACCAAACCTGCTAAGACTTCATGGTATTTTGCTTTAGATAATATCACATCTTGACTATTAGTAACTTGTGAGTCATACTAAAGTGTCCTGGCTTCACCTGTGCCTTCCAGTTTGAAGTTGGTGATTGTGGATGCTAGTTTGCCTTTGTGCAGGAGAGCTGGATATCATAGTCAAACTGTCTGTGTTTGTATTTATCTGTAAGAACAATGTGCCTTTGGTTTTGACATGCGGCTTAATGACAACCCTGATAACACTGGCATTGACCTTCTACAGTACATGCAGTCCACAACAGCTGATCGACACTGATAAACCTGCAGAGTTTTGCACAATCTGTACCAACAAAGCTGGAATTTGTACCATTGAATGGTCCAGTAATAATCTTTCACAGTACTGACTTCTCAGTTTTATCTCTTTTTAGCATCAGACACTTTGAGAGTGACCTGAGCTGACTGAAGGTCAAGAACATTTTAATTTAAGGGGACTTGGTATGCAAAATTCACATTTTTGCGGATTTTTGTACTTCTATTTGGGTGTAAAAACAGTAAAAGGGGTTAAAAAATTAGCTTATGCAAAAACCTCCGAATATACTGTCACAAATCAGCAAGAACTGCTACCTAACTACCCCAGTGAAGCCCAGCCCGAGCGAGCAACCCAACCTGAGCTACACAATGTTTGGTAGCTAGTTTTACTGCTGTATGCTCTGTACAACGGCTGCTGGAACAGGATTTACCATCCTGAAACCACTTACTGCATTCTTGTTAGTTGTGCAGGAGGTTCCACTTGTTCTTTTCAAAGATGTACAGCTGTATAATTGCACATAAATTTGCGGTGATTTTCACGTTTAAGAGTTGGGGGGAAATGGTTTTAGTGTCTCTGTGACGGCTCATTCTGAAATGAGCTCAAAACAGGCAGAAGTTACCAGACTAAAATCTCATTATCTAAGAATGATTTTGTGCAAAAAAATGCAATGAGCATGTTCTATATATATCCTACCCTGTTCAAGGAAGCATAATAGATAATCTCTAAAGAATGCTGAAGGATTATGTAACGCTGTTAATCTCTTAATCTGTCATGTCTTTTCTGTTTTAGGATAAACAAAGGAGTGTTTAAGAAGAAAGCAAAGACAAGATGACAATCGGCAGAAACTCAAGGAAAACCTCAACCCGAAGCTCCATCCGGGCCCCCAAATTCCTGGATAAATCCAGCGGCTTCTACGGCCGCCTTGATGAACCCAAGACCGCCACAGACGACGGGTGTGAAGTAAACGGTGGTAACGTTGTGGCCGAGGTCAAAGATGGCAGTTCCTCCGCCACCATGGTACCCAACACCCTGGCAGATGAAGACGTGGAGGAGTTTGGGGCGATTGAGGACGACGGAGAGACTCTCCTGCAAAGAAAGCCAAGCCGCCTCAGCAGCAGGTGGAGAAGAAGCACCAGGAGGAAGCAGAAGGACGAAAAGGCTGAAGAGGACCAAACCCAAAACGAGAAGTCCAGCCCGGAAGTTCAGGAAGACAAGATGAAGGTACAGACGGGGGAAGAAACGGTGAAGGAGCCCGGCCTTGTTCACTTCCAAGTTCGGGAGTTTGCGGATGACCGGGTTCTGATCCGAGACAACAAGAGAGGAAGAGAAGAAGAGGAGGAAGAGTCAGAGGAAGAGAGGAAGATGAAGAAGGAGCAAGAGGAAGGCATGAAAATGGTGAAGAGGAAGAATTATCGCAAGGTGAGACTTTGTTTCTGCCGGTTTAGGATGTCAGACAAATTCCGCATTTATGCCGCTTGGTTAAACTTTAATCCCCTTAAAGGTTACGTAACCGAGCATGTGGAACAAGAGGGCAAAGTTCAGGCTCATCATTGGTTATTAATCACCAAGGAAACCCTTCATGCCACCTTAATAGTACATCACCACCTGGGACAAAGTACAGCAGCCACTGGTGCATATCACCAACACAGTAATTGCAATTTTTCCTTTACCTCACCCTTAATGGGTCATAAAAATTAAACCCGGGGACAAAGGTCATCAGGCGGCGCGAAACGTGTACTTTCACCATCCTCACATGTCGTAGAGATTTTCTGCTCCGACTGAGACGCGTTCACTCCAAGGTGGCATTCCTGAGTCTCCCGTGTCTCGCTCTTTGATCAGTGGACTGAAACGAGAGCCTTCCTATCAAACCAACGGATGAAAACATTCCTCTGATGTTAATCCACCAGCATAATTTTCACAGTCAGACCCCCTGTACCACCAGATTAGGACTTTTTCAGCATGGAAATGGCCAAATATGAAGTTTTTCCTCTGACCCAAGCCCCATGAATCACGTCTGACTCTCTCCGGAAATCTTTGAGACTAGATTTTGAAAGTACAAAACACTGTTGTTCTAACAGTGGTTTACTGTTGCTAACTTTCTTCTGCATTAAAGGATTTAATAAACATCATTGTCAAATATCTTCTGAAGACCACTACAGCTGCCCTTTCTCCACTGGCTGACAACTTTACACTTAAGCTTTCGTGGTTTTTGATATTATTATTGGATGTATCTCAGACTTATTCTGATTTTTCAGATTATTCATTGGAAAAGCCTCCAAGCAGATCTTCTGTTTTATTTAAGGTATCAAAGTCACATTTGATCACCAGCTCAAAATCTAAATGTCTAAATTGTTATTCTACTCTGAACAAAAATTCTTTGAAACACTGTTTTAACTTTTCCAGACCTTGGTAATAAATGGGAAGATCCATATTATTGAGACTTCTGATGATCCTTTTCACCTCTGTTGGTTCTATTGAAGCTCCTGCTGGTAAAAGTCCCTGAAATGTAAATAATCCCACGCGTATCAGACTTTATTTCCTAGTTACTTTCCTTTCCCAGAAAAGAGTGACATAGCCACTCCAGTTTTAGAAACAACAGGCAGCTTGTGCTCCTAACAGGGAAATTTCAGTTTCCAGTGAACTCTACAGGTGACCAGAACAAAATACCATGTGAGATATGAACAATCTTGCAGTAAAAAGCATAAACGAAAACATTAAAATGTAATCCAAAGTAACTAAAACAGGACTAATCTGCACAATTGTCATGTTTAATTCATGCATTACTATCTTCTTTTCCTACAGGCGTTTGATCGGGCGCTTCGTCGCGGCTGGGAGGCCTTCATCACCAACCTCTACAGCGTCACGCTCACTCCTGTGACGCCCTCCTCGCCAACATCCACCTCGCCTTCGCTCAAGAAGAAGAACCTGCACTCGTCTGTGCTGGCTGAGTTTCAGTAGAGACTTTTTAAAATCCAACATAATGAAATCAGGGCCGGAGCTTCAATCCTGACATTCACAGGACCTTAGTTTAGGTCACATAAGCAATAATTATAGATGTTTGTTACCCAGTCTTGATTGCTCAGTGCAGCCTTATCGCTTTGTTTCAGTTTGCAGGCTGCAGGTATTTATTTTACCATTTTGCATTGAAATCTAACATTTTTGACTGAGCTGCTCCTTTTATTTTCTACTTTATTCTAAAGATTGAGAAATTTTTTTTATATTTAACTCGCCGTCAGGAGCATGAACTGATGATATCTTGTTTCCTTTGGGTTGGCATGATGAAAACGCTCACGTGTTGATGTGTAATTGCTAAAGGAACTGAAGATTTCACAAGCAGCGATGACTGATTGGTGGAGTTTTTGTTTTGGAAACATCCGCATTTTTATTTAAGGCTGATGAGGGATCAGCTGATCTTAAGGAGTCTGGATACACACCCAAACCCACACAACCACTTTACACATGTTTCTGACTCATATCCACACTCAATGCGTCTGATTAACAGTATTTATAGAAAAATATTTAAACGCCTACACGCCGGCACACAAAAACATCAACTATTGTTTTGTTCCCATGAAGGTTGTAGAAACTTGAATGGACAAACTACAACTAAGTGTAAAAGACAACAATTTGAGCAACTGTGTATTTCTTGGTGGTTTTTTTGCACAGGAAAATGGCAAAGTTTATTTTACATATTTATTTCCATGTGAAATTAATTAAAACATTATTATACAAGACCTTTATGTCTGCAGGAGTTGTGTGTAAATTATACAAAATGCTTTGTAAATAATTATTTTAAATATATTTTAATATTTAAGATTTATTTTGTTTTGGGACTAATGCAACACTGGTGTCCTTCAGTGTGTGTTTAAGAGTTGTTGACGATTGATTTTTGTATAAATAAACTGTATTTGCAATAAATCTTTAAGAACTTTTCAAGTTTTTGTCTTAATTATTAATGTTATATGCATTTTCCTTTATGTATTTTGTGATTAAGATTCTAAAACACTTCTAATAACTAAGTTTACTTAAAAACATGTTCTGTACATCCTTTAAGTAATAGAACATCAAAACATTTACTACAAATTACAAAAAACATTTGTAATTGTTTTTTGTAAACAATTATAAATTGTTTACAAAACAATTTTTTTTTTTATAATCAAGTTGAATTAAAGTTTGATTTTCTTCAAATTTTAAGATGAAAATTCATTAAAAAAAGAAGAAAACAAACAAACCAAAAACTATCTTAAGGGTTTTTATTCATCTGTAACAAGGTGCCAATCATTATGCAGGACTCTGTATGATCTTAGTGGAAGAATTGCATATTTATAACTCAAGACTGTTTTTATTCCCACATGAATCAGATTTAGACCAAAACAATCCTGCTGTTGTTTTAGTTCTACATGCAGCACGGCTGATTCCGATTGTCAAATAAAGATGACTTATCTTATACAAACGTAACAAATCCAACAACAGGTTTTGTGGAAGTATAATTTAATCTCTGAAAAGGAAATCCTGGCTCTACAACCAAAGTCTGATGATCCTGTTTTCAAATGTAAGTAGCAGTGAGTTAATTTGGTGCAAACATTAAAATAATGTGCATACTACATCACAACAGCTTAATGCTAAGTTTATCAGTGTTCAACATTCAATGGCTGAAAGGTGGCGACATTTAGAGTGACCAACCAACTTTTGGATGACGGCTGAAAAGCCCAGAAAGAAACGAGATAGGGAAAACATGTAAAATTCATGCAAAGAAGCTCCAAGTATACACACAAGACCTTTGCCCTGCAGCAACAGTGCTAACAACGCTCCACTCCATAAAGTATAAGGACTTTGTACAACGGGGTGCCTGTTTGTGTTGATTAGATATGCAAAAAAGCAATGAAAAAAAAATCTTTTCATGATTTAGGGCACAATTTTTTGCCTAGGCCACGCAGACCTGGGTGGAAGGTCAACGGCTGGTTGTGTAGCTGTGTGGGTGGGGATGTTGAGTTACTTCAATTGCATTTATAAATCTTGCAAAAATATGTACAGATTGCAGAATATGTACATTTCTACTGGACACATTCTTCTTCTTTTTTTTTTCTGAGAAACTGAAAAAATTAGTGATTTTTAAAAAATCTATTCTTTATTTACGTGGTTAATTTATTTGAATCATTACTGTGGAAACAAGAAAATTATTCGTGTCAAATAAAAAGAGCATAAGTATAAAATGTGATTGCTTTGAATGGATCTGCTGCCACCTTGTGATCAAAATCCGTGAAAGCAATAACGTTTCGCCGCTTTAAAACATATTTTACAAGTTAATATGTTTCTTAAAAGAAATACCGTACTTTTGCTATAATACACTTTCTTTAACGTGCTGTAATCTTAGTATATTAAAAATAAAGCTGATAAACTCGTTTTCCCGCTGAACGTTCCGGGGTGGGCGGAGCCTAAGCAGACGGACATAAAAAGCCGACGCACCGGATTCTTCTTCCACTTCCTCCTACCCTCTGCCGCTGGTAAGACGAATTATCTCCTTCTTCATTATAGTTCTCCTAAATATAATTTTTTATGATTGTATTATTATACGCAAATAATCTAAAATAGAATTAGAACTGCTGCTGACCGATGCCTGCGGCCCGCAGTTAGCTTTCAGGTGTAATTAATCCAGAAACTTCGCCGCTTTCATCGGTGCAGCACGACGGAGCTGAGAACAATCATCCACCATCCGCCTTTAAATCGTTCTCATCTTGCTCTCTGAATGCTCCAGACTTGATTCAAAACGTCTTTTTGAACTCTTTGCTTCGTTATTTTCGCAAAGCTTTGGCTGGAAACTTTATATTTTCCAGCTAGAATGAAGCGATGGCCGTTGCTCGCTGGTTTTTGCATCGTCTCTCAATGATGATACTTTTCACAGACCTGTACTGAGTGACTGTGATTGCACTTTTATTATTCTGATGGGAGACGTTGCTTTTTCACCTCTTTAGTCGTATTTTTCTAAAACCTAATCCATGCTGCCTGGTCCTGCATGGACCAGTCACGTGTTCGCTGCTTGGGAAAGATGCTAACTTAGCATGCTAACATTTATGCTCTCGTCCTTTAGCAAAGAAGAAATGGCGCGCGGTTTGGTGCTAAAGGTGAGGTCTGCATCTTGCATTATGCCCATAATGAGGTTTTTTTTTTTTTTTTTTTTTAATCTTGAGTGTTTTGCTGCCTCATGCTACGGTGATGCTCTACTTGAACTCTCTCACTGAATAATCCACTGAAGACAATTAATTCAATTATTCTGAGTAGCATGAGGCCACCAGGAACGAGCTTTTTAATGTCTCTTATTGCTGAAATAAAATTTTTATTTTTTTTATTTCCAGATTTGGATTTTGAGGCATCTTGCAAAAGAAGGTAACTATTAATTTAGTGTTTAATTAGGAAGCATTGTCAGCTGAATCCCATTTCTTAATTATTTTTATTACTACTAACCATACAATTGACACATTGTAGTACCACAATGCACCATTTATGTTTAAATGCTATTTATTATCCATGAATTAGTCTTTTTTCCTAACCATACAGCCAGATAGACATTTAAAGATGAGTGTTAAAAGCAAATGGAATTGATTAGCAGCATCATGTTTAATTTTAATTTGAGTGATTGGCTTGTGAAAACAGTCGTAAGGCTGTTGTACATTAACAGTCTTCAGATTTATTCTAAGATACCAGAAAGATACGAGTTACTACATTTAATTTGTTGAATTAAAAGTATTTTTGAATGGATTTTGATTTGAATCATTGCAAAATATTTTAAATGCCTCCAAAGCTGTACTGTCTGACCCTCCCACTAAAATATTCAGTGGAAAACGTTGAGATGAAATGGGATTCAGCCTTCAAGTTGCTTCATATGTGGTTCTGGGTTAGTTCACCTCTTCACCAAATGTTACACAATTTCATCCCTTCTTACTATACCTGGTACTTAAGGACTTCCAATCGATTTCCTTTGCTACAGAGTATTTATTTTTAGTGGTTCAGTCCTTTTATTAAGGATTTATTACACCCAATTTCCAGTCTAAACATACCAGTTTGGACCAGTTTATTCCTAAGAAATATATTTTTATTGATTAAAAATCCTCCTGAATGGCAGCCATCCATTCTGATGAGTGGAAAACTACTTGACTTCTTTCCATAAGAAAGGAAAAACAAGTTGTGTGTTAAATAAAATGAAGAGGTGAAATAACCAGTAATGCACATGCAGCCTTCAGTCTATTTCTGGTGGAGCTTGTTTGCTGCAGTGATGAGTCTTTCTGAACTCTCTCTTACTGAATCAACCTTTGAAGAAACCTCTTTACCAGATTCTGAGTAGCATGATGGCTCCAGCAAACATCGACTGTTTCTCACTTTTTCTTTGGTTTGAAGTCGATTCTAATTATTCACTTTTCTCCCACAGATGTGATCAAAACCTTCAGTGAGGATGAATGCCTCAAGCCCAGCAGGTAATCTGCTTTTTAGGTGAAATTCCCATTAATCTAAAGGCTTAAACTGATCATTTTATAACTGACAAGCATATGCCTGACTCTTCTGATGACGCTTATTTATCTGAACCAGCCCTAAAACAGAACAATGTATATTTTATTTGAAGACATTACCTAATAAGATGCTTTTTCTTGCAGGATTTGTTTCCCCAATAACATCATAAATGCTGGAGGTGTTAGAAACTTACTGGAGGTGAGTAAAGAAACGAGGTTTAAGGTTTATTAAAAGCTGTAGGTGTAAATCTGATGATTACCCTTTATGACAAGCATATGCCTGAACATAATGATGTCAACTTTTAATCTGATTGCCCTCAGATTAACATTTGGGACAACAGGAGAAGCTTGTGCAAGTTAATGACCTGCATATTCTTGTTTCAGATGAAAGCCTGATGTGACATGTCAGCTGTGATAAATGCTTCACTAATGGGTCAGTTTCCTTCATGTCCTCCTGCTGTTTAGTTTAAGAATGAAAGTCGTGTTTGAAAGGATGACATGGGTTAGCACCCATTAATCTCCTGGACGACTCCGATGTCAGATGGCAGTTTGTCACCAAAGCCCTGATCAAACATCCAAACCTTTAACCTCCCTGCAGAAACGATTCTTGCTTCGTTCTGATCTAATCTCCGTTTCTTCTGCAGTGAATCTAAAGTGGCCGACATCTGGGACTGAAAAGTCATAAACATGTCCTGGTAAGGATTTTTAAATCTGCATCTCCTGTGGATCCTAGAGGGGAGAAAATTAACCCTTTAAATTGTTACAACTCAATGCTGTGTACAAATTGTTCTGATTTTAATAGTACAGGATGTAAACTTGCAGATGAGTAACAGTTTGTTCACCAATAAGCCTTTAATCTAATTTATTTTTACATTTTCTGAAGATGTGTAGCATCCCACACCAATTGAATAAACGTTAGGTTTGTCCTTCATCTCGTCTGCTTGAGATTTGACATCTTGACAGCGTCACTGTGGCTTGTTAAAGAGCATTTAACCAGCGTTTGTGCTGATTTTCACCCAGTAGGAGAACTTTAGCTCTAATGCAGCTTCAGTGATGAAAACTACTCAGCTCACTTTGACCCGATGTGAAAATTATCCAAACACCTGAGAAGCTGCATTCACCTGTTTCTTCAGGCTCCTCATGTGATCTGATCCTTTTTATTGATCTATTGTTTTTATTTTTAATAGAACGGCTTCGCCGACCTGATGGAGTTCCCGTTTTGAAGGTAAGATCTGGAAATCTGAGGTTTTGTCTCCAGTAACCTGTCGATCTGCTGGAAATGATGAGAAAATCTGGAATCTCGTTCGTCTGAACTGCTGTTGAGAAAAAAAAACATCTGACATCAGTGGAGTTCAGCTTTTATTCACCTTTATTTATCCAGTTCAGTCCTATAATCTCGCCTTTCGTCCTCCTTTCAGGTCAAAATCAGGAAGTGATGTCATCGAGGTTCCCCTCCACATAACTGCTGTTCGTCCAGGTGAGCAATGTGACTTCAGAGAGGGGAAAATGTAGCCGGTTTCCATAGTGATGACACCCACACGCGTCTTACGCCGTGTGCCAATGCCAGACCTGAAAAGGTGAACCCACTGGCGTTGCCACGGCAACAAGGGGACGACTTGTTGGGGCTACCAACAGTCTGATTGGAAACGTGTTGAAGGGATTTGGCCACTTTAGATTCACCCTAAAGATGGTGGTTTGGAGTAAATGACTTCCTGTTTGCTTTTCAGGAAGGAGGCGCCGCCCGAGTCGCAGTGTTGGAACGAAGTGCAGATGGAGGTCAGTTCTAATCAATAATGTCTACCAGCAGATGGGTGGATGTGATGATTCCTTTTTTACCGCCCCAGTCTGAGAAGTAATGACTGATTGGTATTGCTCTGATCCAACCCAACGCTCAAACGTCAGTTAAAGCTTCACTTTTCAGTTCAGTACAGAGCTGCAGGAACAACCGAAGGTGACGATCGTTGCATGATGCTGTAAGATGGTGCAATGTGCTTGGAGAAACGGAATGCTGTCCCTTTAAGACCCTGTGGAAGGAAGGCGAGCTCAAAATAAGGAATCTGCCTTCTCCCAACTGGGAAGTCTAAATTTTTCATTGGAAAATAGTTCAACTCAGATCTTTAAGTTATTTTGTGCAATCTTGAGACTACAAGCTGCAGGAATGTTGGTCTTTAACTTGGATGTCATTTTTAATTGATGGCGTATTTGAATACGACTCGTTACTTCAGTTGTTTTTAAATGTTAATTCTGATTTACTTTCCTTTCTCTCCCAGGTTCAAGTTGCCTGAACCAAATTGGTGAGTTTATTTTTCTTCCAAATTTGAAGTGATCTGGGTTTCAGTTCTGATCAGAAGGTTTACATGGCTGTATGAACTGGTGCAGGCTGTTTGCAGGGGGATTGGGATTCATTTTTATTTAAACACCAACTGGGGGGGTGAAGCTTGATTAACTCAATATTTGCACCAATTCTCTGATCAGTTATAAACTTTAGGTTAATTTGAATTATTCCATCACTTTGTAGTGTTGTAGCAGAAAGTTGCATATTCCAGGGTTCCAGCTGGATATTTTGCATATATTCTCTTTATTTTATTTTATTTTTTAATGATTGATTAGCCTAGTTTATTTTATCTGTAGTAGAAATAAACATGTTGAAATCCCAACCCTTGTGTTTTATCAATGTCTCGTCTGAGTTTTAATTGGTTCAGGAGAGAAGTAATTCTGACTCATCATTTTAGTTCGAGTTCTATTGATGGAAACTGCTTCAGTCAGAAGCTTCTTCAGAGCCACTGCAATACAAACTACTACAGGATATCTTCTCTTTTAAATTGTATGTTGTGATGGTTTGAGTTGGTTGAAATTTGTTACTCTACCATTAAAAGCCAGTTTGCCTGAGTGGATGCAACCTTCTGACTGGACTGAACGAAGTGGCATGTTTTTGTTGATGATGGGAATGATGTGTGATGTTCACAGTCCTGGGTTTTCCGTACCTTCCCAGCTCTGCTAGTATCCCCCCCTGTTGACTCAGTTTGGTACTGAGAAGCCTGAACCCTGTCCTCAGGTGTAAAGTTACCTGCTGAGTTCTGATGGAGCTGGTGGTTCTGGCAGAGTTCTGACTGAAACACGGACGTCTGACCTCATCCTAGCTACAGGTTGTACATCAGAATCAATAAATGTCATGATCATCACTTTGGAACCTTTCTGTTTTCCAGATGGAAATTGTCAACTGAACCATATTGGTGAGTTTTGTTTTTTTAAAGGGACCTTTAATGATTAGGATTTATATGTTTGAAATGTCTTTTCTTTGCACAATATCATTCTTGGATAATGAGATTTTAATCTGCTCAGTTCTACCTATTGAGCTTTCAGACAGATACACAATTATACAACTGTACATTCTTGAAAAGCAGAAGTAGAGCCTCCTGCACAACCAATAAGAATGCAGCAAAGTGGCTTATGAATTGTAATGGTGGACGTTTCTCATTTATAGTGAGAAATTAAGAATTTTACCTTATTCTAAATTCCAATTGATTTTAAATTATTGGGATTGTTGACCATTTTCTCCTTTGGTCAGGCATATAAAGTGCCAATAAATTTGAAATCTGATTAAATTGGTTTCCAAGAAAAGAACAAAACTTTTCTACCACCTCAGTCTGAGAAGCAGTGACTGACTGACTGGTATCACCCTGTGCTCCACCAAGGTCACCATTTATCACAGTCTGGTTGTCACTCGGCCACTAATTCGCTGCTTTTTGCAGGTTTTCTTCCTGAAGATGATGAAACCGTCTGAGCAGATTCTGTATTCCAGGTATGTAAAACCAACTCTGAAGTGTGCCTGGGATTGTAGAAGTGATGATGTCCAGTGCACCTCTGTCACGGGGGGGGGGGCCTCCCCCCCGTTCTCAGCTAGTGTCCGCTCCTGTTGGCTCAGTATTGGCGCTGAGAACCCTGAGTTTGTCAGGTGTAAAGTGACCTGCTGAGTTCTGATGGAGTTCTGGCTGAGGGTCTGACTGAAAACCAAAACTGATCACATCCCAGTCTCAAACTCTTTGATTCTCTTACGGATTGCACATCTGTAGTGGTATATATCTATTCAGTAAATGTTGACTCTATGCCTCTCTTTTTGACAGCCTGACGTGTTGGCTTGAGATTTGCTGGTGAGTATCGGAGCATCTTTGAGTTTTATATTTTTTAGAAACGACCACTTGCATCGTGATGAGTTCCTGTTACCGCCCCAGTCTGAGAATCAATGACTGATTGGTATTGTTCTGATTTGTGTGGCGTTTATTAGCTCCCTAAACTTTTACATCCCACCATCTGTCTAGTCTAACAAATCCTCTTTTCCTCTTATGCAGGACTCCAGCTGCATCTGAAGAATTTGCTGTTGAGATTTTTTAAAAACTGTTTTCTGTGCATCCATCCATTTTCCGTCACCCTTCTTCCTAACGGGGTCGGGAGTTGCTGGTGCCTCTCCAGCTGCGTTCCGGGCGAGAGGCGGGGTTCACCCTGGACAGGTCGCCAGTCTGTCGCAGTTTTCTGTGCATTAAAACTGAAATAAAATATAAAAATTGTCTTTTGTTTTTTTTTTTTCCCCCCCCCTATAAAAATTTCATGTTAAGGTATTAAAGGCATAAATTCCAGAGCTCAAGTAAAAATTGAGGGGGAAATATATATTTTTTTTTTCCCTCCAAGCAAAATGGCACCAATTCAAACTCGCTTACTCTTTTTCCTTTTCATTCCTAGAACACTTGATTTAATAAAAACTAGTGTTCTGTCCCGTCTAACTAAAAGCACATTCATCAGTCTTTAACCAACAGGAGACAAATGAGTTGAAACTAAGACAAAAGGTGCAAAATGAGTTCTGGACTGGAAGGAGCTGTTCATACTTTTCTCCTTTGCTGCTGCATTTGATTCTGGTTTGTTTATAAGAAGCTGAGATTTGTGGCAAAAATATTAACCATTAATGAACATTAACACTGTGGAGCATAGAAGCAGACCTGATGGAAGCTTTGCCTCCATCTTGATTCTCTTAACCCTTAAATGAACCAGCGGACATTAATACATTTGGAAATAGAACCAGCAGCTTCTAGCTAGTTTTAGGCTGTTTGATCCATAAATGGTGCTGTAAATAGTTTGTAAACTGACAGACAAGTGTAGTTTCCACCAGGATGGTTTATGGATGGGATTTAAACCTTTTGCTGGGTTTCTACTTAGCAGATATAGTCAATTCAGAACCTCGAACTCAGAGACAACTATTTAATAAAAATCAAACATGTCTTATAACACAAAATGGAAAAGCAAAACAACAGTCCAGGTTTCTAATTCTAACAGAACCGGTGTCTCATTCTGCGGTGAAGATCCTTGCAGCGATGTCATCCAACAGCCAGTCCACTCCGACCAACAGGTTCTCTCCTGTCACTGCGCTGCAGCCGATGATGCACCAGTGATGAGTTTTGATGTCATCCAGAGCCAACGCCTGCATTAAAAAGAAAAACAAATATGAAGTAAGCCCATTAATAAAAGTTGGGACTTGTTTTATTTTACCTCTCGTATCGCCTCTTTGGTCAGCGCTCCTGGTAAATCTTGTTTGTTGGCAAACACCAGCAGCGTTGCACCAGCTAATCTCTGCAACAAGAACAAAGATGATGGAAATGAATCAGCTGGACGAACTGCTTAATTATTCTGACTGGATAGAAAAAATAAATAGGCAAAAATGTGATACATCGTGCAGATTTTTCACGTTACAACATAAGCATTTTTTTTATACAATAAATACAAATACATAAACAATTATTCATTCCTTCACTGAACACTTGATTTGTGGTGAAGGAATCATCTTTAGATAAAAATGTTCTAACATCTGAAAAGCTCAGCAGTTTCTAGTTGATTTATCGACAGCATAGCGTTAACTCTTGTTGGCTATTTTAGGATTACTGATTAATTGGATAGCAAAATGTGTTTAACGTATTTTAACTGAATTTGAACCAAAAAGCTAAAATTGTCAAGTTCTGAGTAGAACATGTTTAGAAAAATGTTTTTATAGCTCTGAGTTTGTTCTTCTCAACAAATGGCCTTTTTTAGAGTATTTATGCGCCTATTAACAGTTAATTGATTACTAAGTTAGTTGACGTTTATCTCAATAATCGATTAATCGTTTCAGCTCGACCTCACTAATCTAATTATTTCCTTCAAGAGTGGCAGATTTGTGTTGCCAATATCTTGTATTCATGTCACACAGCGTCTTCAATCAACTGATGTGACTCGTTTATGTAAAACTCTACTTACTTATAATTCTTGATTGTTGCCAGAAAAACAAACCAACCGTAATACTGAAACATTACATTTCATGACTATAGTTTCTATGTACATGACTTTAACCAGAAGTAGAAGTAAGCTGAACCTCCTCCAGCAGCAGCGCGCTCAGTTCCTGCCTGCAGTCCTCCAGTCGGAGTCGGTCAGCGCTGTCCACCACCCACACCAGCCCGTCTGTGCTCTCAAAGTAGTTCCTCCAGTAGGAGCGCAGGGACTTCTGGCCTCCAACATCCCAGATATTCAGCTTAAAGCTGGAAAAAACGTCACAGTGGAATCAAGGTGGAAATTCAGCACTCTTTTCACACTCCCAGATTAAATAACGCTAAAGCTTTTTCCTGCCACACATGATTTTCCTCATGTCTTAAAAATGAAAGCTTTTGTCCTGCAGGACTGAGAGTTACTGACCCTCTGTGCTCCAGGGTTTTGATGTTGAAGCCCAGCGTTGGGGAGATGGTGCTGACGTCTTCTCCGTTGAACTTCTTCAGGATGGTCGTCTTCCCGGCGTTATCCAGACCTCTGCAGGGAGCAAAGTTAAAGAAACTCCACGCAGCTTCAGATAAACACTACTATTTGTAATGTTTGATTTATTTATTTAGTCATTTTGTATAGAAAATGCCAAATAAAGCAACATTAATATCCTGCTTTAGCAGTTTATTGAGAAATCTCAAACCAGAAGCCAAATTTAAACCAGCTAATTTTGAGGAAAGCCTCATAATTAGGGTTGTACTCTTGAATGGCACAGCTTGTGGTGGCAGGACGCTGGATTGGCTCTACTATATTAGTTCACTTGTTCCTTTTTTGGCTTTGCATGTTTGGACAATTATTCCATCTGGTTGTGGTCCCTTTGATTTGATGTGCATCTGTGAGAAGGATGAGGTTCAAACTGTATAATGAGATTATTTCTCACTGTCTGACATTAAGTCAGTTATTTAAAAAATGTAATGTTAATTTCTTTACATTTGATCCTTCAGTTCTCTCTAAAGCATTTTGAATTACCTTTAAATATGATGCTACACGTAAACTCGCCTAGACATCCTCGTTTATCTACATTGTTATAGATTTAGCTATTTTTCAAGTATAAAGTATTGTGATAAGAAAAGACAAAAACAAGCAGTGTTAAATATAACTGCTCTTTTATACTAATTTTTTCTGCTTTTTGCCTGTCATTCGGCATGCTACTTTGCTATTAGCTAACCGTTATGGAAAAGGATACAGCATCAGAAGCCTCATCTCCCGCTCCTTCTGCTTCATCTTCTTTAGTATCGTCAACAAACCCATCTTGAAGTGTAAAAAAATCCCCAAAATAAATATTTTCGCATTACAAAGACATTAACCGTTGGTTAATGGCTAAACATGTTAGCTTTCAGAAGCATTGAAATCCATCACGCATCCGGGAGTGTTCGACCCGCCCCTCATAGCCTCCGATTGGTTAACTTGCTTCTGAAAAAGGTCCGATTGGCTGTTACGTGTTCTTGACGCTCGTTGATTGGCCAATGGTTAGCTAGGGTGACACTGTACTGAAAACGGTTAAAAACTTCTGCCGCTATACGTCAACGCCTCCGCCATGTTGGGGCGGGAAGCTATGTGCTGCAATAGAATTAAAATGTGCATTATTTGCACATATTTTTCTATATGTTAAGTTCTGTTTCAATTTAATCCTTTGAAACCTCTCTGCAAACGATGACTTTCGTTAAAAGATTTAAATGATCAAATTTCAGGAACTTTCATTTAACACAGATGTGAAGACATTTTAAATGCATTTTAAACATGGTCTGTTCATTCAATTCTATTGAACAAATATTTATGAAACAATTTTAGATTTTCATAAATGTTCTATTATGGGATGCTTAACTAGAGATACTTAACTAGGGAATATTGTTTTTCACTTGGCTGACAAAAAGTCCTGCACTAAATAAAATATATACATAAATAAAGAGCATCTAATTATTGTGTTGCATATAGATGATGGTATAACACTAATAGACTGATATCACTTTTATTATTTCAGTGGAGAATTTACATAATTTTTCTGACCCTTCTGCAGCAATATGTTATTTATTGCTGTCTATGTTTTGTTCAGTTTTTACCTCATATTGTGTTAAATAAACAAAATTTAACTATTACAACCTTAAAATAATATGGGACTGTTTGAATAATGTACTTTTCATCACATGTTAATTAGTTTTTTGCAGATTTTTTAAGATCAAAATTATATTAAAAAAAATAATAATAAAATTTGATAAATATTTTTGATGCTCAATAAGATTTAAGTTATTTTTGTTTAATTTACCCAGTAAATTTGTGTAATTATTTTATCTGTCAGGCTCAAAAAAATGTACACTAGTGAAATGTGAGGGTTTTTTTGTCGCCACCAAGTGGTCAAAGTTGGATTTACACTATTATTCTAAATACCATGTCCAGGAAATGTGATCCTTATTCTTGTGTAAAAATGGCCCAGTCAAAGTTTAGATCCAAATAAGTGTGAGTCTATGGCAAAACTTGATGTATATCTATGTATTTCCTCCAATCTGACAGAGCTTGATCTTGACTTGAAGGGAAATGTTCTACGTGAGGAGTAGCTGCAACAGCAAAGTAGTGACTAAGACTGGCTCACTACAAACAAAAGCCACAGTTTTCACATTTTCTTTGTAAAATAATAATAAAAAAAATAACAGTACTGTATAATTTTGCTTTTAGTACCAAATTATTCAGTAATTTGTTTTGGTCTATCACATAAATTCCTAATAAAATACCTTTCACTCTGCAGTAACAAAATAAGCAGAAATGTAAATATAGCGTGTGACTGACTGGCAACCTGTCCACAGTGTTCAAGCAAACAATTTCTACCTTTAGCAGTTTGTAAAAGAAAAAAAAAAGAAAAACAGAGTACGAAAAAGAGTAAAAAACAAAACAGTTTGAAAGTGCAGTCATTGCAAGTGACATTTCTTGCTCTAAATAAAATGCTTCTCCTAAGATAATCTTAGAAACCAGCTCATATTTTGTAAAACCGAGCAGAGACTGCAGGGTTGCAATGCTAAGAAAGTCTTTAAAATAAAACCACCATCAAGTAAAAAAGAAGATATGAAAGCAATGATTATGGAGAAGCAAAACCTCAAGTGCAGACTATCTAGTACAAATCTATATTAAAAAACACATCATTGCAGTTTGTCATCAGTTTTTTTTTTGTCAATTAAAATGTTTTCTGTCCAAAGAAAGCCATACAAGGCCAAAAGGTCAGTTTTTATCAGAATGAGGTCATGAGCATCGCTGGGTCATAACGGTCAGGAATCAAAACTTTAACAGGCAGCACATTTACAGATAATCTTAGCATGGAAGAGTGGAAAAACCCTGGAGAGAAGATGAATTAAACAAATCAGAGCATGAAGGAGAAAAGTGAAGCAGCAAGAAGACGTTGAAGTTAAAAGGAGAGTGTTATGTAAAATCAACTTCTTAATGTTATTCCCTCATCAAAATCACACTTGGAGTGTTGCTTTGATTCTTTCATGCATGTTTGAGAAATCCTTTAATCTCCATGGCAACCATTCAGCTGTGCAAAACGCCTGGGTGGACCTAGCCCCGCCTGCAAGACGCAGCTCCGCCTCTGGCCTGCGGTTTATAAGTTTCTGAGCTTCCAGAAACTTGGAAGTTTTCAGAAGCTGAGTCAAAGTAGCAGAGATTTGTTGAGGGGTGCTCATCCCTCTGAGTCCCTCACTCTGCTCCTTCAGACTAGCCAGCAGCAATTAGCAAACACCTGGCGGAACTGCACACATGCTGAGCTACTTCTCAGTCCAAAGTCAATAAAAATGTTGAAAAAGGGTTAATAGAAGAGCATGCTGTGATGACTTCCGGGAGGCAGAGTTTTTAAAGAGTAAATTTTCTTTTAAGTCATGTTTGATATATACAGCTTCTATTTAAAGCAACTTAAGGTAACATAGTTAATTCATTATGCTGTAAAACGACCCTATATGGCTGGAAAGCACACACCACTGCCCTTTAAGGGGGTGCTACTGGTTAGTGCTACTTTTCATACATTTTCAAATTTGCTATCTGTCAGTTGAATCAAACAGGACAAAGGTTGTATTAAATGTGGAAATAGTTTTAAAATAAGATACTTTACACCAACTATATCAGTCCAGAAGTGACAGAATTAAACATTTTGTAGAATTAAACATATTTCCATTTAGATACTTGTTCTCATTTGTATTAATTTAATGCATTTTATACATACATTTCTTGTATTTACACAGGTGTTATAAATTCCATACCACTAATAGTTATGTAATATTTAACATTCTGGATGAACTATGTTCTGATCCATATATACGTGTATGAGTGAAATGACTGCAAAGGATTATTTTCCTTTGAACAGAACGTTCTTTTTGGACTACTGTACACTCTGCAGAGGAGCAGAAACAAAGCAGCTTTGTGAAGAAACCTCTGACTCAGGACGATGTTCAGCTTTCGGCTGCAAGCTGGAGTCATTAACGGATTCGTGGGAAGCCCTTTTCCACGCAGGTCCAGTAAAAACAGCTATTTTCTGAGGGGGATGGGGGGAGGCTTCTGTTCGTTTCCCGGCAAAACTGACTCCAGAAATTCCCTGCACTTGGCGGAAGCCGACCACCTTTCTCCTAATTTGGTCACAGTTTCCGCCTGGAAGAGCGTGGAGCCCTTCACGGGTCGTGGGAAACAGCGGTTACAGTTTTCTGGTTGCCGCAAATGTTTACTCCTGGAAACAGATTTGTGTCTGGAAATGTGCAATCATCGCGAGGGTCAGTGTGTGGGGCGCCTTCTTTGCGGGACACTTGAGCGCCTTTTGTTTACATGTGTGCTAAGTGAAACCAACAAACAGCAAGTGAAGGCAGCCTACATCAGCCTTAGCATCAACGGGTCCGTTTAGAATAAAGAGAAACCGAAAGAGGCTGCTGAGTCAGGTTGCATCATCATCATCATCTGCAGGGAGTCAAACCGCCTGCACGGTAAACTGAGCGGCTCAGTCCTCACACAGCATCAGCGGCTCACCGCGCCACCTGCAGCCCAGGTGGGTCGGCCTGACTCACCCCGTCAGGCTGGATGTGCTCTGATCCGGACCGGGTGAGAGTCGGTCCTGCTGCTGGAAGAGAAACATGCCCCTGCTGTTCATGGACACCGGGATGAGTGAGCTGAGCAGCCCCTGCGGCTCCCTGTCGGCGGAGGAGTACAGCAGCAGCACCTCTGCTCTGGTAAGCCCTCATATATTCATATATATATAAAATTTAACATGTCATTGTTGTCATATTTGAACTATTACTGTGCAGTATTTTTTCCACAAATAATAATTATTGTTGGTTTGTAATTTTAACCAATTTACCAATTTTAACCCATAAGTCTATTTAGGCCCCATGTGCTCACATTGAATTGGCACTAACTAACTAATTGGTCACCCTGGTTTTAAATGGATATTAATATATTATCTGCTTAAATAATATAGAAATAATCTATATGGCTTCCAAATGTTTTCTGGAGTCTCTCTACGTTAAACCAGTATGGATAATTAGTGACATTTATCCATTATGTGAAATCCCATTTCGGCTTCGTTTCAGTAGGAGTCTGTTCGGTTCGGTATGGTTCCGTTGTAAAATCGGCCCATATAACCGACACCGAGGCCCGGAACTGATGTCAATGAACAACGATAACTGCACAGCTAGCGGCATCACACAGCCTCTTGATTTTTATTTTATTTTATTTTATTTTTGGGTGTCACACAACACAGTCCATCGATTGGCGCACAGAAAAACGTTATTGCTTGCAACAATAAAGACATGGACCCCATGTTAGCCGTTTGGGTTTAGCCGCTAGTGGGACGCCATGTTAGCCGTTTGGGTTTAGCCGCTAGTGGGACCCCATGTTAGCCGTTTGGGTTTAGCCGCTAGTGGGACCCCATGTTAGCCGTTTGGGTTTAGCCGCTAGTGGGACCCCATGTTAGCCCTGCCTGCTCAGTGAGAGTCTCATACATACATAAAATAGCGAACCGAACCATACCGCTCAATGGAGACCAGACATTTATCAGCGTATTTATTTTCCTATATTTGTAAATGTTAGCTAGACAGAATGATATATTTCAATTCAACCTTTGCTGAAGTTGAATTGTTACAAAGTGGGCTCATCATGGGGAATATTCATGTTCTTTTTTATATATATTTTTTGTTGTTGTTATAAACTAAAGTGGCTCTGTTAGTTCAAATAAACCAACTATTTATTGTAATAAAATAGCATAAGAGATTACGATCTGCATACTTTCACCTTCGCTTTGAAATGGGAATATTTCCTGCTATTGATAATCCTTATCTTCACTCTGAATCCACAAGACAGCAGCCATGCAGTCTTTTGCAGGGACGCCTCCAGGAAGTTTTCACACTCATGAAACTTAAGAGTCACTTACTAATTAATGTATTAATGTAATCGTTAACTTGCAAACAGAATCCAAACTCTAAACGTTTTCAAACAAATTAATTGGAATGGGAAGAAGCAGGAGGAGTTTGGTCAATTTATTCAAGTTAGTGGATGAAAACTGAACCTGAAAATGAAGCATGATCTTCAGTAACTTTTGGCCAATACAGCAGATTGCTACTTTATATACAGACAGTGCCATAAAGCACATTTTATTGCTAAAATGATCCTGGTTTCATCATTAAAAAGGGTCTGGAAATTAGATCCTGAAATTTTTATTTTATTAAAAAAATATCTGAAATCTGCTCTACTTTCTTTGTATCTCAACGTGATCGGTTTTAATTTCACACGTCCAGGGTTGCTTATGTTTTTTTGATTTTCTGCGTCAGTTTAGGAATCACATAATAGATTACCTTTTACACCTTTATCTTATCCTTTTATTGCTGCAATTCCAAAACCAGGAGGCACGTGACGTCTGAGTGAACATGGAGTCAACCCAATTTTTTTGGAGCGTGTCATCAACTCTGCAGGGTTGCAATTAAACCTTTTGCTTTTGGTTTTGCAGGAGAGAGAAGGAGAGGGGAACCAGCCTCGACCCAGAGCGACAAAGAGGCGAGAAAAGAACCGAGACGCGGCGAGGAAAAGCCGGCGCAAACAAACGGAGAGAGCAGATGAGCTGCACGAGGTGCGAAACGATCCCTCCCTGAAAACCGGGGAAAACTTCTGTTTCTCTTCATGCTTCCTGCATTTTTCAACCTCCGGCAGTCAGCCGCCTTCCTGGTCAACTGACCCACACACCCTCAGACAGTGTGACAATCAGGGAGTGTATGCGTATCTGTTGTGCAATCGGGCGGCAGGCTTGTTGCTGTTTCTTGTAAACGCTCGGCTTTAAGAGAAGGACTTTCCCTTTGGCCTCTCCTCCACGTTGGCCCGCCCCCTTCTCTACCCATAAGTCCCACACACACACACACACACTCACACACACTCACACACACAGACACTCCTTTCTCTTCTTTTTTCCTCTGCTGACCCGTTTCCCCCTCAGAGCTAAACCTGAACTCTTCAACATTTTATTCTGACTTTAAGCAAAGCATTAAGAAAAATACCTGGAGCTCAGACACATAAAGGACCACCTCCTTTTCTTAACGTCTAAGTTATTTCTTTCATTTAAAACAAGTAAATGCCACCTAATATACAGTTTATACATTTTATACAATTTAAATCAATTCAGTTCATTTCATAACATGTCATCTCAAGGCTCTTAAAAACTATAAAAAGTCTTTGTAGTTATGAATTCATTAAAATTCTAAATTTTCTGGCTTTTTCTCTTGTATTAGGTTTTAAATTGTTAACCTCACTTTATTTTTGATACAGTATTTCACACATCCGTCATAAAAAAATGCAAAAACATAAATAAATAAAAGATCTGTTCAGAATAAACACATGAGCATTAAAGCTGAATAAATCAGATATGATGCAAAATAATTGGGCAAAACCTTGTTGATGTTTTAAAATAAATAAATAAATAACGATATATATATATATATATATATATATATATATATATATATATATATATATATATATATATATATATATATATTTGTTAAAAGAAAAATACTTTTACATTTCAAAAAATTTAAATTGTCTGGCAAATGTTCCTCCTATCACACTTTAAAGTTTAATTCTAAAAAAGTATTAACAGGTTATTCAGTTTAGATCACTGGTTAATGATTTCCCAAACAACCTGTTGGACACACAGGACAAAATGGGAGCATAAATGACCCGTTTTAATGGGCCTGTTGGCAGAGGGACTGAAGTTAATGCGCTTTCATTAGTTACAATAACAATAATATGATTTACCATAAAATATTTGTTTAAAAACACAAAGTATTCAGTGACATGGGCGGTTCTAGATGGGGGTAAGCAGGGGCCCGTGCACCTATAAAACTGGAATTAGAATTTGACTTTTTGGTCCGTTGGATAAATTTTAGGTTTTACCTTGATATTTTTAATGTAATAAGGAATTAAAAATTAAATTTTAGCTTCAGCTTTATTGAGAAAGGATCACAGTTTTCATCTCAGGGGTCTGAAACATACAGATCCAGAGCCACAAGTGGCTTTTTGGCTCTATTTATTTAAATATGGCTCTAAATAAATAGTTTATTTGGCTCTAAATAAACTATAAAATATTGCAGTTATTTTTATTTTTTATTTCATGCTTTCATTCTTTCTCCTTCTTAGTGACAAAAACACAATAAATGGCATAAATATCTGTACCACTATATACAACTGAGTCAAATGATCTCTGAAAAAGATGTTAAATGAAGCTGATTTGAACTGAGGTAAACTAAAATAAAGTACAGTAAATTAAATCAAAATAAATTAAAATTGACTTAATGTATTTCTGTTAAACTGACTGTATTTAAAATAAATTGCTCTTAAACTGTTGTGAAGAAAACCTCTAATGACGGCGTGGAGGGGAATCCTGTGGTACTGGACTGTGTTTGTGTTGCACTTGGACCAAAACACGTCAGAAATTCAGTAAATGATGCCCCTGGTAAAAGGCAGTTTGAAAGCTGTAATCTCAAAGACGAGGGGAAATCCCAGCAAACAGTTCAGAACAGGTGTTACCAGAACTATAGCTGGAAAAAGGTAGACAAAACAACTCCACTCATTCTAGCTATTACTACTATCTGTTTTCAGAGACAAATCAAAAATAATTTAATCTTAGATCTCAGAATTCTGACTTTAATTATAGAATCCTGAGATTAAAATAAGAATTCAAAAATTTTTCTCAGAATTCAATTTTTTCCCTCAAATTTTGACTTTATTTTTGGAATTATGATTTATTTACTTTCTATTGTAAAGTCAATAATTTGATGTATTTAAAAGAGATAACAAGGCCAAAGTTTAAATCCCATGTTTATAAGCCTGTCATGTGTATTGCAGACAAATATCTGTCTGTCAAAGACAAAGTGGGACCTTTAACACCTGAGGTGTTTCTTGATCCGGTTGAATGCTGCGTCTGTTGGAGCCGGTCGGATGAGCTTTAACGTAATCGTTAAAGGTTTTATGAATGGGTGTGTCTCTGTCATGTGTAGTAAGTCCTGACTTTTGTTTTCTGTCTTTCATCTCTTTCACTTCTGCTTTCAGTGTGTCGTTTAACCACATTTTGAAGAAGCATGGAGACCGCAAGCTGCTTGATTTAAAGAAAAAGCCCAGCGTTGCGTCAGCGATTCACTGCCCAACTACACTATCTGGAGCGAGAAATGATCCTTAGTGCGGGTTTATTTGAGGGATATTTGGTTATTTTAAGCAACGTCCAAGTACAAAGTTTGAGGTTTAAGTTGCCTGTAGAAATTGGAGGCTTAATAACATATTTTTCTATCAGGGAGAGTTGGTTAACGTTGCAGCAACACAGTTCAAATGCAACAATCATCATTCTATCTCAGATTTGTTGCAAATCCTTTAGGGAGTTCCACAGGGTTTAATACGTGGCTCCCTGTAGAAACTGTATTGAACAAATGTTTCCTTGCTTCCACGTGAAAAGGGATAATAAGAAAGAAGGAAATGAGTGTTTAGTATGTGAGCACATACTGAGAGGGTGAGCATGTGGACTCACACTTTCTTTACATACACACACACACGCTTCCACTAATCTGCTAATGCGCTAGTAGCAGAGCTAACTTTTCATTTTGCTCATTTTGAAAACATTCAGCGCACTTCCCGTAATTGAATTTTTCCTGATAAATTCAAAGTGTTAATGCCCCCACCAGGGTAAACATTGCTTATTCATTTTTTTTTAAGACATTATCATTGGTGTTCAGGTTTTAATCTTCCAATCTTTCAGTAACACATGATTATCAAGTGATATTTTCAAATTTTCTGTCAACTTAAAACATTTTTTAACTCAAAAACACGATGGGCCACTGGATGAATGACTGCCCTAGCGCCCAACCATCGGGCTTGGCAAGTTTTCTGGGGGAAACGTTGCACGAACCAATTGTATATAAGAAAGAAAACAACAATGGGACAAGAACTAAACCTTGTGGCACTAATTACCTTAGTTCTAGCGACAAGATGCAAATCATTCTGCTTAAGATCTTCACTTAAAATCCAGTGATTAACAGCACCACAGGCTTTGAAAACACAGACAGGAAGAGCTGCTTCTGTTATGTCACTGACAAACTTTATAGCTGCAGTTATGTCCTTTGTAACAGCAGCTTGTTTTCTAATTAAACTCTTGAGTTCAGCACTGATCAGCAGGGGATCGCCGTCCTTGTTTAATCATCCTCACTCGTTTCATGCTGAGCTCGCTGAGCCGTCTATTAACGGCCATATTTCATTTCTCCTTGGGGGCTGTGGTGTGAACCGGGCATCACGCTCTCGGTGACTTTCATGCTTTCTGCTGGGGCTCTTAAAGCCTCAGAGTCTCTGCTATCTAATTACAGCAGCCATCAGGCCTGGCGTCATCGTATGTGGGTGGGATGCTTTGTGTTACTGTTGGACTTTAATGGCTGATGAGGGCTCCTCTCTGCTTTAATAAACGGGACCTTCACGTTTTGTGCGTTTTTTTTTTTTTTTTTTTATACCTCAATTCGGGTCTCAGCTGCTTCTAAAAACAGACCAAACACTTAAAAAAGACACCTGGTTAGTTTTTGGCTTTAAGTTAATGTTTTATGATTCTGTTTCTTCTGGAATGTAACGTCACAAATCGGAAACCCCAGTGAAGCAGGTTACCTAGCAACCAAAATTGAGCGCTAACCCGTTGCCTAGCAACCCAAGCTGAGTTCCGGCAAGTTTGGTCAGCTGGTTTTATCTCTGTGTGCGCTGTACAATGGCTGCTGGAGAAGACAAGTGTTTTGTTTACTTTCCATTCAGAAACTACTGGCTGCATTCTGGTCGGGTGTGCACAATCATATTTTCAAATTTATCGTTAGTTATTGATACTCTTACTGAACATTGGAGAAAATGAAAAAAAAAACAACAAAAAAACGGAACAAAACAATCCTGACAATATGGACAGTTTTTTAACAATCAGTTTTATTTATATTATTTAAATAAAAATTATTGTAGTAATTTTACAAAATAAATAATAAACGATACAATAAATGCCTCCCCCACGTTGACTTACTGTTTAGAAACCAACTGCTGGATTTTTGTTGGTTGTGCAGGAGGCTCTTCTAATGCTTTTCGAAGATGTGCGGTTGTTTGTGTGTGTAAATTTTGAGTTGCGGGTTGTGTCCAGCAGCAGCTCTTGTGGATTTAAGGTGACATTATGAAATGTAGAACTGAGCAGACTAAATCTCATTATATAAGAATAATCTAATCTAAAATAAGAATAATTTTGGTTAAAAAAAAAAAAAAAAATTCCGTATTTGTTTGGTATAAACCTATCCTAACCTGTTCAAGGAAGCACCTTTAATAAAGTAACCCCATCTCTCATCTTCTTGTTTCTTTAGGAGCTGCAGAATCTTGAGCAATCAAATTCAGCTCTGCAGAAGGAAATTGCAAAGCTGAAGAAAGACCTTCGCCTCTATGAGACGGCACTGGAACGCCACACATCTCACTGCTGCCTCACGAACGGCGCTTCGTCCCCAGCAGATAGCAAAACCAGCTCCGGGCCTCTGCAGGACTCTTCCTCCTTAAACACCAAAGGGGGTTTAAAAGCCTTCAGTGACCCTGAAAAGACTCGACTCCCGTCTTCATCTTCCTCTCCAGCAGCATCAGCCTCGTCGGCTGAACTCCTCGTTACCTCGTCCACTTCTCCCTATTCTGCTTCTTTCTCCATGCATCCAGCTCCTCATTCCTTGTTTTGTGAACCGCCTACCAGCTTCGTTCGATCCTCAGCAGCTCAGCTACTGACCAACAACGCTAACACAACTGCCTCAGCATCTCCAAGCTTTACAGACGATTCATTTTTAAGAACCCTCAGTTCTTCCTTGGCAGCTGCACCGGCAGGTCAATCCTCCTCAGCGGTACAAAACACAGCTTTACCGAAACAAACCAGGAATCTGCCTCAGTTTCTGCCCTGCAGGTTCAGTGGAAGCAGTGATGTGACCTCGGTGACATCTCCTCCTGCTGCTCCTCTAGCCTCCATTGGAGGTTACGATCAACGGGTTTCTCCGGCTCCTGAGTCCCTGCTGTCCCTGCTCACAGTGCCCAGCCCTCTGAATCACTGTCAGACCACCTTTCATGCACCAGCACCGGCCGCCTCTAAGGACATGTCTCTATCTGAACTGCTGGAGGTCGATGAGTGGATCCTGAGTGGCTTCAGCAACCAGTAGCATCAGAACAACTTTTTATTACATTGAGAGAAGTCCAACTGTAAGACACAACCAACGTCTCGCACTACAAAACCAAAAAATCTCACCAAGTGTTTTTGGCCCACTTTCTAGTGCAAACATCTTAGTTAACTTTAAATAAGACAAAATTTACCTACAAGTTACGATTCAGCAAGAATTGTATCTTAAAGTTGTTGAGCATCAACTTTAATCCCAACAGTAACATAGATTTCTAGTCATTTTTACCAGGGATGTCAATAATAGTAAACCTTAAAATAAAAATCATTTTTATTTCAGCAGTATAATTTTCCACTTAGATTTTCAGTTACAGTAATGCCAGAACAAACACTTTTCTGCCCTACCATCACAAATGTAAATAGGAATAAAGTTTGCTAAAGTCCTTCTTGGGGGGCTGCAGAGGGAACGGGTCGCCCGGGGCCCAATTTATGTCAGAACCGCCACTGGATAAAGCAGAAAAAGCTCTTTCCTGGTATCAATGATCCCATAAAAGATCAAGTTACTTTAAATATTTCACACGTTTTCCAAGGCTGCTAAGAAATACGTCTGTATCTGAAAATGTTGGCTGGTAATAAATGAGTAAAGCTGCAGCTTTCAAAGAATAAATCGACTTAACAAAAGAAGGACGATGCATTCATCAGCTCCTGTGTCAGGCCTTTGCCTGACTTTGTTCCTGTTCTGTTTTGAGCCCAATACGTCTCAATCTGCCCTCCGTTTGAGCAGAGCGTAATCCTTTGGTCAGCACCACAGAGACAAACGACTCATCAGGATCCATTTAAGAGATTTCAAAACTTAGCGGAAGGAATCTGTAAACGCAGCATGGTTTCTGAGAAAGTTTTGCACATAATTAAACCAAAACAAAGAGTTTTATTTCTCTCGTTTGCCAAAATCTAGGGAAGAAAAACATGCCAAACACCAGATGTGCTTAGTGCCTTTTTCGATCTCATTCTTTACTCCTAACAATCGATTAATCTATCGCTTATTCTGATGATTAATCGATTAATCAGATAAAAAAAAGTCAGCACATTCGAAATACATTAAAATTAACTCTCTTTTTTTTGAGTCTCTTTATTTCAGAGATGAATCAATTATCTCAATAATTAATTCATCGTTTCAGCCCTAATATTTCTTAAACTGGATTTTCTTTTTAGCGGCTGATGACCCCTGAAATCTGCCGCGTACGCCACGACTCAAACTCTGCAACGTCAACTGAACTGAGTCACTGATTCTAAGAACGGTTCTGGTCGTCAGCTGTTTCTTAATGAAAAAAAAACCAGTTGGTTCTGCGACCGTTAGAGTCCGAGCCGACGTGCAGCGGCTGCGCTTCCCTGCAGGTTCGTGGAAATGCAATTTGTAGATATTTGCGTCAGAAACTCTCAAACTGAACCAGACAGCTGTGCCTGCATATTTTGTAAACTTATTTTTGCATCTAAAGACGCCGAGGGATTTGTCTTTCCTGTCTGCTGCTTTTTATTTCTGCTGCTTCAGGACAAAGCAGTGCGATCTGAACCAATCTGGTTTCAGTGGTCTTGTCTGTGCTGAAGCAGGTACCAAATGTAAATGTGGCGGTGAAGAAACCTTCCTCTGACTCATGAGCCGCTGCAGCAGCCGCTGCAGCAGCCGCCTTGAGCTGACATGCACCACCGAACACCCAGTGATCCCACAGGTTGTTCCTTCTCAGGTTATAAAACACATTTTGCATGAACTACTTTTCCAAATTTTGCATAAATATGAGAGTTATGTACGCCAGTTGCCAGCGTACATAACAAATATTTATTATTTTCTGATTATTTAACATTTTGAATGCCAGTTTTGGCCACAAAAAGTGGATGTTATCACCAGATTTCTCTGAAGAGGCAAAAATAACAGGAACTTTACAACATCAGCAAAAGTTTTATGTTTTAGAAAGTTGTTGCCAGTAAAAGTAGAAAACTGAGTAAACTGCGCCACCTGTAGGCCAACGACACAAAGTGAGCTTTTAAAGATAATTATGGAAACCAACATTTATCAGATAATATTCAGGTTTTCAACCTCTTTAGCAATTCAACTGTCTTTTTTTTTTTTAAACACAAAGTTTTTTGTTTCCTCTTAAATATTCAAAGGTTTGGTTGTTTCAGGTAAACTAAATTAAATTAATGATCTTAGTATCAGCTCCCTTTAAACAGCAAAGATGATCACAATTCTGATCTATTTTTACATTGGAAACTAATTAAGTCTTCGGAAAGTTGATTTTTTTTTCCATCTATTATTACACATAAAAACAAATTTGCCTTGTGGGAAATAATAAAACAAAAATCTGAAGGGATTTCAAAATGAGGGAATAAAAGAAGAGATGCAGATTGTTCAGTTCAGCTAAAAAAAAGCCCATGAAGGAGAAACATCTCTAAAGAAAATCACATTTTTACACATTTCATGCATTTTTTTGCATCAACTCAAGTTAAACAGGTTATGGATTTAATGTTCAAAGATCTTCTGAGGCTTGGAGAGGAAAACATTCACAGTCCAAATAAAGCAGCCATGTTGGATGGATTTTTCCAATTATGCTCTTCTGATTTATGTGTCGTTAATTTTATTTTCAGGATTGTCTCACCAACCAGAAGTTGCCAAAAATGCTGAATGAGTTCAGTTTGGATGAATGAGAGGTTTTTATGGACCATTTAATTATTGAACGATTATCGTGCTTTGGATGGAAATGCTGCATTTACTTTGTTTTTCACTTAATTTCAACTTTTAATTTACTTTTTCTTACATCGAGGAAAAGGCCAGTGCTTTTATTTAAATGACAATTTAGATTTCTCTAATGATTCATGTTGATTAAATCTCTGTAATTACATATGAAATATAGAGTTTATGGATATATATATATATAGATTGAGAGTGGAAATATATGGGTTTATATTAACACTTTAGTGCGTTTTTAAGAGTATGTATTTATCAGATGTATTTATGCTGTGGCAGTGTATTTTTTGTAAAAAAAAAAAAAAAAAAAAAGCAAAATAAAAGCTTTTTCTCCAATGCACACATGTTTATCTACTTCTATCTATTTAACTCCGTGATTAAAACATTAAATTAAATCAAATTCATGCATCTTTTTCTCCTGAAGTGATTTTTCTCTTACTAGTTTAATTTTAGGATTTCATAGAACAAAACTGTGCAAATCTGAACTGTAGATAACTCCATTTTACCCGAAAAATAGCTTTAAAAATAATGCTGGAAATGTCCAAACATGTTCATTCAGTTAAAATATCACAAAAATCTAACTTTAAAAAGAGATCACCTCAGACTGACAGTCAACAGCATTGCAGATGGATTTTATGTAGAAAATTTTGAACAAGCCGTATAAAAACAATCCGTAACAAAAGCAAATTTTATGTGAATTTTCCACAGACAAACCCACAAATTAAACCAGCATCATGTCTTGCCTCGTCTGTTGTAGTTTGCCGTAAATAAAACAGCTTGAATAATAAATCTATGTCCAAAAAATGAAAGGTTTACACAACTTTATAATTCAGATGAAATAAATGATCACGTCTAAACCAATAATCAAATCTTTACCCATCAAAAAACAAAGAGATTTGAACAATAAAAACTTTACAGCTGAAAAAAATAATGATTTTTAACCCAACCTTTGACTTTAAGAAAGCTTTTTTTCAAGAAACATATTTAAAGTTGGTGTAACATGACAGTTTTACAGTGTAAGCATTTCTTAAGATGTTTCCTGGACTCATTTAATCAATCGTAGTGAAATTATATCAACATATTGGCGATTATTTCAGTGAAGTTTATCAATAAACCGCGATACATTTGGCCATTGTGCGTTTTGGTGTTTATCTTGCCCATCATCAGGATAAAAACAAAAACATGTTGAATCAGTTTGAATATTTCTCCTTTTGCGCTGCAGCAAAAAATCTGAAGTCACTTTGTTTCATTTGGAGAGGAAATAAAACATCAGGAGCTGGAAGATGAGGGGATTGTGGGAACCTGAGCCTGGATGGTCTGATTGGGAGGAACAATGGGAGGAAGCTTGATCCTCAACTTACAACCTTTCCTGGAGGAGGAGGAGGAGGAGAAGCCGGGTATGGAGGGAGGAAGAGGAAGAGGAGGAGGAAGGAGTCAGACAGATACACCGATGGACGTCAAAGCGCTGCTGGAGGTCAGGAGATATTTTACAACCAAATCGCGAGAATGTTGCAGATTTTCTGCACAGCCTATTTGCAGAAAGGCGCAAAAATGATCCGGATGAAATGAATAAATCCTCCCACCGCCGCACAGCTAAAATAAATAAGCCATATAAATAAATAAATCAATGCCGTAGCGTCATCTGCAGTGAGGAGCCTTTCTCTCCCGTCTTGCGCCACCTTTCAGCAATCAAGGCGCTCAGAGTGGGCCGAGCGTGCATCCGGTTGGCGCCGTCAAAATAAAAGCACGCGCAGTTAAACCACTTCGTGAAATTCTGCAATTCAATTTTATAAACACGATATCGCTATCTGCCTGTGAAATGAAAGGAAACGTGATTTCATGTCAATTAAAAGCAAAATCTATCCAGACCTGCTGAACAAGTGAAATGTTTTGTGAATTTAAGCTGAGTCTGCGTCTCAGTCCTCTGAAGACTGATCCTGGCTGCATGCGCGTCTTTATAAACCACACTTCTTCCTTCCACTCAACTTTACTCTACACTGGAAAGCTGAGCATAGCACTCTATGAATACACTGAAAAAAGAGAACGGTGCTCCAACTTTAGAAGAAAAATGACTTAATTTGCTACATGTGATCAAATTCAGTCTGTTATGTTTAACTTAATAAACTGTATATATTTTAAACTTAGTTTGCTGACTTGCTACAAGTAAGTTTTTTTCAGTTGCTTATTTTACATGCTTAATCCATAATCCAGTGGAGTTTACCTCCCCCCAGGATTTCAGATTACTCCCTGAAATTAGTTTTCTAATCCCTTAAAATTAAACAAAAACAAATGAACTTGGAGTTTTCATCAGCTGACAGATTTAATCAACAGAAATGAATCAAAGTGAACTAAATTAATTACTAAAAAAAAATATTTCTTTGGATAAAAATTCACTTTTTTTCTGTAGAATTAGAACAATACTGAGAAAAACAAATCCTGAGAATAAAGAAATATTAACATGATGATTAAGTCAAAATAATATGACAAAAAAATTTGATCCACACTGAAAAAACCCAAAACATTATTATTCAAATTACAAGAATAAAGTCCCAATATGACGTGAATGAAGCTGAAATTAAACGATGGAGTATCAGGGCCATAATGAGATTTTTTTTATTATTATTTAATAACAAAAATAAAGTCACAATATTATGAGAATAAAGCCATAAAATGACCAGGATAAAGAGGTAATATATGTTCTTTTAATACTCCGACTTTATTTTTGTGACACTGAAACTTTATCACCAAAATGAGAGTCTAACACTCCGTTTGAATAAAGCTAATCGTTAATTAGAAAGAAAAGCGAGAGACGAATGTTGGTCAATTAGCTGTGATTTAATTTGAAAAGGCAGACTGGGTCATTTCCGGTGGTCCCGTGCGCTTTGACGCAAATCTGGCGCTGTAATAACCGGATAACGGGAACCGAGAAGAAGGACGGCAGCTCAGCGGATCAGGCGGACAGTCGTGTGTGTTTCCTCCGGTTGTGTAACGCAGGCCCAGAGTTTCCCCTCCGGGCCTCCGGAGCGGCTCCGTCTCTCCCCTTTGTCTGCTTCCTGCTCCTCGGAGGTGGGAGCGCGGCGCGGCGCGGCGCGGCTCGGCTCGGCGGCGGAGGACCTGCACATGTCGGCTCCGTTTGTTTCTCCGCCCTGATATCGGCTGGAGGACGGCGGCGGGAGGAGGAGCAGGTGGAGAACAATCACCGAGCCGCAGGGAGTCCAATAGAAATACATGAATGTGCTGATCAGAGGAGCGGCTGAGGCAATCAGGAGAGGATGCGATAAAACCAGAGAGAAGGACGAGAGTGATGCGGCAGCCGAGGTGGGCCCAGATTGATGATTTCATGATATCATCATCCACCGCCAGGACCGGATCCGATTAATAAGGAGGATAAACCACAAACTGATCGGGAATCAGTGTTTTTGTCTTAATCTCTCTGGGATAACCAGGAGGCGCTCTGCGGGTTTTCTTCACCAGGCTGTTATTATCCTGAATGAACATCCACGTTTAGGCCGATGACCGAGGCTGGAGCCTGTGTGACGCCAGTACAGCAGCAGAGGTGTGAGTCTGAGCATCATTGGGAAGGAGCCGCCAGCCCATTTCCATCTGTGCGTAAAACAAACCAGGAGATTCAGGCGATGCGGCCATCAGTCCGGCTCTCATAGAGGCGCAAACCAGGACCGGACCTCCAGAGATTCCCCCCCCCTCGCCCCCCCTGCGCATTTACATCCTAATCAACTGATTATCCATCTGTGATTCACAAAGCCACCCACTCCATCCATCCACCCATCCACCCATCCACCCATCCATCCATCCATCCTCCGTTACGCGCTCCACATCTGCAGCCGTCATGGAGACCACCAAGCTGCCCCCGTCCAGCCCCTCCTCGCCGACCACCAGCTTCTCGGTGCCGTCCGCGGAGAAGGTGGACGGCTTTCCGCGCAGGTCGATGCGCAGAGCGCGGCAGAGGAGGTCCCACAGCTCGTCCCAGTTCCGCTACCAGAGCTCCCAGGTGGAGCTCACCCCGCTGCCCCTGCTCAAAGGTGAGAGACAAAAGACGCACACACAGTTTCCGCCAAGACTTTCACTGTCAACTCACCTCCGACACAGATCAAACCCTCCCACTCTGTTGTGGTCTCTATTTCCAAGCTTACGCTAACCTGAATGTGCACAAGCCTCCTCAGACAGATTCACAAAACCACTTCAAGAGATTTTTCATCACTTTACTCCCTCTTCCTTTTTTCCATCTTTAGCTCTTTGTCACCTGACAACACAATTCAAATGAAAACATAAAAAGCTTGTTCTCTGTTAGGAATATTCTTTCCGCCATATTCTGGCGCCCCCTCCAGCGCAGCGCCCCCATGCTTCACATTTAGCGCATGTACCAGTTTTTGCGCCAGTGGACAGGCATCCACATCTTTTTTCTCTCTTTTTCACTTCAAAAGGTGAAGCTGATGCTTTCTGTAAACCCTTTATGCTCAGAGTGATATATTAACGGTGTTTATTTATTTTTAATGCAAAAATGTCAGCCTTCTGAACTATTGTTTTTTTGTAATTGATTATTCAGACAAGGAATCCATTAATCGGAAAAAAAAAAGTCAGATTCTGCAGGCATAATATATTAACATATGGTAACAAGCAAACAATTCAATTCCCTTTTTAAGTAAAAAAAATTTTAGTTTTTGCCTAAAACACAACAACATAAAATTCCTTTAGCGAACACTTGATCATTTGTAGCAAAGGATGCATCTGCAACTTAAAAAACGTCTAACATCAAAGCTGAGGCCTCTTAACATCAGTACAGCTCGGCTGATCTATTGATTATTTTTATTATTTTACCAATCAATGTCTGAATAGTAAAAGCTGAATCAGGTTTCTTCTGGTAACTTGTGTCTTTATTCTGCTAATATTTTGCAAATACCCCGTCGTACAACTCAAAGAGGGAATGACTGACAGAAAAACTCACTTTTGAGAAAGAAAGCGGGAATCAATTAAAATCGCAACTGGTCTGAAGAATATATATCATATCGCCGAGCCCCAAGTCAGTGGTTCCCAAAGATTTTCTGGGCCTCCTATGCATTACAATAAAATGGCAATGGCACTTTACAGGGGCTGCGCCCCACACTTTGGGAACCACTGCCCTCAGTAACGATAAACAACATTTAGATACGAAAACAAGTCCAGTTTAGTTGAGGCAAACTGGGCTGACCACAAACGATGTTGAACCTCTGGAATCGTCTGGACTGAAGCCGTAAAGCTTCACCAGTTCGTCTCTCTGACTGATTGATTTGGGAAACGGGCGCAGCAGCCTCTCCATCACAGGAACATTTTCCCTCCTCAGCTGCGGACTGGACTCACTTCCTACCTGCCATGAAATACATAAACATGAGTGACCTTTGTGCCAAACTGGATGGGGATCTGGAGATGCAGATCTGTTGTTGCCATGGTTCTGGCCCCTCGGCTCCTGAAAATACACAGAGGAAACTTTTAATCTACCTGAAGGCAAAATGCTGCAAAGGCGGCAGAATCAACAACATGTTGCATTTGAATCGCAGCGTGTAATCTCTGTGGGAATCGGCCTGCGGTTTGACGCATGTTTGTTTTCTGTGGCAGACTTTGTGTTTGTGCAGTGAGATGCATGTCAGAAGGTCAAAACTCTTGATTCTTCTCTTTTCGGTGTCTGAGTCAATAAGTCGGCTGGTCATGATAGCAGAGTTTATCCTGGGCGATAAATTGTTCCAGAAGTTATTGCGATAAACGACAATGTTGTTGTCATTTTGCAAAGAACGCAAATCACTTGAACTGGAAGATATTTTCAATATTCAAAATAAAACAAACACAAAAAAATCAAACGGATCATGAAGTTTTCCCACTTAACAATCAATAAACTTTAATTTTGTAAAGAGCATTTAGCACTGGAACCAGAAGATATTTTGAATATAAATAAATAATGATAATTAGAATATAAAAAAATTAAATGACAAAATAAAGATACTTTTATCTTATAATGTGATTAACTGATTTATTAGGTTTATTATTGATTCCTTTATTGATAGATTTATATGGCATTGGATGAGGTAGAAACAAACATCAAAAACTAAATGTATAGATTTAGTTTTTAGTTTAGGATTGTTAATCTAAACAGACAAACATCTATAAATAATCTGCAAAATTTGGACAAATGATTGACAAAATTCACCCTAAATAATTAACAATTTTAAATAATTTATATCCGTTACAAAAGGCATGAACTGACCGATGAGCTCCATCCTCGCTGCTCCGCCCCTCTTGTGTCTCGTGTGTTTTTGCAACATGGCCGACAGTTTGTGTGTCTATTTTCCTCTGACCCCGCTTTATAAACCCATTCTGCCTCTGACGGCAATCTCCTCCCATTAACTCTGAACTGAGGGAAAACGTTTCTGCTTTCAGAGGAGCTCTGAGATCCCTCTGTCCGTCCTCCCTTATGTGTTTTTACACTTCATTTCCCCCGGCTGGAATGAACGTCCTGCCAGGGCGGGGTAAAGTGGTTCGGTGTTTATTGCACCTTTTAGTTCAGCTCTGACTTTGCATACATACGTGATGCTGCAGCAGGCAGGAGTCCCGGGTGTTGACTCCTGCCTGCAGCACGGCTGCAGCAGCCCGGTGCAGGAGGAGTGTCTGCTGTGGGGAAGTCTCTCCCATCGTCAATATGTGGGCCAAATGTGAACACACTCTGCCTTCATGCACATCATGTTCCTTCTGCTGAGAGACTTGCTAACAGAAACAGATCCAGATGTTCAGCAGGACGACTAGTTACTGTCGCCTCTTTTCTACTAACTAACCAACACATGAGAAACATTCATGTCTTATTCATTCTGCCGTTTCCTGATTTAAACAAACTATTCTGAGTCGGGATGCACCGATCTGCTTTTGTTTTTACCTCCGATACCGATACTGGAGGTTTAATATCGGCAGATACCGATCCGATACAGAGACACAGAATTGAATTGACTTAAAAGGTTTCCTTTTTTAAACACAGACACAAATGTACTGAATTACACATTTATTTAATAACTCTGCAAACTTAAGAACACCAATTAGTTTCTCAAGCTTGTGAAACCAGGTTGATTTGTTCAGTCAGCACAATGAGCCGATAGAAAACAAATAATGAACTAAAACTGACAAAAAATATGTAAAAATAACTTGCAACAAACTTTCTTTCAAATGGTTCAAGAAATGCAATTAGGAAATTATACATATAATGTAAAATAAATGATAAAGTGTGACGATCAGAGCACAAAACATAGAGTTAGAGTGAATAGATCTGCCCTTATGGATCTGGAGAATTGTCACAAATTGATCTAGAATTTTTTATATCTGGACTGAGGTATTTGTCTTAATTTATGAATTTTTTTTTGCTCAACACCTTGTAGGTGACAGTATTTCCTGTTTGTTCTTTCTTGTTGTAATTCTCATTGTTTTTGGATATAATGTGAAAATCCTAACAACTATATTTAACACAAACATCGGGACCGATACAGATATTAAAATCAAATTGATGCATCTCTAATTTGAATCTGTAGAGGATATTTTCACATAATCAAACTGGAAATACTGGCTTTCTAATACGTACATAAATATCCAACATAATTGATGCTTTGGTGAAATGGAAGAGCAGCTTGTAGAGAAAAACACCAACTTTGCAGCCATCAGTAAGTTTCTAAAGACACAACCTGTGATTGGTCCAATCCAATCACAGGTTGGATTTTATGCCAATAAAATTGTGATTATGTGTAAGTTGCACCTGTGACAGGAGTACTGATGCATTCTGGGTGGGCTGCAGCCCCCATGGGGTTTGGATAATAAACAGATAATGTGAGCTTGCAGACAGATCGGATCTGGGAGCCACAGGGATGATCGAAGCAGCCAGCTAATCAATAGGTGAAGGCTGAGGGTAACCAGGTCCAATAAGTCGTTTTACAGAGGATTTGTGTTCTGCCTCTGGGTTACAGCTGCGGCTCCACATGTTTACAGTGCAGAGGATGCAAAGATGCTCAGATCCAAACGGGACAGAATGAAGCGAAAGAGCAGAGAAAAGTTTTGACTGGTGGAAAATAACATGTTTTATTATCACTGGGAGCAAAAGAACCATGGGAATATCAATCAATCAATCAATCAATCAATCAATCAATCAATCAATCAATCAATCAATCAATCAATCCACCAACCAACCCACCCACCCACCCATCCATCCATCCATCCATCCATCCATCCATCCATCCATCCATCCATCCATCCATCCATCCATCCATCCATCCATCCATCCATCCATCCATCGATTGAATGATTGATTTGTTTTGTAAATTGTTGGTTGAAACACAGAACTGGTTGTGAGTCTTTTCATCTATTTCTATCACTAAAGACTGAAGGAGTAAAAAAAGAAAAATTTCTTGCGATTTATCCACAGAACGAAGCCTCAGTGTTGTTAAAACGACATGAAACTGTCGCTTCATGTCACTTTTTTGACTCTAATTATGCTCCGGAAATGGATCTTTAAAACGAGTAGAGCAGAACCTCAAATGGGATGACTGTTGAAGTCATATTAGGGATGCAGAACTCAGAGAACAAGTTCAAAAATCCTTCACACATTTACCGAGTTTAAAGATGGAGGTGAAACTGGTTTCCTGCTCTTCCCAGTTTAATCGTGTTGTCAAGCTCAGCCTCTTTCTGATGTAAAGGATTCTTCAGTTTGAGCGCCATCATGCACAGAGTGAAGTAAATAGCAACGAACAAAATGCTGATTCAAACAGATGAACAAATCGAGAGGTGGAGTCAATAAAGTAAAGGATATTTGACCTCCGGGCTTCTGAAAAGTAGGGAGTCTAAACCAGCAGATCCAAACCTTGAATCTCTCATAACTGATTCAGTAAAAACCGGTCAGAGTTTATAACAACCTGATTTCTGTGACGGTTCTCTGCTCTTTGACCTTCAGCTGTGATGTGCTCCACTGGGGTCATGACCCCCGTTTAGCTTCCTGGTTTTGGGCCATTTCTGTCGGGACAAACCAGAGTTAAGGTCACAATGTATCCATTATGCATTCAGGAGGCTGACGGAAACAAACTCCTGAGACTTCAGCCGGTTTCTGATTGGTCGTCCTAAAAATGATCCGGAGACGTGAAAGAAAGAACAGGACCATCAATGCAGATGTCAGGAAAAAAACTGACATCTGCATTGGTCTTGGTTTGAGTGAAGTGAAGCGGACCGAAGAGCAGGAAGCAGACGACAGCGCAGGGTATTCTGGGTAAATACAACCAAAACCGACACTCTTCATAGAACCAGCAGCAGAAATGACTTGTGGTCTTTTACCAAAGACAAAAGAGAAATCCTACAACTGAACAAAAATATTAACTTACTACCAAAAAACAGCTGTTAAGGTCTTAGGCTGGTTTTGTTCTCGAATGAAGTATAAAAATGAGTAAAATTTTGCATAATAGGTTCCTTTTAAAAAGCTCATCAAGGCGAAACATTGAAGTGAAGGCGGCGTTGCTGCAGGCAGGTGATTGGTTTGGAGGTTGGGACCTTTCTGGGTTTCATCCTGTTTTACTGTTGTAATTATATCTGGAGCTGCTTGAGGTTTGAAAACTGACAAAATGTTGCAGTAATAACATTTATTAAAAGCCTTTCTGGGCGTTTGCGTTGTGTGCTTTTTATAAAAACATAACAGCGGGACACTTTTTGGTCTGTGCTGGGATCTCAGAGAGAATCGTTGTGCCGCTAGCAGTCGGTCCATTCACTGATAATCACTTTTATCCAATTTTTCACTTGGCTTTAAATCAGTTTAGTATTAACATGATTTAGTTCTTTCTTGTTAAGATTTTACTACTTTTTACTCGTCGTTTGATGGTATTTTTAGGTCGTATTTTTAGTATTTTGCCATGTTATTTGCAAAGCCTGAAACTAACACTCAAAGTTAGTTTCAGGCTTTGCACACTGCAGATAAAAGGTGGAAAAACTTCCAAAATGATTCTTTTTGTTCTCATTTTATCAGCAGTGTGTGAACTTTATATCCACCTGTGGTTGAAAGCATAGATGGCATGATAAACGGCCCAGTATGGGAGGAGAATCCCATTGCTTACTGGTTCCATAAAAAAGCCTCTCTCCCTTTCATTTCAGAAAGTAGTCCATCCAAGAGCTCGCATCTGTATTTAGAAGTCACAAGACAATCATATGAAAACCATTTCTGTGTCACCAGAGGCACAAGTCTAGCAATCCTAGTGAAAGAACAAAATCACATCTTTTCCTGAGAACAGCGGCAGATGAAGAAAATATGCCTCTATAGTCCTGCTTTACCACAGCTGTTGCTTACACCCAGCTGCGGTGTTGGATTTCCTCTCATCAAAAATTTATACCGGCTCGCTTATTATTGTCTGATTCTGACGTGAAAGCAGCAGATTAGCAGCAGAAGGTTTTGAAAACGATTAAACACACCCAGCTTCAAATCTGAACATCATTACTGTCTGCTAAAGCGGATATTTTATGCCAAATTCACATTTTAAAGGGTTTTATACATCAAGTTGGGTCAAAAAGCAGCTCACGCACTTAAAAAAACGCCACCCAGCTGATTTTTGGCTATAAGTTCATATTTTTTTGGCATCCGGAAAACGAGCCATTTCAAAAATCCTTCCAATTATTAAGTCACATTCGACAAACATGGCGCTGTTACCTACCAACCCTAGATGAGATCCAGCATCTTTGATCAGCTGGTTTTACTGCTGTATGCATTGTACAATGGCTGCTGGAAAACACAAGTGTTTTGTTGGCTTACTGTTCAGAAACCACTTTCTGCATTATTGTTGGTTGTGCAGGAGGCTCCACTTCTGCTTTTCAGAGATGTATGGTTGTATAATTGCGCATCTGTTTGCAGCCAGTTTTACGTAAACAGTGAGTTGGGGGCGTGGCCACCATGAGCTTATTTGGATTTAAACCGCTCATTCTGAAAGGCAGAACTGACCAGACTAAAATCTCATCCTCTCAGAATGATGTTGAGCAAAATAAAAAGCGATAAACATGTTTTGTGTAGCTTCCTTGGATGTCCAAGGAAGCATAATGGACCCTCTTTAATTACCTGAGTTATTTTTTCATGCTCACTTTACTATTTAAAAGAAATGCCCCAAAAGGTAAACAGTAATACAAAAACATTCTCTGTCCTTGACATTTCCATCATCTGCTGCCAGCAGCAGTGACTTTAAAAGGCCTGCTGAGTGGCTTCAAATAACTCCACCAGGCCCTAAAGCATGTTGTGTTACCTTAGAGGGTGTTAAACCTCCTGCACCTGCACAAAACCCACTTTGCTGCTTTGTGCCAGTGGTTAAGTATCTCTAAAAGCCTTGAATCAGCCTGCAGATATCAGAGAGGCTCCACAGACAGTAAATGGATCAGACTTTGTTGAACAGAGTAACAGATGGAGAGTGAAAGCTGAGCGGCGTGGCAGGAAGAATTAATTATTGTTGCATGCTTTGAGTTAATGTGTTACGTAAATGCTAAATTTTTGCGCTCAGATCCTGTTTAGCATAAGAATTAGGGAGTTTTAGCTGTTTTATTTTATACATTTGGTCGGTTTTAGTATAATCGTTTAAATGCAGTTTCGCGGGTCAAAGTGTGCTTTTGCAAGCCTTCGGTTTCTGGTCGGAAATGCATTTCAAATGCTTCCACCGCTGTGTGCATTGTACAAAAATACACCACTGCCTGTGTTTCATAACAAGCTCAGAACTGGGCCATTTTCACAGCCAACAATGAGGGGATTAGACGGGGAGCTTGCCGCCAGATATCCACATTGAAACCAACAGAGAAGAAAGAAACGCTTCTATCTTGCGATATATGGATTCAGAAAGACGTGAAAGGAAGGTGTTTAGATGTGAAGAGCTGCGTTTGAAAGCAAAGCAGAGAACAACAAACCTGTTAGCTTCCGGTTTAACCACATTTAGAAGACATGTCAGCGATAAAAAAGGGACGAATTTAGAAGTTGAAATTCACAAACAAAACTCAGGAAAGGATGCACACATGTGGTCAAGTTGCTTTTTGTTTACTGCAAGAACAGGAAACAAGTCAGAGATGCTGTCTAGAGCAACCCACACCAAAGCACTGCAAGAATGGTTGGAAAGTGACCAAAAACAAACCTGAAGAACCTTCAGCCAGTAAATCGTAGATATATAATCTCCCTCACAAATTTCACCTGGTTTTGGAAGTTTTTTCACACTAACAGAAAAAATATCTAAAAAATGACAAACTGTATCTAAATCGGGGATGTTCAAACATTTTATGTGCCAAAGTCATCAGCTAAAAAAAATCATCAGAAATGTAAAGTAATTGGATATTTTCTGTAGTAAGGGGATCATAGATCCAAAACTTTAAAGCTTAAAGTTTTGGATCATCAACATGCTGAATGTCAATTTAACCTAATCTATAAATGTCTACTTTCAGTTTCAGTTCATTTTCACCAATGGATAAGTAATTACTTTTTTAGTGAGACATTGTTTTTATCTGGAGAACTGAACCCAAATATCGATGTAGACAGTCCAGGGTTTCCCCCAGTGTTTTATAAGCCTGGCGGGCCACCAGACTTTGCTGGTGCCCCCATCAGGTTTAACATTGCTTATTATTTATTTATTTTTAAGACTTTATAGTTGGTGTTCAGCGATTAATCTTCCAATCTTTCAATAACACGTAATTATCAAGTGATATTTTCAAATTTCCTGCCAACTTTAAACATTTTTGAACTCAAAAACACGACGGGCCGCTGAATGAACCACCAGGCTTCATCCAGCAGCTTCTATTCTATTCTATTCTAACCTGGACAAATATTTTGCCTTTGCTCAGCAATAAAAACTGGACCTGGGACTGACTTCATCTGAAAACACCTGCTGCACTCATCCACCTTTCAATAAAGCAAAAAAAAAGCAGATTTTGGTGCACAAAGTCGTTCTGTGGAGTAAAAGTCAATGAGCAGATGTGGCTCTAGTTGCTGGGAAAGTTTGGAAAAGATGATCACCTTGTGTTGGAACATCTTTGTGGGTGGATTTTAGTGAAAAAGTGTTGAAGTTATTTAATTTATTGTAACATTGTGATCAGTGGACCGCACAAAATCAGTCCAGGGGCCGCAAATGGTCCCCGCCCCCCACTTTGAACGCCCTTGATCTAAAAGGACTTTCAATTATTCCAGAGAAAAGGCAAGTTGTTCTAAAATATAGTATTTTTTTTTTATCTACTCATAAATCCACTCAGAGAAAAACAAAGACATGTGACAAACACCACCCAGCGTGTTAGTCAGTGTGTTTGTTCATATCACAACAATCAATGCAGATGATTGTGTTTTTAACGCAGCGTTTACTGGAACACGGTCACCTTCTCCAACAGCCTGGATGTGGTGATTGAATGACTCCTGGAGCGCGTTTCAGGCCCGGCCGGGTCGGTCCGGTTTAGTGTTACAGTGGTTTCTACTCTCAGAAATGGTCCAGAGGAGTGGATGAGGAAATGACTTTACATTAAGCTGATAGGTGGAGGAGGAGGAGGAGGAGGAAATAAAAAAAATGCAAAGGAAATCGCAATAACTCTGAACTTATCATCACAACCTGAACATTCACCTGGAAGCTGAGAGAATAAAACATTAAACACGCAGAAATTATATGATCTCACTGAACCTGATATAACAGATAATCAATAAACCGCTTGATAAATTAGAATGAGCTCAATAATTTCCATTGGAAGTGCAGTGTAGTTTACAAAAACATCCCAAAATATTTTATTTCTGTTTTCAGTTATGTGTGGTTTTTATTTCTGTTTTATTTATTCATTGCTTTTGGTTGCTGTGTTTCACTTTGGATATTTAAAATATCTCCCAGTTCCAGTGTTGCGTGTTCCTCACAAAAGTTTATTTGTCTTTGAGAGGGAGAACTTGCATAATTATCAATCAATATATTACTTGAAAATTGTCTCAAAACAACAATATTATCGTTTATGGCAATAATTACTTATCGTCCAGTAATGAAAGACGTAGTCTAGCTGCAGAGATCTGCTGAAAGCACTAAAAGGGAAAAATCTCATCCAGCTTTCTATTTAGAAACGCATCAGCCTCAGAAAAGCGCAGCTGAGCCTCAGTCAAATTCAGGGAGACGTGATTTATTTTCTCTCCGTTTTATCACATTTTCTTATCTGTGAGCGACACAGCGGCGAGGCAGAAAGCTGCTAATCGGATGTTGAAGACGTCTCCAGCTGGGAGAGCTGCAGCCCAGATTTGTTTACTAAGCGTCGGCCATTTCTGTTTACATCCGACCAGCAAGCAAATATTATTTCCAGAGGACATTTTTTTTACCCTCACAACCCGAAAGTAATTAAAAAAGTCGTTTGGAGGTTTACTAAAGGGCATAATAAGCATCCTTTTTGTCAAAAGTGCTGCTGATTTCAGCAGCTACACTGCGAGGAAATGTGACAATGTGACTCCAATAAATATCAACCAGCGGCTTAGAGGGGTTTTTCTACTCTTCACATTTTATAGGAATAAATGACTCCAAACAACTAAAACAAATGAAAATAATATATAAACCAATGTTTGTCATGATAATATGCATCATAATTAAATTATATGGAAGGTTTCAGCATTTTTTTGTAGCTGATATAAAATATATATAACAGAATCAGGTCGATGTATAAATGGCCTTTTTTGGGCCTTATAAGTCCAGCTCAGTTCAGTTCCCCCATTTTTAATGAGCATTAACTCTAATTCCTAAATAAGAAAACACGTTCTGAATGGCAGGATGTGGAATTATGTTACATTTGAAAATAAATTTTTTTATTTAAACTTTGGGCAAATGTTTGCATTTTTCTGAGTTAAAACATTTATTGTAAACACGGCTTTATGTCTGAAATGGATCCACACAGAAGAAGAGAAATGAACAATGAGCATGTGTTTGACTGTGGCCGTGATCAGGGTCATGGGGTCAAGGGTCAGGCTACCACCTCTACTGGCTTTACAGTCGACTAGTTCAGGATTTTCTGTGGAACGAAACTCCAAATTATTTGTAGAAATCGAGCATCTCTAAAATATTCCACAGAAAATGCAGCTCGGGAAGCTAAACCTCATTGGTGCAACGTTTTTTGATGCTATTGGTTGATGTTCGCAAAGCAGCCAATCCAGGAAGACCATTTATTTTCCTTGGCACTGATTGGCTGAATCCTAACATAACGACAACTGTAGATGTTAGCTGCTGTCGTTGTGCTAAGACGGTTTCTACTGTGTGTACTAATGCATATTAATGTGTATTTAGTGTTTAAACAAATAAAACAGGCAGTTACAAGTGTTTTTAGAGTGGCTGTAATCCCAGTGATCCACTATAATCAATTAACCAATCCTTTTGAAGCAATCCCAGATTAAGAGATTATTGTGCTAGTAATATATCAACTGGTAGATTTTTTTAACTTTCAACACATTTAACATAAATGTTAAATAATCTGCCAGAGGAACTAATACTTTTGACCAATTATTAAGGAAGTAATTACTTAAAACTTGTCTGATTTACGTAGATGCTTGCACTAGAAACTTGACCAATAAGCTTTATTGTTTTTGCAGTGTAACATCAACCTTCTCCACATAACGTGGGTATTTGGGTTGTTTTTGCAGGTTTCCTACCAGCGTTTGTTTTTAGCAGATTCAGTTTCAGAGCTGATTACAGGAACTGCCTGCTGGAAGTGTTTATGTTTTTGAGGACAAGCTGCTGTGGCGGACATCGCTCGCCGCTGAACGCAGCAGTATGAGCGGACCAATATGCTGATTCACAGAATCTGCTAGAACACATTAAAATGCCTTATTTTCAAGGAAAGCATATTCTAAAGCCCAGTTCTGCCTCCTGTGGGCCGGGCTGGAGCGGCGGACTGCAGGCTGCTGCTCATTAATTGTTTTCGATGCACTACATTAGCCCTGACCAGGAATTATGCTAATATATGTGGCATAGTGATGATGTTAGCCGACTAATGACACTGACAAAATGAATAGAAAAAAGATATCTATCTACTTGAGTAATTTAGGAATACTAACTTTGCTTTTAAGGATGAAACTTTGGTATTGTTAGCATTGAACAGATTTAGACATATCAAAAATTACCAAGTATTGCACATCTACGGCAAGATATGCGTGCATTTATTTTATGTCTGATTTCAGGTGTCTAGATTTCAGTCTAGTCAAGTTTATTCATATTTATATGTAAGTTCAATTTGCTTAACACCATAAAAACGTAACACAGTAACCAGCAGTTAACATTATTTATGATAAAAGTCACCAACAGAATCACCAATCAAATATGTTGATCAACATTCTCGTTAGTCTAGATTTAATGGAAGTGTTTTGCAGTTTGTTCCAGATTTGTGCTCCATAGAAGCTGAATGCTGATTCTCTATCCTAACTCTAATCTGAGACGTCTGGATCTTTAATGTACTGTGTTGCTAAGCCTTCCAGTGCTTTATAAACTATTCTCTTACATTACAGCATCAGGATAGTGTCTTTGCAGATAAAAATGACCGAACTCTGCAGGTTTCTGTATTTGTTGGTGTCCTGTGAGCAGGACGGTGGTGTGGACACTACTGCTGTTATCGGGTCGGGATTAGATTATTTAAAGATGGACTTGAAGTGCGTCACGTAAACCCCTTAAGGTGATATTTATACCGCCCTGACTTTTACACTGCACGGCGCCTCAATGCTAATAGCTGCTGTTCCCTTCTCCTATTTATAACCGCGTCTTCTTTATCTGCCTCTTTCCCCCTTTCCTTCCCTCCGTTTCTCCGTTTGCGTCACTCTATCTGTGCATTGACAGAGGTGCAGAGGCGGCTTCGCTGAAACAGAAGCTGTCCTCCTTTCTCTCCATCGCTCTCTCTCTGTGTCACACACTCAGCCCCAAACAGAATAACTGTTATTTAAAGACGAGAGCGGCTCATTTAAGAAAAAAAAGCCTCAGAGAGACGGAGAAGAGGAAGGGAAAGATGGAGGGAGAGGACCAAGGGAGGTACCCAGGATGGAAAGATGAGAGAGGAGGAGGAAGAGGATGATGTCATTCTTTAACCCTATACCACTCCCTTCTTCTTCCTCCTTTTCCCTCCCTATTCTCCACCTTCTCTCTCTCTCTCCAGCAGGACTATATTTAGATTTATGCAGCTGTGTGTGTTTGAGCTGCTGATTCTTATGTATCACTGCTCCTTTCACCAAACCCTCCTCTTCCTCCCCTCCGTTTCTCCCTGTCACATCATTGCTCCCTCACCTCTCTGCTGCTTTACGTCTGCAGATGTTGTATAATTGTCAACGAGGCTTATTTAAAATGAAAAACATCTCGTCTCTGCAGCCCAAATCTGTTTAAATAACGTCCCTGTGTCGTACAAAAAGTGCAATCGCTTAAAAAAAAAAAAAAATACATAATCGAACACAAACACACGGATGCTTCCAGGGGTGACTGTGGGCAAAACTGGAAATATTATTGTCTACAAAAAAAATACCAGCAATAAATACCGCCTTTGTTTATGTAAATAGCGAAGCGCTCCTGCTTTATTTCTACACAGCCTCTACAAACACAGGCAGCGTGTGACTCACAGCCAGAGGAACATTTCTGTAGAAGCGAAGGATCAGATTGTACTTTTATTTTTTTCCAAATGAACACCTATTTAAAAGGCACGATTGGATTTTGACTCTATTGTTAAATTTCACATTGTACTTCCAATGACAATTTAAATTTAAATGAAGAATATCTATTTTGTATTTTCAAAACTGCAGTAAAATGTACATAAATCTGTAGTCATGGTGGAATATTTTACTCTGGTTTAGTCTGTGGTTGTGTCCAGATTCAGGGGCTGCATCTCCAAAACCTTCATCTTACGAATCCGGATGTTCAGATTCGTTCCCGCTCTTGCCTCAGTTTGCTCTGTTGCCTAGCAACTGTGACATCAGAATTCAAACTTAAGGTAACATAAAGTAACGTAGCGTAGCAGTTGAGTTTTCCAAAAACCAAAAAAAGTAAAAAGTAAACAAATCCAGCATTTAAGTAGAAATAAAACGCCACAGCTCTTAGTATCTATACTTTGGCAAAACTGAACTTCAGTTTCCCATTTAATCAAATGCAGTTAACTTTAATTAAGATGCTTGTTAGCCAACAGCTAGCTCTCTATCAGCAGATAGCTACAATAGATGATCAGCTAATAGCTAAATATTAACTAGGAGGTAATTTAGGTAATTTAGATATTAGTTAGCTCTATCAGTTAACAGTTAACAGTTAATAGTCATTTGACTATTAACTGTCATTTGACAGTTAATAGTCAAATGACAGTTAATAGTCAGTTAACTGTCATATACTATTAATAGTCATTAATAGTAATTAATAACTATTAATGACAGTTATTAGTCATTTGACTATTAACTGTTAGTTAACTGCTGAAATGCTAGCAGTTAGCTAACAATTATCTAAATATTAAATATTACCTCCTAGTTAATAGAGGTGTCAGTTAATTAACTGTTATAGATGAGCTATATTTAGTAACATCTATAGCTGCTAGTTAGCACTACTAGTTAATAGTTCAGCAGTTAGCCAACAGCTAATAGTTAGCTAACAGCTAATAGTTAGCTAAATGCTGTGTTGCACTAAGTTTCAGTGTTGCACTAAGTGTGAGGAGTTTCCTGCTATATCAGGTGTAAAATCAAGGTTAAAAATAAAAATAGTGTTGCCCAGTTGACCGGCCAGCAGGCTGTGGTTCTGTTCGCAGTGTGTGTTTCACAGAGGAAGGTCATTATTATCGACTGCAGTGCACTGCGCGCCTTATAACAAAAAAAAAAAAAAAGCAATACACTGGGTCTCCTGTGTAAGCCTCAATGCGTTTGGCTTTATTTCCCACAATGCTGAGGTGGCTTTTTTAATTACTTGTCACACGGCTTGAACTGTTGTGACACTCTGGTGACGAGACCAAAACTGGCTTCATTTCAGAGCCGCTAACATCGTCAGGTCTGATGATTCCCACTGTATTTCATCAGGAAGTGACTTTTGGGTTGATGTGCAGTAATTGTTCTATGTGCACAAAGTTTCACTCTATGATTTTCATACTTTTTCATTCACGTTTGTATTTTTTTTTTTACAGTTTTGTTGCAAACAAACTTCAGCAGAAGCTGCATATTGATGCCACAGTCTTTTCACAAAATGTACCAGTAACTGAGGAAGTCACTGTAAATTTAAAATAGATTTTTTTTTTTACACTGTTGTTTGTGCATATTTATCTGGATTCTCCAGCTTTATAATGCATTATTGACGAATTTAAAATAAACTCTTTACTGTAGCTAAAAGCAGCGAGCTGCACTGACATGTTGGCAGTTTGTGTGAAAACTTCTGCAAGTTTGTTCTTTTCTACTCTTTCTAGACTCACATTCCAATTATTACTCCATATTTTTTAAATGTTTTGCTCGTTCCCAACTTTAAACGACTGAATTTGTCTTAGATTGTTGAAATCATTTAAAAATATATATATATATTTTACAGCGGTTTCCAATATCTGTTTGTGAAGAAAAGGTGCAAGAAAAGAACAATTTCCAAATTTATCTAATGGAGTCGTTTGTTTTCTGAATTGGAGCTAATTTCTGTACGCCTACTCTCTTCCTGAGTCTGCTTGGCGATCAGGCGTAGGAGGTTCACCTTTGCTGAGTGCGGTGATTTCCTTTAATTGAGCTGAAACAAACAGAAATATAAAACTGATAGTAAATGCCTAGTTCTGCAGTTATTGGAGTAACAACTACATTTGCCTTGTCAGAAAACGTGAGGCTTGATCATTAAACGTTAAGTTGTTCAAAAACAGAATAATCTTTTTCTTTCCTCCTCAGTTTATTTGAGGCTTTTTCGCGTTTTTGTCCTTCACCTTTTTACCCACATTTGTTCTTACCTCTCAACACAAATGCAGTTTCCAGGCCTTTCTTTTCTTCTCTCCTTTCTCATCTTCATACGATTTACTCCACATTTAGTGAGGATTACGTTTCACCTTCACCGTCTGGGGAGAAAAAGCAGGAAAACGCAGGAAGAAGAAAGATTAAAACAAAAACAGAGAAGCGGAGCGTAAAGTTCTCAATCGAACCTGAAGGCGTATTGGTGGTGAAATAAGAAAGTTTATTGGGAAACAGTGGGAACTTTGCTGCCAGTCTTTGTGTCCAGTCACTCAAAATTGGCTGCAGTTCAGGAACAGACTGGAACTTTTCCTCAGCGACTCACCGAGTGTCAAACGAAAAACAACCAGAGAAAAAGAACCGTGTCGACACGGAGAGAAGAAGGCTCATGCAGATAAAAGGTTCATAAAAGAGACGTAATATCTGGACTTTATATCACTCCATAAATGAACCTTTAAGAGCCTGAAGTCATTGATCATGTGATCATGTTTGATCATGAAGATCAAACATGATCATTGTTTTCTGTCTTGATCAGATTCTGACGTCACCATGGAAACGCTTGCAGCTGTTTTGGTCACTTTTTCATTTGCAATCAACACTTCAGTTCACTCCCCCTAAAACTCTCATCACAGCATTTCAATCAAGTTAATGTCTGGACTTTGACTAGGCCGTGGCAACACGTTGATTGTTTTTGTTGCAGGGTTCCGGGTCATTTTCCTCGTGACCCAGTTTGGGCTTAAGACGGATTTCCTGCAGAGTCGATCAATGTTTGATTCAGTGAGAATTACTGCAGAACCAGCCCAGATCACCACCCTTCCACTACCATGCTAAGCAGCATATTTATGTTTTTTCTTATGCATCTGTAACGTAACTAATGATTATTTTAGTAATCAATTATTCTGACAATTTAATAATTAACTGGATGAAAATATTGGCTCATATGTCGCTTTTTAAAAGTATATATATTTATTTTACATATTTGTTAAAACTGTTCCGTTATGAGACAGATAACCTGTTAAATCTCCTCCACCTCCTGCACGGCCACACAGAGGGTGATTGACAGCGCTAAGACCCGCCTCCTGGCTCTGATTGGTTGTTTCCAGTTAGCACTGGGAGAAGACAGAAGAGATCATTTTCCCCCACAGATTGTCTGTCTCATAACAAACTGTCACATGATAACAGCTTTAACAAATATGTAAAAATACATATTTTTAATAAAAGTTATTGCAGCTTGAAGTCTTTTTTATGCAATGCAAGAAATGCATGAAAAAAATGCAGATAAAAATAATTGAATTCATATTTAAACATTGTATTCCATGAAATGCAATAACAGGATTCCTTTTCCTTTGGACATTTGATCCTTTGTAGTAAAGGATGAAAAATGTGTAATTATCCTGTACAGTTTTGTGTTAATCGCTTCTCTTCAGTAAATAACCTTCTTTTGAGTCTGTATGCTCCACTCAGCCATAAACTCTCTCTGTGTTGTTCTCCATTTTTGCTCTTGTTGTATTTACTGCTAACTGTGTGGAGGATTTAAGTGCATCATCTCCTAGACTCCATGTTTAGCGCCCCTTACTGGTCTGGAGGAGTAAAACAGCGTTTTGGGACGTTCTTTGTGTGTCCATGTGGAGAAAAACATTTCTGGAAATTTGTGTTTTTAAAACCGATAACTTATTTTGGAAAAAAAAAACAAAATCTCTTTGTGTTGTTCTTTACATCCTTAAGATCCAGAGAACTACAAATACTGTACTTATAATAGAAGTATATGCAATTAATAAAATACAATGTTTTTAATTATCTACTAGTTTCCTTTCTAAAGGGTGGATTTAGTTTCACTAGTGACTGATTTCCTAACTCCTCACAGTTTTTTCCTGTTTGACTCCATAGCAAAGGGAACAGATGGTCTAGATGAGCCCAGAGGAGACGAGAGGGTTCTGGGAATGGAGGGGCTCCAGGCTCCAGCCCCCTTTACACCTGCAGGTTAAGATGGGTTAAATTTAATCCTCTCCTCCTGTGATTCTGTCAGCGGGTAAAAACCTCGGCTCTTCCAATGCTCAGTTGGCCCAGAAAGCGACTCGTGAACTGCCTAGTTTTGCTCCAAAAAGAGGAAAATAATCTATTTAGGACTCACTGTTCCCTGTTAAAACCAGTGTCTTTAATGGATTTCATGAAATCTCATTCATCCTCCTGTGTCTGGAGAAGGACTTCCTTTAACTTTTGTGTTTTTAGTTACTACTTTGCTGCTTCTAAATCATTTTACCCCCAAAATATTAGCATCTTTGTGTCAACAAATCATTATTTAGATTCCTATTTTCTCCTGAAACCCAAATCTGGATTAAAATATAAATCTGAAATGCAGCCTGAGACAAAACCAGACAAGTTTCATGCCCAACCTGAGACGACCGATTATTGGTTTTCTTTCCAATCATGACATTTGATCAGTCTAATAAACCTTTGATCTTCACAATCATCAGGTTTCTGTCGTCTGCATGTTAGCATGGTGACATTAGCATTGGTTTGACTTTGAAGAGACGCTAACTATGAGGTGCCGTTGTAAAGTTACACTGTAAAATATTAACAGTAATATTTTTTTTAGCCTGTTGAGAAAAAACAAGATGAATTTTTCAAAGCCATATTTTTGCCATGTTATTCATGCATTTGTAAATGTCACATAGTTCCAAACTAAATATTTAATTCACTAGATAAATATTTCACTTGCAGATCAAATATTTAGTTGGGAAGTTTGTTTTCTAGATTCTGAGCGAAATATTTAGCTAAACTAAATGTGTGAATTTGGTTTGTTCAGTTTTGTTCGCTCAGACGTTGGGTTTTCTGCACAAATGTCCAGAAAACTGCAGAAATGCTGAAACACTGAGTTCTTTTAAGTTAAGGCTAAACCCCCATTTGTTCAGAGCTGAAGTTGATTCATAATAACTGGAGCATAAATTAATTACAACTTTTCATGACTTGTTGTTTTGTCAAAGATGAGAGAAATCCCCCAACCGTTAAAATCTGATGCTCCCCAATTTCTGTTTACATTTTATGAAGAAGGAGCCTGAGCTCATTGTGTTCTTCAGAGATTTTCATGTCGTTTCCTTCAGTGGTACTTGGTGCAGCGCCACCACAGGCGAGGAGGGGAACAAGCTCTTCAAAGGATTTGGATCGCTTCACACAAAAAGCACCAGCTGAAAATGTAACAAATGTTTTCGTCCCCAATGCAGTCGCAGCTGTGCAGTTGATAAAGAGCAAATGAGTCTCATTGTTGTCCTGTAATGTTGCCTGTAACTCCGTGTGCAGTTATTTGGTTTTGTGTGATGCTTAACAAGCTGAGCTGATAACTTTCACACTCCCAGGCTCCTGGAATCAACTCAGATTTCACTGTGTGTGATATGTAATCCCTGGTTTCCAGTGTCTGTGTGGTTTCATTGTGTTCGCAACCAGCAGGTTGGTTCAGTGCAACGAACCAGGTGTTTTGAATGTTTGTGACAGATGTTTGGGCTGTTTGTGCACGAATCCCCTGCCTGTGTTTGTAGAGTAATATTCTCGCTCTCCTTCCCTCATCACCTGAGAGAGAAGAAGAAACTTGTGCAGCTCATGTGCTGCTGCAGCTCTTTTTCTCCCGCTCCCGCTTTGTCAAACAGTTTATTTCCAAACACACAGCGCTCCTTTTGGGAATGGATTTCGCCGACTTTTGTAACCTTTTCTGGCTTTTAACGGTTTCCTCTCTCTGTGTTTCCTCCCACCCGTGGTTCTCCCAGACGCCCCGGTGGCAGAGCTACATGACCTCTTCTGCAAGAAGCTGCAGCAGTGCTGCGTGCTGTTCGACTTCCTGGACTGCGTGGCCGACCTGAAGGGGAAGGAGATCAAACGTGCGGCGCTTAACGAGCTGGTGGAGAGCGTGGCCACTAGCAGAGGAGTCCTCATCGAGCCTCTCTACCCAGAGGCCATAAAGATGGTGAGACAGCAGGAAGGTCAAAGGTCGGAGTGATAGAATGAGCTGGGATGAATTTAGTAGTTTTTAAACTTCTCAAAGTTTTTGTGCTTTGACTCCACAGACAAAGCAAAACTTAAATATTTGGGTCATAATTATGCGCAGGTGTTATTAGCTCCATATATTTTTTTATGTATTTATTTCGAACAAGAAAATAAGGAATCAGGACAGAGAAAACATGTGCATACATATCCAAGAACAACATCATTTGTTTCCTGCTGCTTTTCTCTTTGAAAAGGAGCAGAAAGAAGTGAAGACTTATTCAATCAATCAATAATTATAAAATTATTTTAAAATAAAACCGTGTTATAATAGTCATGTGCCTGTTCAAAGAGACAAAAAATAAATTATATTACATTGACAAGATGGTTACAAACTAACTCATAACAAGACAATAAACTCTACGGATCATAATCATCACGATCATCATAAGTGTTGGAATATTTATCAACTCCATTCAAATTTGCACCTATTAATCCTTCTTAATCTGTTATATAGCAATAAATAAATGTAAAAAAACAGAGAAAGAAACTAATAATAATAATGATGGTAATTTAACCATAATAAGACAGTCACTGTAACTGTAACTGGAGTCGTTTCTTGACTTTAGTTATCGTTGTTAGGATTTTTCTCACCGCTCTGGAAAAAAACTGAGAGGCCTGAACCTCATTGAAAACCTCCTGGTTATTCCACCAAATGTTGATTCCTGCGTTAAAACACTGGCATTGTTGTTTCTGAATTAATATAAACTTGTTTTCTTTGCATTATTTGAGGTCTGAAAGCGCTGCATCTTTTTTGTTATTTTATCCATTTCTCATTTTCTGCAAATAAATACAAAATTTTCTCTTGGAATTTCAGAGACGTGTTGTCAGTCGTTCCTAGAAGAAAAAACAACGTTCATTTTAATCAAATATTTACCTATAAAAAGAAAAATCAGAGAAACTGGTGATTCTAAGTGGCCTCTTAAGTTTTTCCAGAGCTGCATTTTTAATTCAGTGTTCCTCTTAACTTGGGAACACATTTATTTATCCATAAATAGAAAAGGAAACAGCACTAAGTATCAGAATTGAATAGAACAAAACTGTAATAACTGATAACATTTAGGCTCTTGTAAGGACTATGGAAATATTCAGTCCAACGTTTTCACTAAATCATCTTTGTCATGCAGCTGACATGTCAGATAATCAGGAGAGACATAATTCAGGAGAACATCCTGCCTTTGTGTCTTGGAAGAAATTTTTCCACTTATCCGTTTAAGGAAGAGACGTTTTCTTTCACACAAAGTTAATGTTCTCTAAAGCTTGTAAAGGATGAGCAGCACCACATATTCATGTTATTTTATGTTTTTTAAAATTATACTATTGATCCGTAACCCAACTAGCAATTATTTTAGTAATTAATTATTCTATTGGTTATTCTGACAATTAATTGATTAACTGAATAAAAATATTGCAGATTTTTTATGTATTTAAAGCTCCAACATGTAAGTTTTTAAAAATATATATGTATTTTTTACATATTTTCTAAAATTGTCTCCAAGTCGTGTCGGTATGTTGTGAGACAGATAATCTGTAAAAAGATTAATCTCATCACAGCCACACAGAGGGTGATTGACAGCATTAAGACCCGCCTCCTGGCTTTGATTGGCTGCTTCCTGTTAGCGCTGGGAGAATGCAGAGGAGCTCATTTTTTTCTGTCACGACATGGCAGCAGTTTCAACAAATATGTAAATAAATGTTTATTTATAAAAGTTACTGCAGCTTTAAGAAGAAATTTCCAAATTTCAATTCACTTAATGAATGAGAAACATTCAAAAAAGTACAATTTGCAGCGGTGCCAGAATATTAAACGGTCAAGCCGACGTGGAAATATCGAGAACAAATTTAAAAAGACCTCCACGCGCTAATCTAACCTGCATGGCAACAAAAAAACAAAAAAAAATAGAGAGAGAGCATCTGGATGAACTGATAAGAGTAAGAATGGAGAGGAGAGCAGGAGCTAATAAAGAGGGAAGCAAAAGTCTGCACACATGATGACAAGAAGAGGGATGGAAAGGAGAGAAAAGTGGCAGAGAGTGGACAGCAGAGATCCCAGAGGAGCAGGAAAAGCCTGCAGCACATATATAGCTGCTTATGGCATTCAGCAGCTCTACTCAGAGGTGTGAAAATGGGGTGGAAGGAAAGAGGAGGAATGATCCAATGAGCCGCTTTCTGCTTTAAAAACGTCTCAACAATAGCAACATAAAAAAAGAAATTGCTCTTTTGCAAAAGTTGCAGGGATGGGCAGCACCTTAAAATTTGGTGCAGTGCAACAAAACATAGAGTAACCTAAAAATATGCTAAGAAGGTATTAGAGTCAAACCTGCTCCTCTGCATGAACTAACGAAGCCTCAGGATTAATAAAAAACAGATTATACAATACTTTAAAAGAAAAAACAATCAGATTAAAGATCAGATCATGCATAGTGGTGGAAGCGATCTCTAGAGTATCACCTTATTCAGCGGTGAAATACCCAGAAAACCACATAAAGAGAAAATGATGCCATAAAAAACAGTCTCTTTTTAAACCAAACAGAGATTTAAACAGTGCCTTTAGATGAGCGGTTAAAGCTGGCTGGTGCAGATGGATTTGCTGAATTAATGATGACTTAGTGAACAGTTGTTGCATGACTTATCAGTTCTTCCTTGAACACGGGCTGGCATCAGCATTAGAGATGACCAACACCGGCTGGAGTTGCTTGGAAACTGGGGCTGAAGATAGATTTTTATTCTTACCTGCAATGCAACAGCTTCTTCGTCTGACAGAGCGCGTGCACTGCTGCCCATTCAGCCCATCTGTTCGGTCCAGAGTGACAACAACAATAAAATATGGAGCATTTTTGGTCAACGATTTAATTAAATCAGTGCATTCCTGTAATTATCCAGGGAATAAATATCTTTATTTGCATAAAACCATTGTTAAAACTAAACTAATACAGTTTGAACTCTCTATTTTTTCTCCAAATTAGGGAACAATATGAAAACATACCTCAAGCCTTTAAATCACAACCAAATGTTTTAGTTTTCTCCTAAAATGCTAAATGCTATGAAAGTCAGATTTCCTGATTTCTGCCTCACTGATCTCTTCCCTCCCATGTTTTCTTTTTTCCAGATCTCAGTAAACATCTTCCGCACGCTTCCTCCCAGCGAGAATCCAGAGTTTGACCCTGAGGAAGATGAGCCGACTCTCGAAGCCTCATGGCCACATCTGCAGGTACGCCATGTTCTCGCTGCTGCATGGATTTCATTTACCTCAGTGCTAAAAACAAAGTTCATCTGCAAAATATCCTGACTTGTTTCAGTTTATATCCACAGATTTTAGTGTTACAGAGTAAAATTAGCAGCAGAGCATCAAAACATGTTTGTCATTCATAAAGTCAACGATCCCTGACATTAAATGCACTTTATGTCAAATTGATTAAGTGCCTGAGAATTGGATCCCCTGGAACTGATGTAAGATTGAATTTAATCAGACATAATTTAAAATGTAGGATAATATTTCATATCTGAAACCGTCTCTTTATATCCCTAGAAATAAATATGAGAATTTTAGGATGTTCCATATATTTTGTCTTTCATAATTTGTTAACGTCTTATGATTCTGACTCCCTGTCATGGATTAATATAAATAACTATAAAATGTCAAAGTATTTCTAGACTATGAGAAGCTCATTCATATTCCTTCTTTCCCAGCTGGTGTACGAGTTTTTCCTGAGATTCCTGGAGAGTCCGGACTTCCAGCCATCCATGGCTAAACGCTACATTGACCAGAAGTTTGTCCTGCAGGTAATCCCCTCCCATCCTCGTCTAATCCAGATTCACAGCATCCTGTTTCAGTTCCTAGCCAAAGTATTCGCATCCCTGGCATCATGTCACAACCACAAACTTCAAACCTTTAAGCCAGTTTTGGACACCGATAGCTAAAAGGTCAGCTAGGCTAACCCTAATCTAAACATTAGCTCTGCTTATGCTAATGCTAAAGCGCTACACTATCATAATATATTAACGGAAGCTAATGCTAAAGTGCTACACTAACACAGTACTTTAGCAAAAACTCGTCCTAATACGCTACACCAGTATGGTATTTAGCAAAAGCTAATTCTTTCTACTTAATAACTACTTTTCATTGTTTTGTCATAAAATCTCAATTAAATACATAACAGTTTAATGTGTCTAATGTGACACATTAAAGTTTTAAAGTTTTAAAAACTTTAAGGGTCGTGAATTCTTTAGCATAAATAAACACTTTAAAACATCCTAAAAACTTCTAAATGGTCGTATTTTAAGTCTTGCTATTTGTCGTTGAAATCTCACAGCCTAGCAAAGAGCAATAATATTCCTGCAGCGTCGCCGCTAGAGATAAGTGCGGGGCGTTTGTAGAATTATTGCAGTCAGTGAAGTTGCAGCGCTGCATATTTTGAGGCTGTAATCACGTTACGTGTGTTTGCAGCTCCTGGAGCTGTTCGACAGCGAGGACCCCAGGGAGAGGGAGTACCTGAAGACCATCCTGCACCGCGTCTATGGAAAATTACTGGGCCTCCGAGCGTACATCCGCAAACAGATCAACAACATCTTCCTCAGGTACAACCTGGATTTAAAAAATAAAAAAATTTATTTACGTTAAAGATTGTTATTTTATAATAAATGACAGCAGTTTCCTCATAATAAACAGGCTAATGTTCTGAAAAAACTCTAAATAGTGTCACAGTAATAATGCAGAGTTTTTCCAGAAAGGAAAAACTTGAAGGCTACTTTTAGTTTTAATGTTTCTACAAATAGAGAAACAAAGGCTGCAGTCGGTCCCGTGTTTTATTAAAAACAAAATTAACTGCTGACTAATCAGCAGGATGTTTGCTCCTGAGAATTAAATCACTGTCACCAGAAATAAACAATCTTCCTAAAGTATGCAATAATAAATACACCTGCATCTGATTCTGTGATGTTTTAAAAACCCAGATATAGAAAACAAAAAACAAAACAATTCAAACTCTTCTGTGGTTTTAAAGACATTTTGCGGAAATGTTGCATGAAAATGTGATATTCTAGACATTTTAATGATCACCCGAAACATTTATAAAGACTTTTTTTTTCTTCTTTGCTTTGTGTTAATCTGACACACTGAATTTCTAAATTGTGGTATTTTGTGACACTGTGGGAGGAATTTATTTGCAAATTTCCTACTAAATAAAATTCCAAAATTGAACAACACGTTTGTGTCAAAAAAAAAAAAAAACCCCAAAAAAACAACAACAACAACAACAAAAAAAACAGATCAAGATTCAACATTTGTAAAGTTTTTGGTTTGAAATACAGATTAAATACAGTATTAAAACACTGGGTATCGAAGGATCAATGACATTAAATTAATCAATGAAGCTTAAATTAATTATTCATCCTCATCTTTTTTTTGTGACAGTTTCTCCCCTTTTTTTATATACATTTAGGTTCATTTATGAAACTGAGCACTTCAATGGAGTGGCGGAGCTGCTGGAAATCCTGGGCAGGTTCGTATGAGCAGAAACACCCAAACATGGGCAAACAGGAAAACGCATCATCAACAACCAACTACCAGGAAAACGCATCATCAATCAACGTGATTGAGCTGTGGACGTTTTGGTTTCAGCTCTTTAACTGATTATCTTGATATTTTACTGAGAAATTAATTTAAGTCGGAACAGGAAGTGAGAGACATCCACAACAAAATGTTGAGTCATGTGGTTGCGTAACATCTTAAAAGTGTCTCTAAGGAAACAAAATGAGCAAGACCGATAAACAAGTCGCATTTCCTCACACACACAAACCAATTACATGTAGATGAATAAAGAGAGGAAGGAAGCTGAGGCAATAATAGGATCAAGGTGTTGCTGTCTGTTTTGTTTTCGGCCTTTGACCTTTCTGAACACAAACAGCTAAATGCTGGGTTTGAGATTTTTAGCATTTCTGAAAAGAACGACGGCTCAACATCTGAGCAAAGACCAAATAAAAAACAAACAAACAAAAAAAACAACTAAAGATCCATTTCAGTCTCAAAATAATTTGAGTCATTTATGGAAATGACTCAAATTACATTTATTGTATATTTATTTATTGTTACACCAAACAAATTGAAAACAAACAAAAAAAACTATCTACGAGCTTTGAGGTTGGTTAGTAAGTCCACATTGCCCGATGGTTTGAAATAATTTAAGAGGCTAAAGACATTTTTTAAAAACACAAGAGCCTGTTTTCAAATACAAATCCCAGCCGCCCTTAAAGGTGATTATTCAGTGATCAAAAACCGACCTTTAAATTGAATAGTGAGTTGTGAGGAGAGAAGGGAAGGAGGAAGATGAGGATGAGTCCAAGGTGAGAGAAGAGGGATGCTTGTAGAGGAGGATGAGTGAGCGAGGAGTGAGTCAGAGGTGGGGGAAGAAGAAGAAGAAGAGCAGGAGAGAGAGAGGCTTGTATTCATGTTGTTGGTAACAGAGGTATTTATAGCTCCTCCCACACACAGATAGGGGGAGGAATCGGCGGGCGAGAGAGGAGGCAAAACAAAAGAAAGAGAGAGAGGAAGAAGACAGATAAGCATTCAGAAAAAAAGATGAGAGGAAGGCAGCATGAAGCAGACTGAGACGCAGCGAGAGATGAAGTCCAACAGACAGGTAGACAAACATAAATCATCTTTACAAACATCCAAACGGCTGTCACACTTTCCAAGTTCAGTTCCCACTCTCCTGCTGCTCAGAGCTGCAGTTCCGTCAGAAACTACTTCGCTTTAACCCGACAAACAGAGATGTTGTCAGAGAATTACACTGCAAAAACTAAATCTAAACTAAATCCAAGTTATAGCACAAATATAACTTGTAAGTTGTAAACTAACTTACAAGTAACTTTTCAGCAGGTAGCAGGTCAATAATTCCCTAATATTGATGGGAAAGTACCAGTTATGAGTGGAACAATATGTTTCCCATATTATAAGTTAAAATGATTTCACTTATAACTAGAACTTTTTCATCAATATTAAGAAATCGTTGACTTGATGCAAGCTCCCACAGCTTGCTGAAAGTTACTTGTAAGTTAGTTTTGTCTTATTTCAAGTGCAGTAGTATATTTGCACAAGAAACTAGACTAAATATACTTGATAAGAGTTTGTGTTTTTGCAGTGCAGGCGATGTTTTATCGGTTTTTACAACGTCACTGCTGAGAATTGCATCGTTAATCCATTAACAATGCAGCAGCCTTTCAGAGGTAATGGACTGAAAAATGCTGCAACACGAGATCATGGCTCATCTTCATAACTGAGGACGTCCCAAAAACTACTTTAGATTATTTACAGTTGATTTGCCAATGTTTTTGTCGACTAAAGACCTGAATAAGAGTCACAAAATTAAAAGAAAAGTTAAATGTTCAACAGTTAAATACAGACTAAATTGCTTTTCAGTTAAGTAAAAAAACAAAAACAAAAAACAGCTAACATGATGTAGCTATAAAAAGGACATTTTTAATTCATCTATAAGCCTTTTACACAGTTAACAATAAGGATGCTATTTAAATTGAGCAAAGCAGTTAGAATAACTACAAATGACACATTTTATCTTTAGTTTGGTCTCTGGCTCCTAACTAAGCAAAACAAAATCTTTCTAAACTGTTTCTGTGAAATTTGGAAATGAAAATATGCCTTCATCTAATCAGTGTTGTTCCAATTATCTACATTTTTCTTTGATATATATCAAAGAAAGACGAAACTGTCAATTATATCTTATTTCCTTCCACATGAACAGAAAATAATGAGAAAAAAAATGCAGCACACATAATAGAAATAATAATTCTTGTTTTTTTGTGCGTTTCAGCATCATAAATGGCTTCGCGCTGCCGCTGAAAGCTGAACACAAGCAGTTCCTGGTGCGGGTCCTCATCCCACTACACACAGCAAAATCTCTCTCCATCTTCCATGCACAGGTCAGTGATTAACCTCAGCACCACATCCAGCCGGCGGCGACACCTGCCTGTCCTTACGGCGGTAACTGAGAGGCGGGGTGCGACCTCCACAGGTCACCAAACAACCACACACATGAAAACACGAGGTCGATTCAGAGGGACCAATAAACAGTCATCTGGAAACGATCCACACATGAGAGCTATTAGTTGTGCATTCAGGAAGTCAGAAGTCCTGTTTGCAGTTTGAGGGGACAGAAGAAGGAGCTCAATTTGGGCCACAAACAAAACAAGCTAACACTGTGCATCACTCTGAACACACCATGCTAACGTTACAACACAGCACTGGCAGCTTCAACAAGCAAATGAAGCCAAACCTGGAATAAAACCTGCTAGAAGAGTTAAATACTTATTTGCAAATGTTTTCTAAAACCACGTTTTGCTTTATTTTGATACTTTATGTTGGTCTATCCCAATGAAATACACTGGTTTTTAGTTGTGATTTTACAAACTATGAGCGAATTGAACAGTATTTGCAGAGAACAAGCCGATGCTTCAAGCCGCCAAGGTGGTGCACCGGGGTAGAGCTGTCAGCTGAATTAAAGTCAGAGGCGTCTTTGATCGTTGTTCAGGTCACCCATTTATTTTCTTTGCCTCTCATCAGTGACCATCAAAGTCAAAAATCCTACTTTTTACAACGACTCCGTCCACCAAACACCTGTTGTTGCAGCTGGTATTCAGCACGTTAGCTCCACCCCTGTGCACCATCTTGGTGGCTCAAAGCATCGGCTTGAACTCTGAAAGTCAAAAAACTGCTTCTCCAACAGTTGCCATCACAGAGAAAGGTTCCTATCAAAAAGATGGCTGATGAACCGTAACCCATTCACAAATATGTTCATTCATAACACCATTCTTGTAATAATCCAAGTGCTGCTTTACAAAACTCCAGAGAAAATGTTGCAGTTATGCACACAACACTGAGCAACATCTAGAAACACCCCAAATATCAGCTAACAGAGCAAAGTAAAAGAATCAGCTTTTAATTCAGCTGCCTGAACCTCTCCTGCAATGTGTCAAGTTTTCCACTAGGAGGCAGGGTTGTGCCAGCGATAAGCGAGACGCCTCACCTTTTGGGGTGTGTGTTTGTGTTTAGGCAGTCATAATATTTGATGACACAGATGGCAGGCTGTCTGTTTGTGCGTTTTATTTGCGTCCCACATTATTTGCTGCTACAGAGGGCACAGTTTGTTCTGCACCGGCACGTCGGCGGCTCCCGTGTTTGTGCATTCTGGGTCTCTGCACCGCCGTGCCCTACATTCCTCCGCTTCCCCCGCTTTTCACACACATGCATTATTAACTCACTCACACAAACAACTGGCTTTGACGGGTTCATGGGGGACACGGGAGCACGACTGACCCACTTCTGGGTGGAAATGCCAGAACATGACAACCCTGCAGAAAATGTAAATAACTTTACAGTTTTCTTAACCGTGTGAAGGATATATTCCTCTCTCATGCACCAAAGTTCAGAACAAAAACTTCACAAACAACCTGAACTAAAAAACAAAACTACATGTTGAAAACCTTTACATATTTTTTTCTTTCCAACAGCTTTGTAACCAGCTTTGTTTTGGTTTTTGAGATCTTTTAGCTTCATGTTGTCAGACTGGTTCTGCTAAAGCTATTTCTAGATTCCTGGCATAAATCAGCCAAGATGTAGCCGGTGAAACGGATGTTATTTGTTGGTCTAACTTGGAGAGAGTTGATATTTTTGCTAACTTCAAAAAGGTTAGCACAGTTCATTTTTACGGATAAGGCGCTAATTTACAAACTTTCACTTAAATGAAGTTTGATTTCTGCATTGAAGTTTTGCTCATGAATTGTTAAGAATTTTTCAAGTAGACGTTTATATTCAAGTTATGTTTCTGTACCTGTAACACATGTTGTCACTGACACATATTGGGTATCAATATGGCTGAATTTAGAGCGTTAGCATTAGCTTCTAGCATTAGTGTAGCTAAAGTTAGGACTGGTGCTTCAGGGTTAACGCAACTATCTGTTTAGTTGCGTATATTTTATATATACTTATATAAAAAAGTATATATTTTATATATACTTAAAATATATACTCATTTTAAGTATATATATATAAATAAAACCTTCATTTTAAACTCCTTTTTTAATTTACTCTGTTTTTCTCTTATGTGAAATGAGTTTATCTAAAACATTAAAGTGTGAAAAACGAAGAAATCTTTGAGGAAATGCTTTTTCATAACATTTACAGAACATTGAGCCACTCTTGCCTCCTTCTTAGGACCGGATCGTTTCAGAAATATTTCTGCTGTATGTGAGCTTCATATGGGTGAAATCTTCACTTTAGCACCTGTAAAAGACTCAAAGGCCATAATCTGTAGCCAAACAATGACTCCTTCCCCCACCAAGCCCAACCTGACAACAGACTCCATCATATTTACCCCAACCAGTTCCTCTAATGCCTCTCTAATGCTTGTAATAGTTTCACCTCTCAGCAGCAGGATTTGGTTTCATCTTCTTCTTTCTGCTTTTCTTTGTGCTTAAGCTTAACATATCTGTTTCCACCTGAGTCTTTTTATATCCCTCTCCGTCCTTAACTGTTCCTCTGTAACGCTGAGATGATGAAGAAGAACGTCGTCTCAACCTGACACCACAAACTCGGTCTGCAGTAATCACAACCCAGATGTAACCCAAACGAACCAAATAAAAATGGTTGAATGATTGAACCTGCAACACAATGAGGAGGAGAGAGAAAGGAGGTCTAAACTCTGCCTAACATTTGGCCTGAAGGGACTTTATGTGTGTGACATCACTCGTTCCGAAGTAAACACGCGCCCACTCACCACAGCAACCGGCCTGGGTGGAGGGGGCAACCGCAAAACACACACACACACACACACACACACACACACACTGAATAATAGAGACTGGCCTCTGCGTAAGAGAGCGCAGACGAGAGCTGATGTAGTCCTACTCACTCAAGCAGGGTCGGAAAACCCGTCGTTCCAACCTTCAGCAGTTCCTGAGGGATGAGAGCCTCGTCTCTGACGGCCGTAAGGAGAATTAAATATAGATATATGTATATCTATATATAGGTATCTATATATATATATATATATATATATATATATATATATATATATATATATATATATATATATATATATATATATATATATGCTAGTTATTAGCTTGTGGCTTCTTTACTGTTGTCATAGCAACTCCATAGCAACTGTCATGACAGTTGGCCGCGGATGTATCATGATGGCTGTGAGTTACAAACCTTGCAAGTGTCACATGAGAACTATGTGTGAGGGAAAAAAACACTCTAAAAGTAACTTTTCAGTAGGTTGTTTCAAGACAATAACTCTTTAGTAATGATTGAAAAAGTTCTATTTTCACTGGCAGATTATTTCACTTATAATGGGAAAAATGTCTTAAGTGAAATAATCTGCCAGGGGAACAAGCACCTTTTAATCAATATATCTATATATTGCTGAAATATTAGTTAAAAGTTAGTTTTATCTCATTTTAAGTGCACTGAGATATTTGCGCAAGAAATGAGACAAAAGCACTTGGTAAGAGTTTGTGTTGTTGCAGTGTGTATACCGTATTTTCCGGACTATAAGTCGCAGTTTTTTCATAGTTTGGGGAGTGCGACTTATACGCCGGAGGGACTTATGTGTGGAAATTAACACATTATTATGTCACATTTTTATTCTATTCTATTTTTATTTTAAATTGCCTTTCAAGATGACATGTCTGTTCTTGGTGTTGGATTTCATCAAATAAATTTACCCCCAAAATGCGACTTATAATCCGGAAAATATGGTAGTCTGGTTGCTCTGAGGTGGAGAGTTCTTCAGATGCCAAATATATTTGTCATGTTGCCAAAGAGAATATGTGGCTCTGCATTTAGCAAAGGGAAAGGAGTAGAAAAAAAAAAGTGTAACTTTGATACTGCAAATTTTTTAAAAAGTTATGTTGTAAAAAACAGCCTCAAGAACCAACAATGACAGGTTTCAGAGTCTGGGCGCGATCGATTCAGATATCAGAGTTTGTGTTTATTGAAATGACTCCACACTGAGTGACACTGAACAGAAACCTCCCACCTGCCCCCTGGTAAAATGATGAGCATTCTGCAGACATCCATCATCAGAACCTGCGAGGAAACGTGCCAAAGCAGATGTGAGCCCCAATGTTCTAGTTTAATGCAGAGAAAATAAACACGTTTCAATGCGTACTAAGACATTCCCATCAGTTTTGCAAATTTTAACAGCCTTGGTGAACCACAAATATCTGGCGCCTAGCACCAATACTTGTGGGACTCCACATGACACATTTTTCATTATTTATTTGGAAAGACTGAAATTAGAATAAGCACTAAAATGAATCTTCCTTATTTCTCATCAATAATTAATGACCTGATATATTATCTGTTCTTTATTTCAAACCGCAGTGCTTCTGTCGTTACAGTTAGCGTACTGTGTGGTGCAGTTCATGGAGAAAGACGCTACAGTGACCGAATACGTAAGACAACAACTCAATAAACACAAATAAAGTATTTCATTCATTAGAAAAGTGCAACATGTATGGAAAACAAGATATTTTAGCCTTTTGGGGCCTAAATTTAGTCATGTGATCACATTATTCCCTACTCTCTGGAACATTATTGATAATAAAATTTATCTCTTAATGTTTGTGCCTTCATACAAATGTCTGGAAAGCTAAATTATTAACTTTTAAAGATACATATATCTAATTTGATAACCAGAGAGTTATGAATGCAGATGTGTCATTTGCACTGTTTTTGTTCTGCAGATCATCAGGGGGCTGCTCAAGTACTGGCCCAAAACCTGCACTCAGAAAGAGGTAAAGAAGACAGCAGCTGATTTATCTTTAAAATGGCCTCCTCCTCCTTCTTACGTGTAAAATAAAAACATATCTGTGATTTTAGGTGATGTTCCTGGGGGAGATTGAGGAGATATTGGACGTGATAGAGCCGTCGCAGTTCATCCGGATCCAGGAGCCTCTCTTTAAGCAAATAGCAGCCTGTATCTCCAGCCCTCACTTCCAGGTGATAAACGAGCAGCAAAACCGGAGAAACAAAATAAAACACCAACAGAAATCCTGCACACACAGCATACAAATGTTTCTGTGGAACTTAGGAAGCTACAGTGATCGTACGATCCAGAGATTTCCTCTAGAAGCTGAAACAAACACAGACTAGACTCTGCTGCTCTGTGTGTTTCAGGTAGCGGAGCGCGCTCTTTACTTCTGGAACAACGAGTACATCCTCAGCCTGATAGAGGAGAACTGTCAAGTCATCCTGCCGCTGGTGTTCGCCACGCTCTACAGAGTCTCCAAGGAGCACTGGAACCAGTACGGCCACAGCGCAACTCGTTTACCGCTTTCCTGGAGATTTATGGCCAAAACAAATCAACATCAAATCTGTTGTCAAATATAAAGGGCGTATTACAAAAGTGAATGAGGCTCACTAAGAAAAATAACGTTATTTCCCCTGGAATTCTGATAAAAAAGACAAATTTAAAAATTCTAACTTTGTTTCAATCGCAGAATTTTAACTTTAATGTCAGTTTCTAAGTTTTTTCTTGAAATTCTGATTTTCTTTTCAGAATTTTTTTTTTTTTTTTTTTCTTCAGATTTCTTATGAAGTCTAATCTCATCATTTTAATTTTAGACTCAGAATTCAGAAATTTTTTTTCAGGTTACAAAAAACAATTGTGACTTTTTCAATATTCTGAGAAAAAAGTTTGAATTGTATTTTTATTCACATGTATTGATGCAAACAGAAAAAAGTAGAGGAGTGAATTTCCACCAGAAAACTCAGAAATTTTGAGATTAATCTCAGAAATCTGCAAGAATACATCTTAAAAAGTAAAAAATAAAAACAAAAAAAAAACTAAACATTTTCAGCAGAAATTTACTCCATAATTTTTAGTATCTATAATGTTCTAAATACACCATTGCAGAATTGTGGCTCTAATGTTCGAATCCAGATTATTTTTTTCTTAATCTCAGAATTTTGACTTCTCAAAACTCTTATATTTTATTAGAAAGATTTGAACTGATCACATTCAGTAATTTTTATGCTGCAAAAGTTATTAAATGTTGGTGGGGGGTGTCAGTCTCTATTTGCATTTTAATCCCATCATTTTGATTCATGCAAATTTGTCCTAAGACGTAAATATTTTCAAAGTGTTCCTGTTCTCCTCCAGAACCATCGTGTCTCTGATCTACAACGTGCTGAAGACCTTCATGGAGATGAACAGCAAACTGTTTGATGACCTCACTGCCTCCTACAAAGTGGAGAAACAGAAGTGAGTATGACTCACCGCCGTGTTGTGTTCAGGGACAGAACGAAACAGGAGTCATTTTTAAATCAGCTCTTGTTCCATTATCTGTCCAGTGAGACGGTAATCCACAGGCTAGAGTGGTTAAGTTCAGCCAGTAAAAAAACCCTGATCCTTTTACTTATTAATTTCAAACAGGAGATAGGAATTAGTTTAGGGAAATAACTAAATCACTTTCATTCCTAGGAGGAGGAACTAGTTCTCCAACTTTGAAGGAGGGGTGAAGCAGCGCTTCCAAAGAAACTCACAAATTAATTTTATTTCCACAAGGAAGGAAGGATAGAAAAAAGGAAGGATGAATGGAAGAAAAGATAAGGAAGCAAAGAAGGGAGGTCAGAGGGAAGGAAGGAAGGTAGGAAAAAACTAAGGAAGGAAGCAAAGAAGGATGGAAGAAGTGAAAGAAAGGGAAGGAGGGAATGATGAGGGAAGGATGGAAAGACAGAATGAAGGAAGAAATGGCATTAGTACACAAGGAGGGAAGGAAAGAAGGGAAAAAGGAGTGGAATAAAGGATTATTTTTCTGCAGTTCTTATAATGAACTGTCTTTAAAAGATTTTACTGTCTTCTGTAACTCTACAGTAGTAATTCATGGCTCTTCAGTGAGTTTTCCTAAATAAAATCCTTCTCTTCTCTCCTAACCTTGCCGGTTTCTGTCTCTGCGCCCGGCCAGGGAGATGAAGCGGGAGCGGGAGCGTGCCGACCTCTGGCGAGGCCTGGAGGAGTACCAGGAACGGCGCATGCAGATGCTAACGGAGGCCGCCAGGAACCAGCGCAACCTCCAGGAGCGGGGCGAGAGAGGAGACCCGCTGAGCCCCTCGTCTGCGCAGACGGCCCAGTCCGACCAGCCCGAGCCCAAACCCAGCGGCGCCTCCACCGGAGCCGGGGAGAGCGCCACCTAGGCGCCGCTGCACACAGGAGGGGGAATACTGGGGAAAGGGTGGTGGGACTTGAGGTTGGTGGTGAAAGTGTTGGGAGACAGAAAAGGTATAAAATCCGTTGTTTTTATCTTGTATCATGGAGGTGGCAGCTTCTCGTACAAAGGTGCGATCTCTGTGATGCAAAAGCTGTACCTTCTTTCCGACAGCGTTGTGTGAAACTGGTTCACTTTTAGCTGTACATGTTGCAGATCATAACTCCAAACAGGTGCAGACCATCACGTTATTTAATATCCCGTTTAGTAAACTGCAAAACTAGAGACAAAAAAAAAAAGCGACTCTTTTGGAGTCCAACTCGTCTCGACATTCGACCAACAGAGTCCGTATTGTGGCCTCATCTTTATCTTTTTGGCTGGAAGATGCTAACTCCTCGCGTGCATAGCACAAAAACAGACGAAGCAATTTCACACAAATGTCCCAAAGCGATCGCTGCACACAAGCAACCCACAAACATGTAGGTATTTTCTGTAAATATCAGAGGAAGGAGCTGTGGAGACGAATCTCACAAACAAAATACCTGCACACACACAGATTTACTCAGACACAAACAGCCAGGTGTGGCGCTGACTCCTCCCACTCTTCTGGGCGCCACCCACAGAGCACCTTAATGACGAAGGTGATGACTCTGGTATAAAGTACAATATTGTTCCTTCTTCTTACTTGTTACTCTACTACTACTACTCTACTCTAACTACTACTGATGATGATGTTTTTATATATATATAAATATATATAGATATACATACGTCTGGATATTTCTGTAGTGTATTATGGAAGAAACACTAGTGTAGCAGAAACCATAAAAAGGGGAAGGCCGACTGGAAATCCTAATTTTTACGCAGTGTGAGGCCATAATGTGAGTGCTGAAATTCAGCAGAATACCCCTTTAACAGACCTTAACGAGGGGGAATGAACTGGACGGGCAGCAGCTGTTTTTCTTTTCCTTTGAAATGTTTGACATTGGTGACGTGCTGCAAGCATCATAGACCGCATTTGGATTTCACTACAAACATACATATATGTGAGAAAAACTCAGCACATTCTTCCTCTTTTTCTATAATTGAAGAGAAAAAGTAGCAGCAAAATAATGCAAATATAAAATACACTAACTGAATTAATCAGTAGGAAATGTGGCCATTTCTATAAATGAGTAGTTTTATCAGGTTTTTAGGTCTGGAGCAACATGGTGGGTGTTAATTAACACAACGGCAAATTGGAAAGAGATCAGCAGTGACCTTTGGAGAAGCGAACGTGTCGCACTCCCTTCCCTACGGAAGCACTTAACTGCCAGATCTTGGAAAGAAAATTAGGAGCGATATTTAGTTAGAACGAGAATTTTTTGTGATTAAAACGAAAAGTTTTATTTCTTGTTTTAAGGAGATGCAAAATGTGTTAATAAGAGAAAATTTCTTGTTAAAACAAGAAAGCTTTGTCATTATAACAAGATGCAAAAGTGGTTAAAACAAGAAATATTTGGCGATAATAAGACTCAAAAATGTTACAATGAGAAAGTTAGAAAGTTACTTGCTTTATAATAAGATGAGTTTTTTATCTTGGTAAAAGGAAATGTAAAACTTGGTAAAAGGAGAAAGTTTCTCACATGTAAAAATGCTTTTCTGACAGATTACGTCTCGTTAAAAAGGCGTAAAGTGACTCACTGCAATTCTCCTTTTTCCACTGGATGACTTCTAAACATCTCAAGATATGTTGCTATTTACTGTCACAACCTTTCTTACTTAAATGAGAAGAATTTTTGGTTTTAATAAGATTCGAATCTTGTTATAACAAGATCTGAATCTTGTAATAAAATGTTTTGTTGATTTAACAAGATGCTGCTCCTGAATGTATTTCCAAGTTCTGGCAGTTAAAAATTTCCGTACTCCTCAACAAAACAAAGCTAAACCAAACTTGTATGGAAAGAATGACGAGCGCATAATTCGGGCTGCGATGGAGTTTTATCAGTTTGCTCATCTTAAGTCTGCATGTGTTTAACATCAAATTAGTTTTTTCCAAATCTTCCTCCTTCATTTTAAATTCAGCACTGCTTAAGCATTCATTGTCACAACATGATCTGTCCTAAAGGTACGATCCATTTGCACAAAAGAAACAGTTCTAAAAATCATCTACAAAGCTCAACATATTTATTTATATTAATTAAAATTGCTTTATGAGAATTGATTTTCCTAGACAATATAATAATTCTCTTAACGAATTCTGATTGTCATCATTTAGTTAGATTATAATTCAGTGGCATTGTGTTGGACTCAGGGGACTGTAAGATATTTACGCTGTTGATGCAACCTCTGAAAGACTGAATTATCTTCATTTATCTTATTTCTTTTACACCACATATTATTTTCATGATTACCATAAAATACAAAAATAAAACAACAGATAAAAATTCCCTCCCAGCTGATAGTATTTCTTTTAGCATATGTGTAAAACATACAAATCATGCTACATGCATGTTAGCTAGGTGTCATCTTCTTCACCCCATCCTGGATGAAATGCAGCCATCTCTCTACTGCCACCAGCTGGTAAAGTGGTGGAAATGCAGCAACAGCCCAACTTACTAATAAAACAGTTTGCTGCTCTGCTGTAATTAGGATGAACTCATGATGAGAACAATAGTTGATTTAATGCAGCAGTTTGGTTAAGAAGGTCTATGACAAATGAAGCGCACCACAGCGGTTTCAAACTAAAAGAAAAAAATAGAAAAAGTGCTGCAGTCCGGTTGGATTTCCGAACCCGGAGTGTCTGTAAGTCCGGCCGACCTGAAGCTGCTAGAAGGTGACCGTGGAGATGAAAACCTTTTTCATTGTGAATCAACAGAATCATTGTTCATTCTTGTCTGATCATTAAAATAGAGTAGTGGGATGAAGAGAGGGGAGAAAAACAGAAAAAAGTTATTTTAGCAATATTTTCATTCTTTCAGGATAATCTGTGTGTTTGTAGGGAGTCAGACAGGATAAAAGAAACTCTTGTTTTATCTCCTGCTGCGTCCGTGATATTCACATTGTCTTAAGGTACATTATTTGTAAATTTGACGAGAAATGATTTTGCTTTGTAATTATGTTGTTTATTTTATTGTCTTTTTGTATGACTTTGTTCATTTTGTGGGGGGAAAGAATCAATTCTGATGCTATTTATTTTCTATTTGATCAGGAAATGTAACCTTATTTGGAGGTGATGTTCAGGTTGTGGATGCGTGTGTGTGTGTGACTGAGTGTGTGTTTTCAGTGAGAGAATCGGTGAGCAGAAGACGAGCATAGAAAGAGTGACAGATTGAGAGGAAGAAGAAGTTTTCTCTTTGTTTCGTTTTCTCTCTCCTCTCCTTTTTTTAAGGGATTGGGGGTTTGATTCTCGAATGTACCGCACGATGTAAGTGATTGTTTCTTTTTTTAAATGCTAAAAACGCAGAGCTACCTGTCAACTGCTTTGTGGCAAACCTTCAGAAACTCTTACAAACACTCACCAGATCAAGCCTGAATCAACAAAGTTGTGAAATTCATTTTATTTGCAGCTTTAGGAGTAAAGTTTCCACTTCCACTGGGTGAAGAAGGCTTTTAAATTGTCTTATTTTATCAACATCACCCAAAATTAAACTCAGTTCAGCCTCTTTGTATTATTCTAGTTCATTGCAAATATCATCCTGGTCACTTAGCCTTTGAAACATTTTGTACCATTGCAGCTCTGGTCGTTTCATACCGTATTTTGTAAATCACAACATGGTGGCGTCTACCACAGAACATTTTGTTTCAAACTGTTTTTTCTAAAGTCTTTGACATCCAACTATTTACAAAAACTCTCCATGTTCTGCTCTGAGTCGGCCGTAAGGTGTTTTTGCGGGTCAATTGGGGACCAGAACCCTAATATATGGAAACAGGGTGTAACACAATGCTTTTAGATCACATTAAACAATTAAATGGAATTATATTTGATATTTGAACATTTTTATGACAGTTTATCTCAAAAGGTCATGAAAATACAACAATGAAAAATGATGGTTTAACCTCTAGCTACCTGAATTTCTTTGCAACCATATACATATTTTTAGTCTGTTTCTGTGTCAAATTCAATCTTAATTAAGCTGAGATTTATCATTCGAATATAGTGCATATAGAATAGGTATAAATATTGGTAATTGCATGCAAATTTTCCAAATTAGGCCTAATTTGCCAAAACTCATCACTAGGTGGGAGCAAAGACGATTCCAATCTGATATTTAAAATGTTTTGAGTTTTAATCAACAGACACCTTTGGTATTCATACGCCAGCTGTGTGGTGGTTTGAGGTTTATTCAAAATAACATACGGTAAAGTCAAAAGCTACAAAATTGTTTTTTTACAGGGAAGAAGTGGGGGAAGGATGGCATGAACTGGCAACACATTGGGAAGAAATGTGGGTTCAAATTGGTGAATTGACTTGATTATTTTAATTTCATCCTAAAGAGTTTAAATAAATCTGATTACAATTCAGTCAAGTTACATATATTAGTGGTTGGTTGCAATTTAAAATACAAAGAAAGTTGTTTTACTACATAGCGTAGTAAACTCAGATTTGGATGCAATAAACTCACAACCCAAACAGCAAACAGCCAATTTATTGAGTTGCATAACTACCAGTTTTCTGGGTAGAGTTGAAACACGTTTTTTTTAAAACTCCATAATCTCTCCATCTATTGAGTCAGAGAACAAAAAAAATGTAAAGTAATGCATGAAACACCTTTTTTTATGTGAAAACACACCACAGCACTTCTTGTTTCTCAGTTGAGCTTCAGGTTTTGTAAACTTCAGGTTTCACTAAGAAACTCTAGCTTTGTTGATCTTATCTCACAGAACGATCCACTGGTAAGATATTGACAGCTGATGCAACTCTGCAGACCTCTCTTCAAAATAAAACCAGAATTATTATCCCTTTAAGATTCTGGTTGAAGTAAAACATCAAGAAAAAAACAAAAAAATATCCAAACATGAGAAACAGACATTTAATTATCTGAGTTAAAACAACAATGACTTTAAAAATGAATCAAATGTTGACCTAAATATTATCATCTTGATTTCTACAAAGCTTTTAAAATTAGGCAGGAACATGTTTTTCTTTTTGAAAAAGTACATTAGTGAGCTCAACACTTACAATTATATCATTACCTCATGACAGAATCTGGGAAAACTTGCATAGCAGTTTTGGGTCAAAAGTTAATGAATGCTGTTGCTTATAATAAAACTGTTAAAAAAAAACAACTTATTCTCTAACCTGGAAACATTCAGATGGATTTCAAACTTTGTCTTGATTCAGGAAAGCAACAATTAAAAAACACAACTGATGTAAGCCAAGACAAAAATCTCACCTTTCTGGCATAAACTTTTTTTTTTGTGACATGTTTATTTAAATTTTTTATATTGTTTTGACTTGAAAACTAAAAAAAAAACAAAACAAAATATTTGCTTGTTTCTGTCTCCAGGAAAACAAAACCCCAGCTCTCACTGCTCTCAGATTTTCTGAGTATTTGATAAATTCTCCTTAATCCAGCCCTAATCCAAGACGACAAGTGAGAGAGAAGAGGGGAATGTTTTCAGAGCGCACCCAACAGGCAGACGTCTCATGTTGATTTCACTGACTGTCATATTTCTATATTTTGGCCATGTTTATTGAGCCAAATTACATTTAAAAAATGCTTTAAATCAGAGGGGTGATGCTATGGGACTGAATGATAACAGGCAGTAAGGATTAAGCAAAAGGAGGAGAGACGGAAAGAGTTTATACATGAAAGCATGGCAATAAGTCAGAGCAACAGAACGAGAATATAATGTTAATAAAAACTACAACTGCGTTACGTAGCAATTTCACAGAACGTCTAGATTTGCACTGTCTGCCCAATGATCTGTGTTTGTTTTGTTGATGATAAAAACAATAGAGAGGATGATAGAGAGGTTGGAAAAGATGTATATTTTGGGGACCAACACGTCAGTGGGAGGGAGGGGGGTTTGAATGTAGAGAAGCTTACTACTGTACGTAATAACATAACAACAAGGGGATGTAGACTGGAGAAAAAAAACATCTATGTGCTAAAAAAACAAAATGAAATTTCACTTTGAGAAAACATTCTGGGAGTCTGTGTTGTTTTTTGTGTCATCACTTTTATCTCTGTCAATGCTATGAGAAAAAATCTTTAAATCTTGTAATTTAGAGAGGTTATAAAAAAATGTTCATGTGCTTTATTTTAATTTTTTAATACATATATGTGTGAAAAATCTGCTATTTCCGAAGCAGAGAACATCAGTGCAATCATTTCTTCTTCTGCGCCAAAGGTAAAAAATATGACGGCGTATTAGGGCCAGACTGAGAGAATTTTTTTAAAATTACAATAAAGTGCTAATATTAGTAGAATTAAGACATGATATTACCAGGATAAAGCTGTAAAATTACTAGAAAAAAGTGATCAAGATCTGATCTGATCAGTTCGTCTTGATTCTTTCTTCAAAATATATTTAGTAGTTTGCACAACTGTTTCAAAGTCCTGCTATTGATAATAATTTAATATTCATGTCTTAAAAAATTAAGTCCTATTTATAAAACTGACACCAAATATGCTCAACATTCCTCATTTTATTTTTGTTATAAAATTACTATTTTCTTGTGACTTTTCATGTAATATAAATTAATTTTCATAAGATTTCAACTTTTTCACATTTTTATTACTTTTTTGTTCTCATAACATCATGACTTTTGGTTGTACAACTTCATTCTCACACTATCATGATTTTTTTCCTGGTAACATTATATTTTAACTAAAAATAAAAAAAAAAAAAATTTCCATGGCCCTTAACTCCTTTGTTAAAAATAAAAAAAAAAAAAAACTAAAATGTTAGATTCACTCCTAGTTATTTAAGTTAAAACAAAACATTAAAAATAGAGTTTAAATACAAATATATATATATTCATCAAGATACATGTTTTTAATAAATAATTAAATTATCAGCTTTTTCAAAAATGGTAGCTTGTGTTATATGTGTCACATTAGGAAGAATTATAAATTTGTAACAAAGAGTTTGCTAGTGCACAGGCACACACACACGCACAGTCGTGTTTTCATCACTTGTGGGGACTTCACATTGACTTCCACTAATTTCTACAGCCTAACCCTTACCATAATCCTAACCCCAACCATAATCCTAACCCCAACCATCACATATCCATACTTAACCTTTACCCTATCCTAACCATGACAGACCTAACCACTAACTCAAAAACAACAATTTGCCTCATGTGGATCAAGAAAATGTCCCCACAAGGAGCAATGGTCCCCATAACCCCACCATGTAGACAGAAATAGGTTCCCATAAAGATATAAAAACCTGGTACACACAAACCTGGTACACTATCTGTTTGATAGTAAACAGGTTTACTATCAAACAGATAGTAAAAACCTGTTTGAGTATCTCTTTCTTGCAATGAACAACTTTTAGCTTCTCTCAGCATTATGAAGCTCCATGGGATTTTTAGACATCTTTCCACTGAACTCTACTGTCATTAATTGGATGCTAACCGTCCACAGTGGTGTCATGTCTGATTTGGTGCTGTTTTCTAACGTTCTGCAGGCCCAGTCTGATGAGGTCACACTAACTAAGTCTGAACTGCTGCAGGCACAGTAACAGACACATGTAAAGAACCACTGAGTTTATTTGATGTCTGAGGAACCAAACATCCATCACATCCTTACAGGGGCTGCTGGTGCTCATCAAACACTGGGCAGTTCAGAAACACACTACAAACCATAAATAACTGCATAAATATGGATAATCTAGAGTCGAAACCAAGTAGATGAATGAATAAGTTAACTGAAACATATTCATACATGATTTTGTCTTTAATAATGAGCAGAAGTGACCTTGTTTTTGTCAGTGTCAGGGCTAAATTAACAGGAAAACATTTATTAATGTAAAATAGTTACTCTAACATGCTATTATTACAAACTGTTAAAACAACTGGGCAGTGTGTTTTAAGGTTAGTGCTCAATATGCATTTTCACAGGGAAGATATTGTTATTCTGAGTATTCCTGAGGAAAAACATCATGTTTGTTGTGTGATGGTGAGTCAGGAGTTGGAAAATCGAGCATTTATTTGATTGACGGTATTCCTCACAGTTTTCTATGATCCTGTTTCTTGGATGATAGTGAACATTTATTGTTTCAAAACAACTTCTAATCTATAGAAACTTTTTTGTACTCAGTAAAAATCAGCTTTTGTCTGATTTGAACAGCTAAAAATCCCAGTTATAACAAACTTTGTGCATGCATTTGTTATGAAGGGTTAGTTCTGCCACTCCTCCACTCAGAGCACACCGAGCCAGAAGTGCACACACACACACACAAGCATGCACACCCACACACACACACACGCACACACACACACACACACACACGTACGCACACACACACGCACACAGTAAAAGACAGAGGCAGACTGAGGTTAAGAAAATATAGACAAGCACGAGTATTTTCCAGGAACTCTATTATTTCTGACTTGGGGTATCTAATGGTATTTCATTGAATTGCTATGATGTCAGAGAGTCCATCCACCCTAATGGCCTTCTAAGAACAACAACAGGGACAGATTGGTTCCATTCACCGGACCGTCCAGACTGAGAGGCACATGCAGCTGAAACCTCAACAAGTTCTCAGCTTAAAAGGTGAGCTTTTTCTATTACTATGTGGAAAAATAACCATTAAAAATGGCATAGCTGGAATAGACACGTAAGATGGCTTGATGTAGTTTTCTCTACAAAGCACAGTATGGATAATTTATTGTCAAAAAGTTTGGTGTTATTAATGAATAAAACAGCATTAATAAGTAAACAACCCTTGATTGTGTGTCAGTTAAGCGAAAGCAACAGACACCAATTCCCCTCCATGTTATATGTACAACTTGAAGACATTTTTTGTGGTCTGAAAGTTTTTTTCTTTGAATAAACACTAGAAGGCGCCGTGAATCACCTTCTAATTTGAAACGTTTTACTTTCATGCAAAGAGAGAAAAAAATCGTTTTTGTTCAACATTTATTAGTGTTTAGGTCAGATTAAAAAAATGCTTTCTAAGTGCTCTCTTATAACTAGATCATTAAATGACCGAAATCATATTAAATAACAATAATAAAAAGGTTAATCATTACATTTTGACCTGACAAAATGCTAAAAACAAATATTTTACCGCTTTATTTGACCAAAACTAGTGAGTTGTAATTGTTTTTATGTGTTTCCAACATACCCAGCATGCCGCTGCGTCTTCTTCCCCTCTCCGTCCTCCTCGTTGCCGCGGCAGCCGTGGTGTGCGTCTCCATGACAACGCCGCTCCAGAGCTTCCGGGGCTGCGCAGTGCGCGAGTTCTCCTTTGTGGCCCAGAAGCCAGGCTGTAAGGGGCTGCACATCACCACGGAGGCCTGCTGGGGGCGCTGTCATACCTGGGAGGTAAAACAGCGACCAGAACTGTCTAAATCTTGTTTAATTATAAGAGAATTTTTGTAAAAAAAATTAAAAAATAAAAAATTAATTTATGGAAGAAAATAAGTCTAAAATGTGCAGATATGATTTGAAATAAGTTTTTTGTGTTATGTTTCACCAGAATCAATTAATAAATATTGATAACTTTATTATTTCAAATTAATGGCTTTGAATTAATTCAACAAATTAAATAATCTAATATTCCTTTTGCTTAATAAGACCTGTGGGAGATTTTCTACAACTAACAATTGTACAATTTACTAAAATTTGTTTTTGTGTATACGTGTTATAAACTCAGTAGTTCTGGATTTCAGTTTCAGTTTTTCATTTCAATTTCAACTGTTCTCAACTGCACTGCAGCAACTGAATGGGACCTGTTGCGTTTATATGAAGTCCTGTCACTATTTTACTTAGCAACCCAGAAAGCTAAATGGAAAACCAATATTTAGCTTTACGTAATCTTGAACTCAACCCAGAGCAACTGGAACCAACATTTAGTTTTACAGTTAACCAACATTTAATTTTATACCTCACTAATCTTACCAAACATGGAGAACCAACACTTAGTAAATGCCTCTCTAATTCAGAACTTAAGATCCAGAGTAACTCCTATTGGTTTCTAAATTATGGATTACTTATTTTTATTAAACATGGGGAACCAATATTGAGCTTTGTACTTTTTCCTTTTTGTCTTTCTTTTGGTCTTGTTTTGTTTGTATTCCCTTCTAATTCATGTAAAGCACTTTGTTGCTCAAAATGTGCTGCATAAATAAAATTACCTTACTATATTCCTGTAAAATTATGGCAGATGTATTTCATAAAATAGGTAAGAACAACCAGTTTGCAGCTGCCTTTGATGTGTTTTGTGTTTGTGCACCTTGCAGAGACCGATAATCGAGCCCCCGTACATCCACCGACACCATCGCGTCTGCACCTACAGCCGCATCAGACACATGACGGCCCGGCTGCCGGGCTGCCTGCCCAACGTCTCCCCTCTCTACCACTACCCAATGGCTCTGCAATGCCAATGCACCTTCTGCTCCATGGAGGACACAGAGTGTCAGACCTTCTGATAGTTACCTGTTTTTAAGCAATAAAAAGGATTTCTGCTTATGCCAAGAAATCTGAAATCTGAATCTGAAAGCTGAATAAAATGCTAAAAAACTGTGTTCATGAATACCAGAATGATATTGTTGCACTGTGTTTGTACTTAAATTTACTTGATGTTATATAGAAAGATGGTTGGCCTCTTGATACTGGAGAAAACTCAGGTTTTCGAGAAAATGGCCTCTTATCGATTAATCATTAGTTTATAGAGAAGATCAACTGACTTTAGTTGATCATTAATAGATGATTTGCATCTGTAATGCCAAGCTTTCAAGCCATAAATGGAACAAAAGCAAAATAGTAAAAACAATTGTGGATGTCTGTCCCGTCCACATGGTTGGGTGCATGATTTTATACGAGCCAGTCATCTTAGAAACAGAAGAACTTTGTCTAATCTTCTCTTTACTTTGTCAGTGTGCCCAAAATGACACGCACACACGTAACAGAAACACATTCACACAAGCAGAAGGATGTGATATAACCCACACTCACACAAAGATTACATTAACAAGTTTGGAGTCGAGCCACAGAAACATCGGTGACCTCGCTGAGTCACCGTGGAGTAAATGTGTGTGTGTGTGTGGGTGTGTGCGTGCGTGTGTGTGTGTGTGTGTGTCCCGTCTCTCTGCTGATGAGGTGCTGCGGCTCATTCAGACCCATCGTTTCGGCTTTTCTCCGCCGGTGGGAAAGTAATCGGAGGAAACCGTAGAATCTGTGACTGAATGCACGGATCGGCATCAGCTAACAGCTCTGAGTTAGAGCGTGCCATAAAGTCGATGGCGTCACACATTCCTCTTTCCAGCAGAGTGGAAATGTTTGGGGCAGCATGATGATTCTTTACAAGATGTTTGCATGTTTGAATAAAAAAAACTGAGCATTACTCCAACAGATTTAAGTTTAAAGTAATCCTTTAAAGTCACAAACAAGGTTTGTCTTACTAGAAATAATATGAACCACAGTTCAGACCTGAATGTTATTTAAAGTTTCAGAAGGAGCTAAAGATTAGGGTGATTGTTATGGCTATGTCTAAAAAAACCTTGATGACCCCTGGATGAAGTTAACTAGGAAGATTTGTAGTGGTGGCACCGCTGACTATATAGAAGTGGAGCCTCCTGTACAACTAACAAGAATACATTAAGCGGTTTATGGTTTATAGGTGGGAAGTCAACAACAAAACGCTTGTTTTTTCCACTGTATGTGGAGATGCACACATACAGTGGTCAAACCAGCTGATCAAATTTGGTGGAGCTCCCCTAGTGTTGCTAGGTAACGGTGAAATGTCTTTCCAATGTGATTTACCAGCCAAAGCACTGAGTGCTTTAATTCTAAACTAAATTCCCACCAGCTTAGAGTTGCTTCAGGAACATTATAAATGAAACATTGATCAATGAAACATTGATGTGTCGTGATGCTACTTGACAAAATTTAATGTTTCAGTTGTTGTTTTTCATGATGTTAATGAAATCAATCAATGAAATGTGCTATACGAATAAACTTGATTGATTGAACAATCGGAAGGTTGTTGAAACAACTCATTTTCCAGACTTCAAAAAACATTAACTTACTGCCAAAAAAGTATCTGGATAAAATTTTAAGCGTTTGAGTCATTTTGGAAGTAGTGGACCCAAATGTAAGAATAAAAACAAGCAAAGTGTGAACTTTGCTTGTATGTCTCCTTTAAAAGTTTTACTATGCCTCAGCTGAGGGGCTAAATCTTGGTTATGCCTCATTCATTCACCTCATGATGATCCATAATAAAATCATACTAAGTTTTCAATGTCTTTTTCAACAATTAAAGTCTATCCAAATTAAAAGTTGCAGAGAAAAAGGCAGCTTTTTGGTCGATACCTCAACTGTTTAGGAGTTACTGTCATCGTTGGTCTAATTTGGTAGCTACTTTGGTCTGAAACGGCTATGGATTTTAGTAAGTATTGTTGCTAGGATGACACAGAGCCAACATTTCCCCACAATATACCTACCATGTGCTGAAGCCACACAGACACACAGCTGATCCAAACCCGCAGGATCTTCTGACCCGACTCTGCCCTTCCTGAGAAAAAAACAGATTTGCTGTGTGTATGTTTTAGCTGCTTATTAACTCATTCACAGAGTTCATAAACCAACACCTGAGCACACAAACTTTAGTTATTATGTGATTTTCTTTATGCATGAGTGTGTTTTTACATGCGAGTCTTTATCTAGAAAAATGTAGTAAGGTAAAGTCAACTGTGTGTGTGAGTGTGTGTGTGTGTTCTGCACTGATGGAAAACCTATTTAGTTTTCCTCTGTGTCACTGCAATAAGTGGTCCCTAAAAAGCCTTAAAACCGGTGAACCAGTCGGAGATGCAAGGAAGGTAACTGGAACGATAAGGAAAGAGGTTAAAAATCTGGATATTTCTGGAGAATTTGGCTGTTCAGGTTGGAGGATAATCTGCAAAGAAGGAGAAAGAGACGTTGGTAGGGGGGAAATCCCACACACTCGTCTTTCTAATCGTGGGTGTGTCAAAAGCTATAAGTGGCGTCGCTTCTACCTGTGTTACTTATATCCCTGCATGGGGCTCAGGACAGACATTCCCACACCTGCTAGACAACTCACCTGAAAACGAGAACACTCACCTGTCCAGGTAAGAACCAGATTTAATTCATCATCCATGTTTTTAGTGAGAAAGACTCTGAAACGTCTTTTTCTTCGTCGTCCTCTTCATGAGATAAAATATATATTTTAAATGAACAGGATTTAACAGTAAATGCTAAAGTTAATTGGAAAATAGTCACATTAACAGAGAAACGTTTATTATGTTCTCTCAAAATTGATCAGATCTAAATTGATGTTTTGCAGTTTGTGGGGTTTTATTTTTAAATGTGCCTGTTACTATTGTTTTAAAACACAAATAAATGCAATTAGATAAAAACAGATGAGTGCATTTAATTGCTTGGCTAATATGTAACATGGAGATTATTTTCATTTGGCAAAAAAAAAAATGCATGCGAGTAGAGATGTGTTATAAATCAGTTTTATCAATTAATCAAATTTTTGGTTTCTGGAAAATAATTTTTGGTAAAATCTTGATTTTTTTGAGTCCATTGAGTTTCCATAGTGTCAGCACATCCTGGGCAGCCATCTTGTTTGACAAGCGCATTTTAGGAGCTTTTATTTATTTGGACTTTGAATACAGGTCAACTTTATGACAAAACTTTAGGGCCAGGATAAGAAATGAATTTTAAAATTTGAGAATAGAGTCGTATTGCACACATAAAAGTCGGGTAGGGTACGAGAACCCCAACACAAAAAATAAAAATTTTAAAGAAATAAATCAGCATGAAATTACTATCAGTAATAGTAATTTTGAAACAATTGAGTCTATTAAAAAATTAAGCTGGACTGAGCTGATCAAGTCAGATTTCATAAATCTACAAGCTGTTTTTTTTTCCATTAATAAACTTTTTTTTTTTAATGTAATTTTAAGACATTTTTCTGGTCAAATTGCATCTTTCTTCTGCTATTATTATGACTATATTCTCGTAATTGAACATTTTAGCCAGGCTCTATTGCTCTTTTTAAGCCTCTTTTAAAAAATATTTTCTGTCATTTGTAATTTCTTCTTTCGAAAAGAAAGTGAGAAAAATAAAAATCAGATCTGTTGTGAAAAAAATATTTTATTTTAAGCCATATTGCCCAGCATGATATGAGATTAAAATTTACTACAGGGAATTTTCTACAACAGACACACAGTCTTCCAAAAGTATTCACGCCCCTTAAAGGATTACATGTTTTCAACTCTGACAAGCTTCAGTTTATGGGTTTTTACTTTTGACTACAAATAAAAAAATCTAAAGAGTGGTGAGCATTTGAATACAGCACACCTGAGTTTAATAAAACTGTCTTTAAGTCCTTTAGGGACTTTATATTTCTATCAGCTTTGGACATCTAAAGTCTGAAATGTTTGTCCGTTCTTCTTTATAAATCAAATAACGGATCTAATCTCAGTCAGATTAGATAAGGAGACTCTATGGAAATCAGCTTTCCAGAATTACAGTAGATTCAAAATTAAGTTGAAGTCTAGACATTGACTGGATCATTCTCCCCCCTGAGCTGTGTATCTCTGCAGCTCCTCCAGATTCACCACAGGCCTCTTGGCTGCTTTTCCAGTTGAGTCTGTCTTGGTAGGTTTGGGGAAACATTCTTCCCACGTTAAATGATGTTTAAACACCACAATGTTCTGATGCTTTTCAGAATCAGGCATCTTTTTCTCATTACTTTACATTAATGTGCCACTTTCAATAAAATACATCAAAGCCTGTGGTTGTAACTTCAACTTTTAATGAAAGGTCATACATTAGTATTTATATTTTGAAGGATTTTTGAGGAGCACCGTGAGGAGCTGTTTTTCTGTGCAAAATTGATCGTTCTATCCAGCAGCGTTTCTGCAGGTTTCACAAAGTCAAATTCAAGACTTTCTAAGACATTTTTAGTGCCAATATAGGCGATAGTTGGGGGCTCCTAATCCAGATAGTGCCAAAGCTAAAAGTATTTGGGGGGTACAGAACGCAGCTGGCCTTATATGGAATGTCAACAGATGTGAGGAAGTGATATAAATGAACTTGGTCCTCAAAACTGGATTTACTTACTTTAGATGTAAACAAAAGCTAGCAAGCTAGCAGTAGCCTCAACTCAAACACAATTCAAAACATTATGCCATAAAGTCCTGCAAGGAAAAAAAAAACAAATACTTATACAAGATAAAGCAGTCCAGCCTGTGATTAATGTATTTAAGGCCAACTTACATTTTTAATCTAATTTAAGACATTTTGAGGCCTTAACTATAGATACATTAAAGATTTTTCAGGAACCCTTTTCAGTGCAAATTTTTAAAGCCTTGAAAAAAACCATTTATAGATAATTAGTTATGACAGGGGAAACGTTTTGATTGTGACTTTATTATTGGAGCCTCCCTAACGGATGCCCCCAAAGCGAGACAGAACAAACCTTCTGGAGTGGAAACCCCACATAAGAGGAAAAAACAGGGTTTTCCCCTTCGCCATCAGCTGACACAAAGCCTCAAACGTAAATGCTCAGCCTCAGTGCTGACCTGTTATTGTGGTCGTTCCTACTGTCCTAATTGAGTCCCAGCGGGGGTCTTTCTGCTGCTGCCACGGCGCTGATTCACAAACCTGGAAAAAGCTGGCAAAGCGGAGGGCAGAGGTCAGGATCACCGAAGTCCCAGGAAAAGTTTAGCTTTGTTTGCACACGTGTGGGAGTGTGTGAGTCAGGAGGGGGCCGGTGTCACATAGCATGTGTACATATGACATCTGGACTGACGTTTATTAAGAAAATGATTTCACAGTATAGCACTAATGCTCCGTGCAGTGAGAGGGAGAGGTGTTGTACGTGACGAAGTTGTGTATGTGCATGTATCAGCAGGTAACTGTTCGATGAGGCAGACTGGAAAGACACAGACAGGGCTGTTATTATTCACATTATTCAGTCCTGCAGGAGGGGAAATCACCTCAGAGGAAGGGGGAGGCTTTAATTTGAGGGGAAAATTGAGCAGAAGAGGATAAGAAATTTTTTAATGCAGCCCCCAAGGAGACATGGGGGAAAGATTTTCTTTTGCGTTAACCTCGCAATAAATTTGCTAATAAATCCTGGTATATAATCACAGTGATAAATGTGCAGAAAATTGGTTGAAAGTCAATGCGCTAACTGCATGCTCATGTTTGTTTGTGTAACATCTTTCGGTGGAGATGCGACTGCACACAAACCATTCAGACTGATGGCAACTAAAACTGTCAGATGGCAGTTTTAGCTTTGGAAAAAAAAAACCAAAAATAGTCCAAACAGTTTGGGTGTTTCTTTCCTTCTTATAGAAAGTTTCTGTCACGTTTATGTTTTAAAGTAGGAATGGAAAGCCCATGTTTGACCTGTTTTGCAGATAAGTTTGAGGTGCGCTCATTCAAAAGAAAAAGACATAAAACTTTGGATAACTCACAAAAGAGATATTAACGTAGAATTCCTACATGGAAAAATCCTCATTTTGTAAAAGAAACACTTTCAGTAGTCAAGAAGATGCAGGAACTGAATGCTAAATACATTGTGAGGTAAAAAAAAAAAAAAGAAGAAGAGGAAAGAAAATAAATCAATCCATGTTTCTAGAGAGACTCAGTGAATTTGGTTTGGTCAAAACAAAATACTCTAGTTAATTTAGAGAGGCCTTCACTTGTTTAAATCGAAAGTCAAAGAACCCAGATAAATGATTTATTTGTTTATTTATACAGCTTGTCTCATTGAGATACAATATCTCATTTGGTAAAACAAACCCATAAAGCAAGCAATTAAAATATTTGACTCAAATCAAACATGATTCTTTAATTCATTGGGTTTCCATCAGTGTTTGACGTACCGTTTTGTCTGATCGGTCCAGATGTTGCAGAGCATCTCACACATCTGCCTGCTGGCCCTGATGTCGCTGCTGCTGCTCTTCTCTCCTCTTGGATGGAGCAAAGAGAGACAAACCCCAGGCTGCCACCTGTACCGTGAGTCTCAATATGGAAAAAGTAGCAAATAATTTTTCACTACAACATCTGGCAAAAAAAAAAAAAAAAAAGTTTACTTTGTGGGGGGAAAAAAAGAGAAAAAAATTGGGAAATTACTGGATTTGAATGTTGAAAACATACCAGCAATTATGTAAATGAGTAATTCAGTTCAGGTAGAGGTTGTAAATCTTCACAACTTGCTAAACTAACAAGTATATCTATTTCCAAAATAAACACATCTAAAAATCTAGTATTAGGAACTAGTAAGGAAAATCTCAAACCTCTTGAAGTTGTTCTGCTGAGTCCAGTTATTCTGTTCCTCCTTCCTTCCAGCCATCAACGTGACGATCCGCAGCGACCGTCGCGGCACTTGCAAAGGGACCCATCTGGTGAACGCCTGCGTGGGCTACTGCGAGTCCAGCGCGTTCCCGTCCCGATACTCGGTTCTGGTGGCCTCAAACTTCACACACAACATCACCTCTGCTTCACGCTGCTGCACTATCAGCAAGGACGCCAAGGTGCGGTTTTTTTTGTTTGTTTGTTTTCTCAGTCTAGATCAGTGGTTCTTGAACTTTTTGGACCTGTAAATAGCAAGTTTTGAAGGAACCACCATCTAGATAAAGATTTTAAAACTATACTACAAAAGGAACTGGACCTTCTCAGGGTGTTGCCTCCTGACAGAGAAACAAATAAAAAACTATCCTAAATGTTATGATTTTTATGACTGGATGAACATTTAGATTTTCAATTTAAAGAATTCACAGTTTAAAGTAAAAGAAATATCATAAAGTTCCTTAGACGTACCTTCTTCAAGTCTAACAAAATTATCAGACATTTATGCTACGTTTGTGCAGCAAAAATGTTTTGTACCACTATCATGTTTCCAGAGGTCGTGAAAGGTCAACCAACCCCTACCTTTTACAAATCTGACAAAACTGGTGTCAGTGAAGTAAAGACTTTCATTTGTGCCTCTATAATTAAAAAAATATTGATAGTTTCCAGAGGTCATCAGAGGTCAACCATCATATTTACTACATCAAACAAATTTGGTGTCAAACGACAGACTGCAAGGTATGAAAATACCCTAAATCATCCTCAGTTATCAACTAGCCAATCCCACTGGTTTTCAGATTTGGAACGGTTTGAATAGAACTGGGTTTTAGGTTTTAAGTTCTGACTTCAGAAGTAAATGGAGCAAATAATAAGTAGCCATCAACACATTTGTTAGCTTCAGCTTGTACAGAGAATGCTTATCTTTTCATAGCCTTCTTATGAAGCAAATTACACTTTGCTTGAATATTTTTGGCTGTTTTTGGTCATTAACAATCATTTGTATTTAATATTTATTCTAAGCCATGCAAAAATTGTTTGGGGAATATAGTTTTGTTCACAGCATGTGGATATTCTGCTTTTTCCAGGTCAAAGTTCGCCTGGACTGCCCGCGAGGTCGGCACTACGACGAAATCGAGATCCTGACGGCGAAGGCGTGTCGCTGCGACATGTGCCGCAAATCCCGCTACTGACAATTTCACCGCTTCCGTACAAAACGCTGCATTCCAACAATTCACCGCATAAAAATCAGAAACATTTAAAAACAAAACAAAACTACTTCAGCAGAAACTTTTCCACTTCTGTCCACGCTTTGAGTATACAAAATATGCCTAACTCACTGAACTGGAAATGTTTCACATTTTTGCTCCTAATTTTTCTTTATTCATCGAAAGCAAGACGGCCGCTGTGCTGACACTTTTAGTTGTTCCTGGTCCACACCTGAATCAAATGAAAAGTCATGCTTATGACTGAATAATTTGTCTCAGAAGACTTGTCTAAACTTAGCAGGACTCCAGTTGACTAAACTCTAAAATCCTGAAGAAGTCAACAAAATTAGCTTTGTATGCATCTCAAGTTCTTCTTAATTACTGGATGAAAAATGTGTTTTAGTTTCACTTTTACTCCATTTGTCGGTCATGTTCTGTAAGAAAAAGTGACAAAAGTGTAAAAACTGAACATTTATAAAGTGTGGAACACCAGTGTCCAAGGTGTGGCCATTAGGATGATTCTGCATGACCTTTGACATTAGACAGATATTGAATATCTAAATGTCTGTCTGCATCTGGATTCTAGATGCAGACAGAATCCAGAGGGAGTTCTTCACAGTAAAAGTGGAAAATGTTGTTGGCTACAAAAGGTTTTAGTCCTTTTTTTTATGTTTTTTTTGTCTTAATTTGCTTTTTTTTTTAAGTGAATAGGAAGTGAGAGCACAAATCTCCGCCAACATTTACTAAAACAAAGACCTGGACACATATGTTCAGTAAAGTTAGCAAAATAAGACAGTCTCTCCCTAGTCCATTCTAAAGAAATCATAATTATAGACAAAAAATGTAAACAAATAAAAAGAAAAAACAGGCTTTTCTTTAAATAAAAAGCCAAACTGCGACATTGTTTTTATATTTCAGAGATACGATGATTTACAAATCCCTTTTCTGCTCAAATCTGAATCAGTTGTTTGCTTAATTAAAATACTGCATGTTAATTTAAGACAGAATAAGTAAAAAATATATATTTTGATGTATTTTTAATTGGAGAAAAAGGCGACCTGCACGTTCTCTGAATTTGGTAAATGTGGCCTACAGGTTTGGACATCACCAGTCTAGAACAAGATGCATAACACAAACAACAGACGTGGCATTGATAGCTACTTTATTTGCTCACCTCTCTGCTAACTCGGTCAAATAAATCAGTACAAATCACATAAAATGGTCAAATACTGAGGATATGTCATATTGCAATAACCATTATACAAAATAGGAGACCAAAAGAATGTAGAAAATGTATTTATTATAAATCTGAACTTAAATGACCATTTGTAAATAATATCTGTAAATTAAACAGACTGTTGGAAATGGTAAATTAAACAAAATAATGCACTACCTACTTCCTTTAAATAAATATTTGCCAATTCTTCATCTACTACTCGTTGTGATGTTGTTTTTGTAACAATGAACTGTTCTTATATTTATAGTAAATGAAAAGACAACACAACACAGGAAAACAATGAACAGATTGTAATTTAGTTATTTGGCTTCTTGGTCTGGCTTCTTTAATAGGCCCATCATAGCATGTTCTGTAAAAAGGTAAAATTGGTCATTTAATTTTTAAGTATTTAATTAAATTATTGTTTAAACCATAATTACATAAAATTAAAACACTAAGGAAGTAAAATATAACAGTTCAATTTGTGGTGAATACGCACCTCTGCCATTTTTCTCTCCCAGCAGGTGTGCACAGGTAAAGCGTTCCCCAGGTGGATTGTGCACAGTTATTGGTTCTGGGTCTGCAACACCAGGGAATGGATTAGTGGTGTGTTTCTACTTTGAGTAATTATTGGAATTAAAATATATTCTGCTTGGCCTGCTTTGTAAATGTTCCATTAGCTATGCATTTAAAGGAAATATTCTTGTTTTGATCATTTTTCAGCTGTGTATTTCCTGTAATGGTTTCTCCCAATTCAGTTGCCTTCTTATTTAAGCAGGCTGTCATTCATTGTTTCGGTTTGGTTTGGGTTTTCTGTTGCACTAAAATGAAAGAAGCGTCAATCATTTTGGGTCCCACTAATGTTCTAGTTTTAAATGTAGCAAAGCTTTTAGCATGAATGAACTTAATCTGAGTAAAGTTCTGTGTAGGAGTACACTTCTAAAAATCACCTGTTTAATCTTCAGGAGGTCTGAAGATGAAAGGGAAGACCTTCCTGCAGAAAGAGAGAGAAGAATACAAACTGAACAGTCAACACTGGCATAAAAAGTTATTTTTTCACATCGCAGCTATTGTGTTTCTCTCTGAGGCTGAACTGCAAGCTTACGCCATACATGGGCTTGTCAGGCCTAAATGTGCCTGGGGACATCTGGCATCTGGCTCACCAGACTTGTCAGAGGAATATTAAAAAGTCTGCAGATAATAGCTGGATTTCCCCAACACGGTGTAATCTGTCAGCTTCTTACTTGGACTTCTACAGTACAATTCAGCTCTTGCTCCAGCTTTGGGCATGAACGTCAACAGAGCTCAGTGACATAACCATCACAGGTCTGAGTGTGCTGAACAGCCGTGCCTTTTTAATTTTTCTCCAAATATATTTTATGTTTGTGGGTTAAGAAAAAACAGACTGGAGAAGCTGTGGTGTGATTACAGGAGGAGCATCAATCGCCTGCCAGACTCCAGTAATGTTGGAAGTTGAATTGAAAAACTTAGCTGCTTATGAAACTTGTCACAAGCTGTTGATGTCTAATGCTCTTTATTTATTGTGTAATTAACCAACCTGATGAGTTGCTTGAGAATCCCTGGTTTCTCAGGCGTGCTGTCCTTCTCTGCTGTGAACTCTGTCACCTCAGGCTGTGGAAGAAATCAAACTCATTAAGCCGTTGAAGAACCACCGATTCTAGGGCTGGGCAATAAATCAATACCAATATATCCTGGTAGACACGTATTCACAATCATAAGAAAATAAATCTGATTGAATGTCCGATAATTTAAAATCCGATCCAGAACCGCACAGCATTCTGGGAGATGTAGGCAGAGGAAAGGTATTAGCTGCTCAACCTCCAGCTAAGTTTAGGGCGGTGGAACCAAGTAACTCTTTGGTTACCTAGCAACTCACTCATTCTATGGTTACCTAGCAACGACCTGTTGCGCAGCAGCAGTTTAAGGTTGAACCAATGAGCCTCATAACTGCTTAAAAATAGAAAAAAAAGTGTCGTGAAGTGAAAGAAGAAAATGAGAACAACACCTCAAGAGGAAACTGGATAAAACAAGAAATTCCACGCCACCAGTTTGGCCATATTTTGGATATTTAAAACAAAAAACTAATCAATAATTATCAAGATCGACCTATATGTCACACTTGTATCATGATAAGTTTTTCATCCACATTGTTGAGCCGTATTCTATTCTATTGGCACACCTATCTACTTCACATAAAAAAAACAAAAGATTAACATGACATAAATGGGAGAGTTTTGGTTTTTTACAAAATATTGAAAGGAAATTCAGTGTTGTTGTAAATTTTATATCACAAATTATTCATATAGCAACACCCTCTGCCTTTTTCAGTGTCTGAACTTGCAGTGCTGACATGTTGTTTGTCTCATCCATTACTCTATCACTATTCCATTTGCATTATCATTTTTCTCTTTTCTCTCACTCTTTCTACCAAAAACTGACAAAAGTTTTCTGTTTAGTGTTTTAGTCTCAGCTGGTATCATTTTTGAAGGACAATTTTATTTACAGAGATGTATCTAAAATGTCTTCAACTTCCAATGTCTATTGGCCTTGACAGTATTGACAGTGTGTTTTTGCATTATATATACCATTACATCACTTAAAAATGGTCTCAAAACAACAATATTGTTTATCACATTCACTTCTGGGGCAATATATCATCCAACAAAATTTGTTATTGTGACAAGCCTACTCCTGTTCTTATCCAAACCTGTAAAATACATTAACCAATCTCCAGGAGCCCTGACAAAAGAGAAGCTCCATGAAAACGTTCGTCAGACGTGTCATGATGAGCTTCGTGAGAGAAGGGCACACTTTGTACAGAACATGCTGTCCAAACTGAACCATTCTAAAAGCTCGAAGATTTGTACCGCCGCCACTGACAGTTTGAAAATATTTTTTTTTTCTACCTGTGACAAATGTTAAGAACAAACTAAGCAAAGGAAGGGGAGAAAAAAGCCAAAGTGGACGAGTGGAAGAACAAAGGATCAGGTGAGACAAAAGGCCGAGGGCATGACGGCAGCGGAGGAGGGTAATTTGGGGGCTTAGTTGCTAATCAAACTGAAGCACAATCAGCAGAAACGCTCATGTACACATAATCACACATTTACTCATACAACCTGATGTAATGCCATTATTAACCATAATCGCCCTCGTTATCCCATCTGTCAGTGCAGGTAGCCTGAGGCTGTAAGGAAGACGCTACATGTGCTTCTATTTTTACACCTAAATGGGTTAGATAAGAAACTAAAAAGGGATATGAGAATGAAACTGACAGATTAATATTTTCTAAGTATACAAATTAAAATAACTATAATTTGAGATTAAGGATATTACGCTTCCTTGAAAAAGTCAGGGCTAGAAGCAGTTCAAACCCAAATGAAAGCACAAAGTCATGCAAAATGTAAATTTTGCACAATAAATCTCCTTTAGTAAAAAGTTTCACCTCTTCAGAAATTACTGAATCCTGCGTTTCCTCCTCCACTGTGTGCTGATGCTCCAACTCCATCGTCCTGCAAGATAAACGTAACACCAACCTTTGTAAAATACCTAATTTTATTATGATTTTATTTATTTATATTTTACTTTTACATTAAATTTTGCTTAGATCAAATAAGGAATTTCACATTTAATTGGATCAGTTTTAATTAATTACAGCAGATAGCAGAAAATATTGAACATCTATGTTTAAAATTAAACATAACTTACAAATATTCATGTCAAAATGTAAAATATTTTCTCCTTTTCTAAAATCCAAGAGCAGAACTTTCTTCTGCTCATAAAAAGTAACTTTTATTTAAAGTAAAATTTTAAGTGAGGTTCTTTTTACGTTTTAATTTAAGCCAAATTTCACACTAGTAACTTTACTTAAGAAAAAATATCAAAGTAACTGTATTTTTACTTGAGTACATTATTTTCTACTTTTTTCACCTTTGGTTAAGCACAAAAAAACAAAACAAATCCTTGCTGCAGGCCACCATGTAGACACATACTCAGACATAAAGACAAAGCTGTGAAGCAGCTTGTAAGAAACCATTGAGAGCTGAACACTGACAGCTGTAGATGACGCACTGATATACTGTTATTGTAGCGTAAACTCTCATCTCTGGGTTTTAATCTGTGAGAACAGCTCAAAGATTACTAGAGAAATGCTGCTGATGCTCCCGGCTTTTTTGTGTTTTAGGATGTTTATACAGTTTGTGCATCTAAGCGTCTGCTCATCGAGTGTAGAGGATTCTGTTTATATAAGGGAAATACAATCTGAAGTCAGGAAAAAACCTTTATCATGTGTGTACGCACAATCGAAATAATCGTTTACGCCCCACTGATCGGACTGTCAGAGTGATTGATGTGGCGCCCGCTCGCCCCTAGTGTCTGTTATATCTGGGTGAACTGCAGAAGCGCATTCGTGTGTGAGTAAAACTGTGATAATTACAGTGAATGAGTGTACCGAAGCCTTTGAGATGCTGCTTGATGATGTAAAGGTAACCAGCATGCTGGTCTGGTGTTATAAAAGAGCAGGAAACTTTTAAGTAATACATGAACTCAAATATGTATTCAATGTTTAGATTTTTATTATAATTTTATAGTTGAGTGGTTTTTCAATCTCTGACATGGCACAAACCGAGAATCCAACACTGTGAACCTATCTAAAAGTAGGATGAAATTTGGCTCAATGTCATTGCATTTTTGTTCTTTGTTAGTTTTTATATCTGCTGAAACACGCAGCTATATTTACTCAGCAATAAACCCATAACCACTATCAACTGTAAGGGCTAAACCAGGGTTTGTGGAATGTACAGTACCATCCTCCATTGTCCACCTAATCTGAGAAATCTGTTGAATCTGATATAGATAAAAAAAACTTTGAGGATAATTTCCAATGACTTTGCTTGTATTGAAAGCACTGAATCTATTTGGACAGCTTGAGTGAGGGTTGCAACACAGAGATCAGTCCCAGATGAGTACCTTAATCTATGCCTCTTTGATTCAGTAATCACAGCAATATGAGCTGCTGTGATCTCACCTGGTATAATGTGAAAAGACTAAAATATCTGTATGTGCTGCTTGGCAAAGTCACTTTATTTAAATAGCACAAAGTGCTTCACAGGAGCCAAAAATGAAAAAAATATAAATCAAGAAACGTTTGGGCTGACCGGGGGCTTAATTCTGTGTTTATTGTGGAGCTACAATTTAAAAATTGCCTTTCTTTTCCAATAGAAAGTATTCCAAACTAAAGACTTCTTTGTTTTTTCCTGTTCTTTGTGTCTTTCCTGCTGTATGAAACCCCAGTTTATCACAGCAGGTTGCTGCTCATACTGGAGGTTTCCTTCTGTAAAACAGAGCAGTTGCTGCAAACTCAGCAACTCGACACAATCAACCTGGTAACTCCAGAAACGTAAATAAGTGTTAAATAAAATACGATTAGATTTCCATGCGTGCAAGTTTGTCCGAATGTGACAGACTGAGTTGTACTGGAATAAAATCCACAGAACACAATTTACAGATGGAAATGGGGTAATATTTGGGAAAAAAACCATAATTCTGAATATTCTGATAGGATTTTTTGGCCTGTCTCAAATTTCAATTATCTGCTTTTTAAGAGTAAAATTTGCTAAAGGAACTCAAAAAAGAAAAACTTTGTTCAGTTGCAAAAAGCCTGAGATAATTCCAGGAATGCTAAACAAATTATAGCACTGATACAACTGACTTTACATGCTTCTGATACAGGAATTGTCAGCTAAACATGTCTTTTATAGATATAAATATGAAACTCTTTTACCATTATACCAAAAAAGGCTGCATTATTAATAGCATAATTTGTTAGGGTTAGTTAATCCAACCTCAAGTTTGTGTGACTCTAATATGAATATAACTTATCTTCGTGTACTCACTCAGTCACTGATTTGCTGCTTTCAGCCTCCATGTCTTTCATTAATTGTTTAATGATGGCGTCCTCTAGTGGTGAGTCCCCGCGGCTGCGCTTTGGCCTTGGCTCATCAGAATAAGTGGGAATGATCGGCATTTCCGTTGTCTAAAATAAAAATACAAAACTTAACAGCTCTTTTTTATATAAACTTACATCAGGGTAGATAGCTTTAATATTACACAAAACCTAAACGCAGAAATGATTTTGCATGAAAAAAGGCTTTACAAAGGCTAAACTTAGGCTTTAGTTTGTCTTTAGGGAATAAGAAAGCATAACTCACCGTCTCTCTTTGATTCCCTGAAACAAGATAAATATTTCCACATTAGAGGATCTTTTATTTGCTCTTTATCACATCCAACTTGCCTAAAAGCTTGTGATCACGTCTTCATCTCCGTCTTAATTGCGCTAAAGCTCCACTAGCAAATAAATAAACCTTAGTTTTTTTTAGTAGTGATACTGTCTGCCTATCGAACGGATGCTGCATCCATTCTCACCAACGAATGTGTTCTTCTCCAGGTAGAGGATGATAGCAAAGGGATAGAATGACAGCTTCTTCGCATCATGTTTGCACACTTTCCCCCAGTTCTTTTTGTCTGGAAGGCAAAGTCAAGAAATTATTTAGGTGATGGATGGCTGACAGTATCAGTGTGTGCAATATTTGTACCACAAAGGACTGTTTTAAGTGCAATAATTGTTGGCTAACATATTTCAAACCCTTTTGGGGCCCTAAGAAGACATTTATTTGGGGCCCCATACCAACATGTCAACACCAGAAGCTTCATCATTCCTAAACTACCGTATGGAGGTACCATACCTACTGCCTTTTAATTGGCTTACAACATAAGTGTTATTAATTGATTAATTAACATCATGCCAATGTTTTTAATTGATTTTAAACTTAAAACAGTAGAAAACTAGATAAGGATTTTGAAATGCAATGAGGCATGAAAGTGTTATTTTAACTATTTAAAAATGACTGCAAGTATTATGAATTTTCATTATTCATGCTATTGTAATATTTAGCCTTTTGGAGAGAGTCTCACTGCAGCAAATACCTAAAAGGCTAAAGGTTGCAGAGCACAGGAGGTACAGATGAGAAAAATTATTCATAAATTGCAACTGATTTTCTCATCAGATTACTTGTCCAATAATAATGACAAGGGACATTATTAGATTTTCTAATGATCTCCAGTCCTGTTGTATGGTCGGAGTGGTTGAATTGATCGATAGATAGTTGGATTGACAGATGAGCGATCAGACTGATGGATGAAATGTGAAATTGATAGAGATATAGATGCATGGTTCCAAACAGACAGACGGTCGGATGTACAAATAGGTACATGGAGAGCTGCTTGGATGAACAGCACTATTTAATTTAAATAGATTAATTTAAGAATTTATTTATTTACCTTTGGGATTAATAAAATATTTTTGAATTTTAATTTGAACACTTTTTTGAACACAACTTTCATTAAAAACCAGTATAATGACACTGGTAGAGGGAACTTACTTTTTGAAGCTCTCATAATCATCATGTTGATAATTTAACAAGGAACAAAATCTGAACATAAAATATTTTTAAATTTTTTCTTTTCCAGTTTCTGGAAACTACTTTAATCAATACCAAATAGTCTTTGAAACTATAGAAATTCAGTATTTTTTTCTTATCATCAGTTTCCCATCGTAGATGCAAACAGCAGACCAAAATCACAAATTTAATCCAAAGGAATACCCATGTATCCATACCCATGATGAGCCAATTTCAGGTTGACAGATCAAACACTGGCTAAATGGTTGGGTGATGTATATTAAGACAAGGATGGGCGAACAAAGTAAAGGAAAGGATACAAGGAAAAATGATGAAATGTTGAGTGAAGAAGGGCTGGAGGCAGTCCAAGTTGCCAAGGACCGCTCTGACAATTTCCTGAAAGCACAAAATGTGAGACAGGGTAAGAAAAAGAAACATACACAGATGAAAAAAAAACAGTTTTAGCTGACAAAGCCTCAGTAATTACCTCAATTTCTTTATCCATGCTTCCTTCTTGTAAAACCTCATCTTCACTGAGTATATAACAAAAATGTACATCACAAATACAAATGACTTTAATAACAGACTCAGGTCAGTAAAAACACACACAAAAAGTCAATATTGACACCCTAAACATAACATAAATAGAAAACATAAAAGCATGATGCATAAAATCTAGAAAGAATTTGTAAAAATACATTTTAAAAATTATATAAACACATTTCAACCAGTGGCCCCATAATCTGTGTAAGTAATTTGTGAGTGTCACATTTATTCTTTTTAGCCCACCATCCAAACATTGTCCTGGAGTTAAACAAGATTACTCCCTCGTTTTTAGACTGCCAAGCCTAAAAACTACACCTGAAATAAAATAAATAATATAAATTAAATTTGAAAATATCTGATTGGAAAATCAAAATTATCATTTGATATTTTGTAAGGGTTTTGCATGTTCAGAATTTAAATGGTCAAATTTAGAGTTTCTGATCATTCGTAAATAAATAAAAATCCAACTCAAAATCTAGCAAGACAGAAAATGACATGTGGGTAAACTAAAAACAGAGGCAGTTAATGGCTAAAATTGCCATTACAGTGGTTAGGTATCAGAAAATGAATTCAATAATGATGGCATTCACAAAAAGAAATTAGAAAACACAACTGACAGAATATTTGTAGCTCTGGCTCTGAGTCAACAAAAATACACCAGAGTTTCTTTCCCTTCTGTTAAAAGGTTGTGATTTTCCCTCAAACCTCTGAAGGATGCCAGAATAATGTAAAAACATAAATATCTGCCTTGCCTGAAGCTGTTTCCTCCTCTAATCTTGAATTTATAGATTAAACTATCGGCTGTAAAGAAGCGAGTTTCTGGGGATGGGAAAGAAAAGGGCCGCAGCGCCATCTCTGACCTGCCGTAACTGAAATTAGATAACGTACAAACAGTTTTCAACCTTTTAACGCATTTTTTAAAGAATTGTTCAACTTGTTTTCAAGTAGTTTTGTAAATAAACTCCCTTTCTAACCGTCTTCTAATTACCGTAATAGCAGCAGAAAAATGGCGTCGTCAAATTCGTCTTCTCAGTTGCGACTTCAATCTCCGGCAGGCGGCAGGACGTCAACGGTTAACAACCCGCGCCTGTCAATCAAAACGGTTTCTCGTGTCTTTATTCCCGCCTCTACGTCAGTTGCACTGCTCTGATTGGCTTCGTTGACATCCAATCAGCGGCGCCAGGGCAGATGTCACTATGGTGACGGCAAAAAACCGCCCAATTGTGTGTCACATGACTGCAAGCTGATAACAGGAAGTTTTGTGCACGTTGTCATCGTTGAGCAAGGTAGATTTATTGTTTAGTTGACATTTTCTGCTGTTCCTTGTTAAAAGTGAATAATTTGGGGTTTATGTTATTTTATCTTAAATTCGTTCAACGGAGAATTTAGTGGTTAGTTAAAACTATTGTCGTGCTTTGGGTTTCCGTTGTTAGGAGGCGTGTCGGTACTTGAAGATACACGACAAAAAACGAAGGGTCTCTTGCAGAAACTTTACTCCTTCCAGCACACGGAGGAATTACAACAAAAACTGAGCTGTTCTCACAATGAACTGTGCGGCTTCTGGCCTCTAGCTCTGGCACGGACAGCGTTCAGCGATGTCCGGGCAGCGAGCGGTGAGTGCCATATCCAACAACAGTAAAAACATAACAGATCAGCTGTTAGAACTGGTTGCTAAGGCAACCCCAGCTGTCAAGAACAGAATAAACAGACTTAAAACAACAATCTCGCGATGCGACCTTCCTTACACTATCCCCCTTTAGGAATACTGAGTCCCATCAGTACAGCTTATACAGCCAAAATTTAGAAAGAAGTAGTAGTTATAAGAACTTAACTACTGAAACATGTGTGCCAAAAGGGCAAGAAAACAGACTAAGTTATTTAAATTATCTGATCGTAACATTCAAGTAACTCCCTAAATTAACTAGTGCCTAAATCTCTGCGGTCTTTTTGACTAAACGACCACTAGATGTTTTAACAGTCTTTTTCAGACGCATGTGAATCCGCCTGTCGTCCATCTGGTTGGCATCCTGGGTCCTTGGGCTGGAGGTCTTCATCCTGATCATTTGACAGCGGTAGCAGAGGAACCAGGGGAACATCCTCTTCTTTTGGTGTGAATGTTTGGTCTTGGCAATTTTTTAGCAGTCTGTTTCTTTGGCGTAAAACCCAGACTGGTATCACATCACTGTCATATGGCTTGAGCCGATCGTGGTGCATCACTGTGTTGCGTTTGGGGCCCTGTATTTCATACAGCACAGGACCACGGCAAGCTGCAATAATCAATGGGCCTTTCCATTGTTTCTGAAGTTTAGGGCTTAACCCTTTCTTCTTTGTATCATCTTTGACGAACACCAGGTCTCCTACACTGTAGAAGTGTTCTTTGGCCCGGAGGTCATGCACCCTTTTTTGTCGCTCTTGTGCAGTACGAAGATGGACTCTTGCCAGGTCTTGTGCTTCTTTCAAGCCTTCCTCCAGGTTGTATAAGAAATCTCCAGCTTCCAGTGCACCAACCTTGAGGTTTGCAGTGCCAGACTGGATGTCTTGTGGTTGGTGGACTTCCCTGCCAAGCATAAGCCTATTGGGTGTGAACCCTGTCATTGTGTGTCGTGAGCTGCGATAAGCTGCTGTGAGTAGTGGCAGTTGTTCGTCCCAGTTCTTTTGGTCCTGATTCACATAACATCGAAGCATTTGTAATAAGGTCCTGTTGAAACGTTCTACTTGTCCATTGGAGGAGGGGTGGTAAGGGGTAGTTCTGGTCTTAGTAATCTGCAGGAGCTTGCAGACATTCTGAAACAGACAGCTATCAAAATTACGACCTTGATCTGTGTGTAGCTCGAGTGGAGCTCCAAACCTGGCAATGAAGTCGTAGACTAGCTTCCTTGCAGTTGTTTCAGCACTTTGATCAGGAACGGGAAAAGCTTCAACCCATCTTGTGAACTGGTCAATAATAACAAGAATGTATTTGTTCCCAGTGCTGGACATGGGGAATGGCCCGAGGATATCAAGATGTAGACGGTCCAGAGGTGCTCCAACTTGGTAGCTTTGCAGTTTTGCTCTCTTTGCCGGACCTGTGACCTTGCATGCACTACAATGTGGGCATCTCTTGACGAACAGGTGAACATCTCCACCCATGCCAAACCAATGGTAGCTCTGATGCACACGCTCCAGGGTTTTGGTTTCTCCTAGATGGCCAGAGTATGGAGGGTTATGGCATGATTCCAAGACTTCCTTCTGCATGGACGAGGAACTAATAACAGCAAGTTTGGACGTTGATCTCCAATTCTCTCCCAGGAGTAATAGAGCACTCCTTGCCTCAGTGTGACTTGAGGCCAACAGAGCCAGAACTTCCTCACTGCAGGGCTCTCCAGCGCCACTTCATCTTTGGTAGGGAGTGTCCCTGTTTCTTTCCATTTGTGAAGAACCGCGAGAACAGGATCTGCTTTCTGGAGTGTTGACAGTTGCTCAGGACTAAGGGATTCAAGCCAATTTACTTCCGGCCTCTCTGGTAGGGACACAGATGTCTGATCCCCTAATGTGTGCGATCCATTAATGGTACTGCTTCTGGTCTGGATGCACCTTACGGCTAAAGGCACAACATCATCCACGTCATCTTCAAACTTAGCCCACTGGATGTGAATTTTTTGGCAGTACCTGCACCCTTTACATGGCAGGTCTGACAGGTTAATCCCTGCCTGGTAACAATCACAATTCTCCACCTCTTCTCCTGGCATCCGTGACATGGCATCTGCATTACCATGTTGTTTGCCAGCTCGATGTTCAATCTGAAAGTCATACTGGCTTAATTCTTCAAGCCAACGGGCTAGTTGTCCTTCAGGACATTTGAACCTAAAAAAGCCAGGTCAGACTGCCATGGTCGGTCCTAAGTAGAAACTTTCTACCTAGTAGGTAATGCCGAAATTGCCGTGTGAAACGAACAACAGCAAGTAATTCACGACGAGTGACACAATACCTCTGCTGGGCCGGTGAAAGGCGGCTACTAGCATAGCTCAGAACTCGTTCCTCTCCCCATTGTATTTGTGACAAAACTGCACCAATGCTGTTGTTTGAGGCATCCGTATCCAGAATGAACTTCCCTTCAGCTTGGGGATACCCCAACACTGGTGCAGTGGTCAGTCTCTCTTTGAGCCTCATAAATGCAGACTGCTGCTCATCAGTCCATAGAAACACTGTCCCCTTTTTGAGCAGAGTATGGAGGGGCTTGCCAGCTCTGCAAAATTGGGAACAAACTTCCGGTAATAGTTACACAGTCCAAGAAAGGTTTGTAGCTCCTGTAAGTTATTGGGGAGTACCACTGCTGAACATTCTTTATGAGGGCTGGATTTGGACTGATTCCTTTGCCACTCACAACGTGACCCAAGAAGAGAACTTCTTCTTGCAGCAGATGACATTTTTGATGGTTTTAGTTTTAATCCATAGCTTTGAAACCTCTGGAAAACCTGCTCGAGCCGATCTAAACTTTGATCTACTCCATTTCCGATGACAATGACATCATCCAGGTAGATGAGAAGAGTTTCCCACTGAAGGCCCCCTGAGAACGAGCTCCATTGCTCTCTGAAATGTACTTGGAGCGTTGCATAGTCCAAATGGCATTCGAGTGTATTCATAAAGGCCCCCATTTGGTGATAAATGCTGTCTTTTCTCGATCTTTACTATCCACTGCAATCTGCCAATAGCCGGATTGAAGGTCGAGAGTAGAGAACATAATGGCTCCACCCACAACATCAAAACATTCTTCGATCTGGGGTAATGGATAAGCATCCTTGATTGTTAGGTTGTTCAGACAGCGGTAATCTACGCACCATCGTACTCCTCCATCCTTTTTTCGAACTAGGACCACTGGAGAAGCCCACTCAGATGTTGAGGGTGTGATTATGCCCTCCGCCAGCATTTTTTTTAGATGCGCTTCCTCCTCGCCTTGAAATCCAAGAGGGGTCCTTCTCACAGGTTGACGCACAGGTCTGGCAGACCCAGTGTCAATTTTGTGTGTAACAGCAGATAAGTAGCCATGGTCAGAGTCACTTTTAGCAAAGATGGATTGGTATGTGAGGAGTAGCTGAATGAATCGCTGTTGCTGTTCCTCACTGAGGGTCTCACTTATGGTAGCCACCAAACTTTGAAGGTGCTCAGGAATGTCAGAGATTGTTGCTACTCTCCCAACTACCAGTGATGGTGCAGGCATTGCATCTGGTTTTGGTGCAAATGGGGGCAGAGGATAAACTTCAACTAAGAGTCCAAGACACACTCCTCTCTGTAGAGCCACTCTCTTGGTTGAAAAATTGCACACTCTGATTGGTACCTTTGGCTTCATGGTGACCACAACACTTCCAGAGGCTACATTGTTTGCAATGTTCAAGGGTTCCAATAATGCTGTAACTCCTGGCTGTGGGTTCTCCACTTCACCCCACACAACACATTCAGATTTGGCTGGGATGACTGAGGTTCTTTCCAGAATTACTCTAGCCACACAGTAGTCTGATCCATCATCTCGCACAATTTTTGAGGGGATCAATTCGTCCCCAATAAAAAACTTTGCCTTGCATAGATGACAACATCATGGGCCTTCATCAGATCCAATCCAAGGAGGACAGAGTCTCTTATAGGGGCTACATGCACTTCCCAGTCTATGGATTTGGACCCAATCTGGAAGGTCACTGTGAGTCCATGTTTAGCTTTCATGCCATCTCCGACTCCTGCATTTAGTAGGTAGGTATGGTGAAGGTCTGCGGGTGCAGAATTACCGTTCAGGATTTTCTGATAAAGCTCCTCTGATATTACAGTTGTCTGAGCTCCAGTATCAGCTACGGCCTGCGTTGGGATGCCATTTAGGGTCAGTAGAATTTGCAGGCTCTCACCCTTCTTCTTAGTGCAGCCAACCTGTCTGCCTTGTAGTTGGTAATCTGAGGTTGCGGTTCTATTTGACTGCAGCGGGTTGTCTATATACTTGTCGCTATTGTTTCTTGCAGTCACAGGACTGGGAGCCCTAATGCAGTCCTTCCTAAAATGCCCTGTCTCTCCACACTTAAAACACGGGGCCAGTTGTTGCACGATTTGGACTTGAGTTTGAGAACGCCCTCTGCTGGGCTGATAAATTTGTTTTCTCTCTGTTTCAGGGCTTTGGGCTGCCTTTGGAGTTTTGGGATCCGACACTTATGGGCTGCAAATTGGCAACCTGAGCTGTAGGTTCCCACGGTGCTAACAAGGGTCTTCACTTGTTCTGCCAACGCAGCAAACTGATCAGCTGTGACATACTGGGAGTACTGACCCTGTGGACATTGTTGCACTGTCATCGCACATGTCCCCCTCATCAACTCCATGAAATGCGCCTTGCTCTGTTTTTTTACTTCTGTGTCCCGACCCACCGTAGCTCTAAAGTTATGCTCATGAGCCTCCACAAACTTTTGGGCCTCTACGAAGGAGCTTGGGTCACGATTCATGACTTCAGTATGCTACTTTCTGGTTTCTCAAGCCTTTGAGGAAAGCATCAGTTGCCAATTGGTCCTGCAGCAGGAGATCTACCCCTGGATATGCAAGGGTGGTCAGGCGCCTCACCTCCTCTGCAAACTCAACGCATGTCTCCCGCCCCTGTCGAAGTTCTCCCAGTCTTCTTCGTACTGTTGTGGGAGGATCTTTTTTTTCCCAAAGCATTGAGTGAGCTGTTCCACCAAGAGAACATAATCCTCCTTTATGCGCTCTGGTAATGAACAAACATAGCGTACTGCAGCTCCCCTCAGACACTCGTGCAGCCTGTCCACTCGTTCAGCAGCACTCCATCCGTGTTTCCTCGCTTGGCGTTCGAACGGCATCAGAAAAAGAGTCCCAGTCCTCATTTCCATCATATGTGGCTAATTTAGGCCTCTGAAACTCTGACCAGTTGTTATAATGGCCTCCAGTATTATTTTTGCCTTCTTTCATCATTGTAGGTAAAAAGTGTGTTGGGCCTCAGGTTCACTGTCCCTGATGTCTCTGTGTCTTGGGTCAGGTCCAGGGGTGGTGGTTCGTCTCACTGGGCCTGAGCTTCGTGATCTTTCATTTATAACCTCCAGCTCAGCTGCAAAAGGAGCGCGAATACGTGGTCTAGTTGTCACATCCAAAGGGGCATGTGTTTCACATGTATGCCTTTCTCTTGTAGAATGAATTGGAATTAACTCATCGCTTCTCTCAGGAACAGTATGTGATGCTTGGTTTTGCTGTACATCTGATTGTCCAGTAATATGTGAAAGGACAGGAGCCAACATCATTTGAAAGTGTCTTGTTTGTTGATTTTGGTTTTCCAGCAAAGCCTGTAACCACTTTGGAGCTGTGTCTGCCTCTCCAGGGCCAGCTGTAGCACCTTGTAAATCCTCTGTCATTTTATTTTATTTTATTTTTTAGTTGGTAAGTTCGCTCATGCTCTTATATTGACAGAATACGACCAAAAACAGCCTTCATCAACGCTGTGCCAACTTTGTTACTGTTACCGTTATTGTGAAGGGCTGGACCGGTAGTGCTACGCGGCAGTACTGCAGCAGCTTTATTACTGTCTCAGCGCGATTTCTTTTCCTGCTCTAGTTGTAGCTTGTCTTTAAGTTGTAATTAGTTCAGGATGGCTTGGATATTTTCTTTACGATTGGATTCACTCACAAAAGTCTTGTAGAGTATCCCACTTCTGACACCAGTTGTCGTGCTTTTTGGGTTTCCGTTGTTAAGGAGGCGTGTCGGTACTTGAAGATACACGACAAAAAACGAAGGGTCTCTTGCAGAAACTTTACTCCTTCCAGCACACGGAGGAATTACAACAAAAACTGAGCTGTTCTCACAATGAACTGTGCGGCTTCTGGCCTCTAGCTCTGGCACGGACAGCGTTCAGCGATGTCCGGGCAGCGAGCGGTGAGTGCCATATCCAACAACAGTAAAAACATAACAGATCAGCTGTTAGAACTGGTTGCTAAGGCAACCCCAGCTGTCAAGAACAGAATAAACAGACTTAAAACAACAATCTCGCGATGCGACCTTCCTTACACTATAATGTTTACGAAAATTTTAATTTAACTGTGATTAATGAATAATGTTTACAGCTTTAAGTTCAGCTCTTGTACTTTGCTATGGCTCTTACATTTACAATGCGTTCATGTCATTTTATTCTGCTGTTTAATTGCCATGCCCCGTTTGTTTCTTCATCCTTGACAGAGCTGGGTTTTCAGCATCAGATGTCTCCCATGCCTGACTCTTCACATTCTGTTGCCCTGAACACCGGGTGTCAGATGCCTCTGCTGGGTCTGGGGACCTACAAGCTCTGTGGCCCTGCAGATGTTTATCAGGCTGTGGATGCTGCTCTTGCTACTGGATACAGATCCTTCGACAGTGCAGCGGTCTATCGCAATGAAGCTGACTTAGGCAAAGCTCTGAGAGAACTTCTTCCAAAACATGGCTTGACTAGACAGGATGTGTTCATAACCAGGTAGTTATCATTTTTTCTTCTGTAGTTAATTGTTTACATTGCGGGTAATGTCCTTTTCTCTATGTTTTGTTGCAGTAAACTGGGCCCTAAGGATCAAGGTGTGAGGGCGATGGACGGGGCCCTCCACAGTTTGTCCCAGCTGGACTTGGAGTACATTGACCTCTACCTGATCCACTGGCCCGGTACTCAAGGACTGCCAGTGGCTGACGACCGCAACCCAGGTACAGGACAGATCATACTATTATTTTACTTGGAAAAATAACATTTTATTGCAATCAAGTGCAATGCTCTTCCTTCCTCCTGTGGCTCTTACAGATTCTTCACAGTGGTTGTTTTTAGTTTTTCACCGACACATTTTTACTCTTAACTCTTGTAATTAAGATTTTACACTGGAGATCAGATTTTATTTCACTTTAGTATAATAAAAATTAATATCTCAGTGGTTAAAGTGTTTTTTTATTTCCCAGGTTTGCTGAATGATTAGTGCATTATGTACTGTGTTCACTGAGTAACACTGACCTCTCGTGTTTGCTTCCTAAAACATAGAGGCAGGCTTTGTGTAATAGGATGATGTAACGTTTGATTCCAGGTAACCGAGCTCAGAGTTGGGCTAGTCTGGAGGAGCTGCATGGTCAGGGGAAGCTGAGAGCCATTGGAGTCTCCAACTACACACCAGCACAGATGAGAGCTCTGATGCAAAGCTGTAAAGTCCCTCCTGCAGTCTTACAGGCAGGACACATGAGATTTACCCCCATTATGCATTAATCTGTTTAATCACAGTGGATTTCTGCAAGACTGCCAGTCTCTCACATTGTTCAGCTCTCCTTTGTTCTCACTGCAGCATTTCAAAGCAGGTTTGAGTTCTGAACTTAGACTAGGCCATTCCAGGCCTTAATCTTTCAAGGATCAACTTTCTGTTGAAGACTCATTTTGGTCCGAGCTTCAGCTGTTGGCTGAACTGCATGATATTTAAGTACTAAAGCTGTGTTATGTAACTTTTATTTAAAAAAAAAAAAAAAAAAAAGAAGTTTTTTACATATTTGTTGGAACTGTCACCATGACAGCATAATATGAGACACATAATATGTGAAAAAATTAATCTACTCCACCTCCTCCTGGTGCTAGCCTTAGCATTCACAACAGAGTCTGTACAGTAGCAGAGAACAAAGTACTAGTGATAAATGAAATTATCGACCAGTAGAACAAGATATTTTTACAGTCACCTTGATAAAATAACAGCCAAAGTAATTTTTTTTTTTATCAAGAAATGGCTTGGGCCATTATTTTAGAATATTATAATTGGGAAAAATGTCTTGTTTTTCTCTATGATAGTACTTTTTCACTATTAAGGAATTATTTACTTAAAACAAGCTAACACTTGTTGCTGAAAAGTTACTTATAAGTTAGTTTTGTCTTATTTCAAATATGCTAAGTAGACCAAAACTACTCAGTAATATTTTATATTTTTTGCAGAGTGTCTGGTTCTTCAGAAATTCAGAACTCTGAAATTCAAAGTTCTGAATTTTTGCTTCCTGCAGGTGGAGTTTCACCCGCGGCTCTGCCAGCCTGAACTGAGGAGTCTGTGTCAGGAGTTTGGTGTCTGTTTTCAAGCGTACTCATCTTTAGGGAAAGGAGAGCTGCTCACCGACCCGGTGATCCTAGAGGTGGCAAAGAACTGCGAACGCACACCTGCACAGGTGCACATCACTAACTGTGTCTCCATTAAACATAAAGCTGCACAACTTGAAGTTGCAAAAATACATTTGCTTAACGGAAACACACCAATTTCGAAAAAAGCTCACACGTTTTTGATAAAAGCGCTTTTTGAGCTGGGATCAGATGAGTCTTCATCCATATGGACATAGATGTGTTACAGAAGTGAAACGGAAACTTTTTCTCATCACACGAGTCACGTGATCAACATCTGGATGTTACACCTGGCCAAAACTATGATGACCACGACAGGAAGTAGGAGCAGGATGACGGTTTGCTTTTATTTTTTAAATGTGAAGTGATGCCGGCTACTCCAGAGCTCTCACCGCATTGCAGTTCATAAAAACTCCTGTGTCATTTGAGCGTTTTGAATCCATAGCTCGTCTGTAAAACGACCGACAATAATTTCCCCAGATGTCGCCGAGCCAAAGTGTCAGGAGTTTGACGCTCCACTGCCTGAACAGCATCCCAACATTTCCTCTCATGGTTGAAGCATGATGAGCATTAGCACCACGGCTGATGGATAAATCTCATGTAACCATTTACATCTTCAGCTGCCATGTTTTTAATGACTTATCGCTTCAACAAGCTTATTTAAATGTAATTTTAATTATTTAACAGAAACAACCTGATTGTAAAATTGTGTTTTTTCGACATTAGCAGAATATAGACAAAGATTTGTGCATATTTTCATTTTAAATGCAACTACTGTGTTAGTGCCAGTGTTTAAATTTTTTTCGTTTTGTTGCCGCCTACCAGGTTTTGTTACGCTGGGCGGTGCAGCAGGGCGTCCCGGTTCTTCCCAAATCCTCAAATCCAGAGCGAATATTGCGGAACGCCGAGGTGTTCGACTTCACCCTGAGCGACCCAGATATGGACCGGCTGTCGGCTCTGGACTGCGGTCACAGGTTCTGCTGGGATCCATCGGAGGTGGCCTGAAACAGCAGCCCTGGGTGGAAAGATCTGCCATGATGTTTTAAAACCTTAACAGAGGGAAAATGCAGACGTGGCATTTGCTACGTAGTTGAATCTCAGTTTGCTGTTTGAACCAAGTACCTAAAGGATTTCTACACATTTTAACATGTAAAGGTAAAATTGTTTTAAAAAGATTAATCTGCACATTTTTACAAAATGCTGCTGTTTGCACCTCTCATTCACACAGAATCAGTTTTACTGTGAGAAAAACTGAGCTGTTTGCCAATCGCCCACGATCACTTCCCAGTTTCACAACAATAGCAACTTTTGTTTTTTCATAGCTACCTCACTTTGTTCTGACATGAAAACGTCTAATGTGTTGAAAACATTGTGTGCTGAAAATAAAACAAAAGTCCAACTGTCATTGTTAGCAAAGAACCAATGGGTGTTTCTGTTTTTAAAAACAAACTCATTAGTTAAAGCTGAGGCCTTAAATGTTTTTTATTTTCATGCTATCTTTTGTATTTGTCTTTATTAAATGTTTGGTGCTGCAGTATTAACTTTCTTCAGCCATTCATTTCACTGTGTTTTGATTTGATTTGATATGACTGACCAACACAAAGCAGTGCAGATCTGAAGTGGATGGATAATTACAGGTTCACATTTAAAGTGTGCCTTGCATTTGTGTAACTCTGATGTCTTCAATAAAGTGTAACAAACTGTCTTCTGAAGATTTCTAATGAATAATCAGTCACCTGTGTGCAATTTAACCTCAATATGAAGCCAGATCATATTTTACATTGAAACCAACACATATATAGCAGCACCTCTCCATTAGCCACTGGTAGCCATGTTGAAACAAGATATTGAAAAAATGTTTAAACTTTTAATGAGATACCAGTAACATCCACAAATATGTACCAGAAATGTTTTTTTCAAACAGTACCTGTAAGACAGCTGCTAAAAAGAAATATACAGTAGCTTACCAAGAAAACTTATAGTCTTCTTCTTCAGTGTCAAATCACTTTTTGCTCTTTCGAAGCATGAAAAAAAAAAAATTAGCAACTTATTGTTCGGAAAAAGCTGCAATGCTTCACTTGTGACGGTAATTCTGTTACGCAGACAACAGTACTGAGTGTCGCGCTGCCAGACATGACATGCAAGCTTCAAAATAAAAATGGTAAAAAAGAAATATGCCTCGAGAATACTTGAGGCATTTTTTAAAATCTGAACTCATCTGAAACTGGAAATTAAAAAGTTAACTCATACTTTTTAAGTTTAGATTGTGCAATAAAATTAATTTACTGCAGCAACACAAAATGTTATCAAATGTTTTTTTTTAGTTTCTAGTGTAAAATATAGGACAAATTAAGACAAAACTAACTTCTTAGTGACTTTTTAGCAGGACATAGGATTTTGTTTTAAGTAAACAATTTCTTAATATGGAGGAAAAATACTACTTCCACTGGGAGATTATTTTACTTAAAAAAATGGCAAAAATGTCTTGTTAAATAAAATAATCTGTCAGTGTAACTAGTACTTTTTCTTCAATATTAAGGAATTATTTACTTAAAACAAGCTACTATATATTGCTAAAAAGTCACGTATAAGTTAGTTTTGTATCATTTCAAGTGTACCTAGAAACTAGACAAAAATACTAAGATTTGGGGGTTTTGCAGTGTTTTTATCTTTACAGTTTTCAAAGAATCGTCTTTTTACTAAACGTCAGAAGCCAAGACGACTTCAGTCAATCTTAAAATCATTTATTCATGACAGCATATATCAATTTTTACAGCTGTAGAGAAAATACATGTACAAAAAGTCATTAAAAACTGAAAGGAGAATAGAAAAGAAAAATCAGATAAAATTCTGTTTTCTTTACACACATCTGTAGATTCAAGTAATACTAACATCGTATGCAAAACTCCTGGTGCCCGTGCGGTTTTTTTTTTTTAGGTTTTTTTTTTACTCTACGGATACGGTCTGTCAGAATCTGAAATGTCTTCTCAGTCTGGACAGAGAGCTCACATCCGTCTAAACCTACTGTGCTATTTCTGGAGCGCTAAATGGGGACAACGATTGTGTCGTTTAAGGCTCTGATTGGGCAAAAAAGTTCAAGGCTGGCTCTGTGTTGTCGATTCACTGGGAACAAAAAACGTTCAAGGCAGGTCGTTTAATAACTAAGTACTTAAATCCCAGCTCAGCTTCGGTTCGGATCTAGTCCCGCTTCCACATCAGAGTTCAAGTAAATGTCCACCTATCGAGACGTAAAGCTTTCCTAAGTGGTGAAATTAAAGTAAAAAAAATGGGATCCAACAGTAGTCATCAACCGTTTTTAAACAGTCATTGGTTCAGTCTCTGCGGCACCGTTCAGATTGTCTGGAGTTCTCAGATTAAAATGCATACTAAGCAAAAATAAATAAAATGAAAAAGCTATAGAAGACTGAACCAGAGCCATAAATGTTATTAAAGACAAACCCGAGCACTTCACAACTCAACCCTACAAGCCGAGAGGAAGACGATAAGACACAAGCAGAACGAACTTATCACCATTGTTAATAATCACATATTAGACAAGCCTTGCTTTGTTTTTTTAAATCCAGCTGTGTATGAAATGTTGATTTTTATATGAGGCAATAATGATATCCATAAAATGTTTAAATATGTGCCAAGAATCGCTCATAAATCAGAGTACAATACAAGTTATTCCAGTGAGAAGTTTTATCCACACGTCGATGCTGATGAAATTTAACATTTTTCATAAAAACAAACTGACTTCTCTGAACAAAGTCTGCGGAAAGTTTGGATACAAAAAGCATCTTGTCTTCAAATGAGACAAGATGAGAACTCATCCTGCCGTTTGTTGAGGCTTGCAGCAGTCGATTCATTTAAACAGTAACATTTATCATAACAGCCGTGGATTGTGCAAAGCCTATTGCTTACTGAACAGCTGGGAAACCTCGTAAATAAACTTCTGGTTAATCCATTTTTATTTAAAACCTCCACCACAGTCATTTGAATAAATATTTACAACATATTTACAGCTAAAAATCTTTTTTTTTTTCCATGTTTGTTTTAGTTTTTTTTTGTTTTTGTTTTTTTTTGCTTGTCCAAGTCTTTAAAAAGATAGGCTTGTTTTGTGCTTTTATATTTAGGCTTTAACGTCACTGGCTACAATCTAAACCCTGAAGTTTTATAATATTTGTGCATCGTCACAGATTGTCCCACTAACAAAGATTGTTGTTCTTTTGATAAATTTGTTCTAATAAAGCAGTTCTTTGATAGTCAAGCACGATTGTTTAACATAGAAAAGGCTTGCAAGAAGTGGAACGAGAAGTTTGTATAAAAAAAACAAAACGCTAAAGGTTCCTCGATTACATTAAAAATCATGACAACACTGTGTAGAAACAGGGCTTGTTTTAACTCCTAAAAAGGGCATTTATCATCATATTTGACATTAACACCTTCAAATCTTGAAATGTAAAGAAATACCCATCGGTTTTCCAGCTACATTTAGAAACTAATCTGTAAACCACTTTCAAAAAGAAAAACTACAGCCTTGAGTCAAGCTCGCAAAAACAGGAAGGCACTACCATATATAGATATGACTGCAATGAAAGAGTCGAGAGATTTCTACCAGGCTGGATTGTTTTCTTGACCAAAAATAAGATACTTAATCTGATTATATTGATCTGAAGTATGCAACTTGATTAACGCCATGACTGTAGCTGTTGTTTGTGAGCATAAAGTTTGCCGGGATAAGCAACTGACATGGGAAGCGATAGCTTGAAGTGACTTTTTATGGAGAGATCAACTGTAGATAGACAAAAGTGGTTTTACTGAAGAAGTCCTCGGAATAAGGTTTGGACAGCGACGTTGCCATCATGTAGTTAAACCTTCATGAGTAAAACGCAGATATGTGGAGGAAAATGAGACATAATCACTACCGGGCTCCCCAATTTAAAATATTCTGTTTTTTTCCAGAATTTTGTTCCAAATTACAGATTTTTTTGGTTGACCACACAGAGCTTTTAAATCCTTAGGTTGGGTGCCAGTTTGTTGAGTATCAAATCCACTGCTTGAGGGGAACGTTTTTCCTGATTTCTTCTTTCTAATTGAATAAATCACTACAAAAATCTTGACCTAAATTACAGCTGCAGACTTTTCCATTGCTGTTTTTCTTAGGCAAACTTTGAGTTGTGTATTTAAGAACCAGAACACATCAGAACACAGTTATAAAACAAAAAAAGATGTAAAAATGATGATATATGCCCTATAACCACGCAATACCATTGCAGTTTTCTACCTCTTCTCCCAGAAAAAGCAGTTTGCCTCTGAACTGTTTGTACATGTCTTTGGGTTTCTTTGTCAAAACAAAATTTCTCCTCTACTGTGAGAAGACAATGAATAAGATCGACCAAAAACAGCAGGCAGAAATAAATCATAACCGATGGAAATGAGGTGTAATATCAAATCTATAGAAAGATGGTATCCAATTTTAAGTTAGATTTATGTGTCCTTGTGAACATTTACTTTCATAACTTATAAAAGTATAATGTTATGAATGGAAATTGTAATGCATAAGTACATTCAAGTACCAAATCCCAAAATTTATAAAGCTTATAGAGATAAATTATGAGAATCAATCAGTCAGACTTTAATTGTCAATAATATATTTGACCATCTAGATCTAGATTTTATTGACCAAGATGCTAAAGCTCTGGGAGAGAAGTGAGGACAAGATGACGACGATGGAAAACAAAACAAAATGAAAAACATGAGTTATTTGCAATCAGTATTCAGCAACAATATTGCAACTGCATTATCCTGATATCCACAATCCTGCAGAGGGTGTAACATTGGGGTGTATGGAGAAGAAGCAAACTGAGCTGTTAACCACCACCAGCTGAGACCAAAACAAAAATCCAAATTGGTGCATTTGTTGCCTCTGGTGCAATAAAATAAACTCTAATGTAAAATACCAACTTCTTCCATCCACTAATTGCAAGTCTAAATAGACTTTTAAGATATCATCTCACTTTTGCGGTATTTTGACTTACTTTTCCTATGACACAATGGACAGCCTAATATTACTAAATACAGCTAACACTTAATAAAAAAATCTAATGTGAATAGCAAAGACATAAAAACAAAACCTTTAAATGATCTATATAACCAAGTCCTTAAACCTGGAAACTGTTTTTCCAGTCACAGGTTGTTCAGTGGTTTTTCTCCCCACCATAAAAACCTTGCTCAACTCTTGCGCTCCTCTCCGAGGGTCTACTCGGTGCGGGTCTACTCGGTGCGGGTCTACTCGGTGCGGGAGGCGTGGTTTTCGTGGTGGTTGTTCTCTCCCTCTGTCTCCTGGTGACTAAAGAGGTAGCTCCACCAGCTCCTGGAGTGGTGTATCGGTCTGTTCGACCCAGCACTGCTCACGTTCCTCATTTCCTGGGTGACACAGAAGCATAAAACGATTACCATATTGAAGTAGTAACTAAACTCCAAAGCTACTTTTTTTTTTTTGTAGATAAGCTGCACAAATATCAGATATTCAGATATATTGAGTTAGATGGTTTTAAAACCAATTCTGTGTGACGTAATGGCAAACCGTTTCAAACAAATAGGGGAATCCTACTGGTTCGGCATCGTCTGACTGAAGGAGGAAACGGGTTTAGGCTAAGTAACACAGAACTAAACAAATTTACACAAAAATGTCAAAATTGGCACAGAAAAATATAGATGGATCCCTAAATAACCTAATTGAACAGTTTATTAGCAAAATAAGTTTATTTGGAGATTAGTTACACTTTAAATAAAACAAAAAAAGTCACTCAATTGGTCTGTAAAGTTGCTAATTATGGTGACAAAGTGATTAAATTGGTAATTTCTTTCTGACCAGAGCCTGGCTTTAGCCCCTCCACTCATCCCCACACTTTGCCACGCCCCTCAGTGTCTCTTGGCTCCGCCCATTTCAGAGAAATTGTTCTAAATTGGGCTGGGGGGCGGAGCTTATGCTCTTACAGACAAGTTAAGCATTTTAACATCAGTAAAGTTCAAAGATTCATCATCCTCACCCCTTTATCAAGCAGGTTGACAAACTCATCGCTCATCCTCCGAAGCTGCCGGCCGTACTTCTTGGCGGCCCACAGGGAGGGAGGAGCTGAATTAGATCGGCCCCTGAATGGAAAGCCCTCAGTGGGGGTCCCGACCTCCTCTTCCCCCCTGGCCTGCAGCTCCACCTCTCTGGAGATGGTGGAAGCGACGGACTCCGAGTTCAGCCTCACCCGACCTGCTAATGAGAAGATAAAGGACAAATGGATCTCAGGGTTTTTACTTGGAATGTGTATAATGTTTCCTTTTCTACTGCTCAGGTTCTGCTAATTGGTGCCAACAAAGCCATTAGGACAGAAGACAAAACAACAGATGAAAATCTTGGAGATAAAAGATCCAAGCATCCCTGATATTTTGCTAAGGTGGAAAAACAAGTTCAGCAGAATTTGTGAAAGACTTTCACTTTGCCTAGCATAAAGTGTGAATGTAACGATCAGTAGTAAAAGGCTCAACTTCACACAACAAATTCAGACCTGGTTGGTGAGAAACTGCAGAAAAATATCCTGAATATATATATATATTTTTTCAAAGTATTTCATTTATTTTTTTCAAGATTTCTTCAAAGTAAGACACATTCTAGCATTAAAACCAGAGTATGTGAAAGTTTGCAGTTGCAAATGTAATTGCAAATTTCCTGCATGTTTCTTTCTATATTTTACCTTAACATTCACCCATTTTATATCCTCAACACTCCACAGTTCCCATAGCATCCTCTCTGTTTGCCTACTTGTAGATCGGAGCTCAGGAAGCGTCAGGGTGTGGCGTTGACTGAGCGGCTTCTCCTTTTCTTGCAAAACCTGCAAGCCTCCTCTTTCCTCTATGTCTTCCGACGGCTCCGAGTCGCTGTCTGAAATTGTAAATTTTGTGTCCATCGTAACATCTGGAGACAAAAAGACAAATTTAAGAGATTAAGACAGCGAGAAATGAAAGTGTGAGATTGACTAGACTCAATTATGTCCTGGGGAATCACTTTTTTTGATTTTTCAGTTGGAAAAATAACAAGAGGCCAACCTTGATGATTGGATTCCCCCCTGAAAGTATCAGATACTGAGCGAGGATAATAAAAAGTTGCATGTACAAACTAATTATTACTTTTGGTGGTTTTTAAAAATGAGGTACACACTTTGCTCTACATATGCTTCTTTAGAGTTAATATGCATTAAATGGAAAAGGAATTGCATTAATAGAGCTAATTTTTGGTTAGAAGTTTAATGTTCAATACACCTAAATAATTTTTTTTTCAGCTAAATTATACAGCACCAATTTATTTAATTGTTTTGTAGACATTCAGTTGAATAAAGCCTCTGCATTGAAGCATTGGTTATCAATCACCGATAATTCTTCTAGTAGTTAGGTAAATATATTTATGCTCTTATTTTGATGAGGCCAAAGAATGTTTACGTAGGATCTCTGTTTCCACTCAAGTTCTTGATCTTTATTTAAAACTATAAACACAGAAACATTGCTGCCATTGACCGTACATAAATGCTTTCTTTTTCCTCCTCATATAAACCACTTATGTGTTTTAGCAGACTTTCTTTCCAAGATGAAGACGCAGGTGGAGCCATCAGAGAAAAATAATTTTGCAATGGAAATACTCCTGGCTATGTGTGCTATTATTTTCTTTCCCATTGAATATACTGATGGTGTTCTGTTTGTTCAGCTGTGCATATTTTCCAAACAAGGCCAGTAAAAAAATCTTTCCAATTGAAAGTACCTTTGAGTGTTTTTAAATTAAACACTTTCTTTATTGTCGATGATTCAAAGTGTTCTTGTTTGGCTATATTGCATTAGCAAAGCCAGTGATGTTTCATATAGAAAGTACTCCCGACTCAGCACTTTGTTTTACTGTTTAAAGAATTCTTAGAAACTTAACCTTTTACATTTTGCATTAAAAAGGCATCAGACTTTGAATGCACCGTTGCAATTTGGACTGTTTGCAACTAGATCTGAATAGGGCATTATAATTAGGATAAATTGTGGGGACTGGAATTACATTTTAACCTGCAACTTGACTTGGTAAGTAACTGATAATTAAGTTTCATTTATTTTTCATTGTGAATTGACTATGCATAAATAAACCGAGCTGAGCTAAACTAAGTTAATGCCGATATTACTGTATCTTTGACCTGTGTGGGTGAACTTCTCCTCAGAGACAAGCCTGATTAAGCAACATTTACTCCAAATGTATCCCAATCATAATGTTACTGCTTCACATATTCCCATCTAAACATCCGGGACCTATAAAATGGCTCATTAGTGTTTCTGTGAAGGAACCACCTGTGTTGTTAAAACACACCCAGCTGCTATCAGCCTCGCTGCATTGACCCCCATAAACTGCTCCAAAGGTATTTCCAAGAAATAGCCGCACAAAAACAAACACTTTTCTTTCCCAAGACGCTTTAATAAGTTATATCATTGATGCCTTGCTGTTACACATTTGTTACCAGAGGCAACAAACCGTGTTCATCGGTCTGAACAGTGGCTGTCTTGTTTTGTTGTTGTTGTCGGAGGAAGACAAAAGAAACTTCGTACAGGGCGGAAGCTGCTGCGGCCAGCCTCCGCTAGCTACGGCTTTTAAAAACGCTTCGTGAGGCAGGTTTCCTTACCCGAAGTCTCTACAGCATGAGCCCGAGGAGTGAGACTGTGACTTTAGCTGGCTTCATGGGGCGGCAGCTGTTGTTGTTCTCATCCGCGTCTCGTGCTTTACTCGTAACACACTTTAGCTCCGGGCTCACCCAATCGCCGCGCGTCAGAGCCACTTCGCGGCGTGCTGACGTCACTGTTGCGAACCGGGACTTGTTTGTCTCTTCGGTTTCCCGTAATCTAAGAGGTAGGTGCGCATCTTACATTTGGTTCAATAATGTGTTGTCCAGACTGTCACGGGGGCAAAAATCTCTATTTAAAAGTACCAGTTTTAAGAACATGCCTGTATGTCTTTTTCTTTTTCAACTAAAATTGCAAAAACAAAACTAAGCATTTTATTTCTTTTCCTCTTATTTGCTTAATAACAAATCAAAAACACTATTTTAATTAAATGAGCAAGAATCATGAAACATGACAAAGAAGAAAAAAAGACTCAATAAAATTTCAGGTAGATAACCAAGAACAGGACACACTTACTGTTCCTTTAAACAGTAAGCATTTAAAGCTGTTAAATTGAAATAACTTGCCCCTGGACCACATTTTGGACACCACAATTTTAACAGGGGCTAAATAAATGTAAAATTGGGAAGTAACACTTTTTTTATTATTATTTAATTTTACTTTTACTTCATATAACATAAAAGGGCTGAAGTTAGTAAAAGTGGCTCCAACACTTTGAGTCACGATTGATTTTGAACTAGCTTTGGTCTTTTATTCTTATAATTTCTGTACATAAAACTACTGATCTATAAACCCATACACAGATTTATGTAAAAAAAAATATATATTACTGATATTTATTCCCCATATTTGTATGATATTAAGGTCAGTGCCTGCACTTGTTTATTTTTTCCCCCACTTAAATAACTGGTGGTAACAGTAAACAGGCTCAGAGGAGACAAAATGTAACGTGTAGTTCCCTACCTGACCAGCAGGTGGAGATGTTTGAGCAGAAACTGAGCAGATGTCTCAGTTTCTTCCTGGTAATCGAGGTCTACATCTTCCCTCTAGGTTTATTAAGTTATAAGATAAAATTATTAGCAAAACATGCAGTAAAAAAAATAGAAATGTGCATAACCTACTAATGCAAAATGTTACTAAAGAGCGCAAAATGGTAATCTCATAGAGCTTTCTCCTCTTTGCTTTCTTTCCGCACATCAAAGGTGGAAAATTCAAGTGTGTAATTATCTGCCATTTATATTTAGAGCCTCTCCTGCTTCTCTTCTAACCCTCAATGTTGCTGCTCTTTCTGCTGGGAGGTTTGAGACTAAATTAGTCTATTTTTCTTTTCTAAGTCTTTAATTGACACTCGAGAGGAGAAACAGGTTGTGTTTGTGCCACTGTGATGCAGCTTCCTGTGACTGGATTCATCCAAACAGAACTAATGCGAGTCTCCGAGCCCAGGAAAGTCTGCACAGTCGTCTTCTCTCACTCTAATGGAGGAAGCTTTAGGAAATTATCGTTCCTGTGCCCTTTTCCGCACTCTATTCTTGGAAGGATTAAAGGAAAATATTACATGAGAGTTCTGCTTGGATTTCAACTTCATTCCAGAGCCGTAAAATTATTATCCATGTTAATCTGATGTGTGCGCACACTGGCTCCAAAGCTGTCAGCCATGATGAGTGTGTGAGCAGGAGAGAAAGACCTTAAAACTTCAGACTGCGACTGGTTGCTTGTAAGTCCGTCGGCTGGGTCTGAGAGCCATACAATTAACATCCATTTATATCTCCCTGCACCAACCTCACCCTGCCTCCCTGCCCCTCATCTGGGGGGTTATTTCGGGAAGCGGAGGCGTATGCACTCCTACACTGTCTCCAAAGTACCACTCAGTGTGTGTGTGTGTGTGTGTGCGTGTGTGCGTGGCTGTTTGAGTGCAAGTGCAGCCGTCTTCCTCAGCTTCCCCTCAAAATGTTCCTTTCAATTTAATGCCAGGTTGCTGACTGTGTGGCTCCGCTGCAGCCACTCTCACTGTGTCAAATGTTTCTTCTTTTTCCTCTTTCAACACCAAGATCTCTTACAAATAGTCACACTCCTTGATCTGTGCCACATCCTGTCTCAAACCGACCAAAAGCTCTCCTGGAATACATCAGGATTTCATTTAACTGATGTGATTAAGTAAAACTGGAAGGAAACAACCTCCCCACAGCATGACAGCATCATGCTGTGGGGAGGCCCTCCTTCAGCAAACGCAGCGTTAATGCAGTTTGAATAATCAGACTCTTCTAAATGGCTCAATGCCCTCAGCAACACAAATCAAATCATTTAGCAACAAGACCCGTTCTTTGATTTTAATGACTTTACCCACTTATAACAATCTGCACTGTTATGAAGTGTGAGTTTGTGCATGGACAGCTGGGAACATGGATCATGTTGAAAGTTTTAATGAAAAAATATGATGAAAAAACTTATACAAGTTAGCAAGAGCCGGGAAACACAGGGAACCAGAGTCAAAACAGAAATCCAGAACAACAAGCCAACAAGACAAAATAAATATATAAAGAGTAAAATCAGAGGAACTGATAGGTTATTTTTACAAAGTGTTCAATTTAGACTCCCTGATGACAATAATTCACCTGAAAGTTGATAATTAGTTAATGATCCACCGTTTATGAGGCCAATCACTTCTCTACGTACTGATACTGCTCATGCATTGCCTGTAAGCTTTATTGATGCATTATCTGTATTTTTCCACAACATTCAAATAAAAACTGCAGTGAACTTTGAGGTTGGGACGAGACAAGATGTGCAAAAGTTCAAAGGCAAAGCATTATGTTAAGCCAGTTCTTATTAAACCTGCAGAAATAATAACTTATTTTCCGATCCCCCAATAGTTTGAATCGAATCTAAACTCCAAGCAAACTGAATAAGAAATGAATGAGACAAAGAGAAAACCAACAGCGGGGACTCAAAGAGTCACAGATGTGGGATCAGGAGAAAAGATTTGAAGAAAACAAGTATGGAGTTTCTCCAAAGATGGCAATAAATTCAACATAACATGAAATATAAAAATGTTCTCAAGACAGAAACCAACAGAATAAGTTGTAGGGAGGAGGCGCAAACAGAGACTATAACCAGCTTAAATATACACTCCTCCAGCCTGCCACCCTTTCATCGTGGCTCTCAGAACATGCTCATTAAATAAAAACCACTCCCTCACTGTGCAGCTTAGTCACCCTGTGATCACAAGGCTGACATATGGCAGCTCACTAATTTATTCTACCCCACCCAGGGCAACTAGCTGCTCCTATGACCCAGCTAAAAGTAATGAGTGGGAGCAAAAACGGAGAGGAAAGGAAAGGAAAGGAAATGGACGGACGGACGGATGGATTTAACTGTTGTTAATCATTTTTAATTTTCAGCAATGAAGGAATCAAAGTTTCCAGGTCTTTATTAACTTCTTCCTGAACTAATTTGACCCCCATGACCCCGTCTCATCCTGAAAGCCTGAAATGACCCCTACCCCCTCCTGCCCCCGGCTGCCCCCACTCTAATCGGTTCAGGGTGGTCGGTCTGGGTCTCCATGTCTGACATGTAAACCACATGATGTCCATACATGTTTATAATCATGTCCAACATATGGAAGCATTTATTTTCTTTAAGTTGTGCGACTAGAGCTCCACTATGAAAATCACTTCAATCTATTTCTTAGTTTCTTTTTCTATAACTTAATTTCATGAATATGATATAAATATAACTGAGTTGCCTTATCGACTGAAGTACCATATATTTTTAATAATGTTCATTTGTATCTAAACCTGTTATCAGGTCAAGCAGCATTCATGGTTTTCCTCCCGTCTCTTTAAAAACTAGGTTATCCATCCTCCTCAAGGATTCAGCTTCATTTTGACAGCGATGACACAAAGTCTACTTTGAGTAAAAAAAATCCCTATATCTTCAGCCCAATGAGAGTACAAGCTTTCTGCATTAGTAGATCCATTTATTTCTGTCCATCGTCACAAAATTAATCCACAAACTCTACATTTTCCTCTCTGCCTGTCATGTTCCTGCTCCTTCACTTCCAGCCCGTCTGACTTCACTCCATCCGCCATCAATCATTTCTGCCCGTCATTCTCGCCCGTCAACCTTTTAATGTTTCGTTTCTCTTTATTCGTTTCTCTCTGTGGCTCCTTTTCCTCCCTTTCTGTATCTGGGTTGCTGTCTGAACTAGTTCATCAAGAGATTGCTCTTCAAGATGCTCTTCATGTGTCGCAGACACTCAACAAATTATTTACCTGTCCCAATAAATGCGAAGATTATGTATATAAGATCCATTCAGTCAATTAAATAATTTATATTTAATGAAGGATGTTCTTTATTATTATTACTTAAACTGAAGCTTATTTTCTCATTCTTCGGGTAAGTAAAAAGAAACAAACAAAGGTGGTAACAACAACCCTCCAATTTAATTCTGCAGGAAAAAAATAAATGAATAAATCTAAACTAAATATGGTTTCCTGCTCTCTCAGGAGTTTAAAGACACTATTCTATATGACAGATATAGGCTGCAAAACCTGAAACTGAGTTGCTTAATAGAGTGTTGCTAGGTAACCAAAGCCTGAGTGAGTTGCTAGGTAACCAAAGAGCAAGTGGGACAGTTGATTCTGCTAACTTTGCTTAGCTATCAGTGAATGGTTGGGCAGGTAAAGCCTTTCCTCTGCCAACATCTCCCAGAATGCCGTGCGGTTCTCTTTTGGAGTTCAGTGAAATGATCGAAAATTCTCTTTCATTTATAACAGAACATATTTTTCATGTCATGAGCAAAATAATCTTCCAAGGGAGCTAACATTTTCTTTTTTTTAATCAACAATAAGGAATTATTTATTTAAAACAAGCTCCTATATCTTAATGAAAAGTTACTTTAAAATCAGTTTTGTCTTATTTTATGTTCACTCAGATGTTTCCACTAGAAACTAAACCAAAAACACTTGGTGAGATTTTCAGCTGCTAGTTCTGGTTCAGAGTATGTAACCAAACTGGACCTTAAAGATAAACACAACTCTGAAGAAAAGCCACAGAAACGAAAAAAAACTCTGCAGGAACTTTACACAAAAATTCGACAGAAGTAGCAAAGCACAGAAGTGTTTGTTATGAACTTCTTTCTGCATGTGAGAACATATGTTTGCCTCCTCTCAGCTCCTTCAGACTAGCCAACACCAATTAGTAAACACCTGGTGGAACAGTGCATTAACACTCCCAAGAATGACTGTAAATGGCATAACGGAGGATCATTGTTATGATGACGTGCTGATGGCAGAATGATGGAAAGAACAGAAGCTTCTTAAAGAGACGGAGGCCGATTTCAAGGCATCAAGTTGAAAAGTAAAATTAATTTCATGTATGTAGCATTTTTTTAACATCTGAAGGAAGCATAGTTATTTTATTGTGCCTGGAAAACACATAATACTTCCCCTTTAAGAAAACTTCCCACCATAAGATCTTTTAATCTGCTTCAGTGTCAAGGTTTCCCACTTTGCTGATTGTGCTTCTGCTTTTTATAAACTTTGAAACGAGCAGTAAAAGCCTGTCGAGGTTTGAAGCTTGATTACGTTATCAAACAACCGAAGGCTGATGGGAACTGAGTCTGACTGCTGGCTTCGAGAACTGCAACTTGGCAAAACAGAAATGGGATGAGCAAGAATGGCTTCAGTGCAACAGAAATCTGCATAAAATAATCAAAGAAATGGCGTGATAGATAACTGCCATTAGGAGAAGAAAGAGCTGGAACTCATTTGCCCACTATGTAATGTATTTTTCCGTTCACTTTGGTTGATTTTGTTGTTCAGCTAAAAACTGAAGGCACATATTTCTGGCCTGGCTTCTGCTTTGCAAAAGTGAAATGTTTTGTCAGCTGAAATCTTCTGCAAAACTGAAGGCACTTAGCGTTTCAAACACAAAGGTCATCTGTTAACATCAGATGCAAGGATGCGTCCATTGTTCCTCTGCTGTAAACGCGCTGTATGTTTCAGTGTATGGTGGTTTCAGAGAGGAGGCATGCATCTTAGTGAAAGGTCAGAACTGCTCCAGGCTGCAAACTAAAGAGGAGACCCAAATGATGAATTACACCTTAAGACCGTGTTCTTTTGCAGCGCAGCTTGTATTGAACCGCGTGGATGTGTGGGTGGGACAAACAGTCGACTGCATGCAAATAGGTGCTGGAGTGGTTTCTGTAAAGGTTTAAATGAGTAGAACAAGAGTTAATGCATTGTTTTACAGTACATTAAAGCATGAAAATAGAAAACCGCAGCTGCAGGGATGCATATTGAGTTAGTTGGTGGTTTGTTTTTTAGTGTGGGATCACAAACATCAAAAAAATATCCACCAAAGTCATGCTGACAGTAAGAAGAGGGAAATTATTACACAAAGGGAAATTATTAGACAAAGATCAGACAGATGACATGGTGTTGTGTTTCTCTACCAAAAGGATGCAGCCTTTTATTTCAACCAGCCCTTTATTTGCAAGATAATTTTGTTTACACAGACTTCATCATCCATTTTATTACTTGTTTTGTTTCTTTATTTTGTATATTTCAAATGTCTTCCAGCTCAAGAGTTAAATGTTCATAAGAAATTAAAGTTTATTGAACTTTGGAAGGATAAATTTGCATTAATTTCACCATTATAAAAACGTCACTTGAAAACAGCCTCACAACAGAATAATAATGGCTGCCTGTATGTGTCATTCTGCTCTTCCCTCTGAGTCTTTATCACATTGTGTTTCACTACAGCCAGTTTTCCTACAAAATGTAAATGGAGGCATTGCAGATGTCATTCTTACTTGCTTCCACTTTCCCTTTTTCTGGGAAAGTGGAAAGCACTGAGGAGCAAAAAAAAAAAAACCCAGACGTGTTGAGAAAAGAACCGTTAACGTCATGGTTGTGTGAAGGACTCCAGAGTGTTTTTCTTTGTTTATAAATTAGATTTACTCGAGTGGAAATACATAAAAGCGCTATATGCTTGCATTCTGCCATCTAATTAATCATCCGCAGAGATTAAGAACTAAATATCCAAACTGAGGCTCTCTGTTTTAACATTTTGTATGAGCGTCATGTCACCAATGCTAAGCTAAGCAAGCATTTGTGCACCAATAACCCAGCGCTTCTTAGCCACTCTTCACTCAGCTTTTATTTCAATCCGACAACAACCGCTTCTTCGAGTGGCAATAACCTGAAACAGAGTCGGTTCAATGTGCTTTACAAGACTTGCTTGGTTGCATATCGTGCAAAGTTCACACTTTGCACATTTTCGTACTTCCATTTGGGTCTCAACTGCTTCTAATACAGTCCAAACACTTAAAAAAAACCATCAAGCTAGTTTTCTGGAAAACAAAAACCAAAAACCTCCAGAATGTCATCCAGGCAGGGACTGTGCCGTTACCTAGCAACCCCAGTGGCATTCCACCCATTACCTGGCAACCCAAGCTGAACTCCAACACGTTCGGTCAGCTGGTTCTACTGGTGTATGTGTGTACAACGGCTGCTGGCAAAGACAAGAGTTTTGTTGTTGACTTACCATCCAGAAACTACTTGATGGGTTCTTGTTGGATGTGCAGGAGGCTCTACTTTTGCTTTTCAGAGTTGTATTGTACATTTGTCTGCAACTGTTTTCACATCCGAATGTTGGGGACGCGGCCAGCAGCAGCTGACGAGAGGCCCTGAGCTGCAGTCTCATTATCTAAGAAGGAGTTTGTGTAAAAAAATGTAATGAACATGTTTTGTTTAGGCCATAAATCTATCTTAGCAGCACAGGTTGGGAAGTCTTGTCTTCTCTTGTTGTTTTAAATCAGCAGGACTGATCTGCTGACAGTAAGTTAGTTCTGTTTCACTGTTCCTCATGTGAAACAACTTCAGCGGCAAGACGAGTGGGAGGCAGCTTCATGAATAATCAAGAGCCAGCACAGACACACGATGTTGCACATAAAACAGAATGGGAATATTACACAGCTGCCGTGGATTCGCTGCTTTAGCCTCAACGAAGCGAGGGGACAATAAAACTTCATTTGTCCTTAATCATCAAAGGTAATTCCACAAATTTCACCAATGAAACCATTTAGACGCCCAGCAGTCTGGGTTCATTACTAGTATGGTTTGTTGTCTCTCTGAATTATTGAAGTGAAAATGATGGAAATGTAGGAAGTGAAAGTCCACTGGCCACAGTTTCTGTTTGGGAAACTTGTTTTTCATGGAAACTCATGAGGTCAGAAGTTCATTTGTCCTGAGTTGAGTAATTTTGGCTGAAAAGTCCACCAGCTTTCTTCTGCAGATGAAGTTTGATATGAAACCTAACATCTACAATCACTCTGAAGGAAAACTTTTCATTTTTTTCTAGCTTTGTGACATTAAATGAAACTAAACTTTTCCCTGTTTAGGTCAGTTCGGATTTCCAAAATTACTCCCTAAATGCAAGTTTGGGCCCAAATTCACAAACAATCCTAAGACTAAAATAGCTCCTTTAGGAAGTTGTTGATAATGGTTTTTGTTTCTTTCCATCAGAGCCAAATGTATCATTAAACAGACCATCCAGTTGTGAGTCATTCATGACTAGATTAGAGTTGCTTTCCTGCATTGCCTTTGCTATTCTTATCCCTCCTCGTTTCCATTTTTGACTGGAGCTGTTAACTCCTGGTTTTTGTTCACCAGCAGTGCTACTTTATAGAGCTTAGAAAGCTACGAGGAATCCACACTTTGACCTCCGTGGCACCAGATTCAACCAAAGACATTAAAGCACAAACACAAAAGAGCTTTAACTAAAGCAATTATTCTCATAAATGTTCTCAATCTCTCACAATTTCTGCCTATGCTGAACTGTAACCAGTGTTTCACAGTCTGGAGATGCACCATAAAAACACATGATTAATATTTAATGGAAAGCAGTAATTATCCTCCAGGCTGGAGCTGTTAACTCCACTTCAAATATTCCTCCACACCGTTTCAGACTCATCATTTTCAGCCATAGTGAGGCAGAAGGCGTCGCTTATTGTCTCATTGCCACCAAAGTATAAAAATGAGCGTCGTTATGCTGTTTGCAGACGCTCTCTGTGAGGTAGTGGGAGAAGATTAATTGGGATATCATCTGTTAGGTTTCATCTGATCAGTCTTGTTGAGAAGAAGAAAAATGGCAGCATGTGGATTTTTGTCACATTTTATCAATTTTTGTTTCTTTGACGAAACATTTCTGATTAATCAAAGGCACAGGATGGTCAACTGATTCTTAGAGGTTAAAAAAGGAAATGTTCCCTGTCCTGACACAGCTGATCCCAAATTACAGTCACTAATTTGTGATAAGACTGGCTTAGCATGCACAGAAGTAGAGAAAGGAGATCCAAGAAAGCTGTAGGAATGCTGCTTAATGTTTTAAATCTCTGGATTTGCAGCAAAATGTGTTGAAAACGCAAAATATTCAGAGGTCAGATGCCCTCAAAAAAGTGAAAGATGGCAGCTGTTCACCTTGTGTTAATATTTCACTTCGAGTTAACGCATTAAAAATGTGTTTATTGTGTTTAATTAATTAATTCTAGTGAAGATAACATGATTTTATCACATGTTAAAACTAAAGAAATAATTTTTAAACAAAATTTAGTTAAGCGAATTAGCACGCCGATACCTCTCTCGGCCATAAGGGGGCAGTAATGCAACAATAAAACTGCACGTAAAGAAAAACCAGTTTAAACCGAATCAGTCTGGATGTTTATCCAAAGACTACAAAGCACAAAAGACATAAACATAAAGTGATAAACTTCACACCCTAAATGCACTTTGGTTCTGCACATCAGATAGATTACATTAAAAAAAAATGTTGTTGTTTTCTTCTTGCGTTGTCGTTCATGCTACTGAATGTCTGTGTGTTTATTTGAACCAGGAGAGATGTTACTGTGATGCGCTTCAGTGGAAAAGACTCGTAATTTCATAATCATAATTTTCAGCCACTGTTTACTTTATGGTTTCTTCTCATGCATCATTACGACGCCGGTTCAGTTACATAAAAGTTGGGTAAAATTCGATATGACCTTTCTGACTTTTTAAAACTACCACCCCACATGGACTTGGCACTAATCAGGAGCGGTGAAAAGAATTGGGTCACTCTGCCGTAGAAATATGGGTCCAAAAACAATCGGATTTGGGTTGAGTTGGCTGATGTGTGAACATAGCCTTTGTTTCTGATTTTTTAATTAATCTGAGAAAATATCCCCAATGCTCCTCATTAGTGAAGGTGTTTACCATTAAATGAACTGCCTCACATCCAGCCTGGACGTTCAGGACAGCACTCGGCGTGGATCTGTGTGTGGATGTGTGTTCTCTCAGCATATAAAGAGTCAGGAACTGTGTGTGTGTGTGTGTGTGTGTGTGTGTGTGTGTGTGTGTGTGTGTGTGTGTGTGGGCTATGTGTGTTCCCTCGCTGTGTGAATTAGCCTGCAGTGTAAAAGGCCACTCTTCATGCTGAGGCAGAGCTCTGATGAACTGTGGCGAAAAATAATGCAAAACTGCACCTGCCCAATCGTTCATTACTCACACAGATTGCAGCGGCCTTCACCTCTCACCCCATTTTCTACATCCTACCAGCACTTGTAGCCCTCAGCTCCGGTTCGTCCATCTCATCTGCCTGGAGATCCTCCGACTTCTGCTCCCCTGAAGAAGAACAGCACTTATTGATTGAAAAGACATCCATTTGATTTACAGGCTGAGGGTTTTATATCTTTGTACCTCAAAAATATGTTGCAGAGAGTGAATCATAATGAAGATGCTTCTATCCATTCTTTCTTTTATCTTCTGATACTTATCTGTCCCACAGAGGGTCGTTGGAGAGCATCATGAGCAGAGCTCTGACACAGCTCCGCCCCTCCAGGATCTTACAATGCGTTTCTTGTGATTGTTGCAGCCTAAAATTGCTCATTTTTCTGGCATCTTGTTGCCTTCAAACTTGCAAAGAAATGCACATTTTCACCTTTTTGTGCCTCCATTTGTGTCTCAATTGCAATGACTTAATTTCCAGACACCAGAAAACTTTTAAGTCAAGTCAACATCAACTGGCACGACTCGTTACCTAGCAACCCAAGCTTGAGCTCCAGCACATTTGGTCAGCTGGTTTGACTGCTGTATGAGCCGTACAATGGCTGCTGGAAAAGACAAGCATTTTGTTGTTGACAGAAACCATGTGCGAAATTCTTATTGGTTGTGCAGGAGGCTCCTCTAATACTTTTCAAAAATGTATGGTTGAATAATTGCACATCTGTTTGCAGCCATTTTCACATGTGACTGTTAGCGTTGAGTTGGGGGGTGTGGCCAGCAGCAGATTATTTGGATTTAAAATGATGAGACGCCCTAAAGCAGCTCATTGTGACAGAAACTCAAAATAAACCTGAACACGCTGAAATCTCATCGTCTAAGATAAACTTTGTGCAAAAAAAATGTAATAAATGTATTTTGCATAACCTGTAGGCCAATCCTAACCTGTCCAAGGAAGCAAAATAATAGGTCATATAAAAGGTCAAATAAAGTTTTATTTATGTCTTACAAAAAAGTTTAAATTGTTGTGCATAAACTTCCCAAAAAGAGAAGATTTTAACCATTAATATTTAAAGTACAAATAACATTTTCAAGTAACTTCTTGAAATGGTGTCTTTAAATACTTGCTTGTAATATTGAGACACCTTATAGACATTAATTACATCCAGACTGGTGTTTTAAATTAGGAGTCTCTCATCCTTGTTAATTAGTTTGTTAAATGTGTTTGTTTTGCTGCTTAACTTCCTGGATCCTTTGTAAGCAGAAGAGGCGAAACTCATTTGTTGCACACAAAGCTTTTCACTGAGCTAATAAATAATGACCTGCTGGCGTCTCTCATTGTAAAGCTTACATTTGGTTGACTCATTACAAATGGCGCTGACAGCATTTTTCCTGCTACCTCAACTTATGAAAAATCCTGTTTGTAGCCTTTACTGTAAATCCAATTAGCGATGACACAAATCCACCACTAGGGGAGCTGCAGCTCCAGAAGTCAAAACTGTGTTTTTTTTCCGGGTAACTTTAAAAAAAAAAAAAGATAAAAAGAAAATGAAAATATTGGGTTTTAAAATTATAAATGTAATGAATATTTCTAATACTATATTAATATTATGAAAAATAATTCAAAGAAAAAAAAGAGCTACATTATGGATTAAAACAAAAAAGAAGTAAATTATAAGGTTAATAAACATCTTTATTTCAAAATTAAACTGTACATACCACACATTTTTAATATATCTTTGATATGATGTGAAATGTATATATAATTGATTTGTTAACAGTGATTTCAGATTGCAGTGAGTTATAAATCATAAAAATATTTACAGTATATAGAATATTTTCAAACCCAATATTTTTAAAATATTTTGTCAGTACCACATAATACTATAATGTAATTTATATTTATATATTATATACATATAATATGTAAAATAAGTGATATATTTATAGAACATTACATTAAAATATGAAATAATATATTTGTGACTTCAGATTACTTGAAATGAAATTCCTAAAAATATATTCTACAATAATATATTCTTAAAAATGTTGTTTTGTTGTTGTGTTTTTTTATTTTATTTTTTTATTTTTATTTTTTGGACATTCCAAATATTTTTTTAAGTGGGTTAAAAAAAGGAGTCAATAAATATTAGCAGAAGGATTCAGATGAATGTAACCTGCTGTTTATGAGCGAATTAACACCGACAAGTTCAGCATCCCTGCTGAAAGTCTCTGCTGCACAGAGAAAAGCCTGATTAGCTTCATTCCTGCTCACATCAGCTCCGTTTTCTCTAGTTTTCACCATCAGTCGCCTTGTTGTTCTGCAGACAGACAGATGAAGAGAGAGAGAGAGAGAGAGAGAGAGAGAGAGAGAGAGAGAGAGAGAGGGAGAGGGAGGAGGGCGTTTGAGCTGCAGCTTCAGAGGAGCAGAGATGTTTATTCAGCTGCTGAATGAAGGAGAGGATGAACACACACAGAGGAACCTCTCGGTGAATCAATGAACGGAACCCGACCTGGACTCATTCTACTGCACAGAACCGGTGAGCAAGCGCAACCCCCCCCGAAAAACCCCGCGCATGTTTCTCTTTCTTCATGCTGTTAAATGAATATTGGCCACGCTTGATGGTGTGCGGATGCGTAAATGAGGAAGAAGAGCGCAGCGTTAGAGGGGACCGGCTGAGTGAGGGCAGCGCTGCCCTCAGGTGTGCATGCGGCGCCGCAGAGCCCTGCCCGGTCCGCGAAACGCCTTCATTACGGCGCCAATTAAGCGCGAAACCGGCGCGCGGTGTTTTTGGAGACAACGCAATCGTGCGTAACGCGATTTTCCTTTTGGTCCCGCACGGCACGCGTGAACAAGGACCGAGCATTTCATGGAGGGATGACTGGGGTCATGAACTCAGGCTGCCGAGTTGTTGTTGTTGTTTATATTTAAATATTCTTTAATGATTTTGTAAACAAAGCTATTCACGTCCCCTGGGATATGTTCACATTTTGTGACGTCAATGTGGTTTATTGAGGTTTCAACACAAAGTAAAATTATGACGTGAAAGGAAATGAAGAAGGTTTCTCTTTGGTTCTTAGTAAAATCTTAGTGTCTGCTTGTGTTCAACTGGTGGTGGATATTTATCGTATCGTTTATCATTTATCATGACGCATTTCTTTTTTATTTGATTGATCATTATCACAATAAATTCCAATTAATGATTGGGAATCACTAGATTTTTTTTTACTGGTTTTCTTCATTGTTAATAAAAGAGCATCAATAAATAGGAAAATAGGATTAACTGTGTGCGGTTTATTGACAGATCACATTTTTTCTGTCTGATAAAGAAGTGCATTACAAATTGTTTTTCAAGAGCAGTACTTGTGTTTGTGAAGCTAACACAGTACAATGCATCCACAGCCATAGAGTTACATAAAAAAGAAGCAATTATCAACATTTTTATTGTGATATAACTTTACTTCTGTATGTCTGGAGATTTGTCTTCTTTACGAAACAGCAAAATCTCAGTAATGGTGGAAAGCGTGTTTGTGAGCATCAATTTTCATGTCTTACAATAGAGTTAGGTCTGGACTTTGACTAGACCAGTAGTTTTCACAGTGTGGGCTGCCAGGTGGTTCAGCCTGATTATTTAAAATCAGAAATTTTTTATTACACTTCTTTGTAAATCTAATGTTTTTCAATCAGCATAAAGTATGATTTCCTGCTCAAGAAAATCCCCACAGCATGATGGTGCCACCACCATGTTTTACTCCACTGTTGGAGTGTTTTGTTGATCTTGGCTGCTTCACTGATCAGTGCTCTCCTGATCCAGGCTGTAGTTTAGGTTAATAGCCATAAACTGGTCGGTTTGCAGGTCTGCATAGCAAAAAGCCCAGTGTTGATTGAACAGAGCTCTGAGATGTTCAAAGCTTAGAAACTTGTTTTATATCCTAACTCTGTTTTAACTGTCTCTTTGACTTGTCTGGTCTTCATGAAGTTTTTTGATTAACCTCTGAGGATAATCAGGAAAACTGAATGCGATTAGTGGCAGTGGATTTCATTTAGGGGCATCAGGGAAAAGGGGGCGGACACAAATGAAAGCCAGCCATTTTGGATGTTATTTCTTCAAAAGCCTGGAACTTTGACATCGTGTGTTACTTTGTGTTGGTCTACCACCAAAACAAAAACAAAACAAAACAAAAACAAAAAACACCCGGTAACATCTGTGAAAGTTTTTGGTGTAATAAAATGTCAAAAAGTTAAAAGAGGTAGGAAATGTTTGCAAAGTCCTGTAGGCATGAGGCAGGTACCAGAGTTGCAGCTTCCAGGCACAGCTCTCTTTGCCCTGCCTCCACCTATTACTGCCCTGCTGGTCATCCTTTCCATTGGTTCGCTCCACTTGATTCGTCTCTATTCCACTTTATTACGATTTGAGTCATTCTAGATTACCATGGAGAACCACCTCGATGGTGAACTACTGCCTTCAGCTCCCTCTGTACTTTATCACAATGCCTAGAAATGTCTCCACCTTCTCATTGATCCATTGTTTCCAGGTTTCTGCTGGGGGTTTTCTTAAAATGGCGGCTTTGATTCTTGTACCAGATTCACTCAACATCTGACCAATCGGAGAGTTTTGTTGTGTTGCATTTTCACCTCGATTCAGTTCACGCAAATAAAGGAGTCAGTAGCAGTTAAATGTTCACATGACAAGATTTCAGTACCTGACCGAAGACACATGACAATAGAGCAGATCATTAACAGGTTTGGTCCTGCAGTGTTTGGTGTTCAGCACACCGCACGAAAACATGAGTTCAGAGTAAACAAACAGGGCCGACAAGGAAGCAGTACCAGCGAAAGTTTGAGGAGTTTAACAGAGAAAAGGCGATATAAAGAGATTGCCAACGTTCACCAGACTTTCTGGTTTTCTTTTCTGATTATCATGACAATCAGAGAATCTTTAAGATTGTTGGAAAATCAAAAAAAAATGGCATAATTATCTTACAGGCTTAATTGAAATCCCTGCAAACCGAGTCCAGTCAAGCAGAGCAGAGAGAAAGCCGGTCTCTTGCTTTTTAAATATTTCCTGTCATGACAAACACAAAGCTATTCAGCGTTTCCACTCAGGTTTGTTTGATGGCGGTGCGCTGCCGGCCCACACCTTGCTGGATGCGTTCATGTTCATGGTGATTTTGATGGCAAAAGCTGAGACGGACACATTGTGAGAACACATGGCCACATTATGGTGATGAATCACCAGGGATTGTTCAGCCAAGATTAGATGATAATAGAAATTTGGATGATGTCAGTTTATGCTTGATGATGATTACAGGAACTTTCTCCAGCTATTATCAATTATTAACCTCCAAAAAATATGTCACTAATTTAATAATTCAGGGACCCAATCTGTCTTGGCGAATGTGGGCTACGGATGAATTTGCATATTTAAAATAATAGCAGCCTCCATCAACTGTGATAAGCCTTTGTTTTCCACAGGTTTGGTTCTGCCGAACCTGCTGTTCTTATGAGTGGGATTTTACTGACCACAGCTGTGAATGTGGGCAACACCTGCAGGGTTTTAGAGAAGGCTGAACGGAGGGAGTTCAAATTAATTTTATTGGCATTAGTCCACTGGGTGCAGAATCACTGAGTAAAAACCTCATGGTTATATCCATTCATCCATGTGGTTCGCTGTGGAGATGTGATTGTGTTGCTGGAAACATCATCATTAAAGGGGACCTGTAAAAAAAAAAATTCTAATTTTGCATGTTTTTACTTTTTCATTTGGATTTCTACTGCTTCTAAAAAAAACCACCCAGTCATATTTTGGAAATAAGTTCATGTTTTTTTTGTCGTTTCAAAAACCTCCTGATTGTTGAGTCACAATAGTCGGGCCCTACGCCGTTACCTAGCAACCCCAGTGGAGTTCCAGCACGTTTGTTCAGCTGGTTTTACTGCTGTATGTGGTGTACAATGGCTGCTAGAAAAGACAAATGTCTTGTTGTTGATTTACTACCCAGAAACTACCAGCTGCATTTTTGTTGGCTATGCAGTAGGCTCCACTTCTGCTTTTCAAAGGTGTACAGTCATATAATTGCCTCTCTGTTTGCAGATATTTTCATGTGCGAGTGTAAATGTTGAGTTGGGGGCGTGGCCAGCAGCAGATTATTTGGTTTTAAAGTGGCAAGAGGCTCTAAAACAGCTCACTCTGAAAAAAACTCTAAATCTCTCATTATCTAAGAAGAATTTAGTGCAAAAAATGTTATGGCCATGTTTTATATCACCGATAGACCTGTCCTAACCTGTTCAGGGAAGCACAATAGGTCACCTTTAATATTTATCCTAACTGTCATGGTTGCCCCTCTGCCTCTTCCTGTGTATTTTTTGTATACAATCGACACCCAGAGTCTCTGTCTTCCTCTGTTATTGTTCCAAAAATAAACACAACACTGTCTTCTGCCTTCCCTGCTTGTTTGCACTCTCTTTGCCTTGCGACTGTATCCTCGTCTAATCCATTAAGTCCTCCAACGACACACCGGATTCTCTGCTGCAGAAGGTGGTAACCTACAACCCGGCCCGCTATTCTGGTCCTGGATAATCTGGTTATGTGTTTCGCTGGCTCCAGCCGTCGCTTGTTACTAGTTACTGAGGGCTGCGTCTGCTGGAAGCGACAGGAAATACCTGGCTGTAATCCTCCTCTCTCCTCTATGTGACACCGTGTGTGTGTGTGTGTGTGTGTGTGTGTGTGTGTGTGTGTGTGTGTGTGTGTGTGTGTGTGGTAAATGCTTGCAGTGTTGGAGGAATGGTTAGCTGTGGAGATGTGATTGTGTTGTAAACTGTTATGCAAAAGAGGCTTGTGTGTAAATTGAAGACAAGGAATTGGGAGAAATCGAAAAAGCGTGGAGGGAAGAAGCCATGAGATAATAAGAAATGCAAATATGTAAGAGCAAACAGAAGAAGATGTCGATAGGGAACCGGTTTGTGAGGTTGGGTCGGTCCGACTTCTTTTCCCACGTGAAATATTTCAAACTCTGAGGAAAGTTTACGTTCTTTATTGGGAAATCTACCACAAACTATCAAAACATTAGGATTAGTAGGGATTCATGATGAATGCAGGTGTTTCTTTTGCTGCATTTCTACCATGATGGGCTTTGACTAGACCATGGGTATATAGCTCCAGTACTCAAAGACTGGAGGCCTTTAGATCCTCACAGCTTCTGCTTCCATCCATCCATCCATTTAACCCCTGTCCGTCTGTCCGTCCGTCCGTCCGTCCATCCATCCATCCATCCATCCATCCATCCATCCATCCATCCATCCATCCATCCATCCATCCATCCATCCAGTTTTTGGACATTGGCTGAACTTGGGAAATTTGAGTTTGGAATATGGACATTCTTCTCATAAGTGAGCAGTGCTTAAATAATTTAAAGGCTGAGAATCAGCCAATTGTGATTTCTGCAGAGCAGGAACTAAACAAACTGCTGAATATCACACTGAGTGCTTCAGATTGGTTCATCATGAGCCGCTTCATCCTTCCAACTCCTAGAAATCGCTCTGTTTGGCAACAAATTGGATGAATGTAGCACCGAGGTGATGCTTGAGAAGCGACAAGAAAAGGAGAGGAATGAAATGTTTCATGTGGCTGAGCCGACCTGCTCGGCCCCGTGAGAGACATAAAGGTGCTTAAAGGTTAGCACTCCTCAAATTTATAGATGGCTTCAGTGCAGAGAGAGTAATAATTGATTTTTTTTCCCAGGGAATGTGGCTTTATTTAAGAGTGGAAGGAAGAACAATATATTGACCAAAGTCTGTAAGCGTCTTCAACACTTTCCACTGCTTTATCAGGCTTTTCTGAGCATATTTTATTAGTTATTTCTGATTTCTAATTTCACATCAGACTATATCAGATGCCTGAACTGATAAAGTTTAGGATTTAAGACTCAAAAGCATGAACTGTTGTTAGCATAACAAAAGCTAATTATTGGCCAGTAATATAGCATTAAAAACAATTTCATGCCATATGGATGCATGATCTTTTACTAGGTCAAGTTGTGTGTATGCTAAAGCTATAGTTCATCAGCCTGCAGCCGTGATAACACACTTTAGTCATTTGGAAATGTCTCTTGAAGTTATCCTCACTTAATGGCAGACACTGAGGGGATTTTATACATTTTAAATGAAGACACTTTTCAGACACGCACTGCATTTAAAGGTTGGGTGGCATATAAGAAAGCTTTAAGTGAGAGATGAAAGTTTAATGGTCACTGTGGGGTTATGCATGGGAAAACAGGCTTAAAGAGCCTCACTGTCTTAAACAAAGTGAAGGTTATCTTCCATGTAGCAAAGAAACGGATCAGTGCATTAACAAGAAGGAAACTCAAAACGGTACATTTTCTTATTAGTTTCTAGTAGTTCTGTGATTCACACTCAACAGTCTGATTGCAAGTCCTGATGTCATCTAAAGTCCAAATCCTTTAAAACTAGCACCTGATGGTCCAGTAGATTCGGTTCGATTGGGAACCAAAGTTGCAACACTTGTGCCATTTTCAGTTGGTGCAGTTCGCTTTCACACTGTGTCAAATAAACCAAACTAATTGATTAACATGTTCCCCTCCCTACCTGTGGTGGCGCTGTACCAAGAACCACTGAAGGAAACAACACAAAATCCTATGAATGCAACTTCCTTCTTCATGAAATGCAAGCAAAAATGGAGTGGCGTCAAATTTTTGCAGTTGTAAAATGTGTCTTTGGTATAAAACCACGAGCCATTTCTCCTGCTAGTGTTAGACTCAGGTTTGTTTTGTTTACCCAGAATGCCTTGCGCTGTTGTCAGCTTCCTGATTTTGAAGTGGTCTCTGATACACTTGACATTCACATGCATTGAACCACACCAGAGTTCACTTCAACTGAACCAAGACCGTGGTTTTTAGGCGGATCACCGCATCACAGTTCAATTCCCGCCTCCCCAAATGAACTGGACTTTCCAGACAAACTAGTGTTTAATTGAAGTGGACTAAACAGCGCTGGTGTGAATGCAGCCGTAGAACCCTGGTCCATCTAGAAACCTCAGTTTTGTTTTGGTTGAAGTGAAATCTAGCAATGTTTGAATGCATATAGACCAGAGGCTGCACCAGAAGCAGGAAGCAGACTGCAGCACAGGGCATGCTGGGAAAAAACAAACGTATGAGTAGGCCTGTCGCGATAAACGATAAGTCAATTAATTGAACGATAAATTAAAACTCATTTTCATATCGACCTCATTTTAATTATCGGCTATATCGTTTCTTCCTGCCTTTTTCTCTTACTGTTGATGACACTGAATGAAAAAAGGCTCAACTCCGGTGCTCTCCATTAACTCTCCCTTCCTTTCTTCCTTAGTGTAAAGCCCAGCGCGCGCTGACAGAAATCCTAGCTTTAACGGTTCGATCGAAACCGTGTTGTGTCCAACAATGGACACAAAATAATGAGTCCAGTTCACTAATTTTGAAACCAGGCATTAATCAATTCCTTACTACAATCTACCTGCAATGCATGTGGCGAGTGTCAGTCTAACTGAATGAAAATCATTATAACTATTTATGTCACGTTAACGAAGAACAGCTGAAAAGTTACCGGGTTTTCTGGTAGAAATTCACTCTCCCAGTCTGGGCAAATCCTTGATTTAGATCGGAGCGGCACAACGATCTACCGTAACTCACAACACTAGTGACGATCTCAGAAAGAAGAACGTTCCAAGATTGTCGTTCGGGGTAAAAAAAATCCTGTAGTTTGAACTATTGCATCAGGCAGTCGGATGTCTTCTCTATTTAAATCTAATCATTACTGAAGGCCAATATACTATACAGACTTCATAATCTGCACTATTTTGGTTGAAAACAAAAACTAAGAATCTATTTTATTTTTGGTTTTGGTTGTTTTATTTATTTTGTGTATCAGTCCCAGTGTTAAGTGTCTTTTTAAAGTAAAGTGTATCTATCTTTGGCAGGAAATCGCATGTATTATTACGTAATTTCAATTAAATCAATGTAAAAAGGTCTTCAAACAATATTATCGTTTATTGCAATAATTTTTTGAGACAATTAATCGTCCAGCAAAATCTGTTGTCATGACAGTATGATTCTAGCTCTACTGGTAGAGATGGCTTGTGGTTTTTTACTAAAGACAAAGAGAAATCTCACAACCACCAAAATCTGACACCACTCCAGTTTTGTTTACATTTCCTGAAGAAGGCAGTTGCACTCGGTGTCTTTTTTTGGAAGTTTTCATGTCATTTCCTTCAATGGTCCTTGGTGCAGCGCCACCACTGGAGAGGAGGGGAACAGGTTATTCAATCAGTTTGGTTTGTTTGACACAGTGCAGCGTTAAAACGAAACACAGCAGCTGAAAATGGAACAAATGTTGCAACCAAGTCTACTGGAAAGTCAGATGTGAACACACCCTGAGAAACAACTACGGGCAGGAAGTACCTTAAATCATTGTCCAACTATGGGGGAAAAAAATGTACAAAGTTGTTTGTTTTGTTGAATTTACAGGAAAGTTGCTGCTTTAGCCAAAGCACTTGATTAATTGATAATTATCAAGTGTGATCACCCATAAGAAAGCAGAAGTTTGCCAGTTTAGAGCAAACAGGTGTGTAAATACAACGCATAGCGATGCACCAATAAGCCTGAATTTGGTGATAGGTACAAATAGTAGTTTGAAAATTCAGCAGAAAATCTAGAAAATTACAAGGTTATATCCTCATCAAACTCTTTACTAAACCCAAAAAATGGTTGGACTTTTTGGTTGAGGAGATTTATTTTCAGCATTCGAGTCCCCAGTGAGGCAGAAACCAAAATGTCCCTGATTTGACTCCCTGACCAGGCTAACGAATGCATCCTGACAGTTTAGCATCAAGATTTAAAGGTCTTTAATTGAAATACCCACACTCAGCTTGCACACAGTGACAGGAAATCTAAAAAAAAAAAAATATTCAGATCATTACAAACGTTACCAGAACAACTGAAGGCAGATGAATGAATTTCCACACATCACTGCCATCCCACCAGATGATGTTTAAAGATGAGCGGGGTCATTGATATGCAGAAAGGCTCTCCTTTCTGCAGCTAAGAATAGAAAACAACGTCGTGGAGTGGAGCAGAACGCATGACAGACAGCAGCGTGATGTAAATGCATCGATTCAGAGCGTGCTGTGCTGGAGATGTCATATTTGCTGTTGGAAATTGTTGTTTCTGCCTTAAATTACATCTTTCTGAAGCTTTGATTCATTGCAGAAACATAAAGATGCAAAAAGGAAGAAGAAAAAAATCAAAACACCACCCTGTTGCTGTTTCCTTTCTCAACCTCTCTCGGGACAGATTCGGTGCAATCTGCTCTTTTGAAACCGTTAATGGGAAGCAAGTTGCAGGAAAGAAAAAAATGAACCACAACTTACGCAGCCGACTGTGAAAATGAAGAATTCAGTGACCTTTAGAGACCCTGGAGCAGCCAAAGCGAGTCCGACACCAGGGGGCAGATTGGTGACGCCGTCAATGCGTGAGCAGCATTTTGCAGAAAATTTTAAATCTAATTAGTCCTCATCTCTCAGTCTCATCTCTCTGACTCAAATGAAGGCCTTGATGCAGTTTGCTACTGAATGCCTCCCAGAGAATCCAAAATAAAGTAGACCGACCGAATGCCTCTTCTATTTTAGTCTCCTCAGTGTTTTTTTTACATTTCATTATTTCAGCGTTGAGAGCTCTGGAGAGAGAATGGTGGCTGTAGATTCTGTTGTATTAACGGTTATGGCTTCTCCTGGGAACGGGTCGAGGCTTTAGGGATTGGACACGCTCCAACGGGCTTCATTTAAAGGAAGAACAGCCCAAATCAAACGGTTGTTAAGCAGATGAGACGCTTTTAATTTCAGCAGCAGGTTTATGGTTTGACTCTCGGCCTCTCCTCCCATTCGAGGCCTGTTATTTCTCTCTTCCTCTGCCTCCACCCTGTCAGTCTTTAATTTAACTCTCCGGGCTGCTGGTTCGACTCTCTCCATCCGCTCCGTCGTCGTGTTCCAGCCTCTCTTTTCTAGCGAGTGTCTGGGGTTGGATGGTTTCATCAGAATCTCTTCTGGACAGCAGAGACGGTCAAGTCAAGAGTTTACCAGAAGATTTTATTACTGAGGAGTTTGAATGTCCAAATATGAAACTTCATGATGAATTTAAGGCAGATATTCCTAGAAACTGCAAACATGGATGGATGAATGAATAGATGGATGGATGATCAGATGGATGGTGGATGGATGATCAGATGGATGGATGGATGGATGTCAGATGGATGGATGGATGGATGATCAGATGGATGGATGGATGGATGATCAGATGGATGGATGATGGTACTCCTCTGTTCTCTCTTTCATCTCTTCTTCTCCTGCTGTAATTTAATCTGTTTCTTACATAATCAGAATATTGGTAATTTCTCCAGTTCATCCTAATCTCAGTCATAATCCATCCAGGTAACCTTCAGAGCTGCGGCTTGGAGCTTAGAGAGAGGATTGATTCCTGCAGAGTTTCTGTCTGGTTTATCATCATGAAATGAAATAAAACTCTGTTTTTTGTTCTTTCGTTTGTCTCATCTGCACCATCTGCCTTTATTTGCTGCCTCCATCCCTCCAAATCCACATTTCTCTCCCCGTCTCTCTGTCATCCTCGCTCTATCAGTTTTGTTTTCCAGGTCGGCCATTACTCCGCTCCGTCTCCTCGCCTGTCCACTCTCTGGTTGTTTACTACCTTCCTCTTCCTCTTCCTCACCTCCCCCCTGTCACAGCTTTCCACCAAAATCCTCCACATCTTCCCCCAACTTCCTTCTCCACCTTTTATCATAATCCAAATCCAGGAAAGAAAATCTCTGTTTCCTTGTGTTTCTTCCTCACTTCATTTGTATATAATCTGTCAGGGCATCATAAACCAGAATCTGATTTACATAATCTGATAAAAGAACACAAAGTCTGTCCATCATGGCTGCTGCCGGATTCTGCATGCGTGATTGCAAAACGGTTTTACATGTCTGGATTGCATGTTTCTGTGATTTATATGACAGCTGATTTTTTTTCTTCTTCTTGACTAGATTTTAAAATGGAGGAAGATCATAAGCAAACACATTTTCTGTGGTTTTAGAAAATGCTTTTAACATTTTTCATCATATCATTCCCACAAATTAAAACTGGATTCCTACACATTTTGTATATTTACAGTCGCATCTTTTTCCACATTCCTAATTCCAGATTAGGAGCTTATAATTGAGGATGTTTTTCTTCTCTCCAGGTATTCATATGGAACAACCTGCTTTTACTTAGTCTCTGGAAATGCATAAGCAGATGTAAAGTGGAGCTGCAACTAACGATTATTTCAATAATCGTTTGGTTATTCGATTAATTATTATAACGATTAATCAGATAAAAAAAATGTCACTTTCTGCAGATTTTTTATTCAACTATTTAAGCTTTTTTTATACAGCATAATAAAGCCATTAACAAAATGCAAATAACCAAATAATTTCTTTTTTTAAATGACAAAAACATTTTATTGCCTAGAATTCAACAACACAACTTTCCTTTAGTGAAAACTTGACCATCTGTAGCAACGGATGCATCTGCAGAACATAAATACAGACAAATAACTTTTTTTTTTTTAATCTTTAAAACAGATTATAAATTTATTACTGTAGAGTTTTGGCTTAATTAAAGCTCTGAGTGTGTTTTCTTTCAGCAACTGGCTGTGTCTGCATACTTCAGTTAACAATCAATTACTAAATTAGTTGACGATTATTTTAGGCATCAATTAATCACCATTAGGGCTGCACAGTGTCGCAGTGGGTAGCGCTGTTGCCTTGCACCAAGAAGGTCCTGGGTTCGATTCCCGGCCCGGGGTCTTTCTGCACGGAGTTTGCATGTTCTTCCTGTGCGTGCGTGGGTTCTCTCCGGGTTCTCCGGCTTCCTCCCACAGTCCAAAAACATGACTGTCAGGTTAATTGGTCTTCCCAAATTCTCCCTAGGTGTGAGTGTGTGTGTGCATGGTTGTTTGTCCTGTTTGTCTCTCTGTGTTGCCCTGCGACAGACTGGCGACCTGTCCAGGGTGAACCCCGCCTCTCGCCCGGAACGCAGCTGGAGATAGGCACCAGCAACTCCCGACCCCGTTAGGTAGAAGGGTGACGGAAAATGGATGGATGGATAATCACCATTAATTTGATTAATCATTTCAGCCCTAATAAACAAGTTATGATATTATCGTTTCCCTCCCCAACCTGTTGCTGCAGAGTTATAAAGAGTAAACAACTGATGAGGAAACGCCAGACTTCTGACTTTCTTAAAATAATAAAAATAAAAACACACAGGATAAACAGAAGCAGTCATAGTTTGGCTTCCAGGACAGAACCTCCCATTATTGTAAAGTTATTTCGAAACACACATTTGCAACCAACCTGGGGGACTTACCATGTGTAGCAACAGATAATTACGTAATACTTAAGTGCACATTACATGTAATAAGTTCTGCAATAGATTGTCATCTCATCGTCTGATCATTTTGCTATTAATGCATAAAAATAACTGCAGCTGAACAATAGAATAATAGACGTACAGAGCTGCAATATTTTTGAAATGGGGAGTAGGTTGGGTGAACAAACTCCTGACTAATATCAGTAGCTGTTAGCCAGGAGTAGCTGTTAGCCATCTGTAGCTGTTAGCCATCAGTAGCTGTTAGCAATCAGTAGCTGTGAGCGATCAGTAGCTGTTAGCCATCAGTAGCTGTTAGCGGTCAGTAGCTGTTAGCCATCAGTAGCTGTTAGCCATCCGTAGCTGTTAGCCATCCGTAGCTGTTAGCCATCAGTAGCTGTTAGCCATCAGTAGCTGTTAGCCATCAGTAGCTGTTAGCGATCAGTAGCTGTTAGCCATCAGTAACACTGCAGGTGGACATTTAGTGTAAGACGGAGCAGAAAGCTGAGGTCGTTGTTTTTCCGAACATCCAGTGAACAGCGCATGTTGCTATAATTGATAGTAGCCTCACAGGCCCACCCACTGAAAGGAAACAAACGCATCCAGTAGAACACTTTCATTCTATTGGCTGAGAGGTTGCTAAGAGACAGTGCATTTTTGTTTCCGAAGCAAGCATTAAATGTTTCGTACGAGAGCAGAGAGTCTAAGTGTGAGCACAAGGAGAAGTTTTGAGTACAAGCATTACAAGTTTTGAGAAGACTTGAAATCCTGCTTTCAAAATAAAAATGTAAGCAAAAGCATTAAAAGTTTTTAGAGCAAAAGACATGGAATCCTGCTTTCAGACTTAAACTGTGTGCTCTTGGATTACAGCATAAAAATTTACCATGCAAACCAAAATGAAAAGAATTCAGACCTGAATTTAATTAAGATTTGGGTGGGACTAGTTTCAAACCTACAAGGTTTGTAGTACAAACCCGTCTGTGAGGACAGAAAATCAGAACTGGTTCTGCAGCACAGAGATGGATGTTTTCTCCTGTTGGCCGTAAAATCCCGATCGTGTATGGTGAGGTGTTTTTATTTTACAGCAAAGCATTGAGTTAATGAAAGAAGTTCCCATTAAACTCCATCATATTTTCCGCAGCTCCGTCTCTCCCACTTCCTGCACACAAACGGATCAGTTGTGTTCTCCATCTGCTCTGGAATCCAACTGTCCGGCTTGTTGGCGAAGCTCTCGCTCTCTTTCCACTTGTTGGCATCATTTCAAAGCAGACAGGATTTTTCTCGACTAACTGCATGCTGGACAAAGGGTCCAAGATGATGCCAGGCTTGTAAAGTCCTGTTTTAAGTGGATTAAACATTTTCAATAAAGTAGCTATTTAGAACAAAAGTTTGCCCAGGGTGCTGCACAGATAAACTACACGTCCAATCAACATTTGGCTTACATACGAGTCAATTAAATCCAGCTAAGTAGGTCAGGGGTTTTTTCTAATGTGATCTAGTTTATAATCAAAAAGAATTATGTTACCAATTTTTTCCCCCAAAAAAAGTTGCCTGTGGGTAACAAAACCCTGGGAGAACGGTTTTCTACCTTCAGATAGATGCAGCGTGGGGAGAGGAGGCAGAAAGGTGAAAAATAATATATAATAAGTGGAAAGAAAAGGTCCAAACACAGGCTCTTGAGGTACTCCATGACTAATTATTTTAAGAAAGATTAGAATTAGTCATCAAATATTACTTACTTAGTTAAAATATCACATTTAGGCCTCTTTGGTCATATTTAAATAACATTTTAAGGGGCAGTATTTACATCTGTGTAAATGTTGGTTAAATTGGATTAGACTTCCTTACCAAACCAGCTGCATCATGGGAAACAGAGTCCAGATTTCAGGCTCAGCTGGGAAACGTATGGACTTTGATTTAAAGGTTTTCCAGGAGAAAATGTAATTCCAATTCCATCTAAAATCCCATCCATCCGTACGGCTTCCTGAACCCACTGTGGAAATATCAGTTCTTTAAATGTATCCTTTACAAATGAGAACTCTGCAAATCAAAGTCTGGAAAAGAATAGGATTTTAAAATAATGCTGCAAAGAATAAACTTTTAATCAAAAACGCCCCGACCTGCTGCTTTGTGCTCATGTTTCCCACTACCTGTTAATCCCATAAGCGCACTTTAAAAATGCCTTTCTGTGTGTGACAGCAGGGAGCGAGTGTGGAAACTCAGCACTGGAGAAATGTCAGGAACTGCAACACGAATTCATGTTGCCAATCTTTTCTGCTTACCCTGTGAGTCGATCCGGAGTGGCCCAGATACAGAGTCTGAGGATTCAGAAAGAAACCTGCAACCCGCTCCGACTTCAGCAAACGACTTCTCAACTGATTAATCAGCTTAATTTAAGCAGCTCAGAAACAGTGGCTGATTTTAAACAGTCACTTTCAGTCTTCATGTTCGTTTATTTCTGCATGATAAGCATTGAGGAGTGTGTGTGTGTGTGTGTGTGTGTGTGTGTGTGTGTGTAGCAGGAAGCTTCCTCAGGCTCTTTTCTTTCCCCTCTGTGTGCAACATTACTAAGGGATGGAAAAGTCTGAGCTCTGCGCTGCCACTACCTCTCAACATCACACACACACACATGCACACACACACACACACACACACACACACACACACACGGCGTTAAGACAAACAAATGCATGCTGGCAGACACTGAATATGAACATCTGCAAAATGACTTGGGGTAGGGAGGTCTGCGCGTCAAGAGTTTGTCAGCGTGAGCGAAACATCTCTGATTGTTGGGTTGCGTAACGTTCTATGTGTAATGTGCATTATGAGATTGCATACATTAGATTATGTGGATTATCCAGAGCCACATGCCGGTTAGAGCAGCGCAGCACTGGAGCCCGACGTGCAGGTCTGGTTTTTGTTTGCTGCTCATCAGGGGAGCCACCTGGGCTCTGCTGTATTAAATCTGTGGCCGTAGCGATGCACGAGGAGCAAACACGACTTTGGACCAGAGATTATGACCGGATGAATGTATGAGAGATAAACACCTTCAACTTCACATGTTCATGCATCAGCAGCTCATACAAGATCTGAAAAATTGTTGCTAACGTAGATGATGAAGTTCTGAATCTGAGATTTAAGTTTCAAATCTCCACCTGGATGTTTTTGATTATTTTAATTGAATGCAGTTTTTTTAAATGTCCTGTGTAAATATTCATATATTTGCTCATTTGTCCGTAGCAACTGGAACTTTCAATGCAACTTATTTCTGCAATTTATCGTCTACTAAACGAGATCCTCAGATTAATTTCACTCCCTGCTACGGTGGGGGTGAAATTACCGTAATAACCTGATAATGGTTGGAAAGTGCAACCAATATGCACTTTCAGAAATCATTGGAATTTTGTTTTAAATGTCTTAATGTCCTCTAATTTGCATGATTAGAGGATTTTTCTGACATGTGTCCATCCCTGGACCCATATTCTTCTAAATCCGGCCCTGGCTACAGCCATCTTCATTGCAATATTTTCTAATGTGGCGCAGCGCTACCTGGATTTTCACTGAGCAACAAAAAGTCCCTTGCACTCCATCATGATTGATTAACATTAAGCCACTTTCATTGTGTTCATTAATGTGAATCTGACCCAGAAGTAAAACCGAACCTCCCTGGGAGGTCGTCCCGTTTTCCTCCTTCGCTGCAGAACGTTATCGCTCCTCTCTGGCCTCTGAAGCCTGAAGGGCTCTTCGAACCGTTTCTCATTTCCTCCCCACCATTGTTCTCACTATTACTATTTTCTTCACGGCACTTTTCCCATTTTGTCCACATCGACTCTTTGCTTCATTTCCTCTCCTCTCTGTTGCTCTTATCACTGCTAGTATCTATTCCTGACTCAATCAGATGAATCAAAGGTGATAGCAAATAGACGCACATAAAGGCCTGACATGCATCTCCACACCTCCACCGTGAGCTTGTTAGTGATTAAAATCTCTGCCTTCAAAGAGTCTTGGTCACATTTCTATTCCCACCCACTCAAATTGCTCGAGTTCATCCAGCTAATTTCTTCATGTGCTGAAAAAATGTCGGAAACTGAAAGTGCTGCCATTAGATCAAACCCCTCCGTGGCGTTTTATGTGCGATAAGAAGGAAGATGAAAGTGTGTGCAGCTGTGGATGTGTGAGCGCTCGTCGTTCTGATGAATCCTCGTTATTCTCAGATCTGCACATGTAGTGGGACGTGCTTCAGACGCAGCGACGCACTCGGGTCTCATCGACCTCTGGATCTGCTCAGCCGTCCGCTGGCCCTTCATTTCACTCGTTACTGGGAAACGAGAACCGACTAATCGCAGTTTGAGTCTCACTGGCGCACATTCAGACGGACGCAAACACTTTCAGAAATGTTCTGGGGAACTCAGACGCCGTGTGTTTCTTTCCTCCGCTTTAATCGGTTACTGTACAGTGTCCAAAGTGCGGTGCGTGGGCCACTGGTGGCTCTTGGACTGATTTGTGCGGCCCCCTGCTGCAATAAAAATTATTCAAATTTGTAATTATTTTCAAAAAGTCACTCAAGTAAATGGAACCGGTTGCTGTCCGACTCCAAAGCCTCCCAGACCAGAAAGTTTGTCCTTTCAGGTTCAAACATTCACCTTATAATCTCTGAATTTAGTTTTCGTTATAATTTAGCTGCTTTATTGTGATGATTTTCCAACATTTCCACCGATTAATCGATTGTCAGTAAATCCTAGAAGTGCGTTTGATTCCTCTGCAAAGCAAAACCTTTGCTGCTGCACATGTGCATCTCTCAGGCTTTTTAATTGCTTCTTATTGCAAAAATACAAGAAGAGCTAAAAATAATCATTGCTGTACAGGTTTGTTTACTTGTGGGAAAGTTGATATTTCTCACGTTTACATGAAAGCTGGGAATTAGGTGTGTAAATCTCCGCTTACGGGCATCATATCTAAAACCGAATCGATTGTTTTGTTCTCCGTTTCTCATTTGTAGCTTCAAATCTGTCCATAATCCTCCACAGTCGGTGTTTTCCTCCGTCCTCTGGCAGACCTTCTCCTCGCTGCCAGGAGCTGGCGGCCAAATGTCACAGTTTAATTCATATATTCAAAGAGAAGTGACGTGCAGGCTCGCAGGGAGTCAATTTCTTCCAAGATTTACTCTAAAACCGCCTCTGCTACCTTTGTGTGTGTTTGCTGAACTCGACTAACAGCTAATTTGTTGTCCGGTCACACAGATCGATCCAGAAACCAGCCGGAGGGTTTTAGATGGGACTCATTTCCCTGAGACTTTCTCTGGTTTTATCTCTCACTGTCACACGCTCAGAGTCACCCACTCCTCTCTTAACCCGTAACGATTGGGAATTTTGTATCTCGTTAATCACCATAGCAACAGTAATGGACCAGCTCTCTAATCTCTCTTTGTTTAATTCTCCTCTCCCTGACTTTCATCCTCCAACATGCAGTTATATGCAGGAGCAGGTGACGCGTTAGCAATTATCTTGTTCCTAAACGATCCGCTGCTGGATTTGTTGTCAACTTTCACATTTTTAAATGGATGTAAAGAAGCATGGAAATATTACCATCTGTTTATATACCTACATCCATCTATCTTTCGCTATATACAATATATCTCTCTATACATTTATATATCCGTCTATAGATCTATACTTCTAGATCTATCTATATTTGTCTGAGTCTATTTCTATCTATATTTCTCTGTATATCTACCTGTATTTATCTATCTTTTCTTTTAAATGTGTCTTTTTCTATTGTTCTCATTTCAACCTTTTTTTTATTAGGTTTCTAAACTCAAGGACTTAAATAATGTTTTATCAGAACATAAAAGGTCCACATAAAAAGTTATTTACTATTTTTTTAGTTGAATCTGTGAACGAATATCAAAGAATAACAGACAGACAGAAAATAGCATTTTAGCACCAAGAAAATGGCGCTAAAGAAGATGGTGAAATCTAGGAAATCACCTTCAAATAGTTTTTTTTTGTCACATATAAACTTATAATAAAATGTTCTTGGATCTAAAAAGAAGTGTAAGACAAGATAAAATAAGAAAAAAGAAAAAGATATAAGATGCTAAGAAGTCAGTATATTTCTAAGCTCAGTCATGAGTTCAGTCTTTAATCTGCCTTGTGCAACATGCAGCTGCAAAGCAAGACCGCTCCAAAAGGAGGACTCTCAGTAAAGAGCAGGGAATTCTGGGTAAATACAACCAAAACGGTGTGTCCAGCGCTAACAGGAGAAATGGCTTGTGGAGGCAAAACAGAAATCCTGCAATCCCTAAAATCTGACGCCGCTTCATTTTTGTTTACATTTAGTGAAGGTGGAAGTTGCGTTCATCTCCTTGACAGAGATTTCTGTTTCGGTTCCTTCAGCGGTTCTTGACGCAGCGCCATCACAGGCGAGGAGGGGAACTGGTTTTACAAAGGATTTGGATCGTTTGACGGAGTGCAGTGTGAAAGCAAACTGCAGAGAACGTAACAAAAGTTGCAATTTTAAACCCAAACAATTAGAATCAACCGGACTTATCAGATGAAAAATATTCTCTGGCGTTTCCTTTACTTCTTCACCTGTTTGTTAAAAAAAAACGAAACACTGGGTCATCAAAATCCAAAAATCATGAAAAGTCTTAAAGAGACATCGATCAAAACCTTTTAAAGAAATAACAGCAAGCCTGGCGTCTTGCGAGCAAAATATTAAATTGCTCGATGTTAAATCGCTACATTAAAGGTAATACTAAGCTGTGTGGGCTGCGTAAGCCTGCATTGTGCTACAGCTCCTTCAATGTGTCTGTGCGTGCTGCAGACGCATTAACACAGCAGGAAATATGGATTAACTTTGGTTCGATGGCTGCATGAATGTAGAAACCGCAGTTTGTGTAGTTAAAGCCCGGCTGCAGCTCAAGATGCCTTTAACATTTCAGCAGATGGGAACTGCTGAAATGTTACTGGTGCATATGTTACATAATTAATGCCTGTTGTGTGTTTTCCTAGAGATTATTATATAAACGCTCCTGGGAGTCCAAGCGAAGATATATGGACGACATTACATTTACAGACTGCTTTTATTTTTATTAGCAGGTAAAATGTGAGTTTGGATTTATTAGTTAACTTGCAGTAAAATATAAACACATATTTGCCTGAAGGCAAGGACAGCTTCTGCTTTAAAAATGAAGCTGAGGCCGAATCTAAATATTAATTCAAACGACCAAATAGAAAAAAAAAAAACGATGAGAAAAGGAGGAAATGAAAATGTTTTGGGTTGGTGAATTTCTCCCATTACTTTCCAAATTGAACTGGATGATAACTGGAATAATGAGCCAATCAAATGGATTAAATACCTTTAAATGGAAAATCCACACTAAGTATATCGCAATAATTTATAATAATAATTTAATTCAATGTTCCTTTGGGATCAATAGAGTTTTTTTGACAATGAATCGCATAAATTAAAACAAGCTCAAAGGTTCTTCTGCTGTTTACAGAAAGTTCCTAATCCGTTTAATTTATGGTTCGTAAATTAGTTTTATTTATTCCCATTTTATTTACTGTTTTTGGTTGTTGTGTTTTATTTTGCATATTTGAAATATCTTCCAGTTCCAGTGCTAAGTGTTTTGTTTTTATTAAAGTTTTTTGGTCTTTGAGAGGTTGAACTTGAGCTAAATTTACTTCAAAATGGTCTCAAAAGAACAATGTTATCGTTTATCGCGATAATTACTGAGACAATTTATCGCCCAGCACAATTTATTATCAGGACAAGCCGAGTTTACAACTTTCAATGTTACATTTAACTGTTGAATTTACTCTCATCTGTGCAGAGTCAGTGATTTACATTTTTCTCCTCTTAAGTTAAAAGAAATTATCTGAAATTTGTTGAGACGAGTAGAGAAATGGAAAGTCAGCCTAGTTTGTAAAAGTGAAACCAGTTCCGTAATTATCAGACGTGCGCTGCTGTTTGGTTTTTATTACTCGCTGAAGCTGCAGTCAGTTTGCAGCCCAGGATCTGGTCATTCTGCTGTTTGGAGCTCAGGTTTTGCTCTGCAGGCTGCACTGAGAAGACGACGCTCAGTCGAAATGCTCCTGAGGTTTCGGTGAAGGAGATATTGGCAGGACTGCAGATTTGTGGCTCGAGGACAATCTATACCGTCCGAGTCCAGAGTATAACTGTGAAATATTGATTGTGTTTTTCTGCTGTTAAGAGTCACAAACCTGAAGAGCCTTTTAGCTGCGACCTTTGGGAATTCCCCACAGTTGTGATATTTGGTTTATTTTTAAGCTTGATCAATTTTTAATTAGTTTTTTGTGGAGTTAAGGAGAAACTCACGTCAAGCAGCCGACATTAACTACATGCAGGCAAGTAATTGTGAACCAATTCTGTCGTCTTCTGTGATGAAAAGTCCTTGATGTGAATGTTTGGTGCTGACAACGTTTGCGTGCCGGCATGTTTGGTACCACAGGCGGCCTCAACGGTCTCCGCTAATGACCTCTGACGGAGCGAAACGAGTCCGAGACACGCAGGAGTCTCAGACGAACGCAAAGACGCAGCCGAAACATTCGGCTGCGTCTTTGCACCGCAGACAGAAGTGATTCATCAGAGGACACAACAGAGTTTGTGTGAGAGACGCTGGTGAAGCCCGCCGTCAGCAGGAGCTAAAACCCCCAGCGCCGTCGGAGCAAAGACATCAACGCTTACATGACTTACAGTTAGCCTCGTCACCCGCTGACGCTGAGCGGTCCTGTGGGCACAAGAGACCCAACGGTGCTGGCCGCACAAAGAAAAGTCCTTGGAGAAACTATTTAGCTGATATGCTCTCTGTTACAAACTTGTCACTGCTTGTATTTCTACAGTAACTCACAGACAAACACAGTTTTGCCTTTAAAGGGGCGGCGTTTTGAATTTTCCAGGCACATAGTGGCATTTTGTTGCATAATATGTTACCTTCAGTTGTTATGAAACCTCCTGCATGTCATTGTTTAAAATCGGGAACAAAAAAAACCCAGAAAAACATTCACAAAATTCTGGATCTGAATGTTTTTAAAGGGCCAGAATGTATTGATAAAACCCACTAAACTTAACTTAAATAAGATTTTCTTAAAATTAAATCATATTTAACATCCTTTCACTCTGGTCAGTTCATCCACAATTTTGTAATTTTTTTTGTGTTATTTTTTTATTTTCATCAAGTAAAGCTGAGACAGCAGTCACTCAAAATTAATGTTTTCACCCAATTTTAAGAAAAATTTGCAGTAAAATCTGAAGAAATTTGGAGATCTGTTGATTTTATGTGAATTCTGCATATTTGTGAAAAACTGGAGGCGCTTACTGATGTAATATGGAGACTAAAGGGCCACCGAAAGCGCTGTGGCGGCCCAGATTTGGCCCCCGTTCCTTGAGTTGTGACACATGTGGCTGAGTTGGTTTTATCAATACATCCTGGCACAACCGGCCCTTTAAGAACATTCAGATTTTTGATGCAGCCCAGAATGAAAATGAGTTTGATGCTTTGAGGTCTACAAATCATTCGCTCTCCGGTAGAAACATTGGCCTCAAAAAGTAATGCTATCAGTTTCTGAGTTTCTAGCAGAAATATTTTGGCTTCTGCACAGAGAGCGAACGGGTCAGACGGCCAGATGGTGGCAAAGTCAAGCTCCCAGTTGTGCACAGAGTCTGCAGACAGGCATGAGTCATCTCTCCAGTAACACTTTCGGAGTCCCACTGTTTGACCTGCTCATGCATTTTTAAATCTGTGAGCGCACCTCGGTTATTGACTCCCTCGTTTGGCACTGCAGCCCGTCAAACCGGCCGTCAGCTGCAGCAGTGAGTCACTGGCTCTCCACTCGGAGCGCTGCCGCTTCCACCAGACGGAGAGCTGCGAGTTTGTGAGATTGTCAGCTTGCTCGTCACTTCTGACCGTTCTGTTGTTGCTGGTCTGTGCAGCATAAGCCACAGCTCTCTGCATGGGCGTCTGGAGGCGGTGCAGGTGTGTCTGCAGGTGTGTGTGTGTCTGTGTTTTAGAAGCAGCTCTCCGTTCCTCTCTGACCTTTGGAGGTCCTTCGGTCCGTCACACACCACTGCTTTGCTCTGTGTGTAAGAGCCAGAGGAGGAGGAGAGCGGATGCATAAATGTTCAATTTCTGAACATTTCTTCTGATATTCTCCATCTAGGATACCATGTTATGAAATACGATGATATTAGGAATAAAGAACGAGTATTTGTGCCAAGCTGACTGTTCCTAACCTGCTGCTGCAGCACAAAACGAGCTTTTGGAGAGAAACAGAATCATCTAGACATTATAATGGGTGTTAATGTATCTTTAAAATCTCGTTCTGCTTTTCAGTTGAGCTCCTGAAAAACCCAAATAACTTTACCTTTACATAGGGCTTTTACATGGGAAAAAATCCTGTCATTATGATATTATATCTCATATCAGTTGATATAAAAATATATCATGATTTATCACTATTGTATGTTTGTTGTCCAGATATCTCAACTTCAGTTACACAAATATTAGCAGTTAGTGGCTAATTCATTCATTTTTCCTGCATATTGAAGATCTAATTCTCATGTCTGACGAGGAAAATATATTTTGAGTTATATATTCCTACATAAATTAAAGCAGACTTAATCATTTCTACTTGCATGATTATCGTTTTTCTCTTTTTACCAAAGACTGGATGATAAAAGTCTTTAGTTTGGTGTTTTAGTCTCAACTAGTCTTTTATTTGAAGGACAATTTTGTTTACAGAGACTTTATAATTCATTTTATTTGATGTTTTGTTTATTTATTTTGGATATTTAATGTCTTCCAGCAATAATTGTTGATCTCTGAGAATATGTTCTTGCATTATTAAGCCTTAATTCTTTAAAATAATCTCAAAACAACAATATTATCATTTATCGCAGTAACTTCAGGGCCAATTTATTGTTCGGCAAAAGAATAAACAGATCCATATATTGGTATCGTTTATCAATCGGCTCTAACTCAACAGCATGTTCAGCTCCGGACAATCAGTTTCTCTGATTTTTTACTTTTTAGAGGTAAATGTTTGAGTAAAATAAACTTTGTTCTTTTATTCTACGAAATACTAACAAGTGTCTGAAATTCCAAGCAAAAATTTAGTATTTATTAGCAGAAAATGAGGAAAAAGATGCAGAGCTTTCAGGCCTGAGAGAAAACAAGTTGATATGCAGTTAGAAACGACAACGCTAGTTTTAACTCAGGAATCAGTATTTTTAGTTTTCAGTGCAGCGGGCTCTTCGCTGTTCGGACCGCAGCGTTGGGACGAAGCCGAAAGACGGATGTTGTTAAGTATGTTTGAATCACGGTTGACTTCGTTGACCTACATCCTTTAGCCTGGTAACGGCTGCCAGCGTTGACATAATTGGTTTTGCTGAGCTCGTTTCCCTCGGTGTCTGATTTGTGGCCGTCCGCGGCGGAGATGCTGATGTGTGCAGATGGTGCTGTTTTATGGCAACGGTGGATGCAAAAATCAATCCATCCCCCGAAGAGAGGAACGGAGGAACGAGAAGATTGGATAAACGAGCGTGGAGAAACTGAAAGACGGATAAGGAAAGGAAAGAGGGAGAAGTTAGGAAACGCTGGTTGGTCATTTTCACAGGATCTGGGTCACAAATAGACGAGGAAAGGTCAACGCAGAGAGAAGTGAAAGAGCTGCTGCACGAGAGGATGAATTACGCTGCGAAGCTAATTAAAACATTGTAATGACCTCGTATGGAGAGCGAAGAGATCGAATCCATTACACTGCAGATAAAGAATGAGAGGAAGTCCAGCCAGACTCATTTTTAGAAGATTCTGTAAAGAAAAGACAAAAAAAAGGATAAACATAAATCTAGTCCAAACAGGATCAATATTAATAAACACAGAAAGCATAAGAAAGAAAGATCTCTTCGTGACAGATGATGATCCGCTGTAAAGGGGAAAATAGATCATGTGGAGAAAATATGATCATGAAGGATTATTTGTAAAAAGTAACATAAACAAAGCGTTAAAAAGAATCTGGTTGGTGCAGAAAGGACAGCATGTTCATGCAGCACACACTGCTTTATATACTGCTTGTACAGTACATAAAGGTTTATAATCTGAGGTTAGCATTCAGCTCTCGTCCCCCGGCTTTGTTTATCAGCAGCGGAGCAAAAAAAGATGTGTTATCTACAGTGACACTCCAACCAAAAGAACAAGCAGCACACAAACAGCAGCTCTGCTGGAAACTTGCGCAAAAACATAATCAGACCAACTATAGGTGAATTTACTGAGCGCCAACGAGCCTCTGATTGCTTTTAAATCAGCACCGGTTTGTCTCTGCAGCTCATCTCGTCAGTAAAGCTCAAACCGACGGATGTTCAGATATTTGCAGCCCAAATGTCGTCTTCCTGGAAAACAATGAAGCTGTGACGCAATAATCCAGTCAGATGATTCTGCACTTTTAAAGCACTTTGAAGAAATTTGTTGTTCTGGAGCGACTGGATGGTTATAGGACAGAAATAAAATAGAAATATCCTTTATTACCCAGGAGAATCCAGTAGTTAACTAAAGGTGAATGGATGATGCTTTTACCACTGAGATTAGACTGTATAGAACCAGAGGTGGTTAGTAACTAGTTGCATTTACTTACCTTTTTGGAAAACATTTACTTTAGGAGAATTTTTTACTACGCTGTAATTTCTACCATTACTTGCATAATTTTATTATGAAGTATTTTTATTCTTATTTGAGTAAAAATTCTGGATTTTTTACTTCACTGAATGAAAAACAAATCAGATAAAGTCACACACCTGCAGTTTTTGTTAAAGTTTCACGTTTTGTTTCTTTTTATTGAAAGAAACTGATTTGGAAACATTTTCTTTTCCCTGATTTTGTCATTTTGTTCCTTAAAATACCACTTCATTTTATATTCAACTGATGTCATTTTTAAATATTAAGTTCTTAATAATTTTACCTTTTACCAAATACTTTTTTTACTCTGACTAGAGGAATTTCCTACTTTTCACTTTTACTTGGGTAAAATATACTTAAGTATTGCTCCTCTTACTTGAGTACAACTTTCAGTAAAATGCAAACATCTGTAACATGATGTCGCTTTTATTTAGTCGATTTCTCTTTAAAAAATGGTCTTAAGGTGCAGACAAGAACATAAACCAAACTTGTCATGTTATTTCATAACTTCTAATGAGGAAAGATGGCGGCGGTGATGGACAGCAGCCATTAATCATGACTTGCCCCTGTAACGACCGGCAGACCTCGGCGTAACCGCGGATTTGCAGCGAACACGTTTTACCAGGTAAGGAGATTAATGTTCATAGATTTTATAAGATATCAAGCTAAGCAGATTCTTTCTAAGCTAGCTGTTCCCTAATTTTGTAAATACCGCCGTCTGTGTGCTGCAACCGGGTTTGTTACGTTTACACGCAAATTAGCTTGACTAGAACAAGCAGAAGCCATAAATAAACTGGCAAAAACAACTTGGGAAAACGATTTCAGTCGCTCTGTTCGACTCTCCTCACATCCATCACGGCGCCTCCAATGATTAAGTGACTTAGTTGCAATTTCCTGAAGGTCAGTTGAGGGTTTTTCCCTCTCAGTTTTCTGGCACTGTTGAAGAACATTTTGGACCTTTAATGGACGTGAAGATAAAATATCCGGGATATTACATTTAATTCAACACTTAGCCCCTAGCCAGGCAACTTGATTGCTCTGATCTAAGTCCAGCAGACCACTGTGGTTAATAAGGTTATGCTGCAACTGCAACATTGTCAGCTTCAGTCTGAGCCGGGCGTTGGCGTCCGTTCAGGGCCAGAGGTGGAAACACTCTCACGCTTCCCATCCCTCAGCTGTTGGACATGAGGAATCGGAGGTACTAACTGAGGAAATGCTGCAGATTCAACGATCATACGTCCCATTAAACGCACAAAACTGCAGCGGTTCATCAATTTCAGCTCCTCCAGTTGCAGAAAGTCGTCTTCTCCTAACAGAGATCGACACTTAAGAGGTTTAGAGATGGAAAAAAAAAGAAGCTTGTAACAAACAGAAATGCATCAGACCAGGCGTTTGTGGCGCCTCTTCACATTGTTAATCTGACAAATGATTCAAGGAGCAAAACAGCGTGTTTGGATGTTTGCACTTTCTGAAATGCCACCGCTCGATATTTCAATGTGCTGCAGATTTAAAGCCTGGCTCGGTTCAGTGGTCCAGAGGCTCGTATAATTTAGTTCAGGGAAAAGGCGAGGCGACACAAAGGCAGTTTGTCAGGAAGCAGCAGACGCTGAGGCCGTCTGCTGCCGAAATGCTGCAAAAAAGGCTGGATTTTTTTACTTTTTAGGTTGCATGTGAACATACCACACGCTAAATATCTAGTAAAAATGCAGGAAAATGAAAAAGATACATTAATAATGAATTCTGCTTATTTTGAGACAAATTTTGTACCAGAATGCTACATGTTCTTGTCTTTGAAAGATGTTTTTCTTTATAAATCTCCACAGGACAATACAACCTACATTTTTAATGAGCTTTAGTGAACAAATTTAAATTGATTGTGGATGTTTTTCCTCCAAATGTAACAAAAGAGCTTTGTGTCTCTGAATGCATTTGCAAACTGCAACCTGGCATTTTATGTTTCTTTTGGAGTAATAAGTTTAAAAATGCTTTAAATATTGTGGCATTTATAAAAAAAACAATTTTGGTGATTCTAGATGACATCAAACATGACAGGTTTGGTCTGTTTTCACTTCAGATATTGAGAAAAAACAAAAGTTGTGTGAATTTTTACACTGCAAAAACAAGATCTTACCAAGTATTTTTTGGGCTAGTATCTTGTGCAAATATTTTAGTAAAAGCTAAAATGTGACAAAACTGACTTACGAGTAACTTTTCAGCGAGATAAAGGAGCCTGTTTTAGAATTGACGGAAAAGTTTCAGTTCCACTGGCACATTATTTCACTTACAAGATATGTTTTCCATCTATTTGTAAAATAATCTTCCAATGAATCTAGAACATTTTAAAATCAAATTTAACCAATTGTTTACTACGTCTTGCTGAAAAGTTACTTATAAAGAAGTTTTCTGTTACTTCAAGTGTATCAAGATATTTACACTTGAAAATAGACCAAAACTACTGGAAGCGGTTTTGTGTTTTTGCAGTGCATTTGGTGTATGTAAACTTCTGGTTTATTTATCTAGAAGTTATTTTCATAGTTAAGACAACGTCTGGCGCGTTCTCATTAAAAACTCTGTAAATGTGTGTTTTCTGGCCACTTTAAGCCAGATGGTGATGTCAAGTGCAGACCAGTAAAATTAACATCCGCTCACATTGATTTCCCTGAGTTACTGTCCCTCTGTGCATATTTAAGTGTGTGTTTGCAGGCAGATCGATGACCAGGTCAGGGTGAACTCACTGTTCCTGCAGGTTGGAGTCTGTGTTCGGCTTCGCCTCTCTTCGTCTCGCTCCCTTTGTCTCCCCTGCAGCTCGGCGCTGCTTTCACCCTTGGCTGCACACGGCGGCTGAGCGTGCTCAGCATAATGAACGAAACGCTCACACACACTCAGCAGTAATTAACAGCAGCTCTTATCGCTACAACAAACGAGGTGGGCTCACAAGCACCCACCTACATGATGAACCATTATTACGTCCAGGAAGAAAACTCCTGATTTCACTTCGGGGAGGGAATCTTAGTGCTTCCTCTGCTTTGGTTTATTTTTTGATGCGATTTTCTCAAGCAGGCTGCAGATTGTGGACTTTTTGAGATATTGCAGTCGGCTTTTTCTGTACGTTTGGTTTTATCCGGTTGCTGCAACCGAGTTTGTTTTTGTTGATTCACGATTGTTTTGTTGTTGTTCTTTTAAATGCATGTTAGATATATAGAGGCCACTGCACTGAACCTCATTGAAAAGCTCCTGGTTGTTCCACAAAATATTGATTTCTGAACTTTTCCTGAGTTAAAACTTTACTATTACGTTTCCTAATATGAACTTGTTTTCTTTGCATTATTTGAGGTCTGCAAGCTTTGCACCTTTTCATTATATGGACCATTTCTCATTTTATGGAGATAAATACTAAATTTTTGCTTGGAATTTCAGAGACGTGTTGTCAGTAGTTCATAGAATAAAAAAACAATATTCATTTTACGCAAATATTACAATAAAATCAGAGGAATTGATCATTTTAAGTGATCTCTTAAGTTTTTCCAGAGCTGAATCTTTATGACTGTTAATTTTTCCTGTTATATTACGTATTTATTAAAATTGTCACCATGTTGTAAAAGTTTGTTTTGAGACAGATAATCTGTACAAAGATTAATCTCCTCCCTGAGCTGCTGTTGCTGTCTGAAGAAATACAACTAAAAAACCAAAAACAACCAATCAGAGGTGGGAGGAGGGGCTTAACGGTGTTAATCACCCTCATGTATTTGCTACTAAATGTGCTACTATTGCAGAAACAACCAACTGTTCCAAAATAACTGTTTACCTGCCGTCATTTGTTCAGAGTAGCTTGAGCATTCACAACATGCTATGCTAGCTGCAGCATAGCAGAAAGCAAAGAGATAGAAGGAAGGATGAGCAGCAGCATATGGAGAGGTGATTGACAGCACTAAGATCCGCTGTCTGGCTCTGATTGGTTGTTTCTAGTGAGCACTGGGAGATTATCTGTCTCATACTGTCTCGACATAATGACCGTCTCAACAAATACATAAAAAATGGTTTATTATAAAAGTTACTTACTGCATCTCTAAATCCTTAGGAAGCGACAAGGTCATGCTCAGTTTTTCACACCCAGCCTTTCTGGTTTGGTTCTCAGAGATGCCAGTGAAAACTTGCCAGGTCCACTGCTGGGGAAACTGGCTGCTCTCCTGATGTTTATGCAGCATTTTTCCTCACAGTCCTCCTCAGACTGATCCGCTGTCACATCTGTTGGTCTAAGTTCATTGCTGTTGTCTTTTTTCCCCTTGGAAAACAGCAAAACACTCTAATTTTTGCTTTTCTATTGGTTCTGGTCCCAAACAGAGCATTAGCCAGCCTCTGCTTTGTGCAGATGTTGGGAGACTAACATTCACTCAACTGGCTTATTATTAAACTGCAAACTAAATAATCATAAACTTTTGTTCCACTAAAGCTGAAATGCGACACCAACATGACTGGTAGCAGGAGCTAATGCAAAAGCACAAAATAAAAAACTTATTACGACATAATCCGTTTGTTTGCGATTCAGGAAGTGATTCTTTTCTTTGGAAATTTTATAGTTGTTGAGTTTTGCTCACTGTTGCTGTACGGCGTTGGTGGAAAAGCATTTATATCAGTGGACTTTGAACTGTTTACTGTAGAACTGCCGCAATGCATTCTGGGTACTGAATAAACTTCTTTTTTTTAAATTCACCAAAACTTCAACACAAATGTCAAATTTCTTCAATTAAAAGTTTATAGCAAAGTAAATTAGCCAGAAAAATTAATTTACGGAAAGCTAAGAGCGCTAAGCTAATTAGCATGCTAACCAGCTAAACAACAATGCTAACTAGCTAAACAACAATTTAGCTCTGCTATTAAAGGATAGGCCCCCCACTGCAAATTAGAATAATAATTAAGAAAATGTTACAATTTGCAGTCAGCAGAACTAAAACCGCATCAAACCCGAGGCTGGTTCTGGATTCACGCCTTCACTGGATCCGGCTGTTTTTCCACAGACTTCAGGATAAAAATGGAAACAACAACATATTTCATCTCTTTCACAAACCTGGGTTAATGCGATTGGACTTGGCTTTTTCACATGTTGACACAGTGTAATTTGAGATGGAAAGCATTTTAAAATCAAGCATCTCGAGTTCGCCCGCCGGCCACAGACAAACGCATTAGAGGCCAGACAAATTGGTTGAAATTGCCCCTCCTGCCTCTTCGGCTGAACTAATGGAACCAGCATGAAGGTTAGAACCGCTGAAATTGATCCCTGCCTGCACAGATTGTAGAAGAAGTTCAGCCTTGGTTCATCCCATGTTCCCATCAGCGCTGCGGCTTACTTTATTCTCTTCAGTTGATTTTTTATGCGTAATCTTACCAGAGGCTTTTATTGTATATTTGATAAGTTTATGTACAAGCATAACTTTCCTGTCTCTCAAAGTTATAAAATAAACCCACGATGCTGATTTTAGGTTGTAACTCTAATCTGAAGTCATTTTTCTGTTGCCATGGAAAATGTTCCTATAAACTGAAGATTCAATTTAACCAGTTTCTAAATCCCCTAAATGTTTTTATGTGTTTCACGTTGTGACCATGAAGTAAAGATATTTCATTGGGTTTGATGGTTTTTCCCCAAATTTGCAAAATTTGTTAAATTTTCAGCTGCGTAAAACAAACCAAACTAGTTTAAGAAACTGTTTACAATAAATGATGGACGAAGAAAACTTGTTCTCCTCCTCGCCTGTGGTGGCGCTACACCCAGAACGACTGAAGGAAACTCTGAAGAAGACATGAGAGCAACTTCCTTCTACACAAAATGTAAACAAATATGGCATCAGATTTTAGCATTTGTAGGGTTTATGTTTAGACTTTTGTAAAAAAAACAACAAAACACAAACCGTTTCTCTCGATAGTGTTAGACTCCCATTGGCTTTGGCTGTAATTACCCAGAATGCCCTGCATTAATGTCGACTTCCTGCTTCTGGAGCGGCCTCTCATTCAAACTGTAACCGAACCGAGACAGAAGATACTGGGACGGCCAGAGTTTGACTGAGTCTGGAATTCATTTAAAGCAAACATTTAACATTCATTTACAGTCTGGTTAATATTTGTTCATATTTTTGCTTCCCGTTTCCCTACCAAGGGAGAATAAGTTGATTAATCTATTTTATTCTACTTAAGGGGTGTCAGAGTAAAGGAACGTCCCAGTTTTCAGATTTGAGACAGTAATATTTTCTTTTCACCTCACAATTATAAACTCCAGTGAAATCAGTTGAAACGTGTTTTTCTGTCCTGTTTTCACGTCTTCTTCTCTCCTCTCGTCTGGCTCCTTAACGAACAGACTGCATTCCTAATGAGCCGAACACTGATTACCTTGCTCCAGTTGTAGAGACAAGCTTCAGGATGTTTGACACACAGACAGCAGAGGTTCGCTCCGCTTCCTCGTCGCCATCGTTGATCTGGGTTGAATCGCTTCTGTAACTGCGGCTCCGGCAGGTTCCTCATCAAACAGCTGGAGGAAAAAAAGAGAGAGTTTTGTTTTGGGGTTTTGTTTGTAATACATAAGTAAGGTTTCCTTGAGGATAGGGGATAAACTTGTGTGTTTGATGCTGTCAGAACAGAGAGCATCGTGCGGTTGATCCGATGATGCAACAGTCAGTTTGTTCAGATTAAAGCACATCACAGACACCAGAGGCGTCTCCTCCGCTCCCTAATTTCTGCTCTGAACTTCTGTCAAGATCTCCAAATGTACAACTCGGTGCATTTGCATGGGTTTCTTCTTCAAGCGCGTCGGCTGCATTACAAATGTGAGAAAACCTTTTCACTACTCTGTTGAAAAGGCAATGTTGTGATTCCGGCGTTTCCATTAAAACCTGTCAGTTCACGCTGGAGCACAAACCTGTGCACATGAATAAGTCAGTAAAAATCAGGGATGAAAATTCATCAGAGGAGACGACGGCGTCTCATTCAGGCGATGGATCGATAAATCATAAGATCATAAGATTCAACACTTTCAAATGGATCTCTGGTGGAGTCGGTTGAGCATTATCCAGCACTTACAAATAAACAGGATTCTGCTGTTTACAAACTACTGTTAAGAGAAAAAAGTGTTTCCTATGCTGTTTTGTGAAATACGCAAATTTCGACGCTACTTAAAATTGAGCTCATCCGCCCCGTTGCTCATCGGTGCGTCACAAACTTCCTGCAGACGAACAAACCAAAGTCGACTATTTATGCGAGTTTGTCGAAAACCAAACTGAGCACAAAGTGATACCTGATCAGATCAACATGTATTTTCTGATTGACAGATTTTCTTTAAATGAAGGATGAAAACCACCAGTTTAGAGTCTCTATTGAACCATAATAAATAAAATATTCACCAACATATTTGATGATGGCATTCGACAAAATGTAATGTTTGGTTTCTGAATTGGTGACAGTATAATTGTTTCATGACTTGCTGCTGAATGTACTACACAAATAAACTATATTGATTGATTAGTTGACTTATAAGTAATGGTTCAAATCAATCAAGTTAATTTGAATAGATCATTTCAGCAATACGGCGGTTCAAAGTGCTTTACATCACAAAAATACAAAGTCATAAGAACATCATACAGTCAACAACTGAGAGAAGAACCTTTTACCTTTTCGCCTTAAAGCGACCTTCATCTGACCTTGTTGTGACAGTCTGAACAACACGGGTCAGATCTTTTCCGAATGCAGCCCAGGCCACTTGGGTCCGATACGAATCTGATCTTTTCAAATGTGACCTGAATCCTAACGCCAAGGTCACGTTCATCCGACCTGAACGTCATTGATAAACGTCCCTATTCTGAGTCCTGATGCTCACAAGCTGGGAGAAAAAGCACAACATGGTGGATGATACTGAGGATTGAGCCGTTAAAATGCTCCAGTCGTACAACTTCAGAATCGTAAGCTATGCTCCACCGTTAGCATCCAGGTTTGCTTCCGGAAACACTGAGCATTTCTTCTTCTTCTTTTTGGCGGTTGGCAAAACCCTGAGCATGCTCTCTTTGTGTGGCGTTATGGCGCCCTCTACTGCTCGGGTCAGTTCACGCTGGAGATCACATGAAATTCACGTTCATCTGGAAGTGTGAACGACCACGGCAAAAAACAAAAAAAACAAAAACAGGAATTGTGTCAGATCTGGCTGCAGTGTGTGAACGTAGCCGTAGTGTGTGTGTGTGTGTGTGTGTGTGTGTGTGTGTAGTGTGTGTGTAGTGTGTGTGTAGTGTGTGTGTAGTTGTGTGGTTGTGTGTGTAGTGTGTGTGTAGTGTGTGTGTGTGTGTGTGTGTGTGTGTGTGTGTAGTGTGTGTGTAGTTTGTGTGTGTAGTGTGTGTGTAGTGTGTGTGTTTGACCTTGTACTAACGAGGTCTGTGCAGATGCTGATTACCTGGCTGTTTGGGAAACTCGGCGGTGATGCTGTCGATTTATTGGCTGCCAAGGCCCAAAACTTTCTCCCTCTAATCTGCTTGTTTTTCTGTCTCCTCTTGCTTTTCCCCGCTGCTGCCTCTGCCTTTGTTCAGCCTGCCTCCTCAGACTGGATTTAACCAGCGGTTATCTGCGCCTAAGCTCCTCTGCGGACGCTCGCCTCGGTGTGCGATTGCCGCTCTGCTAATTTCACCTGTTAGAAGTGCTGCTGCTTAATGCGTCGCTACAGCTGCGACGCCGCAGCTCTCATTTCCACTTCAGTCATGCTGCAGCCATGGAGACTCACTGAGCTGAGTAACACTCACTGCTATTTTCTTTACAACAGCAGTAAAGCATTTATTGCACACAATGATTTTTATATGCGTGTGAAAATTTTACAGATTTTGAGCACTCTCAGTCTCGATAAGCATCAGCGTCCGCCCACACACAAACAGCTGCCCTGCATGAGAACTGGAGGATTTCTCAGCTTTAATTATCAGGACGGGACGTCTCTCAGCACAGACGCATGTTTGGGTTTTTCATTTTGGGAGAGATATGATGGGAAACTTTTTAAAAATGACCAGACAATAGAATATGAGAACATCAAGCTCTGCACTCTTTGTTCTGCCACCACAGCAGAACAACTGAAACATTGTTTGATTGGCTGTTTAATAGTTATCATGGTAATCCATTTATTGTCATTATTAATTGGATGCAATTTCAGTTAACCAGTTAAGATGAAGAAGATTAAGATTTAGAAATAGATTTTTTCTTGCCTAAAACTCAAAAACATTGCATGGCTATAATAGCACAGCTATGATTATTTGCAACAAAGGAGGCGTCTGCAGCTAAAAACAAAAAAAACTTCTCAACGTGTGAAGAGCTCAGACATTTCTGCTTGACATCAGTAGAGTGTAGAGGTGATCTATTGACTTTTTAAAATTAATAATTGGAAATCAAAAGGTGCAAATAGGAAATATTTTCTTGCAAAATTTGAACCAAGTGAAGCTAAACCTAAACCACTTGAGGATTTTTGGGCACAACACATTTACAGACGAAGATTTATTTATCTTAAATGGAAAATGTATATATTTTTGTTCAGTGTGTTGTTTTTTCAGCAAATTGTCTTTTTAAAAAGTCTCTATTCTATAATCAAAAAGTAGGTCATACTGACCATTTCACTTTATATTTCAAGCATTCAGCACCCTGAAGTGATTGACTCTTCATCAATGCATACAATGTGATCACATTGTATGAAAGAACAGGACTGGCATTGTTCAATAAGATGTTTAAACTATGTGCACGTCAGTGGTAAAAGTGTAAAAATGTGTCTTCAACATCACTACAGAGGAATTTTAACCCGTTCTTCCTTGCAGAGTTGTTTTCATTGAGCATCAGCCTACTCATGTAACACTTTATTTAGACCAGAGATGCAAACAAAATGTGCCTTCTTCTCTTAACTTTCAGGATTACTTGAAATTACAAAGTTGTGTCGTGTAGTCAGAGCAAGAACAGGACAGGCAGTCGCCTCAGCCAGCAGTCAGTGGGCAAGATGTGAAGTGCAGCAAACCATGAAACCATGCACTAGAACCTAAAGGCAATTTCTAGTGACTGAATAACATGCATGTCTGAACAGTCGGACCTGGAGAAAATGCAACTCACCATAAAAAACCCAGTGCTTTCTCACTGTGACGATACGGAAGAGGATTCGGGTCAAGTCAGGAAAAAACTTGTTGACATCAGAATTTTCCTCAAGTGTCTGAGATTGTGAGAAATTATTTATTTCTTTGCAAAATTTCAAGGTCAAAGTCAGAATGAGATTAAATGATAATAATACATTTTATTCACAAAGACAGATCACTTATGGACATTACATTAAAATCTGGTCTGAAGAGGCGTGTTTTGAGAAATGACTTGATGTCATAATTAAAGTAAATTAATTAATTAAAACTGGATTTCTGTGATCAAAGTTATAATTCTGCAATTGGAGACCGAATTCTTAGATTGAAGTCTGAATTGTTAGATTAATGTCTGAATTCTGAGATTAAAATCAGAATTCTGAGAAAGTCAAAATTTTGAGATTAAAGCTTGAATTCTAACGTCTGAAATCTGAATTCTAATAATCTGAACTGGGATTAAAGTTGTAATTCTTAGATTAAAATCCTAATTCTTAGATTAAGTCTGAATTCTTAGATTGACGTCGTCTGAAAACTGAGATTAATGTAGGAATTCTGAGATTGTCATAATTCCTACATTAAAGTTGTAATTCTGAGATTACTGTAATTTTTCTCATCCTCTTCCATACTGACACACTGAATAATCCGTGATTTCCAGTCGCCTTCATCTCACCAACAATTTACACTTTTTTGTAAAGCTGTAAATGACGACTTCCGACGGGAGACAATTTTATGGCGAATTCATGCAAACCTCTAAAAAGCCGCTACTGAGGCTGTTGGCGATGATTCAGACTTGTCAAAAGATCATTAAACACATTGATCAGGCTCTGCGGCTGCAGTTGGATGCGCCAGACTGTTGTTAATCTGGTATTTATGAGCCTCTGTCTGCCGTCTGTAAATTAAACATTCATAAAGTTCATTTTTGCCGCAGTGTGAAAATCTCTCATTTTGATCCGGAAGACGTGCGCCGGACAGCGGCGGAGAAAACCAGTCAGATATCCGTTTAATCAACTGAGAGTGAAAGATTAGAACAACAAAACAAAACAAAGGACGGAGTGACGAATGGGTGAGCAGAGTTAATGTGATTAACAATCTGGATATGAAATGAGCGGTTGATCCATTTAGTGTTTGGCTTATTGTGAGTGCGGCAGATGGGAGAAATGATGGCTGATTATTCAAGGCCTGCATTAACTAAATCAATTAGATAAGAGGGTTTTCCTTGTAAATTGCATTGTTAAGAGGGGATTACAATAAAAACAGGCCAAGCTCACAGTGGAGGTCCTGAAACGGAGCACAGGTTTCAAACAAGGCCGACTGCAGCGACACATTAGGCTCAGCAAGGAAACTATTTAAGTTATTTACATGTTCTGCTCATTAACTTGCAGAACAAACTTCAGCTCAATAATCTGAAGCAGTCATTTTCTGTCTGAGTGGAAGAACTTTGGCCCTCTCTTCTTCCCAGTTTGCTTCGTTTTGACCCGTTTTCAGACAGACAGCTTTGCATTTGACTTCAGAATATCTCGGTTTGCAGAGGAGTTAATGCTGCATTTACACCAGCCCTGTTCAGGCCACTTTAAACAAACTGGAGAGGTGTTCGATTCCCTTGAAGTTCATTTCATGGATCTGGTTTGCTTTGAACAATAAAGTGTTGCACTATCTGAAAATTTAACAAATGTTGCAACTTTGGTTTCCAATGTTCCCAATGCCCAATGCCAACCGGACTATCGCGTGAAAACACCCTCAGACAATATAGGAATGGCTTCTTACGCCTTCTTGGATTTATCTGCAGCAGGAATTGCTTCTCTGAGGACATTGCTGGTGTCTGACAGACTGACTGACACCAGATCGGCTCACAATGTGTCGCTTTCTGGGATCTTTCAGCTTGCTTCCAGAATTCAGGCAGCCATCGTGCGCTGAAACGTTTAAATGTGATGCAGAAGCAGAATAAATCTGTAACTATGTAGAAATGACTGATGATTCCACACTTCTACTAGTTATAAAGTGGAAAAGTAGAAGCGTGAAAGGTGTGGAAAATTGCTGCAGTCAGGGACAACTTATTATCACATGCTTCCACTGTGAGCAGATAAAAGAAAGAGTTGCAGCTGTAAAGCCGCGTTGTATCCACTCTGAATGTGTTTGTCGCTGCACTAGTGGCGGATATATATATATATATATATATATATATATATATATATATATATATATATATATATAAAAGATCAGGGAGGGGGATTAAAGCAGCTTCTAATTATTCTCCATGTGCTTGATTTCTCTCTTTTTTCCACTCTCTACTTCCTTTCATCCTCTTTCTCCCTGTGACAATCTTTCCCCTAAGCCCAGCGACAAGGGGATTTATTTTGGCCTTTTTTGAAGAAACGCTGCTGTTACGCGGCGCCCAAGAGAGCGGACAGACAGTCAGGGAGGCTGGATGAGGGAAAAATAAAATAAAATGAAGGACGGTGAATAAAATGAAAGAGGAGCGAACAGGAAGAGGAGGAGGAAGCGGAGCGATGGGAACAGATGGGGTGATGCCGATGGGAAAGAAGGAGAAGAAGGCGAAAGAGTCTTAGTTCGCCCAGCTGAAACAGGCCGGGGGGAGGATGAGGAGGGAGGGATGAAGGTTTGTCACGACTAAATTTTCACCCTCAGTGATTCGGGAATACATGAACAAGCATTTTAACCTAATTAGATGCCAACTTTTGTTTTTATCTGGAGGAGCTGCTAACTTATGAGCCTCCGATGAGCCGGTTCAGGTTGCCAGGTTTCTACCAGATCCTGCAAACAGGACACAATCCTGTCATGACCAAATGTTTCACATCAGTCGAAAATTATACATAAAACAAATCATGCGACCTGTCAACATCTAAGTAAAATGTGAAGATTTTTAAAAAAATATATTTTGATAATTTCAAAATAAAATCTTCACATGTTGTGAGAAAAAAAAAAAGAGTATTGTTACTGTCAAATAAATAAAACAGGCCTTGAAATATAATCTCTTGTATAGCACATTTTAAATAAACCTTGTTTTAAGAATAAGAAATACAAAAAAACTATTCATGTTCTCGGTGCAAATTAAAGCAAATTTAAAGCAAAAATAAATAAAATAAGACATTTAAATTATTTGTGTTGTCAGTGCAATCTACAACAACTTTCAAAGGCAAAATATTAACTTAGTTCAAATTAATAAGTTGGCTGTCTCTTTTCACTTGTTTATTAGGACACCCTAAAATACACACTCTAAGCAACTTAAATAAGTATAAATAATAAAATAAAATAAAAATTACGATTTGTTTCTATTATGAGACTTATTTTTCTCTTTTAAATAAAATGAAAGTTGGATTTTTGTCCTTTATTCAGCCTAAAATTATCCTGCTTTTTGTTAATTTTTAACATTTTGTTTCTGATGAGAATCAGAGAACCACAGCAGCTGCAGCGACAAACTAAAGTTGAGCTTTAGAGAATAAATCCCCGAACACAGATCCAACATCATCATATCAGCTTCATCTTCTCTCTCATCACAGCCCATTAGCAGCTTTTTAACTTCATCTGGATGACATCCGCGCCTACACAAAATGTTTTCACAGAGGCGGAGATGCAACACTTTTAAAATGTGACAACGTTGACAGTACGCTTTCTCTAATCCTGAAATGTCAGGAGATGGAAAAGTTGGAGAGAAGTTGAATTAAGGGGTGAGTAAGAGGCTTATTGTCTTGAGGAAACAGTTTCGCTTTGTTCAGCCACATGGCAAACAGAGGAACTGTTTCCAAATTAAACCGTGGGATTACAAACCCGACCGCTCTGGATCCAGCCCTGAGGATTCATCCGACTTCCTGTGCCGCAGTGACCCGCGCTGACGTCCAGACCATCCATTATTACCGTATTTTCCGGACTATAGGTCGCAGTTTTTTTCATAGTTTGGCCACGGGTGCGACTTATACTCCAGAGCGACTTATGTGTGGAAATTAACACATCATTATATCATATTACATGTTATTTTCACACTAAACCACAAGAGGGCGCTCTAGGCCTGTGTTATTCTACCTTCGGAGTTAGCAGAGTTGTTGACAAGCGACATCGAGGACGAAGATTTCATTGCATTTAGTGATTTAGAGAGATGGAGAAAGAAATGTATATTTTTTTTATACTTCAGATACCCAAAAGAGCAAAGAATTGGAATTACACTGATAGTTGGATCGGGAAGCAGTCGCATGGTTGCATGAAACTTTAGCAGAAAACATGGAACCGGCATCAAACGCGACACTGTGGCAAAACTAATTTCAAGCTTCAGAAAACTGGACATGTTGCAGATCAACCAGGTCCAAGACCGGCAGCGATTACACAAAAATAAAAACAGTGGTCCAATATAAAACATTTATTTTTTCTACGTATGGCAACTTATGCTCCAGCCTGTGCATTTATTTAAATTCCTATTATCAGATAATCTGATTTAGAAAGTTCAGTTTTCGTTTAGCCATCTTTATGTCCTCTTTGTTCCATTTATTGCAGTTCATCACTCATATTCAGTTTGCTGTGGATAATAAAGCCACTGGCCAAACTTGTATTTCTAAGAGAAATGAACATTTCCCAAAGGCCAGACATTTGATTCAGAGCTGAAACAATTAATCAGATTGATCAGTTATTGAAGTAATTGTCAACTAATTTAGTAAACGATTCATCGTTGGCTGGAGTCTCAAAAACTCCATTTGCGAAACAATTGTTAAATAATAAAAAGTAAAATAGTATTCAGAGCAGTAATAAGCCATTTTAGATTATAAACACATTTGTATGGAAATATGTTTTAAAATTCAAGTTTCAGGCAAAATAATATTCTTTTCTTACAACTGGTTAACTGAAAAGGTTTTTTTTTATCCAATTATTCCTCAGAATAATTGATCACTTCTCCTAATAGACATGTCATTATGAGAGATTTTTCTGGACAATAAATCGTCCCATACTGTGACAAAACGATAATTTTGTTGTTTTGAGACAATTTTCCACTTATATAATGCTAATGGCATAATTATGGAATATCGTGTTTCCTCGATAAGCTTTACATTCTAATGAACATTTAACACTGGAGCTGGAACACATTTTAATTACCCCAAATAAATAAAGCAAAAACAACAAATAAAATTAATTATGACATTTCTGTAAACAAAAGTTTAAAAAAAAGCACCAGACTGAAGACTTTTTCAGTTTTTGGCAGAAATGGAGAAAAACAATAAATCATGCAAATGAAATTACTGAGTTTGTTTTAATTTATTATGTGATTAGTTGATATATTATTGTTAATTCAGGTGCTAATTTGATATGGTGTCTAAAAGTTGCTGCCCACTGCGTTGCCGTTCCCGGCTGTTATAGATTCATTGCTCAACATTTCAAAGCAACTTATTCCTCCAAGCCTTTGAGGCCAGGCGAGTTTCCCTCAACACCGTTTCTCTGCTCTCAATCTGATCGCTCTCTGGAGAACCTGCAGCGCTTTGCAGCTCCCCTAACGTGGCCCGGTGGGGCGCGTTCACCATTGCCCTTAAATCTGCTTAATTATGCGTCTCATCAGCTTCTCAGCCTCTGGACGGCTCCGAACTCTGAGCCACAAACGCTCCCATTCCCTCTGATCCACATTCTTTCTCTGAGTTCATCTCTTGCATAATCTCTGGGGTTTAATCCACCAATCCTGACTCTTTCTCTTCAAATAATCCGCCTTGTTTTGCTACTTGCTAATTTTATTCTACTAAGCATCTCCAGGAATCCCACTGATGAATGTCATTTCTTCATCATCCAGTAAAAATCGCTTTTGTTTGGTTGCCGTTTTGCTTTTCCTCCACCTACATCCAAACTTTATAACACCTGAAGCTTCAGTGACGATGATCAGTCAGTCAAACTCGTTTCCAGGCTGCAGCAGTTTGTTTCAGTGGAGCCAAAACCTGCATAAGAGTTTAAATATTACAAAAAGTGTGTAACATGTGTCAAATTCAAGGTCCAGGGGCCAAATTTGGCCCGCCGTAGCTTTCTATGTGGCCCTTTAGACTCCAAATTACATCAATTATTCCCTCCAGTTTTTCACAAATCTGCTAAATTCATACAAAATCCACAAAAAAAATCAACAGGTAACACAGTTTTGATGCACATTTTTTCTTAAAATTGTTAGAAAACGTTGGGTTTCAGTGACTGCTGCCTCAGCTTCACTGATGTCAGGCTACAAACCGTCATCAATGCAGTGATTGATAAAAACTCACATTTAACATCATACATGAGAGAAATGTCATATAAATTCCTTACAAATATTCCTAAATTAGCACCATAAAAAACACAAAAATATTCACAAAGATGCTCAGTATTACTTCATTTTATTGAACACTGAAACAAACAGCTATTTACTAATATTTTAACAGTTTAGAGCATAGGTGTCAAACTCTGGCCCGCGGGCCAAATTTGGCCGGCAGTGTAATTATATTTGGCCCGCGAGGCTATACCAAATGACTACGCGAGCTGGCCCACCGGTATGATACAGCGCATTCATTCATCGCTAATACTACAAATCCCATAATGCCTTGCTGTTGTTTTGGCGCGTCAATCAGGACGGGTCCCAGAAACGCCCTCTCTCCTCTGTGACAGTAGTTATAGCGATCGCAAGCTACAACTGTCACTGTAGAACCCGAGAAAGAAAGGCAGACAACAGGAGCTTTCTGGACAGGTGGGAGACAGAATATCTGTTTACATATGTAAAAGACAAACCTGTTTGTCTTTTACATATGTAAACAAATATTCTGATATTAAAAGGCTCATTTGTTCAATGCTGGCCCGCGACTTTGTTCAAGTTTTACATTTTGGCCCACTGTGTATTTGAGTTTGACACCCCTGGTTTAGAGGGTTTTTTCAATACATTCTGGCCCTTTAAGAAGATCCAGATTTTAAATTCGGCCCAAAATGAAACTGAGTTTGATGAGATGAACTTACCTAAAGATATAGCAGTAGAAGAAGCTGAATACTTTGGTTTGTTGAAATCTAACTTATATTAACATCTTTAAAGACAAGAAAGCGCAGAAAGATTCCCAAAAGCGAACATCTGATCCCAAATTCAAAGATCAATGAACAAAATATTCCTGTAGCGCTGAGAGGGACGTAAATTCTGATCCATTCACCACTGTGTGGTTTTTCTTCCTGACGGAGGACAGAGGGAGAAACACGAGAAATAAACTATTAATATCACAATATGGTGGACATAAAAACCCCAAAACGCAGCACAGAAGAGAAGAGAGGCGACTGAATGGATAAATACCGGCTGAATCTGTAAAAACAAGTTGAATGGAAATGTCATTTAACCCTGAGACACGAGCCCTCTGAGGCTGTGTGTGTGTGTGTGTGTGTGTGTGTGTGTGTGTGTGTGTGTGTGTGTGGGTGAGGCAGAGCAGTAAGGTACAGCTGAGTTGATGTGAATTGACGGCCGCTGTCAGTGCTCTTACTGCTTTCAATAAACAGGTCAAAGCTGGTGTGTGATTTGCTCTACAGTGGTTGTAAACATTCTCCTCGTCTGCCTTCATCTTCTTTTTCATCTGTTTACTGATTCATGAAATGAAGATTTTTTATTGTTTTTCTATTCAGATTCTGCCATATTTTGTGTTTATACAAAAAAAAACTATTTAATTTCAGGAGTGCTGGTAATGATTCTTTTCATAATTGAGTAACAATCAGATTATCAGATAAATAAATAATCAGATAAAATAAATTTGCAGATTCTGCAGGTTTTTCTTCAGCCTTTTTTATACAGTATTAGAAATATATATCATGAAAATGTGTGTATTTTTATAAAGTTTGCCTCCATTACTGTGTTGTTCTTCCTGACAGTTTCTTTAAATCTGAAGCATCTATCACCCTGAAATAAGTGAATCTTCATCAGCACAGACTGAACCTTTGCATAGTGTCTCACGAGACTAAATAATGTAATTATTGGATTGTATTTCAGGCACAGTTGCTTCAAAAATTAAGGGAGTGATAGTTGTGAGGAGTTGTATGCTGATCTATTCATTGAGGAGGAGGCAAAAAACAGGATCAATATTGTCTGAAACCAGCAGCGTGGAGACATATTAGACCAGCACCCTCCTCAGTTTTAAACGTGCTCTTTAGTGATCCTTCTTCTGCCTATAATTCACCACACTGATGATTGATCACTGTTGTGTGAAATACTAAAATTGTGATGTTATTTAACTCACTTTGGATTAGCATAATCCACCATACAGCTCTGGAAAAACTTAAGAGTCCACTCCACTGAACCTCATTAAAAACCTCCTCATTATTCCACAAAGCATTGATTCCTGAACTCTTCCTGGGTTAAAACATCAGTATTGTTGTTTTTAAATGAACATCAACTTATTTTCTTTGCCTTATTTAAGCTCTGAAAGAGCTGCATCTTTTTCCTTATTTTGACCATTTCTCATTTTCTGCTCATAAATACTAAAGTTGGAGACATATTGTCAGTAGTTTATAGAATAAAATAATGTTCAACATACTCAACATATTCCTACAAAAAGTAAAATCGGAGAAACTGATCATTTTAAGTGGTCTTTTAATTTTTTCCACCGCTGTAATTTCTCCCAACTTCTGTAACAAACTCAATATATAGTGAACGGAAGCAGCTAAAAGTCTCAGTTTTCTCGTTTTGAGAAGGTTTAACTATTCAACCATGATGTAGCTATAAAAATTTTATTTTGGGGACACTTTCCGCCAAACCTTTCACACATTTTCTCTCCGTCTGAAGTTGATTCTCTCACATCAGCTTGTTGTTTGGCACTGTGTCACTTCAAGCTAGCGCTGCACATTAGCAGTTTGAAAGGAAGTTAAAACACTTTGTTGCTCATTTGACAAAAACAACACAGCTTCTCCTGCATTTAATTATTGTTCTGCTCTGTGAAAAGATGCTTAAAAGAGTAGATTTGGACCATGCGGATAAGAAAGCGACGTCTCAGTTTCTGTTAAATCTTGCAGACGTTAGAGAAGCATCGACATCACAGAGTAGAAAGGAGAGACGCGAACAGAGCATTGAGGTGACAGGTTGCTGTCGCAGCAGGAAGACCCTGGAAGACGGATGAGGACGGGGTGAAGGACCCAACGGTGATGTAACCACAGACGACTAACGGCGCTTATTTGTACTTGGCGTTTCTGAGGAAAGCGGGTCAGCAGTTTGAGTCCAGTGTGTTTGAATGTATCTGAGATACAAGGAAGTGAGGCTGTTTCTCTGTGACTGTGAGGATTCATTTGCCCTGACGTGACCCGACATCTTAAAACGGTTCCTCCGTTAACAGATTAATGAACGTGTTGCCGCAGTTTGGCTTCCCAACATAAAAGCGGCCGTGGTCTGCACAGACACGTCCGTCTCTGATGACCTGTGTGCAAAGAAAGACAAACTTGAAGGCCTTATTTTCACCAGACTCTGGGGGGAATATTGAAAAATCGATTTTAAAGCTGCGTTTTCCCACCGTTTCTCCGGTGTGGGAAGACATCAAGTCAAAGGAATCCGCATAAAAAGTCGACCTCAAACTGAAATGTACCTGAGCAGCAGAGCGAGTTTCTGTTTGCCTTGTTTCTCTCTGCAACAAAACAAATCCTCCATGTTTGATGTTTTGAGGCAAATATTGGAATAGCAGAGCTTTTATTTTGGCGAGCTGGTTATTTAGGAACACTATCAGAGTCTGACAAAAACTGCAAATGATCTAAAAATCGACTTCCTGGTACTTTGACAGGAAATGTTTGGACAGAGCTTCTGATTTTATCAAATTTATGGACTGAACCTTTGGATAATCTCTGGTTTAGTGAAACGCCTTAGAAACATAAAAACATGGAATCCGTCACATCCCTCCCTGCGTCTGTCAACACAGATTCACATATTTTCAGCTGGGTTTAATCTGGACTTTGACTAGGCCGTTCTCACACATGAATATGAGTCAATCCAAACCATGTCATTTGGATAAACTGGATTAATCTGTATATTGGAAATACATTAAAATGAACAAATAATTTATTTTTTAAATAGCAAAATAAACATTTTACTGCTTAAAATGCAAAATCAGCATTTATTTAGTTCGATCATTTGTAGCAAAACAATACTGCTAACATCAGCATGTGAAAATCTCAGCTCTTTCTGCTTGACTTATTGATCAATACAGGGTGGAATTGATCTATTGATTATTTATTTGACTAAGTAATACTTCAACAGAAAAGGTGCTTTATAAGACATTTGTCCTTTTCTCTTGTTTTTACAGGATTTGAAACAACAGAAGCTGAAACTATTTGTTTTTACAGATAGTTTAAAAAATATATTTTTTATTCATCTTAATTGGAAAATGTATATTTTTCGTTCAGTTTTGGTTTTATAAACTGCTCTGAGTTTGTTGTTCAGTCAGTAAACGGTCATTTTATGAGTCAGCAATTAATTCACTACTTAATTAGTTGACAAAACAAAAGTAAAGCCCTATAGGACATCAAATTACATCTTAAAACTGGTAAACGTTTTTTTGGTTTGTCTCTCCGTCCTTTAAGGATCATTGAGGTAAAATTAAAAGCATCCTTAAGTTTTGCTTTGTTTATGGTAAAAAGACATTTTTACCATAAACAGAAAGTTTCAACAATTTCCCCTCCTGAATATAAATGATTAGATATTGGGGCACCATACATAAAAAACTTTGTCGTCTTTGGGTTGAGCTGCAAAAACAATGTTTTTATTGTCTCCTTTTGTCCGAGGTAAAAAAGTAAAAGAGGATTAATATTTTTTATCTGTTTTCCTCAGGCTCAACCAATCAACTGAAGGCTCAAACGGTTATTATTTGTAGGTCCAGTACAGCTGCAGGCCACGACTTTAATAGAGTTTACATCAGGTCTAAAGAATCTCTCTAATTTTCTCCCATGTAATGACCCGCCTTTTATTGCTTTTTCATTTTATGTGCTTGAGTCCACCTTAAATCACCTTCCAACTATTCCCCTAAAAGCCGGCGGGGGCGTTGGATGCAGAGCAGTGCATCGTCACTTCAGTGAAATGCTGCGTTCCTGGAATAAAACCGGAGCTTTTCTCTCTGTCGTCCTGCAGGTTTTGGACCTCGCTCCGTCCTGAGTTGACCCTAAGCGAGTGATTAAACGTCGGGCCGGATGCTTCAGTAACGATGGCTCCTGCGGCCATGCCTGTCCCTGCATCTGCCTTCGTCTCCCTCCGCTCCTCCTCCCTGCTCTTCTTCCTCGTCTCCCTCGCTGTGCTGTCTTCGTGCCCGGCTCCGGCCCTCGCGGAGTCTTCAGGGAACTGTACGGCCAGCGGAGACCCCTGTCAGGAAGGTGGGCCACCGAAGTGAACGAGTGAAACAGCCCTGTGACGTTGAAGCAATTCCTAAATTCACATTTTGTACATTTTAATGCTTCAATTTGGGCCTCAACTTCTTCAGCCCCAAAAACCCCCACTCAGCTGTTTGTTAAAGAGTGGTTTCAAAAACTAGTCACAAATCAGCCGGCAATGCACAGTTACCTAGCAACCCCAGCAGAATTCCGCCTGTTACCTAGCAACCCAAGCTGAGCTCCAACACGTTTGTTCAGCTGGTTTTATCGTTTACGCACTGTCCAATGGCTGCTGGTGAAGACAAATTGTTTTAATTTTTGTTTGTGTGTTTCAGGAGTGGTACTTCCTGTGTGGAACCCCCAGAACCCGTCAGTGGGAGACAAAGTGGCACGGGCAATTGTTTACTTTGTGGCACTTATTTACATGTTCCTGGGCATGAGCATCATAGCAGACCGGTTCATGTCATCCATAGAGGTATGTTACCCATTAAACACTCATGCATCCACTAGAGATTGACCCAAAAATATTGATGAACCTGGCATCAGTACCGGATCGATACTAACATGGCAAGATCACTATTTTTGTTTCAGATTTTGTCTAAATGTTCTTTTATTTTTGTAGCACTGTTTCTCAACAGTTCCTAATAAAAGATTTTGCTTTGATTTGCTCTCAAATGGTAGTTTTTTCATTTAGGCAAGACTCACAAATTTGTTTTGCTTTTCTATTTTTCTGTTTCTCATGTTAACATGTCCTGGAAGTATTTTGTTGACGCCAAGAAACGTTGTCCAAATTCCATCCCAGGATTTAACAAAACATTTCACAGGAAAAAACAAGAGGTGCACTGATTGCAGTTTTCTGGCCGATCGCCGAATATCGATCATTAAAATCCCGAATCTGCTGATTCCAATTTTGGTCATAAATATATATTTTTTTTGTCTGAAATGTTGCAAAATACAGCAAGAATGTCGCTAAGTTTGTGACTGTGGAGAGACTGTTGTTATCTGGAAATATGCAGACATGACCTGGTGGCTGATTTTTTTTTATCTCTGCCAAAGTAGATAAAATCAGGACATACGATCGGCTTCACATATAAGTATTGGCCGATCACCGATCTCCCACATTTAAAAACAATCAGCACCGATGAAATGATGTACTTTATAAAAAAAGACAAAAGCCAGAAGTTTGACAATATATCAAACCTAAGTAATAATAAAAAGTACTGGTATCAATATCGACGATACTGATTTACTTGGTATCAGATCAATACCAAAGTAATCTGTATCTCACACCTGTAGAATCCACAGCACCTTCCAAAAAAGGAATAAACTCAAACTCCTTTTGCTGCCTTTTCTCTTCTCTGCAGGTCATAACATCCCAAGAGAAGGAGATCACAATAAAAAAGCCAAACGGTGAAACCACAACGGCTACGGTCCGGATCTGGAACGAAACCGTCTCCAATCTCACGCTCATGGCTTTGGGCTCAAGCGCTCCTGAGATTCTGCTGTCCGTTATTGAGGTAAGTCCAGGACGAGATCGGTGGCTACCCAGCAGACCAGACGTTATGAAGCCCAGAGCAACAATCCCATTGTTTTTCTGACCTCTGACCTGCAGGTGTGCGGTCACGGCTTTGAGGCCGGGTCTCTGGGTCCCAGCACCATCGTGGGCAGCGCCGCCTTCAACATGTTCGTGATCATCGCCCTCTGCGTGTACGTGGTTCCCGACGGAGAGACGAGGAAGATCAAACACCTTAGGGTGTTCTTCGTCACGGCAGCATGGAGCTTGTTCGCCTACATCTGGCTCTACATGATCCTGAGTGTGATTTCTCCGGGAGAGGTGGAGGTGAGGAAGGGTCAACATTATGCTAATTTAACATTGCATTATTTCAAGGTGTTAAAATGAATCGATTAATCGATCTCCGTGCATCTTAATTGGTTGAAGTGTGGCAGAAGGAGGCACCATTCAGGCAATTTATATGTCATGCTTACAATGTTTGGCATCATGATTAATCGTGATTAGTCACAGGGCTATTAATCGATTAATCGATTGACAGCATTTGTAAAAACTACATTTCCCCCTCGTCTTTTCTCTCTCAGGTTTGGGAGGCCGTGCTCACCTTCCTCTGCTTTCCGCTCTGCGTCGTCCAAGCCTGGGTGGCCGACCGGCGCCTTCTCTTCTACAAGTACGTCCGCAAGCGTTACCGAGCCGACAAGCACCGGGGCATCATCATTGAGACGGAGGGAGATGGAGGGATTGGCGGCATAGACGGAGGAGGCGGAGGAGGAGCGCTGGGTCCGGGTGGATTCACAAAGATGGACATGCTGGAACTAGATGGACAGATCGTGCTGAACTGCCACAGCGGGATGGACGGAGGGATGATGGACGGGGGAAAGGATGAGGATGATGAGGCCAGGAGGGACATGGCGAGGACACTGAAGGAGCTGAAGCAGAGACACCCAGACAAGGACATGGAGCAGCTGATTGAGATGGCTAATTATCAGGTACAATCTTATTTTTTAGACAAATGCCTTTTACGTTTCATAGCTTGATTGACAAGTAGCTGCTAGCCCGACTCTTGAGAAGCTGCTAGCTTAAGTCTTGAAAAGCTACTAGCCTGACTCTTGAAAATACACTGCCTGGCCAAAATAAAAGTCGCCACCAAAAAATGGTCACACTCTCTAATATTTTGTTGGACCGCCTTTAGCTTTGACTACAGCCCACATTCGCTGTGGCATTGTTTCAATAAGCTTCTGCAGTGCCACAAGATTTATTTCCATCCAGTGTTACATTAATTTTTCACCAAGATCTTGTATTGATGATGGGAGAGTCTGACCACTGCGCAAAGCCTTCTCCAGCACATCCCAAAGTTTCTCAATGGGGTTAAGGTCTGGACTCTGTGGTGGCCAATCCATGTGTGAAAAAGATGTCTCATGCTCCCTGAACCACTCTTTCACAATTTGAGCCTGATGAATCTTGGCATTGTCATCTTGGAATATGCCCGATCCATTTGGGAAGAAAAAAATCCATTGAGGGAATAACCTGGTCATTCAGTATATTCAGGTAGTCAGCTGACCTCATTCTTTGGGCACACAATGTTGCTGAACCTAGACCTGACCAACTGCAGCAACCCCAGATCTTAATACTGCCCCCACAGGCTTGTATAGTAGGCACTAGGCATGATGGATGCATCACTTCACCTGCCTCTCTTCTTACCCTGATGCGCCCGCCACTCTGGAACAGGGTAAATCTGGACTCATCAGACCACATGACCCTCTTCCATTCCTCCAGAGTCCTAGCAAACTGAACATGCCAATGATTTGACCCTTCTTGAACACACTAACGTCTTTTCCACGACCACAGGATGTGTCTTCTGCCATGGTTGTTTGAGAAACGAGGAGTTACTCATTGCATCAGCTGGGGTTAAATAACTTGTTGCCAGCTGAAAGATAATCGCCTATGCAGGAATTATCCAATAGGAGGCTGGTACCTATTTGCTTAGTTAAATCCAGGTGGCGATTTTTATTTTGGCCAGGCAGTGAATGTTAGCTTCACTCTTAAAAAGCTGCTAGCTTGACTCTTGAAAAGCAGCTCTTGGCTTGGCTCTGATCAAAAACGAAAAAATGTTCAATGACATATATCATTTGAAATGATACCCAGCTGTGTCTCAGAGTTTTAAATTGACTTTTTGAAATAAATAATATGGACAAGCTGCTTTTGGAGACACTATGAGAAACTTTTTATAGTACTGCTGTTTTATAGTACTGATGTCACTGATTGCTATTGTAAAAACACCTACTATTGGCCTCCATCTTAACTGCTGCAGATCGATCCAGGATTCAGCTGCACCACATTGCCTGAACCTACATTAATTACTTTGTTCCCAGCCAACAGAGAGTCAGTTTAATGTAATGATCTTCACTTCTAGGATAGCCAATTTGTTCATTTTCAATTTGGGAGGTCGTTAAGGTTACTATTCAAGCATGCAGTTTTATTGAAATCAATGCCACAGGATTGATAAGCATCATTAGCTTTAAATTTTAGAGTTAAAAGTCTGGTGCTTCATGAAGGAGGTAAAAGTCAAGCCGACTAAAGAGTTTTGAAAATGTATTTACCCTCATAAAGATTTCTTCTGTGTTTATTTACAGCCACACACAAAATGTTTCACGGCATCTCAGAGAATAAAACATTAAACAGACAGAAAAAAATGGTTTCAGTGTGACGGTCTGGCAGTAATTTATGGAGGCATGAATTTTTCTCTACACCAGAAAATCCAGAAGGGGAATGTTTCAGTTTGTGACTTTAAGCTTAAGTGCATTTGGATCGAATGCAAAGAACCTCAGCAATTCTGCTTCTGAATGGCTAAAAATATATTTTTGAGGTGGTCTAATTAAAGTTCTGAACTCTTAAAAACTGTTTGTGCTAAAATCTGTCTAATTTAAAATAATTTTGCAGTGAAAAATGGGCCAAAATTCCTCCACTGACGTTAAATACTTACTCAGATTTATTGCAAAGACTTATTTGGCTAACAGGTGATTAGTTTTTCCTCCTGGGAAAGGTTCTTTGGATATTTATTTCCATTTATTTACTTTATGCCATTACTGCTGTCAAAACTTGGGGAAAAAACCAACATTTTCTTACTTTGCCCTGTCAATGTAAAACTCTGCATTCAAATTTCTTTTTAAATAAAAAAGAGAAATATTCTTACGAAACTTGTTCAGATTTTATTAGCTTATTTATCTGAGTCAAATTTTCCTGAGTGCTTGTTTTGTTTCTGTGGTTGTAACTTTATCAAAATAGGATTTTTATAAATGAAGGTCAAAGAAAATAAAAAAATAAAAAGTAATTTAACTCCCCTCATCGTTGTTTTAAATACTTTTTCAATAAATTTGATGATCTACTTTAAATACCTACATGAATGAAAGAATATTGTAATTTTTTGTTAAAATAATGACTAGATAATTATTATTTTTAGGAGATGATGTTATGTAATATAAAAACAAAAATAATTTTTTTTTTCTTTTTTGTATTTAAATTTTTTTCATATAAAAAGTGAATTGGAGAAAGATTGCCCATTTTAGTCACATTCATTGATTACTTTTATGTTAGTCATGATGGATCATTTGCATTTGTGACAAATAAAAAAAAAATTAAATATTTAACTCAAAATAAAAAATAAAAAATTGTCATGGATGCAAATAGTTTCTCTCTTCTAATAAAAGTATGTTTAATCTTAAAGCATATCCAGTTATCTACAGTTATCTGCTTGGTTATTGATTGTCTGTTTGGTTATTGATTGTCTGCCTGGTTATTGATTGTCTGTTTGGTTATTGATTGTCTGTTTGGTTATTGATTGTGTTTCTGATCAGGTTCTGATGCAGCAGCAGAAGAGCCGAGCGTTTTATCGTATCCAGGCCACCAGGATGATGATCGGAGCCGGAAACATCCTGAAGAAGCACGCCGCCGACCAGGCTCGCAAGGTCTGAGACCTTTAACCTTTAACCTTTGGCAGTTAGGCAGCGTTTCACCGGCATGTTTTTTTATTTTACCCCTCAGGTGGTGAGCAGCAACGAGACCCAGACTCAGGAGGACGACCCTCACACCATCAGGATGGAGTTTGAGCCGTCTTTGTACCAGTGCTTCGAAAACTGCGGCTCCCTGAATCTGACTGTCGCCAGACATGGAGGAGACCCTGGAGTCACTGTCAAAGTGAGTTTCTATTAGAACAAATTAATCCCAGTCCGCCGGGATTAAAATGTTTGCGGGGGCGGAGGCTAACAGACGTAGTGAGAAATAAAAACAGGCACCTGGGGAGGCGATCACTCACATCTCCAGCAGTTTTGTCTTCATCTGATCTCTCTCACGAAGAGATTTCACCTCCAGGAGACGTGGAAATCCTTGTTTCCTTTTCTAATTGGATGATAGAGGAGCTATGAGGCAAGCTGGAAGAACGTTTTCCTCTTTTGTTTTCAGTTTCTTTTAGCAAAGGCTGCTTGATCTCAGCCCTGGAAAACAGGCGCCGTCTGAGGTGTTTGAAATATAAGTGTTGCTGTTTTCAAACTTCACTCAATGATACTTAGGGAAATTAAATGTCATTACTCTCATCATCCAAGTTTTTTCAAACACACTTTGTTGCTGGAAGGATTTCCAGTAGCAGTCAGTCTTGCAATTACTCTTAAGAGGCCTCTGACTGAAGGCTGTTGCTAGAAGCACATCCTTAAAAAGTCTTACATTCATTTAAATTAAGATCCTGAAATGACTTAAATTTATTAGAAGATAATGGAAATCGTTCTCAATAATAGCAGGTCTTAATGTTTGTAGTAGCAGAACAATTTAATCTGGTATATTCTATGTCGTTTATGTTTCTCATGGGACTTTTCTGTCAGGCAAACATTAGAGTCACAGGCAGACATCTTTGTTGCGTTCTGTAAGGTGGTTGAAGCTATCGCTAATTAGCTGCTTGAATACCATTCTCTAGCTAGCTAGCTACCTAGCTTTTTTTATAGTAGTTCGTCATGGGTAAATTCAAATCTACCACCAGATTTCTGGACGACGTTCGTCTTTGCCACTGGCTCACTTCTGATGCTAACCCATACGAAGCTACACTCATCCTGGGCAAAACAGCGAGCTTAAGTTTTTGTTTGTACATTTCTGTTGTGATACAGGTCTTAAATTCAATTTCTAATGGTCTAAAAAGGATTTATAAAGTCTTAAATGTGAGTTGGTGAAACCTGCAGAACCCCTCTGCTGAATCTCATGACTGTCCTGAGATGCTAGCAGCTCAAATGTCCAAACAGCAGAGAAAATATTCCACAGTGAAATGTCCTGGATGACATCATCAGTTGTTGGCAAGGTGCTAATCCACCTCATTTGCTTTTGCCGATTCTTTTTAAACCTATTACTTGGTTCTGTTCAGCTGAGATGCTGGACCGTGGATCTGGGAATGATGGGTTAGCAACGATCCAGGAGTTGGTATTTCAATATGGCGACGCCCAAGTAGCCGAACATCGTGTTAAGATGTGTTGTAAATTTGCTCAGTTTAGAGTTACAGGTGATGCTCTCTTACAGGTTTGTTTAATAAAATTAACACGTTTCCACCATAACTCACTACTGTTGACGCGAGGAGCGGCCATATTGGATCTCAAAATCTGAATTTGAAAAACTGATCGAGTTTTCAAGTGGGGATTTTTGTGACTCAGAAATCAGAATAGCAGAGTTTGATTTGTCTGGACGTATAGTTAGAAAGCCAGAGACACGTTGGAGTAGGGGATCAACGGTTTGAACTTTCTCCTTCTCTCTCTGCTCATAAGGCTGATTAAACCTTTTTGCACATGACAAATCCAGTTTCCACGAAATGAGTTGGTGATTTTGCCTCCAAATAAATACTAATGGGTTTTCTAACTCCTTGTTGTCGAGCAGTGATGCTAATCCTTCAACAGCGACTGAAAGCGTCGGATGGTTGTGAGAAATAGTAGAGATAAATTGGACAAAAATCAGAATTGTTTTTATGTTGCAACTGCATTTGCAGCGTTTTTGTCTGCCAAACAATTACCAAAAGGATTAATCTCTAAAATGAATGAAACCAGCAGCCTGCATGTCTGGACATGTTGAAATATCACTAAGCCTCGGGACAGGACCAGCAATATCTGAATGTTTTTGAAAATAAATTAAGCTCACAGTCTCTCTAACAGCGTACACATTTCACGAAGAGCTAAAAATAGAAATAAATCACCGCAGTCACAGCACCAACACTCACTTCAGCTTTTCCTGCAAGCAGAAACCGACTTTCAGGGTCGCTTTGCTTGTTGTGTCCTGTTTTTAAAGTTTATTTACATATGAATGTGAAGGACAGAATATTTTACTGTTCCATCTTCAAATGATTAATTATTTAGTTGTATCTGACCATAAGGCTCCGTTTAATGAGGCTGTTTCTATCCTCTTTGTTTAATCTGCCGTCTTCATGTATCTGCTATCGTTTATCTCATCCCTCTTTTTATTTCCCTCTTTCTCTGCGTTCTGCCCCAGGTGGATTATCGCACAGAGGACGGCACGGCCAACGCGGGCTCAGATTATGAGTTTGCCGAAGGAACGCTGCTGTTTAAGCCCGGAGAGACCCTCAAAGGTAACGACAGGAGTGACATGAACATTCATGACATGTTTTCAAAAGCGGTGTCACTGAGACTTCTGCTCAGACAGCGGAAGTCACTGCAGCCCGGCGGCCCGACGGCGTGTTCTGTTTACCGCGTTGAGTCTGCAAAACAAACGTCCAGTTTATATCCAACTGTATGAAATCAGTTTGCATCACATTCAGTCTTTCAATGAAATCCAAGTTAGATTCAGATTCAGCTGGAAAAAAACAACAGACCAAGCAAGCATGTGGCGACAGTGGAGAGGAACCATTCCTTCTTAGCAGTATAAAAATCCCAGAGAACCAGGGTGTACTTTCTACGGCTTCGGTGTCCAAATGAACATGAACAAAACAAAGAAAGTGTCATATTTTTACTAGAATCTTTTACCGTGATGTTTTAATTTTCTTTACTGACTTGATGATGTATCAGTTTAATAAAACGAATGAAGTAGTCAGATTTTTTATTTATATTTTTTATGTTAGAAAGAGATGTGTAAACTTGGGATCTGTTTGCCCTATAATATAAATATTTCTCAAGTGTTTATTGAAAAAAATAGCAAACATTTCAGTCAGTTTGGAGCAATAAAAATACGATTTAAATCATTTTATGTTAGGAAATGGATAGATGTCACTCTTGCAAAATTATGTAAAGATTTGGTTATTTGAAGATGAATACAAATTAAAAATAAAAGCCTCCATCTGCATCAATTGGGGGTTGAATAAAATAGTATAAAAAAGACAATCACATCCAGAAATCATGAAGAGAAACACCAAATCTGTAGCAGCAGCAGCAGCAGCGAAGCAGTGAAGAGACATAAAAGCATCGGACCAGGTGAACTTTCTACAGGGAAGAAGAAATAAAAACTGAACACCAAAGTTGTTCCTGTCCAGGTCAGAGACACAACTGAGCTCAGAAGCATGGAGCGAGGTCCACTTTCTATAAAAAGAAACATAATGCAAACTAATCAAGAGTTTCATCGGTGGCTTTGAGGCAGCTAACAGACGATCTGGGTCAGGAGGACTTTCTACCGGATCCGACGTCCCGATGACTGTTTTTGTTTTTTCCAGAAATCACTGTTGGCGTCATCGACGATGACATCTTTGAGGAGGACGAGTATTTCTACGTTCACCTCAGTAACCCCCGCGTGGTCGGCTGCCCGGAGATCGGCGCCGCCCCGCTGGACGCCAGCGCCACCCCGAAAGCCGTGCTGGGAGAAAACCACACGGCCACAGTAACCATCTACGACGACGACCACGCAGGTGAGACGAATCGCTAAGAAACAAAAATCACACTAAAAGCTCCCTGAATTAAAAAAACACCAATGGCTGAAAGGCGTCGCAGATGAAACGTTTTCAGGAGCCAAACTTGCAGCACCGTGATTCTGCCACTCTGCGCTTTCTGAAAACTTACCACAGTTTCTGAAAGGGGAGACGTTGCACTTTCCATGCAATATGGGGTTATTACGGTAATTTTCCTCATGTTTTTCTTCACTTTAATCTGATGAAACTCTTCAATAGACGGCAAATTGCAAAAAATAACTTACTAGATATTTGAAGCTCCAGTTGTTATGAAGAAATAGGCAAATATATTTACTCACAGGGCATTTAAAGAACGTTGTACAATTAAAATAAGCAAAAATATCCAGATGGAGATTTGAAACTTTGGTTAAGCAGATGCTGAATCCCAGTGGGTTCAGACTGGAGAAGCAGTTGTTTATTGACGCTGCTGTGCGTCAGATTTTATAAATGAATTATGGAAACATGCGTAATGCATTCTCTATAAATCAGACCAGTACATCTAAATCATAAATTAACAACCGTGCTGCTTTTGTTTCATTTTGATGTTTTGTAATTAAAACCATTTTTTAGAGATTTTTATATCCCACAAATTCACAATTTACTTTATACAGGAAGAGTATTTATAGGCATTTAACTTTTTAATGCAAATACATGAAACATGCAAATACAAATGCTCCAGATGGACAAAATGCGATTAAAATCTATGTTTTCAACAAATCAAAATTAAATCTTTAAAGGCCCAGCTCCAATAATGTTAAATGGACACAAAGTCCTGATGATTTAGGGTTTGAGATAATTTTCTTCTTTGTGAAGGTATTTTTCTCCCCATCCTGTCTCCAGGTATCTTCACGTTCGAAGGCGCCAGTCAGAGGGTGAGTGAAAGCGTGGGCGTGATGGAGGTGAAGGTTCTCCGGACGTCGGGGGCCCGGGGTCTGGTCGCCGTCCCCTACCGGACCCTGGATGGGACCGCTAAAGGAGGGGAGGACTACGAAATGGCTGCTGGAAAGCTGGAGTTTCAGAATGATGAAACCATGTGAGTCCATGACATCTGCTGAGTTTTTTTTTTTAACTTTCTTTTCTTTTTATTTCTCTTATTTGCTAAAACTAAACATAACAGAATGATTTCCCTGTAAAAGCTGGGTACCGGTTTATGGTGTGCTTGTCGTCATTAAACACACACACACACTCAGAGTTTCTCCAGTGTCCTTGGGCACATGCATTTTTAATCTGCTGATGTTAGCAGTGTTAAATTGACCAACACATAAAGCGACTGGGACTGCAGTTTCCTTGTGGCCCGCGGGGCTCATAAAGTTCCTCTTCCTCTCTCTGTGTTCGCAAACAGAGAGCGGGACATCGTCGCTGATTCTTGCTCACGGTGTTGAAGGTTAGAGGTTTATAAACGCCTATTTCCTCGTTACTATTTGTACGGGTTTAAAGGTAAAGGCTTGTCAGTTCAGCTCTGAGTTTCCCTGAAAGAAAGACTGGGAATATTTACTGAGTGCTGTTTAAGTTTGTATTTTAAATTGTTCCATAGCCGTTCCTTCATCCGTGTGAAGAGTCTTAAAGGGGCAGCGTTACGTAAAATCCACTTTTTTGAGTTTTACATCATGTTGTAAAATTATTCCCTCATCATGGAGCGCTTCGATTCTGTCATGAATGTTTGAGAAATCCTTTAATCTCCATGGCTCAGCTCCTTCAGACTAGCCAGCAGCAATTAGCAAACACCTGATAGAACATTTGTAAATGCTCAACGGAGGAATGTTGTTGTTGTGATGTTGTTGTGTGGACTTCCTGAAGGCGGAGTGTCGAAAAGAGCAGGAGCTTCTTAAAGAGACAGAAACCCAATGTCAAGGCAATTGAAAGTTTGATATATGGAGCATTTTCATAGCAACTGAACGTCACATAATTACTTGATTGACACTTTGAGGCTGGAAAACACTAATACTAATACTGCCCCTTAGGTCTGTCGCAATAAATCAATTAATCACACAAAAAATTAAACTGAGCTCATCAATTTCCATTTGCAGGATTTATTGTTTCTCTTTTTTCTTTGTTTACTTGTTTTTCCCAAAACTGGATGACGAAACTCTTCAGTCTAGCCCTTTATTTGAAGGACAGATTTGTTTATAGATTTCATAATTTATTTATAAAATGTTTCCTTTTTAGATATTTAAAATATCTTCCACTTCCTGAGTTAAATACTCATTTGAATTTAAAGTTTATTGGTCTTCGAGACTCTGCTCTTGCATTATTATGCCATTACTAACATTACATGACTTAAAAATGCTCTCGAAACGACAATATTATTATTTATTGCAATAATATCTGGGTCAATTTATGTTTGTGTTATTGCATCAGCTTACTGCTGCTTTAAAACAGCATTTTCAAAGTGGTGCATTTCAAAATGCACCACTAAAAATGAGCTCAACTGGAATTGAGCTGAGGAATGCTTGAGAAGCGTAGTTAAAGAAAAGAAATGTCCACTCTCTAAGGCAGTTTATGACGTTAATTTATTCAGTGCAAAGCAACAAATCAGGGCTGAAATAACCCGGCGGAACCTTCTGGGTTTGATTGATTATTTTTTGGTTCTAATTGGATTATAAATCTTTTCCAATCTTTGCATAGAAAGATTGAAGCAGCGTTTGGCGAGCTTTAGCCGCTGCAGCGTTCCTTTATCCTCCAGTCCAAATCAGGTCGAGGTTTCCTCAGATTTGAGCGTCTAATTATTTTAATGTGATTTTAATTTTACATTTCTGCTGTGGTTAATGTACAGAGACAGACATCTGCTGGTGTAACTATCTAGTGTTGTTAAAAAAAACACATTTATGTCCTCTAATTTGGGACTCTAATTGAATTATTTCACGGTTGCACCAGAGATTGATGAGTTAATGTTATAAATCAAACAGGAACGATTCTCTAGTCAAAGTGAGATTTCTGATGAGCCTGTTTGCATTTTCTCTCCTGTTTTTAGGCTCATTCTTCGATAAACAGAGAGGATAGTTTGGACTAAAAGATGAGGGACAAAAGCTGGTAGCTGCTTAGGAAAGCTTAAGGTTGATACTTAAGGAACAAAGAAGGATCAATATTCTGCTGTTTTTATGTAAAGGAGCTGGAGTGAACCGAGAGAGGAGACCTCAGCAGGATATCGATTCATGCCTCCAGTAGTCTCTCTCTAATCTCTTTTTGTGGCTCATTTTCCTTCATGTTTGTCTTTAGTTTCTGTGTTTTGCTGTTTTAAGCAGCAACGTGTTCGTCTTTTCACTCGTCTCGTGCTTCGGTCCAGTCACCAGATGTGAGGATGAAGGCGGATACGTTCACAGGTCCAGATGCTGCATTATATCCTTTTATTTCTTGCGTCGTCGTTCACACGGATAATTAAATGCGACTTCGGTTCAAACCCGAATGCGTAGTTGAAGAACGTAGACGCCACGCAGCAGCGCTCTGTATATTTATAATAACTGATGCTGCTGATTATGGATCAATTTTAAAGTTTATTCAGCAAAAGGAGCCAAAAGGATCATTTTTTGTTTTATTTTTTACCAACGTTAACAACAGATTTTTATTCTTATATATTTTTTCTTTTTGTTTCTTTCAATATTTTGTTTTTCTCCTTTTTTCTATTTTTTTGTGAATATTTATGTTATGTTACCATTTTTTCATTTTTTTGTGAACAGATATTCTCTTACCTGTTTCTCTTCCTTCCTCTGTGTCGTATATTTTTAGACTTCCAACCTTTCAGTGTGAGTTTTCTCAGTCTCGCTCCTTTTCCCTCCTTCACCTTTACTTCCCCTTCCTCTCCCTGGCACCTCATTTCTCATCTCTTCACCTTCTGCTATTTCGGACCTCATCTTCCCTGTTTCTGCCTCCAGTGATGTATTCAGCTAACATTTTGGGCAAATTTTATTTCGCAAATAAATAAAACCAAACAGATTTCTTCCGTTTAAAACCCAGTACGAAATCGGCAGTAATGTTCGCTTCGTTTAGTTTTCAGCTCCCAAGGCAAAGCTGAAAGCAACGACTCTGGAATGGGAAAAACTGGAGCTATTTCAGCTTCAACTCGCTGCAGGAGAGCAGGTGTGTAGTGGGGAGTGATCTGTTAGAAACTGGCAGTGTTTTTGGATGTGTATTGGAAACACGTTGCACCAAGACGTATTGAATCTGCTGTAATTGACATGCCAGGCCACTGGATGGCGCTGTGATTTCATCATGTCGTCAAAACACACATGAGCTTTTCAACCTTGGCTTCCACCTCATGTGGAAGCCGTAAGCCGTCTCCAAACTTCAGAGTATTTAGTTTGGATTTTATCAGATAAGCCAAAAATAGACATTTATTAAGCTGTAACAAAACGTCATCATAAGTCAGCAGCGTGTCTTTTCTCCTGTATGTTGCAGGGATCTCTCCATTTTTCTTTACATTTCATGAAGAAGTAAGATGTGCTCAGTGTCTTCAGAGGTTTCTGATTCCTTCAGTCGTTCTTGGTGCAGCGCCCCCGCAGGCGAGGAGGGTGAATAGGTTTTTCGTTACTGCGGTTGGTTTGACTCAGTGTGAATACGAACCACTGAAAATGTAACAAATGTTGCGACTTTGTCCCCGAGTGTGAAAACGCCCTCAGAGTTCCTCTTTCAAATCACAAAATGGTGGCGCAGATCCACACTCTACGTGGAAGAAAACATGTTTTCTCTTAGTCACATTTCAAAGGTCAGGCTCCTTTCAGCACTAAGAGATGAAGGAGAGCCTCCTGAAAGATGTGTGGAAGCAGGCAGTTTAAAACATTCAGGAAATGTCAGTTCGGCCACTCTGACGAGTTTCCCTTGAGGGTGAAGAAATCCGCTCTGCATCGTCACTTTGAGAAGGAAAGGCTCGACCCTGATGATGAAATCCCGCTGTGGAAACTACGAGCGTGCAGCTTGAAACACGGCTGCATGAAGTGGCGCTCTCACAGCGCCGCATTAGCAGTTTAAGGGTTAGGCAGAAGGTGTTTCCTGCTGCTGTGCTCTTTAAGAAGCAGCGGTTTCTCTGAATATCATGAGAAAAATGTCACACTTTGACACGAGAGGCAGCTCTGTGGGTGACCTGCAGAGGAGCGGGGAGATTATTCAGGGTCACTCTGGGTGAACCTATGTGTGCATCTGTATTTATTCACGATGTGACCCCATTATGCGCTGCAGGAAGTAATTAATTCTCTCTCTGCTCAGTCAATTAGGGCTTCTTTTATCCATCTCTGGCTGATTCCCCAGCGGAGTCGACGAGCGTCTTAGATTTCAGTGTGGAGCTCTAACTTTGTGTCCTCTGCTCCTTTCTCGGTGTTTTGAATTAATATGAGTGTGTGTGTGTGTGTGTCAATGGAAAGGGTAGAAGGAATAGTGAACTCGCTGTGTGTGAGATGAAGGGATGCTCTCAGCAGGGTGAGTTTATTCTTAGCCTTCGTCTGACCTGCAACTCGGCTCAGAGTCACAGCCAAGAACAGGGCAACACTGAGTGTGTGTGTGTGTGTGTGTGTGTGTGTGTGCGTGTGTGTGTGTGTGTGTGTGTGTGTGTGTGTGTGTGTGTGTGTGTGTGTGCGTGCGTGTGGTCGTCTCCTCTGGCTCCTCGTTATGAATTTCAAACAGGTGTCCTCACCAACATGTTCTGGCTGGCCCATAAAATTATTTGATGATTTATGAGAGAATTCTAGAGTTCAGGTTTCAGTTTATTGCCGAACAGATTAACCACATTATTTAGGTTGACGCCTTTACACATGATTAATAATCATTTCAGCCTAATCAGGCCTAAGTGATTAGGCCGAATCATTTAGGAGTGTGAAGGCAAAAATGTTATATATATATATATATATATAAATATATATTTATATATATATAAATTGATTATTTATTCTGATTGATTATTTATTTGTCAGCATAAATACAAAAACCTGCTGAAAACTGGTTAACATTTCAGAGAAGAAAGAAAAACCAACCTGGTACACTGATGGCTTCATGGAGCCATTACTGTCCTGAATGTTATTAAAGGTAGATGTTATCATCACCTTTCGTAAAATGTTCCAAATATTTACGAAAATGTTCAAAATTAGGTAAAATAAAATAAACTACACTGCACTGTTTTGTGAATCCCTTGGCATATTGTTCTTCAGACTGAATGAAGAGAATTTCTTCTCAGTATCTTTCAAATTTAGCTGCAGATGTTCAGATTTAGGTCTGGACTTTGACTGGGCCACTTTAACGCACCAGTTTATAGTCATCCCAGTGTTAACACATCCTCATACTCCCAGTTTCCTGCCACGTGTGTTAGTGAAGCTACATCTCTTATCGTTTCTGTCGAACAGAACCAGGATCGTGCGTTCAGCTGCTAGTGACGCAGGCGTCAACTCGCACGCTTTTAGCAACACTTTCTCCATTTGGCTCGGTATTTCTGAGAATCAGGAGGAGATGGGAGCCTGCTGCACGTGTGTGCGCGTGTGTCGGTGTTTTCTGCTTGTTGCTGTGCTTGTGACGTGTTTGATATTTGCAACCTGTTTCTCCGTCTGTCACCGATGTAGGGTGACTAACCCGGAGCTGTTCCTAAAATAAAACATCTTTTGAACTCCAAATCCCCCAGAGAGAGGCGTGCTGTGCGTGCAGCACACAAACGCGCCTCTTTCATGCTTGCGTTTCCTGCGGCTGCTGCATGTGCATGTGTGTGACTCAGCACTTCGCTGCATTTCCATGCAGCCGTGTGTTTTGTTGCCCATCTAGCCTGTGTGACATCATGGGCATCTTTAGCATTCCCCAGTGCATGCTTTGTCCTTGCTGCTTATCAGCTGGCTGCATAACGCACAGCCTTCAAACAACAGCCTGGATTCGGAGTAGAGGTTGTTTCCCTAATCTGACCGAGCAAAACACTAGAGAAAATACCCATCAGGTGCTGTGCATCATAAACACATTTAGAACATGCATTATTTAAAAGTTAGAAGGGATCAATCTGTGATTTGGGTGCAAACTAAAGTTGCATGCTAATTTGCTAATAGCATGCTGATTTTTTTGTTTAGCGTTTTTTGCAACCGAAATCACAACAATAAATTGTGGTGCTAATTTAGAAATATTTGTAAGGAATTTTGATGATATTTGCACTAAAGGTATATTGTTTATCGTGACGTTTTGTTTCTCACGGACTATAGATCAAGTGAGGCAGCAGTCACTTGAACCAAATGTTTTCAACCAATTTAAAGAAAAATTTGAAGGAAAAATTAGGAAAAATTTTTTGATTTTGTGTGAATTTTGCAGATTTGTGAAAAACTGGACGGATTAATTGGAGTCTAGAGGACCACATAAAAAGCTATGGCGGGCCAGATTTGGCCCCCGAACCTAAAGTTTGACACCTGCGCAGCTAGCGTTTTAGTCAGCGGTTTTCTCTACTGATGTTGCAGTTGTGAGGCTATGAATTAAAGTCAAAGGAAGGAAAAAAACATTCCTAATGAAAACAAAGCATGGGCGTCTGTTTAACACTCATGCTGTCGCGTTTCTAATCGGCCTGACTTTCTTTTTTCTTTTTTTATTGCGACATGCAGGTAAAAAACAACAGCAGAGGAAAGTTGCACAGAAGAGATTTGGTGATCAACAAATAATCCATCCAAAGGAAAATTCAATAAAGCTAAAGTCAAAAACACAGCAACAGCCCACACATCATCAACGCTGAGGTTCCCATATAGCATTTAACTTTCTTCCTGGATCAGCTAAAAATGTTTCACCGCAAGAAATACTTTCATCCTGTTGTTTCAGCTGAGTAATGGTCAGCGATAGATTAGATCAGCTGGAGGGACAAAAAGACGATTACTCATGCTCTGAAAGGGCCACTGCTTCCTGGACAAATGTTATCTAGATGATGCAGATGGTGCTCAGAAGGATGTGCTACCAGTGTTGACCAAGGCTGACTCTGCAGTGGCTCTTTTATTTCATCTGGCGTCATCAGGACAGGGTTGAGTTAGTACGGTTGCATAAATCTGTGCATTTTACAGCTGAAAACTAACTGGAATGAAGGCAAATAATGTTTAGCATGAATAATTAGCGTATCGCCCTCAACAGGATAGAAGTCGTTATCACACATCTACGAACACGTTTGCACTTCAGTAAGTGATTCTTTGGAACAAACTTTCTCTCATGGTTTGTTTTATAGTTGAGTTTTGATGACCTAGAGAAACTCCTTTTAGTTTATAAATTTATGACACCTGTTATAAACATGACATAACGCCTGAAATAAACATGAAGGAGTCTTTATCAATGTTTACAGCTGTTGTCATGAAGTGTCATTTGGTAAATAATGACACTTTCAATGCCAAGTTGTGTTTTTTTTTGTTGTTGTTGTTACCCTAACCTTTTTGTTTTTCTTCTGTTTTATTTGTATTTTAGTTGACCAATCAGCCTTGCATGTAGATGTGTGTATCTGTTTATATTTTCTGTGCACTGAGGGTCAATTTGCATTTTGGACTTGAGTTTTACTCTCTGATATCTGGTACCAGACAAACAGCTTGTTGCTTGACAAACCATTTCTATCTCCTCCGTTTCTCTCTGTTTCTCTCGCCTCTCAACCCGAGGATTCCTGCATCTATAAGCAAAATTAGTTATTTTTTTCTTCTCTCTTCAACTCATTGTTTGTTGCCTTAGCAACTTTTGATCCCTCCCATCATCACTCCACAAAGACGAGGCAACAAAAAAATAAAATTATCTGCGTAGGATAAAGAAAGGGCCCTTGCGGTGTATTCGTTTGTTTTTCTGCTGTCTCTGCTGGTGGTTTGAATCAGAACTGTGATTACGTCCCACATTATTCCTCACCGTGTTTAGCTTTTAGCCTGCGTCTGAAGCATTCATCGTCAGATTCGTGGTGGGACGCATGTCCATTGTTTGATCTTTAATTAAAAGAGCTGGAAATCTCGAACCTTAAGGGGGAAAAACACACAAAGACACAACATGATCCGGTCGAGACGGAGAGAAACGAAGGACAGACAGCCGAGTGGCAGAGAGCTGGAGAGAAAATAGGAAAGAAATACAAAGAGGATAAAAAGCACACATCAATCCTTCACTCTGTCTTCCTCCTCTCCAGGTCTGAGTGTCTCCCTTCTTCTACTCATCTCTCCTAATGTGAGAGCAGTCAACGCTAAGTAGCTTAAGTCAACATCTTTAGCCAGTTTTTAAGCTTTTCCCTCCTTGAGTGCGAGTTCAGCTGTGTCATGTGGAAAAATCGATTTGGCAGCCGCTGTCTGCTGTTGGCTGCAGTCATGTTTTTCTCCATACTCCCGATTCGGCTTCTTGTTCATCACGCTCATCCTTATGCTGGTGCGTCCACAGTTTGAACAGTTCTTCAGCGCCGTGTATTGATTTTTCTTTTTTCAAACTGTTGAGGCTTTTCATTGTTGGAAAAAAACAACTTTAAAACTTGGTACTACTTGGGATAAAGCTGTAAATAGCAATATAAGGAGTGAGAAGCACAAAGATTTCTCCCAAGAGCCTCAAATAGATCCCAGAAATTTCAGTTTTTGAGAAGTTTGATTGGAATACAGCATGATCTGAATTTATAGGTTTTTCAGTCTTAAATTTTATTCGGTGGCGTTTGAAAACCCTTAAAGTTTTATATTTGATTTGAAACCGGCAGATATGCGACAAATTGCTATATCAATATATATATTCCATAATGTGTTGTTTTTCCATTTTCTCTCTTTCTACCAAAATCTGGATGATAAGAGTCTTCATTCTGGTGGTTTGGTCTCAACTAGAGGCTTTTCTTAAGCACAGTTTTATTTACAGAGACGTCACAATTCATTTATTTGTTGTTTCTTTAGGTTATTTAAATTGTCTTCCAGTTACAGTTTTAAATGCTCATCTCAAAAATCAAAGCTTATTGATATTTGAGAATATGTTGTTGAATTATTATATTAATATTATCATTTATCTGATAACTTCTGGGATGTTTCAACGCAACCGGCCTACATGTGCACATGTCAGTGATCCCTTTAGAAAACTGTTTACTTGAAAAAACGCCGCCATGTTTGATTCTTCTTACCCTCACTGTGAAATCCTCCCGTTTAGCCTCCCTGTCACTCTCCGTTTCTCCTCTGTGTACTTCTCCGCTCTGCTGGCATCGCTGCAGTCCAACCAATTTCTCCTGCCAAGTCAGTGCGCACTGGCAGCAAGACGCCCAGCGGTCGGAGTGGCTCGTCCACAGCCACACACAGTCTGAGCGCGCGCTCTCCACCCGTGGTTTTCTGCCAGCCAAGGCCTGTGATCAAACCCCCGCCGGCTGCACACACCCTGTAATCACGGCTCGGAGACCCACCGAGAGCCGCGGCAACAAGCTGCCTCCCCCTCGTCCTTCTGTGCCTCCTTACTTCCCAATCTGCCTCGGGCCTCGCGGTTCCTCTGCCCTCCGCCCCGCCAGGCCCAGACCACATTAAAACTCTCAGCGCTGGGTTCACTGACCAACAAGGCCAACGAGGAGCCTCCAGGGTGTGTCAGCTGTGCTGCTACTTTCCTGTTTATTTAATCTGACTGCAACTTTTCTTATAGCTATAAAGACACATAGGCAGATTTCAAAAGGTTGTTTCAGTTTAACCACATCAAATATTTAAAGTGAGAATGTAATAAAAGCTGCAGGAACCTTCAACCTTAGTCATGTACGTCTCATAATTGGCCTTTATGAAGGTTTGGTAAGAATAATAGATTTGATTTATTTATTTCAAAAAGGTTTTTGAAAACAAGAAAAAAAGATGCATAAAAGTCATCTGTTACTCACAACTTTTCTCTTTGGAAAGGAGTACGAAGACGTGAACACTTATTTAATCCTTGAAAAGCAGAAGTGGAGCCTCCTGCACAACCAACAGGAATGCAGCAAGTGGTTTCTGGATGCTGAGTCAACAATAAAATACATGTCTTTTCCAGCAGCCATTGTAAAACCAGCTGACCAAATGTGCTGGAGCTCAACTTGGGTTGCTGAACTTGACTTAATCTGTCAAAACGCAGCTGGGTTGTTTTTAAAAGCAGTTGAGACCAAAATGGAGGTAAAATAATGTGCAAAATGTGAATTTTGAGTAATACTTTAAAGTAACGCTCAGAGGTGAAATTGTGCAGATTCATGTGGATGAAACCTTTCCTTAAACATATCCCATGTGTATATCATTTATTAAAACAACGTGGTGGAGATATTTGTTTTACAAAGCCTGAGCTTTACAACATACCAGCAGAAGCGACGCCTAAACGAGGCGTTGAGCCGCTGCGGAGCTGCAGACCCGTCGTTCAGAACGAGCTCTGGACTAAATCTGGCCGCTGTCATCAGCCTCAGCAGATCATCTGCAGGGTTACATGCAAGACTCTACTGCGGAGCGTTCCTCCGCGGGAACCTGGCGCCCTGGTGGGTTCTGGGTAAACTGGGCTGTGACACGATGAACGCACGGCGCTGCAGGAGAGTGATGAGCCAGCTCCTGACTGCAGCACCTCAGGGTAATCTGGTATGATCCGCACACACACAGGCACACACAGCCATGTCAGAGTGATTAAATCACTAATGGCTTGTGGAAGAGACGATGTGACTCATGCAGGCTCTTCATCTCCACTTGCATCTCTCACCCTCCTCTTCACCAAACTCTCCACTACTGTCCTCCTTCTTCTTCTCTCCATCTCTCTCCATTATTCTCTCCTTTCTGCCCTCCTTCGCTCAATTCATCACCCTCCTTCTTCTTTATTTGTGCCATCACATTTCCTGTCTATCTACCCCATCGTTTCCTGGGATGATCTATCGCCCCTCTATATTTTATTGTTCATTCATCCGTCCCCTCTCACCTCTTCCAAACTCTCCCAGCTTCTTCTCAATTCTTAAAATTTGCCCTTCATCTTTACCACCCCGTACTTTATCATCCTCCTCTTCCCTCCCTGCCTGTATTTATCAATGCAGGTGAGCTCGACTCTTCTGCAGGTCCAGGAGAGAAATGGCATTTAGCAAATTTTGGCCGGCTCTTTTAAAAAGGTTACCTGAACCCAACTTTCAACAGAAACACAAATTTTCCTGCGCAGACCTTTATCAGCGCATGTTTGTTCTCCAGAACAAAAAAAAAAAGGTCAGAAAGTACAATTCTTCTGGTTTTAATGATCATCTAGTGGAAATATCAAAGACAAATTTTACTGAACTAAAAATAGGAAAACTGCTAAAAGCTCCATATGACCAACTGTCAGTAAAGTATGCATGTTAAAGAAGACTTATTATTCGTAATTCACATTTTGCATGAGTTTGTACCTTAAATTTGAATTTCAACTGCTTCTAAAATACAAGCTAAACTCCCAGCAGTTTTTGGTAATAAGTCATTGTTTTTTGGTGTCTGAAAAATGACCCGTTTAAAAACCTTTTCAATTGTTAAGTCACAATGCGTTACCTAGCAACCCCCGCTGAGCCCAGCTGGTTACCTAGCAACATAAGTTGAGCAATAGCACATTTAGTCAGCTGATGTTACCGCTCTATGCACCATGTAATGGCTGCTGGAAAAGACAAGTGTTTTGTCATTGACTTACCATCCAGAAACAACTTGCTGCAGTCTTGTTGGGTGTACAGGAGGCTCTCCTAATGCTTTTCTAAGATGCACAGTTGTATAATTGCTCATCTGACTCCAGCCTGTCTCATGTGTTTTATTGATTTGTCATTGATTTTGCTCCGCATTGAGTAACGATTCAACAAGCTACATCAATGATTTTTAAAAAGAAATACTGGGTGCAAAATGTAACATTTGAGGTAAAGTTGAAAACTTCGGGAGACGTCCTCCTAAATTATTCCACCCGCTTTGTGCGTTGCATCTCTACTACTAACAGAGAAATTTCCCCACAGCATGCACCTGCCACCACCATGCTCTGCAGTTGGCCCAGTGTTCAGCTAAATGTTCTTCTTGTCATTGTGGGCAGACATCTTAATCTTCCATTTGGTTTATTTGCAGCTGCAAATCTGTGAAGTTTAACTTAAAGTTCAAGTCGCTGATCTTGTAAGAACTAAAAAAAAAATCCTCCAACATCAAACTGCAGGATTTTGTCTTATAATATTAATGCTACGTTTTATTTAAAAACCCAGCTTATAAATTATTACGACATTCAGATGGGAAACTGTTGGATCAACTGCATGAACATTCAGACACCAAACAGAACCACTGAGTTCACTGATCACCTGAAAAAGTTTTTTCCCACCTTTCCTTCCCTAATCACTTTCTCCTTTCATTATTCCTTCTTTTGCATCCCTCGCATTCATTCGTTCCTTTTTAATTCTTTCATCCTTGCTTTCTAGCTTCTTTCCTAACATCCTTGTGTCTTTCTGTCCTCGGTTTCTTCCTCTCTTCTTTCCCTTCCATAGTTTTTCTATCCTTCATTTGTGTCACTTTTTCAAAATGTTCCCATTTCACTGATTCCCATTTTGTGGACTTTCTTCCTCACATTCTTTCCTTCCTTTTCTTTTTTTGTCCTTGCTTCCTATTTTCTTTCCTCACTTTCTTGTGCCTGATTGTTCTTCCTCACTTTTTACCTCGTGTTTTTCCTCTTTCTTTTCTAACTACAACCTTGTGCTTTTGTCTCCTTCTTTTTCTTGTCATTGCTTTCTTCTGTGTTATTCTGTGTTTCTTCCTTCCCTTGTCATTCTTCCATCTCTTCTTTGAGTCTTAACTTCCTTTCTCACTTTTTTGTCTTTCCTCTCTTTCTTTTTTTCTTTGATTGCTTCAGTTTTTCTGTTTTCTCTCATCCTTCCTTGTTTACTTTTTTCTTCTGTCGTTTCGTTTTTTCCTTTCCACCATCCTCTCTTGTATCCATCTTTATATTTCCTTTTCTTTCCTCTGTCCTTCCTCCCATTCTTCCATCCTGTCCGTGTTGTTTTTTTAAACATTATTATTATTACAAATACCTGCTATAAATTAAAAGCCTGTTTGTGTTTTTAAACGTTTGAAAACGAGGGCGACGTTTTGAATGTGTCTGAACGCTGGATGTTTGGTTTCTGAAGCATCATGGGATGAAACATGAAAACAAACTGATGAATTAATCATAGTGGGAGATGCTGAGGGAACGGTTGGAAGATAAACAACATCTGAGTGTCTCGGTGTCTGAAGTCGCCCAGTTGAAGCTCCTTTAGCCTCTGTGCTGTGACAGCGAGCCAGCGCTCTATTCAGCTGCATCGTAAATTCACAATGAGCATTAAAACAATCATGAGAACAAACGAGACGAGAGAAGGATTGGAGGAGCACAGGATGTTCCTATTGATTGTTTATTTCTTTATACTTAGCTGCTCTGTAATAACAGTTTATTTTAGAATAAATAGTTTCTCCCGGTTTATTCTTGTTCAAAGTTTTGGCCATTTTTCCTCACTCATTCTCTGATTTGGTCATTAATTGAAACTTAACACTGCAGATCGTTCTCAAAAATTTACTTTCAGTTATTTTCAACTCTTCCTGCATCCATCAACTCAATGGGAAACTGTCTATGATCAATTATTTCTGGCTGCTAAAAGGGTTTGTGTTTAAGGCAGAGATGCTTTGAATCATAAAGTTCACAATTTTAGAAACACATAACGGACAGAAAACCTGCAAAACACTTTAACAACTGATTATGAATGTTAATCAATGAAAACAACAAGACACCATTTTGGCTTCCTTCACTTTCTCAGCTTCATGCGAATCCCAACTAAACACTTCGGACCCAGAACTCAGAGTTAGGCATGATTTGAGATTTTGAGATGCTAATTAGCCGCTCCCAGGTGTAAAAACAGCTCACTGTTGCCACGGTTACGCATCGTAACAGTCTGAAAGTGAGAAAAGCAACAACAGAAATGCTTCCAGCTGCAGAGCCAGAAGGAATAGTTGTCCAAATATGCAATAATTCAAACCGAAACAGAACAAACCAGAACCAACACAAGGATCACTAATTAAAAACTATATAGGTGGTTCAAACAGCCCTGATTCCTCAAACTGGCCCAGTTCACGAACATCGGAGATAAAAACGAGACGTGGGAGGATGTTTTCAATTAGGACGCGGACCCTCACAGACGAGCTGCGCCGCCTTTTTCTCTCCTGACCAAAACCATAATCACATCAGACGAATATATTCTCCGAAACTGGAGCAGAAACAACATCTGCGGATCGCTTCCCTCTGCGTTACCCAGTCGCATGTCATGTTTCGCTGCTCGGCGGCTGAACGTCGCCGGCCTCGTTGGTGCGGATGAAGCTGATTGGATGTGAAGTGCAGAGAAGAGAGAGGTGGAGAGGGAAGGAACTGTGAGGGCGGACGATGATCAGGGGAGAAATGAAAGCGTATTAGCGCGTCGCCTCATGACCGCATGGTTGATATCTGCTCCACTTCTTCTCTGCTGCAAACTTCATATTCTCAGCATTTCTAATCAAGTGTGAATCACGTGGACTTGCTCCTACCTAAATCACAGCCTCCTTCCTTCTTCCGTTTCAATATAATGTTCATACAGCATCTCTTTGCTTTCGCCATAATTTAATCCTCAAAGCCTTTCTGTCTTTGTCGCAATAAATCAATTGATTCCATGATCAATTAAAACAAGCTCAATAATTTCCATTTAATATTTCTCTTTATACCAAAAACTGGATGATAAAAGTCTTTAGTCTGGTGGTTTAGTATCAATTAGCTCCTTCATAATATTTGAGAATGTTTTCCTGCATTTTTATGCTTTTATTATATTCCTTGAAAAAGATCTCAAAACAACGATATTGTCGTCTATCGCGATAATTTCTGGGACAGTTTATCGTCCAGAAAACTTTATTATTGTGACCCGACTTGTCATTACGTTTATTATTCTCTCACCTTTTTCTTTTATTTGTTTAGAGTAGAACAAAAGTAACTAATTAGGACTGGAGTTCATAAAATATATTTGTTTTTCTTTAAGCTTATTTCTGCTGGTTTTACTTTGTAAGATCTGGATTTCCTCCCTCACCTTTTCTGAACCTCAATGTCCACGACTCAAATCGTCTTCGTTAAACTCTCCGTCTCTATTTTCCCATCCACATCTGAGGTGTAACTTTATTGCTCAGCGCATCTGGAGACAACTTATCAGGAGTGTGTATGTGGGTGACAAAGTGTGTGAGACGCACAGCTCCGCATTACGGATCCGTAATGGAGAAAGAATATCTCCCTCCTTAAGAGCGTTTTATCTCTCTGTCTTCCTGCTGGATTCCCTCCAAACGTTTTTTTTGTTCTGCTTTCAATCAGAAGAGGATCAGCAGAAACATGGCGGCTGCAGCAAAAGCCTGAACGCACATTCAGAGCCTCACAGCCTCCATGTGAAAACGCCTTCATTTTGTTAAAAAAAAAAAACGTGTTGTTCCTTTTGAAGTGGAAATCTATGAACCAAAGTGGTTTGAGAAAATGGAGGATTTTTTTGGGCCAAAAACTTCTAATGTTCTTTTTTTTTTAAAGTTTAAGAATTTACAGAAAAAAATCAGAAAGAAATTTCTTAGTTCCTTCAAACTAAGCAACTCAAAGATTTACCCCAAAAAACACCTCAAATTCTGAGATTAACCTCAGAAATATTCCTGAAAGTAAACATGAAAAGCTCTGACTTTCAAAAGAAAGAAATTTTAGACATTTTAAATCCAGAACATTTCCAAAAGTCACAAATTTTTTTTGTCAAAAAATAAATAAATTTTACGAAAACTTTTTTAGTCAAATTTTATAGGTTTTTCAGAACTTTTTTTCTGGTAAATTTTTGACTGCTACAGTATTTCGTTTTTTTAGGAGATTTCTGAGATTCATCTAAACATTTCCTAGTGCTTCTGCTTTCACAGTGGGGTTCCATTTTAACCATGTGTTGCATTACATCTTTATTACTTTACTGCGCGTCTAGTTGTTTGCGAATGGCTTTGTAATCCTTCCCAGATTAATAGAAAGTAACAGTTGAACCTCTTGGGTCAGGAATGTCGAATTCATTTTCATTTTGGGTCAAGATCAAGAATGGCTTTAAATGTATTAATAAAACTACCCAAAGACGAACTGTTAAAATATGACTAACAGAAAACAAGAACAGTGGATTCAAACATCTTGAAATGAAGCGGCATTAAGCATCTCTTCTCCTTGTTCTAATTTGGCAGAATACAAGTAAAACTGCTGTTTTGATTGAGAAAATAATATTTAAGCACACAACTGTTGCAAAAAAGGTTCTATTTCCAGAGACTACAGGGCCACATAAAAACTTCTAGGGTACCAAATTTGGCCCGTGGGCCTTGAATTTGACACGTGTGTCTGAGGTCATTATTAAACCTCTTTAAGCTCCTCCATTTGCACCTCACTAATACTTTCCCATTTAGATACTGTTACATACGCTTAGTTTTCAAAGATATTTCACTCTTTCTGACTATATTTAGGTCATTTTTACCTCAATAATGACAATAATTTTTATTATGTCCTGGGAGATAAAAACCTTTAATCTGAAAAAGGTTGTTTTCTTTTTACCATGACTGCAGCGTATTACTTTCTGTCTTTGTTCCAGTTTTGCTGATCAATTTTTCCACTTCCCATCTCTTCATTATTCACTTTATTAAGGCAGTAAACCAGACGTGCTGCATTGTTTTTGAAGTATTGCTCTTAAATCTTTTTTACGGCCCAGGTTTTCACCAGAAGAAGAATAAAGCAGGCACATAAATCAGCCTTTACTCAAGGAAATTACTGGCTGGTTTTAGCAGCTCCCATAGATGCCCTGTTTGAAAAAACGCTGTTTCTTATTAACATTTAAAACAATGTGTCTGATGTTGCAAATCAAAACGTAGAACTGGACCCAGAGGGGCCTGGGAAGGAAAGAGATTAAAGATAAAGACGTAAGGAAAGGTTTCGTCCATTAGGTAATGCAATGAGGTCCCGACTTAAACAAATCAGGCTGTCGCTCCGTCATTCGCTTAGCAACAAACTTTAGAGCAACAATCCAACTACAAGGACAACTTCTCCATTACACTAAATTAAAAATCCTGCCTGAAGCAGTTAGTGAGCAAAGCCTTCCTTTGCTCTGGGTTTTTAATTCTATTTCTGGCAGCAGCGGCGGCGGCGTGTTCACCGAACCTGGCGGAGTCTGTCGGTGTGCGTCTGTGTTTGGTGTCAGACCGTTGACGGGCCGAGGCGTCGAGCCTGACAAAAGAACTTTCCAGGGAGCAGATGTCAAAAAGTAACAAGGCAGAAACACGAGGAAGATGAGACGGCGAAGGTAAAGGTTGGAGAGAAGAGAGGAGTCTGAGAAATTATTAGTGACGAGTTGCTACACTGTGTTGTGATGCCCTGTATGCACCAAATCGACTTGCAGGCAGCTAACGCTACAAGGCAGAGGCGCGCCTACTGAGGTCAAAGTGCAACTTTTTACAGACAGTTTTTTTTTTCAATGCAAGATTAGTTTGGTTGAATAAATACTGCAACTCTGCAAAATACATGAATACTTCAGGAAATTTGAAAATATCACAGGGTAATTATGTGTTATAGAAAGACATCAGTCTTAGAAACAACATTTCCGTTACTTCATCCTAATTAAAGTTTCCCAAATTTTTGGACCCTTTATTCCTGATTAGTGACTTTTTTTGCTGAAGTTGTCAGACACCAGTAAAGACAGCAGTGGTTACAGCAGGAGCGTCCTAAAAACCCCAACCTGAAGTCAAGCTAATGAACCAATTTAATCGTTAACTTAATTGGTTAATTTCCACAATTGATTAATCACAGTTAATTGTTTCATCCCTAAAACCAAACTTGTGCAGAATATGCAGTCAGTGGCCACTTTATTAGCTGCTTCTTGTCATTTCTCGTCGCCTTAAAAACGTCCGTATCGCTCCGTGAAATGGATTCAAAAAGGCGTTGAAAACAGTCTGGTGCTCTGTAGCGCCAGCTGCACCTCCATGATGTACTGTATCGCTAAAAACGAACTGCAGCAGAGCCTTTCTGGTACGATTTAAACAAATGATCTGACAGCTCTGGCAGCCAGCAGACTGGAGAAAGAAAGAGAGACTTTGCCTTCATCTGCAGTGGTGGGACTGCTTCGAGTTTTCTGTGCGGAGAGGAAAAGATCATAAGGGGTCTCTGCAAGTTCTGCATCATTTGGTTATAAAATAAATAAATTTTCTGATATTTATTTTAGGATTAAATCTGGAAGACATTAATGAAGATTGATTGTTCTGTCCAAAACAAACTAAATCTCCCAGTAGACCAAAGTTTTTGATGCTAAACCGTTATTTAGATACTCATTAGACGATGCATCAAATGTAGTTTTAGAGAATATTTTGGTAAAGTTTCTCTGCTCAAATGCCTCTGATGTCATGCCTCTCTGTCAGAGATCAACCATAATCCTCAGTGGTGATAGTGAGGAGATAATCTGCTAAATCCCTCAAATCCTACATTCTGAATAATTCCTGGAAGCGCTGCGGCGAGTGATCGACATATTATTTTCCAAAGTGGGAGAAAATGGGACACACTGACCAATTAGCTCATGAACCCATAAGTCGTCCGTACTTTAATTTTAAAATGAACAACCTGCTCCCACTTGAATTTAGTAGCTTTTGTCAATCCTTTAAATAGCAAGAAGAAGCTTAAACAAATAAAAACATTTTATATTCACGACCTTTAATGCACGAACGGCGAGTTAAAACTAAAACCAGCAGCTGCTTCTGCTCAGTGGATTAAAACACAGATATGGGTGGCAACTCGTTGCAGTTACTCAATTACATTTACTTGAGTAACTTATGTGTTTTTACTACGTTATACTTTCTACTTTTACTTGAGTAAAAGAAGAGTATTTCCACTCTCGAGTAAAATTTCTGTTTTAACCAAAAACTCACCAGAAAGGTTAATTATGCTTTAGATAATTAAATATTTTATGTCTGAGTTTTTCAAGTCGTTCTTGGACCGGATTAGATAACCTGCATCTCTTCATGTTGGAGTTTTGCCCAAAAAGCCATTTAACCCAACAGTCCACATCGACAGCAGGGGGCGCTAAAGGCTTTAGCACCATTTATGTCATTAACAGTGGTGCTGCGTATAAAATGCGTGTGTGTATTTATTTCTGCAAAGTAGCAGAGCAGAGAAGTGAGAATAAACGTAAACAAGCGTTTTCTGCATATATATTTGTGTGTTTTGTGTGCAGTTTGCTCTGCTGGGTGAATAATGTTTATAATCGTCCAGGTGTTGAGTGGGAGCCGTGTTTTCATGCTTACCTGCTTGTGTGCTGCAAGCTGAACTGTTTGTATGTAAATGTTCAGGTCACCGTGCAGCGACGGCTGCCTGCTCATATAAACACGAGAATGAAGTAAATACAGGGAAGTTTGTGCTGTTATATAATTTGTTTTGCTGTATCTGCAGTCACTGCGTGTTGCATTGAGGACAAGCCTGGGTGTTGGGCCACTTGGGGTAAAATAAGGACACCCTGGTCTGGTTCTTCCTTCTACAGAGTCGCTTTATAAGGATGAATTTGACGGGTTTGGAGATTTTGACTCTTAGCTGTTACAGATATCGCTCAGATTAAAGATCCAATCAATGAATTATAAAGTGAATGTCCTCAGAAAAACATTGTTTGTTGGTTTGTTTGTTCCCCTGAATGAGCTCGGTGTGTCATAACGCTCGTATCTCTGCAGAAACGCCGTGTTAGTCATGCTCGTCTTCAGGCGTCTTTGTTCACTTCCTGTTTCTCCTTCTCGTCTCCCTCAGTATCTGCTTTACATTTTACTAAAAACATTATTAAAAAAAACAACGTTCAGTTTTTATGTCTCCTGTTTTCTTCAACTCAAACATCTAGATAATTTGTATTCTAGACACATTTCTCTAGCAGAGGAGAAAATATTGGAAACAGAAACACTATAAAATCAAAAATGCACAATAACCTAAAATTAAGTGTCTTTGAGTGTCCTGAAAACTATCATTTAAGTTTGACATATTATTATTAATTTCTGACCAACTTAAACCTGTCATTGCAAAATCTTTTAGCTCTGGTGAAAAAATGTAAAGCTGAGATAATTAAACCCATCAGTTTTCTTATTTAACTCATAAAAGAGTTCAAGATGATTTCAACCTCCGCACACTGTTGTAGCTCAGGCTGACAAGCTAATTAAGCTAACAAGAAATTTTGATTAGCACAAAAAAAGGCCAGAGGTTTATCATGAAATGTATTTATTGTTGTTCAAATATATGCTTTTGTTTACAAAGAAAGGCTCGTGCTTCTTTGTAGGGAATGTGGAATAGTGCTGTTTGCTAGCTGAAGCTAACTGCCAAACTAAGCTAGCATCAGCTTAAAGTCAAAGCTAATTAGTGGCAGCTTTTTAGCTGCATGTTTTATTTCAGAAAAGGTATTTTATCATTCAAATAATATTTTGTGATTAGTACAACACTGACGTATTTAATGTGTCAATCTTTGTAAACAATAAAAGTTGTTTGGATGTTTCAAGCCACAAAACATCCAAACAAAGACCAGCTTTAACAAATTTGAATAGATTTGGACTTTAAGAATCATGGGAAAAGAGTGAGAGTTGGTAGCTGTTTGACTACCAGGGAAACTTGACTTCAGAAAGATTTACAGTCGGTGTTCCTCGTGCTTCTTACTTTCTGTTCCACCTTTCAGAAACGCCATAAACCAATTGTCAAGTTTTCCACTAAGTCTTTTTCTCCAGACTCAATCAGTTTAATCCTTTTCAAACTGCAACAACATTTATCACAGGAAGCTATAAACAAAAACAAACTAGTCCAGTACTAATCTATTTACATACAATCGAATTCAAAAATTTGATTCCATAATTTTTAAATTGACATTTAGTAAAAGCTGTTCAGTAAGTGGATTTAATTAAATATTCATTTTGATTCTTCCTTCAAACTTTTATTTCCTCCTGTCCACAGAAGAATAAAATTATAAAGTCACTCAATATTAATTGAAAAACAATAAAATATTGTGTTGAGAAACTTTTGTTCCAAACTTTTGCTAAGCACTGATGTTTCTCCATACAAAATATAAAAGTCATCACAATGTATGATGAGGTACAGAGTTTCACTAGATTTATTAGTGTTTACTTTTTTTTAAATTAAAGCTAATGAACAACAATTCTGGTTCACATATGACAAATTAACGGATTCTTAAAACAAACCAATATGCAGTAATTTTTTTACTGATTTTATTTATGTTTCAGTTGTGTGTGGCGTTTTATTTGTCTCAAAATACAACATTATAATTTATCACAATAATTTCTGGAACAATTTATTGTCTACTAATTTTTGTTATTGTGACAGAACAAGTTAGTTGGTTTAAATACTTTTAGTAATTTATTTAGTTATTCATTATTCATCGACTAATTATAGTTATGAAAAAATTATTTGTTACAATTATTTTTTTATGTTTGTCTTTTGTTCGTTTACATTTTTTAACATTTCTTTTTACTTTGCTATTTTTCCTGAATAATTTTACGTAAAGCTGCGTTAATATAAACAATCTAACAAAATAGCATTAATATACATTGTCTTTTGAATTTATTAGTTAAAATCTGTGACAGTCATCACATTGCAAAACCAGAGAGCACCAACAAATGCCACTATGAAAGTTATGCAAAATCTAAATTAATTAATCAAATTAAAACAAGTTCACTAATTTCCATTTTCAGGATTTATCATTTTTCTCCTTTTCTTCCAAAAACTGGATGATAAAAGTTTTCAATCTGAGGTTTTGGTCTCAATAATTCATTGTATTTGTTGTTTCTGTTGTCTTGTTTATTTATATTGGATATTTAAATGGTCTTCCAGTTGCAGTGTTAAATGTTCAGAGTTCATTGATCTTTGGGAATGCGTTATTATGCCATTATATTGATTGAAAATGCTGTCAAAACAACAATATTATCATTTTTCCAAAAACTTCTGGGACAATTTATCGTCCAGTAAAATTTGTTTCACTTTGTAAAAAGCCAAACCAAACATTTTGGGTTTTTCTTCATCCATATTTCAGTACAGAACCCATTTACGTCTCACCACCTGGGATATTGTTGCCGCCGTGGTTGGAGCTGTTTTTTTGCTCATCTTCACAGCTCCCCTTTTTTTTTCCCACTTTACTTGTTAAGGTTGGGTTTCTGCACACGTTGTTGCCAAAGTTCTTTGCGCTGCGTTTTAGTCTTGGCCTCAGGGTGACTCTAATTGAAGGAACATCACAATGGCTGCTGAGCTGAGCATCGCCATGCACTGCAGCTTCAGAAAATAATCTTTCGGGACCTGGGAGTCAGATATTAGCATACTCAGTATCAAACTATCAACCTGAGCCATCAGTCTTTTCTGCAAAGCGACCTGATAGCTGCTAAACCAGAGACAATTAGTTTATATTCTTGATTATTACTTAAGGTTGTGTGATCTGAAGAGACCTCTGGCTGCTTTTTAACTTCTTCTAGCGATGCATTCACTGAACGTCTTTTTCTATCCTCCCATTAACAGGAAGATCATTGAGGTGAAAATCATTGACGATGAAGAGTATGAGAAGAACAAAACCTTCACCATTGAGCTCGGAGAGCCGGTTCTGCTGGAGATAGGACAGAAACACGGTGGGTCTGCTTCTCCATCCACTTTATACTGAAATAGCAAAAGTGTTGTCAGCATTTATCACGTAGAAACCCAGTCCTACCTTTATTGATTACCTGTAATCTATAGGCTAAACACACAAACCCAAGATGCTCCTTCATCATATTTCTATGTTCCCAGTAAGAACCACACATTCATTCAACATATTAGTGTTAGAAATATGTTTTTTTTTTTGCTTCTGTTGGTCCAAACAGCACATTGTCAAAGTTTTATTTAATTAATCTGCTTTGAGAAGCAATAAGAAGCGAGATTATAACACATTAATGACTCATACAAGATTAATTTTAATTTTCTGGCTCTAAAATGAGTGGAAATTTACTTTTTGTGTTCTACACTTGTCACCATAATATCTTTAAATCATAACCAGATGAGTTTTACACGTGGCATCTAGTAAAGTGAAGCTCAGTGAAGTGAGCATGGTGGTCGCGTCTTCCTCTGGTGGATTACAGGCTCACAGTCAAGATGTTGGACAAGAAGGAGCAACAGCCCGGGGCGCGTTTCATTACAGGGGAATATAATTAGTTTTACAACACGTTTAAAGAAAACACAGTCTGACATTTAAACATGCCACACGCTCACTGCAACACATGCTCCGCTTTTCAATTAGAGCAGGAAGACACAGATAGCAGCTCCAGCAGCGATTGTGCAGCCTGAGCGAGGGCACGGGCGTCGTGAAGGAGCCGAGCGGCTAACGATGCGACAGGTGGTAACGAGGTGATAGGAAGGTTGGAGATTGCTGTAAGTGCGTGTCCGTTAGTTTCTGCAGTGAAAAGCCTTCCCGAATAGCCCGGGTTCCCCATGAGGGATGTGACAGCCAATAATAAAATTCATCTTCCCTCTGCAGACTTCATGCTTTTCAGTGATAATTCCCACTGCAGCGAATAAATTAAGGATGGTGAAAAGACTGAATAATACATGAAACGTCTTCGGCTGCTGCGTAAAATCGGACAAATCGCAAGAATATTTGACAAGACAGCAAAGCAGAGCTTGACAGTTTAATGCCAATCAGTAGCTTCACTAACTTGCTGGTTTTTGGAAATAGTTTCTCAGTTATTTAGGATATTTTTGCCCCGAGAAAGATAACTTGTGTTATCATGAGGTTTGCATGATTTAGGACAGGGGTTCTCACACAGCTTCGACTTCTGGTCAGAGAAAACCACCTTTTGCAAAAACCCAACACAATGTGACAAAATATGTAAAGAAACCTTGACTTTGGGGGAAAAAAATTCAATAATTATTACATTCATTTAGTGCATCTGATGCCTCATCCTGTCTGACTTTGGTTTATTTTTGCAGGGCTCCTGTACTGTTCCTTCGGTCGTTTTCTTGTCAAAAACCTTTCAGGTTCAGGTTTATCCAAGTCCCTGCATGTATGTAGAGTTTCATTTTATCAATATCTTAATTGTGAAGTTTGTCAAAATTTGTTTATTCTTTGAATTCATCTTGTTTGGTCCACAATTTGCCTCTCCAGACGTTTATCGGCGCTTTAAGTTCAGTTACGCTGCTCTTGGCAGTTGGTGGTTACCACAGCAACCGGTAAACTTGGCAGCTCCACCCCCTTTTTTCTGTTGCCGTCGGTAACTGTGGGGCAGAAGACTTGATTTCCTCTGGTTAGGATAAATACAGTGAACCTGAACGTGTCTGTCAACATCGACGGGTTACATCTGTGTGAAAAAGACATCAAGTCAAAGAAACAACCAACGTTTAAGAAGAGAGAGACGACGCAATGTGCCAAAATATCAGTCCATACAGGATAGGAAGAGTTCCAGCATCTGTAACATATATGGAGTAATACAAATAGAAATCAGCCGATTATCCCCAACTGTCAGATGTGAATCCATCTACCTTGTCTGGCACTAAAAGGAGAAATCGCTGCTAGCTAGTGATGCTAGCTTGAGGAAATGAACTACTTCAACTTATATTTTACCATTAAGGCTGAAGAACATCACATTTTGGAATAAAAACATTATTGTAAAAATTATGTTGACCGTTGCTGACCTATGACCTCTCTGTTCACCCAGGTGACTCCAACGAGAACAAACCGCTGGTGGGAGCGGAGGAGGAAGAGGTGGCCAAGATGGGCTGCCCCAGTCTGGGCGAACACACACAGCTGGAGGTGATCATCGAGGAGTCCTACGAGTTCAAGGTGAGCGAGCTCTGGGATTCGCCTTTACAGCCCCAATATGCAGGACAGAGTGGAAGTATTCACACTGCTTTGACTTAATGTGACATAACAACACAAAGTCCTGCAACGTGGTGAAGTGGGAGAGCAGCATGCATTTGTGCTCAACGTTTACTCCGATGGCCTTAATAAAATCCTGTGTAATCCTTCAGAAGTCACCCAGTTTGACCTCAGAATCAATCCAGCTGCTCTGTGAAGATGTCAGCGGTTTGTCAGAATATTAGAGAACAAGGAAGAGCAATATTTATACTGTTTAACATAAAGCAAGATGCCAATACTTTAACATCTGTTCAGTCCATTATTTTATCATTTAAACTGCAAAACTGTCAAGACCGAGGTGTCAGGGCCGAAATGATTAATGGGATTACCGTATTGTCCGCATTATAAGGCGCGCTGTAAACAAATGGCCTATTTTTTATCTTTTTTCATGTATAAAATGAACCGAAACAAAACAGTCGTAAGTCAGTCAAAGAACAGCACCTATTTCTGGACAACGCTCCTGACTGCCGTCGCCGAAATGTAGCCAAAACATTTTGACAGAGCGCAGTGAGCGTCAGGAAGCACAACCTGAGTGATTCCTTCTCAACTCACTAGAGGGCGCTGTTTTACTCAAAAAAAGAAAATACAAGGCTCTCAGGAAAAAAAGGCACACTGTCGCTTTTTGATCAAATTAAACACTTTTAAGTCCAGAAAGTACAGTAACAGTTTCTCAGTTACTGTAAATAATTGTAAATTAAATAAATGATTAACTCTGAAAAGGTAATTTAGTGAAAGAACAATACATTCAGAGCAGCAATTAAGCAAAAACTGCACTAAAATATAAACATAAGATTTAAAAAGAACAGTTCGTAAATCTACCTAGAACTCATCAAGTTGCAGTTTTAGCTTCTCCTGGTTCAAATTCTTAAAAAAATAAAATGTATTAAGCATCTTTTTCTATCCAATTATTGACGGGAAAACCACAAAATAGTCGACATTTATCATTTGCTACAAATGAGCAAACATTTGCTAAAGTAATGCTGCATGTTAGGCAATAAAATGTCTTAATTCAAAAGATGATTTGTGTGGTTTGATGCATTTTTAAAATAGAAAGAGCTTTCATGGAAAATCTGAAATGTGCAAATTGAAATTAGCTATTTTACAAAAAAGCGTGAACAAACCTTTTAGTGTCTCCAAGTGCAAAGAAGTTGGAGACAAACTAAGTTATAGGTGCAGAGAAAGCTTCAATTCAGGGAGGATGAATACAAAGAAACTTCATTTTCAGATTATTCCTCAAAATAGATTGAAAAACTGGTTTTATTTTCCTTCCAATTCATAAATATTGATCACTTTGTGTTGCTCTGTGACATGAAATCCCAATTAAAAATGTGCTAAAATTATGAAGTATGTTTTTCAAACACTGTAGATGGATGATGGTAAAAGATTTGATGGTTAAGCTCATAAATCTCGGCTTGTTGGCATGTAATGGACCATGCAAAGTAATCCTCTCTCCTGAGATGTTATTAGATAAGACTCCAAAAAACTTAAAAACCTTATTAATCTTTTTTTTCTGCAAGGTATCAGACTTTGAAAAGTTGCTGGTCGCTCACTGATCCAAGAAATAAAGACCTGCCAGCTTTCTGCTCAGTTTCATACATATTTCACCTTTATGGATGCAATTAGCTCAGAAACGGACCAATGGTTAAATAATCAAAGCATGGATCATTATAAGTGACTTGGCATTTCTTGCAAGCAGCTCATTGTCACCGCTTTTCACTGTGTTGCTACGTTTGCCATCATTTTGTTTGATTTTACTGTAATAAATCATTTGTGTATTTTCATTCACTCATTCATTGTGCCTCATTTGTCCATTTCTGTTGTGTGTGTGTGTGTGTGTGTCTGCGTGTTTATGCATGTGTAGAAAGCAGTAAATACTCTTCTTACTGATAAGGTAGCTCTCTCTCATGCATGCAAAGCTCATTTTTCACTCGTTGTTTTCCATATTTTCCCTACGAGACACAAAGTGATTAATTAAATTTTTTTCTTACTTGTACAAAGAAACATGTTTTACTTTCAATGCTCCCTCAAACTCACATGCAGTAAATCCTGCAGGATTTGACTGAATCAAGATATTTTACTCTTCCATTTCTCCTGTTCTCTTTAAGCCCAGAAGAAAAGCCTGAAGGCATTTTTCTCGATTTCTAAAACATGGCATGTGTTAATTAACACATCTTGCACCTCATCGTCCCATCAGTGTCTAAATATACTTCTGCCACTTGGGTTGTGAATTTCAGGACTTGAAACAATATTTTTCTCTCTGTGTGTGGCTGCGGGTGAATCAACAACTTGGGGTTGTGTCTTTCCTGCTCTGTTTGGTGTGTGTGCTCTTGCATGCGTGTTCCCGTGTGTGCGGATGCAGAACACAGTAGATAAGTTGATCAAGAAGACGAATCTGGCCCTGGTGGTGGGAAGCAGCAGCTGGAGGGAGCAGTTTGTCAGCGCCGTCACTGTAAGCGCAGGTAATGCACACCGATTCAGTAAATTATCACGCAAAAGCCCATTTATTTTAGTTTATCACCAAGTGAAACGCATAAAGCAAACACTTTTGGATTAACTTTTAAGATTTTGTCATTATTACATTTTCTGGTCCAGTTTCATTCAGATTGAGTAGCTGGTTTTCCTCTGAACGTTTAAATTAAGGCTCATCTACCCAGAGGATATTTTGCCTCCGATACAGAAAATTTCTTCCTTAAAGAGAAATTTAACCCTCAATCAAATTTTTTTGGAGAGAAACTGTCTGAATCAGTTCTTAAGCTTATAAAGTTTATATTAGCTGCTAGTTAGTGAACCGCCTCCAGATTTTTGTCAAGTATCTACAAGATTAAACCAGATTAAATAATCCAGACGTGACCACATTTAAGGCCAGTGTTTAAGGCAAACTTATATTTTCTTTTGCAAATTTTTATTCTTTTATTGCCTTAGTTTCAGATAAATGAATTTTCAGGAATAATGATGATGAATAATGATCCTTTTTTGCTGTATCTGCTAAAGTAGGCTAAATTATGCTACTGTATGCTAGGTTATTTTAGCTCACTGGAGCTAACGCTAAATTTTAATTGCTAAAATTTCAAGGCCAAAATGAATCAGTTAATTATACCTGAATTCTAAATAAAAGCACCAGGTTGTGGCACAGCGAAGCTCAAATAAGGAAATGTTTGTCTAACTGGGCTCCCAGCTACAGCTAGTGTTGGTAAAGCGAGCTAAACTAAGCTAATTTCAATAACTAAAATAATTTGGTCAATGTTACTAAGTAACCTTCAGTTAAAAAGGTTTATTGGCTGTAATTTCACTGTTATAGGAATTTCATGTTTAATCTCCTGCTTCCCCTGAAGGAGATGATGACGAGGAGGAGAGCGGCGAAGAGCGGCTGCCCTCCTGCTTCGACTACATCATGCACTTCCTCACCGTGTTCTGGAAGGTTCTGTTTGCCTTTGTCCCGCCCACGGAGTACTGGAATGGCTGGGCCTGCTTCTTCGTCTCCATTTCACTGATCGGCGTCCTCACCGCCGTCACCGGGGATCTGGCGTCGCACTTCGGCTGCACGGTAGGACTGAAGGACTCCGTGACAGCCGTGGTGTTCGTGGCTTTGGGGACATCGGTACCGGGTGAGACAGAGTGGCATCGCTGTTTTTGTCCAGTGTTTGTACCCTCCTACATTTTTGTTTTCGTGGTATTAATTAATTAATTAATAACCTTGATGATTCTCAAAATTCCATCTTCTTTAACTTAGCATGTATGCAAAGATCCTTTGGGGCTGGAAGTGCAGAGGTGAAGTTGTACTTTTCGAAAATTTATTCGAAATCTAAAGGTTTCCTTCTTTTATGGTATTTTCACACCTGATAGTCCGATACAGTCGGTTCGCTTGGGGACCAAAGTTGCACCATTTGTTACATTTTCAGGTGGTTTGCTTTCACTCTGCAGTGGGTCAAACGATCCAAACCCTGTAAATCACTAGTTCCCCTCCTCGCCTGTGGAGGCGCCGCATCAAGAACCACCGAACTACACAAAAACCTCAGAAGAAGGTTCATTCTTCTCGAAGTATAAACAAAAATGCAGTACCACCAGATTTTGGTCTGTCTTTGGCAAAAAGACAGATCAAAATCTCATTTCTCCTGCTAGCGCTAAACTCTTGCATTTGTTTCGGCTTTATTTACCCAGAATGCACTGCACTATAGTCCACTTCCTGCTTTTTGAGTGTTTGGTTACGTTCACATATATATTCAAGCCGCACCGAGGCGGACCAGTTTCCCACGTCCCCAAACGAACCGAACTTTCTAGACAAAAAAAACTAGAGTTTGATGAAAACGACCTAAACAGAGTCGGTGTGAATAAACTCTTATCGCCCCAAACAGAAAGAATAAGTAAATTCAGTAAAATACAGAAGAACTTGACCAGCTGTACTTTCTTCTACTGTCAGATGGGCTGTGGTGCCTAATATTTATCTACTAATTAAATATTAGGGTATTTAATTAATAGAAACTGTATCATGTATAACTATAACTTCAGGCCTACTATTTGGAGAAACTGGAGGTACAAGAATAAGGTTAAAAATAGATCTGTGACATTTTGTTCAGTGCTTCTCCTTCTCACTCAGCATTGTGTTTAAACAGACACCTGAGTTCTGTGTTTCTCCCAAAGTTTACCTGCGGCAGACACACCAAATGAAAGAAGTGCTTGTCGTTCCAGCTGCCCGAACAGGGAGGCTGAAAATCCAATCTGAGTTGTAAAAAGCAGACTCCATCTCAGCCTTCAGCCTGAGCCGGGCTCCACCCGGAGGGGACTGCTCGTCCCCAGGCTTTAATTCAATTCCCTACCTCATTGCTCTCGCCAGCGGGTTTATTGTTGCTCCGCCGTATGAGTTATAGAAATAGCTCAAGCGCTGCGCTTCCAGGTGGCAGCTTTGATGGTTTCTGAGAAGTCATATCCAAGTGAGCTGCTTCGACAGCCGTGCTGGGACTGGAGACGAGACACGGATTTGCATCTTTACCCACAAAAACCAGTAATGGTGATTCATTTACGCTCTAAATCTCCTTTATTCTCTTTGTCTTACATGCAGAATCACTCTTGCATATCCCGTCTTTCCCTGCCTTCAGTTCTTGCCCTGATGCCCCATCTGGAGCAGTTTGTTATTGTGACATGCTTTCTCCTGTCTCCTTCCTTCCCCTTTATTGTTGTTGTGTATCTGCTATTGGTTCATCCATCATTTTGACCTGTGGGCTGCAGAAAAAGGTGATTACAGCTTCCAGTGGGAGAGTTTGCTGCCGTGCTCGGCGTTGTAATCTTCCTCAACACTCATCCTCTCTCAACCTTTTTAGCCCTGAACTCTTCATAAAGCGTTATTACACTGGATCATTATTACGCTTATGAGGACCATTTACTGCAAATTTTCTAATTCGGGGAATGACAGAGCAGTTTTGGATCAGAACGTGGTTGGAGAGCTTTATTGGGCTCATTTGTAACCATTTGAGTTGTTCGGTATCGGAGCATCAGCACTTTGAAACTGGAACGTTTAGTTCTTATTAGAGGTCCGGAAAAAATAACTAAATAAGAGTATAAGAGATTTCTCGTCCTGGGAATTCTGAATTGATTGAGAAATCGATTTCAATCTGCAAAATTTATATTTTATATTTTGAAAAATTCTTTCATATTTTTCTAATTAAGAAAAAGTTAGGCGACTAAACTAACAATGATAATTTAAGCTACTGAATTTTAAGTAAAAGCCTTTTATACCATATTTTAACTATAAACTGTTCACATTTGATAAAGTATAGAACATTGTAGAATAGATTTAAATATTGTTGTCAGTTTTTACAGAAAAAAATTGTTCCTGACCCTAAAAATCAGAATCAAATTATGACACAAAAAGATTTGGATTTCTATTTTCTTTTGTGATCAAAGTAATAATTATTGATTATTATGACAGTTAAATGGAGTAGTGAGATAAAATAAATGTGCATTCTGCAGATTTTTTGAATTGACTACTTACTGAAAATAAATACAGAAAAAGTTGAATTTGGGAAACAATAAAAGACTTTGGTAAGTAATAAAATGACTAAAGTTCAACTAAATTACCTTTCAGGAGATAAAAACATTGCATATCAATGTGTAAACTAAGTATTTAAATGTGAGCCCACATTAGTTCATAATTCACTTGGTGGAAATAATTTTTTATTTATCCAGGACAAGACTTAATTACATGATCATTTGTTGGTGCTGGAGTTCAGTTCGTATTTCAAACAGAAAAATGAACTGCGACACCATTAGGATGTTGATTCATCGTCTATCAAACGCAGCAACAGCAGCAGCTTTCTCTGCCATAAATGATTTTTAATGTGTGAGATCCTGGAAGCCATCGTTATCTGTCTGAGGTGAACAATTCCTCTTCTTCGATATAGTCTGAGTGAACTCCGTCTGTTTGGGGCCACTTATTTAAATCTCTCCCACCCGAGTGTCAAATCACAGAGAGATTTCACCAAAAGGATCACAATTCACTCACTCTGGAGGGTGGTTTCATGTTGGGATATGAATTTCAATTAATCTCGCTGACATTTAAATGAGAAGCGAGACTCATGGCAGGAGCCAGACTCTGAATGGGAATAAGCCGATGAGGTCCTGCAGTGACTGGCAGCTGTTTCCCAGGTGCTTCCAGCCAGCCGGGCTGCAAACCCTCAGCTTCAGACAGAATTTCAATCTGATGGAAAAGCTTTCAGCCACCTAAACCCCTTTAAAGTATGAATACCATCCTGTTTATAGAGAGCAAGAAACTTCACTCTTTTTCTAACCAAAGAACCAGAAACCCAAAAGTGATTTCTTGGTAATTTGGGACACTGGAGACTAGAGATGTTAGATTTGACTGACAACCGGAAGGAATCCGATGGAGATCATCAGATTCAGGTGATCCAACAGTGAGTGAAGGGAAACACATCCGAGGGAAGCTACTCTGATGGCAGCAGCGGTTTGGGTTTGCGTGATGCCAAGTGGTCGACGATGGTTCAGTGTTTGTGGCTGAATCTTTACAACCAGCTTTACTTAAAACCCAACATTTACTTATTAGAAAATAAAAGCACCTGATTTGAATAAACTCCATCCAGGGTTGGTAATTCTGTCTTATGGATCTCCAAACTATTCACTCTGTGCTTCGTGGACATTATAGGACCCCAACTTACCAATATCCATCAGTGGATGCATCACATACTGAGTTACATAAAATCTGACTTTCTAGATGTTTAAATTAATGTTTAGATGTTTTCTGACTAAATAAAATCCACTTTGCAGATGAAAGCCAACGACTCATCAATAAGAGTAGAGTTTTGGCTTTAAGACCAACCCTCAGGATCAAATTATGTTTCCTGTGTGATAGTTGATTGGAGAGCTACTTTGACAAATCTCTTTTTCTCCTTCAGCTCTTTTGGTCTCTCTTGTTAAATTAATAGTCCCAAACATGCTGAGACATTTATGGTTATGTAAATGTAATCCTATAAAAACTGCAGGGTCACTGCATCACTCTGCTGTTTGGGTGGTTGCACAACATACAGTCCATTTCTATGGAGATGATGAACGTCCTCAAAAGGCCGGTTGTACCAGAGTGTATTGATTAAACTGCCTATTATATTGTTAAATATTATGGCTTTCTCTGCATCCAATGAGTAATTCTCAAAATTAAATATTTAAGGCATTTTCACTGTGATGTTGTTTTAGTTTATTTATACAGCGCTAATTAACAAATCAAGAGACTTATTATTCACTCACACATGTTCCACTTGATCCTAGTTGAACAGCACAATAAGATCCGTTAATTATTCAAAGTAGTTTTAAAACTTTCTAAGAAAACCCAGCTGGTTGCATCAAGTCGTTGACTGGAGGAAAACACAGCAAAAATAATAACTGTTTCATTTTTTTAATTTAAGTTGACTTTAAGTCCAGGTTGAGTTAAAATAAAAACCGACATATTAATTTATGTTTTAATCAAATAGTCATCACTTGTTCTCAACCTTTGACCTTGTATAGAAATGAAATTTTGACTAAGCCTGTCACAGTAATCAATTGGTTACATGATCAATAAAATGAGCTGGATCATTTCCATTGGGATAATTATATTCTTTAAGAGGCCATTTTGTTTGAGGGCTTAATAATCCATTTTATTTATTGTTATATTTTGGATATTTAAAATGTATTTCATTTCCAATGTGGTGTGTTTCACACAGAATTAAAGTTTATTGATCTTTGAAAAGGTGAATTTGCATTATTACTTGAAAATGATTTCAAAACAACAACATTACCGTTTATTGAAATAATTTCTGGGACAATTTATCGTCCAGTAAAATTTGTAATCATGGCGGCCAAACCTTGACACTCAACGTTTGGCCTTTACTGTGGGATTCATTTATATTTTCCCATTTTTGTTTGCATTTTACATCTTCAAATAATTTCCTATAGACAGCCAAGTGAAACATTTATGTTTTTTTTGCTGTTTTCTCAGATACTTTTGCCAGTAAGGTTGCAGCCATCCAGGACCAGTACGCCGACGCCTCCATCGGCAACGTGACCGGCTCCAACGCCGTCAACGTCTTCCTGGGTATTGGTGTGGCGTGGACCATAGCCGCCATCGCCTGGCGCTCTAAGGGCAAGCCTTTCAGGGTGGACCCGGGAAACCTGGCCTTCTCCGTCACCCTCTTCACCATCCTGGCTGTGGTGTGCGTGTTGACGCTTCTCTACCGCCGGCGACCCACGGTGGCCGGAGGCGAGCTGGGCGGGCCGCGGACTTGCAAGTTGCTAACGTCGCTGCTGTTCGTCTCTCTGTGGCTAATTTACATCCTGCTGGCTTCGATGGAGGCCTACTGCCATATACAAGTGTTTTAGAAAGAGACCTAACTGGTGCGGAGGAGGTGGGAAACCTTACGACTTTATCAGAAAATGGATTTCATGTCACTCGATTATGTTTTGTTTTTTTCCCTAAATAAAATGAGTGCACACCCTCATGAGAACCAACAACTTCCCCAACAATGTTGAGACTAATTATTCTCATCTTTGAACCATAAATGCCCTCCAGTGTATCAAGGAAAACCTTGAAACGGTGTTATCATCAGAGGACTGCTGCTGTTTCACTATAAAGCCAAACCAGCTGCAGAGAAGATAATCAGCTGGGCTTTGAAGAGAAAAGCGGAGCTGAGAGGAAGGACGAAGGTCAGCGATAAAGCTACAAAAGTCAACAACAAAACCAGAGAGAGGAGCGTCTTGCAGCAGCCAAATGAAAAATGACGGAGAAAAAGGTGAGAGGAGATAAACTGAGCTGCAGGAAACCTCCACAGCCTTTCCTCTGTCATTACACCTCCGTGGAAAAGAAATACTTTGAAATGATTTTTACATTTTCTCACATTACAACCTCAAACTTTAACACTTTTTATTTAGATTATACACAATAGAGACACTAAACGTTAAGTTTCATATAGAAGTTAAGTCACACCAGTACTCTGGTCTCTGACTGAGTAACTTTGAAGGGAATTGAACTGTTTATTTATTTACAGGGTGTTCGAGTAAATGGGGTAATGTGCATATCATGCTTTTCAGATTTTAGTGTGCAACAGATTTGAAATCCATGTATTCTTCTAGTTCATCTTTTCTGTTATTTTGTAAAGTCCCACTGAAGTTTACAGTTGTAGTGCGACAAAATGTAAAAATGTTCAGGAGGTCTGAATGCTTTAGAAAGGCTCTGTGCTGGAGAGGATCAGTGGATCATCCAACTTTTATCGCCTTTTTCCTCTCAATACGCTCAGAATGACGGGGCCCTCAGGAGATCCTGCACTAAAACCTGCCGGCGAGGCGATAAATTGACCGTCTTCTTCGTCTTATTTAAGGATACACTGTGCAAAAATAGCCTCCTTACACAAACCTCCCTGTCCGACTCGCCCCCTGCCTGCCTTACGCTCCTCATCCTCGCCTTGCGTGTCCAAAATAAAAAAACTCGACGTTGTGAAAAGTCGCCACCATCAAACCCTCTTTTTAAACTCTTCCCGTGCCCCCCTTTTCCTCATCCCAAAACACATTTTCTACTCTTTTCAATGGCGTCACGTGTTGATGTTGTTATCGTGGAATTGTAAAAACAACAACAAAAACAGAGCGACGGAAGAAAGATGTCAAGATGTGAAGAAACGCAGAGCAGAATGGAAACAGAGCTGATGAGGATGTAAAAAAAATTACTGAGCGCTACACATGGTCATGTAAAATGTTTACACTTTGAGGAACAACAAATCAAACAATAGCCAATGGGGGACTTCCGTACACCTGAAAGACCAATCAGAACGAAGGATCGAACTGACTGTGATCGTGACGACGACTGTGAAGGAAACGGTGTACAAAAATCCAAACTACGACCATAACCAGTGTTTGTATTTGTACATGATATTATCAGAAACCTGTATTGATGTGTGTGGGACATGACTGGTGTTTTATTTATGTGAATCTTTAGAAAGTTCAAGGGAAAAATACAAGGCAGCTGAAGAATGGCGTGTCTGTTCTGCATCACGGGGCGTTTCTTTGTACCAAACTAGAACAAATTGTCACAAATCACTAACACAACCTTTTTAAACTGTGCAGATTTACTTTTTAAACTCCCCAATGTGCTGGCAGCTGTGGTGAGTACAACACTACAATTAAATGTGCAAAGTGGTCCGCTGTGTTTTTATGGGCGAATCTGTTTGTTTTGCTTTTGTAAAATTGTTTTAAGCCACATTTCATGTCAAATTAACTGTTCCGACATCCACGTCGGTCTGGAAAGAAAGTGTTGAAGCGCAGATTTTAGATCGTCTTATTGCCCAGAAGCGTGTCTGGAACTGGACAGATGGGACAGCATATGGTCGGCCGACATGGATTATTAATAAATTCAGTCCCTTTGTTAAACCACGTTACAGAAAGGAAAAAAACACAGAAATCAAGCAAATTTCCTCCCAACTGAGGACCTTGTTGCTGCAGACTTCAAGGAAATAAACTTTGAACCCACAGAAAACAGGTTTGCAATGTTGATAAGAACCAGCAAAACTTTGACTAGACCAGCAAAAACAAGGTTCAGCAAGTATAACTGCATGTGTAAAAACCCATTTCCTTTAATTGAACCATAATTAGTTTGGCAGCATTTGGCAGAAACACAGCAAATTGTTCCTAAGCTAAAGGAGTGAGAGGAACTGCGTGACCTCGAGTTAAGGCTTCGCATGTTGTGGTTGTAAGAGAGGTGAGACATCAGCAGTGAAAAATGATCTGCCTCATTTGGCTCAGACACAGAGGAAAATGTTGCTGCATCAGTTAATTGTCTATAATACTAATTATTTTCTTACCAGATAACATATTTCCTACAACCAGTGAAATACTCCAGAAAACCTAACATTTGTTTTGTTGGACAGTTTTTATCATCTTCTTTCAGAAACTGTAGTTTGAGTTGGTGAGGAAAACAGAAAACATCGTTTTTGTACAACTTCAGTTGTCAGGAATGTTATTGCTTTCGAGAAACATCGATGTTCAATCCAAGGTGGACTGGATATTCTTAGCAGAGCAAAATAACTGAGAGACAAAAAACAAGATGTCCAAGTGTGATCAGCATGAAGATTTTGCCACCAGCTGTTGCATTCCGGGCTTTTGGCCGACATCAGGGTGTCCAGCGTTTCCCGTAAGGACCTTTTGCTGTCCCTGGATTAAATTTGTGAACTTCAAACGAAGAATTAAAATTTTCCCTTCTTAATTTCTAATTAAGTAAACGCTGTTACTGACTAATTAAAATCATGCTACAATGGACAATATTTGGTAAAAGTATTTGACTTTTAACAATAACCACTCTCTTTAATTTGATAATTGACAAGAACTCATCAATCCAGTAACGTTTACTGTAGCAGACTGGAACCCAAATCTGATTTTCACTCATTTATTTGAGCAATGGTTTCAAAGTGGCACAAATCCTATTCTTATTGATGAGAATAAATAGAATTTTTTTCTACTTTTTCCCCATAATGCCTTTTGATGCCTTTCTTCTATTAAGCAAAACATGAAAACCCTTTTGAAATCTAGGACATTAAATAATCTACACATCTGATTAGTTTATTTGTTTAAGTAAAATATTGCAGACATTTTATCGAGCATGTTATATATATTTTACTTTTGACCAGGCAATTTGGTCCAAATGACTACAAATTTGACACCATTGGCCTCCACAGTCTAATTCCTGTTCATTTCTTTATTTATCATGTCTTTAGTTTGCCATATGTAAGTAAAAAGACTGCTAGGGACCCCCACACCACCAGGGGGCCCCCAAGAGCACAAAGCTAGCATAATAATGTATGTATAGTGAAAATAACATTGAATTATACAAACTAAATTCTATTACACATGGAAAATGATTTCTATATTATATTTATAGTTGCTGCAAACATAATAGATGAATCTCTTCCTGGTCGTTGGGGAAATATAAGATATAATAATTGTTCAGTCTGTTATTTTCAAAGAGTTAAAACAATGTGGCACACTTAAATACCAGCCTGCATTTCAAAATCCAACCATTTCGTTTCAGTTTGTTACTCCTGTAAGGGTAAAATCAATAACCATAATAACACCGGCACGATGTCAGCTGTTACAAATGATGCTAATGCTAGTACCTAATTTACAGAGTAGCTTAGGGAGAATATCATCACCTGCTGTTGACCAGCTTCAAATAAAAACCAGTTTAGGGCCCCAGAAAGGTGTTGGCTGGCCCAGTCTTCTGCTTGTTGTCTTGTTTGTGTTGTTAAAACATGACTTGCTGATTGGCTGCTTGGCCAAACTCTTTTCCTCAATGACTTAAGCTTCTGTAACCGGTGAAAGAGGCAGCAGGATAATAATGCTGCTGGCGCCACGGGGCAAACAAGCAGGCTGAATTGGAGAGCCCGGTTCTTTAAAGGCTGGTAATCTTCGCTGGAGGACAACTGCATGTTGGAAATGCAACAATATTTCTGTCCTTCTGCCTGTTGCTTAGCTACCAGCGAAACCGAGTCTCCGGGACTCTCGCTCCATGTCGCCGTTCCCTTTCATTATCCCTGTTTCTGTTCCTCTATCGAACATCACCGTGTCATTTCTCATTCAGTTATCCTCTCTGTGAAGCATACGTGTGCTGTCTGTGTTGTAATCTCCTTGGCCCGTGTCTTTGGCAAACATCCCAAACACGAGATTAATGAATCCGAATGCCAGCCTGACCCCCAGGGGGCAGGGGGGCAACAGAGAGGTTATAAATTGGATTATCTGTATATGTGTGTGTTTGTGTTTACCTGCCAAGTAATATTAGAATTGTAATAAATCTGGCTGTCATTCAAAACTGAGAATAGATCTTGGCAGGAGGGTTGAAAGTGTCGGTTTTTATTTTACTCTGAGGTCGGCGTCTCTTCGTTCCCTGACCGGCTGACGGTCGCCGTGTTTACGAACCCCGTCACAGATAGGCCACATGCAGACAGCTAACACATCAAATCGCTAAAGAAAACGCTGAAATTTGTTTTAAAAAACTCCATACGACTGTTCCAGGTGGCCAAAACTTTTTAAATCTATAACTTTTGTTCTGAAAATCACTTGTCTTACTAACCCAAGTTAGAGTATCGATGACCTTTTTTCATTATTTACAGGCACTCTAAAAACAGAGATGGCACCACTTTGTCTGATAACACTTAGGCTGAACCCTTTGCCTTTCAATGCAGCTCAACAAAAAACCGAATATTAGAAGGGAATGTTATTCATTTAAATAAGCTCAAGCCAAGAAAGAAACAATATTTGCTTCTTTTCTGGAAGGAAAAATGGAAGTTGTCCAGAGGATTATCGTCTTTAAGTATTCATTGGCGGTTTTTATGCGTAAAGCGGCCATGTTGGATTTGGAAACCACAGTGGTTGACTTCTGGGGCAAATAGTCCATTTCTAACTGGGAAATCTATATTGTGGCTTCATGCTGTATTTGCAGTCCACCAGGTATCTGAACACAGAATAAGCTCTACGTTCACGAGAGGAATGTGTTAAACCAGGTTGAGAGGATTGAACTGCAGGATGTTCGTGTTGATAAACCTGGATGTTAACGAGGGAAGCTGCTGTGATGATGACGTCGCCTTTTTCCAGAGTTTGCATATTTCCATAAAAAATTGTTTCTGGAATATTAAGAATCCAGAAGTGACCAAACAAAGCAGCATTAGATTCTTAATTATACACAAAGATATAAAAAATTATTTAATTGGAAAATTTATCTCACTTTATCAGTTTTTTAAATTTAATTTTTTTTTTTTTTTTGGAACATCTTAAAATACTTATTACTCTGGGTTCTGTTGTTAGATTGGTTGTTCACCATAAAAATACCTAAAATTACCACCTCTTGATGACGAACATTGGAGTGTCGTGTGTTTAAAAGATGAATTTTACAGGGATCTTGGTTGGACATCTATTTATTCTTAGTTGTGTTAGACACCTTTTCTGTATTTATTTTTTTAATCACCATTAGTTTTCCTTTGTCTTATTTCTTGATCATTAAAATCCTATTTAAGGCAATTCAAGTGAATTTATATTTGAATAATTTACATGTAAAAGTTGTACAAGTGATGCTGAACAAATTTATAGAATCACTGTAATTTTTTGTGGTTTTTATCTTTTAAAAAGCTTCAGCATTTTTATATTTTATTGGATGATTTTCTCCTTCACCCATTTCTCCTTCCCAAGTATTTATATTTTTGTCACTATATACTCATGTAGTCATGTTTATGGAGTCACAAAGTGCTTTATCAGTTTTTGGTATTTCAAGTTTTTTTGTGTGTCGTTCATTTTAGGATCCTGTTGTTTTGTTACATTTGTTTTTGTTTTGTGTTGTTTCAGATCGTTGGTAAGAGAAAAGCCTCTCAGAGAGCAAAACACCAACTTAGCTTAGTAAAATAATATAATAAATGTGCTTTGATCCTTTGGTTCTGGGTTTGTCTGCGTGTGGACGTGTGGGTTCATCCATGTTTCTCCCTCCCAGGGTGTGTTGATGCATGAATCACGCTCACTCTGACTGCGCTGTTGAAGCTGGACATGTTGTAGTAAAGAGTAAAGTATTTTTAAATGCTGAAAATGACAAGATATGAAAAATGATATAGATGTTTACAAAGACCAAACGTTTTCTTTCTTTTTTTTTGTTTTTTTTTTCTTAAAAGTGAAATAAAATATGACTGGCAAATGTTAAAAGCAGGTCTGGGTCTTTTCCTTTGGTGGTGAAATAATTCAACTTTCGGTCAACTTCATCCCAGCATAACGATATTTTATCAACCAATTGACATTTTTGGTAGATTACACAAATAAATACTTTCAAAAATGCTTAGATGTAATATTTAATAAAAAAATATTTACCAGAGATTTTACATACAGGACCAGAAACACACAAGTTTGTATCACTACCCATATTAGGACTTTGAATCGATTGACTTCCATTCATTTTAGTAAATGGATTCATGACTAACAAGAGAGTCGGCCATATTGGACCCGGGCTTTGGACCCCAGAAGGTTTTTCAAAAGATTAGTAAATGGGACAGAAATGTGCCAAAGTTGAACAGGTAAAAAATACAAACACAATTAAAGTTCACCTTAACTGTGTGACGCTAATTCTAGCTTCCAAACAAGCTAGCATGTTAAATCTCACACCTGGCGGTGAAAAGCTGATGACTGCTCCTTTCAATCATCAGAAACCAAATACTGCCGTCTCACAAATCACATGATACAACGAATTAAATCATCCCAAACCTCAAGATTATGACAACAAAAATCACCCACTTTGCTGAAATAACATGACCAGAACACAAAACCCAACTGATCTTCAACTGACTCCAATCATCCAACCATAATGAGTCCATATTCAAAGCTGCATGTCAGACAAGATTATCTGGTCGCACAAACAGACAGCTAATATTATTAGCTAATATTATTAGCTAATATTATTAGCTAATATTATTAGCTAATGTTATTAGCTAATATTATTAGCTGTCTGTTTTCCTGAAATTCCAACTTCTACCTGAGAAACGTTAGAATATTTGTGCCGCATGCTGCAGGGAAAGGTTACTGAAAGTTTGCAAACTCATGCATGCAAACCCTGAAAGACACCTGGGACCAAACCGGTGAAACCACCGTGCTGCACTGCTGACCAATAAACACCTCAACCGTGATTTACGGATCTGCTCTGAGGCGCTTCGGGACAAAGTTTCTCCACATAACACGAAGCTGAAGTTGGTTTCTGAAAACGGGAAACGGCTAAAGAGCGCTTCCACCTAATTTTTCATTATCTTGGATACATTGTAGTCTATGAACTTGTTTTCTGTGCATTGCCTGAGGTTTGAAAGCAATGAGTCTTTTTCATTATTTTGTCCATTTCTGATTTTAGGCAAATAACAACAAACATTTTGCTGGGAACTTTGGAGACACGTTGTCAGTAGTTCATAGAATAACAGATCAATGTTCATTTCACTCAAACATACACCTACAAAAAGTAAAATCAGAGAAATTGATCATTTTGCAGTCTCTTAATGTTTTTTCCAGAGCTGTACATGTGTGACCCGTCTGTGTTCGTCTCGGGTCCAGTACGTTAAGAACTTCACTCTATTTATTCCAAGGAAAAAGAAAATCAAGTTGGTGGTTAACATACGCCCAGCAGCTTCTGCCATTATTAATAAAATATCACAAATAATAATCAAACTACAAAGCCATGGCTCCCAATAAGCAAGTTAGCAGCAGTTAACATACATGTGCAAATAAACTTCGCTGAAATGGGAAACATCAACAAGAAACAATTTAAAAACAAACACAGCAAATATATTTAAAAATAAACATGTAAAGGAAACAGAGCTGATTCTAATACATATCGGTTACCAAGGGCAACAGAAAAAGGGGGAGGAGCTGTCAGTTCCTGGTTGCTGTGGTAACCACCAACTGCCAAGAGCAGCAGAACAAAAAACACCAAAAAGTGACAAAACAAAACAGATTCAAAGAATAAATAAACACATTTTAACAAGCTTATCATGTTACTAAAATAAAACATATACATGTAATCATGTTTGAATTAAAAATACAAGTTTATTTTATTATTTAAACTCATATTCTGGCCATAATATATTGAATTTGTTGGCAGTAATTTATAAAATAAAGACAAAAGAAACAATAATAACCACCAAATGACTCTGGGGGCTTCTGAATATCTCAGAGGGGCTAAAATAGACCCAGTGTTATGTTGTCAATTCACTTCTAAAACTGATCCAATTAGGGAGACAGCAGGTAAAGTCTGGGGCTTCCAGGTGTTTCAGCTCCTGCGTGTCCCTCCTGTCTCCTCCGCCAGTTTCCCAGCAGCTGTTCTCCTCACAGCGATGCGCCGGTGACCACCGCGCTGAGACAAGTCTGCATCCTCTGCTGCATCCTCTGCTGCATCCTCTGCTGGAGGAGAACGGGACGCAGCGTAAACACCACCGACCTGAGGGAGACGGGCAGGAAGACAGGAGCCGGCTGGAGCAAAACTCTCAAGAACGGATTTACAGTGCATGAGAAAGAAACAGAACGAGGGAAGGAGTTGGTGCTGGAACAAATTCATCCTGTGGGATGAAGCAGACAGACAGACAGCGACTCGCTGAGAGCCTCGTCTCTCGGGGGCCCCGAGTTTCTGCCTTCATGCCTAAACGCTTTTGACACTTCTTAGTCGGTTAATTGGCGTTGTAGTTGTACAAACAATTTCTTATTAGTATTCACCCAAACAAGCTGCCTGCTTATTGCAGAGGGAGACAGGAAACAGAGGAGGCTTTTATTACTCTGCATGAAATGAAACCTGGAGGTTTTATCCGTCATCTCAGGCTGACAGGAAGCTTCAGCTGAAAGAAAACAACCCGATAATGGCAAAGGATGACAAGACTTTCAAATTTGTTTGATATTTCTGTCTTCATTTTGGGTCTCAGGTTTACCTGCTGTCTTTAATGCAGGCCTTTTCAATACATCAATGTGTTAAATGGAACGTGTTGTGCAAAATTCTAGTTTTGCTGGGTTTTGTTTACTTTCATTTGGTTTTCTAGAATCAGCCAAAACGCTTAAAAACATCACCCAGCTGTTATTTGGCAGTACGTTCATGTTTTATGGTGTCTGGAAAACAAACCGTTTCAAAAACCTCCAGATTGTAACGTCACAAATCAGCAACCCCAGTTTGTTACCTAGCAACCCAAGAGTTCCAGCACATTTTGTCAGCTAGTTTTTTTTTGTTGTTGTTGTTGTTTTTACTGCTGTATGTCCCGTACAATGGCTGCTGGAAAGGCAAGTGTTTTGTTGTTGACTTGCCATTCAGAAACCAAAAGTGATGTGGTATAAATGTATTTAACAAGCTGAAATAAAGTTTGTTCGCTGGTGAAATAAAATGAAAGGACAATTTAAGGTTTGAAAGCAAAACTGAAATAATTTAAAAGAAATATTTACCAGTAATAAGTTACAATAATCAATATTTCCAAATAGGTCTTGAAAAAGGATCTAGTTTTTAATGTAAAATGACTTTAAGTCCATTTAAACAAAGTTTCAGAAAATATTCCAAAAACTTATGTAAAGTTTTATTGAAGATGACGACCTTAACACCGCTGGTCACAGAACGGCTGAAGGTTTATTTTATTTTCTGTAATTAAAGTTATTTTCATCAGTATTTATATAACTGAGGGTTAAAGATCCACTGGAAGTTTTAACAACGCAGTTTAAATTAAACACAGTCAACAAAACAGGAAATACTTCCTGTTCTTTTTTCGTAGAGTTTTAATGTTGACAGTAAATCTTCTTTAAAACCTTTCCTCTTTCCTTGTTCATCATGTTCTTTTATTATTTAAAATTACAACAGTTTTAAGCAAGCCGGATTCATTTTCACATAATTTGTGTTTCACAAACAGCTCTGGTCTTTCTCTGGATGCATTTTGCTCCGTCAGAAATATAGTCAGATTTTCCCCTGAATGCATAAATAAATACATAAATAGACTAAAAGGGCAACTGAAGAGGATCCGTTTAATTAAAATCGATTTCATGCCATTTACTTGTGTTTATTAGAAATAATAGTAGGAAAGTGACAGGAAAATATGCATTTCTAAGCCCTTTTCAACTAACATAAACAAAGAAAAACTGAAAACAACAAATGATTTGCATAAAGTTACAAGTTTATTACTAAAGGTTCACTCATATACTTTACATTAATTAGAAAGGAACAATAAAATATTACATCCGGATTGACATATAGCATTCCCTTTATATCTGACAGTCATTTACGCTACAGAAAAACTGAACCCACATCTCGTCTCATGCATTTTGCATGACATCTGAAGCGAACGCACTCTACTGCTGCTCTTAATTAATTTAACCAGTGCAGGAGTAAAATATGGTCTCATTACTGGGCGAAACTGGAGGCAAAGAAATGTGACAGAGAGGCAGAGAGAGGAAGAACAGAGGGGGAAAGATGTCAGCCAGAGGCCTGAGGGTCGGCCCGAGGGAGACCCGCCACCAAATGTCTAATAAGAGGAAAGACTTCTGCTTGGCGCCGTGATTTCTGCTGCAGCAATGCTGGAAGTATGATGTTCTAAATGCTAGTTTACAACGTAAATGAGACCGGGAGGAAGTTAACGTTTGTGGCTTAAAACCGACCCAGCTGGTTTATGGTGATGGAAAAGGAAAACGAACAGCAGCAGAACACGGACCGGGCCAAAACGGACCACACTGCAGACTGAGCAGAGCAAAAACAGCCACTGCGGCCGTCTGAGGGAACAGTCCTGTTTATTTTAGAGCCTGATTTTGGACATCGACAAATGACCTCATCAAAAACCTGAAATTTACTTCTGAACCAAACCTGATAAACCAAACAGTTAATGGTGCCACAATCATTGCAATAGACATGAAATAAGCTTCCCAATCTATTCGTATAAAGTCCACAAAGTTGCCAACATAGTACTAAAAAATGGACCTTTGGAAGTTTTTTTAACTTCATCCTGACTGACGCCAGCTTCTAGAGACAGATTTAATGAGGATTAGGCCCCTGACAGTTGTCTGTTAACTAGCATTATCCTGTTTGTAGCTAACACAAGGTGCTCAAACATCACAAAGCTCTTAATAGTTAGTTGACTTATAGTCCACCACAAATGTGCTCTTACGATTAATGCTGGTTGTAGTGATAACATAAAATAGGACTGGACAGTTGCTAATCGGCAGCAGCACCACAGACTTACAGGCCAGATTGTAGTGAAATTGCTAATTAGCAGTAGCTTGCTAACTCGCTCAAGCAGCACAAGCTTGTATGAATGAATAGGCCTGATATTTAGCACCACTGCTAGTTAGAGCTAATGTGTTGCTTACTAGCAGTCATACTAAAGTGAAATTTGACTCATGTCCTGTTTCTAGATTTGGCAACATAAACTTGAACCATAATTAGGGCCGGATTGCTGTCCTTGTGCTTGTTAGCAGTAGCCTGTTGCTAACTAGCTCTTCCAGAAAAAGTATTTTAGGGTTTCACCCACTTATGGCTGTAATGTAGCAACTTTCAGTGCTACATAAAAGTGTGATACACAGTATTGCATTTTTTATATCAGTCAAAATTCATTTGGAACCAACAAACAGGTTAAATAACAAGCAAATCTTTCAGCAGAAAATAGCACCAGTTACGCTCTGCAGCCTCCAGTGACCCAATTCTGATTTGTCAAATCAGATTTATCTTTTTGCCAGGTTCGTTCACTTCCACATATATTCAACCTGTATGTGTTCTCCAGTGACCGCATGCGCAGTAGAGGGCGCAATGAGTGTTTTTCACCATAAATTTGAAGCGGTGCTCAGTATTTGCGGAAGTAAACATAGATGCTAATCATGCTAAGCCAGCACATCATCAACTTATTCCTCATTATTGTCCGTCATGATTGTTCTTCCTACATCTTGTCAATTGAAAGATCAGATGCTGGTCGCATTAAGGCAAGAAAATCGGCATTGGGTCACTTCGGGCTGCAGTGTGAACGCAGCTCGAGTGGCCTTGGTAACGTAGCCTCCACTGCCACCATTCATAGGACATATGTGGCACATTTCACTGAAATCCAAATGTAATTTTAAGCAAAGTTAACTGCATTAAAAAATCTTTATGAATAAATATTGTCCTCCTCAAAGCACTAATCCAGTCTAATAATTGCGCCAAAAACACCTCGGTGCAGATACTGCCAGGTGTTACTGCAGTGCATTTTTCTACAGTTTAGGTAAATTCCCCATCATGTCTGAAAATAAGAAATTGCCTGGCTTTCAGTGAAGTTCAGAAGTTGCACAAATGTTCACCTCCAGGATCAATAATCAATAACTTTGAAGCAAACTGGTAGAACTGCTATGACTTTAATGCTGACAAATCTAAACAAGCGACACTCTGAGATCAGCGAGAGTAACCGTCATGAAAATCAGACAAACAAGTTGGAATGATGATGTCATGAGAGGAAAATGGCCGTCTCCTAAAGCTCCGATGTGATTTTCGATACTGTTGATGTTACTGCTTTAATGCCCAGACGACGTGATTTGTGACAAACCTACACAAATCCATGCAAAGGGTTAATTTCATTCTACAACCTTATTGACACAGAACAGCAGTTAATGCAGTTTTACATTAAATCACAAAGAAATCATTGATACAGAACACGTGTCAAACTGGAGGCCCGTGGGCCAGATCCGGCCCACCTTAGCTTTTTATGTGGCCCTCCAGATTCTAGATTAAACACTAATTGTGCTTAAATATTGTTATCAATCAAATCAATGCAGTTTTTCTGTTTACTGCCAAATTATATCAATCAGTCCCTCCAGTTTCTTGAGAATTATTATGGAAATTCATGCAAAATCAACAAATTCACACTTTTTTTGCACTAATACTTAATTGGTATTTTATTGCAAAAACTTTCTTGTATGTACTAAGCAGCTGCCTCTGCCTAAACTGATGTCAGATGATAGTCCATCACCTATACGGTGAGTAATAAAAAGTCGCATTTACCGACATAAATAAGTGCAAATATTTCCAAATTAGTACCACAAACACTTTGATTTTTATTGCAAAAAAATCACAAAAAGCATCACAAAATCCTGGAGGGACTGAAAAGATGATCAATATTATTTAATTTTAAGAATTCATTGATATTTTAAGTTTGTGAACAGGTTTAATCAATACATTCTGGCACAACCGGCCCTTTAAGAGCATTCATGGTCTTGATTTGGCCCAAAACAAAAATGAGTCCGACACCCCTGATATAGAATATTTTCTCTCCAAGCCTCACAGTGTAGTGTCCTGTTGGTCTAATTAAAGGTGCAGTTAGTTATTTTTTGCAGTTTTTTGTCATACAATCTTTAAACGAAACTATACTTAATCATAAAGACAGTTAGAGTCAAAAATGCAGATTACCAGGTGGGATTATTTGAAATATGTACCTGATGGTCGTTTTCATTACGGTGTTTTTTGGTAAACCTTTGAATCAGAATTGGTGGAGTAAGTTTAAGATGCTGGCTTGAATCTTAATTGGTTGGAATCATCACAGATCAGAATACAGTCCGTTCTGCAAAAATCTCCAGCAATGAGACATTTACCAATGCATGCACCTCTTTAGGTTTCTAAAGTACAGTAAGAAATGGTTCAAAATGAATGTGCCTGTGAATCGATGACTTTTCTTTGCATTCTGAGACAAAACGGTACCAAATAAAACCCAAGTTCAAAGTGCAAATAGAAAACAAAACCACCTCGATTCTTTAAATTGTATTCAAAAAGCAACAGATACTTTGCACAAAGAGCGTAACAGCAAGGTGGCTGCAAAGAAACCTGCATCTTGGGAACATGTTTCACAAACATCCGAAAGTGCTTTTTAACCACAGCAAAACGAACGAGTACCTGATTATCCTGTCCGAACCAAAGAACAGAAAGATGACTTTAAACTGCGCTCCCTTTCCAAACGGACTGAGAGGAATGCGTTGAGATTTTTGGTTTAGACTGCCGACAGTCACACATGTGAGTCCAGAGTGGAGCGCTTTGCATTGCAGAGCGCTTTGACAATCATCATCTGTAAAGCTCGAGAGGTTTCATTCTAAGGAAACACTGACCCCTGCAGGTGGAAGCTGCTATTACAGAAAAAAAAAAAGGAGCAACCTAGAATTGTACAGAAAAAACCCCTGAACGTAAACAGCAGCTCCTTGTTGAATTCTTGTTATAATTCCAGTGTTTAGGACTTGAAAACATTGAGACAATAATGTTTCCCACCTTCAGCTTGCATAAATCAACTAAAAGTTTCACAAATCTTCTTAGAGGAGCTGCAGTAATTTCACGCAATCTCCTTATTTTTGTACAAAAGAGTTGAGAAAAAGATCATTTTTCTTCTGAACAAAATATCCAGGTATATCCAATTATAAGCAAAGAAACAAATTCAGGTCACCAATTATAATGATGCAGGGTGGAGGCTGCTTCATTGTAATTGAAGCAGCCATTATAGGGTGGTGTAATTGAAGCAGGGTCACTTCAGCCCATTGAAGTAATGGGCTTACATCACTTCAAACGGGTCTAATTTGAGCCAAAGTGAAGGAAACTGAGCAGATCCAAGTACCAGTAAGTCCCGACTCAAAGCCTTCAGATGGAGATGATTGATTAGCATCAAGTCCAATCCTGCATCTAAGTCAACACAAGAAAAGACTTCACTCAATGAAAAAGATAGACAATATTTTTTTAAATCCATGTGGTCGTCTGAAAAACTTATGATCGGGTAATTTTATAATAAAATTAAAACCTATTGTTTTTAGATGACCGATTCATTTGATTTTCCATCGATTTGGTTCAGATTCCAGTGACATTAATGGTAGAAAACTGATTTCTAAGAGTCTCAGTGTTTTCAGCCTCAAACAGCAGGAAGTTTAGCAGCTGTGTGGACATCAGAACCGCTGGATGAACGCATCACGCAGGTCCATGTAAACCCATTCCTCCAAAGAATCCATGCCAACAGTCAGCTCAATCAGATATGTAATTATTGGGGTCATGAAGAAACAAAGGCAGCCAGTGCTCATAAAAAGCCGATAGGATTCCCTAAATATTAAAAAAATAAAACCAAAACAAATAAAATTAGACTTGTTTTGGTTCTTCCCTCACCCCAATTTAACCTCTGTCACCCACCAGCATTAGTAGTCAGTAGTAAAACTCATGTACAGCTACACATATACACAGATCATCTATACAGAGTACCATCATTTCACCAGTCAGAATGAACAAACAGAAAATACTCACAAAAAACAATACAGAAAAACTGGAAGCTTTGGTAGAAGCAGACCCAATGTACCATTAACTTTGTGCTCCACAGTTAATTAGGGGAACATTTAGGAGAAATAAAATCTACATAAAACTTTTCTTATGTCGGCTTTAAAGCATCGAGGTCATGGAATTAGAGTTAAATCAGCCTTACAACAACAACGACAACATGATGCTACACCAGCATGATGTTACATTAAGATGCAGCTTGTTCCACAGTAGTCCTGCTAATCTAGGTAATGTCCTCCTCCAGGTTGCCATGGCGATAAAAAAAACATTCAAATTCAAGATATTTCCATTCAGAGGGAAGATAAAAACAGAAATCCCGGAACAGAAAGACGATCAATTAGGCAGCAGATTGTGGTGAAGATGGTCTTGGAGTGCAGAATATTTCCACAAGAAGGAAGAGGGTAAGCCTCTATCACCATCTAGTGGTCAGCTTCCGCTATTACAGTTCAAATTCTCAGATTTAAAACATTTAAAAAAGAAAATCCCTTCATTTTAGCTTGAATATTTTACATATTTGGGTCTAAAAACTATCCATGGTGATCATTTTTGAACCAGTAAAGTGTCAGATGCTGCTTTGTTCAACACGATTTAAAGCTTTTCAGAAAAATAGGTGTATAAAAAAAGAGGTTAAAGATGTTTGAAACACAAAGTTTCAGCTTCCCTGGGTCACCACGAAGCAGCAAATCTGACTGGCTGCAAGACGGAGGAACACAAAAATTAAAAGAGACGCCTAAATCAACAAGGACATTGTTTTAAATGTGTAAAAAAAGAAAAGTTTGATTATGACCCTAATGAAGATTCCAATAACAAATTTGTCAAAAACAGCGAAATAAAAAATACAGCTCTGTAGACAAGGACAAAACAGTGATTTCTTTTAAAAAAAGAATAAAATTAGTAGATAATCCATAATCATTTCCACCCCACACATGATCACATTAGACACCTGTCTTTGTCTCTCTCTCTCTGTAAAATGTGAAAGTCTAGTTGAAAGAAAGTTCTGACTCCGACGGGGCAGGAGTTGTGGGGGAGGACGTGGAGTCATGCAGCTGATTATTGTCCATGCTCTTGTCCAGCGATCTCTGGGACCAGGGCGTGGAGCAGTTGGAGGGCGTGCCGGAGGTGGGGCTGCTGTGATTGGACAGAGCCGATAACGGGGAGCCCATACAGGCGCCTTTGTTTTGCAGGTCCAAAGGAAGGTGCTGACTGATCTCTCTCGGCAGCTGGCGGTACTCCTCCTCCAGTCTTTCCTTCAGCTGCGACTCAAGCTGCTCGGCAGCACAAAGACAAACACAGGGAGGGTTAAAAAGGAAGTTTCTACTTTATTATTATTAAGCTATCTGAAGTCACCGTCTCAGCCATTTTTATTTTATCATCTGTGTTTTAATTGTTTATGCTGCGTGGAGATGACTCTCATTCACTGCTCGATGATTGTGAAGTCATTTCTGGTGTAATACCAACTGACACCAAATGATGGCAGTAGTTGGGCGGGAGGGAGAGAGGGATTTACTTAGGTGATATTACCTGCTGTTAGGCTAATCGTTAGCCACATGTAGCTTGTCGGCTGAAGAGGTTGGGAAGTTTTACTGTAGACTAGCAGGGTTTCATACGGTATTATAAATCCATAGTGTATTTGTAATAATTAATATATAGTTTTATTAGTAATGAATGTTATTGAACATATATGCTGATTGAAGTTATTTTGTATATAATATGTAGGAGATTGTACAGTTGTGCACTTATCAAGTTCTTAGTCCGAGTTGCATCTATGCAGAAAAATCTGAATATAAATATGAGTGCGATGTGATCAAAGGGATTTTGATCACATCGGGATTTTTGTTTTCACAGAATAAGAGACACATAAGTGAATATAATATCAGCAAAATGTTTTTAACGTTTAAATCTGACTTTTTGTGTTTTTCTTTTTTGTTTCATATTGTTGTCCTTAGACAAACAATATAAAAATATATTACCATTAAATGAACCAATAGCTACCTTGTCACTAAATGTTCTCAATAATAATTAGCTGCTGCTGATGCTCTGATTTTGCATGAGCCAACAAGAAAATTGGACATCAGTGCTTTGACTTGTAGCTCTAGCTTGAAGAGACATTTTAAGTGAAATTCAGGTTTATTTGTGTGGGATATTTCAGCAACAAGGTGGTTTTAAAGTGCTTTAAATGATAAAAACACAACAGCTCTGGCACACCTCAGCATACCATGTTGTCGTATGGCAATTCATTTAAATCAGACATGTAGCAGCCACACAGTAGGACCACAGGAAACCTTGTTTAGATTAAAGTATTTCTCTTCCTTGTAATGATTGGTTCTGTCCAAACTCACCTGTGTAAGCAGACTTTCCATCTGCTGCGTCATTTCCAGATGCTTCAGTAAGAACTTCTCTTTTCTCGTGTTTTGCAACTTCTCAAGCTGGTGAGGATCAAGTGGAGATTTTAGGTAAAACCAGGATGAAAAATAGCATAAAATCTCAAAGAAAACTCATGAAAGTCCCTAAAGTTGCAGCTCCAGACAAATTAGCTCCAGATGAAGCCCAGAACAGAAAACTGGGCCGTAAGAGAAGTAATTTTAAACTTGCTTTAATTTGCTTTAGTGATGTACAGGAGTTGGATTACCTTGCGAAAATTCTCCACGCAATCGTTTATGTGTTTCTTGTTGAAGTCAGGTAATTTCCTAGAGAGAGAGAGAGAAATAAGAACAAGGATAAAACATAACGAAGGTCAAAAGAGCAAAGAAAGACAACAGAGACCTGGATCTAAAAAATAAATGGAGCACTTTTATCTCAGATTGATAAACAGGTAAATGGAAATTAAATGTTTTTGTACAAGTCAGGATCTTTCTTCTTTGCTTCTAAAAGGTTCTGTATTCGCTTCTTTTCCAGGAACTTTTGGATCTCCTTCTTCTCCCTGCAGACACAGTCACAGATTAACTGTATACATATAAAAATAACCAAATAAACCTGATTTAAGAGACACAGCTGAGAGTTAAGGACATGGAGAAATTTCAACCAGGAGCAGAAAGAATCCTGGTAAACTGTAGCGTTGGCTGTTGCTCTTACTTGCTGCAAATGTCTGCGAGTTTCTTGGTGTGAAGTTCTTGAAATTCAGACACCGTCAGTTTTAGCTTGTCGCGCTCCTGAGAAGACACAGCAGCAGGTTTTCCAGTAACACAGCTACTATTCTACTTTGTAGAATTTAGAGAGTTTATTTCTGAAATGTCTAAAAATTAGAATAAGAAAAAGCTCATTTTTTATTAAACAAGTGTTGTCAGCGCACAGAATCGGGAGAGCAGAGAGGAGGAGGAAGTTCCAATGATCATCATGAACAAGGATCGTATCCCCTACCCCAACGTCAACTTCTTAGAGCAATTGGTGTATTCAGCTTTGTGTTAAAGTGTTGTTACCTCTTCCAGGTGCTGCAGTTGCATCTGTTTTTCCTGCATATGAAGGCCCTGTCGCAGTTCCAGCAGCTCCTGCATGTTTTGCTCCCAGAGCTGCACCTTCTGCTTCTCCAGGTCTCCAATCTTGTCCTGGGAATCACTGGAGCACAGAGGAACACCAGTTCAGCTCCTTTCAGCTCATCTTTCATTTTCATCTTCTCATCGCTGCCTTCTTTCACCCGTTTCATTCCTCTTCCATCCTTCAGGCTTTACTCACCCTTTCTTGATGCTACGCTTGAAGTTTTTCTCAATGGTGGTGCGCTTCTTTTGACTTTCAGACTGAATCTAGGGATGAGGGGGAAACACAATGAAAACCCAAATACTTTCTGGAGCACAAGAAAGTATTTGTATGCTAGCCTGCTTTCTTGAACAAGGTAGGACAGCTCTATGAACTAAACAACACACATTTGACATTTTTTGTACAAAATCATTCCCAGATGATGAAATTTTGGTTGGTCAGTTCTGCATGTTTTGAGCTCCTTTCAGAACGAGCTGTTTTAGGGCCTCTTGTCACTTGAAATCCAGATAAGCTTCTACACTCGCACATGAAAACGGCTGCAAACAGATGCAGAGTTATACAACTGTACATCTTTGAGAAGCAGAAGTGGAGCCTCCTGCACAACCAAAAAGAATGCACCAGGTGGTTTCTGGATGGGAAGTCAACAACAAAACACTTGTCTTTTCCAGCAGCCATTATACGATGCTGTTCTTGGGTTGCTAGGTAAGTTGTCTTTTTTTTAGAAGCTGTAGAGACCCAAATGAAAGCATGAAAATGTGCAAATTGTGAATTTTGCACAATGGATCCCCATTAAACATTCTCACATCCAAATAAAGCTTTTTGCATTTACCTTCTTTTGGTTTTTCTTTCGCAGCTCATTGAAGTCTTTAATTTGTTTCTTTTTCAGCTTGGTGAGATTCTTATGCTGCTTCAGTTCCTCCAGAGTCGGACTTGGGATATCTGAAATATAAATATCATTTTACGTCCAGCTTATTTCAACCCCAATGGCTGTGTGTCAAATTTTATTCGTTTCAGAGTGGAATTCATGTGTTGTTAAGATCTTACCTTTGACTATGGCTGCTATAAAATCCTCCTCTGTAGGACTTTGCACTACAATAGGATGCAGAGAAAACACTCACAGCTCATGTACAACAGATGATGGACAAATTAATCATTCCCAGACTTGTTCAACAACAGGAGATGCTGGTTTGAATGCAAATTCAGCTACATTTACTGCAGAAACACAATAAAATATGTTCATTGATTGTCATAAAAATGTCTTAATTGGTGCTTCTGAACAGTCGATGCCTTGGGAAATGTCCCTTTAACTTTTCCACATTTTGTCTCAAGAGAACAAACAACTTAAAAGTCTTTTTGTTTGTAAGTCTTATGTGATAGAGTCATGCTAACGCTGCAGCTTTAGGTTAGTTGGGTTGAGGCCCCCATGTTCTCAACAGGTTGTCTCCTGTTAAACTGCATGTGCCTGCTTAGTGTTGCTTAAACCCCCCATGAAAGCATAAACCCCTGAAAATTTTTAAAAAAAGAAAATAATATGTCTTGGTATGTTTGCAGTTACGCTGTACTATTTCAATATTCGGGGTATTGAGCTGAGCTGGAGATCTGTTCAGAGGTTGAGATGTCGGTTTATAACCTAACTCTTCTTTAAACGACCTGTGTGACGATGCGTTCCTTGGACTTCATGATTCTGCCACATTTATGAACATCTGCTTAGCACACTTAGTTACAGCTCTTCTCTGCAGTTCTCGCAACTAAACCAGTGTTGCATCTGGCTGTTAGTGCAACATTAAAAAACCCTGCTGATCTGCTTTAAGCAGTTTCTAGTTGGTACAGGAGAGTCCATAAGCTTTTACATAAACTCTCCAGTGTCGACACTCAAACAGTGAATTTGCGGATGTCCCTACCTGGTGGAGGTAGCCAGTCAGAAGTCTCATCAATAGGACTGATGGGAAACGTTGGCTCCGGGGAAGGGAGTGAATCTGGAATATCCTGCGACTCACTGGAGTCGTCTGCACACTGTTTCCAAAAGTAAACATTTCATAAATTAAAACAGATTATAATGGACGAAAGATAAAGAACACCAAAGACATGCTCACTAACTTCTTCACAAAGCGTATTTTTGTCTTACCTCAGCTTCCTCCAAGAGAGCAGCAAGCTGCATTTCTCTTGCGTCCAACTGGTTGATGTGCTTGATGGGGTTGGTCAGGGCCTCGATGTACTCTGAGTACAGACAGAAACACCAGAGGCAGGTTAGCTTAACTTCATCAGATTATTGCGTTTATCACTTAATTGTTCATTAGAGAGCCATACATAACAGATTGAAATTTAAAAAGTATTTTTAAAATAATGTAAAGGTTTAAAGTGTTTTGTTAAGAAGGTAGTTAAGTAAAACAACAAATATGCTAACAACATGAGAGGGAGGCAAGCTGCTAACCAATGCTAACCAAGTGCAACACATGTGGCAACTGGAAGGTTGTTTCTTTGCTAGGAGAAATATGAATATATGGATTTCAAATATATCAAAGCATTTATTTAAACTGTTTTATTTTAATAAATAGAATAAAGACACTAGCTACATAAAAAGCAGACCTAAAAATGTTGCTAGCTAAAAGTGGAGATTAGCTTCTGCGAACAGTCGCTAATTTGGCAAAGAAATAAACTAAAACTCCTTTATAAAAGGAAAATAAAAAAAGAATGACAAACAGAAAATTTCTGGCAGCCATTTTTTCCTTTTGAACTTGTATTGACAGCCGCAGTTACTTGTCCTGTTACTTCTTGTTGTTGATTTAAAGATGATCATTTCATACCAACTGAAGGATGATCATTTATTTTAAATGGCAGGTAGTTTTTCTTAGTAGTGAAATTAATTTGGCAAATTTACCCATGTGTTGATTAGGGACATAGTCCTTAGCTTCAGTGTAAACCAGCAGAGAGGCCATTAATAGTGGCTGGTTAAACTCAGTCCTCAGGTTGATGTAGCGGTAGCCTAAAAGGAAGACATATAAAACAAATGGACACCTTTTAATGATAGATAAATCATTCCTGAGGACATATATTGTAATTTAGTAGTAGTACTTTATTTTCAGGTCACATAAATATCAGAAAGCTCACCACGTTTGAGGGAAGACACTGGGAGAATTCGGTGTCCGATGAACCTGCCATTATCTTCAAATGCAGATATCCTCACAGAGGCAAGTGAGGGGAGAATCACCTGGAATGCATTGGAACCAACACACGAGTTTAAAAAAGGACAGAAGACGAAATGTGAGAAAAAGTTATAACACAAAAAAGTTTGCTTTGTGAACAACCTTGTAGAAGACAAAGCGCTCATCTTCCCACACGGGGTCCATGGAGTTCCCATTGGAGGTCTTGGTTTTGAATCTCCTCTTTGTGTCTTGTGGAAGTCCAAACAGGTCGACCTCCACATAGACACCAACCTTTTTATCTGTCAGGAACTGACCTGAGATTATCTGATGGAGAGGGAGTAACACAGTTATAGCACGATGACACAGGCTGCTATAATCAGACAATAAAAAACACCAACAGCTTGGTTCGTACCCGAATTGTGACTGTATTGGCAACAATCCCATCCACGATTTCTTCCGTAAAGGGGTCAAACTGTTTGTCCCCCCTCGTCATGATCTCTGGCTTCAGTAGGTAGCCGCTGTGGCCATTATACTCAAACACGCCCATGTTCAGCTGCATCGGGAGGTCTGAGAGAGAACAAAAAACATTTTACAAAATTTACAAAAGGGAGAAGATTTCTGAGAAAGCTGATATAAAACTGTTTCCTAATTCAGCCCTTTGTGTTTTTAGCACAGCTAAAAAGGGTCAAAGGCTTAAAATAAATAATTTTATTGCAACAACCCGACTTCACACTGAGAAATTTAGAAATCCATTTAGGCTCAGTACATTAATTCAGTAGAATAAAAATGACACTTTAAGGATTGTTTTTTTCTCTCTTTTGTTGAAAAACAGAAAAGCTATAGTCAAGCCTTGTTCACATGGCAAGACTTTCAAATGGTCGGGCTGATTTCAAACCCTGACAGAGCCCACATGATGATAACAGAGCTTCAGGTGTAACAAGTTTGGTTGTACAGGGTGAAAACAACACACCAGACATGGACAGATTTAACTCGACGACATTCAGGAAATCTCGCAAAACTTCACTAGACCTAATGTGAGTTTAAAATAAACAAACATGGCCGACTGGAAAGATGCAATGGTGAGAGTTTGTGGTCTATTTTTAAGATGGCAGGTGTCTTTTGGATGCCCTGCCATCGCGCTTTCTGATTGGCCAAGCATCACATTCAAATGGCTGCGTTACTCGCTTGTTTTCAGGGGACACCACACGCTGCGATCTCTGACCAAGACAATCCAACATGTTGAATACTTCAGGTTTTAGACTGGTGAATTCCCGATCACGCCATCAGTTATTCTGCGCCTTCTGAGCAGACTAGATCGCTCTTAACTCCACAGACACGACAGGAATATTTCCCCAGATTATGTTAGGAGTCATCATGATAATTGGGGGCTCTTGATTGTCACACCTCTAGTTGTTTTAAACAGATTACCTGTTGCTTTGACCGGTGAGTAAGGTAATCTATGTCAGAGTGTTTCACAGATTTTTACCAGAGCTGCCAGTGAATGTGAAAGGCGCTTTATATGTCAGCTTTAGAGAGCAACACAGACAAATCCAAAGAAACAAGGCTGAATCAAAGGCGCTTACCAAGAGTCTGAAAGTTCAATGCCACCATCTGGCATCCAATGTTCCAGAAGAGCTGAGGCATGTAGTTGGAGCTGTCTACCCTCGTTCCTTTGGGGTAGATCCGGCTCAGCTGCTTCTTATTATACCTGGAAGAGTCCTGTCAAGGATCAACATGCTGAACAGATACAGGGAGGCGCAACATCTGCAGATTCAATTTATTACATGCTGGAAGCTGCAAGACTCTCAGTTCAGTTCCTGATGGTGTCCAGGCCGATGTAAGAGCCAAACCTAGTTCAGGATTTAACAAAGAAGGTGGCTCAGTTGGTTGGTGAATCAGTTGGCTGGTATATCAGCAGGACCACTTATGATATCAATTGTTTATATAATCTAAGTGAAAATGTAGAGTCTGCAAATAAGGGACCAGATTTTTGTTTGTCCAGAGATCAAATACTGATCCTAAAACCAACACCAACCAACAACTTACAGTCTAGATGCTGTCTCTGCTTGGAGGAATACAGATTTGGAACCTGTTTATCCATTTTCTGGAATTTGAGAAATACTGGCAGAGAGATTAGCACACAAGCTCTGCTTAAAGCATTTAAGGATACGCAAGACACTCAAAGGGGTAGGTTTTCAGGATTTCTATGGCTTTGGTTTCCACAAATGAAGACATCTCATAGTGCCTTCTCCTCCCTGGTTAAACAGAAGGTAGTTAGGATAAATATTAGGAACTGGTAAAAGAACATGAAAGAAAATAAAATGTTCAAAAATATCCTTTTCCCACTGTCCCCAGCCATCTCATCATCAGCAAACACACACTTACTCAATGCATTGTCAAAGCCCTTGAATTTAACAGGCTGGATGTAGTTGACGAGATTGGACATCTCCTCAGTGGCGGACACTTCGTTTAGGGCTGTACCCTGAGGGGAGAAGATAGCAGTAATCCATCAGCAAGCTGCCCAAAGAGACCATCAAAGGGCCAATCAACCATTTCTGATACCTCTTCACTGGTGGCCTTTTTCCCCTCTGGCAGCGGCTCATTCTCCTCTTCCTCCTCACTTTCTCCTTCTCCTCCTGCCAGAACAAGATAAAAATATCCAGAAAAAAAAAATCATACGTATGTGGACCGGTCAAATCCATTCAACTCTGTTTGAAAATACCGAGCGACTTACGTTGCCCAGGGTCTTTGGCCGTCTTCTCAGCCTGCTTTTGCTCGCCGTTGGACAGGATCTTCTGTCCTTCTGAGTCTGCAAGGGGGGAATCTGCAAAAACAGCAGCCATGTGTCAGCGTAAGTATGTTTGCAAAAAGTTTTAAATCACCCTGAGTTTATTAACTCTTTGTCTCCAAGGAGCCATTTGTAGATTATGTAGCGCAATACTGTGGTGCATGACACTCCGATAAACCAAATCAACTCAAAATCTAACACATTTAGGTTCTATTGCTTGTTCATCCATTTTGGTCTCACTTGTTCCCTCCACACAACTTTTTATTATTCTTCTTGGATGCAGTGATTTTAGAAATGACCCTTGTGACTTTCTGCATCCCTACCATGGGAGGGCGACGGCTGGATCAGGACGGGATCTTTGCGCCGTACAGTGGTCTTCTCAAGGTGAGGCTTCTTCTTGTTTTTGATCAGGATCTTTCCCATCAGTTCTTGTGGTGAGGGAAGAGGGACATCTTGTTCCAGCTAAAAGCCATTCAGATGATAAATGGTAATGTTTGAGCCAAAATGACACAGGATTGATACCAGATTGGTAATAAAAAAAACTAGGAATCTTTTAATTTCATCAGATGTAAGAGACAAACTTCAGACGGTTAATTCTCACAATTTCTAAGGAAAGTCTTCCCTCCTCTTTAGTGGGGTCGTAGGTCAGATTAAGCAGACACAAATATCACAGGAGATCTATCAGATGATTGAGGTTGGATAGAATACAGATTTAAGTTTACCGGATATTTATCCAGTGGATCAATGAGCAGGGCGTCTCCAAAAATCGTCCTGCAGTACTCTGCCATCTTTGCCTGCTGCTTCGGTCTGAAATGACAAGAACTTATTAGAAACTGGAGCCCTACATGCCTTCGAGCATCAGTGGCCAAGTTCACACAAGAGCCACATGCAGACGGCCTGTGACAAAGTTTTAACTGGACTTACGAGTCAACGTGGTTTTCAAAAGACAGGATGACAGGGTAAGGGGACGCCTTGAAAGCGGTCTCTGCTATCGCTTCAATCACCTCCTGCAGGCCATGACAGAATTTAAAATGTGAAAATCTCCCATCACAAAATACATCTGAAAAACAAATAAAGACATTTTTTATTGCCACATTTCTGCTTCTGTCTGGATTGGTTTTTGCCGTTTTTGTCTTAAGGAACACATGCAGCTGTACTTTGTATAGACCATTAGCAAATTACTTACATGCGACACTGAATGATTGAAAAGCATATGTCCAGTTCAAACCTGACAAATTTACACATGCTGGGGAATATTGCCTTCCTCCACTGAAATAGAGCTATGAGTCTGACACACAAAAACAATCTTCATTCAGAGGCCTTTTCAGATATGCTGCAAGACTAACTGCTACAGGAGATCCTTCCTGCCGACAGCATCACCGTTGATGACTCTTTGAAGATACTTAAATATTACGACAACATTTAATTTCCACTTGGGACAAATAAAGCATTTTTGAATTTGAACTGAATTTGAATAAATGTTGATGGGTAAGAGGCTGATAAGTCGGGTGCGTCACCTTAAATGGGATCTCAGTGGTCATGGTGAACCCGTGGGTGATGTAGGGCTCCTCGTCTGGTGGTTTTCCCTTCCAGCAGTCCAGCTCAATGCAGCGGCAGCCAGTGAGCAGCACCTGCCTGTACATCTCCACTGATGACGCGCCCGTCAGCTGACCCACTGGCGGCAGGCAGAAAAACACAGCTATATGTTCAAACTGAACCACCGGTGACTTAATTAAAGCTTTTCAGTTTTAAATAAGCACACTGAATCTTTTCAGTTAAATAAATCACTGAAGGTAAAGATGTAGATTCTTCTGGAGAGCGTTTTACCTGTGAGGTATGTGTTGTGAGAGGAATTTATAAAGTAGTGAGCCAGCGGGTGGGTCATGTCATCAAAGAGGTCAAGGTTTTCTAGAGGTAAGCTATTGTTTTCCTCACTGTTGAGGAATCGACTGAAACCCTGCAAACTGAGCTGGTCTGCAACAAAAAGACAGACAGACCAGGTGTATCATTCAAAACATTTACAATTAAACAAAACAAACAGGCAAATGTTTGTTTTCTACTTCACATTTGGTATTGTAAGAAAATTACGTTTGTAATAATTTTTAATTAAAAATAAAAAGTTTGCATCTGCATTTGACAGAAGGGTCAAATTTGTATCATTCTTCAATTACAGTTGGGTGGCATGAAATAAATTCACTCCAAAGGCCATAAATTTGGGCCAGAATCTGGACACCCCTGTCAAAACCCTATCCTAACATGTTCAAGGAAGAATAATAAGTCCCCAGAACTGTCCTTTAAAAGGCTGTTGTTGTTCCATAAGAGTATTTAACCAATCAAGAAAAGAAATCTGAGCTGCTAACCTCTCTCCAGCTGGCTGAGGTTGGTCTCAAATTTCTCCATGATCTGTCGGACCTGGTCTCGTTTCATGGGGGGGTACAGCACCTCGTTCAGCCTGGAGTCCCGCTGCTTGTCATTGAGGAATTCCATGAACTGGTCGAGAGAGATGAACGGTTTCCTCCGAGCACCACTAAACGAGAGACAAAACTGCATCACTAAGGAGCGACCCCAAAAATCTCAGCGATTAGGTTGAAGAAAGGGAAAATTAAAGGTACCAGTACCATTCCTCAAAGATGCTCTGCAGTTCGGGTCGGATACACAAGTTGTCGAGGAACTTTAGAAAAGCCTCCCACGAGAAATCCTCAGTTTTTATACTTTCAGACTATAGAGAGATTAAGACAGAGGACTGGAAGATTATAAACAACATCTACCTATTTCCAGCTAAAACCAAAAACGTACATACACTGCACACACGCAACCATTTCCCCCTCCCTGTCTGACACTAAATCAGACGAAACGTTTATGTTTTACATCCCTTAGGGCGACCAAAATTCATTCAATTTACTAAATGCCAGAAAAAAGGGCAGGAGTGACTTTTAAAGATAGTTTTTTTACTTGGTCAAAATCATTAATTTACATAAAATTCCTTAGTATTTGGTGTGTTTTAAACTGTGTGACTTTGGTCAAATGTTTTGGATATCATAACACATGTTTCTCATCATAGTTTAGCCCATTTCTCCTGACAAAACTGGTGGAACAGAGTCAAAATTAAACATAGTCTTTCTCTGCACAAACATTTTCTATGAGACTTGGATCAGGGCTTTGCAGTGCCCACTCTAAGACTTGAAATATGTCATCCTTAAGTCATTTTGTACCTAATTTGGCTGCATGCTTACGGACATTGTCCATTGTCATTATCTGGTTATTTATCATTGTCCAGAAATTGGGGAGTCCAATTTCTGCCCAAACTTTATGGTAAATGTCTTAAGATGCTGTTTCTGTTTAAACTTTGGTACCCAACATGAGAAAGTTTTGTATTGCTACAATACGTTCTTTCCTTACGATCACATCTATTTTCTTACGTGCAGCAGGACATCACACAAAATCCATACAGTCAGGATTTTGTTCCCAGGCTACAATTTAGAGCTGCACCTTGAGTCCGACCCAAAATTTGGGCCGGGCTATGGTGTTTATGCTTCCCTTAATACTTAATATGCTGATATCACACCTGACACAGTTCCCTTTGTCGTTGTTACAGTATTTCAGCATGTGGCTCATATCTACTCAGATGCTGAACCTGTGAGGAAGCGTACAAATCCATGAGATTTTCTGGGCTGTCCCAAATTATTTAAAGGCACAATAATCCAATTGTATGTCAACTTCTAGTTCTCATTATTTGGTTATTTATCAAATACAGATAATTTTGATAACACTAAGTCACTTAAAACAGAAAGAAAGAAAACCTATCTGGTTTTAGCTGCTTGTTTCTAAACATAATGATAACATATCAAGGCTTTTTTATATATATTATTTCCCAAAATTATTTTTACTTTCACTTTATATTATATAACTAGTATTCTCTAAACAGGTTTTATTCCTTCAAAGGAGCTGTTTGAGAGAAATGTGGCAATTTGAATCAATGTGTCTAAAGTCAGAGATGACGATGGCACCACCACACTTTTCACCAACAGGTGGCACCAAAGCAACGAGACAAACGCACACAGCTCTGTCAACCATGTTTCAGACTTCATCAAGAAGAACAAGTCTTGTGACTTTAAAAAGAGTTTTAGGACAGACTACAGCCAATATTCAACACTTAAGAGACCTGGCTTCACCTCAAAATCTTTAAAACTGCAATACTGTAAGGAGTGGAACCACGGCGGAGGAGCAGTTTCCAAACATTTTTCAGCTTTTGCCCCAGACAGTAACAGGAAGATACAGGTAACCCCCAGCCGTTACTGGTAGAAATGTAAAAGCTCTGCAAGTGAACAGTACTAAACATAAACAACCTCAACAACAGCTTATTAGTTCAACCCGTTGTAGCAAATGAGGGTTTGTGATGCAGAAAAAGGAGACCATGATGAATTATTCAGAACGTTTTCCCATCTTTATTGACACAAATATGCCCCTTGAAATTCAACTGAAAAACAAATGATTAATATGTTTGCACAATTTTAAACTAAAGCTTTGTCAATTTCAGCACTCAATCTTATTTGGGGCAAACCTGTAGCTGTAGTAACTGGAAATAAAGGTCCCTCAGCAGAACGTGCCTGATATTTGCTTATAAACATCCTTCAGCTACAGTCACAGTGTCCAGACCAGGAAACTTGTAGGATAAGATCAGAAGAAACTCCTTCTACAAAAGTATCAGTCAGGAGATGGACATAACAACAAACTACTCTGCAGCATTTACAGTACAACTGCAGAGATATATATTTCTTCAAAAGCCTCTGCTTTGACATAGACTTCATAGTCATTAAACCGCATGTTTAAAATTTTATTGCAAGTCTCCAATAAAATAAATAAATAAAATATTGAAAAATGGTTGTTGCATTTGACAATCTCATTTCTGGGAGTGATGTTTTGGTGGTCAAAGCAAGAAGAACTGCCAGTGAAATGAATTTCTTGAGAGAGAAAAAAATAAACGAGTCATGGTGGCGTGAAAGGGGGAACTGCTAATGGTTTCTTCTGAAACCCTGAAAGAACCAGTGCTGCCAGTTCATCGTGTTGGACCTGTGAGGGCTGATGAACAGGAACAAGACTTGTTCAACATCAGCAGCTCAATCAACTGTGAGTTCATTGGCAGCAACCAGATGCAGCAGTGCTTGTATAAACCCAAGTTTCCCACTTGTTACAGTCAGAAGAAACACATGAAATTGTTGGAAGTTAGGCTTCATAAAACACAAGGAGGCTTGACTACCTTCTCTATGTCCTACATGCTGTGGACATCTGTGGATTTTTGCGTCAAATTTAAATTATTTGCGTTTTTTCCCTCGAGTATTTCTCAAATACTCAACCTGGACGCATTGCTACTTAATACGCTACTGGCTGAAGAGCAGAAAAAAGACGACTGTTTCCACTGTGCATGTTTCTGCATATTAGGTTGGTAGTTTAACTATTAAAATAAGCAACTATAGTTGTTTTTTAAAAAAAAAACAACCTTAATATAAGAAATAATTTTCAAATTCATTACTTTTCCAGGCACAAATTTATAGATTTTTTTAAGCTGCTTTTAGAACATTTCATAAAAATGCCCAAAAAAGCACAAAAAAGCTTCCAACTTAGCATGCAGCTTTCTTACCTTTTAGTAAGTAATTTAGATCTACTGAAATCTATTTAAAAGTTTGTAACATTCAGACATCTCAAAGGTAAAGTCGCCTTCTGTTAGAAAAAATCAAAACACAGAAAGCTCAATACTAGCATCTAAAACAGAAACAGGCCTGGAACAGGAAATTTATTTTAATGACAGTGAATTTATCTTAGTGCTCTCTTTCAAAAATGGAGGGAAGTTTTATCTTGTGATGCAGCAAAGTTAAATACAGAGGAAGTTATTAAACGTAAAAAAATAATAAAAATCAGTTGATGGATCAAGTGATAAATCTTTTTCCATTTCCTTGTATAAAAAGTTGCTGTTTGAATGAATGTCTTTTGGTTGATCACAAGAGATTGCATGTATTGCTTACCTTATTGTTGTTTAGGTTACACTGCTCCAATGCGAACTCCACCCTCTTTTTATCAGAAAACATCTTCATAAAGCTGAAAAGCAAAAACTCTCACTGTTAGCTTTGGCTTGGTTCACGTTGGAGCTAAAGGTTAACGTACGCTGGGGTAAAAAAGTGTTTGCTGTCTTACAGGTCACAAGTTATGAATCCAAAAAAGCAATTTTCAAAAGATGAATTTATATGTTAAAGGAAAAAAAGCTTCCCAAACCAACCTAACCCGTTGTGAGAAGGTAATTGTGCCCTTATAGCCTCATAAACAATGACTCCCCAGATTGATGAATCTTCTGACTCTCTGTGGAGGATTTTTGGCTGAGTTTTCTTTATAGAGCAGGTAAAAAAAAAGTAAAAAAAACACAAAACAAAAGTAATATATAAGGGAGCAAACACTTCCCGCAGCACTGTAGATTATAAATAAAGAGAAAACAGGCAACAACTTCCATGTTTTTAAGACGAAGAGCAAAGTGAGAACATAAATAGGCAACGTAGAGGTGACTGTGTTACAGAAGGAGCAGAAAAGGCTTTTACTCACTGCTTCATTGGGATCCTCCCATCCATAGTCCCATGAAGCTTTAGTTTAGTGTACCTGAAAACAAACCAGAGCATCGTTGGAAATATCTACAAACTGGGTGCTTCACACTTCCTGTTCAGATTCCACACATTCACAGAGTTCTCCCATTCTTCAGCCCATACGTATGCATGTCTGGATGGATGGATTGAACTATCCTGGACATGTGAACTCTTTTCCGTTCTCCATTTTGTTTCCTGTTGACGCCCTTCAACAGCTTCAGATTTCTAAACTGTGAACTTGTCTTACGCTTTGTAAAGGTGATTCGTCCTCGATGAATTCCTGGACAGTATGTTGGTCGCCAGGTCGAAGAGCTCATCTGACCAAATCTGGAATCAAACACACATGAGGACGGCATGTGACTCGACTGCATCGCTGCTGGAAGGCAGATCATGCTAACGACTAGCTAACGTGTGTCAGAGGGAGGCGGAGCTCCAGGATTACCTGTGTGACTTTCTCATCCAAAGCCAACAAACACATGAATGAGACGTTCACCATGTCTACTCCATGGACAATGGTCAGCAGCTTTGATTCGAATCCCTCTTTCTCATAGCACAGCTTCTCCCGTATCTTAGGATCCTAACAAAACAACAGAGTTGTTTCATTTTTCACAATGTCCCTAAAACAACAAAGAACCAACCAATCTGAACACTGAGAACAAACACAAACGGTTTCTGTCTCTCCTGAGAGGAAGAATGTGATGCATGAGGCTCTGCGGTCTAAACTAATTAACTAAATGACTCTTTCCTCTTTTTTAGCCCACCAACTCCCTGTGGTACCTTGCATCTGTCTCACAATTAAGCATCACTCTTCCTCAGTCACGTCTCACATTACAGAGGAACACTGAGAGGAGCAATATCCCAAGATTACAAACTTTGATGACATAAATCACCAAAACTTTTGTTTATTTTACTAATTCAATTAAGAAACTGAAACTTATCTTATAAATACTGCTGTGACTGGCACCACTGTTCATGCACCTTTATTCTTCCACTAAACTTTTCATAAATATGCTTTGATAGACATTTCTTTGGCAAAGAGGGTAGAAGGTGTCGATGATTAGTAACATAACATTTCTACATTAAAAATAATTTTTATTGATCAAAATTGACAGAAATATATAATTAAAATGCACAATCTACATAATAAACCAACTACAATCTTAGACTTTTAAGACTGAATTACTGAATTTCATAAATAAGCTACTTAGTTATATTCAAATTGAGTTAGGAGCACGTGTGCTGTGACTTTACAGGTGATTTAGAAGAAATAAGCCATTGTTGGGTCATTTTAAAAAGATGAAGGTTATATAATCGAACATTCAAATCAAAACAGCTGATATAGATGAGTAAACGATCCTGTACTTCAGGTACAACAAATGACAGGCAGATGCAAAGATGTTGCCCGGGATGCGTGCCACGTATTCAAATCTATATTGCAGCACAATCGGACCGTTGGACTTCTGGTTGTATCCTGTGGCAGATGACAGTTTTTCCTGATGTGAGGGAGTTGAATTAACCGGACATTTATTCAAAATATTGGCTCACTTTCATGTGTGTGTAAAGCTCAACATTCAGCTCTTCCGGACCAGCAGTAAAGAGATGTACAGCTGTAGTAACACGCCGCAGTCATCGTTTAAGGAGAACATGCAAACTCCATGCAGAAACTAAGTTGGGATTCCAACCAGCACCTCTCTTGCTGTAAGGCAATGGTGCTGCCAAACGATATATTTGATTTCTGACCTGCTAATTCAAATATTCCAATTTGTGAAATTTTGCTTTTATTCAATAAAAATAAGGGATGGGACTAACACGTTAAGTTTGATTATATAGATTTTTGGTTAAGTGATTACTGTTTTAATACAAGAGTTGCTAATGGAACCTTTGTATTTATGTGTTTCTGGTACATCTGTAAATCTGACGCACAGAACATCATGTTACATATTCTTGCGTGAATATTTGTCTGATGGGGCACTGGAAAAGACTGTTGTGTTCAAGTTGTGCCAACATAAGTTAGCCTCATGAAGCTATCCAAGCTTAAAATTGCATCTAAATGCTAAACATGTAGCAGCACTACAGACGTCTCTAAAGCTAATGTCCACGTTCCTACAGAAGTATTTTTTTAAAGAACTTACATGAGTAAAAGGAGGTTCCTGAAAGCTGAATGGATATAATTTTATATCAATCTGATGGTTGAATAACCTAAATAAGAGATTAAATACAAATAAAACAATAAATATCTTTATTGTTGAGCTCATACAACTGTTTATTCAATAATTTAGCAGCAAAAAATTTTTTTCTACTTTTGTCAGTAGATATTTGGAAAAAAGAATTATTTTTAATTAGGATTAATTAATTACAGAAGCAGCATTTAAGTCGATTAAAAAATATAGACTCCGGGCACTAATTAAAATAAATATTAATTTTCGTGATCAAATATAATTTTATCAACTCTTCTTTTTGTTCACCACTAAATAATCTGCTGGCGCTCTAATCAGCTGAGTTTAGTAAAGCAAGTTCTGGAGTGGAAACAGGAGGAACCTGAGCTCCAATCTGCCTAATTAGTGTTTTTATATATTAATTTATAGAAAAAATATTCTAAACCTGATTTTACTTGTCATTTTGAACTGTTGTGTATTTTTGAGAAGACTACACTCCTTCCTGATTGGCACAATTGTTGCTCCTTGATCTATAAAATGATGCTGTTGATCTTTTAAAACCTGCCTTTAGTGTTGCTGAGGCGACCATTTCAATGTATGGGAGCCACAGTAACAACACTACTACTGTGTGTTTGGTATCCAAATGAAGGCAAATCAAAACAGTAAAGTTATGGGGGCGTACATCAAAAACAGTGTCATTAAGGACCATAAAATGCTCTGCAAAGCATGTCCGCCATCTGGCCAGTGCTGCACTCAACTTATTTGATCAAATGTAATAAAACCTCTTTAAAGTTGTAAAGTCATATATGAATAAAAATCTTGAATATACTTTAACTATGAGCAAATACAAATATCTACACAGCTCAACAGTCAATGTGAAGATTAGGAAAAAGCGTTGTGGTCGAGAAAATATGACATGTGTCTTTAAACTCCTAGGAGTTCCTTTGCATGTCAAAAAGAGGGGAATCATTTCATGACTTAGTAAAGCTGTTTGAATTTGCTCATAGCTGTTTGGTGCACCGGTAAATATTTACATACAGAGCATGAAGCGTCAATGAATAAACAAATGCACTGCATCAAGCCCAAGCAGCCATGCAGGAAGCTGCGGGAAATCCTGTGCATGGACACAAATATTACTTAGTTAAATATAAACCTGAATATGTCCAGCATTTGCTCATGGATAAATACAAAGGTAATGGTGAACTTCTGCTACAAAGTGGAACCTTGGACAGGCTGTGAGGAAGGGTGGGTAAATGGATGACAGGATAGATGGACGGACAGATGGATTTGGGGATAGATAGGTGAACAAAAAAGGATGACAGAATGGACTGATGGATGGACAGACGGATGGATGGATGGATGATTTAATCTGTAGTTTTCTCAGTGGGATGAGCCATCTCTCTCTCTCTCTCTGACTGTCTCAGACTGAATCAAAGCATCAGTCGATTTATTCCCAATGACGCTGGTTTATCTCGGACGCCGTTGTTTTGTTCCTGTGCTGGTCTGACTTGGGAGCAACGGCGGAAGTTTCATTCAAACTAATAAAGAGTTTAATCACAATCCAAATGTGGCTGAAAATCCTCAATCCAAGCTTTTTACAACAAATATTAGAAAATGTTTTGCATCCAGAGCCTTTGCTACACACGATCAACCATTTGATGAAAGAACTCACTTTCATGGCTCACTTTCATGAGCCATGAACAGTAGTCAAAACAGTAGTCAAAACAAAACTTTGCCAAAAAAAAATATGCATTTAAGAAATCTATTAAACAACTTTCACAAAATGATGTTAAAGTTGCTTTTTTTGTTGCTGGGTTTTGTTTTGTTTTTTGCTGCAGATGCATCCTTTGGTGCAAATACTCAAGCATTCACTAAAGGAAAAGTATACTACATTCATAAAGAAGAAATATAAGAGGGTAACTAGTTTTCATTTCTCTGTATACGACTTTCAATGCAATTCAACATAATATTCAATATAAAAAAAATATTTTTTTTCCTTAAGGTGAATTAAATGTTGTAAGTCATTTCATTCAAGTATCTTTAAACTATTGTTGTGGATGGTGATGCTGTGGGCAGAAAGGATCAGCGGTAGCAGCCACTTTTCCACCTCATTTGCTTTTGCTGCTCCTCTTTAAATCTGTCAGGTCGTAAGATTAGAAAGTCGGGCAGAGACTGTAAACGATCTGAACTTCCTCATTCTCCGTCTGCGCTTTGGTTCCGTTTTGCATTCATAAAACAAACTTTTCATCTCTCCTAGAATTTGGGGATGTAGTTTAGGTTTAATTAGAGCTTTTGAAATGCTAATCAGTTTCCAGTTGTAAAACCAATACCTTGTTGGCACGGTCACACAACAGCCAGAGAGTCTGCTGCTGTTCCAGCCATAGCAACTTTATGGTTTCTGTTAAGGGCGATTACAACTATGTTGTTGAGAGACTTGTTCCACTCACTGCATCTGTCAGTCAAATTGAATATTAATTCCTTCAGATAGAAATAAAAATGTCTCCAATACAAATTCACTTTCACTAAGTTTAAATAAGTTGGAATATCTGACAAGCTCCACTAAAAATTCAACGAAACGCCTCTAGATAATATTTGGTAATCTAAATTTATTGGTAAAAAAAATATATAACTTTTTTTTAACTTTTTTCATTGTAGAAATCAATATTTGAATTTCTTTCAAAATTAATCCGCTCATCTGAGTAACACGAAGACGTCGATGAGGTCAAAAACGCTGCTTCATCTGCATCTCAGCCGCATGAACCCGCTTACACAATGACTTCCCCACCAACAGTCACTGGTTATATCACTTCCTGTCTGACGGGCCATCTGTCGGCAGCCTCATTAACACCTCGTCACCATCAGCTGAGTGAGGAAACACACACACTTCTCCCTGACAGTAACACTGAAACATCACATTCATACTCTGAGGAGAAAGTTCCTGACAGCAGAAGGAAAAACTTCAGTCTCCCTCTATCTGACTCAGACCCAAGGATACGTTACCAACCTTTGGTGACTTGGAGTACTTTCCTCTTCTTGTGTCACAGATTGTCCACAAGTCGATGATTTCGATGTCCTGCAACACAAAAACAGTGATTTGGTGAATCCATATGTCTTTAAGTCATATTTATAGCATTAAAAGCCTGGTTGAAGCACAATAAAGGCAAAAGAGGAAACAGTAAAGTTGGTTTTGGTGTGGAAGAAGGAGTGGTTTCTTCACAGTTTACAAAAGCTGCTCTCAATTATCAGCATTGCTTTCACTTCATTAAACTATGTTTATATGATGACCCCAAAGTGAACTGTTTGCTTTTAAAGCAGCTGAAACCAATTTATTCAGCTGAATGATACATTTTTGAAAGTTATCGTCAAGGATCGGCCCAAACTTCAGTTTCTAGACAAATTATTTCAGAACTTGAAGTGGGTAAAGTGAGAACATGATTTCTAAAGTTTTACAAGACTTAAGCAGAAATTAATACATGTTATGTAAAAGATTACTACAGTGAACAAATTAATAACAGGAATGAAAGAATCAAATTAATCATGACTACAAAATTATTGAGATAATTTTTAACTAGTACAGTAATCAAATAATCGCTAACTGGAGTATGTGGACTGTGAAAAAGGCCATCCACTGAAAAAACAATGCGCTCAGAGCCATAATTAAGACAAAACAGTACAAAAATATCTACATTTTGCATTTAAGATTAAAAAACAAAAAAAACCTTTTGCTCTACATTTATTAAAAACATAAAAATAAATAAAAGATGAGTAGACAGATTTTATTTTTGCTTAACTGTATTCTTTTCTACTATTGATCAAGTGTACACTAAAGGAATGCTATGTTATTGAATTTTATCCAGTAAATGTTTATTTTCTTACTTAAACATAGATTTATTTACATCTTTTATTGTATTTATAATTTTGTGTAAAATGGCTAAACTGAGAAATCTCCATAATGGCTTTGTTATCCCATTAACTGTTAGAATAATCAATAGAATAATGAAGCATTAATTGCAGCCCTGATTCATTCCAGCATTTAAGTGCAATGTTATTGCGAGCAATGCAACAGAATATGCAGATATTTTCTTAAAACTGACCCTGAAGAAGACTGAGAAATTTTTTTTCATAAAAAAATTCATATTTTTTTTATGAGTAAAAAATGTATTCATAAATCTGTAGTAATTGATAGAAATGTAGTACCCAGTGCATAAACTTTTTTTATGTTCTTGTGGCTTTAGTGGCCTAAATGAGCAATATGCAGTCAGGAAATGGACAGAGAAAGAAAGGGGGAAGAGATGCGTCAGAGGTGCCACGATCCAAACCTCCATCAACAGCTTAGAGAGAAAAATAGTCTCTGTATTTTGGTCGCCCACTGTTACAATGTTCCACATGCTACCCAGATGCTACATTTAAAAAAAACAGCCTAATCAAACTGCAAACATACCAGTTGCTGGTTTCTTTTGATGTCTGTTGGTTACATTTTATTTTGTTTTTTCTTTTTTAGACTGCAACACATAAAATGAAAAAAAGTTCTGCTGGATCTTTTCTATAGAAAATTAGAAGATTGCAAGATTTTTTGCATCAAAACCCATTTATCTGACTTATTATATATATATAAGCGTAAAATTTGGCCGATATTAAGATCCCATTTTACTACTGATACAATGGCCGATATTTACTGATATTTGTATCAGTGTCACGTATTGTCCTGTCCTCACAATACTGACTATGTAATTAATTAGACATAGAAAACAACAATTAGACATCGAACAACTACATAAAAGTTTCCACACAAGGTTGCTTTTCTCAACTGAATTTCTTTCATAGACGTTTGAAACTAAATACAACACAAGGGGAAAATAGGTTACTGGCTAAAACACTCATCTTAATGTCACAGTCAAAACGATTTTGTAGCTGAAATATAACGGAAAGACAAGTAGATTATTAGCTAAAGCACATAGCTTAATACTACACTCAAAAATGATACATTTAATCAACTAAACAACAAACAATACCTGCATAGATGGCTTATAAAAGCCGAAAATACTTACAAAGACGAAAGTTTTCTAACATATAAAAGGTATAAAGTACATTTCAGTGTTGACGAGCTGTTCACTTTCTCTTAACTGCCTAAATTCTTGTTGGCATAGTTACCGGAGAGCTATATCTCAAAGATAGATTGCTGCTAAGAGCACTCACGCGGTCACATTTCTGCAAATACAATAAGGAGGAAGATGGTTTATAATACAGATGTAATACTCTGATCAAATTTCAAACATTTTGCCCATTCTTAGCATAAATTAGCCATACAATTAGCTAATTATGATCTTAACTACAATCTTATTGATGGAAATTATTTCCATTATGAAATAATTTACTGTATTTGACCAACTGACATAACAGTCATCCATGGACAGAAAAATGTTAATTTAAAACAAAATGAAATCCAATAAGATTCTGAATGAGCGTACATACTTACATTCATATATATTGTGAAGTCTGAGTGACCAAATATGCGATACAAAATAACAAAATAATATGAATGAAAGACAATCACAACATCAAGAAATTAGAAATAAAAAAGGTGAATTGGCTCAGAAAACTACAAAATCCTCTTTCGAAATTTAACTGAGGATAAACAAAACAGACAAAATAAGAAACAAACTGCAGCCAAATAGAAAAACCCAGGAAGAATGATGCTTTATGATCTTTCATAATCTCTGTACACATTAATGTGAGACAGAACAAGCGGATGAAGACGGCACAAAACACAGCTTTTGGATGGAAGACCAAAACAAAAGAAGTTGTAATCCATTCCTCAGACTAACACCTTATACTCTGTGAAGCTTTTTATCTTCTTGGAGATTTTACCTCCTCAAGATATGAAACGCAACCAGTGACATGTGTGTGTGTTTGGCTTGTGGTGTCACATCACAGAGACAGAAGCCCACTAAAAACACTATGGACGTTTCATTTTGTTTTTAGGACATATTCTCCCCCTTCAGATTCATGGCGAAGGAGTTGGGAACACCATAAACCACTGGGACACAGCTGCCTTGAGAAAAGAACCATGGGATAAAAATGAGAAGGCTGGGGAGGAGATGCGGTCATAAACCCAACCATAAACACAGAGGAGGATGCATGCTCCGTCCTGTGTAAATATTTGTTTAGACCCACACTCATTCCACAAACCTCCTTATTTCTTCCATCCATTCTGCTCATGCTGAGGCGTTGTAGATATTACAGCTTCCTACTCCACGTTTTAGGAAACCCCTCCGTTAATGAAACGTTTTGAAAAGACACGAGCAAGTTTGATCTGAAAGTTGCAGCGTGCACATTCACATTCCTGTATCAATAGTTTAAACCCACCCAAACAACATTCGCTTCTGGTCAGGGATGCAAAGAAAATGCTACAAAATATGTAAAGAAACACAAACGTTTACACTAGTAATTATTAGATTTGTTAAATGCAGTCTCGTAGCTTCTGATTTCTTAGGGTTATTTGCAGGACGGGTGGACAGTTCCTCCTGTTTCTAGTCAGAAACGTAATTACATAATACTTGCATATTTTGCTAGCTGTAGGAGCAAAGCCATCAGAAAGACGAGCCCAGGTTTCCCCCAAAAAAACTTGCTCAGCCTGGTGGTTGGGTGTGAGGGTCGTACCTAGCAACAACCTGCTGAGCAATGTTTGGTTACCTAGCAACAACCTGCTGAGTAATGTTTGGTTACCTAGCAACAACCTGCTGAGTAACTGGCAGTTTAAGGTTCCACCACTTTGCCTCATAACTGCTTAAATCGGATAGAACAGGAAAGGTTGTACCAGCAGTTACAGAGACGTCTAAAACAAAGACCTAATCAACAAATATCGATATTGACTGATATGAAATGTTTACATCCTTGTGATAAGTTTTTCAGTCATCGCTTTTATTGCAAAATGTACTAATTAGTGTTGATCTAGCACCTAAAAGCCGAACGCTGAATGCAGTAATACAGCATTTGCAGAGCGCCGTACTGGTCTGAAACATCGCTGTGTCGGTCGTTCCATGCTTCCGTTTCAAAGATACATAGTAAGCAGTCGCAGTCAGCATCATTTCCTAAGTGCTGAAACTCATGCCTTCCTCTTCCAGCTTTCCGTTGGCCCTCAGGCCGCCAGCTCCCCTGGGATTGGCTGGAACAAATAAAGGTCAAGGAGCAACGCACCAATTGGATTAAGCGCTCTCAAACGTTGACCTCTGATTGGCCTGTGGAGAATAAATTATTTCCTGGGGGAACAAGCGACTTTTGGGTCTGTAGGACACACACACTCCTCACTTCTCCCACAGGCCATGGTTTCATTCTGCTACTGACAGGGAGACTCCTTGGAGATGAGACTAATGAGACTACAACTTTCTCTCTGGCCCCTGCGAGTCTCTTACATCACACGCCGGCAAGGAAATCTTAGTCGCTTAACATGCACCCATACACAGTCAAAGACCTGTGATAAAATTCCCATGAACCAATCCTCTGCGTTCAGGTCTAAACTTGTGAAACATCCTGACCCGTTGAGCAACACAGGGTGTGTATGCCAGAATGGAAAACCCTGGAAAGTCGATGCAAACTCACCACATGTGGAACAGGACGGAGACACAAAATATCAAATCGACCACTTTCTGGGCTAATGAGCCCAGAAAGGAAAAAACAACAAAACGGCGAATAAAGTGAAATGTGGTGAACATCCATGATCACATTCCTAACATGTCCCAGCTGTCTGCTTTGTGATAACGTGTCTGTGTGTGTGATGTTTAGCTGGGAGCTGCTCCGTTGAGCTCAGTGTGTTAAACACAGCTTCATTCATCTTTTCACACTCAAGTTTACTACGGCTACAAACAACACGGCGCAGGGCTTCCCAAGCAGAACGCAGGAATAAAGAGCTGCTGAACTTCAGCTTACACGTTCTCCTGGGATTGAAAACTTCTCAAACTTCACAGCATTTTGTTTTTATGGACTATTATAAAAAGTGTAGCTGCTTCACGTTACATTAAAGGAGACCTGTTATGCTTTTTATTTAAAACAAGTTCGAATAGGTATATGGGCTACACAAAATGTATCCATTACATTTTTTTCCACAAAATAATTATCCGATTATGAAATTTAGTTGATCAGTTCTGTCTGTTTTGAAGTCTTTTCAGAATGAGCCAGTTTGGTGTTCTGTCACTTTAATGCTAATAAGAGGCCGAGGTGAGAGAGGAAATCTGAGGCTTTCTTTTGCCCCACAGTAAGTTAAACTCTGTTGTGAACTATGTGAGAATGTGTCAAGAAGATAATTTAATCAGAATTATTTCCTCAAACTACATCTTTGTTTTTAACCGAAATGGATTCTCGTCTGTCAAGTGTTTTTGATTTGACAGAAGTGATACAGAAACACTTCCTGAAGTTTTTAGATAACAGACATATTACACTCAATTACAGAAGTCCAGATTTGATTTGATAGGCTATTATAACATATTAACATGATATGTAAAGTCTGATTAAATGAGATCCATGTTTAACTGAACTGCTGGCAAGAAACAACTTCATGTATTAGACTGACCTTTGAAAACAAAGGTCAATATCACCGAAACTGTACAATTGCATGCAGATAAAGACAATGCAGAAACAGCTTATAAACATCCATATTTAATTCAACACTAAATGCACCTGACTTGCATTCACAATATCTCTATGCAGCCATGTCACAAGTACCTGCTCTATTGTTTTGGTTTCTCCCTGGCTTGTGTTGAAGTAATTGTACAGAGCATTTGTTGACTGTATACAATGGTTTGATGATAAGTCAGACATCGATATATATAGAAGATTTCTGGAAAAAAAAATCCAGAGACAAGGCTAGCAGCATCCTACAAATTTTGTAGACCTCAATAATCTGCAAAATCAGTTGAAGTTCTTAAACCATGATGTCTACAGCCATTTCATCATTAGCTGAATCTCTCATAATTGTGTTTTCTTCTACTAACTTGATCAGTAGACCCTGGGCTATGATAATAGAGGCCAGTTGGAAACAAATGCTAACAGCTGCTTAGAACCAACAGCTTCTCAAGCTAGGTAACTTCTTCTCAGTGCCAAATTAACAAACAGCTAATAAAGTTAGCTTCTCAGCTCCAAGCTTATGCCTTATAAAGCAAATGTCTCCTTAGCGCCAAGCTAACAACTACTCAAGCAAACAGTTGCTACAGGTAACCTCTGCTCAACTTAATCGTTACTCAAACTAACAACTTAATCTCAGTGTCAAGCTACTAGCTAACAAAGCTAACATCTGCTAAGTGTCAAGCTAACAGAGCATGATATGGGCTTGTTATTTTATCATTACAGTTTGTGGGACTATTGTGAAAACAATAAAAGAGAAAATATTTAGATTTTCTTTGCAGTCTAGTTGACTGTGGCTGCATAGTACAGAAATCAATGCCCCACATACAACAACTACTGGTCTTAAAATATAATCTACTTTGTAGTACTAGGCTTCTCTAGTAGACCAGTTACTAAAAATAGTGCTATTTTTAACACTAGCTACCACACTGTAACTGAATTTCATTATATGTTCAAGTTTATTGACATGTGTTGATGTTCTTGTGGAACAATCTGCAGAGAAAATTGCAAAAAAAATAATAAATTAAAATAAAATAAATAAAAATCAGACAGTATTGCCAGTTGTAATTTATCATTTTTACCACAAAAAATTCTTATAATTTTTTTTCTGATAAAAAAACAACAACAATATAATAAACATCTACTCAAAGCCAGACCAAAAGATGCTAGTCAAGCTAGTTGCTGAAACTAACTACTGCTGATAGTTAGGCTAATAGTTAACTTTATGCTAGTGTTTATTAGTCAACCTAACAGTTACAGTTAAAGTAATAAAGACTCTTAAAATAATGTCACAACCGGCACATGGAGTACGTCTTGGCCAAAAAAAAAAAAAAGGAGCCATATTATAAATTAACTTTTTGAATTTCTTTGTGTGTGTGTGATTAAAGTGATTTTATTCCCTCCTATTATTAGGACAACCTATATTTAGCCTTTCAAAAAAAGCACAGCAAATATTTATGCGCTGTGATTAGAGTCTCATTCACATACTCCTTTCCTTCCTTCATTTATCTGATTTTCCACTTCCCTTCCACCATTCACTTTCTGAAGAATACAAAAGGCCAACTAAACAATCAAGGCAGCGGCACTCCTTTCCTGTGACGTTCGTGTGTGAGCTCTAAAAGATCACCTTAGCTAAAAACATCTCAAATGACCAATTACAACTGCTATCAAATAACAGAGGCCACTGGAGCACTGAGACGTGGCGGGACAGAGTGAAAAGTTAGAAAAAAGGCAAGTAGGGAGGAGTTTGGAGAAGTTTAAAGTCACCAAAAGTGGAGAAATATGTCAAATTTGAAGATTTAAACCATTTTATGATTTCAGTAGGAGAATTTAAACAAAGAAAATAAAGAGGGAAAACGTGACATAGCTCTATTTTATTATATTTCCACTGTTTTCTCCTCAACTATTTCCATTTCAGTTTTTCCATCCCTTCTTAATCCATTTTTACATCTCAGATGTTTTATATTGAGGCTTAAAGTGTAAGCAGACAAAGTGGAGAACAAACAATAGAGAAAGCATATTCACAAATACACCAACGAAGAATGAATAATCTGCTAAAAGGGAAAAACTCTGCAGAATAGATCATAAAAATAAGACACTGTAATGATCATAACCATAAATGTGGATCATGTCAAGCATCCCCTATGAAGGGACAAGGGGTTCTACAGCAAAACAAGTGGAAAAGCAATTAAAAATAGCCATGCACATAAACAACATTCACATACCAAGCCTCCCAGTGTGCAAGTAAATGGCTGGAGTGAGTATATACAAAATCTCACAAAATAAAAAACAAATTTCCAGAAACAGAAACAAAGATGGATCAGGAGGTTCTTTTAGCAGAGACCAACACCAGGCAGCCATGTTAGTCGGCCGCCGCCTGTGGCCAAAGGACATAAAACTGGGACCAGAGTTGGAAGTTGAAATATTTATTTGTTGTTGTTGTACAAAATACTTTTGAAGTTTTGAAGTTATAGGCAGCAGTTCACCAAGACTAAAAAAAACACAATTGCTTAAAATCAAACTGAGAACCATAAAGATCAAAATATTCAGTCACGCTAACGGCTACTCAGAGTCAAACTAGAAGCTACTTAGTTAATATAACAACAAATCAGCATTGAGATAATAGGTAACAGACATATTACACGCAATTACAAACGTAATTGAGTGTAATTGGTATTGGAATGGGACTCCACATTGGCAAATGCTAGCAGCATTGCAGACAAAAGATCAGAACATCACTACTTTCTATACATGTAAATTCAGAAAAAAGTCATTTAAAGAGTCAGACATAAACATTTGTTTACTATTCTTATAAATTTTATAACATTTTTAATTTGGCTTTATCAAAATATTGTTCTGTTGATCTTAAGAGTACACAGTAATGATGTTTGTTAGGTGGATGAAATATGCCAGAAAATGTGGTTTGTCCACTTTACATATAATTTTACCTCCATTGTAGCCATTTCACTGTAATATATTAAAATAGTTTAACTTGATCTTTTAGAACTTCAATAAATATTGAATACATCAGATGCTTTCTGTGTCCTTATGCTTCTATTGTCAAAATTCCAACTAAAATGCAACTGTTTTTATATCTAACAATAAAAAGCATGTCTAATCTGAATTAAAGGTATGAAAAGTCAGCCAGACATGGTTACGGTTTCATTAGGTTACTGAAAAAAAACAAAGGACACACATCCATAGGAACTACATTACTACATTGTGCGGGAAACCTCTCAGTTCTCCATGCGATTGGGTTTCCACATTGCTCATGAGCACAGTGGGTCGATTTGCATTACTCTAAATATGCGCAAGTTAAAATGAACACTTCTCTAGTGAGTAATGATATTGTATGAGCTGAATAAGGTCCACTTTGCCAAACAAAAAGAGGGGAAAGAGGGAGGAAGCCGTCGCATTATCAACTGTCACTTTCAACTTCCTGTGCAGAGCCCCACTTGGGAGCAGAGAAGTGACTAGAGAGCTTGTTGTGTCACCAGTTTGATTCCACTTAAGTCAAAGTGAATGATTGAGACGAGCCACAGAGATGTTCTGGATTACATCCGTCTGCACAGCACTTAACCCACAATTCAAAAAGATAATATAAACAATCAGATTCTGTTAAAAAAAACATATAAAGGCTTAAATAGATTCAACAAGATGTAAGTAAGTAAGGCTGCGTACACAGTGCAGTCCGAAGTGACCAAATCAGATTTTTTTTTTTTTTTTTGCCTTAATGCGACCTGTATCTGATCTTCGTATTATACCACTGGATATCCGATACCAATATTTTCAAATGTGACCTGAATCCGTCCTGAACGTCACTGATACTCGACAAACGTCACTATTCTGCGTCCTGATGCTCTCAAGCGAGAAGAAAAACAACAATCATGAGGATTAAGTTGTTAATATCCTGGTTCCGGTCGGACAATTTCAGAACCGTAAGCTATGCTCCACCGTTAGCATCCAAGTTTACTTCCGCAAACCCTGAGCACTACTTTTTTATGGCGGTTGGCAAAACACTGCGCACTCTCTCTTTGTGTGGCGGTAGTGCGCCCTCTACTGCGCATGCGGGACACTTTCAGGTCGCAAATATTTGGAAGTGATATTTGCGATAAAAAAAACAACAAAAAATCGGAATTGGGTCACTTCAGAGTTTAAGTTTCACTCTGACCACTTAATTGTTGGTACTCTGGTAGAGTTTGTTTAATTGGACAGGATTAGCGTTTTCCGACACAAACAAGCTACAGGACTGAGTTGCTTTCTTAATGATGGTCTGTTTCATTCTTCCATAAAAAGGGCAGTCAAATATTCAATACGGTAGAAGTCAAACCTTTGTGGAAGCAATTCAAAAAGCCTTTCAAGACCAGTTTAGGTCCATTGTCCTGCTGAAACACCCTGTTTCTAAACCCTGAGATGAAAGAATATTGGTTGTAAAACACAATGCAGGAGCCACCCAACCTGCAGTGCACAAGGAACTAGATACTACTGAAAAGCCGCTGTGAAAGTCTAACATTAAACTTGAGTGAAATGAGAGTCGTCTTACATGGAAAAAACAAATAATTTCAAAATGAGACGTAGATTGAGCTGTCAGGCTGTAGTGAGAAGTTTATTTAAATGAGTAAAGTTGACAGCAAACATAAATTAAACCACTGGCATCTGGACTGGTGTAGTGGATCCTCCCACCGCAATACTGTGTTGGTATTTGTTTCCTAATTTACATTATTATTAGTTACAGATTACACAATGCAGAAGTTAAAGTCATTTATTAAGACATATTTTCTAATGGCTGCACAGTTTAGTTGATATTTGTCTTCTGAAAACAGGCAAACTGGAAGAGGAAGCACAAAACATGGTGGGGAACTTTATTTGTTAAAGTTGATCTTAGTTATTTAATTTTGTCACTTTAAAACTCATTATAATTTATGCTAAGCTAAAGTTAGTTTTGCCTGAGTTAATTTAGTATTTTTTGTTTCTTTGTTGTGTTGTGTCTCCCTCATGTGGCAGGTTTATGTTACTCCACCCTTATTTAAGAAACGTTTTCTTTCTTTGTGTTCGATTGACTTCAGTTGAGTTGGGCCCAAATCTATGTTGCTTATCATTTGAATTATTTTGTATTAAATTGTGATACTTTAACTATTTTTGGTATTATTAAATTGAAGTTTTTCTTCATTCCTGAAAACATTTTGTCCGTGGTTAAGTCTGGTTCCTTACAGCCGGTAAAAAGGTTGTGAGGATTTGGGAGGCTGGTGAACAAAACTAAAAGCTATTTTCCACTGCTGGAGAAAAGATTAACCTAGAGTGACGGTCATAATTCAAGAACCATGAATTCAGGACTTTAAGAACAATCCTGAAGCCTGTAGAAACATCTGAACAGAGCCGTTGTCACATCAGATTTCTAAATCTGGGATCACTTTCACACTTCAGAGGTGTCGCTACGTCCCAGAGGAAAAACATCCGACAGCTCAGGTGATACGAACATGACCTGAACGAGAAAGGGAAGTAGAAACACGAGGATGGAAATCAGGGGGAAAAAAATACAGAAAATTAGAAGCGGGAGGAAAGAAAAAAGGGGCAACAAAATTCCCCAGCACCCCGATGTTTGTCTCTGCAACTTCCTGCCCACTTTCCCACACCAAGAGCCTGAATTACAGAGATCTGATGTGTTGTTGTAAGAATTTAGGCAGCAGTAATTTCCTAGGAGAAGAAAAGATGAGAAAAAAGAATCCAAAGAGCTGAGAAAAAGTGATGTGAAAGGAAAACAGAAAGAATAAAATAGCAGAAGCAGAGGAAATGATATGTTTTAGTTTATGCTAGAGGAGTGACTTCTGCCTCATCCCTCTGATAGCTACCAGCTGTCCAAGGACTCACAATGAGAAACTCTGACAAACCGAGGCCGACTTTGCAGACTAAATGAAATGAGATGAAGCCAAATGAAAGCAAAAGTGTGTTCAGGTGAGGAGGACAGCCTAACTGAGCCAAATTTAAACTTTATTAAACGCCTGATTAAACCAACAAATACATCAGCAAAGATAACCTCTGAAAGCCAACAACTTCCTGGTTTCTGTGATCACAACAAACCAGGTCCTGCTGCTCTCTGAAACCTGAGTGACTCATTCAGATTTGGACTATCTGTTCTGCACAACCTAAATATTTATTATCCTGAGAGGGAAACATCTGATAAACGGGTCCAAACACAACTAGGGAGCATTACAACAGAACCTGAAAGGTTAAAGCCGTTGCAATAAGCAACTAATCAGTTAATTATAGGTTAAGATGATATTGAATACTTTTTTTAAGTGCTTTAGTTCAGTGATGACTTTGAAAAAGACGTTGAATGTAGAGATCTGTTAGAGATATCTCAGTAAACTCCCCAGTAACTGAATGTTTGTACATGACTATATTCAAAATTTGGTAAGCCTATCAGCAAGGCTGATGAACCAAAGGTCAACGGGGTCACCGCCTTGCGTGCATGATTCTGAGGAAGCCAGAGAATCTGCAGAAACGTTGGAGAGAACATGGAAACTCTCAACCACAACGCCAACGAACGCAAACACCAAGATGAGGAAGAGGACTGGCAGAAGACACGGAGAGAAGGTTTCGCAGGAAGCTGCAGGCATGCAGCGCGTGTTGGTTTTGGGATCTTGCGCAACCTGCGGCCGCTGGCATGCAGTTTGTGTTTACAGCGAAGCCTCAGCTGGACGCGACCCCACGTCCTGCAGCAAGAATGTTGGGAAGCAGCTCCAGGACTGGATTCCTTCTGGGGTTCGGAGATGCAGCAGCAAACCAACACATTTAAACTGAAGTGAAAGAAACTGCACTGCAAAAAATACAATAACACATTGTAGCAAGTATTTTTGTCTAGTTTTCAGTGCAAATATCTTGGAATAAGACAAAACTAACTTACAAAAAGCTTCTCAATAAGATATAGCAACTTGTTTAAAGTAAATAATTCCTTAAAGGCAATCTAGTATGCTTCTTTGAACGCGTTAGGATGGTCTATGGTCTATACAAAACATGGTCATTAGTCAAAATCCTTCCTGAATGAGATTTCAGTCTGGTCAGTTATGAATATTTTAAGTTCATTTCAGAATGAGTTTTTTTAAGGATGTCTTGTCACTTTAAATCCAAATAAGCTGTTGCTGGCGACGCCACCCAGCTCAACGTTTACCCTCACATATGAAAATGACTGCAAACAGATGTTTGAAAAGCAGAAATAGAGCCTCCTGCTCAACTGATTAGGATGCAGCAAGTAGTTTCTGGATGGAAAGTCAGCAACTAACCACTCATTTTTTTCCCCCAGCAGTCATTGTACGGCACATACAGTCATGAAACCAGCTGACCAAACGTGCTAGAACTCCGCTTGGGTTGCTAGGTAACGGGTCTGGGCTCGACTGCTAGGTAATGGCAGAGCGTGACAATGTTTGGGAGGATTTTGAAACGGCTGTATTTCAAGACGCCAAAAGATATGAACTTATTGCCCAAAAAACGATGCGCGTTATTTTCAAGCATCTGTTCTGTTTTAAGAAGCAGCGAGACACAAAACCGTACAAAATGTTTATGAAATGAAAAACGCTTGTTCCACTGATGACAAGACTTTCTCCCTGTGTAAGTGAAAAAATTAACACTGAGGCATGACTGACTTAAAACAACCTCATGTGGAATATTTGTATTATTTCAAGCACCAGAGAAGAAACTAGACAAAAATACTTGCTAAGATTAAATTTTTTGAAGTGAAAATATAGCGTGAACCCCTATTTTACCCTGATTTATATCTCCAAATCACAGTTTTTGATACAAAAATCTGTAATGAATGATTGCATTAAATGAGCTCGATATAATGAGGAGATCTGGGCTCAGAAAAAGTCAGGGTTGCTGTAAGCCGGACGTCAAGATATGTTGCAAAGATGGAGAACTGCTGATAAAGAGATCCAGAGGAAGGTCTGCAGGGAAGAAACAGCAGATGAGGGAGAGATGTGAAAGATAGACGAATCGCGGGACGAAGGCTGGTCCTGTCAGCAACAGGACAGAGGTACGACAAATACTGGAAGAAGGAAACAGACAAAAGCGTTGAAATATTTGAAGTAAAACGTTAAACAAAGTGGAGCAGAACAAGACGGTGACACAAAGCAGATGGAGATAAGACGGGATGAGGGAGGGAAAGCTGGAAAAAAGGTGAAAGGAGCCATAAATCAAAGCGGACACACAAAGGAGATGTTATAAAACATGTAGGGGAAATATGAGGCTTGGTTCTCCAAACAGAACCAGATTGGAACAAAAAGTGTCTAATTGAAGGATGATGGATGGAGCCGGCAGGAAGGACTCGGAGTTAAAACTTAACACCCTGTAGAAACAGCTACCCATAAATCAGCTTAACTTCTCCGTGTCGTTTACATACGAGCAGCGAAATGTCAGAATCGCTGCAGATTTATCCGGCAGAAACTCACCGCAGCTCCGCTCCATCAATTCAAAGTTTTCTGAAGATGTAGTAGAAAGTACACACAAGTGGTCAGAGCCAAATCTGAAGTTTATGTCTTTAAAATCTGTGGAGCCACAGCGCTTTGCAAAAGCATTCACACAGCTGCAGCTTTTCCCACATTCTCTCCGACAAGCTGCAACCAGAAACCTCAGCGCCTTTTACAAGATACAACAACCTGAAGAAGCAGGAAGAGAAAATTAAATCTGGAAAGTGTGGCTTGCTGTAGATAAATGCAATATCAAACTAGTTTTGACATTTTTGTGTTGCAGAATCTGAAAGCAAAAGTGTCGGAACAATCCGCTTCTGACATTTGCAGTAAGACGAAGAGCAGAGCAGCAAAAAATAAAGCTGCACCGGAGAGTTTAATATTTTGGGCGCCTCTATTCAGAGAAATGGGTTTCCATCCAGAATATCCTTGTCGTCTGTGTGAAGGCGCATTAGCTGCTCTCATTAATAATCGCTGCTGTTGCCCTGTCCTCTTTCTTATTCTCCAGCCTCCTGGGGAGCCCAGAGGCTGAATTCAAGCTTCACTCTGGGATTGATGAAATGACGACTCTCAGGAACATTCAGCAGCAGCCCAGGCGATTTGGGCGAAAGAAAACAAAGTTTGCAGAAAGAGAGGCAGAAAAGAACAGTTTGATTGACAAGTTTATGGACAATTAGCGGATAAAAAGCTGCTTTAGTTTTTAGCGCAACATACAATTACATCATTTGACTGCCTGGCTCTGAATTCCCAGATTTCCCAGCAGTTCGCCTCGGTGGTCTGGGCGTTCTGCGGCTTTGACCGAGCCGCGTTCCCGCTACTGGAACAAGAATAGTAGCCACTCTAACCCGGCTCAGTCATGCCAGCATTACCATAAATCAAAAGCAGTAATCAGGGAACAGGCAAACACTGTCACAGAGCTGCCATTAGCTCTGAGATGTGTCGTTGTAATAACTCTCTGCGGTGCAGAGGTTTGATGTCAGGCCGGCCTCTGTTACATGTCCTCATCTCAGCCTTTCACCCACGATGTGACTAATATGTTTTTATTTGATCTTTTGCAGACAAGTCAGCTGATTAATAAACATAGATAAACATAATGAGATGTTTTTATTGTTCTGCTAATAGTGTAGCTGAGTCAGGAGCAGAGGAAGTCATAAATCCTCCTGTAAATTTAATATTTTGTCTTTTAAAGTATTTGTGACCTTTTCAACAGTGAGTAAATCAGGCGAGGTCGTTATTTAAGAAGATGGACGACACATTAGGCAGCAAAAAAAAAACAATACTATTGTCAGTAGAGACGGGACTGAGAGACAGACGGACGGTCGGATGGATTCTTTAAAATCTGTTATTAGTTTGTTAGCCCCAGTTTGAACAGAAGCTATTCCTCTGTTCAAACTGGGGCTAACATCTGCATCAATAGCCGCTAGCAGCTAGCTAGCTAAGAGCAAACAGACGGTTAGCATGCCGCTACAGCCGAACTCATATTAAAATAACCTAAATGAGATCATATTTGTGTGATTTATAGTGAACGACAGCTACATAAAGTCCGCCTTGGTCGTTAAATTTAACATGTTGGTCTTTTTACAGCCTAAAGTTGACAAGCGACTCTAAACAAGCATGTAATACTGACGAAAACTGACGAAACCTTTGCAGATAAAATTAGTGTTTCTCTGTCTTATCACATCATATTAAATCGTTCTGACCCATTAGCTCTCATCTGGCTTTTTTACTCTTACAAATATAATTGCTTATATAGAAACGTTTCACCTTTGTAAAATATGTAGAAGTGGTGCTGCGTGAGTGTAATGTTTCTACCTCTCTGTAACATTGACGCAAAATCAACTGAAATTATGTATAAAAAATACTAACAATGATCATTTGTCACTAATTTCGTTTGATCCACGTTCAAAGAAACCAACAAATCATCCATTCTGCAGCAGAAACTCAACTCATCCAGCTAAAGGATAAAAACCGTTATCATTTAGCAGCCATTGTTGTGTAAAATCTCCTCTCCTCTCTATGAAAGGATCCAAGACGAAATCATCTCTCTGTCTGCTAAACAGTGTCACAGCTGCCCCTCCGGCGACAAATGGCCCATTATCTCATTCCCACAAACACACACGTGTAGCACATCAGGACGAAATGAGAGTTTCAAGCTCTGTGTCCACATGCTGAGACGCGTGTCGACTGACGGGGTGACGTGATCCCTGGCCCAGATATCGACACAATCCGAAACATGCACACTCAACATAGTGAGAGGATTTTGGTATCGACGGGTCGTAGCACACATGCCGACTGGATGAACAGAAAAAGTTTGGGTGTGAGGAGGAGGATTGGGTTAATTGGACTGGACTTCCTCGGCAGATACCACTTCAAACCAAACTCAGGTTGAATATTGTGTCATAATATTAACCACATTATCTGAGAGAGAAAGTCTGCATGAAACAGCCACAACGTCACTTCTTCCATCATCTGCATTTAATTTGAGTAGTTTTTCATATCTGATTTACAAAACGATGCCTATTTAAAAAATTGAATGTAACTTTTAGAAAAAATTTTTTTTACACATTTGTTGAAACTGTTACCTTGTAGTGACAGAATATCATAAAATAGATAATGTGTGAAAAAAAATAAAGCTTCTCTGCCTTCTCCTCATGCTACCAAGAAACAACCAATCAGAGCCAGGAGGCGGGTCTTAGGTCATTTCTGATGAGGTGGAGGAGACTAATCTGTTCACAGATTATCTGTCTCATACTGTCACAAGACGGTAATTACTTTAAAAAAAAAGAAAAAATGAAAAAAAAAAAAAAAGTTTTCTTCTTTTTAAAGTGAGATACTTCGACTTTAAGGAGTCATTTATTTAAGGGGGAAAGAGAAAAAAAAATCACTGGATGACTTAATGCAATTTAAAAATATAAAATGTAATTTTCCAACATTTCATCCAATCCAAATGCTAAAAATGCATTTTTACATTCAAAAGTCAGACCACCATCTACTTTTACCTATTTCTGAAAGTAAACAAAAATTTTGTTCAGTTTATAAAGATTAAATAATAAATTTAGAACCTGGTATTACGGCAAAGGTGCTTTCTCCATCTAATCAAAGTGAATAAAATAAACAACAAAACCAAAACTAATTCCTTACAATAAGCTCAAAATTACCCCAATCATGATGAAGAACATCTGCAATACTGTAGAACATAATCGCAACTAAAATCTGGAAACGCAGCATCCTACCAGCCTGCTGCTTATTGCATCCGACCAATTAGCTAAATGCCCAAAATGTCAAATCTAATATAATGGCACTAATGGAGACACAAACGCAGCCAACCAAAGATATGAAGGGGAGGATGGATGTGCGGAAGTGGTGATGATGGAACGAAAGAGAGACGAAACTGATAAAGACCACAATGACATCGAGGAGCAGGCAGCAGGAAAGAGAAGAAGACAAACACGAAACCCACCACAAATTGAACAGGCCAATTCTGATGGAGCTAATGGACAGGAAAACCACAAAATGAGACTTTATAGGAGCTCAGAGGAGGAGAAGCAGTTAAAAAACATAAAATAGAGGAAGTCGGCCTATTTTCCCATAGAGCCGTGTTAAAGTGGACAAGTAAATGTTCTCGCTCATATTAGGGCATTAAAAACACATTGAGGTGCATTTCTGTTTCCTCAGATAGCAAAAAAAAAAAAAAAAAAAAATCATTTTCCTTTCAATTTCAAAACAACATTTGAGGGTTTTTCTCTGCATTTGTCTTACCTGTACGCCCCCTGCTACCCACGTCAAGTAAAACCCATTGTCGTCGACTTTCAGGGTCCCCAGGACGGGTAAAGAGTTGTATTCCTAGATGACAGAAAACGAGACGTTAAAGCAAAACAAAACACGACATCTCCTGGTTCAGCAAATTTAAAAGGTTTGTTTTAGGTTGTGGATGCCATTTCTTTTACTGTTACTTCATCTAGAGAATTGAGTTTTAGAAAAAAAAAAATTTTTTATAGAGCAAAACTGCATTACTTTTGCATCTCTAATATTTCAGTAGCAGTCAAAACACATCGGCTCATTTTCCTAACAGATTGTAGTTGCTCAACCTGATAACATAAGACAATCATAAAACTAAAGCACAGCTAAAGGCTTACGTAACAAAACATTGCATTATGTACTTAAATTTTGGAGGATTTAGATAAGTTATTGGTAAAATTAATAAACAACATCGAATAGCTGGTGTTCATAAGTCCTGGTTGAATCAGCGACTGACTCCATACGTTTCTATATGTTTATCACTTATCAGAACTTGAATTAATTTATTTTTTCTCAAAATTCTACACACAAACACCTCACAATGATTATTTTTGCAATTCTATTAGTAATAGAAAACCAAGAAAATGGAGTTCTACCAAATCCTGAAGGAATGAATGTAGACATTTTTTAGAAATCTTTTTGCAAAGTAAATAAATAAAAGTAAAGAGAAATCACACTGATGGCCGGAGACAGTAAAGGTTTGGTTTGATTTTACGATCTGATTCACCGAAGCACAATTAATTTATCTAAATTTTGTTTGATTGTTTTAATGTGGGTTGAATTGGCAGGTTGGTCTTTGGTGACCTTTGCTGTTTTTTAAATTATCTTAAAAATAAAGACAGAAACAAAAAAAAGGTTGCTGCAGAAACGCAGCAGAGTTTATGGACGCCATGTTTTGTTTTCTTCTGTAAATGTGGCTGTTTGATCTTTGGTGACCTTTGGAAACATTCATTAATAAATTTTAAAAGAGAGCAGCACAAACAAAATATTTGTGCTGCACAAACATTTTTGTTTAGTTTGAAGAAGGTCAATGTGGGGAGCAACTGACTGACATTTAAACCAACAGAAGCAGAAACATTCACATTTATTTCTAACACATAAAAGAGAAGAATATCAATCTTGTCGCTATTTGTTGCTGAGGAATCAAGCTAAATTAAACAAAACAGTAATTTGGTGGATAAATAGTGACTGAAACGACACGTGGAGCAGCGGCGACATCGGGTTGTGGTGCCATGTGTTTACTTTTGTTCTGGTGCTCCGCCGGCTTGAAGGTCTCATTCATATTCAGCATAATGACGGCACAGGAACCCAAATCAACATGTCAATGGCATCATCATTATGGAGTCATACAACACACACACACACACACACACACACACACACACACACATACACACACACACACACACACACACACAGAGCGAGAGAGAAAGGCAGTTACACTCAGACAATAATACAGTCCAGACATGGCGGAAAACAGCGACGACACAGATTGTTTTTAAAGTGACGGATGTCTCAGGGACACCAGTCACTACAACTACTACTGCAGCATGAAGAAGGTCAAAAAGTTGCTTCTCCAGACATTTATTGGTGTCTTAAGTTCCGTTACGCTGCTCTTGGCAGTTGGTGGTTACCGTAGCAACCGGTCACCAACAGCTCCCCCCGTTTTGTTAACTGTTGGGCAGAAGCTTCCGGATTACGGTGAGTCGCCATCTTGATTTCGTCCCTCGTCAGAATAAATACAGTGAACCCGAGTGCGTCTGCCGCCAAACGGTCGACCCACTCTGGGTTCTGGAAGGGTTTCAGAAGAGCAGCAGTAACGATGGTGGAAATTTAACAAAGTGTAATCTGGGCTAGCTAAACGTTTGGTACTCAAGCGTGAAAATCACCAAATAATTTCAACAAGTCAAACTGAGAATGCAGCAAAAACAAACCGCATCTTTATACGACCCTAAAATTACTATTTATAATAGTAATACCAGCGTCAAGCTGAGCCAAGGTTTTAGCCAGTCACTCTCAATATAAAGCTCGTAATAAAACCTTAAGTGCTCTATAATTATTAGCTATTATGACTAAGAACGTACCTTCACTTTAGGCTCCAAGGGTGGCTAAAGATAAAACAGGGCGACGGTTTGAATTGGCAGGAGGATGAAAGAAAGAGGGAGGATGAAAACCAGGTGGGAACGATGGAAAGGAGGATGGGAGGGAAAAGAAAAGGTTGAAAAAGAAGAAACAAGTCAGGAAAACAGAATAAAACCTGATGGGGCATCTCAGTTCAATGTGAATTAACTAAAATAGTTTCATATTTGTACATCAGTCCTAAATTGATAATCCCCATCATGTTGTTTAGCAGTATAATTGGATGCCTTAAAGAGCAAAAATAATCATGCTTTAGAGCCAGAAAACCTTAAAATATGAAACATAAACTATCAAACATGAATCTTTTAACCCTGATAAGTAATTTAAAACCTTAGTTTCTCTGATGGTTGAGTTCTATCCCCACCCTAAGCAGGAATGTACTCGCATATATTGATGATCTTGTGGTGTCTTCAATCATATCATCTTGAAATTTCGCACAATCACAGATTGCTTTCTTGGCAAAAACAGACCAAGTGAGCACTTAACTACAAAAACGTGTCTTTATATGACACCCTAGTATCTTTGTTAAAGTAAACAAGTAAATATGGAGGACTTTTCACTCTATCCACACAATTTTTAAGTCTTTGTGTCAATTTTTATCATATGTGGATTTAACTTGAAGTGTGTTCTTGACAATGTTTTGATTGCTGCATTGTGACCCTCATAATCACTGCATGCCATTTAAACATTTTAAAAACTATTCCAGATGCAACAAAATGCTCCACAGGTGGCATATAAACAAGTCTAGCACGATGAATTACAGGTAACTGGGTCAAAAATAAAATAGAAAGAGCTTTAAAAACAGTATAAAAGCCGTCTAGAAGCTGAAACAATACACAAGTAATCCTACCAGTATAAACCAGTTTTTCCACACTAAACCAGTGCAGGAAGTCTGTTTGAAGAGATTTGCTTTCAGAAGCTTTTCAATTGTTCAGATACCTGAGCAGACGACAAAACAGCAACAGAAAAGGATATATAAACTGCATGGTTCTTTAGATAAATATGCATTAGAGTAATAATGCTGGTCAGAACTGAAGCAGACGCCAGAATGTAATTGGTTCAAATTAGTTTTTGTTGGCAGTGATCATTCTCCACTGTGTTAAATTTAACACAGTGGAAAAATAATTGAACAGAAATAGTTTTATTGCTGGGAAATAGAATCGACTTTCTCGACAAATCAAAATTTTGGCTTTTAAAGATTTAATTTTTGGAAAATCTGGATTTTCCATAGTTCAGAGTGATGTCAACGCGCTCACGGCAGCCATCTTGGTTAACAAGTGTGTTTCACAGCTTCTATTTATTTGGACTTTGAAATCAGGTCAACTCTGACACAATATAAGGGCCAAGCTATAATTGTACAATGTCATAAAATTACAAGAACACCATCATAATATTTGGAGAATGACGTAGTGATTTTATGAAAACTAAAACACAAGAAATAACAAAAACATAAAATGAGAAATGTTGAGCATCTTGTGAAGTTATATTTTGGTACAAGTTTTTCAACTAAGGAAATATTTAATCTTTTAACACATCATGAACAAATTAATATCAGTAGAAGGATTTTGATTCAATTAAACAAACAAATGAGTCTATTTAAAAGAAGGAAAAAAAATCACACAAGCTGAGCTACTCATGTCAGATCATAACTACTTTTTTCATTAAGACCCTTTTTCACTAAATTTTAATTTTGTGTCTTTATTCTGCTAATATTGTGACTATACTTTTGTAATTAAGCTAAAATTCTTGTAGCCTGCATCTAATAGTCACACAACTCTCAGACAGGACAGTTGAAAAGCCAATTAATGTAATTTTCATTTTAAGACAGAAAGAGAGGAAAAGAAAAAACTTGATAAAAATGCACTAAAAAGTTGTAAAATTCTCTGTTTTTTCTTGTAACAGAGTCCTGAGTTAGAAGAGCAATAAGGACGACCTCGGCGATTTTAGAAAACATCATAAAGCCGCACTAAGCAACAATAATTTTCCTCTTTAAAAAAAGCAAATCATTTGCTTCAAACAAGACATCAAATCTCCTTCTGAAGCAAAAACCAGAAGGAAATTCTGGTCTGTCTTCACATAAGCCCCCTGACAGAGTAACATGAGCATAACCGGGATGAAAGGTGAACTCTGCTCTATAAATGACTGAACTCCTGACCTCGGTTTATTCACTGGGACAACCGGGGAGCCATTCGGTCCCAAATGTGCTGCTGTGATTACCATCTTAAGGCTCTGACCTCATGTCAGAGGCTCCCTTCAGACGGCGAGGGGATCCCCAAAACGTTGGAGCGGTGCTCCTCTTTGACTGACTCGCCGTCAGGTTTGTTTATCTTTTTACATGCTGAGCTAAAAAGACAACAGGACTGAGCTGAACGCACACCTCACTGTCCAGAGTAACTCAACGTCATAAATACTGACAGAACCTGGCTTTCTATTCAATGCATGTGCAGAAAATCAAAATGCTTCACTTGGACGCTGACAGCAAATTGGAGTATTACAAGAAAAATGTAACTTTAATCCAATTTGAGTTTAGCTTAATGTGAGACAGATTCACTTTCCCAAAACAAACCACTTTTTATTCAGCTTCAACTGCAGATTGTAGATCTGAGATAACACTTTGGTCATCAGAAATATTTTAAACAACGGCGCAGCGACTCCTCGATTGGCTTCAAAGTTGGAGAAATATATTTTTTAACATAAAAAGATGATGTGAGCAGAAACAATGGAGCACAAAAGCAGCACAAAGATTTAAAACTGTAAGTAACAGAGATAGTCCAGAAGAGGCGGTTTGCAACATTTGTTACATTTTCAGCTGCTGCGGTTCGCTTTCATACTGCACTGTGCCAAATTATTGAAAAACCTTTTTCCCCTCCTGGCCTGCGGTGGCAGTGCACCAGGAACCCCTGAAAGAAGCGACATAAAAACCTCAGAAGAAGAGGTTTTCTTCTGAGCGCAACTTTCTTCTTCACAAAATGTAAGAAAAAAAATGGAGTAGCGTCAGATTTTAGCAGTTGAAGCATTTCTATTTTGTCGTTAGCAAAAGTTATTTCTCCTGCTAGAGTTTTTGCATTTGTTTTGCTTATATTTACCCAGAATGCCCTGCCTTATAGTCCACTTCTTGGATTTGGAGCGGTCTTCAGTTCATTTGGGATTCACACTGCATCTGAAGCCCCAGCAGAGTTCACTTTTATCAAATCAAGAAGACAGAGGTTTATAAGCAGAGCAGCGTTACGCATTCGCACCTCCCCAAATGATCTGCCCTGTCTAGGCAAACAAACTAGAGTTTGATTAAAGCAAACAGGACTAAAGCAAAGTAAACAAAATATCTTTGGACTTCAGTGCCTCATTTATTATACATTATAAAAAATAAAATAAAAAATTAGTATACCATTGTAACTTGTTTCCATTTATTGATTATTACCTATTTTACATGTTGTCCAGCAGTTTGGTCATTGCATGTTGTGTTTTTAATGGTTCTCTCTTCACTCTGTTTTCAACCAGTTGGTCACAAATTTCCAGTTGGAGTCAAATCGTTGTTCACTCAGATGTGGGATGTATGGACTTGATCCTTATTATCTCTGGACTAAGTTCCGGTAAGAACTGGTTGGGAGATGAAATTACACGTATGCAAATTATGGCACGCGCACATCATTGTGTTTGGATTCAATTTTGCATGACTTGCAGGACGGTTTTACATACGTTACAGTCAACAGTTGTTTGCTTGTGATGGTTTTCAATTGGAAAACCCAAAAGTGTCATTCAATACCTCCTTATATCACCAAAATACTATGTAAATGATTTTTAGTTTGTTAATTCAGTGAAACATGATCCTTTTTGTTAGATTACGACTTAAAACATTTAGCTTGTCTTAAATTGGTTATTGGACCTAAACCATTTATTTGGAATTTCCTTAAGTTAGGAACAAATTTTTTATTTTTGTATTTAATTGTGTGTAATTACAGAATGAATCTTTAAAAACACTATTTTTACACAAATGTCACCAGGTATGATTTTCCACTGATTTTCCACTGAATATCTACAAATAACATTTCTATGTCAGGGACGTCCAAATGTTTTACTACATAAGGCCAATGTTATCAAGGTGGAAGAACCACCAGGTCACAAAAGTCTGATTTGTAGTTTCATTATTAAAAAATTACTGTGAACATGTTTATAATCAACTGCTAAACAAACAAAATCTGTATTTATTTGATTGTCTACTTAAGTTATTTTATTTGATTTATTTGCAGGTGTGTCGGCCTCCCGTAAACAGAACAGTGTTCTGGTCTCCCCAGTGAAATGCTAGGACAGTAGAATGTGTTGTCGTTTTACGAAGCGATATGCAGGAAATCTGGAATTACTTAAAAAGCTAAACATGGACAACTGACTGGGGCATTACGACTCAAGTCCAGTCCATTACTGGACAATTTGATTAAGCTGAAGTCGTCCAGTTATGGTCTTCAACTGGATTTGTTGTCGCTTCTTTGTAAAATATCCCAGTTTACCTGAGGAACCCAGTTTTTCCTCGTTCAAACCTGCTGTTCTCCTACAGCGACTTCATTCCTGGTAAACTTGGTTTAATTGGGCATCAAGATTGTAAGAATTGTTCCATGTTCAGTTACTACAGTTCACTTCCACACTACTCTGTGTAAAACGATCCAAACTCTTTGAAAAACCTGTTGCCGTCCTCATCTGTGGTGCCGCTGCACCAAGAACCAGTGAAGGAAACGACACGAAAAGCTCTGAAGAAGACACGGAGGAACTTCCTTCCTTATGAAATGGCAACTAAAATGGAGTGCCATCAAATTTTCACAGCTATAGGATTTCTTAAAGACTATTCTCTAGAGTCTCACGTTCGTTTTGGTTGCATTTACCCAGAATTCTGTGCGCTATAGTCCACTTCCCGCTTTTGGAGCGGTCTCTAGTCCACCTGGCGTTCACATTCACACTGAACCAGAGTTCACTTTAATGGTACCCAGATCTTGACTTTTAGGCAGACCAGAGTTCGCTTTTTGTATCCTCATTGGAGTTCAATTGCGTATTCAACAAACTGGACTTTTGTGGCAAATGAACCGGAGTTTGCTTGAAGTAGATTGAACTGGTGTGAATGCGTCCTATGTGTACTTCTAAACTGTGCTTGATGCTCCCTCTGAAACTAAGGGAAAGCCCTGTCCAAGAAAATCAATAGAGCATGGCCTCTTCCCACACCTTGTTGACTGTACATGACCCCCGCGGTGTGTTTCTGTGACAGTGGGTGGCGGGTCTATAATCAGAGCCCACTCCCTCATTAACAGCCATACGGAGGAGCTTTCTGAAGTCTAGCTTTGCTTCCTCATACTGGCCTTTTCATGTCACACAGCTTGCAAACATTTCCATCTATTTCTTCTGTCTTAAACTACCTACAGGGTTCTTGAGGCTCTGCGGACTCTCCATCCATCCTAATGTCCTGACCCCCTCTGACAAATGGCTTCATTACTAGTCTTCACTGTCAAACACCCAGAGTCGGAGTTGAGAGACCACCCTGGGGCTGATGTTTTATACCAACCGGCTAACGAGCCCCTCTTGAAAAATCACAACCCTTCCAGGGCACACAAGTTTGTCTTCCTACCCATATAAGGACGTTGTATTGATTTCCATTCATTTTACTAAGTGCATTTATTCCTAATCCAAACATTGTTCTTAAAGGTGATCTATCATGCTTCCTTGAACATGTTAGGGTAGATTAATGGGCTAAACAAACATTCTCATTAGATTTTTTTCACAAACGAGAAAAAATGAGATTTTATCCTGCTTGCTTCTTATTTTAATCTCCTTTCAGGATGAGCTGTTTTAGGGCGTCCTGTCACTTTAAATTCAGACAAGCTGCTGCTGGTCACACCCCCCAACTGAAACATGGCCACTAGCTAAGGCTCTGCAATTTGGCTGAAAAACTTATTACAATATAAGAGTTTCATATCAGTGAATAGATGATTATTAGTTTTTTGGTTTAAATATCTGAAATACTGACAAACTTGTTATTCAACAGGTTGTTGCTAGGTAACAAAAGAGTGCTTTTTTTTAACCAAGGTTGCTAGGTAACCAAGAGTTAATGCCACCATGAGGTTGAGCTCTCATGGTCTTCCCTCTGCCTACATCTCCCAGAATGCTGTGCTGTTCTGGATCAGAGTTTAGTAAATATTCTATATATCAAATATTGAATATTTGAAATGTATATTATCTTTTGATACTGATCAGCGATATATATATTGATTTATTACAAACAGATACATCTTTGAACAGCAGAAACGGCGCCTCCTGCACAACCAACAACAACGTGGCAAATGGTTTCTGAATGTTAAGTCAACAACAAAACACAGCACAACAGCAGTAAAACCAGCTGACCAAACATGCTGGAGCTTGGCTTGGGTTGCTAGGCAAGAGCGCAGTTCCCGTCAAACAGTTCATTTTTCAGAAACATTAACTTATTTCCCAGAGAAATTGTGTTTTTTCAAGTGCTTAGGCGGTTTTTACATGCGGTTGAGACCCAAATGGAAGCACAAAAATATCCAAAAAAGGTTTTTTGGCATAAATAACAACATATAATTTACCTTACTCAAAACCTAATTTGATTAAGCAAATCAAATTTCCTCTAAGCCCTTAAAAAGAGGATTCCTCTGGTCTTGTCCTCATAAACAGGTCATCAAGTCAATGAATATACCAGACACAGTCACACAAATGAGTATACACACATTACTTTGAAACAGTGCAGCTGTTTTTTCATTGCTTTAATATGCCTGTCAGTGTGTGAGTCAGGAGAAAGCCATTTCTGTGGAAGCTGATAAAAGTGGCTGGTTTCAAGCGCACCTTTGGTGGGCCCGGCCTCTCTCTGTGCTCGGTGGCAGTGAGATCTATGTGAGCATAGTTCAGCTGCTGCTTTGGCAATATGCTGAAAGTTGATGACAGCCGGTGACCTTTGCACTCCACCGAGAAAAGAGGGAGGAGACGGAGGTGGAAATGAGCTCAACAGAAAGCTCACTGCTGGTTAGCGCTATCGTCACATGGCGACGATAGTGATTACACCAGATAAATAGTGATTAATCTAGATAACCGGCAGTTTTTGCTAAGTCTCGATAAGATCTCTGTTAGCTGGGTCTGGTTGTGTTCACCCTGAGTACTTCTGGCTGCTGCTCTCCCTGCTGCACGCTTTATTTCTTCACTCCGCTCATTTAACTTTCATCTTTCTACAGTTGAACCCCTTAATTTGTAGATGTTCTGCACAATCAATAATAACCGTGTGTGCAGAGGCAATTTCCACTTTTCTGATTAATTTACACACACACACAAAAAAAAAAACACAACAAAATGTTAATCAGCTAGCCTGACTTGGCTAGTGCGTAGATACATAAAAAACATGCTAAGCTATCAGGAAAAGTCTGTTTTGTTAGGAATATAATTTACTTTCTTGTCATTTGCATATGGAAAATGTGACACTTTTTGGTTTCTTGTCAAATGTGGTTTCATGTTCTGCTTAAATTATAGTTGAGATTATGTTTTTAGGTCTCCTACAAACTATTTAGCTATGTTTTCCCTCCTTTTTTAAACGGCTATCAACTTATTAATGATGAGAAAAACATAAAAATATTATAAATTAGTTTTAAAACCTAAGGTTTCTAAATAACATACTAAAGGAGCATCTAATTTCACATTAGCTCTTCCCTAACATCAGTATAAGTGACTTTAAAACACTATTAAATAGAATAAACTCTTGTAGTGTCTTCCAAATTATAATTAAACTCCAACATAAACTGGCCATGACAAATGAAATATTAGAATATTACAGAAAAGATATAAGCTTCTGCTTAATTCAACAGTTAATACATCTGATAAATGTGTTGAACAATGTAAAAATATCAATTGTGTGCTTTTAAATTATCCACCCTTTAAACAAAACAAAAGAAAGAGGCTCGACCAGAAACAAATTTAACAGGAACGTAAACAGGCAGGAAGCAAACGAGTGGGAAAAAGAGCGAGCAAGAAATGTCAGAATAATGAATGAGGAAGAGATTAGTTGTAAGATAAACACGAGCAGCAAAGCTTGGACTGAATGGAGTCAAGTTATTACCACAGCTCAACAGCACAGATGTCAGGACCACGCTTCACATGTGGCTGTGGTTGACCTTTCACCTCTCGCCCTCCCTGCATCCCGGGCTCGTTTCTCACCAACCTGACAAGACGTCAGGAGCGTTTCTAGACTTGGTGTCACACATTCACAACATCCTTCTCTCTTCGTTCTTCTTTTAATCTCTGAAACATCTGACAAATCGGAACTTGTTCCTTCGACATGCAACACATAATGAACCCCAGCAGGAATGTCCTACAGATACTGACAAGTTTGCATAAAAATTATGTCATTTGAAATGGAAACATAAAATTATTGTTTTTAAATAAATAGTGCGCCGTGATATAATCATGCTGGTGCCAAGTTGATAGGCAAAGCGTGAGAATAAAAGCAGAAATACGAGTCTGAACATGGCGGGAGTTTGTCTCTTCATGCTCAACTCTGATTTTTAATTTCTTCCTTGCGTGAATGTTCATGCTAATATTCACTGAAAATGGCCGAAAGCTAAACAGACATGAGATGCTAGAACTATAAACACACAGGTTGCAAACACTACCACATGTAGCCAAAGACTCAGTTTTGCTAAATTTCTTTTTTAGGTAATAGAGCAGATTTTCAAAATTATTAACAAAAAGTTCTCTCTTTTTTTATATGACTTAAGTCTGTTTTGATACAAACTAAAAATGCTAGCTTATGCTACCTTTTACGATAAACATCGACTGGAATACGTCAAATCTTTCACACAGAAGTTTGACTGCTGTCACATTTCATAAGTAGAATGAGCAAACATGCTACAAAATAAAATAATCGGATTTTCAGCAACAGCTTTAACGTGGGCATCAAGATCTAATGAGTGCATGTAGCCTCAGTTAGCTTCACATCAACTTAAGAGCAAGTCAAAATCACCAAATCTGTTTTTGTTTGGTAGCAAATGACCAATTAGAGCTCACTTATCAGCTCCACATCTAAATTCCATGTAAAAATGTTTCCTCTTTATAACAGAGGTTATGCAATTTGTTTGTTTGTCTTTCAGCGAAGACGTTCAGCCCAAACCAGATTTACAGTTAACCTCTAAAACAGCAGCATTTAAATAGTTTCCCGCTTGGACAGGACTCAGAAAAGCATCTGCGTTGACTGGATCACTGTGAACATTTTGACCATTTGTCACGTTCTCATGTCGCACAGCAACTTCCTGGTGTTTGATCTCCACGTCGAGCCATTGCAGCTACTCGTTTACAAACAAGAGAAAATATCAATCTTCTCTGTGATCCTTTCAAAAGAAGCAAAGAAATAAAAAACTCAAAGTATACCTAAACTTGTAGCGGCCGGGTTTAACAAGCTGCGTTACCATCTGCCCTGCAGCTGAGCAGACCTCAAAGTCATTTAGATTAAAACCCACTAAGAGCCAAACAGAAAATGGCCCAGATTACGCATGTGTCTGCACCACTAAAACAGGCTTGTTTATATGGCCGAACAAGGAAAAAGGGCTTTCAGACTAAATGATGGAAATTAGAAAAGCAAAAGCCTGAATATTGGAGAACAGTGCATGTTTTTCAGTTTGGATTGACACAGAAATACTGACATAAAGGAAAAAGGAGATAATTTCTGGCCGAAAATTAGAGTTTGAAGTGAAATGCGGCGCGGCTTGTAGGATTGATTCAGTATCCACAAAACTTATAAGCCTGAAATGTATGTTTTTATGGCCCTCCGTCCCTAATTTAGCTCAACATGAATATGAAAGGAAGCCAGGACGTCCGATTTCCAAAAGGTAACATGTGATTCCATGTGACGGTGTGTGCAGGTCCAGATTAAAGTAACTACATTAAACTGGATAAACTAATCAGCTACACAACTTTTCTCATCTGGTCAAAAAAAAACAAAAACAAACAGGTAGAAAAGTTTTATTGTACAAAAAATAAGCAAAAGGTTGTGTTTTTTGAGTAATTTGCTGAAATTAAAGGAATCCCAGAGTTCAGCTGCAGCGTAAACTCACTTCCAAATCACTGACGGAGCCCTAAAGCTGCGCTGCAGACAAGCAGTCTGAAGCGCCTCGCTTAATTGGTTGTTTGGGAGGAATTTTAACTGGATTCCAGTTGGAATCTGCCTAAATTGAATTGCGGCCGGGCTGCACTGGGCCGGGCTGGAGCAGCGCGACAGAACCAAGGGGAAAAAATGGTTTGGCTCTGGAGCCTCACAACAAGCTCAAACAGGAAGTCATTCAACACACAACCAGTAAAAAGAAACGAAGACCAGGCGTGCACAAACACATATGAGCACATGTGTACGCGAGCCAAAACACGGAAGAAGGAGTCCATTTGGAATGCATTCCTGCTCCTCCTCCTCCCCCGTCCTCGCATGAGTCAGGGCGTCTTTCTGTTCGTCTCGCAGCCTGAAGGCCTTTGGAAAACTCCGCAGTGAATTTTACAGACAGAGAAAATATCAGAACCCAAAACAAAAACGGGGAAAAAGCAGATGTCGAGGGAAAAAATGCAACCAACAGTTGAGATTATCTGAGAAAGTTGATGTTTAAAACACACAGATCCACAAACTGAGGGGACGAGATGTAAACAGACAGGAGTTCCCCAAGGCACTTTTTCTGGACACCAGTTCTTATCAGATTTGAACAAATAGATTACTTGTCAGGTAACACAGGATGTACTCTGGACCAGACTGGCTTATCGAGGCAGTAGCCCAGGGCGCCAATTTCTTTGGGAGGATAGAAAGATTTGCAATTTTTTATTATTATTTTTTTAATAAATGTGTGCCAACATTGTACTTTAAAAGACTAAATAAATGTGACCTGCATTATTTATGAATATAAACAAAATTCAGATTGAAGTTGGAGATGATTTTTTTAGAAACAACATTGAATTATTGGCTGCATTAAACCCACCATGAATCAGTTAATATCAGCTGATTTAAAAGTCCACATATCAACGTAATGTAATCTAAATTAATAAAATAATTTTCCTGAATAGGGCCCCTCATCCCTGGACACCCGGCGTAACTTAAACGCTTTCTGAAACTTTTTGTGACCAAAATGGCAAATATTGACGTTTTACACTGAATTTGGTGGATTCGAATTGTTATATTTAATAGATGCAGAAAGCAAACACCTCAGGGACATTATCAATAAAAAAAACCTGTCACATGAAGAAAACAGCACAGCTTGTTTAATATGGACAACACGGCAACATTAGTACGGCTGTAAAATTAGTCCAAAACCAAATAACCAGCGGTTGCCGAGGGCAACGCGTCCACGTCAGCAGCTGGAAGAAAACTTACTCTGATGTTTACATACACCAACGTTTCCCCTCTGGTTGATATTTAATCAAAATAAACTGTTGCAGGTAAATTAACCAAATTTCAGCTGATGGTTTTTAGAAATCTGAACATACTAATTACTTTCCCTCAGGCGGAGAAAGCCCGGATGATGAGGATGTCATGGCTTTCTATTTGTAAATTAGCTTACCACATTTGAATAAATATGAGGAACACTTCCTGGTGTATTTCCTTGTCTGAAATCATAAAGATGAAAAAAGAAAAATGATGAGGAATCAAACTGAGGGGTCTGGTTTTATCCTTTCTGAAGGCACCACATTCATGTGATCAAGCAATTATAATGAAATAACAGACAAAAACCATAGAAAGATGCTCCAGAAATAATGGAAACACCTGGTGAAAACTTGATCAGGCTGCTTCAACAAGCAGTGACAATCACGAGTAAGGAACATTTTGTTTCCTCTCCTCTGTTTGCTGCCTCTTTAGGGGGACATGAAGCAGTGAAGATGCCAAGCGACGGGCAGGGAGGCATTTTGTACGTGTTTTTGAACGTTCACACAGTTAATCAGCAGCAGAAGCATTTCCTGGGAATTCCCTCTGAGAGAAACTGAAAGAGTTGGAGAAGCAAAGGAAGTATAAGAGCACATTTCAGTCACAGAAAAGAAAAAACCTCCAATGCACACAAAGACATGACAATGTTCTTTTTTTGTCTGATAATTTGGTTAAATCTTTGTTAGAATACCTGGACCAAGCTTTTTGCCTCAGTAAGATTGTTGGTGTCAAAGAGAACCAAACGAAAATTAAATTTAATGTCATCCAGATAAAAATCCAAATTTTCTCGCATCCTTTATTTTAAGAATTGGAGCACTGATGTTCATTATTACAGAATCAATATTGCAGACATGGGGCAAAGCTTCAAGCAGACAGCGCTCAAAAAGTGACAAAAATACACAACCAAAGGGATAAAAATGATTTAAATATCAGCATCTGTCCGTTTTCTGAACTGCTGTCAGAAAACGTCAGAAAAAGTGACGTTTTCACCCTCTGAACATTTAAACTGATGAAATCTGACAAAAAGTTTCACTTCCAGAGAACTACCCAACTTCTGACCAAACGATGGAAAAAAAAAAATCAACAATTTCTCATTATCTGACCTGCTAAAGCGACAAAATTTAACTTAATTCTTCACATGAAAAACTGACGGGAACCAAAAACTATTAAACAGGAATGAAAATTCAACCATATATCCCACTATGCAAACTTTAAAATAATCTATTGCATGTTCCAGTCTGCGAACTTTAGAACTTTAAATAGACATAGAACCACATGGACCAATTTACAAACTTTTAAAGTGACAGAAATTCAACCTCATGTCCCACTTTATGAACTTTATAAGTGATAGAAATTATGTTCCACTCTGCAAACTTTTAAAAGTGGTGGAAATACGACTGCGTGTTCTCTTAAAGTGGTGAACATTCATTTACAAGCCAACAGGCAGATGGAGCTTTCAGGGTGAACTTGTTGAATTTCTTGCGCAGCAAATTCTGAACTTATGAAGGAGAAACAAAAATGTAGCCGTTTCTATTCCAGCTTATAAACTCAGATTACAACATAAACTTTAACCCTCTTATAATCATAATTATGATTGGCCCATCTGTTTCTTTTTTTATTTCATAGCTGTAAAATTGTCAAAAAAGTAAATAAATTTAAAAAATGTGCATTGAGTCTGAATTTCTGCTTCTTTTTCCAGAACATCCATCTGATGGATGGAGATACTAAAATACTAAACACTTTCTGAAGTTGTTAAAAACATTATTACAATTATTATGATGATGATGTAAAATCTAAAGAGGCTTTTGAAACTAACTGCCCTGAATCAGCTGCAACTTTTCCTTCCTTTTTGAAAACAAGATTATATTTAAATGAGAAATTCTGAATAACATGACAGCATCCATTTACATCTGGCAGGTTTGACCTCCTGCAGGTGACCAAACCTTCACGATCACAACTCAACACAAACGCTGTGCATGCAGTCTGCAGCCTGAGCCTCGGTGTTAATCATTAACGGGTTGGACCGGGCCAGAACACCAAACCTCGCTGGCTGGTTGACTCTGGCTGTGCCTGTCAGGGTTGCCAGACACGAGGATAAACACACGGAAGGTAAAACGCAGACACCAAAACAAGCCTGGTGATGTTTTCAGGTGAGACCCTGAGCGTGATTTGCCCCACGCCCCTCGAACGCGTCCTGCTGAGACAGGTGCTCCAGGGACGCAGAAGTTGGGGGAAGTTACGTAAAGGTGAGGGAAAACCGGCTGGACTGGAAGTCAACACAAAACGGCGCATTTAAAACTCCGCTGGCGACGATGAGGGACTTTCTTTCTTTCTTTTCCTTTAAGGCAGAGTATCACATTAACACACAGTGAGCTCCTCTGTTCGGGACACGGTCCACGCACACCTGCGCTGTTAGTTATGAAACACACACACACACACACACACCAGCTAATCTCCAACTTATGCGTTTGAAAGCGCAGATTCAGCAGAAAGCACCTCACCTCTTCCCATCTGATGAACTTGCTCCCCTTCTTCAGCTCTTCGTGGACGATCACGGGTTTCAGCTGCAACGCGTGGACTCCCGGCTTGGCCCCGGCCATGACGAGGGACTCCCCTGCCCGGGTGCCAACGCCTTAAACCGCGGCTTGCGCTTGCGGGGCTCCCCGGGAGCGTATCGATCAGCTTCTTCCCTCCTCCAAATCTTCTTCTCCTTCCTCTTCTTCGCCTCCTTTCTTCCTCTCGGAGGCCCCTTAAAAGTTGCCGCGGCGCATGAGGAGCCAGATCCACACGGAGACGGGACCCACAGCCGCCGCTGTCTTCTTCACGTCCGCGTCCACGCACCCGCGGCGACGCGCCCTGTCTTCTTTCAATCACCGGCTCTGATTCATGTATTTGTTTATTGATCCCTCCTAAAAGCGCAGTGGAGATCCCCGTTTCCTCCTCCGGTCCATCTGGTCACAACTTTCCCCGCTTCCTTACTCTCTTGTCGCCTCTGAGGCGTTTCTTCTTCTTCTCTCCTCCTCCTCTCCTACCAGCATGTTTTCTGTGAGGGGAAAAAAAAAAAAAAAAAAAAAAAAAACAAAGAGAGAGGGTTGTTTTTTTGTTTTTTTTTGTAAAGGGAAAGGAGGAGGACGGCGTCAGATAGCGCTGAGTGACAGAGAAATGAGAGAAGCGAGAGGGGAGTCGCAGTTTGTGTGAAATGGGTGTGTTTAAATTAGTTCCTCTGCTGCTTTGTGTCTCTGCGATGGTAAAGCTTTGAGGACGTGAGACTGAAGCAGCTGTGCAATGTGCGAGATTGTGCAAAACGAGCGGTCTTGACCAATACTTGGTTCTTCAAACTTCCTGAAATTCTCTGTTTTTGTCACTGAAATGTTTCAGATGATTGAAGCTGCAGTGTGAAACTTTTACTCATTTTTTTAAAATGTCATTTTAGAGACAGCGGAGACACAATAAGTGAAAAAAGTCGAGCTCTTCTCTTTTGCCCAGTACTAACAACCAATCAGAGCCAGGTGAAGGGTCTTAGCGCTGTCAATCACCCTCTGTGTGGCGCTGCTCATCCGCTCCTTGCTCTCTGTGGCGCTGCAGTTAGCAGCTGTTGCAAACGCTACAGCTACTTAGCATGGCCACCAATGAAGGACCAATAAGATATTTCCAAGTTCTTTCCCTGTCATTAGCACATGTAGTAGCATGATTGACAGCGCTAAGACCCGCCTCCTGGCTCTGATTGGTTGTTTTTGGTCAGGAACGTCGCATTCTTCAGACACCTTCAATGGAGGAGGTGGAGGAGATTGAGCTTTTCACAGATTATCTGTCTGATAACAAACATGATGACAGTTTTAACAAATTGCAAAAAACTTTTTTTTTTTTTAAATAAAAGTTACAAACTGTGCCTCATCTTTTATTGAATTTGAGTGTTTCCATAAAACGACTCACTGGAAATGGAGCTAATGTTAGTTCAATCTTTAGCAGCGTCGTTCACATGAAGAAGCTGCATAATGAAATGCAAATCTGCATTAAAATGACTTTACAGTAAACCAGAGAGCAACGTTTCTTCCCGGTCGCCTGCTGCGGATCGTGTGAACAAAGGACCCGCATTCTGATCCCGACCAAATCCAGCTGCCGAGCAACATCTCAGAAGGTCCTTCACCCGTGGCTGTTCCCCTGCTCATTCACTGCAGCAGGCAGGAATGTTTGCTATGCTGCAGCCTGCTGACTGAATGACTGATGGACATACTTTCTGTTTGTGTTTCCCTGAACATGCAGGGGACGACGAAATCCAAACAAACTGCAGCGTGTTCTAATCTGTAAAGCGTGTTTGCATCTTTTGGGTTCATCTGATCCCCAGAAACTGAATCCAGGAAGTAACAAAAGCCAGGCGCACCGTTAATTAACCAGATCGTAACCCAACACACACACACACACACACACACACACACACACTCACACACACACAACAGCAAATGCATATTTACTACTCTGCAGCATGCACACTCACGTTGGCAGGAATATTCTGTTCTGCTGGTTTATAATCAGATGCACACACAGCTGCACCCCCCTCAACTCCTCTCTGTCATAAATATACATTAAAAAAAACCCATTTCTCACTTTATTTCTTTTGGCCAAACAATGGTGTGTTATCAGCTGGATCTGAAGTACAGGCACCTGTTTCTGGCCCGTCACAGAGAAACCCACAGGCCTCTAAAATATGGACTCAAGCTGCTAAACATTATTTGATCTGCCCATTGGATTTAAAGAGGACATACTGTGCTTCCCTGAACAGGTTAGGATGAGTTTATGGTCGATACAAAACATTTTTTGCTCAAAATCATTCTTAGACAATGAGATTTTATTCTGTTCTGTGTACTTTGAGCTCCTTTAATAACATTTTTTGAAAGTTGTCTATGATTCTTCAATTGAATTTGAAATATTTTGCACCACTGAATCCAGAAATGATTTTTTTATTCTAATTTGATTCAGATAAATCTGATCTTCTGACTAAATTGATTATATTTTAGTGACATTATCAGTTCCTTTACATTAATATGTGAGAACAAGTGATGCATTTTGATGCTGATGTTGCATCCATAGTCCAGAAAGATGACCCAATAATCAAAATCAAAGTGATTTTTGGATTCAGTAAATCAAAATGACCCTAAAACAGTTCAGACATGTTTTTGGCCGTTGACTGGTGTAATGAGCTGTTTTAGGGCATCTTGTCACTTTAAATGCAAATAAGCTGCCGCTGGCCACGCCCCCAACTCAACATTTACACTTGCTTTGAAAATAATTGCAAACAGATGCGCAATTATACAACCGTAAATCTTTGAAAGGCAGAAGTTCCTAAATGGAAAGTCAACAACAAAATTCTTGTGTTTTCCAGCAGCCATTGTACAGTGCAGAAAAAACCAGCTGATCAAATGTGCTGGAGCTCAGGGTGGGTGGCTGGGTTAGGCTTTGCTGGGGTTGCTAGGTAACGGTTGGGCTATGCTGGGGTTGCTAGGTAACGGCGCAGTGCGCTCCAGTAATCTGGAGGGTTTTTGAAACGGCTCAAAACATTCACTTGTTGCCTCTTTCAATAGTCCGGGTTGTTTTTAGAAGCAGTAAAAATCCAAACCAAAGTACAAAAAGGTGCAAAATGTGGATTTTGGTTAAAAAGGTTGTTAATGTTACATATAATACAGCCTCTCTATTTCTACCCGGTCACTAAAACTCAACATATCGCTGGTTTTCAGAAATAAAATCTCTGTTTAAAACTTCCACATGACATTATTAGCACTGCAAATCAAACGTGTTTGAGTTTACCCTGGCAGCAGATTTATGGTGTTAAAGATGAAGGTCTTCTCTTGGAGCAAGAACAGATAGTTCAGGGGACTTTCAACCAGCTGGAGAATAAAACTGGAGATATATTCTTAAAACAGTGTTGTATTAGAGAACAGCTACAGAGAGGCCAATGGTAACTGCAGAGATCCACGACTAAGTGGGAAAAAATAAGTACAGAAGTCAGAACAACTTCTTCATAGTTTATGACGTTGAGGTTAATATGTTTTCTTAGCCTACATCTGAAAACTTGAAATGACTGCTTATCATTTCATCCACACATAAAGTTGCATCTGCAAGGTGCAGAAGATTTTCACAATCTATTCTATTGTTTTTTTCGTCTTTGTGTTTGGAAACAGATCAGACAAAGCCTCATCCAGAGGTGAGCCGCGCAGCGAAAAGTGAAAGGGATTTCTGAAAAGAAAGCGAATGTGGTTTCTTTACTGGAACAAGGTCGCAACGCGGGAATGTGTTGAAGAACGAGGAAGCCAGCAACCAACTTTCTGGCAGGATTTAAAACAAAAAGAGAAGTCAAGACGCAGCTTGCAATAATTAATTACAATAATAATAAAAGAAAACAGAGCAGAGGTAAAAGTCGGAGGAGCAGAAATGAACAGATGTTTGAGAGGAAAAACTCCCATCCACTCATCTTTCATTCCTCTCTCTTTCTCTATGTCCAGCAAACGGACAAATTTTTCTCTCCAACGCATCGCCAAGGACTCACAAAGACACATTGTGTTAGGAAAAAAAAAAAGAAAGACAGACACGCTCACTGTGTCCTCCACACACTGCTCTCTCTATCCACACACACACACACACACATATATCCAGTGCATTGCTCTGGTTTCAATGGGAGAGGCCTGACTCAGTCCACAGTAGCAATAAAAACTTGATCAGATTCCTGAGACTTTGGCGTGCAGCCGCTGTCAGCTTTTACTGGAGTCTGGAGCTGTCTCCACAACACGCAGGATTATTGTCAGGGTTGTTTTGGAGAAAATCACTCATGTGGGCGTCCAGGCTGAGAGCTGATAATAGCTCCCCCCCCCAGAGCACCAAACCAAGGACAATGCCCATCACCAGAGAACTGCCATTTGCTTTCACTGCAGTCTTTTATTTATTTACAGCTGAATTATCGCTTGCAAACCTGCCAAAATGTTTTGAATGACATAAATTTTTCTGTCTGGTTCTCACGGTAGATGTGAGGCACACATTAAGTGACGCACCGCCATCTAGTGGCGGCGGAGCAAAACTGCGCCCGTGTTTGACGCCCGGCGTTTGTGCAACAGTTAGGAATGTGGATGAACCATTTTCAGCTGTGCAGGGTGTAACCTGCATGTGCACACATATCAATCCTGGTTGTGCACACATAAATCACAGAGAGCCACGGAGGTGCAAACAGAGGACACTCATGCATGCAGTGATAAAGATAACACACACACACACACACACACACAAGCAGGGGAAAGCTTCTTATTTTAATGGAGATTTACATAGAGAGTCTGGTCTGCCTCATTGTCTCCCACACACCGCAAACAATGAAATGCAAACTGACCACCAGCTCCCTCTGGTGGAGAGAACAGTAAGTACCTCTTGTTTAAATGGCTCCTTGTGCTTTTTTTTTTTTTTTTAAGAAATATTGTAGCGTGTAAGATACCAATTGTTTTATATAATCAACTGTTATTTAGCCAAATGTTTTGCCCTTCCACCATGCAGCAGGAAGGCTGAACAAAAGATTTGCTTTTAGAAGAATTAAAACATGAAGCAAATCCTTATTTTACTATACAGTTTTATAATTTTACATTTATGAAAATATGCCGTTTCTAATGCAGTTTAATTGACTTATTACATAAATTGCTATATTTGTGCATTCATGTAATTGTTTTTCTATAATAAATGTTGTTTTTTTTTATGAGGTGGATACCAGGAGGAGAAGCCGTTGTAGAGATTAGCTGTTATGTTCATTTAAAACTTTAAACAGCAAATTTTTCTTTCAGGATGACTCATAACCTTTCAGCATAAGTGGAAAAAACAGTAATAATCTGCAACTGAGTATTTGGACTTTTCTAAGGAAATAAAATAAACTAAAATTACAAGAATGAAGTTGTGTGAGAATAGAGTCGTAATATAACGACTTTACTCTCAAACAAGTTCATTCCTGTAATGTGATGACTCTTTCATAATTTTATTTATTATTTTCTTAGCATCAGCAGGGATGTGAACATGTTTGTCGGAAGGAGTGACGGCTATGAATGCATAAATGGTTATAAAATAAGGGGAGGAAGGATCTGTGACAACGCCTTTTTGTGCACCCCGGATGCAGTATGTCTGTCACTGAAGGAGCTCCGGAGTGTGCAAAATATGCAAAAAACAAAACAAAAAAAGATTATAGAAATGTTTTCTATTAAAGAACCAGTTGAACTTGTTTCAGCGCTGACGTTGCAGGGAACATTAAAATACGCTCCGTTCAGAAGCATCGATGATCCGGTTAATCCACAGTTAGGCGTCTTCTGCCTCAAGGCGCTTCGGCGCGACGAATCATGTCGCATTTCTTACAAAAAAAAGCATCTTTCGATTGATAAAAATCTATGTTTTTGAATTCTTGGAGACAAAAAGGCTTTAAAGATAAAACAGAAAAAAAAGTCACCGAGGAGAAAAACTCATATAGTAAACAGAACAGAATCTGATGCAATGAGCAGCTTCATTCTGTCACACACTGGCAGAAACAATGAGCTGCCCTGGAAAAACGTGAGTTTTCAGATCAGTGGCAGATCTTTTTCTCTCTCACGCTTCAAAGCACGGCTTGGCTCACCGAACCAGTCCAGGAAATGCCACTTCTGAAGCCAGCCTTCCCAACATGTGTGTAAAATCTCTGGACTTTAGACAGTTTGCAAACAGTTTTACTGTAGATCAAACTAAACACATGATGGAATAACATTATAACACGATGAAAGCCCAATAAAGTGGAGTTTACGTGACTCTGCCCTTTTAAAGGACTGGGGTAAAAAGGTTGTTGTCAATGTTGGAGGTAAACATTCAGAGCTTGCAGCAATTTTCTGCAGAAGGAAATTACTGCAGCTGTTGTTCAAGTTTTGTTTTTTTTATTCAAACGTCATCACAAGTTTATAATTGTCTTACTAGTCATACTAAAACTTAATTTTATTTTTTATTTGATCATTTATCTACCTAGATCTGTTTGTTGTGAAGCATTTTCGTCAGCTGAGGTTGTTGTAAATGTGATGTATAAACAAACTTTGACTTGATTCGAGTCTGCAGATAATTACTGGACTTTCTGATCTAAACTTGTCGTTTTTAATATTTTTACAAGATTTTTTGGCCAGAAAAAAATATTAAAGGGCTGGGTTAAAATTGATTTTATTGATTACTCAAACTTTCTGTTTATGAACATTTAAATTTTGGAAAATTAGATGTTTTTTGCACTATAGGTTAAGCTCAATTTAGTTGGTTTATGTAATGCTGACATAAAGAGCAACATAACAGTAGAAAACCAAACAAAGCATCTCAGAGATGTCAGCTTGTAATCTTGTTTTAAAGCTTGCTTTTATTTCAACTTTAAGTTCAGATATTTGTGCAGAAGGCATACCTGAAATAAAAGCAAGTTTTTGAAAATATTTGGCATCAACGATTTAGCTTTTTTTTTTTTTTAAATCTTATTTTATTTTGAAACCGAACCAAAACACACTAACTCATCACCATCATCACCTTCTTTATTATTTTGACAGAATCGATGACTTTTGATAATGTCTCTCTCTCTCTCTCCAGAAGGCAGCGTGTTTGTTGAGTTTTTCTGCTGCAGAAATGTGGGTGAAAAGCTGTGCATGTCTGAGCACACATGTCTAAGTGTGTGCTTACTCGACTGTAAGTTTCAGACCTTTCTCTGAATAATTCAGGTTTCATGTCTTGTTGCCATGGCTGTCTGTGAAATTTGCCCAGCAGGACACACACGTGTTCACCACCCCACACACACACACACATTGATATGAAGAAATGATAGATGTGAACACCCCCACCTTGCACACACACCCCACACACACACACACACACACACGCAGACCAATAAAAGAAGTGAGAGACGCTGGTTGTGATTCACTCTCCCTGTCTGCACCTCCTCCCTGACTCCTGTTGTTATTCAAACTTTAGTTTCAATCTGCCCGTCCAGGAAGGAGGCCTCCTGCTGTGACCACACAATGGACCCACTGTGAAGAAATGCGACGCGTTTCTCCTTATCGCTGCGGCCTTCGCCTGCTGGTGAATCATTTTCATTTCAAGACCAACACTGAATACAGTTGTTCCTGCTGATTTCCAGCTGTGGTTCACACTGTAATCTTGGAAGAGAGTCAGGCTATTGAAAACTTAAGTAGCATGAAATATCTTTGGGTTTTATTGTGCTGTTTTGAAGTTAAAGTATGAGCTCAAGGTGTGAAACTTTCACTATATGCAGCATGAAAACCTGCTGAATTATTTCAGACTCTTTAGTAGGATTCATTTTTACATGCTGGGAAAATAAGTAAATTAATCAGCTTATAATTTAAACAAATTAAGTTGTAAGGCTAACATCCATCCATCCATCCTTGCATTACTCAATTTAAGCAATGATCCAAGCGGTAACAATTTTGTAAAATTGTTGCAGCAATTCACCAAATGGTAAAATGGTAAATGGACTGAACTTATATAGCGCTTTTCCAGTCATTTTGACCACTCAAAGCGCTTTACACTAGAGTCACATTCACCCATTTGCACTCACATTCATACACCGATACGCCGATCAGTAGGCAATTTGGGGTTAAGTGCCTTGCCCAGAGGCACATCGACATGTGGCAGGAGAAAGTTGGAATCGAACCTACAACCTTCCGATTGCAAGACAACTCTGCCACACAACCACAGTCGCCCAAATAAATTAAACTGTCTTCCTGTTCTGACGTCCTTCCCAAAAATTTAACACACACACACCAAAAAAAAAAAAAAAACCTTTATTGGAAAAACATACAATATTTATAGAAAAAGCATCACAGCCAACCTGTTCTTTAAAAATGAACAAAAAATGAACCAAGCCATCAGAATCGGATCCCAAAAAAACCCCGGAAAGCCCACCACGCTCCTCTCCTCGGAACAGCGGAACGGAGAAGGGATATAACTTTATTTACTGTGCTATTAAAATACAACGACAGCACAATTATACAAAAATAAAATAATAAAATTGCACAAAAAGCTGAACAAAATAAATGCGTGAATAATAATTCGTACACAGCAGAACCGAGCCATGAGAGTCGGATCCCGGAAAAGAGCCGTAAAGCCCACCACGCTGCTCCCGGGGGCCAGCGGAACGGAGAGACCGACGTGCGATTCCTCTTTGTACTCAACCAGAAGAGTTGAGGCCGGCTCTGCCTCCGCTGCCTTCTCCTTTTTTTTAACAGAAGCAGGGAGCCTGATGCTGGAAATAGCCCGATAAGCTGGTTACCCGTCCGCTTTAACCGCAACAGTCGGTCTGTCTTCGTGGAAGCGGGCGTCCCATGTCAGTGTCCCTTTAGCCATTTTGTACGACAAAAGGTCCAGCGACCGTTATTTTCTGTTTTCTTTCTTACCGGGGGGGATTTAAAGTCACACACAGCTATTTATTTGTGGAACAACACTCCCATTTTTTTCACACTTCCACACCTCCAGACAGGAGGGGGGTCCATTTTCCTTTTTTGTTTTCAAGAAAAGAAAAATCATCCCCGAACCGAGCGACAATGGCAGCTGTGACGAGCCCGGAGACGAGCCCTCAACCGCGGGTGTATTTCCAGACGCCGGCCGGCACCACGGAGGAACCGGAGACTCCCGTCAGGAAGCAGGGACGGGTCACCGTTAAATACGACCGAAAGGAGCTGAGGAAGAGACTGAACCTGGAGGAGTGGATCATCGACCAGCTAACGGACCTCTATGACTGCGAGGTAACGCAACCGAACCGAGCCTGTCGTGTTAATTAACCAGCCTGATCCAGAAGAAAGAAACGCGACCATCCTCTTGGTTGCTTTTGGCCTAGCTTTGCTAATTCCTTAGACAGAACTGTTGACAAACCTGACGGACATGTTTGTGATTAAAGTGATAAAGACTCAGAGAGTGAGAATAAATGATTGAAACTCTTATTTTGGGTGGTTTTTAGGAGCGATGTGGGGAAACTTCCCATCCTCTCCTACAGGTTGGCTAAATGTGGCACATGGTGCTTTATAGCCTCATCATGAAGCTGGCAGCGTGGCTCTTTGTTCTGATTGGCTGAAACCGGCTTAAAGCACACCTGAGATTTATTTCACTTTATTTAAATACACCCTGCTTTTCTGTATCTTTTTAATCTTGCGCTTTTAATTTTTTTTTTAATTAAACCTGGCAATGTTTAGCGTTGTTTCATGCCATTTACTCCAGTTCCAGTTCTCGTGTTTTTCTTACTTTAAGGAACACATTTTACCATGTGCACTAAATTTATTGTTAGTATATGAGATCTGTGTTTTTTTTTTTTGTTTTTGTTTTTTTACAATAATTTTAATGACTTTGCACCCAACAAAATGCTCAAAATAAATGCTGCCAGTTTTTTGCAGTTTTCGACTTGGATAATTAAACAATAATTTAACTTACTTATACAGAATTGGTAAAGATCCTCAATTTATCATCCAAAATTAATCCAAAATTTAATCAAATTTTTCATTTGATTATGAAAATGTTTTAATGTTTCGATAAACTTTAATTAATGGTGATTAAAAACAAAACTGACAGTATTTTCAGAAATGTTAGGTTTGTTTTGTCACCAGTAAATATAAGAAATTTGAAAATACATTATGATTAAATGATATTAGCATGTGCAGTTTAGTGATAGAAATTAAACACTTTTAAGTAAGTTTCTTCGTGTCGAAGAGTTTATGAAGGGACGTTTTGTTTTGGGTGTATTGGTATTGATTGTTTTTGGTTGTTCTTTTGGATATTTAAAATGTTCTCCAGCGTTCCTTACAAGATTAAAATTTATTGGTCTTGCATTATTAAGTCATCATCAATTAGGCTTGGCACAGTAACAAATTGGACTGGAAGACATTTTAAAGAGCCAAAATAAATAACACACCAGAAACAACAAATAAAATGAATTACAAAGTCTCTATAAAAGAAGAAAAGGCAAGTTGAGACCGGAGCTCCAGACTGATGACTTTGTCATCTAGTATTTGGTAGAAAGAGAGAAAAACGATAAATCAATTTAATTATTATTGAGCTAATTTTAACATATCATGCTATTAATTAATTTATTGCTTACTGCGACAGGCCCATCATCAATATATTACTTGAAAATGGTCTTGCAGTAATTACTGGGACAATTTATCATCAAGCAAAATAAGTTATTGAGACAAGCCTGACCAGATGGGGAACCAAAACTTTGACACTTTAGTGAAATAATTGCAGAGGCCAACGTTGGCGATAAAGACCATTGAGTCAATCTATGTCCTCCAATCAGGAGGAGGAAACTGGTCTGGAAAAATCTATTTAGTACCTGTAAATGGTCCATATCTTTAAAACCCACACTTTCCAATCTTTCCCTGTTAGTCACAGCCAAAGGTGAGTCCTAACAAGGTTCTGAAATGCCTCGTCTGCCTGTAGAGGTCCAGTCATTCATGTCTGACCGGCTGTCTGTAGCCGAAGTGATGACTGGATATTCAACTGTCAGGACAAGCCTCCTTCACCTCATCAGACCGTCGGTCACAGTGACACATGCAGGTCCGTGCGGTTTCTCTGAAGCGGCCCGGTGGCAGCTGTGTGGTGTATAACTGCTGCCGTCAGTAGTTGGTAAGCTGGTGTCAGATCCACTGAGCCGGCTTTGACCCATATTCTGTCCACAATTTCTGGAGTACGGAGACTTACAGGGCCTGAAGATGGAGTCGGACAGGACGGAGCCAGGCTTTTACTGACTGATAATAATAAAATGATGATGGGAAAACTATTTAGTGTTTCCCTTTTAGGTAACTGTATGTCTGTGACTACATGGCATAGAAATTATAAAGCACTCGAACAAGGTTTCCCCCAGAAAACTTGCTAAACCTAGTGGTTGTGGAGCTCAGGCAATCATTCATCTAGCAGTGCGCCGTGTTTTTGAGTTAAAACATGTTTAAAGTTGAGAGGAAATTCGAAAATATCCTTTGATAATTACGTTTTATTGTAAGAGCAATACCTGAACACCAACTATAAAGTCTTAAAAATGCAAACATTTAAAAACAAATTAAATGAATAAGCAATATTTAACCTGGCGGGGTCACAAGTAAAGCCTGGTGGCCCGCCAGACTTATAATAAACTGAAGAAAATCCTGCTTGAATAATTTTTCCATTTTAAATTTACTTCTTTTTGATGTCATTTCATTAATGAAGTATTATTTATATCACTCACTACATTTAATAAAAGTTTGAATAGATATGCACCGATCCACATTTTTCACTTCTGATACCAATACAGATTAGAATCACCCAATAAAAAAAAAATAAAAAAAATAGATAACTCTGCACCAGAGCAGCACAATGAAAATAAACCAATAGCTTGAAAAGCTTGGTCAAACATGTAAAAACAACTTAAATTTAATTTGTACAGTCAGTGCAGTTAGCAGTATAACAGCCAATGTAAAATAAATAACTAATAAATTGAAACTGACAAAAAAAAAAAAACTGTAACAAATGTTCCTTCAGATATTTCGCCTGGTTTGAACATGCTAAACATAGATGTTGGACTATTTTCTGTAAGTAATCGTGTAATTAGGGGAAGCGTTCAGTCTGACAGTCCAGACTGCAGCCTTTTGTTTCTCTGACATTGTCCATCCTGTCTCTAAAGCCAGCAGAGAGGATTAATGGGCCTAAAGAGGATTTGGAAATCAACATGCTTTGATTTTCTGCCAATAATATCCTCTGCAGGCCTTTTATTGTTTATGGAGGTTTCAATGCACTGATAATCTATAAACAGATAAAGTTCCCAAAAGCACCTGATAGGATATACATGGAATGAAACTGTCAACTATATTTTATTCTTTCATGTGCATAATCAGCTTTTAGTTGAATTTATGTGACAGTGTTGCCTTATTTTGTACTTCAGGAGTCACATTCTTGATTTGGTGGTGTCCATACTCGCCACCCCTCTTCGTTGTCCCAATCCAGTCTGAGCCGAGGCTGTTACACAACAAAGAGATTAATTTACAGTCGGTTCACTGACGGAGGCGCGCTGGGCTAGAGTGGGAGATGTGAAGCACGTGCTGCCGAACAGTAACTGGAGAGGAACCCCAGTTTCAGACAAAGTCACTTAACCTGCATCTAAATCAACCAGCAATATAATCAGGAAAAACAATGTTTGTCCTGATTATATTCTTTAAAAAAAACTTTAAAATAGCTTGAAATTGGTTTGTTATGAGCTGTTTAACATTCATATAATCAAAGTAAAGATGCCGGTGGTTTCTGCTGGAGTTGCTATGGGCATTTAGTGGCACAAATCCATGGCAACAAGGTTTGCTAAATGTTTTTGTTGGTTAACCAAGCACTGCACTGCAAAAACACAAAATCTTACCAGGTACTTTTGGTCTGGTTTCTAGTGCAAATATCACAGTACACTTGAAATGAGACAAAACCAACTAAGTCACTTTTTAGCAAGAAAAAGGCGCTTGTTTTGAGTCAATAAGTCTTTAATATTGATGAAAAAGTAACCTAGGAAAAATGTCTTCTTGTAAAATTAGCAGTCAATGGAACTAGAACTTTTTCATCAGTAAGGAATTTTTGACCTAAATCAACCTCCAATGTCTTGCTAAGAAGTTACTCATTAGTTATTTTTCTCTTATTTCAAGTGTACCATTACATTTACATTAGAAACTAGGCCAAAAATACGTTAGCAAGATTCTGTGTTTTTGGAGTGTGAAGAGAAAAACCTCATTCCATTTAAATCAAAAAAGCCTTTCTTAAATTACAAGATGGATATATCAGCAGGCAGATTTTAATGATGCGATGGTTGTATGTTTGACATCCATATTTTAGCACATTTTCATCCATTGCATGTGAAATACAATGTGAACAGATGGATATGTGGTTAAAACTAGTTGGTGCTTAGTCAAGCTAAATTTCTCAAGTCCGCCTCAAAAATATTCATACCCTTTCGTCATTTTTTGGTTTTGTCACTTTATCACAGCCTCAAAAGTATTCTCGGCAAATAAATCTTAATCGTTTGCAAGCATTTTCACTCTGATCTGCTGCATGGACCATGTGGCAGAACCATGGTTTGCCTTGGTTGTTTTTTGGAGCATGTTTACCTTTAGAAGCTTTTCAAACAAAAACAAATTGGTAGTGGTTTAAATCGTATTCGGCAGGTCAGACTTTTTAAAGAGTGGCGATTGTGATTGACCAGAAAACTGCGATCGATGCATCGCTTCTTTGATCGGTGCAGTTGAAGCTGTGGTTATCTGTTTATGGTGGTTTAGCTTTAGATATGAACTCTTTTACATCCTCTTTGTTCCAGCAGAACAAAAAAGTCATAAAATCTTTTTTTCTTTTAAATATGTTCTCCATGTGTGAATCAGTGTCAATCAGTGTTATGTTTGGGGCTCATCTGATCAGAATACCTTCCTCTTTATACCAGTAGTGAAACTCCTGGTTTCACTGGATTTTACTTTAGGGTAAAAGGGACTGAATACGAGTTAATACCACACTTTTTAGGTTTTATTTGTGTTTAATTTTCCTTCCATGCTATAGTTATTCACCACTAACTTAGAAAATATGCTAAGTTAGGTTGTAATGTGACTAAACTGTTTGAAGACCCTGCAAAACCCATTTGGACCTTCGTCCCAGGTGCAGTTTTTGAAGAGGTGCCTCAGGTTATCTGATAGGTGTGCTGTGTTTTGTGTTGTGGGAACAGCTGCAGCAGAGCCTCCAAAACCCACATTCCCCAACTCTTTGTTTATTTTTAAACCCAGCCATGCTAGCTTGAAACCAGAAACCCTGAGCTAGCAGATAACAGGCAGGAAGGGCTTCTTTATACGCTGCCGGTTTATAAATGTTGTCCAAATTTTGTCCTTCGTTGCCACCCTTTTAGTGGTTGGGTATGTGGGTTCTACATGAGCTTCAGCCTTCAGGCGTTGGGATGCTTTTAGCAGAACCATCAGATTTCCTCATCATTTCCATGGCAGTTTAACTTTTTACTTCTCCTAAAAGGACTGGTTTGCTTTTTCGTAAGTGTGCAGGAAACCAAGCAGCAGCTACACGGTTAACAGTGGAGCGAGTGGGCGGACCCTAATCTCCAGGGTCCAACGTGGCCACACAGTCGCAGATGGGAATACGAGTGAGAACAGAGGCAGGATTGGTTAGCAGGAATGCAACGGACGGGGGAAGAGAAGGAGAATACGAGGGGATGGAAAAAGGAGAGAGAGAGAAAAGAGTAGGAAGAGGCTTGAAGGTCTGAGAGGGAGAAAGTGTTTCTTTAACCCTGTGACAGCGCACAGTAGAGGCAAACAAATTAAATAATAGTTATGAAACATGTCATCTTACTACTTGTTTTTTGGTTTCTTCCTACTTTATTCACAATGAAATGAACTTTCTGGCCAGCAGTAAATGACTTCCTGTGCAGAAGTCCTTCTGATCTGGTTAGAAACCAGACGGGAACGTTTGGCGTTATCCATCTCTATAAATCTAATTTTATCCTTCAAGGTTTTCCCAAATGAGTAATTAGTCAGGGAGACTATTAGAGCTTTTAGTCCCAGTACGGCAAAGGGGTTTAGTTTGTCTCTTTAAAAACCGATTATCTCCTTGATCTGCCCTTCCTTGCGTATACGAGGATCACTTAACACCAAAGTCACTGGAAATTAGGCAGTGTTGAAATCCTGGAGCACTGTACTTAAACCCAGGTGAACGCTGATGAAATACACGCCTTGAGTCATCGGATCATAAATGTTGAAGCACAGACAGCCGGCCAAATTTAGGAACACCCACTGCTGTCTAAAAACAATCTTAAAACTCAGCTAAATAACCGCACACTGAAAATTTAAGCCTTAATTTGAGGACATTTGTCAATTATTATCCATGCTGTTGACATTTTGAACAGCATTTTGGCTTTTTCTGTAACATAAGAGGAATTTTCAACAATTAATCTATATCTTAATCATAGGAAAATTTGGGTCAATATTAGGACAACAGCATATTAAGAAAAGATGTCCAATGCAATCATACTGGTGAATTTTGCAATAATATTTCTTACGATAAACAAACAAAACATTGAAAACAATATTCAAATTCAATAATATTCAAATTCAACTAATATTCAAAGCATATTAGTTGACGTTGACACTCATTTCCGATTTTTATTTTTATTTTTGCATGTTCGGTCATATTACTGATAAAATGTGACTGGAATCAGATTCGGTGTGAATTTACGACTCACATCCGCAGAAAAAGAACGCAGACATCACACAGCAGCAAACTGTCTATGGAAATAGTAATGGTGTTTATGAATGGATTTTGAATTGTCAGAAAATCATAGCAAGACGAAGGAAGCTGACAAAATGAAAGCACAAGTAATAGCAATGTCTCTTTGTGGCCTGTCAGACATTTTTTTATAAATGAATTTATTGTTTCTGCTTCTTCTAGGGAAGAATTATGTCATGTGAATGATTTAAAAGTCATTTAAAATGTGACATGACCGTTCCAATTGCGGTCAAAAAGTCAGATATTGGTTGCATTTGCGTGCTGTGTGAACGTCGCCATAGAAGCCAGATAATGAGTTGCAAATCTAAAATATTCAAAAGAAAAAGCATCTTTGGAAGATGAAATGTGAAATGATTCTTGACACTCTATCGGCTGTTGTTTGCACAGCAGCCAATAACGTGTAAGTTTTTATTTATTTTTTTGCTTGGCGCTGATTGGCTGAATCCTCAAGAGAGGAAATAAGAAAGACCATAGCTGTTAGCTTCTGCTGTGGTGCCAATTCAGTTTCTTAATCTGCGAATTCATCCAGATTAAGTTATATTTGGTGGCTGATCTAATAAAATAGACAGTTATTAGCTATTTTCAGGCGACTGGTTGTCAATCTGTGAATACAGGGGTCCGCCGTACTGCTGTTCTCCCAAACAACTAAATGGCAAATAGATGGTGTCTGACGGCTGTTATGGAGATATGGTGACCCCAAGACTCCCCAATCTGCTGAGGATATATTTGTTTTTAATGTACTTTAAATCAAAATGTTCTGCCTGAGCCACTGCAGTCAATCCTACATGTCATAAATCCAACAGAAAGGCACTTCAAAGTGAGGTAATGCCACATATTTAGCAGAAAGCCTTGCAATAAACTGGCCAAAGGAAACATGGCTCTTCCTATGGAAGAGTCAACAACAGAAGAGGAAATGAAGCTTCTCACTGAAGTGATCACTTCATGTTTCAAATAGCAGCACAGTGGCTCTCCTTCCTGTAAACGTGAACTCTGTCTCCACATGCAAATCATAATTCAAACTGCCAAATTTTTGTTCTCATGGCAATTATCTTAGTTTGCATCAGACGTTGCGGTATCCTCCTTTAAAGCGCACAACTTAAAGGATAGAATACCAATCAGTGTTGCCCTGCTTCACATGAGGGTGACTACAAAGAGAGGTTGTTGCACAGCGGGACTAAAAGACTCCACTGTGTCTGAGGAAGCTCCCCACACACACCAACACACACAGATGGGTGCACACACATGTTGCAATGGGTTACATGTGGTCCTACATGTTGAACACACAGTTGTCTTTCTGTTTGTCTGTGTGGAGGGAGGAGGAGAGGTGACTCAGCACAAGCCTCAGCCCGACACAGTCAGTGACTGAAAGTTTTTCTTTTTAAACACTGACTGGATGTGCAGCCATATTAGAGAGGTGGAAAACAGCCAAGGATATCGCGAGCGAGGCAGACCAAGCATGTGTTTGGGTCTGTGTGTGAGCAAGAGGGGAAGGAAGTTCAGGACAACAAATAAGTGGAGAAGAGTATAAAGAAACCAGGAGTTGAGTCATTGAGATGAATATTTAAGCTTTCAGTCACAGGAAGTGAAGTGAAGCACAAACAGTTAATAAAAGTACCAACTTCATCAACAGATCTTCACACGGTGACTGAGGTTAAACTACTACAGCCGTGCAACTATTACTGCTGACGTTTTACAGCCTTAGTAAAATAGCTCAACTATTTTTAACAGTTATGTTCAGTAATATCTTTAACTGTTGCAGAAAGATGTTTAATCAGAAAGAGGTTATATAAAACAGAAGAAACCCCCAGAGCGGGGGAAGGTTAACGGTTCACTGTTTTTATCTTATTTTAAACCACTAAACCACGTAAATCGAGAATGTTTTATACCTGCAGAGTGTGAGGCTAAAACGGCGAATATTAACTGTCCACATCGGCACAAGAGGTTTTAGTTTTTCACTCTTTTCAGAGACAAAAACATTTGTTTAGGCCTGTCATGATACATTTTTCTGGACAATAAATTATCCTGAAAGTTATTACCATAAACGATTGTTGTTTTGAGACCATTTTCAAATGAAAGTAATGATAGTGGAATAATAATGCAAGAACACATTTTCAGAGATTAATAAACTTTAAAAATCATAATGAGCATTTAACACTGGAAGACATTTTAAATTTCCAAAAATAAATTAATGAAACCGCAAAAATAACAAATAAAGTGAATAATGAAAATTATCCTTAAAAAAAGGAAAAAGCATCAGACTGAAGAGTGTTTTTTGCATTAAGAGAGACAAAAGAAAAACAATAAATCATAGAAATGGAAATTATTGAGATGGTTTAAATTTATCATGTGATTAATTGTTTGATTGCTTATTATGATAGGCCTAGTTATTATGTGATAAACTGCAGAAGCACAAAAACTTACCAAGTATTTTTTGTCTTGTTTCTAGTGTAAATACATTAGTACACTTGCTAAGACAAAACTAACATACATTAACCTTCCAGCAAGAAAAAGCTTGGCTTATAATCAGTAGTATTGATTTTAAAAAGTACCATCTTAACTGGCAGGTTATTTCACTGATAATACGTTTCTCCTGTGTTATAACTAAAACCTTGTAAATGCCACCATATTCTGCTGACAAGGTAAAATCCACAATACAGCGTTTACTGAAACTGAGATAAAACTTAAATTAGAAGTGGGGAGTTTGGAGATGACTTTTACCACCATCTACTACTTGTAAATACTTCACAATACTTCACAATATCTCCTTTTTTTAGGTAAAAAAAAAATGAGTTGAACATCATAAATAGTGCATACAGTAAGTCTTTAGTACAATCATCTATTGTCTTGCCATTGTGGTAAAATTATCAGACATAAGGAAAGTCTTCCTGCAAGTCTAATGCTCACAGACACACCGTCCCATTGATTCCAGTGTATTGAGGTTTTTGGTAGTAATGTGGAAACCTGTGGATATGAATACATTTGCAAGACATTGTACGTTGGCTTAGAGATTATGGAGAGTAAGTGATGACATGTTTATCGACCTGAGAAAGACTATTGATTGGATCCTTTCTGGTAAGTACTTTTAGGCAGTGTGTGTTATTTTAGTCAGTGTTATGATGTATTTTCATTCATGAACATAATGAATGTTAAGAAACCCTTTGTTTTTCTGTCTACTTACACTGAATCAGTCTCAGTTTGAAGTGTTTTCTGTGTCCTCAGCAAAGTTCTGTTTGTAATTATCAAATTATTATTCAGTTAAAACTATAAATGCTATTTTCTCCAGCTGTTCTGTAAGAGTTTCTGAGCATCTTGATGAGGCTTTTCAACGGCAGTATAATGGTGATGTAGTGTGATATGCAGGTGTGTATTATTACCGTAAGTGGGTCCAGGATTTTGTCTCTTTAAAGTACTTATAGAAGACAGATGAGCGACTTTTTGTTGGCGTGTTTATTGGCCTCTCTGTTTTTAACCATCTGAAAACAATAAAGCAACCAAGACTTGTTTCTGTCGGGATCAGGAGGCAGGGATCATAAGTCTGGACTCCCTCTGCCAGGGGTAACACAGATCCACTCAGGAGAGCATTTCTATCCCAGGAGGAACATCATAGCCCACATCAGTCAAGCTGTCAGCGGTGGAGCTTTTCAGGTTACGGCTTTATTCAGTCTCTGACTTTGTTCTGCTCGTATCTTTCTGAGAGCCAGTTTTATACTGCATGAGAGCACTTTCTAAAAGGATTTAATGTGTCATCATTAAGAAGATGTGCAAGCCTCTCTGGAGTCAGTGAGACGTAAAACATTTACCGCAAAAAACAACATGGGTGTAGTGTTTGGTGGTCATTTTAAAATACTAGATGTATCTAAAAGGAGCTGCCCTGATTCATCTGTTTAACGCTCCTTATTGACTCCTTGGTGTGAGTTATGTCAGCAAACACTGGCAAAAGCTAAAGTTATCCTGCATTGGAAACTCCCAGTGGTACCAAGTCCACAGCTGAATTGGCAAGTAAGTGTGACGTGAGGAGTGGAGCAATCATTATTGTAACCAATGAGTTGCTGATTTTTGTTCAGTCTCACTGTTGTGTGTCATGGTTAGACTGTTTATATATATATATATATATTATTTATTTAAAGAGTTGTAAGTCTGTAGAACCTGGACAAAACAACAGCAAGATGTCGATATTCCTTCCTGACCTACTCCAAAAATAAAATGGCAGCTGACAGTTTGTGAAACGCAGCAATCTTTTCACATGACTATTCAGAATGTAATAATCTAATAGAGGCACCAGCATGGTGCCCACATGGGTCAGACAAAGTTGCCAGATCTTAATAAAAGTTTTATTATTATCACCTACTCACTCCTAAGAGAGTAGGTGGTCTTTTCGACAACTATTCGTCTCTGAGAACGTTCCGGAAATAGGAGTGGGAAGTCACACTTCCACATAACGTTCCGCATTCTGGAACGCATAGAACCAATCCCAAGAAATCCGTGGAATTGGTCTCATTGCAATTGGTCTTGAGTATACCCAGATTTGTAAACACTCCTAATGAGCGTGGTTAGACTGTTTGACTTTGCCTAAAGCCTTGTTCTTTATTTGACAATCTCTCTGTGGTGGCTCTGAGATGATAAGAGATATTCCCACCATGTGGGGTTTTTGAGAATGATCTGGTCCGCTTAGAAGGACGTTGTGACCCCACCAATCTAAAATCTAGAATATTGGATTGCTTTGGCCTGATATTGCAGTGTCCTTGGTATTCTCCAAGAATAATCAATCACATAGCCTATTGATTGCACCGTGTAGCCAATCAGAAAGCGAAATGACAGAAACATGGACGGGAATCCCCAGTACAGAAGACAAAACATCCGCCGTGGTGAAGTAGAAAGTCCAGGGGATCTCACAGACGTCTTTGTATTGTTTGTTCTCTGTTAAATATAGTTCAGAAACTCCCTCCCTCTCGTCGGCCATGTTTGCTTACTCTAAACTTATGTTTGGTCTCAAGAGGCTTTACGATATTTCCTGTCTGACATCTGAATATTCGCGAGAGGAATCTGTCCAATCTGTACAACCAAACTTGTTATAGCAAAAGATTTTTTAATCGTCATGCATGATGTCTCAAGTTTCAAAAATCAGCCGTCAATTTTAAAACTTGTTTTAAACATTGGTGGAATCATAGCTCCAAAGGCAGAGATGAGAATGTGCTGAAGTTGATTGGAGCATAAAAGGTGATGGTAATAGATACTTCACTCGGTTTTTAGTGGTCATTCAATCACTAAAATCTCTCAGTATGCTAATTTTTCTTACACAAGGAAGCTAGAAGTGATATAAAGAGCAAACCCTCTGAAAGTGTGAGTGTGTTTAATGTTCTATTTCGACATGGAGTTTTATTTAGTTTTTCTCAAACTTTTCTGTTTTTTCGTTCGGGTTTTATGAGCCAAAATAACAATACGCCGTGTGTTAGAAAAATAACACTTAGCTTAATAAGTTCTAAGCTCCCCTAAGAATACAATTAGTCTTCTTTTGACTACTCTTTCATTTTATGTTTGATAAAGTAAGTGATACATCCTGTTTCAAGGTCATGGAAGACCAGAAGATCGGCTTAAAGTTTGTACAGCAGTGAGCAAGTTTTGGTTTTTTGATTCTTTAAATACACGCAGAAAAAAATCTACCAAGGAAAAATTAGTTTCTGCACAGAGATTGAGCCACAGGGAAAAAAATAACAATGATTATTAAAATTAGCTTTAAAGCTTTAGTCTTTCAGTTACATGTAAAAGTTAAAAAATAATGCAATTTTTAATTGAAAGTTTGACCTCTGTTGTCTTAAATAATCTACTAATTACATGTTTCAGTGATACAAAAAACCTAAATTCATTCACTCACTGTAATCTACTTCCTCTTATTGGCTAAATATAAAACAAGCAGCGCATTAGTGGGTCAGATTATCCGTAGTGTTGCAAAGGTTTAGGAGGTCAGAAACTGCTTTGATAGCTGATCTGTATGAACAAATATGTCCTCTGTTCTCATTTCAAATCCACAAGGATTAAGTCTCAATGATATTGAATAAAATGGTGAAAGTTACTCAGCATATTCCTTATTTACCAACTGATAGGAATAACATTAACAAGACGCCAGGATGGATCTTTCCTGGTCTCCTTTCCTGCTAAACATTTTCAGAATAAAAGGAAGCAGTGTTTTTAAAGAATGACGAGGCTAAATGAACGTTAAGCTACTTGTTGTGTTTGTGGTTCTTGCCAAGAGTGACATAATGATAATCTGCAGTAATCCTTGTTTGTATGCAGTCATACTCTAATCTGCAGGTAATCTCCTCTTTCCGTCCAGTTCCAGTGGCATTGTCTCTTCTGCACGTGCATATATGTCTTTCAGTAAATAATATTATTATGAATCGTTTATGCTTCCTGTCCACTCCTCAACAGGAAACTGAGGGTGAAGGTTCACCTTTCCCGTCAGACGTTTTAAAATAATGTGTTGTGTGGTGGTTATATAGACTAACAAATGTTCCTGGATGATAAATTGATCCAGATGTTATTGTGATGAATGTTAATATGGTCATTTTGAGACCATTTTTAAGTAATATAATGGTAATGGCATAATGATGCAACTACACCCTCTTAAAGATCAACAAACTTTAATTTCTAATTAACATTTACCACTAAAACTGGAAGACATTTTAGATACCCAAAAATAAATCAGTAAAAGACACAAAACAACAAATAAAATAGACACTAAAGTCTCTGTAAATACAATTGTCTTACAATAAAGGGGCTAGTTGAGAACAGTGAACCAGACTGAAGACTTTTAGTCGTCCAGATTTTGGTAGAAAGAGAAAAACACAAGAAAGACAAAATGGAAATGATCAAACTCATTTGAATTCATCATGGGATCAATAGACTTATTTATTATTTTACCTTAATCTACTGTTTTGTTAACATTTTCATACCCCTTGAACCTTCCCATATTGTGTCATTTTATAACCCCAGACCTCCTTGTATTTTATTGGGATTTTACTTGATAGGTGTCCAATTAAACAGACAGGACGATCAGGAGAGTTTTAATCAGAGAAACCACAAAGCTTCACAACTCAGGTTGCAGAATCTGTTGCTAAAGCTGCCAGAAATCATGTACTCCACAAATCTGACATTTATGAAATAGTGTTTGGACTAGTTAGTGGGAAACTAACAATGCAAATCACCCTGAACATCATCTTTATCATGAAACATTGGTAAGGATGATGATTTTCACCATCAGGAACTGGAGAACAGTGGACTGTGGAGCTAAAAACAGGACAATCCTGGATAAAAACCAGAGAAAAGCTGCAAAAGACTTCAGTCAAGAGCAAAGGCTCACATTAAGTATACAACCAGAGCAACACTGGAATTGTTCAGATCAAGGCATGTTCATGTTGTAGAATGGCCCAATCAAAGTAAAGGCATAAATCCAATTGAGAATCTGTGACTTCAAAATGAATGTTTGTCAAAGAAAAAGGGATCATTTCAGTCTCTGGTTTTGAAAAGCTTATAGAAACAACTCTGCCAAAAAACGAACTTTCCTTCCACTTCACAACTCAGACCAACACAAAGTTGTGCAATCATCTTAAATCCAAATAAATCTTCACATACATCCAGTTTTTGGTTACAATGTGACAAAATGTAAAACGTTTAAAGCAGGGGTGTCAAACTCAAATACACAGTGGGCCAAAATGTAAAACTTGAACAAAGTCACGGGCCAGCATTGAACAAATGAACCTTTTAATATCAGAATATCTGTTTACATATGTAAAAGACAAACAGGTCTGTCTTTTACATATGTAAACAGATATTCTGCCTCCCACCTGTCCAGAAAGCTCCTGTTGTCTGCCTTTCCTTTCTGTTCTACAGTGACAGTTGTAGCTTGAGATCGCTATAACTACTGTCACAGAGGAGAGGGCGTTTCTGGGACCCTGCTTTCCCAAAACCATTCATCAGACAGGAAATTCTCAAATACAAAATATTTTTATTAAGAGAAGCTGAATTAATTAGCTTCTTCATAAGACATTGTGTCATTGCTGTGTAAAGGAATAAATTGAACAGTACAACCTCTCTCAACCTTGAAAGCTTTTCACTTTTGTCTTGATCTTCCAATGCACTGCTTCGGTGGAGCATTACTTTACAAATCAAACCTTTGATTGTTGAGATTTGTTCCTGTTTCTCCGCTGTCTCAAATCAGAGCAGATGCCATCGTTCATTTGACTCTGGATTGTAACCAGCACAGGCAAGTCAATTAAATCGAGTCCCGATGCCATGCTGAATGATAATCAATACTGCAGTTGGCAGAGGGTAGTTGAAGACATCACCAAGAGGATGTGACATATCGGCTGGTGTCACTGCAGACGGGGAGTTTCTGTGCAGATGAAGCTGAATATTTCCTGAACTTATCAGCAAATAAGTCGGTTGCTATCAGAGGAAGTCATGCAGAGGCACATATCAGTTCCTGTACTCTACATGTAGCAATGCAAATACTCTCTGGGATAGATGTGATGGTAGAGATGAATCTGCTTTGCCTGCAGCAGTTTGACTATAACGTCTACAATGTCATGTTATTGTGGTTACATTACATGTGTTCCTCTGTTTCAGGACAGTTTTATTAATGTCCTGACCAAACAGTCATGTTATGTTCACCTCTGTGTTGGGTTTTGACATGAAGGAATATTTCAAATGCAATCAGCGAAGAACTGATAGTTTAGCCTGATAGTCCAATTTAATTAATCAGTGAGATTTCTACCAAAAAATCTCACTGAGTTGCTTGATTCAACAGGCTTTGACCAATGACTGGAAACTTAAATGTTGCTTGACGATTTCTCGCATCATACCAAACAGCAACACTCTTCACTGTAGAGGCAGTTACTGAGAGAAAAGGCAATAGTTTGACATTTCAGTAGGAATTCAGTTGGAGGAAACACAACTCTTTTTTTACGTTTCAGCTTTAAGCCTGGGATAGCCAAATTACTTCTCACTGACAACAGCACAATTTTTCCGCACAGCACTCCTTTGAAATTTTTTAACAATGCAGACAGTCAGTGTAGAAAATTGTGCTGATGTTCGTAAATACCAACAAGCTCACTGGTGTTGCCATGTTGCTACTATTCACTCTGTTTTTTTACTTGCTAACATATTGTGTAGTGTTGTATGATTTCTGTAGGTGCCCTACACTGCCCCCTAGGGTCTAGGAGAATATTGGCTACAGAAGGGAATGCTGAAGAAGCAGCATAAGTCTGATTCAGATCATTTCTTTGTGAAACGTATCGACATCAAACATAAGGAAAACTATTTACCAGGGATGGATGATAAATTGATTTTATGACTTAAAATTAAAATCATTCATTCAATGTTTGAAGCTTTAACTTTGAGAATAACTGGATTTTTAGCCATCAGTGCACGTCTTGGCTTTCCAGAGTGATTTTAACCAACTACAGTATTACAATTTCAATGTTTTACAATTTCTCTTTAGGTAAACTCACAGAATGAGTTATTGAAATAAAAGCCCCTTTTTAAAGATATTTAGTGTCATTTGTCCTTTTTTATTTTTGAAGGAAGAAAAGTGAGGGAAAAATACATTTAAATCAGAAATCAAATTTGATATAAAATAACTTGAGATTTTATTTTTAAGCTACTTACCATTTTAAACTTTTGCCATTTTGTTTTGTACCTGAATGTTGTTGGAGAAAAAGAGTGATCTGCCAGAAGACATCAGTTTGTGCCAATCTGAGTAAATCATAATCACCGTTTTCATTTCAACTCCATGTTTTCCATGTCGTTCTGACCCAGTAAGGATGAGAATATGCAAAACAAATTATTTTTACAGTGACTGTTTGCTAATACAAGATGCTAAAACTTTATCAGAACTGAATATCAGAAATCAGACAAATCTCTATTTTTAGGGAATGAGCTCATATCAAATTTCTGCTTCTCTTCGTCTGACTCTTGCCTTCATGCTCTTGTTGGAAGCCTTTACAGCAGCAGGTTTCCAGCGCTGGCAGCGCTGCATCGTTTCCAAAGCAATACCATTTTACCTAAGGCAGGTTGTTACCTCCCAGAGGGACCAGCACAGCATCTTAGCTGAGAAGCTCCTGCATAGACGTCTCCAGTAAACACATAGAAAACCTGCGGCCTGTTCAGAAAGCACAAACAAGCTGATGTGTGAATTGCTCAGGTGTCCAGAGATCAGACACGGCTGCTGCACAGCTGGTGGGCAGGTCAGGGTTCAGTTCGTCTGCGTTTTAAATACCAGGGGTATAGTCTGTGTGTTTGAGACGTAAGCCTTTTCACAAGCAATAAATCAAGTAAACAAATGATCAGTTAAAATGAGAGCAATCATTTTCATTTGGATGCTCTCCTTTAATGTGGTTTATAAGCCGACATTTTGAGAAATGCTGCAAACATTTGACTCCCAGTACGAAGTAATCAGTTTGCACAACCTGCAAACTGATTACAGGTTAAACAGGGAAAACAGGGAATTGTTTTCCCTGTTTAAGCTGAATAATTATTATATTGTCTGAATAATAATCCATGTGAATTATTGTTTTTTCTGTTATTTTGTTTATTGTAAATATTCAAAATGTTTTCCAGTTTCAGAAATTAAATGGGGTTTTTTGGGGGGAGGGTTTGCACGGCTATACTTGCATTAATTATTCAGATTATTATTGTCAAATTAGTTGAAAATTATCTCAAAATAATATTATTGTTTGGCTGAATAATTTCTGGGACAGTATATCACTTTGACACAAAATGATAACTTTCAAATGCTTTGGCAAATACTGCAAATGTTCTGTTTTCTGAACTGGACTCATCACATGGAGGACAGTGTTGCTTGTTATCAGTTAGGTCAGTTCATCTGTTATCAATAACTCTGGGTTTTTCCCTGAGTAAGATGTCTTCCCATCACTGTGTTTTTCTGTAAATCGCTGCTTTTGTCAGTTTTATGATTGTACAAGTACAGTTTGTCTTCAGTGCGCTGATTATATCAGCGTTAGCCAGTTTCATGTGAGGCTTTGTTTAGATTACCTGCAGCCCGTTTCCCAAAAATTCAGAAATGACTAACTCAGCACAAGGCCACATTTATATATAAACAACTTTGCACACTGGTGCAGAAATCAAGCTTCTGGTTGTTCCCTTAATGAACATGGAGGCTGTTTTTATCCTGAACATAGGGGTGACAAATACATTTCTGTAAACGTATTTGGATTTCAGCAAAAAAACAAGTGACAGCAGAGAAAATATGTAAACAATATGTAGAAAAAAGCAAAGGAGGAATACTGGGAACGATGACCCAGTTTCAGCCGCGAAAAGCCTGTTCCACCTCTATAAGAGCCAATTCATCAGTGACCTGAATGTGTTTTATTGTAATTTTGACAGTACAAAGAACAATCAGTTTCTCACCAACTCCATCTCTTCAGGTCCAGTAACACTGAGACTCTGGAGGAAAACCAGCAGTTCCAGTTTTATATCCGGCATGGTTGTGAGCTTTCATCACGACTTTTCACAAACATTTTCAACTTATTTCTACAAAATCCCAGGTCCAGAACAAACAATTATTGAAGTTTACCTCAACTAATCTCTGCTTTTGAGTCAGTATTTTGAACACTTCTCCTACTGACAATTCCAAAACTCTTTTCTGCATCAACGTAAGTTTGCACAAGGAGAAAAGTGATCTATCAATGTTGTTGTGAACGTGACCCTAATATGGTACATTATATAAGTAAACCAAGAACTGATAAAAATAGTTTTATCGCTACTTTAGAAAATTTTTGAGTTTTTCTGACAAATTTTCAACATTTGGAGCTCAGAAATGTCCTTCCTTTTTGTAGAAATGAGTTTTTTTGCAGAAATTTGCTCCTCCTTTTTGATTTTTCTATTGACAATCAGCCTAACTTGCCGTCGTACATCCAGTATGTTCCTTGTAAGTGTAACATTTAGTTCAAAGTGTTGTGGCCCAGCGTCCTGTAGTCAGACTCTGAGTTAATCTGCTTCATCTTCACACTACAAAAAGTTTTTCTTTCATCGTCCAAACAGACACAAACACTTGTAGGATGTTAGATAAAGGCAATGCACTTACTATTTATATTCTAACTTATATAATTGCAAGCTTAAGTTGAACAGAAAAATCCTAATCTAAAGGTTAGAAAGAACGAAGGAATTAGTGCCGACTAAATGAAGGAAATGCTATTTTCCAGCTTCTGTTGGTGCTGTAAGCTGGTTATGGAGGCCGCTCCGGTAAATCTGCTGCTCTTTCTGTCTGTTTTTCATTTGATTCAAAACAGGACATCATAGTCTTCCTGTGAGGAAGTACATCCAGCTGATTAGACGGGCAGCAGAGATGAAGATCAGCAGCCTGCAGAAACCGAAGGTTCACCTCAAACACAAGATGTTGGGCTGGATTAAGTGTATTGCATTGGCTGTTGTTCACTGTGGTTTATGGCTGAAGGCGCCATGTGATGCCAGCCGCCACTTAGATTAATTACCGAGACACATAAGCATACAATATGACTAATGTCGCTCAGTCAGGTCCAGCCTCTAGCATATACAGCCAAACAATATCATTTCACTTCTCCACTTGTCTTCCGAGGTCCTGTTCCCAGACAGGAAGTAGCTGCTCAGACCCTCATAGGAGGGCAGGCAGGAGCGTGTTGTTCCTATGAGCCCTGCAGATTCCTGATGAAGTGTGTCTGCGGCAGAAAGAGATATGAGAGATGGAAAGCAGCAGGCGATGACTGACACAGAGCATTGCTAATCCCTGTTGACCTCCCGGTGGCTGCCTCTATCTCTCTGCGCCTCTCATGAGCGGCGAGGGGGACGAACTGTCGGCTGCAAGGCGGGATCTGGACGTGCCAGCTAAAAGGGAAGGCCAACAGCGAATCAAAGTAGGGAGAAAATAAGACAGGAAGCTGGATCAATCTCAGTTCAACCATCTTCTTCCTGATTATGTCTTCAGTGGTTTATAATTAGCTTCAAATGATCCCATTTTTATTTTCTTTTAAAATGACTTTAATTAAGGTTTTTTTCAGGCTCTGTGACAGTAACTTTCTCTGCAAATATTAAATCGAGCTCCTTTGCTTTCTCTCAACTTGGCTTGAAACAACCAATCAGAGCCAGGAGGCGGGTCTTAGCGCTATCAATCACTCCTCTCTTTTCCCCCTTTTGCTTTCTGCTGAGCTACAGCTAGCATAGCCTGTCATGTATGGTCAGGCTAATTAGCATGACCAGAGATAAATGGTTTTTCTGTATCTGTAAGTTGTTTCTTTGTTATTAGCACATTCAGCAGCGACTATGTAAGGATGATTGGCAGCAATAAGACCCTCCTCCTGGCTCTGATTGGTTGTTTTATGATTGGGAGTGTAGCTCAGTAGGGAGGTGGAAAACATGGGTACCTACTCATTTAAATTAACTGTTCTTAGAGACTTTGTGATCCAAGATACGTCTCCCCTACCTCCCGTCCTACTGTGAGTGGTGGACGATATGCATGGCTCCTAGTCACAGCTCCAGTTGTTTTCATGTGTGTAATTGTTGGTCTGACAGAAGATGTCAGGAGGTTTTGGGGATCTGGGATTTTCTTGTAGCCATTTTCTGTCTCATGAAGTGAAACACAAATCTCTCCTTTACACGAATGACATGTTTTCTTGCCTTTCCAATTTTGAGAAGTGTCTTGTGAGATGTCGCATCTATACCCAAGAGAAACCGAGAGTCATGAATTACCAATAAAACGTTTCTAGAAATACATCTGTGGCTCATTTGGGCTGCGAGAGAGCGAGCGAGAGCAAGCCTTCAGCAAATAACAGGAAGGGCAAACGGGAAAAAAGCAGTTTGTTCTTTTTTTATCGTTGTGAGTTTGCAGTTTGTGCAGTGAGTCTGCACTTTGGTTGAGTTAATTGCTAAAGATGGTTTAACACGTGAACTTCAGGATTTCATCTCAGTTTTGAAATATTTGTACGGCTTAAAATAGATCAGCTGAAACTTCTTCCTTTATTCTTCATTTGTCATTTTTCTTCAAGATTTAGCAAAAATTGAGAGAAAAATTTGAAAAACTTCCAGAAAATCTGCTTAACTAATGAGCAAAAGCAAATTAAAAGAGGCGTGTGGCTTTGGAAGATGAACATAAATCTCCCAGATTTTCATTTCTCGCCTGTCAGCTCAGCAGCAAACGTGTTTCAACTGTTTCCTTATCAATGAACGTTGGCTTAACTTCACTGTCACAAGATGAGGCTGAGCACTGTGAAGAAATACTCACCCTGCTCACCATTATTTGTTTGTATTTTTTGCTAAATTCCTTTTTATTGCACATCTGTGATTGCTCAATAAGTTGCTGCTCATGCGTGAAGATTTGTCGCTCGACCTGCTTTGGGTGCTTTTCTTAGCCTCAATCAGAGCCGCAATCATTGCACAATTTTTCCCTTTCGCCTGAAAAATTGTTCGACTTGCACAATTCAGAGTTTTATGATATTTCATAATCATCATAAGCAGCTTAGTTGCAGAGCTGAAGTCAGATAGCTGTAAATCGGCCACATATTTGTGCGCATTAGGTGCAGAGTGTTGGTGTGTGTTTATCTGCCTGCGTCCGTCCAAACATAACGTGTACCTGCCTCATTGTGCCAAGGCAAACAGCTCTGGGCTGTACTTTTAATGTGCCACGCTCACAAATACCGCCTGAATAATCAGAGCTGCTCAAAACAGATTTATGGTTTAGAAGTGAACCTTATGCACATTATGCATTTAAAGCCTTCTTCTCCTGAGTTTCCTGTTGTACATTTAAATAATATCTATAAGCAGTTTTTAAAAGTAAAGAAAAGTTCAGATTTCTAACAGCCGTCCAAGGCAATTAAAGTGAAATCTTACTGTTTTCCTAAGTCGCCCCTTTGCTTCCAGCTTTCTTCCCCCTTCACTCGTGTTTGTCCCCGTTTCATGCTCAGCCAAAGGACGGTCAGTGTTTTGTTGCACAACGGGCATTTAGCCATCCTGTAGTTGGTTATTTTTATCCCAGTTTGTTACTGAGGCAGCAGAACAGCCAAGGTGGCTATTTATCATCTTTCTAACAGCTCTTCTATAAACTCAATCTGGGTTTTTATACATGTTCTACACAACAGAGCGGTTTCTTTCTGTCGACAGGCAGATCGTTTCAGATGAATCAGAAACAGGATGTGCCTGTAGGTGGCCTTATCTGACCTACTTAAAGGTCTGCTCCTTAGTCGGAGCAATAAGGGGTCACAGTTAATACTGGGAAGGCATAGATGGTCACTTATCAGCAGGTCTGGTTGTCAAGAATCAGATTTTGGTTAATGCAACCAAAGAATCACATTTCTCTGCATGTTTTTAGTGACAGAGGAAGATATAAGTTGGTTTTTGGTCTAGTGAGTGCTGAGTGAAATGATGTCTTCCCTCCTTTCTGTTGTTTCTAAACAGGCAGAATATAAACTTAATACTTAGGATTACCCAGATGTGCATTTGTGAACTTATTAAAGGATGATTGACTGAACCGTCCAGCAGATCAAGTGTTACCCCAAATGCAGCAGCGTTTAATTTTAAAGCTCGCTGAGTGAAAAGGTTCAGCACCTTAAAGGAATTCGGAAAACCAGAAGTGAAAATGCAAAGGGTTTAATTTGCATGACTCTGTGGCTCATGTGAAAACTTTATAAATCAACCAGACATTTAAACTTACTGTAGAGTTGCAGCCTTAAATTAATGCCTCAAATGTCTTAAATTAATTTAAAACTGTAAGTTTGCCTTTCATTAGGCTTTAAATTTTATGGCAGGACAATTTAATCTTGTATTTTCTCTGTATTTTTTTTTCTTGTTGGACTTTTCTGTCAGGCTATGTTTGAGTCACACTCAGACATCTTCATTGCGTTCTGTGATTCAATGTTAACATTTAAGATCTTCAAAAGGTTTAAATTTTGAGTTGATGAAGCAGAAACTCTGATAAAACCTCAGTGGAATCAGATTTATTAAAATCTGGAAGTGGTGTGAAAAAGCTACAAAGAGAGCAAAACTCTCTCTTTTAACTCCAGATTTTTTTAATCTGTTAAATGTGTGTACTAACCTTAATTACTGTAAGTGTTTAGAAGTTTTATTCAAATCCGAAAGCATAAATCAAGTCAATTAGAGAAACTAAATGCATCTTCAGTGTCTTTTCAACATCCAGAGATGTTTCCAGAAATCAAAGCAGTTTTTACTGTTGTTCCACAAGGATGCTGTCCTAATTACATCATAATGTGTTGCTTGTGTTACTTATTAAGGCGCAAGAGTCTGGTTGCAGCTTTCAGGCTGGATGTCACCAGCACAGACGGTCCGGTTACTCTGATCCACACCTGGAGCTTTTCGCCTTGGAGTCCCGTCTCTTTGTGTCGTCCTGTGGCGGTGAAGAGTTACGTTTAAAAAATTAACGTCCTAAATGGACTCAGATCTGATGTGAGATTTTACCAGAATGCGGCGTGAAGCTGCAAACGTTTAATCCGTTTAAAGCTGCGGACTTTTTCAGCAGCACCCGCAGATTAGAGAGGAATATCTGCGTGGCTGACTCTTAAAAGAAACAGAGGATTCAGAGGTTTAAATCCTCACGTTTAGAGAACGTGGAGAGGAGTTACAGTCAAACTGTTTGAGGAATTAAATCTGGGAGCGAAGGAAAGAGACGACCCAAATACCAAAGGTAACACAGAGCACTGATGCCGTCACTACGAGGAAATCCAAACAACAAATTTGTGATGAAAACTGGGTTTCAAATCTTTTTCAACATGTGAAGAATTTGAATCATCACTGAATTTCCTTTTGGGATGAATAAATCTGAAATGCACGCAGCGATGTTTCCTCATTTTCACCACAGAATCTAAATAAGAGAGAATCTGTGCATCATTTAAAAATACATTTCATTCAACTTAAAAGACAGGAAAACCTTTTGTGGAAATGCAGCCAGTTTTTATCCCAACAAATACATTCAACAAATCAGGGAAAAAATAGGATTTATTATAGAAATTTCTAATCAGAAGAATTGATTGAAGAAAAATGCCTCAAACTAAAATTTTCACTTAATATTAAGACGACAAAAGATACAAATGATCAAATGATAAGTATCCTTTTTTAAAATAAGAAAATAAACATTTTATTGCGTAAAGTGCAGCGGCAGCGTTCCTTTAGTTTACACGTGATCATTTGTAGGAAAAAAAATCAAACATCATTACAAGCAGAAGTGTAAAAAATTTAGTTTTTCCACATGTTTCTGCTTGTGTAGGACTAAAATGTTGATTATGTTTTGGATGAAATGGTAAATAATTGGTCAGTAAAAGTTGCTTGTTAGATTTATTTTTTACATAATTTGTTTTGGGGGAAACAGATTCATAGACAATGGTGTTTTTTTTTTATCTTAAATGCAAAATTTGTATATTTTTTAACAGTTTTGGTTTAATTACTGCTCTGAGCATGTTGTTCTTTCAGCAGCTTTCCATGTTTTTGAGTCTAGTTAATGATTAATTAGTTGATTGCTTCAATAATTGATTCATCGCTATTAATCTGATTAATCGTTTCAGCCCAAGTTGTTTATTAGTGAAGAAAAAATTTACATTTCCCCACTTTTCTTGATTGGATGAACTAAACTTTTGTGAAGTCTTTCTCCTCTTCTGTGGTCAGCATCAAAGGTTGAGCGAAAGCTCATTTTATTAGATTTTCTGCAGGTATTTCAGGATAAAGCCGACCTTTTCATCCTTATTCTCTGGATTGATCCACGTCCCGGCCTAACAGTTTTTTTATTGTCTGCAGACAGCAGTTCAGACTCGCAGTCAGTCAGTCTGGAGGATTGTTTTGGAAATCCTCCCTCGTGATTCCCAGCTTTCTTTGTGTCTCCTCTCTGAAGCCTGTCTTCCGGCCTCCCCCCTCCACAGCGCGTCCCTCTCTCTCGCCTCCTCGCAGCGCTCCACTCAGCTCTGCGCTCCTTAACCTTTTACCTTCCTTCCTCTCGGCGTTCCCTTCCCCCTCCGCTCCACAGATTAACACCGCCTGTTAAATCGCCACCTGCGTCATATTTAATCTTCTAACTGGCCAGAACTTTAAAGTTGTGGTTTGTATGGATGGAGGCGGATTCTTATAGCGTGTCTGCTGGATTGTTGGCATCCTTGTTTCTGCTCAGTTTGTGGTTCGGTTTTAGCTTTTCGACGTGCATGGAGACCTCATGTTGGGCAGATCCTTCTTTGTGTCAAACTTCAGCTAGCTCAGGGCTAGAAACAGGATAAAGCAACAATAAATCAATTAATCGCATGGTAAACTAAAACATGCTCAATAATTTCTATGATTTATCGTTTTTCTCTTTCTACCAAAAACTGGATGACTCAAGTCTTCAGTCTGGTCCTTTGGTCTCAACTACTCATTTTTGAAGACTTTATAATTCATTTTATTGTTTTTTTTTCTCCTGTTTTGTTTATTTACAATGTTTTCTAGTTCTACTGTTAAATTTAAAGTTTATTGATCTTTGAGAATATCAACTAAAATAGTGTCAAAACAATATTACCGTTTATCGCAATAACTTCTGGGACAATTTATGATCCAGTAATGTTTGTTTTGGTGAAAAGTCTAGTTAGCGCCAAGGCTGAGCGATATGGCTTAAAAATTAAATCTCCAATTTTTTCTCACTTTTTTAAAATAAACATTAGAAATTAGATGAAATATTCTCTAAAACGTGCCTTTTATATTTTACTCACTCCTTCTACGAGTTGTAAAATTATTGCAGCCAGGCTGCAATAATTTTTGTTTTATTACAAGGATATAGACATAATACCAGCGGAATAGAAACAATTTTACAAAATTACGAGAAAAAGTCATTTTAATGAGAAAAACGTCTCAGAATTGTGAGACAAAAAAAAAAACATTTTAATGAGAAAAAGCTCACATAATTAATTAAATCATTTTCCTTTTGGGATTTTCACAAAATTATTACTTCATTCTCCTAATATTACGACTGTGTTCTGGTAATATAAAGACTTTATTCTCATATTATTTCAACTTTATTGTCACATGACTTTATTCTCAGATTACTACAGCTGTATTCTTGTAACATTATGACTTTATTTTTGTGAAAAATAAAAAAGAAGTCATCGCCAGACTCTTATATTTAGTCATAGATTTGACCTGAATTCAAAGTCCAAATAAATGGAAGCTGTAAAAACAAGATGGCCGCCCTCCTTGTGATGACATCACTGTGAATTTTGGAAACATAACGAAAACATTGGCGAAAAGTCCATATTTTTCACCAAATTGTTTTTATACAAAAAAGATCAAATTATCATTATTTTATTGTCCAAACCCAAAAATTGTACAAAACAGATTAATCACACAGTTTGTGCATCAGTGTATATTTCTGTGGCGTTAATGCCCACTTTGATGCTTACATTAAGTCTGCATGCAGCGCTCTGCTGACACGAGGTCCGTCTTTCAGTCTCTATCTCGCACACCCAGGCTGCTTTGTGCAGGATTAAACACACACACTCTCCAGCTCAGACTTATTTAGCTCATTTTATAATTCCTTAAGCCTCACATTGGAAAAGAGGAAGAAATGTGCGAGTTTTCACTGCAAAAAAAGACCAAATCTAGATTGGCGGGTTAATCTGACACTCCAATGTGCACACTCGGCATGCTGCGCTTCCCTGTCGGCTGCTTCTGGATGCCGTGTTTGTGTGGTGAGATAGCCGGGGGTTCAGTCGGGCAGGTGCAGAGACAGCTGGTGTGGGCAACTCTAACCGAGGGGGAGGACCGGAGCGACGGCGAGATTCCTGGAGAACATCATGAGTGTAGGGTAGCAATTCAGCTGAAAAGAGCAGGAAATGAGGGCTGGTATGAATGTGTCTGCGAGGTTTTCTGGGGGGGTTGTGTTGTACTTTGACAGAAAGCACACTGAGCCGGTGTGTCTTAGAAAGACGGAGAAACAGGATTATGATGATGGAAGCACACAAAAGGTGGACTCACTGCTGTCGCCATTTTTTGCTTCCTTTACATTTTCTCTGACTTCATGGAAGGCAGTTTATCCGTCTTCTCACGGTTTGATTGGGAGCCAAAGTTGCAATATTTCTTAGTTTTCAGCTTTCACACCGTACTGTGTTGAAAAACCTGTTCGTCTCCTCACCTGTGGGGGCGCTGCACCAGCGACAAAAACCTCTGAAGAAGACACTGAGCGCAATGTCCTATGAAATGGAAACAAAAATGGATTTTAGTGGTTGTAGGATTTCTCTTTTGTTTTCAGCAAAGGACCACAAGCCATTTCTCTCTTTATGTGTGTTTGTTTAGGCTGTATTTACCCACAATGCCCTGCGTTGTAGTCCTCTTCCTGCTTTTGGAGCGGTCTCAAACCGCACCAGAGTTCACTTGAACCGATCCGAGACCAGAGTTATTTATTTAGTTTGCCTCCGATTGTGCTTTCACACCCACCTAAATGAACCGAATTTCTAGTTTGGATATTTGAAATGTTTTCCAGTTTAAAGTTGTGGTTGAACTCGCTTTCATATGCCACTAAAACAATCTTTTTAATAGTTGAAAATAGTATCAAACGGACAATATTATAGTTATTGCAAATATTTCTAAGGAAATTTATTGTTCAGCTAAATTTCTTATAGCTTTAGGCCTAATTTTGCTCTTTATTTGGTCACATTATGTTTTCATTTTTTGTACATTTGAAGCCTGGATGTAGATAAAAATGTATATGATTCGTTTTTTAAATTTTCTGGTTTTAAAAATGGTGTATTTTGAAAGTCTGGTGCAGTCACTTCCTGTCTGCATCGGAAATATACAAAAGTAATAATTATCTTTTGTCAAACTGGTGGTTTTCCTTTTCTAAACATTCAGGAAGCATGGTGGCCGCATGGCTCTCTTTGTCTCTTTCTTCCCTCAGTGGATGTTCGCTGCCCTCTAGTGTTCAAAGTGAGCATCACTGGCAGAACTCAGCCAGTTTGTTGCTCATTGCCGTCTCCATATTGTTTTGGTTGCTGCAGGAGGAAGCCATCCCAGAGCTGGAGATTGACGTGGATGAACTGCTGGACATGCCCAGTGACGTTGAGCGAGCAGCCAGGGTCAAGGTGAGGAAACCCCATCGGTTTACACGCAGAAAAACAAACAGAACAAACTTTCCACTCGTGTGACATTTCTCTGTGTTACAGGACTTACTGGTTGACTGTTTTAAACCCACTGAGGTAAAGCAGTTTGATTCTCTCCTATGTTTTCTCTCCATTTCCTGTTTAAGTTCAGCCTTGTGACTCCTGTTCTCCTTGTCGTCCTGCAGGATTTCATCTCAGAGCTGCTTGACAAGATCAGAGGAATGCAGAAGCTCTCTACGCCTCAGAAGAAATGATGGCGTCCAAACCTTCCCCACGTTTTCCCTTCCTCTCCATCCCTCCGTCTCGTCTTCCTTCCACGCCCCACGTTTTTAATTTAAGGTCTTCTTCCTCTGTTGAAAATGTTATAATTGCTTCTGATCATAGTTGTCTCAGTCGCTTCGTTTTGTTCGTTTTTTGCGTGTACCGTGATGGATCTGGACTTCTTTCATCAGCAGAAATGAATGATTCGCCTTGCGGCTTGTCTCTCCTCCCCCCTATTGTTTCCTCTCCTGCCATTACTGTACTCTTCTCCTCCTAACCTTCGTCCTCTTCCTCCCACCTTCCCATCTGTCTGAGGAGGAGCAGAGTCCCATAATTACTGTAAAAGCGGGGAAGAACATGTAAAATACAAAACGGAGTGAAAACTGAGGATGAAACACTTCAGCCTCCACCAGCGAGATTATGTGAATATTTTAACTTGTTTGAGATTTTTTCCCTTTTCTGGTTCTGTTTGAGGGAGATCGTCACTTCACTTAATCTTTTTTAATAACGTTTTTGGGGTTCTGTTTTTGCCGCCTAAGCACAGGCAGTACTGCAAAAAGACTTTTTTGGTGTCTCTTAAAGGGCATATATCATCATTTTAGCAAATTCATCTGGGTCCAGAATAGTTGGATTCATTTCATTACTAAAATTGAGAAATATGCACAAAAAAAAAGTAAAATAAAATATAAAGTGACAGGAAGAGGAAATGTAACGCAGCTGAAAGTTGCTGAAGAGTGTAAAATTTGGGTTCATAAAGTGAGAATTTATATGTTTCTCTTTCCAGCGTGGAAAATGAAATGTCCAAGACATTGAAGATCTAACAAACCGGCAGTTTTCAGAGGGATTTAAAAGCTCTGTGAGCAAGTCTTCCTGTAATCAACTACAGTGGAGAACTTGGGATAAAAATCTGAACCAGTACAATTACTGCTCCAGTTCTGACCAACATCTTTAAAAGTAAAGATGTTTGCCAGAAAAGAAAAGAAAATCGTATGCTACGCTAGTTGTGGCTTAGAAGGCAAGTCGAGATCAAATAAAAAAATCAAATGTTATTTGTGCACATTTCAGCAACAAGGCATTTCAAAGTGCTTTACATCATAGAGCTCAGTTTATTGACAGAGATACTCCATCTGTTCTCCTTCATTTGACTTATAAACAATAAAACAAACAAAATCATGCTAATTAATGAATGAAAACCAGCATTTTCTAAAACTTTAAGCTCACAAACAACCACCACCTCGGTCTGGCTGTTGACTCCCTGCTTTTCGTCTCATGTCCTCATCGCTTTGGCTCTGGTTCTTCTTTACATGTTCACCTCGCTGCAGCGAACAGAAAGGGGCATGACTGTCAGTCTCTTACCTTATTTGGAAACGGGACCATTGCTCTCTGGAAGTGAAGGGGGCGCTATTTCCTATATTATCTACAGTCTCCCGTTTTTATTTTCTTTTGAAATCTGATATATCTTCATGTTTAAGAAGGATTTCCACTCTCAGCATGTACTTGAACTTGTGTCTTTTATTTACTTCAGCGCAACTCAAGGTTTGACCAAATTCTGTAGCTTTCAGCGTACTTCTAAATCTGCTCCATAGTTGCATCTTTTCAGGCCTGCTACTGCCTCTAGTGGCGTGGGAGTGGTAATACAACAATCTAATTACAATACTAAATCAGAATAACACAAAGTCTTTATTATTTAGTATTAATTCCGGCATTACTGGCACCGTAAAAGATAAATTCTCGAATTAAACACCATACTTTTTAATTTCCTTAAGGATGTAGAGGTAATTAAACGACCTAATGACATCTTTAAGAAAATGAAAAAGTATGGTGTTTTATACGATAATGTATCTTTTACGGTGCCAGCAATGAGGTCCTTCTCCTTGTTAATCTCTCACTCATGCTATCCTTCTCCACATAATCCTTTAAAGTGTCGTGTTGTGATTACCACCAGAGATTTTCAGACTTTACGTGGTTATCCATATATGGTAGTGCCTTCCTGTTTCAGTAGGCGTGATTCATAAGAGTCTTAGAAAAGACTTGGCTGTAGTGTTTATGTTTCATAGGGTTTTCTGGCTCTATTATATGATGATATATGCCCTTTTAAATAAAGCCAGCACTGTGTCATTTTGGGGAGAAGAAAATCTGAACCTCTGACCACAAAGCGTCGTGTAAATCTATCTTTAGTTCAGCGAAGAGGAAACTTTGATGCCTGGAAATAGTGATTGAACCTTTAGAAAGACTCACTGGTCAGCCGATTGGCTGCAAGGCCGGTTTTAGACCTTCAAATAAATGTTTTTGTTTTTATTTGAAGCTAGACTAGAAGTGGGTTTTGTTCTTCTTCTTTTTTTTATTTTTATAGGCTGAATATGAATTTTGGTTCCTCAATCCAGCCTGCACATACACATGTACGTCTGTGTTGCTGTTAGTGTATGTTGCTACATAATGTACAGCAACATCTGTCATAGTATGGAGTGTTTTGGGCCTGTATATTCTGCTGTTACGTAGGACAGACTTGTCTGGGGCTTTTTTGGTAAAGGACTGGTTCCTTTTTTATTTCTTGTTGTCATACACACCCTGACAGTCGTAAAGAGGGAACCCTGTAAAAAGCTGCCTTTTTTAAAACCACAACACCCTAACATTGTCACGTTGTTCTGAACAGAGCAGTCACTTCTCTCGTCTTTTAGCCATTTTTTTTTGTTTGTTTTTGTTTGTTTCTCTTCACTTCTCATGGCACCCGCCAATCATCTCAAAGAATAAGCCATCTGTTTCTGATCGCCGACCAATCAGATCAGAGACCGACACCCGCCGGCCAACGGCAGCATCAACATGTTGCGGTTCGTCTGCGCCGACATTTACCGGCATTTTACCGTCTGCCTTTCTCTCCACTACAGCCCATTTTCAGACTGCTGCTCTCATTTCACTCCTTCCTACCTTTTATCCATTTCTCAACCGCTTCCCTTCATTTACTCCATTTTCTTTCTTTAAAAAGATTTAAAAAAAAACAAAAAAAAAAAACAGATGTTGCCTTAGGTATAATTTATGTTACACAAACCAAAAAAAAAAAAAGAAAAACAGGAGTACTTTTTTTGTTGTTGCTGAGCAGATGTACTCTGCCTTGCAGAAATGGGTTGAAATTATTCACATTTTATGACTTTTACAACCAGAAACTTCACTGTAGTTTGTTGGGATTTTATTTCATAGATTGACAAAGTGTTGCATAATTATGAACTGTAAGAAAATCTGCTTTGTAGAACTACTTTTAAAGTTTAGATGTCTTCACTCACGTGTTTTCTGTCTGCGCTATTTGGGTTGATGCTATTTGGACTTCTGGTGGTTTCTTGGTGCATCATCCTAATAGAAGCCTGGTTTATAGTTTTCCAGTCAACATATTCTACCACCTGAGCTGTGGACCTCTGCAGCTCCTACAGAGCTACAATGGCCCACTTGCCTGCTTTTTGATGAATTTGCTTCTATTGCATTTTAGATGTGCGACTTTCTCATTTTGATCTTTGCACCGCGAATAAATCTGATTGTGCCTCTTTCATGAGTGGTACTAATGCTGCGTTCCAGTTGTACTCTGAACTGGAAAAGTCCAGCTTCCCCAGTCAGAACTCCCTCTGAAATCAGATTTCCCTCTGGGAAACTGGGAGCAACTTCACTAGCCCCAGTTAAGACTTGCACAGCGTACTTCCTGTTGCAATATGGCCGCCTCTGACATCAACAGTAGAAACATGTTGATTTAACAAGATACATATCTAAGATTGTGTCTAAAATCACTGAAGCTTTAAACTGAACAAATCAGAAGTGGAGTTTAGTTTTGGAAAGTAAAGCTTAAAATGATGTCTGGGCGCCGCCATGTTGCAATTGTGGCTGTTTTCTTTGTTTGACGTCAAACCCAGCTGAGAGACCCCAGGTAATTTAACGTCTGAACGGTGATATCGCATTTTATCCAACTTTTACATCATTGACGTCATTAAAACAAAATTAAAATCTGATTTTGGAAAAATAAAAAGTCAGATTCGAGCATCTGCTGTGTGAATTTTAAGTGTTTTTGTAAGTCTCCTTTTTCAGTGGTCGGAGCTCTGTCAGATGAATGGGATTTTATTTTGGACTGACTGCAGATGCCTTCCACACTTGTGAGATTTTATTTGTAGATATCTGACTCATTTTCTTACCACTTTGCAATTATCCACTGCTTTGAATTTATCAAATGAAATCCTATTTAAACTCTGAGGTTTATGGTCGTAACACGAATAAATGGAAAGTTCAACTCTTTTGTAAAACACTCTGCTTCATGTGGAGACTCTGATCTATCGCTCCTCGTATTGAAATGTTTTCTTTTTCTTATTAGAAGTAGAGTGTTTAATACTTAGGCCTTTATAAAGCGACTCTGTTTAGGTAAGCAATGCTTTTCACACGGACTTGTTTAAGTCTGGTCTGTTTTTATCTCGATCATCGCACCTCTTGATGCCAAGCCTGGAAACAACATTTAGTCTAACAAAAAAAATCCATTCAGATGCATTTTTCTGGTGCGATTGCTTTTGCCTTTACCTGTGGCGTCTCTGGACTGAGCTCCCGGCGGTTTCTCTGATTGGTCGGATTGTTTTAGGCAACTTCAATCAGTAGCTGAGTGGATTTTTGTTTCTAAATTCAGGTTTTGGATTATATATTATATATATCTTCTTAGACTGTTATTGATATGTCTGTTTTTTTTTTGTTTGTTTTTTTACTGTTGGGGAAAATTGCAAAAAAAAAAAAAAAAAAAGTACAAAAAATGTCAAGTGATTAACATTAATGCTAAATACAAGAGCTAAACCATGCAGGACGGAGTAATGGTGGAGGTGTTTTGCTTTGATTTTTTTTGACAATGATTAGAACAAACAAATGTAGCAATATCAACAACAGGTTTTGTTTTTTGCCCAATTTTGTTACTCTTTTATGCAACTTTAATAAAAACATTTGAAATTGATTTTTTTCCTGCTTTTAATTCAATTCTCTATAGCATTAACTTGTTACAGGATTGACCACAACGCTGCAAAAACACAAAATCTTACGTTTTGATCGAGTTGCTAGTACAAATACACTTGAAATAAGACAAAGCTGAGGTACAAGTAACTTTTCAACAAGACGTAGGAGCTTGGTTAAAGTCAATAATTCCTTAATAATGATAATTATTGTACTAGTTTCACTGGTGGATTATTCAACATATTTTAAAACACATTTTTGATTCAGGATTCCCTATTTTTTCTTTAGCTAATTATAGTTTTGGAGGTGTCCTATTCAAAGTCGACGCTTCAGTCCTCCTGAGCTGTGCTGTTGGGAATTAAAACGATTCTTTCAAAACAAGTTGGACAAAATTCTTCCACATCCATTTATTGCCAACTGTTACAAACACTATAAGGAGTGGTTTCTTACAAAAATAAGCCAGTTAGTTGGTGATCTCTCATTCTGAACCTGCTTCACCTTTGGCTCTTAACGTTACTTTGGTGCCACCTGGTGGTTGGAAATAACATTACAACATGTCGACCACTACTTTTTCTCTGCTTGCAAATACAACATTTTTTCTACGGTAGCAGGGGAGCATAAGGTTTGTATACTGTTTATTTTAATGTCATTATTCATAGAATATATTTTTGACAAACTATATTTTCTCTCATTTACTGAGGTCTTCAAATTGCCAACTAGCCTTTTGATGTTTTTCACATTTTTGGCCCGTTGCAAACACAGATTTTATGTATCCAACCAAAAGAAAATATTAACTGTGAAGAGACAGGAAATGATGCATAATTTTCACAATTTTATACTAATTAAAATCTGAAATCTATGTTACTAAACCTTTCTTAATTAATACTTTGTCAATATTTTTGCAGCAATTAAATACTAAAAATATGGTTTGATTTAAACTGCTCAGTTCAGCTTTGCTCCTACTAAAGAAACTCGTTATATTTATTTAGTTATAATTACTTCACTAACGTTTCGTAAAAAAAAAAAAACTACATTTTTACTACACTGCACTTTTCTCTGATATCTATATTAAAATTATTTGGAAAAGTGTTTCCTCTGCCTCAGTTTGCTTTCTGACATTATGTTATTTAATTATATTCATTATTTTAGTCTTATGATCAGCTACTAGAGAAACCTTTACACAAATTGCTTTTCTGCTCTTGAATGAGTTCAGTAAAATATGCCGAATTACTATATTGTATTATGTGATTGGCTTGTGAGAAATATTTTTACATTTTGATTGGACGACGCCTTTGCGGGATGGGCTTTCCTATTGGACAACTTCACTGGACCTCTTGACGCTGATTGGCTACGCTGACGGGCTCGTTGAGTCCGGCAAAGTGTCGAACAGGAGCGGAGCCAGACGAAGAGGAAGTACTTTTCACAATGGAAATAAACAAGTAAACCGAACTTCAAACTTTCTGCGGCTCAACAACCAGACAAGGTGAGCTTTGGGGTTACCCCGCCGGCCGCCAGATGCGGTGGGCGGTGATCTGATTACAAACGGCATCGGCTGCCTGCTCACTCGGAGGGGAAGAACGGCATTTGTTAATCCTACTATTGCTCCCCTGTAGATCAGTCCAAAAGATGCTCCGGTGTTTCTCTGGGCTGTTAAACGGCTTCACCCCGCCTCTCATACTGTCTGGCATTAACCGTCGCATCTGTTTGTACAAAATGAGGCGTGTTTGGTTGACTAAATGCGGCGAACAGCGTTTCCCTCGCTGTGCTGTTTCCATGTTAGCTAGTGTTGCACTTGACTTCACTGGCCGTTTACCGCTGCTTTTTAAAAGAATACGAGGAAATAGTTTTCACTTCTGCCTTTCGGGATTTATTAGTAAGAAATACATTCAATACAACTCAAATTACGGTGAAGTTAGCTGTTTAATTGAATTTAAATGTTGTCGCTCTCCCCGTTTGCCGTTTTTCACTCAATGACATCACGGAAGCTACGGAGGGTGAAGCTGCCTGGATTTTAATGCTTCACTTCCGGTGATTAACAAAATAAAGTTCTGTTTGGAGCGGTTGCACAAACTTTCGAGAAACTTTAGAAGGAATTATCTATTTATTTATTACTATTTTTGTCACAAAGTTCAAATCGAAATGAATTTTAAAAAGTTTACCCGTTTAAAAAAAATTCTTTTTAAGAAATAAAAATACTAACTTCCGGTTAAAGCCGATGTTTACGCAGCTTACTTCACACAGACTGTCAGAACCATAAGTGGCTCAGTATTTCCCAATCTGCTCTTCATTCATACACACACAAACAAAATAAAATAGTCATAATCTAAACGAAGACCCCTATGATGACCACAAACTTTGGTTCTCGTGTTCCCTCGCCCGGACGCGGGTCACCGGGGCCCCACTCTGGAGCCAGGCCTGGAGGTGGGGCACGTTGGCGAGCGCCTGGTGGCCCGGCTTTAACCTATGGAGCCCGGCCGGGCTCAGCCCGAAGAAGAAACATGGGACCCTCTTCCAATAGGCTCACCACCTATGGGAAGGGCCGCAGGGGTCGGGTGCATTGTGTGATGGTTGGTGGCCGAGGGAGGGGGTCCTGGCGGTCCGATCCTCGGTTACAGAAACTGGCTCTTGGGACGTGGAATGTGACCTCTCTGGTGGGGAAGGAGCCGGAGCTGGTGTGTGAGGCTGAGAGGTTCCGGCTAGAAATAGTCGGTCTCACCTCGACACATGGAACCAGTCTCCTTGAGAGGGGCTGGACGTACTTCCACTCTGGAGTTGCCCACGGTGAGAGGCGTCGAGCAGGGGTGGGCATTCTTGTTGCCCCCCATCTCGGCGACTGTACGTTGGGGTTCACCCCGGTGAACGAGAGGGTAGCCTCCCTCCGTAGGCGGAGGGAGGCTACCCTCCCGCCTAGGGAGCGTCCACCGTAGCGTCCCTAGCTACGGTGGACACCGCAGCGTCCACCGTCCCCCCACCCGTGGGGGGACGGGTTCTGACTGTTGTTTGTGCTTACGGGCCAAATGACAGTTCAGCTTACCCACCCTTTTTGGAGTCCTTAGAGGGGGTACTGGAGAGTGCCCCTCCTGGGGACTCCCTCGTTCTGCTGGGAGACTTCAACGCTCACGTGGGCAATGACAGTGAGACCTGGAGGGACGTGGTTGGGAGGAACGCTCCCTCCGATCTGAACTCGAGTGGTGTTCTGTTGCTGGACTTCTGTGCTCGACACGGATTGTCCATAACGAACACCATGTTCAGGCATAAGGGTGTCCACATGTGCACTTGGCACCAGGACACTCTAGGCCGCAGTTCGATGATCGATTTTGTTATCGTTTCGTCGGATCTGCGGCCGTATGTCTTGGACACTCGGGTGAAGAGAGGTGCGGAGTTGTCCACTGACCACTACCTGGTGGTGAGTTGGCTCCGGTGGTGGGGGAGGATGCCGGTCAGACCTGGCAGGCCCAAACGTGTTGTGAGGGTCTGCTGGGAACGTCTGGCGGAGTCCCCCGTGAGACGGAGCTTTAACTCCCATCTCCGGCAGAACTTCGAACACGTCCCGGGGGACCATGTTCGTGCTCATGTCGAGGCGGCTTATCGGAGCTGTGGTCGCAAGGTTGTCGGTGCCTGTCGTGGTGGCAACCCTCGAACCCGTTGGTGGACACCTTCGGTGAGGGATGCTGTCAGGCTGAAGAAAGAGTCCTATCGGGCCTTTTTGGCCTGTGGGACTCCGGAAGCGGCTGACGGGTACCGGCGGGCGAAGCGGCTTGCAGCTCTGGCGGTTGCTGAGGCAAAAACTCGGGCGTGGGAGGAGTTCGGAGAGACCATGGAGAAAGACTTCCGTATGGCTTCGAGGCGATTCTGGTCCACCATCCGGCGTCTCAGGAGGGGGAAGCAGTGTAGCACCAACACTGTTTACAGTGGGGGTGGTGTGCTGCTGACCTCGACTCGGGACGTTGTGGGTCGGTGGGCGGAGTACTTCGAAGACCTCCTCAATCCCACCAACATGCCTTCCATTGAGGAAGCTGAGCCTGAGGACTCTGGGTTGGGCTCTCCAATTTCTGGGGACGAAGTCGCCGAGGTAGTTAAAAAGCTCCTCGGTGGCCGGGCCCTGGGGTGGATGAGATTCGCCCGGAGTATCTCAAGGCTCTGGATGTTGTAGGGTTGTGTTGGCTAACGCGACTCTGCAGTATCGCATGGACATCGGGGGCAGTTCCCCTGGATTGGCAGACTGGGGTGGTGGTCCCCCTGTTTAAAAAGGGGGATCGGAGAGTGTGCTCCAATTATAGAGGGATCACACTCTTAAGCCTCCCTGGCAAGGTCTATTCGGGGGTACTGGAGAGGAGGGTCCGTCGGATAGTCGAACCTCGGATTTTTGGAAGAGCAGTGTGGTTTTTCGCCCTGGTCGTGGAACACTGGACCAGCTCTACACCCTCAGCAGGGTCCTGGAGGGTACATGGGAGTTCGCCCAACCAGTCTACATGTGTTTTGTGGACTTGGAGAAGGCGTTCGACCGTGTCCCTCGGGTGCCCTGTGGGGGTTCTCCGGGAGTATGGGGTACCGGGCCCTTTGATACGGGCTGTCAGGTCCCTGTATGACCGGTGTCAGAGTCTGGTCCGCATTGCCGGCAATAAGTCGGGCTCGTTCCCAGTGAGGGTTGGACTCCGCCAGGGCTGCCCCTTTGTCACCGATTCTGTTCATTACTTTTATGGACAGAATTTCTAGGCGCAGCCAGGGTGTTGAGGGGATCCGTTTTGGTGGCCTTAGGATTGCATCTCTGCTTTTTGCGGATGATGTGGTCCTATTGGCTTCATCGGGACGTGATCTTCAGCTCTCACTGGAGCGGTTCGCAGCCGAGTGTGAAGCGGCCGGGATGAGGATCAGTGCCTCCAAGTCTGAGACCATGGTCTTGAGTCGGAAAAGGGTAGAGTGCCTTCTCCGGGTCAAGGGAGATGTCCTGCCCCAAGTGAAGGAGTTCAAGTATCTCGGGATCTTGTTCACGAATGAGGGAAGAAGGGAGCGTGAGATCGACAGGCGGATTGGTGCAGCGTCCGCCGTGAAACGGGCGCTCTACCGGTCCGTCGTGGTAAAGAGAGAGCTGAGTCAAAAGGCGAAGCTCTCGATTTACCGGTCGATCTACGTTCCTACCCTCATCTATGGTCATGAGCTTTGGGTAATGACCGAAAGAACGAGATCGCGGATACAAGCGGCCGAAATGAGTTTTCTCCGTAGGGTGGCTGGGCTCTCCCTTAGAGATAGGGTGAGAAGCTCGGTCATCCGGGAGGGACTCGGAGTAGAGCCGCTGCTCCTCCACATCGAGAGGAGCCAGTTGAGGTGGCTCGGGCATCTGGTCAGGATGCCTCCTGGACGCCTCCCTGGTGAGGTGTTTAGGGCACGTCCCACCGGGAGGAGGCCCCGGGGAAGACCCAGGACACGCTGGAGGGATTATGTCTCTCGGCTGGCTTGGGAACGCCTCGGGATTCCCCCGGAGGAGCTGGAGGAAGTGGCTGGGGAGAGGGAAGTCTGGGCCTCCCTTCTTAAGCTGCTACCCCCGCGACCCGACCCCGGATAAGCGGCAGAAGATGGATGGATGGATGGATAATCTAAAAATAAACAATAACGTTTTGCCAAATTCAATTCTGTCTAAATATAAATTGAAACATCACACTCGAGAATCAGTGATTGAAGAAATAGGTGCTAAACTTAATTGCATGAATATTTACTGACATTCTGGAACTTTAAATTGTCTTAAAATCTTAAACAATTGCGGATAAACATAAAACAGCTGAACTTAGTGCTAAAGAACATCTTTTTATATTTGAAATAGGAGTTTCTATACAGAGTCGATCTGTTGAGCTAAAAAAAGAAAATCACTGTAATAGATGGACACTTTAAAGCCGTGTCATCCGTTTCCTTGTTTGGAAACGATATAAAATGTGTTTATTCTCTCCTCTGAATGTAAAATACTCCGTCCAGCCCTCCATGCCTGCCCAACCCACTGAGAGGGAGCCGGAGGAGGAGATGGAGGCAGACGGAGAATCGCAGCTTCCCGAAGCCAACGGAGAGGTGGAGGAACCGAAGGACGCTGAGAGGACGGGGGGAGGAGGAGAGGAGACGATGGAGGAGAGCGTGGAGGAGAGGGACAGCGACATGGAGGAGAGTGAGGAGGTAGAAGAGGAGGAGGAGGAGGAAGAGGAGAGTTCAGGTAGGAAATCCTGTGGAAGGAAAAATGCTTGAATGAAAGCACTGCTGCTGTGAAACGTGTCTCTCTCTGAAGAAATGGACGATGAGGACTGCGAGCGGAGAAGAGGGGAGTGTCTAGACGAGATGATGGATCTGGAGAAACAGTTCCAGGAACTCAAAGAGAAGTAATTCACTGTTTTTCTGTTCATGTTGTCCATGCTGTGCTGTAAAAATAACTACAGATACGAACTGCTTACTAACTGGGATGCAATCACATGCACTGTCCTAAACAAAGCAACACAGCGCTTGTAGTTCGGAGGTAACAAACTACATGTCTCAAAATTAGAGCCAGCACTGTGTTACTTTCAATGAAGTAATTACAGATTACTCTCATCTGCTCAACGCGCCCCAGTGTTATTTTCAGTCTCATGGAGCTGAGGAACATGGCCGACTTCATGCTGTCTGCAGGTTGTTTCGTGAGCGGCTGAACCAGGTGAAGGTGAAGCTGGACGAGGTTTTGACCGGGAAGGCTGGAGAATACAGAGAGCCGCTGGCTGCTCTGCAGAACAGCATGCAGATACGAACACAAGTGGCCGGTAAATCAAACCTCCACCATGACGACAAGCAAGGACTCTGATAACTTTATCCTCCCTTAAGCTGGATTATTGACGTATTGGATTATTGGTTACTGTGTCTTAAAGACGCAGTTATTAACTTAGATTTTATAGACAGACATCAAAATAGATGACATGAAGAGACCCAATAGAAAACCTCCTGGTTATTCCACCAAAAACTGATTTCTAAACTTTTCCTGAGTTAAAACATCAGTATTGTTGTTTCTGAATGAATATTAACTTGTTTTCTTTGCATTATTTGAGCATCTTTTTTGTTATTCTGACCATTTCTCATTTTTTGCAAAGAATACAAAATTTTTTCTTGGCATTTCAGAGACGTGTTGTGAGTAGTTCATAGAATGAAAGAACAATGTTCATTTTACTCAAACATTTACAGTAAAATCAGAGAAACTGATCATTTTAAGTGATCTCTTAATTTTTCCCAGAGCTGTAGATGCTGTTCTGGTTTTTCATTATAGTTTAGTTTGTGACTTTTTGTTTATCTAATTCAGACTTAATCAGTTTTTAGCATGTTTGATACTTTTTATTATTAGTTAAATATAGTTCAGTTTTAGTTTAGCTTTTGTTACTTATAGTAATAGTTTTATTATTTTCATATTTTTGGCCAATTTTTAAGTGCAGAATTCAAAAAGGTGAAAATATTGTCATTATGTAAACATAATTGATGTAAAGAAAACAATGTCACATTATTTTCAAATAATGTGTTCAATTACTGTAATTTGCAGGCAGCTGATGTAAAATCAGGCCAAAAGGCTAATAAATCAAATTCAGCAAAATTCAGCAAAAACATTTGCTGAATTTTAGTTCTTGTTGTTTCATTGGCTTTAGTTAACTACAATAACTTGCATCAGAGGCTTTTGATGCAAGTTATTCTAGAAACGACCCAAATTAAAATGTGGGACAAACGTATAAATTCCCGCATTTCTAAACCAAAGCGATCCGGATCGCTGCACAGATGGAGGTTTGGACGTCGGGTCTCTCATGCGCCTCTCTGGTTTGTTCTGCAGGAGTTTACCGGGAGCTGTGTCTGCAGGTGATCAAGCACAAGCACGACTGTGAAATCCAGGGGGCGAAGCAACACCTGGAGGTGATTCAAAGCCACCACACACACTGAACCTCAATCCAGCTAAATTCAACTTTGGAGCTGCATTAAAATCATCATTTCTGATAAATATCTATCTGTTGTTTTGAGTTTTAAAACACAGAACGATGCAACATCTTTGCAGTGGGTGGATGCATTTTCTTCTATGGGATGTAGATATTGGTGGAAAATACTATAAAAGTCCTTTCAGGTTTATACATTTTTACCTGATGTGACAATTGCAATTTTCTATTTTGATTCTGAAAAAGCAGCACATAGCTTCAACCTAATTACAGAACAAATACCTCAGAAAATTACAAGTTGCTTTTCTGATTTTATTTTTACTTTTTATGGAGAAATTGCACAAAATATCTACAAAAGAATGACTCAACATTAAATTACACATTTTTGAATTTTCAGTCATTTTTTTTGTAGATATTTAGTTCAATTACTCCATGAAAAAATCTGAAAACGTTTTCTAGAGCATGTTTTTATGGAAAAGCAGGAAAAGATTGTATTGCTCTTCCACATCTTAGCCTCAAAGTGGCAAACAATCTAAAAAGTGTGGCGGGCATTCAGCTCCTTTTAATCCGACACCCCTAATTGAAATCCAGTTGCCTTTCAAGCTCCTCTAATAAGTACAGGAGGTTCTGGGTGCAAATAATCAGAACGATTGATCTTGCTTCCTTGGACCAATCAAAATGGCTTTTGGAGCGTGTTGTTGACGGCGCCACCTGGTGGTTTAGTCAGACGGAGCTGTCTGTCTGTCTGTCTGTCTGTCTGTCTGTCTGTCTGTCTGTCTGACTGACCCGTCTGGACCTTAAAGTCTCCAGGGTGACTAAATGTTTGACGTCTCTGTGCCGCAGAGCGAGCGCTCCCTGTTGTTTGACGCCATGAAGGCGGAGCTTCTGGAAAAGATTCGCAGACTGGAGGAGGACAGGCAGAACATAGACCTCACCTCAGGTAAATGGTTACTATGGAAACAATGGCGGCCGCTTCCTGGAGTCAGAGTTTCCAGTTTGGGTTCAGTATTTTACATGTTTGGGACAAATTTCCATCCTTCCTTTCCTTCCTTATTTCCTTTTATGGATCCTTTTTATGTGTCCTTCCCTCGAGTCTTTGTTTTCCTCCTCTATCTAATCTTTCTTTTAGTTCTCATTTTTTCCGTTTTTCTACCTTCCTCCTTACTTTCACCATCATGTTTTCCTTTCTTCCATCCTTTGTTCCTACCTTCCTTCTGCTCTTCTTATACCTTCCTTCCATTTCTTGTGCCTTTCCCTCCTTTCACCCTTTTGTTTCTATATTGTTCTTCCTTCATAAATTTCTTCTTTTCAAACTTTGATCCCTCGTTTCCACCTTTCTGTTCTCACATTGTTCTTCCTTCCTTTTGACTGAAACAGAAAAATGTTCAGAACTTTGTTGGTTTCTTATTAATTACAGACGTGTTTTCTGCTGCTGCTTTTCGTTGCTGCAGAGTGGAGCGATGAGATGAGAGGAAAGAAGTGCAAAAGGAAGAACCTGCTCGGCCGCTCGGACAGGAAGAAGAAAGTGTCTCTAGTTTCAGGTGAGAGAAGCGAATCTTAACGACCCTCCAGTGAACGAACACGTTCAGGTCGGGTTAAAGCTCCGCTTTTGTGTTTCAGGGCCGTTTATTGTCTATATGTTGAGAGACATCGACATCCTGGAAGACTGGACCGCCATCAAAAAGGTCAGAAAGCCACTTTCTCTACTTCTTTATCACTTTCAATCACAAAATGAGTGACAATAAAAGGGTTTGAATATTTACACAAAATGATTTTTATCACAAGATGGAAACTTTTAACTGATTTTAATATCTGGGATCAATTGTAATGCATTTATGATGAAATTTGAATGTTTTTTAATTATTGTTTTTGTAAATTGCCTTGAGACATTTGATATGAATTGGTGCAACATGAATAAACTGAATTTAATTTAATTAAAGCTGATCAGAAATGAGACAAAACCTGAAAACTGTTGACATTTTTCCATATTAATTCATGAAATATTGACCAGAGGTCACCCTCAGAGATCTTTAAAAGGCAATTTAAGATAAATTAATAGCTAAAACAGGATTCAGAAGCGGAATAATTATAATGTAGCAGGAAAAAAGAGCTTGGATGTTGGACGTTGGGTCATATTCCAGTCATCCGCTGATCAATCGGTGCATCCATCGCGGTCGCTAATATGAAAGCCTTTCTGTGTATTCCAGGCAAAAGCAGCGCTCTCCCCACTGAAGAAGAAAGTTGAGAGTAAGTTCCCTTCTGCCGCACAAAAATCAGCCCTTCTGCAGGTTTTTATTTCCGTTTCCTCTGACGTCTTCCAGAGCGGTGATGACGTGGAGAGCCGAGCTGCAGACACCAAACCCGACCCAGCCTCTCACATTCCCAGTTTCAGTCTGAAACACAGCAGCTCACTCTGCTCCGCTGTTTTTGTTCAGTTTGTGACCCCCGACCCGACTGCTTGTTTGTTATCTGTTGCTATTTAAGATGCGTTCTTAATGAAATGACAACCATGTATTTATAGAATGATTTATAATGCTGATTAAAATTTTAATCTTTTATAACACGGGCCTTTTGCTGTTTGTTTGAGAGGAAAAAAAATCTAACTTATCAAAACGAGACAAAGAAATTGAGAAAAACAAAACACGACTGGAGTCGCAACAAGTTTATTTGACACAAAGAAATGAGACGAAGAAATCTTTGGTAATAATTCGGATATTTTTTGTCACAGTTCTTTCATTGCAAAAGCGGAAAATTAGTTGGGAAGCAACATCAGAGACAATTATAATTTAATAATAATGACTAAGAAAAGTAAATAGAAAGACTTCTACAGCTGCATTTCCATTACAAATGTTAACAAAAACGTTGCCAATATTCTACTAATATTGAAAATGTTTCCATTGCAGTTTTGTGAAATGAACCAATTTTGATACGGCCAACAAACTGCAACACCAAAACATTTTTCCCTGCTGTTTCCATTAAGTGATTTTTAAAATTTTTTGTTATTCCAATTTGCTCATGGTCAATTGAAAAGCAGCGAATGTCAGATCAATTAAAACGACGGGCTGTTCTACGGATGTTTCTGGTAAACTTGGTTCTTTTGGGGCTGAGAAACGAGAGCTTTTCTGAAATTGGTGTTTCCATTAAGTGAATTTATCTTCAAACGTAGGATAATGATATAGTCGATGGAAATGCAGTGAACAATAAACAGAAGTGCTGTGATTGTTGAACTTTGGACCCTGTCAAAGGATCATAGGAACTATCCAACGCCGTCCAAACGTCCAGAACCTCCTCTGGTCTCTTCACAGCTGCTTGCTGAGTTTTCGGGCCTGCCGCTCCCGGGCCTCAAAGGCCGCTTTGGTGTCCAGCAGCTCGTCCAGCTGCCTGCGGATCCGGGCCATGTCGAGCTGGGTGGCCTCGCACTGCTCCCTCGGGCGGCCGCCCCGTGGCGGCCATGGACAGCTGCTCGCTGCGCTCCCTGCACTGCTGCTGCATCCGCTTGGCGTCGCCCAGGAGCGACTCCACGCTCACCACCACCGAGTCGCACTGGCTGCTGGACACCTCCTGCAGAGATGAGGGGACACAACTGGTGGATGTGAACAGAAGGTCATTTATAGATGACCTACTGATGACCTTCATGTTTTAAGGGCCTTAATCAAACTCTGTTTGTCAAGAAAGTTTGGTTTGTTTGGGACGGTGTGGCTGATCAACTGGACGACTCGGTTTGATTGAGAAACAAAGTTGCAACATTTGCAACATTTTCAGCTGCTGTGGTTCAGTTTCACACTGGACTGAGTCAAACGAACCAAAGCCTTCAGGCAAGCTGTACCCTGCCTCGCCTGTGGTGGCGCTGCATCAAAAGCTGCTGAGGGAAACGACACGGCGTATGAAGATGACACCGAGCGCAACTTCCTTCTTTACCAAATGGAAACAAAATGGAGTGGTGTCACTTTCTACAGTTTTAGCAGTTGTAGAAATTTTCTGACCACGAGACATTTCTCCCTCTAGTACTTGAATCATGCATTTGTTTTGGTTGTATTTACCCAGAATGCCCCATGCTGTAGCATAACCCTAATGCTGTTCCTGCTTTTGGAGTGGTTTCACATGTGCTTTGTAACCGGACTAAAGTTCATTTCAACCAAACCAAGTCCTTGGTTTTTAGGCGGACCAGAGTGAATTTTTTCCGTCAGTTTGATTGAAAGCTCCCCAAACAAACCGGACAAATAAACTAGAGTTTAATTAAAATGGCCTGAAAAGGACTGATGTGAATGGAGCTTCTGATCCAGACCAAGAAAGTGAACTCTGGTGCGCTTCAAATGCACATGTGAACGAGACCCTGAGCTACAGCGCAGGGCATTCTGTGTAAATACAACAAAAACAAACGCACTACTCTATCGCCAGCGAAAGACAAAAGGAAAATCCTACAACCACTAAAATCTGGTTCTGCTCCATTACTGGTTCCATGTGTTTCTGTCGGTTCCTCCAGTGGTTCCTGGCGCAGCGCCTCCACAGGTGAGGAGGATAAACGGCTCTCTCAAAGGGTTTGGTTCGTTTGACACAGTGCAGTACGAAAGCAAACCACACCAGGTTGTAACAGACGTTGCAACTTTGGTCCCCGATTGAACAGAGACCAATTGACTATCAGGTGTGAAATCAATGAAACGCAACATTTGATCTGTGGTGTGTGAAGTGGATTACAGAGGTTTATCTTGGCTTATCTCAGTGCTTTGTTTGCCTTCTTCTGCTCATCATCTCTTTATGTAATTTAACTGCTTATTTTTCTAACCGGGCTTTAGACAACTTCTCACCATTGATTCCAGGGTCAGATTGATCTCCAGTCTTCTGGTCTTCTCCCGAGACTCGGCTTCCTGGTCCTGGTCACTGTTCTCCAGTGTCTGATAGTCCCTGGATTTTCTTCACAGATTTACTTCCTGTACATCTAATAAAAAAAAAAAAAAAAAAAACCCGTATAACTCCAGAACTCCTTTTTTAAGGTTTGAGTTTTGCGGCTGCAGATCAGACGTTTTAGCGTCCGTCCCGGCTGCCACTGCTGGCTTTTCTGCTGAGCGTCACCGTCTGCCTCAAAGTGAGGTCAGGTAATCCTCAGATAAAACCATTAGGGGAAGGAGAGGCTGAGGCACGTGTAAGCTCTCCTCCTGCTCTATTTTCATCTGCCTGGTTTCTATTCAGCTCACTAATCAATATATGCTGTAAAAAGATACATCCCAATGGCTGCCTGAATAAAAACAGAACTGCAGGCAAAAAGGATGAGGATAATCTAAATAAGTTTGTTCAAACTGAGAAAATCTTTATGTAAACCCGATAAAATAATGTATTTTTCTGACTGCTGGAGACAGTGCCGGATTTACAAGGATGTGGAGCCAATTCTGGTCCCCAAACCACATAGACAAAAACTTTTAAAGCAAATTACAGTCTGATACATCTGTAGGTATGAACTGGTACAAGGTGGGTTCAATATATTCCCATTAGCTTCATGAGGTTACCAAACAATGTACTATAACGCCGTAATTTTTAAATACTTGAGTGCTTAAAACATTCCTGTTACAGGTCAGTGAGGATTATCCACATTATTTTCTAAATACCAGAAAACTGAAACAATCTTTATCACTTTCTCCTAATGTAGAAGTTTACATTAGTTTGCAGGTTTCAGCAGTCACTTAAAAGAAAGTGACTTCACAATTTAACAATTTATCTTAAAAAAAAACGAGCTTTATTCCAGTACAAATGTATTTATTTTTGGCCAGCAGAGGGAGACATTGAGCAACATTTCTTCTCCAATAAGGGCTTCTTTTTACAGATTTAACACAAAAAGTAATATCAATGCAAACATTCACATTTGAAGCTTCAGAGGTTATATTGATATTTAATACTTGATTTAGGTGAGTAAAAATCACTTCTCACTCATAAGGACATAACGTTTGTTTCAGATAAATGTCTTAATCTCAGTGTTACTGAAACAGAACATGGTTGAAATTGTTTTGTTTTTTTTTTTTTTACAAAATTGAAGGTAAATATTATGAAAAACAAGTTGCAGCAATAAAGGTTTCACAATTTTTGGCTGAAAAACAAACTGTTTGATTGAACAACTTAAAAAATACAAAAAAAAAACTAACTTTAGTTACATTCTTTATCTTTGGATTACGATGCCAAAAGCACAAACTGTGATTACTTCCACTAAAGTACGCAGCTGATTACAGAAAAACCTGAATGTGGTATAAAATAAGAAACGTCTCCAGTTTTCCCAGCGGGTGTTACTGCGGCCGGTTGAAGAACGGCTCCGTCTCGGCGGCGGTCGCCCCCGGCTCGCCGAAGAGGGATCCGGCCGGCGTGGGGACGAGCTTCGCGCCCGAACTCTGGCGTTTCTGGACGATCACCAGCGTCCCGATGATGATCCAGAAGAAGAAGTTGACCCAGACTGCTGTCTGAGGAGCAACACGACACAAAAGCAGGAAAATAAACAATCAAAGCGCATCAAGCGTACTGACTGAACATGATCATCGGAACGCGGTGAGATCGATACCTCTGATTTGTGAAGGTTGGTGTAGATCCTCACTCCTTGAATTGGACTCACCCAATTTTTGCTCTGAACTTCTTCACAACTTGAAGACAAAGAAAACAAATTCGGACACAAAGCTACAGAACACAGAATAGTATGCAGTTTTATGCTATTCCACATATGATGGACCACTTCATTGTTTCTGTTGCAGCACCATTTGATTATGTTTTGTGTTTGTTTTGAACGTTTTCATTGTTGTTGTTTTACTTTGGTTGGCTGGTTATTTTATTGTTGTTGCTGTTATTCGTTCACAATTCTCTTTTTGCTTGTTGTTGGTCTGTAATGTTTGTTCTACGTACACTAATTGGTGAATAAGAGAATGATATGGAAAAAAAACTCATCTTTTAGAAATTATAAATCTTCTTGTCACAGGGTTTTTATTTTGACAAAATCACAGATGCGAATTGTTTGTTTTTATTTGTTCTTCTGAATTAATTTTGCTTAGTCAAAACATTACTTTCACCTCTTGGCAGTTGGTGGTCGCCATAGCAACCAGTAACTGAAAGCTCCTCCCCCTTTTTTCCGGTTGCCGTTAGTAACTGTGGGCCAGAAGCTTCTGGACTAAAGTTGGTCGCCATCTTGATTTATATGAACTAAATTGATTATATATATAAAAAAATAATAACAATAATGTTCCACAAATAAAACTTTAATTCTGCTTTTAGTAGTTTAAGTAAAATAGTGTTTCTTCAATTTTCCCAAAGTAGATATTTAGAAAACATCTCCCATGTGATATTTAGAGAGAAAATCAGAAAAATAAAGATCCAGCTGCCTGTGAAAACTCAGAAATAAAACGCTGAGAGGAGTTTAGTTTAGTTTGTGTTTTCGTGTCTGAGCCCGTCTGGTTTCTGACCAGAGGAGAAAAGGTGAGTGAGCGTCTGCAGCACCTTTTGACCCCGGTGACGGTTTTGAGGATGGAGTCGCAGAGCGAGTCGCGGCCGATCTTCAGCATGCAGCCGGTGATGAGCAGGAAGAACAGAAAGATGCCGCTCACAAACACCATCACGTTCAGCCACATGCGCTCCCTGCAGGACGGAGGATTCAGCCTTTAATCACAGTGCAGATAAGACACACAGCAAACCTGCCACAATAATTACCAGAAGTTATTGCTATAATATTGTTGTTTTGAGACCATTTTCAAGTAGTGCAATATTAATGGCGTAATAATGCAAGTACACATTCTCAACACATTAACAAACTTTAATTCCTAATAATGAACATTTAACACAACTGGAAGATGTTTTGAATATCCAAAATAAATAAACAAAAACAGAAATCAAGCAATATGAATTATGAAGTCTCCATAAGCATAACTTCAAATAAAAGGCAGGTTGAGACTAGAAATGTACCAATTGCAGTTTTCTGGCTGATCTGTAAAAGCCTGATTGGCCGATTCCAATTCTGGCCAATACCAATTTATTTTCCTCTGAAATGTTGCTAAATATAGCAAAAATGTCGCCGCCATCTTTGATTCCGTACTTTGTTCTTCATCCTTTAAGGAATTATTGACTTAAAACAAGCTCCCACATCTTGCTGAAAAGTAACTTGTAAATAGTTTTGTCTTATTTCCAGGGTGTTAAGATATTTGCACTAGAAACCAGACGAAAAATACTTGGTAGCATTTATTTTATGTAAATCCATTTCAAATATTAGATATTCATAAAGTTTCTGCAGCTTGCATTCTTGAAACAGACTTTTCCTTTAATGCCTATTCGGTTTTGTTCTACATTTTACGACAATAAACACACAATATCACAAAACGTTCAGCATTTTCTAGCTTTTCTATTTTATTTATTCCTGTAGCAAGAAGCAGTAAATCAATTAATTATAAATAAATGAAAAGGAATCATTTCCATCTGCATGGTTGGGTTTTTTTCTCGTCTTTCTTTCTACCGATAACTAAATGAGAAAAGTCTCCAGTCTGGAGCTTTGGTCTCAATTAACTCTTTTGTTTGCAGAGGCTTCATAATGCATTGATTTGTTGATTCTTTAAAATGTCTCCCAGTTTCAGTGTTAAATGTTTGTCAGGAATTAAAGTTTATTGCTTTTGACAATGATTTCTTGTATATTTCTTGACATTTTCTCAAAGCAAAATCATTGTTTATCTTAAAAACTTCTGGGACAATTTATTGTCCAGAAAATGTTGTTATTGTTGCAGGTTTGTTGTTCCTTTAGTGGCAGAAAGCTCCAGAAATGTTACAATCCAACAAAGAAAAGTTGAGCCTGGAGTCGCCCAAAACTAATGTTTTCCAGATTTATCTAAATGCAGCATATCAATCTGTTTCACTTGGAATAAATCATAAAAAAATAAACCTTTCAGACAGTTTTCATAAAAATTTGATCACCAATTGCTTTCCAGTTCCTGGAGTTTAAAAGAATAACAACAGGTCAGCTTGTTTTCATTCAAGTGTCACTCCTCTGGTTTGGGAGGTGATTAAAATAATAAAAATGGCAGGACAGGACATGTTCTGCCATGTCTCGTCACCAGGACGGACTCTCGTTACCTTCTCATTTCTCCCTCCATGCAGAAAGCGTACACCCAGTACACAGACAGGGAGAAACACACCACCGCCACCATGATGGAAATGGCCGACACAAAGTAGCACAGAGAGGCAGAGGTGGAAGCCTGGACTCCGATGACGTTTCCTGTCGCATTATAGCTGACGTGTCCGTACAGCATGCACAGACCGCCGAAGTTCCCCTGAGAGAAAAGACAGGTTTGAGATCACAGAGCAGAGCAAATCCAAAATGTTCACAAGAATATAAGTCTGCAAAGCAGACATGAGGAACAGAGTTATTATAAGCCTGGCGGGCCACCAGGCTTTACTTGCATCCCTACCAGGCTAAGCTTTGCTTGTTTTACTTATTTTAGGGATTCCAGAGTTGTTAGTTGTTTAAGTATTATTGATGATGTCTTCCAACACCACATAATTACCTAGTAATATTTTAAAATTTCCTCTCAACTTTAAACATTTTTTAACTCAAACACAGTAAAAGTTGCTGGATGATTGCCCTGCTGCCAGGCTTAGCTAGTTTTATGTGGGAAACCCAGAAGGAAGAGCAATTAATCACATAACAAATTAAAAGCAGCTTGATCATTTTCATTGAGATACACATTTTTTAAGGTCAATTTTGTTTACAGACTTTATTAACCATTCTATTTATCGTTTCAGATGTGTGTGATTTTGTTGTTGTTGTTTTTTTTTATCTCTGGTGACCATATGGTCAACAGATATTATTATTAAGATATTTATTGTTTTCAACGTGTTTAAAACTTCTTCCAATTACAGTGCTGCATTCTTTACTAAATTAAATCTACTAAAATCTCATATCACGGTTTTTTTTTTGTTTTTGTTTTAAACAAATGTCCAATAAATTAATTTTTCTGATTTGTACATTTGGCACCTCCAGAGTTCCATACAGGAGAGAGAGAATGGGCGCGACGAGCGACTCGATCACAAGACTCGCTTATTAGTGCCGCACATGTTCACATTTCCTCCAACATTTCTAACCAAACAGATAAAACCGAACATTTAAAACCCTGATCAGCCGTGACCAACTTCTGTTTTAATGATTCTTACGTTAGATTTTTCTTCCGCTGGACATTTAATATGAAATATTCCTTCATAATAGTCATAAATAAAACAACTGATACGCTTTAAAAGCTGGGAATCAGAATAAAATTAAAGTTTAGTGATGTGACAACATGGATAAAGTACACGACGTTGTTGGAGGGATTTACGTGTCAAAACTTTAACCATTTGTGGGGGAAACAAAGTTGAATAGTTACTACGGTAGTAGATAAAGGCACCGTTTAGTTTCAGCAGGACTTTCTCTCTTGGTTCCGTGTTTTCTAAACTTTTTAGCAACCGGAGAGGCGAGTTCCCCCGGAAGAGAGCGCGCGGCGGCCCGGCAGAAGCTCCGGGGTTTCCCCGGGAATCTCACCTGAACGATGGTGAGGGAGGCGGCGGCCACGATCCCACAGACGAAGCAGCAGGCGTACAGGCTCAGCTCCAGCAGCAGCAGCACCGACACCGCCATCATCCAGCCAGCGGCCCGCTTCTGGACAGGGACCAACGGCAAGGCAGCCGCGAGGAGCAGGCACCGCTTCCGGGAAGGAGTTTCAAAATAAAGCTTGATTCTACAGGTGAAACACTTTCAGGGATGTTTCGTACGGGGATGAATTAGTGCTGTTGGAGACGGAATAAAATGCATAGTAAGTTTCCGCCAAAAAAACTGACAGTTTTACATCGTATGCTTTCTGGAAAAAAGCTCAAAATGTGCCAGAAAAAATCTAGATTTTTTTTTTTTTTTAGATTAAAAAGTTTGGACATTTCTAAGTTTGACAATTTGAAAATCTGTTAGAATAAACTCTAAAATTTGGAGATAACACAAATCTGATGGGGAAAAAAATCTGAAATTTTGAGATCAATATCAGAATTTGTTTAGAAAAAACATAAAAATTTCTGAGTTTGAAAAGTAAAAAAAATATTCTAGTAAAAAACATAAATTTCTAAATTAACATTCCTATAAAAATTTCAAAATTTTTTTTTTTTTTAGGAAATTTTTGACTCAGACATTCAGTTGTATGGAGAGCCATTTCAGCCAAAATTAAATAAATAAATGTAAGCACACAAGATATGTCTGGTCTACTTTTCCAGTGCAAACATCTTAGTACATTAGAAGACAAAAATTACAAGTAGCTTTTAAGCAAGAAATCTGACCTTGTTTTCAGTGAACAATTTCTCACTTCAGATTTTTAAAAAATATTCTGCTGGCAGATTATTTAATTTATTACATAAGAAAAATGTCTTGCTTTAAAAGTAACAATCCACCAGTGGCACTGCTATTTTTAAAAATCAGTATTAAGCTACCATAAACATCTGAAAAGTTACTTTCAAGTTAGTTTTTTTTATATATTTTCATTAGGAACTAGACAAAAAATGGTAATGTTTTGTATTTTTAGAAAACCCATACAAGCAAAGCATAGTTTCAATGAAGCCACGTTTACCCACTCACCTGTTTGTCAGGGCGTGTCGAGCTTTTATTTTGAAGGTAAAAGCGGTTAATATCCGGTGTCGCTCGCTCGCTTTAACCGTCCAGACTTCAGGCTCCTTTCTTTCATATGATGTCAAGTTTCATCCCTTCAGTCTGCACAGCCCCACATAAGGTCACAGTGCAGAGGTAATTCATTTAGGCACTTCCTGACCAAAGCGAGCAAATCTATTTTCACCGCATAACCCACTGACTCCAGCTGGGAGGTTTGACCTCCAGAAGAGACTGGGGTCACTGGGAGCTGGACCGGCTTTAAGGTTCGGTGTAACAAACACAGAGTCAGGCGATCAGAGTTTGTCATAAGTTTGACCATTTGAGGATCCACAGGCGTGACATGGCAGTTCGACGTGGCTGCAGATGACTGAAAGTGGAGCCTTTTCTCCCCCGCAAAACTTAATCAAACCTTGTGACTTCTGTCATCTGACCGGGTCATTTTCTACATGACACAATTTTAAATCAGCTAGTGGACCAGAAAGTTTCTCATTCATTCATTACACTGCAAAAACACAAACTCTAAGAGAGAGGGGCTTTTTTTTGGTGTAGTTTCTAGTGCAAATAAGAGATTATTTCAGATATAGGAGCTGATTTTAAGGAAATAATTCCTTAATATTGATGAAAAAGTACTAGTTCCACGACCAGAGTATTTAACATATAACAATACATTTTCTCCATATTTTAAAATATAATTTCCCACTAGTGGGACTAGTACTTTTTTTTAACTTTAATACATTTTCAAATGTATTAAATTTAGATCTTAGCTTTCGAATAAATAAATAGTGTAAGAGATTATTAAGGATTCACACTGACAGAATAAGCTTTTCTGGTATTAGTGGTAGATATGCTTTAAGGATAAAGAGAAAAATGTATTTTGCTTTTGAATGCAATCCATTTTTAATACATTGTTGTGAAAAAGCTGCTTATTAATAGATTTATTCTGTTTTGTTTTCTGTGGAAAAACTGACCTTTGGCACATTGGTAAGTTTTCTGTCAATTTGGTAAAAATCACTCTTCCATCCCTACTTATTGTCAACATTGCGTCTTTTCTACAAGTGAATACATGTACTGTCTTCAATCCAAAGGATGAATCCTTAAATTTGGGAAACGTTTGCTCTTGTGTGCGTCGTTCCCTCTGAATGAGAATCAGCTGCTCCGTCACAAGAGTCCAGGCAGCTGATTTAACTTAACAAATTGAGCAAATTTTTTTGGATTTGTTGGACAATAATTATAAAACGCCATTTATAATTACTGTAAATTATAATTACTGTCACACTCGGAAGAGATGTGTAAAAGAGAAATGACTTACCTTTGAAGAACAGCTCTGTTCATTCAGCAGGGTCCTCTAGGCTCTGTGGGAGTTCACCCAACCGGTCTACCGGATTGATAGATTGATAGATAACCCTAACCCTAACCCTAACCCTTACCCTAACCCTAACCCTTACCCTAACCCTAACCTTAATGAAGAAAAATATCCTTCATTCCCAATGCTGGGTACGGTGGAGGATCCTTGATGCTGTGGGTGTGTTTTAATGTTTTCTACACATCAAGGTGTTCGTGTTGCACATAGATAAACACATTTCATGATATGAGGTTGGTATTATTTTAATTAGCTGATAAGACATAAAATTCATTGAAATCTGAATGAGGCACAGATCTACAGCAAAGACTGCAGCACATTCTGTACAATGTGACGGAAAAATATCAAAATAAAAATTACAAATCTGGGAAACACGCACTTGAACTCACATCACAAATAATTCCACCAACAAAAGCTATTTTGTTTTCCAAATCAACCAAACAATCACAACATATAAGGTTTAAAATATAAAACGAAAGTTCAGATATTGTAACTTATTTAGTTCAGCTTCACGTTCAAAGAATATAAAATATTTCAGGAGTACGTAAGAGAAACACCAAAAACATCAATATACAGCTATGTCAACTTCAATATGTCCAAACAGATGTTCATGTCGAGTACATTTTTATTTATCATGCACAAAAGCTGTACAATAGTTACACTCTGAGCAAAGACACTTTGAAGGATAATCAATAAATTTCTAGACTCTCATAAATAATCAAAGATTTTGTCCAGCATCATAAAGAACTATTTTCTATGAGGATTAAAAGCTGCTTCAGGTGGAGGGAAATTAGAAAAACGGATTCTGATAGAAAATTAACTGATGTTTTTCCCACTGGATAGTGAATAATGGATTCACAGGAATTTGACATGTTTTGTTAATAAATGTTTATCTTTGAGCTGCAGGAAATCAAAGTTAAGCTTTTAAGAGAATCAGCCACTAAAGTATTTTCACATTTTCAAACCTTGAAAATGATTGTTTGTGACGACACAAAGTCGTGCGTAATTGTGAAGTTGAAGAAATCTGATATTTCATTTGCGTTTATAAATAAAAGTATCTTTGACAGCCCTTGCTAAAATCCAGGGCAACCAAACAGGAAGCTATGCAACACAGCACATCTATGGAAGATCAAACTCTGGTCAAATGAGAAAATATTAAAGTTTAGTCAGTGCTGTGGGTGTTTGAACTCTTACACTTTTTGTGCTGAAATGGCAAAACATGGTGGCTTTCCATTTTTGCTTAAAAACTGCATTTTAGTTCTTAAAAACTGCATTTTAGTTTTTAAAAACGTTCAATCAGTGAAACTGATGTGAGCGCATGTATTTATGCAAACAATTTGTGATGTTGAGCGTCTGCAACGGGAGAGCCTTTAAGTCAAAGTTTTTGTGAAGTGGCCGAAAATGTTAAATTAAATGTGATCAGTAAGGAAGATTTTTAAAAATAAAATAAAGCAAATATATTAGTCCAATTGTTTTGTTTGTTGTTTGTAAAGTCCAAACAACAAATGATGTGCAAATGGTTTTGCACATTTGCAACTCAAATGGGCTCAAATGAACAAATTTATTCTCAGCTAAAAAACAGGATTTGGGCTCTTTATTTTAAGACTCTTGCTATTTTTAGCCACATTTAATAAATTAAAGTTGATTTAGGTGCAACAAATTTGGCTTTTCAGTAAAAGTCACTGGATGAACATGGCTCTATGTGGTAAAAACGCCGGATTATAAAAAGACAAGCTGTGTGTTATACTTTACTTTTTCTAAAGTGCAAATTAAATATTTTCTTCTGCTAGAATAATTGACTTTTATATGCAAAGTTTAATCACTTTTCCAGAATTTAACAACATCCTCTGTAAAGTGGCGCAATTCCAAAAAAACATTTCGGTTTGATTTTGATGACATAACAAGCTAAAAATGTCCAACTCTTTGCCAAAACGGTGGAAATGCTTTATAAAAACTTTGAGAACTGCTTGTTTTGACTCAAGTGGGCTGAATACAAATGTATATCCGACTTTCCTTTGTGAAAACAGATGTGGAAAACCATCTCATTTGACTTCACAGTGGGGCACTATTTTTCTGTCGACGTCACATAAAATCCCAATGAAGTTTGTGGACGAAGTATTGAACGGGTACTTTAAATTAAATTTTCACTGGAATAACTGCGATTGTTTCTCTAAAATTCCAGCTAATCGTCAGTAAAACGCAGCCTCACACATACAGAAGGACTCGTTATGAATCTGTGACAGAATGAACAATACGAGGTTGTTTCAATGCTCGGTTTCAGGAGAGTTTTATCAAACGTGTAATGTAGAAAAGCTGCGGTTTCCAGCCTGACTGCAGAGGAATGTTTGCAGAAGGAATTCCTGCTTTTAATTCAGCGGTATGGCCAAGATAAGTCCGGTCACAAGACTCTCGTTTGAGCACTGAGTGCTGTCCACTGTCTGTCCTGTGTTTATGTCCTAAATAATGGTTTTTAACCTCAAACTGGGAACCAGACCCATCATTTACAGTTTGCCAGTTTATTTAAACCTTGATAAGAATGTGATTGAGCATGCATTGGAGTTCATGTGGAGGAGAAACACGGAGCTCAGCCCACCGGGCAGCCAGGCATCCTGAAGGCGTCCGGCAGAGGACTGTCCAGCTTGCAGATGATTTTATATATTCCTTTCTTCCAGCAGGGGTCGCTGTCTCTCCCAGTCCAAATGGCAGAGTAAAACTCTCTCAGCGCCACTTCTGACACCTCGATGAACCTCTCAGGAACCTGCACACAGAAAGGGACCAGTCAAAGTCTGCAACACATTCTGATAGAGGAGGCAAACCCTTAGTTCAGGAGATTATCATTATTTAAAAGCAGCAACTGAAAAGTAAACAGTAATTCTAAAAAAGTAAGAACACCCTCTTTCAGGGTGATAAAAAAAGAAGATTTATTTAGATTTAGATTTGAAAAGGTTAAAAAATAAGTAACATTCAACTTCAAAAAACACAACAGATTCCAATAATAGTCATTATTTAGTACATAATCATTTTCAGTACTCAATTTGAAGTTAAAAACATGTTAAACAAGTTAAACAGTGTAGCTTTTCAGGTTTTTATGATAGTTTATTATAAAGTAAAATAACATATTTCACAGTTTTTTAAAAGCAGGCACTATTTTTAATTTCACATTTTAAAAGTTATTGGTTTTAAATACCAACCTGATTCACTAAATGCCAGCTTTTTCCTGACATGTTGTTGTAAATTCAGTGGACCACTACTGCCGACTAGTGGTGAAAAAGAGATGTGCGTTTTGTGACAAGATAAAACCAGTTTTAACAGTTTGTATCCTGCATTTCAAAATACCTGCGACTGTGTAATATTCACATTTTTGGTCAGAAGTTAGAGGTTTATTTATTACAGACAATTTATTTTTTTCCTGAGTAGAAAAAAATCAATACAACCCCCTTTTTCAATTACACTTAAAAACAAAATATTTCATTTTATTGGGGATTTTTTCCAATTCAAACCAGTAAAAATTATACCTGCTGGCTCAAGTGTATATTGAACCAAGCAATATTTAGATAAATGCCACTTAAAATGTAGGAAAAAAAGCTTCTGACAGGATATTTACAGACTCTTTTTTTTTGTTTGTTTTTTTTTTTAAACCAATATTTACAGTGGATAAAATAATTACAGTCGTTATTTATACATTGGGAAATAAGAAAAAAAACAACAACAAAACAAACAGACATAAAAAAAAAAAAAGAAACTAAAAGGAGAAAGAAACCCCCTAACCTCCCACCCCCCATCTCAGCTCGAAGTCAACCTGATAGAAGAGGAGATAAACATATGTAACATTGATCCGGTAATACCACCCATATCAGTAACCAAAACAAAATTCAGCACCAGGCACCTTCAGTCGGGCAAGACCTTCAAGTTGGAAACATAGGAAAGAAAACATTGCCATTTTTGATAGAACTTTTGTGTGGTTCCACGAAGGGTGTATTTGATTTTCTCAAGCTTCAAAAAAAACAACACGTCTTTGACCCAAAGGGATATCGAAGGACACCTCACTGACTTCCAGTGTTGCAGTAAAACGCGTCGAGCCAATAATGATGTAAAAGCAACCATTTCCATGTGAGTAGAGCTTAGCCTTGAAGTAGGGCTGAGGATGCCGAATATGGCGATCAATGGACAAGGTTCCAAATTTACATTCAGGACAGAGGACATAATTGAAAAGTAATTAGACCAGAACCCATATAAGCTGGGACAGAGAAAGAACATGTGGCCGAGATGGCATGGGGAGCCTTTGCATTTATCACATATATCCATCATATCTGGATAAATCTGAGAGAGCCTCGATTTTGAAAAATGAATCCTATGTATTTACAGACTCTTTTGAACAGAAATGTTGATGTTTCATTTAAATTGTGTGATTTTCAATGGGACTGAAGTCTAGGACATTTTTTATGGCTTTATCAAGTCAATTAAAAGCAACAAAATTTGTTTTTTTCTTACCCAAAAAGTTGAAAATAATTCCTACAACTACATAAAACAACACATTAATTGCATAACCAAGAAGATTGCAGCAACTGGTTTCTTGTTGTCTTTTCCTGCAGTGCAAACAGCGGTGAAACCAAAGTGCTGGAGTGTTCTTTGGGTTGCTAGGTAACAGGCTGGGTTTCACATTGGTTGCTAGGTAACGGGGGCAGTGCCTCTTGAGATTTTTTGAAATGGCTCGTTTTCCAGACACCTAAAAACATGAACTTGTTGGTCAAAATAGCCGGATCCTTTTTTTTAAATGACTTGGTCTGTTTTTTTTAGAAGCAGCTGAGACCCAAATGGAAGAACAAAAACAGGCGAAATGTGAATTTTGGATATGATTCGACAATAAAAGCTTGGCTTAGGTCAGTTTTGGTAGAAACTCTGACAAAATGTGCTTTTCCTAACGGATGCAAAGCACACATCCCAACCAGTTAATCTGGAACGACTAAAGTATATGTGCTTAAAACTGGGACTGAGCCAATAAAAAACCATTTAAATAAAGTTAATTTATAGAGCAAATCCATTGGGCTAACAAATTTATGCCAGGAACACAATGATTTATGTAATTTCAGTGCTCCATCTTTTATTGTATACATTTATATTGATCCTTTTATTATTACTTATTCATTTGTTTATTATTATTGGAGCCTTGCAACAAAATTTCTTTCAATTTGTACATTTTTAAACGTACAGTTGGATGACAATAAATCTGTCTATGACTATAAATTGAACCTTGTGCTCCTACTTTTTGTTTCAAACGGCTGTTTCTTTTACACTCATTCCCTCCTGGTGAAAGATGGTTAAAATATCTCAAATTAGCAGGACATGCATGTATGTAAGCTTCTGTACTGATGTAATATCCTGTCCTGACCTGGTAGACGTTGCTCTTGTTGTAGTGCATGTTCAGGATGCGGTACAGCTCCGTGTCTCGACCCACTCGCAGCTGATTCTCTCGGCCCACACGAGCGGCGCCATCCCTGCGTTAAAAACATCCCCAGTTTAATTCGTCCGTTTTACAAACATCTGTTGACTTGAACAAATTAGAACACAAACGATCCAAATGAGCTCAAACTGATTAATGTTTCAAGCGACACAAATAATTTTTTCTGTTGCTATTTGTTGCTATGTGAAACTGCTTATATGATTAATGGTATGAGAGTGAAAAGAATTATAAATGGAGTATTGATCAGTTTTTATAGTTACCGCTAAACACATTTAAACTGGATTATCTTCTAATGCAGGGGTGTACAAACTTTTTTCACGTGGGCTAAAATGTGGAGTCAAAAGTATTCACAAGGAAATATAAAAACAGAAAACTAAAATTAATCAAATGAAGTAGTCCAATTTTAGTTTTGTTTTTTTAGGAAATTGATGCGAAACATAAAAATGTTTCATCTAGTTTTGAAATTATTTTGGGTTCGATGAAAAAGATTTATTCTCAGTAATATAAAACAGTATTTGGATCATTTTCTTTTAAAACATTTGCTATATTTAGGCAAATTTAACAAATTATATAAAAGCTGATTTAGTTGCAGAAAAACGGATAACCGTGAATCTACTTATTAAAAATGCAGAGTTGAAAGAGATTAATAATATGTGCTGCATTTAAAATTTTCCATTTCAAGAAAATTATGTCGGTAATAATTTTACTCATTACTAAAAATGTCCGCCTGTGCTGGACGGGCCTAATTTACATCAAACTACAGTCACTGAGCCGCACTTTGCTCACCCCTAATTAAATCTATATGTTGTTCCATTGCTGTCCTTTTTGCAGAGAACATAGATAATTAAATTTGTAAGAAAGATTAAAATAAATACCAGCAGGCTGTAGCGTAAATGGAGTAAATTCGGGGCTGAGTGTAACTCACCGGGTGAGAGCGTCGCGGACCGCCTGGCGTGCAAATCGCTCCATCTGGATGTAGAAAAACTCCCTGAAGTTGCTGAACCATTTAATCATCTGCGAGGTCACGCAGCGGTTAAACTAGACAGCAGGAGAAAGATGCTTATTAGCTTTATTTATAGTATCATAATGTTTTTATTTCATGGGTTGGACAGACTGCAAAACAGTAAGCAGCTTCAGTTTATTTTAAAATGATTAATAAACCAGAGAGGAGCTATTGTTAGACTGTACAGTTTGGACAAACTGCTTGATGCTTCAGGGTTAGCTGACAACACCTGTGCTGGCTGACCCCGAAGCCTAAAACTAATTAAGGTCACAGCTTTGATCCCTCAGCAGAACATTTAGCAGCAGTCATAATCTAGAGAAACTAAACATCTAGGTTCAGTAAATTCATTCATTGGGGACAAAAATGTAACAAATAGTTGGAAATTATTCTTTTTTATTTTAGGTATTGAATAAAGGTTGGAGGCTGTGCTCCTGGTCACCGTATAATTTTTTACACCTCTGTTAAATATAGTTGACAAGGTGCATTTTGCTTGTGTCCAGACTTTTGTTAAACATTGCGGAAACATGCAGGAATTGCTCTGAGATTTAATTTGCAGCACCGTCTCAAAACCTGACTGATAAAACACGATCTGCATTTCCATTTCAAATATGTGCAAAACTTTGTCGATTTTCCACTAATGTGGAAAAAACGCAATTAAATCACATTTGAATAACCTGGTCTGAATGTAAACTAGTTGATGTAGCCAGAAATTCTCCTATTAAGACTCAAGCATTGAACTTTAATGCTGCATTCACTGTCCTCTGGGTTGATTGACCTTCCTGCCAATTTCTGAATATTCTGTTTTATACAGTGGATCAAACATAAATTTAGACTCTGACTCTGAACTTTAAATCTATTTACATTGTAATCTAAAGAGCATTTAAAAAGAATGTATAAAGAAGGCCATCCATTGATTGAGGCTGAAAGACTCTTAAATGATAAGGCCAGTAAATTCAGGTGGGCACATTTAAGCTAATATGCTAATAGTGACGCTACCACACTACAATTCAACTCTGAGCAAGAGGAATGTTTTTGACTTTTTATCGCTGGCAAAAATGTCAGGGTTGGTCACAGCACACGCAATTTCTGAGTCATTGACCTGTTGACCTCGCTAACAAAGGTTAGCAACTGGGTAAAATAAGCGGCAAGCATTTTCTGAATAGCCAAGGATCCAGAGCCTCTGTAGAAGCAAAGCGTAGAACCAGGGGATGGTTTTTACAAGGACAGAGAAGTACAGGTCAATGTTGTGTCTTGTACAGGACTGATGGTAGAGCTGAGCAACAGGAGGACAGATGGATTGGAGTCTTGTCTGAAGTAAAGTAAACACTGCTCTGGTCTGGTAGAGTTGGTTTGAGTACGTTTTAAAATCCCTACACTGGCTCCCTGTAGCTCAGAAAATAAACATTAAAATACTGTTGTTAGTTTATAAACCACTGAACGGCTTACAACCACAATACATTAAAAACTTGCTGCTGTTGTATCAACCTCACAGACCTCTCAGGTTTTCTGGTTCTGGTTCTGCTCTGAAAAAGAAAATAGCCAAAACACTGAGTTTCTTTCAATTTTGACGAGGAATCCACCTGTTTAGAGTTTCCTTTGAAACATAATTAATGAAACATTGACCAAAATATTTGATGCATATTGACAATCTTGATGACGACGTTCGTCAAAATGTAATGTCTGTTACTGGTTTCCATAAATGTTGACTGTATGCTGTGCTTATGTCTTTTTATTCTTGTGTTTTTATTATGTAAAGTACTCTGAACTCCCTTGTTGTGAAAATCAATCAAGTTTGTGCTATACAAACAAACTTGGTTAATTGGTTGGTTGGTTGGTTGGTTGGTTGGTTGGTTGGTTGGTTGGTTGGTTGGTTGGTTGGTTGGTTGGTTGGTTGGTTGGTTGGTTGGTTAGTCGGTCAGTCTTCCTGTACTGTACCGTGTGACCCTGTCTTAAATAGCTAAGGACTATGGATGAATGGATGGATCAATCAGGCACCCTTACCTTGACATCAGGGAAGTAGGTCTTGAGTGTGTTGGAGCTGGGGTATCGTGTGTAGAAGAACATGAGCTTGGCTTTCTTCAGATGGCAGGGAGACAATCCCTCCTGAGTGTAAACATGACACTTGTTAAGGACAAACATGAACAAACACAATCCTCTCTGTTATTCCGTCAAATGACAAAAAGGATATCCCGCCAGCGGTCAGGTAGAGCTCTCCTCCGTCCATTCCTCCGCCTCCTCTGATGCTCCCGTCTCCTCTCACCCCCCTCTCCCTCTCTCTGACTCCGTGGCGAGTCAGCGACGGGTCCAGGTGTCCGAGGAAAGGGAGCGGAGCGAAGGTGGCGTGAGAGGAGAACTCCAGGAAGGGGTGGAGCGAGATGCGGGAGTTGTGGGTGGTGGAGCGAGCGGGAGAAGAGCTGCTGCATGGAGTAGTGGAGTAATGGAAGAGGAAGAGGCGGAGGTGGAGGAGGAGGTGGTGGAGGTGGTGCAGGAAAGGAGGACGATGAAGTGGGGTGGAAGGAGATGGAGGAGGAAGTCTCTTTGGACTGTGAAGCAGGAGGCAAGAGTGGAGGGTGAGAAAGAGGAGTGGGTCGGGTCAAAGAGGGATGATGGAGGGGGAGGTTTGGGTGAGAGGAGTTGATGTTGGTGGAGAGCGGTGGTCCGAGGAGAGGGAAGGTCTTCCGCGTGTCAGGTGACCTGTGAATGGCCAATGGCATTGCCAGATCTGGTCCAGGAGGAACCAACTTCTTGAGCTGCTGCTCTCTGTCTCTGTCCTCCTTCTCCTTCATCGGTTCCTCCACTCTTCCTCTCGTCAACAGTCCCATCCAGCCGTCCCTCTCCTTCCCTCCACCATGCGCCTGATCAGACGAGTGGAAGGAGATGGCAGCAGAAGAGGAGGAATGGTCCATCATCTCTGTGTAAAGACGAAGGACTCGGTCAATGACTCGTGCCACGGCGCTGCCTAGCTCCAACTTCAGTGCCTGAGCAAACTTCTGTCCTCCCTCCTCATCCTCATCTTCAGCTCCTCCATCCCAGTCTCCCCTCGTCAGACCTCTGCACTCCAGCCACAGTCTCGATCCCTCCATGATGCCCTCCATGTCTCCTCCTCTTCCTCTCTCTATCTGCCTTTCTCTGTCTTTTTGCAACTCGTCTTTCCGTTTGTGGAAATTGTCAAAATGGGAAACCGAAAGCAGGGAAAAAGATTCCTTCTCCATCTCGGCGCCATCGATGTCCTCTTCATCAAACATCTCTCCTGTGACGTCCTCCTCATCCTCCACCATCCCTTCATCTCCATCACACCTTAGACGCTTCCTTTTCTTCTCCTCCTTCTCTGCCTTTTCCCCAAACGCCCTCCAGACTTTCTCTTGCAGGGCCTGCAATCTCTCTCTGGCCTCCTCCAGCTGCTCCTTCAGCTCCTCCCTCTCCCGTCTCCTCCCCTCTCTCCTCTTCCCTCCATCCTCCAGCTCCTTATCTTTCTGCCTGCACTCCAGCTTCATCCTTTTCACTTTCATGACGTCTTGACTCCACTCAGCCATGAGGACGGTGTCGTTGCACTTCCTTTTCACCTCCGTCAACTCGTCCTCTCCCTCCATCAACCCCTCTTCTTGCTCCATTTGAGTGGCAGTCACTTCGTTCTGGTTTGCAGTCAGGATCCTCCGTGGGCCTCCGCCCGGCTGGAGGAGATGGTGGATGAGGGGGAAACCTGGGGGTCTGAAGCCGGGGGCGGTGTGGACTCCAGGGAGGTCTGCGGAGGAGAGACCGGGAGTAAACGTCCGTATCTGGGGGGAGGAGTCATCGAAAAGGTCTGTAGGTGAATCCATCACTGCAAAGAAAGACAGAAAATTTATGTTACTAAGTTTAGCTCTGCATTTTCAACGGTTTTTGTTGTTCAAAAAATGTAAAAGTGACAAAACTGGCATTCATATCCACTACTGCAAACTTCAGTGTAAATAGTTGCAGTTTATCTGCAACTATTTTTTTCAGATAAATTGTATCAATTGATTCTTTTTTGAATAAAAGCCACTTGAGGGTCTGAAAAGTTGATAAATATAACGTGGTTAAGTTGGCAACAGTGCCTCTCATCCTGACCGCGCTCCAGCTTGGCCACGCCCCTTTCTGCCTCTTGGCTCCACCCACTTTCTGGAACTTTCTAAATTTGTCTAAATTTGGGGCTCATGCTTTAACAAGGGGACAAGTTACACTTTAACTCTGGAGTTAGTTTTTGTTTTTTTAAGAAATGAAAATATAAAAATGTTCAGTTTATTATTATTCAACCCTCTACATCAGGGGTGTCCAATTAATTTTTGTTTTGAGCCAAATCAAAATTATGAATGCTCTTAAAGGGCCGGTTGTGCCAGGATGTATTGATAAAACCTGTTCACCAACTGTTAATATATGAATCAATTCCTAAAATCAAATGATATTGTTGAACATCTTTTCAGTCCCTCGAGGTTGTTGTGATTCTTTTGCAATACAAATCACAGTGTTAGTGGTACTAATTTGGAAATATTTGTGTTTCCTGTTGTGTTAATCTAAAACGCATCAACTTGCACAAAACCACGTCTGTGGTAAAAATGTGACAACATGTGGAAAAATTAATAGAATATAAATATCTTTGTAAGGCGTTTATTTGCTTGGTTTGATCCAAAGTAATCCAGATTCCAAAAAGATGAAGAACAGAAACTTTTTTATTGTACTCATAATTTCTACTAGAATTTCTCAATAAAAAATTGTAAGCATTGACACTTTTGTATGAGGATTACTCTTACAAAAACAAAATGAGAGCAGTCTTTTACATTCCCAATGTCACATTCAAATTAATTTCCTTTCCTTTCAGTGAAAGAAAATATCTCTGAACAAAATATTTTTTAATGTGAGATTTGAATAATTAATTTATTATTTCAATGTGATGTGGTCAGAACATAAATGCTCAACTAACCTGGACAACAAAACAGGCCACTGATCGGTCAAAGGCTGCAACCAATTAGATCTCTATAATGATGACCTGCAAAAATTAAACAGAAAGGAGAACTTTAACCGAACGGAACCTTAAAGATGGATGGATGGATGGATGGATGGATGGATGGATGGATGGATGGATGGATGGATGGATGGATGGATGGATGGATGGATGGAGTCAGAGAAATCACCAACAGAATCACTTAAAGTCAAACATCCAACCTTGAAACTAAGTTGTTTGCCACAAACCCCAATCTCATAATCCAAGATGGCCGCCACGAGCATAAACATAATAAAAATTGCAAATCATGAATATTATCTGTACTTCCACCAGATCTATGTGATTAAATTAGTCATATAGTGTCAGTGAAAGCTTTGTTGTGCTGTGTGAATACTTAACATTTTCAGAAGCTTGTAAAGCTAATCATCGCTAATTTAGTCCTCACACTGTGAGTTGGGTCTGAAGTCCTTTAGAGTTTAATTTTAACCATGTTTACCAGCTTCAAGCATAAATATTTTACAGCTTTAGAGGGGAATGTTTTTGTAGCTTTTGTCTGCTAAAGGTTCCTTGAATATCATAGGTCTCTGAGCTATACAAAACATTTTCATTACGATTGTGCACTAAACGTTCAGTTGGTCCCCAATGTTGAGTTGGCCCCCACTCGCACATGAAAATGGCTGCAAACAGATCCGCAATCATACACAATAGATCTTTGAAAAGCATTAGTAGCGCTTCCTACACAACCAACAAGAGTGCAGCAAGTTGTTTCTGGTAAGTCAACAACAAAACGCTTGTCTTTTCCAGCAGCCATTGTACATTGCACACGGCAGTGAAACCAGTTGACCAAATGTGCTGGAACTCCACTTTGGTTGGTAGGTGACAGACTGGGCTTCACTGGGGTTTCTAGGCGACAGCACAGTGCTTGTTGTGACTTAGCAGTATGGAAGTTTTTTTGAAATGGCCTATTTTATGGATACCAAAAAACAGCTTGCTGGGTTTTTTAAAGTGTGGGCTGTTATTAGGAGCAGCAGAAATCCACATAAAAATGTGCAAAATGTGAATTTTGCAGAACAGGTATTTAAATATTTGACGTGTTGCACTCAAATCTGTTTTAAACTTTGGAATAAATATGAAATATATTAATTGGGTTTTGTGGCACAAGAGGCCTTTATTGACAGTCATAAGGAAGAGAGAAAAGTTTCAGAGTCAAGAATCAAACCCAGAATGGCTGCGCTGCGAACTGGCGCATCTGTAAACATGGACGCCTGCTCTACGTCTACAACACAAAATATTTATTGTTAAGCACCAGATTTCTGTCAGGCTGAACAGGAGGGACCAAAATCAGATGTAGGGCAGAGAGAACGAGGTTCACAGCCTGTGGGGTCAGGGTATGTGCTGGTAGGGCACTGGGTAACATCTGGCTCATGATCTCTGCCTCGCTTCATCCTCCGGGTTTCATTCTATACTTCCTGTTGTGCTTGAACCCGTACTCCACAACCTAACAAAACCTGGAAATAACAACAACATCTGTGTGTGTGTGTTTTTTTTTTATATGTCCCAAATGATAAACATCGTTTTATTCTCACCTGCCTTTGTACAACGGAGCATTTCAAACACAAAGAGCCTCATCTCTGTTTTTTACAAACCTAACCTCCCTCCCGCTTTTTCCCCCCTTTTCCTTCCTCTGCCATCCTCTCTTTTCCTCCCCCTCAGTGTGTTATCTGTTTGGGCAGGTTGTTAAGCTCTGTTTGATCAGAGTGTTTATCGTCACACACACTTTCACCATCAAAAAAATGGGAAAGAGGCTTGAGAGAGGGCTAACAATGGTCAACTGTCCTTGTAGAGTGAAATGGAATGAGAGTAGTGTGAACAGCAACACCCTTAATCCACTTCAGACAGATAGATAGATAGATAGATAGATAGATAGATAGATAGATAGATAGATAGATAGATAGATAGATAGATAGATAGATAGATAGATAGATAGATAGATAGATCGCCCTGGTGCAACATGAACAGAATAATCCTCCTATAAATAGCTAAATATCAATTATTCAAATGCCCTCTCCTCTCCGCTATAATACAGCCCAGATGGCAGGCCGACCAATGCGCTTATATCAGGGACAGATTAGCCTTTCAAAGCCAGCAGAAAGCTGCACAAAATATGAGCCCTGAGCTACAAATATGAGCGCTATTAACCACCAGATTAGGTTTAAGAATATGGCAGAGCTGGAGCGGAAAAACCTGGCAGCACAGTGATTAACGTGCCTAAACCCGGGATGTTAATAGACCTAATGCATGTTGGGAAGTCTTCCCTGTCTGCAAATTTTAAAGTAATTATCAAATCGACTGGAGCCGTCAGTTTTGTAATGCAAAAACTGGCTAGAATAAACCAATCTTAGGGAATATCTAAGAGATTTTATAGACAAAAAGGTACGTTTTCATTGTTGCACTGAACTACAAATGGAAATATGTTTATTTCAATGAATATTATTGGAAATTTTAATGTAAAACAAAACAGAATTTCTTTTTAAAAGTACACCTATTTTAAGTAGTAAAAATAAACTTTCATTACATCTAAAACGAAACATTGTTCAAATAAAAATAATTTCTAAAAAAAAATTCAGATAGTAAATATAAGCACTGTATTGAGAGAAATGCATGTTTTTAATTAGAAAAAATAAAAATAAAATAATAAACTGGAGTGTGGATATTAACAACATTCACAGTGCAAATTATGGAATTATATATGTATATATTAAGTTATTAATTGTATATGATGCATATATACAATATACATAAGCTCTGACTAAATATACATTATTATTCATAACTCAAAGTAAAAAAACCTTCATGACATTTACACAGAAAATAAAAAATTGAAAAATAATTCCAGCTTTTGTTATAAAGCTGTTATTTTTGAACATAACGGCTTATGTTTAAAAATTATTTCTGCTTACAAATAGTAAAATGTAACGTTTTCATGCAAAACATGATTTCTAAATTAAATTCAAAACATCCACGTGGCAAATAAATATATTATATTAAATATTTAACACAAACACTATTTACTTTCTCATTGGCTCAAAATATTTAAATTTTAATACAGAGTATAAGAGTTTAATGAGTGGTAAATGTTATTTTGTTGTTTTTAAATTAAAAAGCAACAAAACTATCTATCTATCTATCTATCTATCTATCTATCTATCTATCTATCTATCTATCTATCTATCTATCTATCTATCTATCTATCTATCTATCTATCTATCTATCTATCTATCTATCTATCTATCGTTTGAAGCTGTTTGAAGCCTCGGGGCGCGTGGCAACATCTGCCGGCTCTGTCACGCGACAGGAATCCGCTTTGGCCGTTCTCGCGCACAGAGCCGTCAGTTTGTTTGTGCGCGCGCGCTCGCGCCTGCGTCCTGTGACTAATTGGCTGCTGTGAGGACTAATGTCGCATTAAGAAAATAAACACGCAGGGAGCGAGGAGCGAGCGAGCGGCCACCGGTTGTTGCAGCGGCCGCGTTCAGAAGCTGAAGTTTCACATTCAGAAGAAATAACTCACGGAGAGGAGCTCCAGCTGTGTCCGCTCCGCGACGCTTTTTCCACTCCACTGTCCGCCTCTGACTGTCTCCAGAACCGACACTGACCTGGACCGGGACCCGCGAGAGAGCGCTGCGTCACAGTTTTATTCTCACCCGCCCAGCGGCTCTTATGGGTTTATTCTAGTTGCGTAGAGGTTTTGTTTTTGCTGTTCCTCCCTCGTCAGTCCATGTATGTTCGCCTGCTTGGCATCAGCCCTGACGCGCTGCTCCCGGTGTGGAGTGGAGTGGAGTGGAGCGCAGTGGGCGGGCAGGCGGGCTACAGAGCTGTCCACTTGACGGTCCGATCCCTCCCATGTTGGCATGACCCCCACTATGAGCTCATACACATCACACGGAAACTACAAACACCAACATTTCTGCTGCTCCTGAACTTACCAGCTCACTCTGTCCATCCATAACAGCAGCTGCTGCCTCAAGGCAAGAGACTTCATCTGGCAGAAGACTCAGGGCTTTAAGGCGCAACACTGTTAGAGACGTTGTATGAAAAAAATAAACACTCCCACAAAAAAAAAAAAAAGTTTCAAAGGTAAACCATTCTCAAATTTCCAATTTTTTTTAAATGTCTAAGATTCATCTAAAAATCTCAGACATTTTGTGAAAACATAGAAATTTATGAGTTTGAAAAGTAGAAAATTTGCTAGAAAAAAAATGATCCTTTGAAAAGTCAAAAATATGGAGAGAAAAATCTGAAATTTTCTCAATATAAATGAAATTTCTGAGTTTCAAAAGTCAAGAATTCTCTATTTTTCAAACTTTTCAACCTAAAAATGTCTTGGTTTAGAAGTCATACATTTTAAACTTTTCACTTCCACAACTTCTAGTGAAATTCTGAGATCAGTTTAAAAGTTTTTCTTTTCTTGAAAATTTTAAACAAGGAGTTTATTTCTGAGTTTGAAAATTCAAAAATTAGCAAAAAAGCTTGAAAAGGTCTTGAAAAGTTCTGTTCATGTTTTTCCTAAAAGATTTCTGAGATGAATGTCAAAATTTTTATTTCTTCTTCCTAATACTCAACTTTTGGAATATTAGCAAGAAAAGAACAAATTCTAGAAAATTTCTGAGGCTAATCTCAAAATTTCTCAACTTTTCAGTGGAAATTTTAAACTTTTGAAGCTCAGAAATGTCTGTTTTTTCTAGAAAATTAATCTCAAAATTTGAGGGGTTTTTTTGTGCATATTTTCCCATGTACACTGCCCCTTTACCATGTACTCACCTCAGAAAGTCATCCATTAACAGCTTTATCTCGCTGCAGGAATCTCTCCAGAGCTCCAGTCCTGAAACAAAGAGCCACTGTCCCGCTTCGCAGCTTGTTTCTGCCTGAAGCGAACCTTTGGAAAGTTGAGCTTTTTGCAGCTCTGAGCGGATTAAAAACAAAACACAGGCGAGTTAAGCGGCTACTCTAGCTAGCACCTAGCTAGCATCGTGAAAATGTATGCATATATTTACAAAGTCGTGTTGAAAAATACAAACTAAATTCCTTTACACATGGAAAAATTATTTCTATGTAATTTTTATTGCTGGCACATAAATTAATGTGTTTGGGTGTCTGGGAAAATGAGCCGTTTCAAACATCTCCGGAATGTAGCGTCACAAATAAGCTAGCCCAGCCCGTTACCTAGCAACCCCAGTTCAGCACAAACGTGCTGGAACTCAGCTTGGGTTGCTAGGTAACCCAGGTTGAGTTTGGCTTGTTTTACAGCTGGAAAGAACAAGTGTATTTGTTATGAAGGGTTGGCTTGCAATTCAGAAAACACTTCCTGCTTTACAGTTAGGGGGCGTGGCCAGCAGCAGCTTATTTGGATTTAAAGTGACAGAAGCCCTAAAATAACTCATTCTGATAGAAACTCAAATGAATGATCTTGGAGCAAAAAATGTTTATAGCCTGTATTACTACACTAACCCGTTCAAGAAAACATAATAGGTCAAATTTAAGTATTAGCTTGTTATTTATTAATGTGAAGGATTAAAATCTGTTACATTTTTGGAAAAACAAACAAACAAACAAACAAAAAAACAAAGTTTGGCGTTTCCACAGGATTCCCAGAGGAAGACAGCAGCCAAGTTCAGGTGTGAACTCCTCTATAAAAGCAGGAGTTGTTTCGGTTTGCTGGTTGGCGGCCAACAGGTGCATGTGAACACCTTGCCAAGGCTGAAGGACATCAGCCATGACCTCAGTGAAACAATTGTGGCCACTCATCAATCTGAGAAGAGTTACAAAGGCCAAACAATCCAAACTGCATCATTACAATGAGAAATAGCTCATCTATAAGAAGAAAACTTTCACAAGACAATTTTTCTAAAAACCTGCAGTCAGAGGTGAGAATAGCACCCAAAACCTGTATTCAAACTAAGAGTAGCGACATATTTTACTCAAGTAAAAGTAAAAACTGTTTGGTAAAAAGTCTACTCAAATAGCGAGTAACTCATCAAATTAAAAAATATATAATTAGATGCACCAAAATGTTTTGTATTTTAAGAACAGAATTTATCATAATTCATATAAGTAACGAAATCAGGGTGAATAAAATGTTTCCAAATCATTTTCCTTTCATTAAAAAACTTATGAAACTTTAACAAAAGTCTGTGTCTGGGGAATTTTTGGTTAAAACATTTTTCATTTTACTCAAGCAAGACTAAAAAGTATTTGGTAAAATGTCTAGATACCGAGTACTGATCAAATTATCATTTAATATTGAAAATTACATAATCAGTTGGACCAAAATATAAACTGAGGTGGAAATTTGGGGGTTTTAGAGACAAAAATTCTAATAATTTATATAAATAACAAAAAAAAATAAACAAAATAAGGAAAAAAAAAATTCCAAATGAGTTTCTTTCAATATAAAACTTGTGAAACTTTAACAAAAACTGCAGGTGTGTGTCTGTGTCTGGTGAATTCTTGGTTAAAATATTTTTGTTTTGCTGTATTTGTATTTTGTTTTGTTTTTCATTCAGTGGGTAAAAAATCCTCTGAACGAAATGTTACTCAAGTAAGAGTAGAGACACTTCACAATTAAATTATTCAAGTAAAAGTAAAAAGTAGAGCATAGTAAAAAATAGTAAAAATGTTTTACTATTTTTTCATAGTAAAAATGAAAGAAGTACATTCTTTCAAAAACGTAAATGTAACTTAGTTACAAAGCAGAAAACTCAAAACCAAACTGTTCTGGTTTAGGCTGAACCAAGGCCACTTTCTGTTCCTCGTTTCTGTCGTTCATTCGTTTGTTTTTCTCAGCAGTTTCAGCATCACCTGAGTAATGTTACCCTTTTCAAATCCACCCCCTCTCTCTCCCTCCCTCCCTACTTCTGATTAAAAATGGTTATGCACCGAGTGAAAGGTCGCAAGTTGTTATGGAAACAAGGCAGCCAACAAAAGCTGGACACATGGGTACAGAAAGTGGGGAGAGGGGAGAAAAACAGAGAGGGAGATGTGCCTGAATAAATATGCAAAGAGGAGGAGACGGGCATGGAAAAGAGAGAGAGAGAGTAAGAGGTTTGAATAAATAAAAACATATGCAGAGGGAGGAGGATGGACGTGAAATGATGGCTCCATCTGCAATAATGAACAACAAAAGATAATGCCGGGTTTTATCATTCTGGGAAGCCGGTCGGGGAACAAAGGTGCGTGTCCGTGTGGACAGTGGGAGAATGCGACGGATAATAACTGCGGCGCAGCTTGGAGGATGCAGAAATAAAATAAATAAATAAATAAAAAACCTCAAATTGTTCACAGAAAGGCTGACCAAAAAAAGGCCTAAAATTATGTATCTGTGTGTTTGAGTGCCTGAGCATCATCATCACGTCTCTCTGAGAACTCGTATTATGTTAACCACTCAGACTAACATCAAACACTCACACACACGCACACACACACACACACACACACACACACACACACACACACACACACACTGTTCAGTGGAGGCATGGAGGTGCCAGCCATATAAATAGGATATCCCACAGAGAGAGATATAAAGAGAAAGGGGCTGACAGGCAGAGGGAGTGAAAGAGACAGGCGGAGAAACAAGATTTTATATTCATGGAGTGAGAAAATAGAGAGTAAAGTGGACACAAAGGGAGGGGCTGGACGGATCAATAAATGGCATAAAGTGTATGTTTATTGATTTACTAATATGGGAGGGGAAGAGGGAGCGAGACAAACAGCAGGAAGAGACGACAGTCATGATGATTACTGCTAGAGTTTCTCAACCTTTTTTGGGCCAGCGCCGCCGTGTCCATTATCCAGGTTCCATCAAAGATTGTCGGCCACTTTGCAGGGAATGTTGTTTTATTCCCGATATCACTACCGCTATTGTTGATGTTTTGATTTTTATGGTTGTCTCTGGATTTATCATCAAAAATAATCTCCCAGAGAACAAACAGTCATTTTTACAAGCGTCTGCGAAAAATGCAATGAATGCAAGTTAAAATCGGCCAGAGTGGAAATAAATATTCTGGTTCTGAGTCATTTTCTGTTATTAAATGTTGCACAAAATGACCAGATAAAAGATGTGCAACAATGCCAGTTCAAACTTTGAATTATCTGCATAAAGACTGGTATATAGTGGCAGTGTGATTCACTGCAGCAATATGAATCACAACTCTTCTTCTCTTCAGTCAGTTTATGTCAGTTTCTGATGGTGCAGCTCTGTGCTGCCTTCAGGAGAATGGGACATCAGAGTATCATCCATAAAATTTCACCCACATGGTGTTTACTGTGCAAACCAGAGCTTTCAGTGGAAAAACAAAAGTTGCAGATCTTTTTAATGCCTTGTAAGCATTGGACAGAAACATGGATTATATCTTTGAACCTGACTATTGATTTATAGATTGATAGTTTTACTGGACAGAAATTCCAAGGAAAAAAGCTGGATCTTAATGAAGTCCTAATGAGTCAGATTGAAAGTGTCCTCGCTCCAAAGGTCTTCCCATACCACTTTACTCCTCTATCTTTACTTTAGTTAATTAGTTCATTCTTACATTTTGTTCTTCATTTGTTTCCATTTAGTTTTCTTAGATTAGCTTTGTACTCTCTTGGTTTATTATGTGCTCTTTACTTTCTTTCCTGTCTCTAGTTTTGTTTTTTATCGTTAGTATTGACCACCGGTGATCTTCATCATCCTGCTGCTGCGCCACTTAATCATCATCAGTTTCTCCAGATCTTCATCATAAGCCCTTGATTTTTCACTGTCCAGCGCCGGATTGATCCAGATTCACACCTGGTTTTTTGATCCGTTCTACGTCCTGGTTCTCCTGTTCCAACGCCAGCGTCGGTTTTTATTGATTTGTTGGGTTTTTTACCTTCGACTGTGCAGATCAGTCGGGAAGCGTATCGATGGAGAAAAGCAGACTGACGGAAACCTTTTAAGACACCGGAATCAATCCTGGTGTTCCCATGCTTAATATTACCGATTCATATTGAATCACTTTCAGCACCGAATGGTACAATGACATTAAATACTATGAGATATATCTCATTATAATGATATTATAATGATAATATATGATAATATCATTATAATGAGAATATCTCATTGATATCATGATGAGATAATGTCTCATTATAATGAGATAGTATCTCATTATAATGAGATAGTATCTCATTATGGTACCTATATAATGTTATAGGTACTATCTCATTATCATGACATTGTAATGAGATAAAAATATAATGTTATAATGAAGTTATTATAATCCCATTGTGAGATAATTATAATGACCTAACCACCAAATAAATTAAATTATAAAAAGAACTAACTATAACATTAACAATTATAAAAAGAACTAACTACTGAACATTAACAATTATAAAAAGAACTAATTAACCGTTAACAATTATAAAAAGAACTAACTACTGAACATTAACAATTATAAAAAGAACTAACTAACCGTTAACAATTATAAAAAGAACTAACTAACCGTTAACAATTACCTACTAAGTTTTAAAAAAAGCTAACTATTCTAATTTTTTCTCAGTGTTTGGCTGGTCAAAAAGGCTGTAATTCTCTCTGATCCACATTTAAAGCCTCTGCTGGTTTTTTTCTCTGAGGCTTTTTTGTTGCTTACTTAAAAGCCTCTTTAATGAAAGTCAGCGGATTCCACCAAATAGTCTGAAGACGGTTCCTGATAGTTGAGATGATATTTTTCCCAAATATCGGCGTCTCGGACTCCAGGAGGATCAGGATGTTGTCGGCCTGGCTGCTCTCCTGCAGCAGGTCTCTGAAAATGGCCTCGCCTTGTCGTTCGATCCGTTCTGGGCTCATTCTGAGGATTCTGGGTTCTGTTTCAATCCACAGTTTTTCACAGAGACGATCAACAATGGCTTTAAGGTTTTCTGTCGGGTAAAAACTCTGTCCCGATTTCTTGATGATCCTCTGGATCAGATCGCTGACTAGGCATAACGTGGCCATTTTTCTGATTTCATCTCCTCTCGTTCCTCCGGTTCACTGATGGCCTCTGATCCACTTTCTGCACCTAAAAATTGACAATCAATCTGATCTGTGGAACAAAGTTTTGTTTCTCTGCCACAGAACCTCCTGGAAACATTTTCCTGTCCTCAACATGGACGCTCTGCGTTGGTGTCTCTTGTTTTGGACAGGTCTGTGGTGCGTTCAGTGGAGTCACCTTTGCTGAATGTTTCCGTGCAAATTTCCTGAAAAAGTTCTTGATGTTCCCCATCATAACGTTGAGCCTTGATTTTGGCTCAGCACTCGTCTGCTCTGTCTCTTTTTCTCCGTCTTCAGGCTCTTCAGGCTGGACTGGGTTGTTGACAGTTTCTGTCTTGGGTTCCTCGTTGGATGCAGGCAGTCTATCCATGAGGTCCTTAATGATCAGCAGCGATTCCTCAACCATGTACCTGACTACGACTTTCAGAGGTCCCTGGTCGGCATGATTCCTTGGAGGATCATCTGAGTCTGAGTCTGAGTCAGAGTCCAGGCTGTAGTAGATTTGATCCAACAGATATTTCACGATTAGCCGGTTTAAATACTCTGCGTGTTCAGAGCGGTATTCTCCACCGACGCCCATAATTTCAACAAAGGTTTCTGGGACTTTGTTCCCCACGGCCGCCTCCAAGGACTCGATAGTAAATTGTTGTTTGTGGAGATTTCTCAGAACGTTGGATGTGAATAGTTCTAAGATCTCTCCACAAATGTCCCCCAGAGTGCAGCTGGTGCTGGGTGCTGGGTTCCCAGCCTCCAGCCTCAGCCACTCCTCTGGGGTCATGTTGATGAAGAGGCGGTCGATCACGGCCTCCAGGGCTTCCACGGTTACAGTCTCTACGGGTGCAGAACTGCTGGCCATCATTTCTCTGTTGGTGAGTTTAGCTGCTGAAATGACTAGAACAAGAGATCTGAGCTTTACGACGAACAAGTGCAAAGTGACGATGGAGATCAAGAATGAGCAACTATAGACCCTGCTATAACGTCAGTCCATACGTCATAAGCATCAAAGCCCCCCGAACTACAGTCTTATGTCTTGACGTAACAAGTCACGTTGCATCAGCAGCCTCTCTACTGCGCATGTCTCCTCCAGACTATCTATCTATTTCTATGTACAGTTGGGCTGCGGCGTCTGCAGCCATCAGGTTTATTTCAGCGCCTGGTTTGTGCAGCTCACACTGCCTCCCGTTCAACCCGCTGCTGGTTCATTTCTCACGGCTTCTAGTTTGTCTTCATGGATGCAGCTGCATCTTCACTTTCCTCTGGTTGGGACCAAAGGAGGAAGAAAATATTTGTCCTTTGCCCGGTAACTATGAACTGCGGTTTATTGATTTCCATGAAACATATAAACTGTAGGAAAATCCTGCTCTGGTGTTCTTATTGTTCACCAAGTTGGTCTCATTTAGAGAAACTCTGCTTCCTGAGAGCTGATGATTTTACCGTGACGCCATGCTAATGCTAATGCTAATGCTAACCCTGTCCGTTCAGCAGTGACCCAGAAACACAACCTGTGTGTTTTGGTCCATCCGGTTCTGAGGTTCCGGTCGGGTTCTCTCAGGTCAGGAGTTCTGCTTTGTCCGGTAGTTTTGTGTTTCTCTTGAAAAGACGAGAGGAACCAACAAGCTTCTGGCTGAATATTTGTCCAATCTTACTGTTTTAAATCGATCGGGTTCCTGGTTCAGAAAGCAGTTTTGAACACATCTTCAATGTAACTTGGTGTGTTGTTGTCCAATTAAAACACACAGTTATGTTCAAAGTTGATCGTTCCACCTAAAAATGTGTAATGATCCAACCCCACATCATAATCATGCCACCACTATGCCTGACAGTTACTTTTTCTTATGTTTGAAAGATTCACCTTAAAGCTGCAGTATGTAATTGTTTAAAAAATATTATTTTTTTACATATTTGTGGAAACTGTCACTATGTTGTAAGAAATGAGCTCCTTTCCCAGTGCTAACCAATCAGAACCAGGAGGCGGGTCTTAGCGCTGTCAATCACCCTATGTGTGCCTGTCTGATTATACAATCACAAAACCAGGTTTGATGGGAGTTTAGGACAGAAATCTGCAACCAGTGGCTTCAGAGCAAAATGTTGCTCTTAAATACCTCCATGTTGGTTCTCTGTGCAGAAATTATACTTTAATGAACAGGAGATGACACTGCCACTGCTGTATTTCACAGTTCTGCTCTTCCCCTTTTTCTTCCTCATGTAACAATTTAGTTTTAGAGTGTTTTCACACCTGATAGTCCAGAAGACTCGCTTTGATTGGGGACCAACGTTGCAACATTTGTTACATTTTTGCTGCTATGGTTCACTTTCACTGCACTGTCAAACGAACAGATTCCTCAAACCCTTTGAGGAACCTGTTCCCCTCCTCGCCTGTGGAGGCGCTGCACCAAGTACCACTGAAGGAAACGACGTGAAAACGCCTGAAGAGGACAAGCATTCAACTTCCTCCTTTGAGAAATATCAATTAAAATGGATTAGCGTTGGATTTTATTTTGGTAAAAGAACATGAGCCATGTTCCCCACTAGCGATATGCTAGCGCGTTTGTTTAGGTTGTATTTACCCAGAATGCTCTGCGCTGCGGTCCACTTCCTGTCTCCAGTCCGCTTGGCATTTGTACGCATTCAAACGGCAGCAGAGTTCACCTCACCCAAAGTGAAACCGGGGTTTGTTGTCGACCAGAATTTGATTAAAGTGGGTTGGTGTGAATAAAAGTTTAATCAGATTTACATTTGCAAAGTGTCGTCTGGAGTCTCCATTGGGAGAAATGGCTTCTTCGTCAGTAAAGTTGCCTCACTGCTTTTTACACCTCCAGCCAGCATCTTGTTTATTAGTTAGTCTTTTCAGTGTTTTTATATATAGTTATAAAAAACTTCAGATAGTAATAGTCTTAAATCAACATCAAGCCCCACAGCAACAACCAAACAGACCCTGGGAGTGTGAAAACAAACGTCAAGCCTGTCTGTAAGAGCGAGTCAGGCCGCCACAGAGCCCTGGGCTGACAGAAAATAGACAACGAGTGTGTTTTATGTGAGTGTGTGAGAGCGAGAGATGAGGCGGGGGGAGACAAAAGTGTGCTGGAATAGCTGGGGGCAAGGTGACAGAGAGAGAAACGACTGGACGGGGAGGGATAACAAGCTCACAGAGGAGGGGTGTGTGTGTGTGTGTGTGTGTAGTGGAATAAAAACAAGGAGGATGGGTTGAGAGGGGAGAAGAAGAAGTAGGAGGGGAGAAGAAGAAGTAGTTGATGGAACGAAAACAAAAACAGAGAGAAAGCAGGTGTGCTGTTTGCCTCAACCCAGTGGCCATTTAGGTCATAACGGTCCAAGCGAGAGCGAGTATGTGTGTGTGTGTGTGAGTGTGTGTGAAGCGAGTTTTCCAGAGCGCGTTGGAGAGCGGGCTCGGTTCAGAGGTTGGAGAAGCAGCTTTTGTAGCCGTGAGGACTCGCACACCCTCATCCGCACCCACATATGCTCATTTTCCTCCTGCACACCCACAGCCGCCCCTTCTGTGTCACACTTAATGTGTCACGTGTGGCTCTAAATTATGCACTGATACACACATCTGTGTCTTTTGATCTCACACACACACACATGTGGAGGAAAGCCATTATGCTCTCAGGCTGGAGTGTTTGAATGGTATAATTGCAGTGACCAGTGAGGAGAAAGAGACAGAGGGAGGAGGGATGGAAAGAGGGATGATAGAAAAGAGAGGAGAGTGCTGACACTCTCAGCATGCTAATGTTGCGCGGCTGTTAGCCCCCCCTCCCTCCTCACCTCCGTCTCTTTGTTTCTGTCTCTTTCTGCATTTCACAGGTGGAGCACCAGAACGAGGGAAAGTGGAGATGGATTGAAAGGTAGAGAGAAAGAGGGATGTAGAACAGGATGCAGCAGAGTTACCGCTCTTTCGCTGCCATCCCTCCATCCTCTTCAAGCACCCCATAGTGGTCAAAACAAAGCCAAAGAGAGAGACGGAGAGAGGAAGAGGGATGGTCTGCCTTTTTCCACCCTGTTAACAATAGAAGGATCATCTCTGCTTATCCTCTAATCTCATCCCTTCGTTTTTTCCTCTCCTCCAGCGTTTGTTGTCTCTCTTTCTCCATGACCCCTCGTTTTCTCGTCTGATTGGGGAAATGGTCACCCCTCCATCTGTTTCCAGCCCTCTTTTCATCCCCCGTCTCTCCAGAGAAGGGATTCTGCTGTTTGCTTTCTCTTCTCTGCATCCCATCCTCTCTCTCTCCACTCTTTGATGCTAAACCAACAACTTTCCATCCATACTGAAACGACAGAAAAAAATTACTTTTATGCAAAAAAAAATGCGTTTGATTATGTCTCTTAGGTGTTTCCGTGCTTTAGTTCTCACTAATGAGATGAAGTTACAGCTACAAGTCGTTAGCAGGGTTTCTAAAGGTTTCAGCAACAAAGATTTAAGACTTTTTAAGACCTTGATGAATTAAATGTAAGACTTTTATCTTCACAGAAATGTACAAACTTCATCCATCAAACTCATTTTTGTTTTTGGGCAAAATCAAGATCATTCTGGCCGGTTGTGCCTGAATGTATGGATAAAACCTGTTCACAAACTGTTAAAATACAACAATTAAATAATATTGAACATATTTTCAGTCCCTCCAGGATTTTATAATTGTTTTGTGATTTTTTTTTTTTTTAATAAAAATGAAAGTGTTTGTGGAAATATTTGTGATATTTGCACTTATTTATGACAGTAAAATGTGACCTTTTATCACTGTGTAGATCATGGATTATCATCTGACATCAATTAAGTTTGAAGCAGCTGTTTAGTACAAGAAAGAAAGTTTTTAACAATTTTTGACTGCAATAAAATCCCAATTATTAGCACAAAAAAGTGCATGAATCTCCATGATAATTGCAAATTTCCAGAGCATGCTGGTCCTTTACCAGTCCCTGCACTTATAGAAAATGGACCCATAGTTCTTTCTGTCTTACTTAGAAAAACAAATCACAAAAATAACAAAACAAAAAATGAATAAAATCAACATCTATTGACCTACAAATAAACTGTAAGTAAAAAATAAATAAAATAAACTAACAAAATTAAAATATATAAAAATAAAGAATAGGTTCAACACATCTTTTAGAAAAAAATTATATTCTAGTAAAGTGACGATATTAAAGGTTCACTAACTTTTTAAACAAATTGTAAACATTTTAAAGCTTTTAAACAAAGATCAAAAGTTCAAACAATCATGATTATGTTAAGTAAATCACCTCTGCAGCAAGATGCATGTTTATTATTAAAACCAGCAGCTGTTTTCTTCTGTTTTTCTCTCCAGTACAGAGCGCGTTTTAACCTTAAAATGAGCAGCAGCGCCTCTCACAGGAATTTAAAGGTACTACAACAAATCTACGAGACGCCTCACTAAATAAACACTAAGATTAAAAGTTTTAGATGTAAAATGTAATCCCATGATCAAAAGCAAAATGTTTCAGTGAAAGTTTAAATAAAAATATTTGCTAGTGGGATTTATTTTTCAAGTCAATTTTTGTTTAATGTATTAAATTTGAATAAATATTGAAATATTTTTGTCTCAAATCCTGTTATTATAGCAGAAAATGAATTTGTTCAGTCAAGCCAGGAATAATTTAAAACTTGGTGTTTTTCTTAAATGATTTGGCAAACGTGCAAAATTATTTTTAAGTTTTGCATCTACTAAGAAAAAAAAAATCTAACTATTTTATTTGCTTGATTTCAGTTTATTTTAATTTTCTTAACTCTTGACTCAGTGATTTTGGCCCAAAAATGTCTGGACACTCCCAGCTTCAGTCACCAAAAGCAAAAAAAAAAAAATTATGTTTAATATTTATAATTCACAAAATCGTGCTGTTCTTGTCATTTTGTTGTGGAGCTACACTGAACATTTGCTTGGCAACAATAAAACCTTAAGTTTTTCATAAGATGTCAACTTTTTATCAAAACCTGTGTTCAGGAAACTTGTTTTTCCAGAACACAAAACGAAAACGCAAGTATTTCTGATCACATGTCTTTACTTTCAGACAGCTATGACGCGTAACCTTGACAACAAGGTATCGTTTTCTGCAGCTTGGAGCAGCAGATTAGCATCTCAAAGCTCAGATAGCAGCTGAATGACGTCATTGTTGTAGTTTTGTTGCCTTCATTCTGATTCGCTTAGATTTTTTGATTGAGTCACTGAATCTTTGAATCAAATTGAAACGTTTTAAATTAAAATCAGATTTATTAACAAAACATTGTGCAAAATGCAAAGCCACTGATGTACAGAGATGTTAACATTACAAACATCAATGATATAAAAAGAACAAACAGAGGAAATATCCATCCATAAACTTAAAGACTTTGTTTTGTAGATTAGATATCTGAGGTCCCAGTGCGCCGAGCGTCATTACTGGAGCATTAGCCACCAGAAACGGTTTGTTACTGGGAATGGAAACTGGTTTAGGATTCCGACTGTGGCTGTGAAACCTGTTAACACTTCATGAGCACCTTGAACCTGAGCTTACTTTGCCTTTAAGCCGTCTTTGTGTGTGAAGTGTGTGTCTACGGGTCCTGTGTGTGTGTGTGAGCAGCTGTGTGACCCGGTGAAGCGTGCTGATCCACCAGCATCTCGGCGTGCTTCAGGTACTGGGCCGTCCTCCTCATCACAGACTCCCTGCGGACCGGATCTGGGTCTCCTGCAGAACATGAAAACATAGAAAGTCTCATTAAATGTCACATCCTGTGCTCTGATTGGAGCTTTTTAAATGTAGTAGGATCACATTGCAGCTGAAAAGGGACAAAAAAAAAAAAACCTCCTGGCAGCGGTGGGATTCGAACCCACGCCCCCGAAGAGACTGGAGCCTTAATCCAGCGCCTTAGACCGCTCGGCCACGCTACCACATGAGCTGCTAGCCCGGAGTCAGAATCTACACTGCAGGTGGGAGGAGCTGATGAGTCACTGCCGAGTTGTTGCATGTTGTAATATTTTAGACAACGCCTTTTTGTTCCTTTAGTTTGATTTGTATCTTTCTATAAACCATAAAGACACAGCATACTTATTTATATAAGCAAGTGGAGCAGCAACACATATTTTATTTTTACCTCCAGGTTGATGTAAACCAACACCTGCAGAGAAGCTATTATAAATTTAGCACCACAGACACCAGGCATGGATCAATATAACATTCACTAAAAAGGCTGATTAAGCACTTACTGTACACATACAAGGTAAGCATTTCACTTAATATATTCCCTCATTGGTAACATGGTTCTTTGCTGCAAGAAAATCCAGAGTTAGAGCTTCAATCTTTGCATGTTCTCTCCATGCAACATGCGGCTTACTGTGAAGAACTGGCCATATGCGCACAACAGTTAAAAACAGAAAGAAATGAAACCAAAAATATATATATTTGTCTCAATAAGATGGAATAGCACCAACAAGCTAATTTATTTCACTAATTGAAATAATAAGGTCAGCTCTGCCTGAAGGCATTTTGTCTTTTTATTCAAATAAGATACAGCTGGCCAACTCAACGTTTACACTAGCACGAGAAAATGGTTACAAACAGATGCACAATTATACACTTTGAAAAGCAGAAGTGGAGCATCCTGCACAACCAACAACAATGCAGCAAGTGGTTTCTGGACAGTAAGTCAACAACCAAACAAGTAAAACTTGCTGACCAAACTTGCCGGAGCTCTGCTAGGGTTGCAGGTAATGAGGCTGGGGTTGCTAGGTAACAGAGCAGTACCTGGTGAATTGTAACATCACATTTAGAAACAATGGCAGTTTTTTCTAAGCAATTGGGCTATTTTTTAGAAGCAGTAGAAACTCAAACAAAAGAACAAAAACATGTAAAAAGTGAATTATTAGGATCCCTGTAAAAAGCTCAAAGCTGTTTCTTTTGAACTGTTTGGTGTAAAATTTGCACTATAATCTGCATGTTTTACAGGTTTGGTGAAACTAAACATGATGAAAATTAACTGGTTTGACTGGTCTTTCGTGTTACCCTGCACTCCAGTGATCAGTATGTCCACCGCTGTCCTGTAGCCACGAATGGCAGAACCGAACTCTCCCTCCTTCTCCCGCTCCATGGCAGCCGTCAGCTCATTGGCCGCCTGATTCAAGTAACCGGCGTCTCCTCCAATCAGACTGGCCGGCGGCAGCGAGAACAGTTCAGAGTGATCACTCGAGGAATCTGACCTTTCTGAAACAGAACGGGAAAAAACAATCAATTTTTAAGGTAGATTACTTGCAATACTCTAAAGGGTCTTGATAAAAGAATCTACAGGTTTTCTTAGAAACAATCTGTCTTAGACTTTGTTAATCTACGGGAGAAATCCAGGTTAATGGGAGAAATCTCAGACACAGCAGCGAAGGGCGATGAGAATCGAGCAGATTTGCGTAGGAAGGCGATGTAAAGGTTTATATTCTGTGGTTGAACCCACCTTGTTTATAGCAGGGATCGAAGACAGCCAGGTCATTTTCAGACAGAGGAGGAGGAACTTCTTCCTTGGGAGACGGGACTTGCTCTTCGACCACCGAGTCAAACAATGAATCGAATTCCTCCTGCGTCTCCTCTGACTGCTGGAGTCTCGTTAGAGACAGCTCAGGAGACGACACTGAAGATGGAAACATGAACCGAAATGATGACAAAGACATAAATAAACCAGAAACAACAAGCAGATCGTTAGATTTAAACCTCGGTCATCCAGTTCTGCTTCGTCAAGATCCTCCTGTTCTTCTTCTGTCGGAGTTCCTCCGACCTCGTTGTAGGCCTCAGCCGCCACCTCTGGCTCCCCGACCTCTAAGCTGATGTTGGTGCCCAGGTCTTGAGGTAAAGTGGGCGCCTCCCTGCCCTCCTCCTCTTCGGCGGGTTCACAGTCTGAGGCCCTCCTCTTCGGCAGGGGAATGAGAGGAGGAGGCAGAGACCCGGCCGAGGACGCCGGGGACGGATCCAGAGGTCTGCTGACTTCACCACCCTAACATTCATTCATTTATGTTTTATCTTATTCTTTTGCAGTTTAAATTAACATGTCACATATTGACATGAGCAACGTTTTGAATTAAAAAAAATCTTATATCTTAAAAGTGAATCTTTCTACCATAAGTAACTAAACATCAATCAACTATTCATATACGTACGTAGCTAATAATGACAAAGAACAAAACTATACCAAATCAATATAATTCAGTAATAGAATTACTGAATTAATTCTATTAATTCAGTAATTAATAGAATTAATTACTATTAATAAATAGTAATTAATGATAGTATACTATCATTAGTATACTATCCTAATAGTATACTAATCGGTAAGGGATCCTAATAATTTACTTTTTACATGTTTTTGTTCTTTTGTTTGAGTTTCTACTGCTTCTATCATTGCTATCATACTAGTAATGATAGTATATTTTACCATTTTTTTTAACTAAACATTTATCTAGTCTGTTTTCTTTAGACAGAATGCTCCATAAATAGAAATAATGTTCCACTTTTTTAGTTCTGACTTTCTTTGTTTTTAAATATTTCTAATCCTCTTTACATGCTATCTATTTTAATAAATCTTTTTTGAAAACATGCTGGAAATATACTGTTATGCATATTATTTGAAGAATATAATAATCCACCACGTTGTGAAATGTCATTCATTTTAACTTGAAGAACAATGAACTGAGATGAAACAAAAACTATAACTGCAGCAGTTTGTCCTCACCCTGAAGAAGTCCTTTAGTTGTGGGCTGTTGTATAGTGCAGGTATAGTGGTAGTGAACAGAAGCATGCTCTCTGCTGCCTTCCTCCTCTCCTCAATCACAGCTTCATCAAACCTTCCTAAGATGAACACAGCAAGATGATAAAGCGGATTATGATGCTGAAAGTTTAATTGTTACTGGTTTTACTGGTTAACCTGGAACAATAAACCAAAAAGACAGCAGGCAAATTCCTCAGTTTCACTTCAAATAAGCAAGTTGGACACAAACTGGTCTTCTAGCAGAACAATAATCTTAAACGCACTTCAAAATTCATGGTGGATTAGATAAATCCGTCTTACATTTCATCTCTGTAAGAACTCCAAACTCAACCTCTGATGAAAATTTCTGCACTATGATTAAAAGTCATGTCTGTACCAGGAACCACCAGGTAAAATGAACTGTACTGACTCCAAAAATCCAGCCAGAATTACACCGAAAGCTTCAAAACGTGTGCAGATTAGGTGCAACTTGCTAAGGATCACTGAAGCAGACATGACTGAGGGAAGTATTTAAATAACTGAACTTTTATGGAAAAGAGAGAACCTGTGTTGCAGAAAAAAAATAATCTTGTGCAGCTAATTCTTGTGTCAAAACATTGTTATAGTTGTCTGTTGTATGAGCATCCAACCCTGGAAAAAGAGCTGTCAAATAAAAAATTATAAACCCAGAGATAAGAGAGAGGTGCAAGTATTTACTAAAAAAAAAAAACACTAAACGTTCAACCATGTGAAGCAGCAGCTCCAACATTAACTCTAATTTTGTAAACCTATCAGAGGTGTAAGCATCATTCAGGCCCAGATGAGTAAACTACATCTGAAGGAATCTTTTACACATCATACCAAAAACTTGCGCACGTGGAAACACCGGAAACTCCTCCTGCCTCCTGAACAGGTTCCTGTGAGTGTAGGACAGCTCTCCGTGGAGCTTCTTCAGCTCGGAGAACCTCTTCCACACCACCACCTCCTTCACATCATCCGGGTGACGCTTGGACACAAACTGCAAGGGTGAGAAGTTAAAATAGATTGGTTCCACCTAATCCGAGTTTTGAGCATGTTATTGTGTCTGCAGAGATCATCTGAGCTGAAAAAATCCTTTTTGAACGGGCATTAAAGTGGTCATAAGGCCGCTGGAGCACATGAACAGAATCACATGTCCTGTTTCACTCCAGCACCCAAAGCACCTCAACCTCAAATAAAACCCCCCAGGGGGGATTTGTGTTTATATCTAGACATGCTCTCTGACTTTACATTTGCATGCTTGTTTTGTGTAGGAAAAACAAACATATTTTATCTGTACGCAAAAGAACAGGTTCAGCTCACTGAATTTGAATATTTACTCAAAATAACCTTTTGAAAATAACCTTTAGGTGGAAATTGAACATACTTTTCATTAAGCTGACATTCCAGCATTAAAAATGTTTTTATTATTGATAGATTTATTACACTAATCGTAAATGTAATTTAAGAGGAAAATCATCATAATGAGCAAAAATAAAGGCGTATTTAATCTATTTAATGTTTCTTTTAGTGAATGAAGTGAGTGGGATTCATAAACTTTTCAATAATATTCTAATTTATTGAAATGCACCTGAGATATTCTCGGAACATGAACATCTGTTCAGTAACAGAAGTTATTTTTTATAAATGAAACAGGACAGTTGTAACTTACCCTTGCTGTCACTTTGTACTCCGTGTACCCCTTCTCGTGGTTCCGTGGGTCGGTAACGGAGAAGAACCGGTAGTATTCGTCTTTGGGTTTCCGTGACATTTCCAGAGATTAATTAAAACCAGAAACACGAAACAGAACCGTGGGGAAACAGCCGCGGTGAGTTGCTGTGTTGTGATTCTTCAGCCACTTAGCTCTGTGGGCATTTCCTGGTTTGTGACGTACTTCAGTGCGTGCTTGCGTATGGAACGGCGGACGCCGCTTCGCTTTTGTTGCCGTAGCAACGATTTGTCAGCGAGTCGGCCATATTGTGACTGGCAAGTTTACCGACGGGTGCGTATGAAAACAAGTTACATTTTAAGTACAGCTCTTTTTTTTAAATTAACTGCTTTATATTTTTTAATTAAGTGCTTTATATTTTTTTAATTAAGTTCTTTAAATAGAGGACTTAAGATTGTGTTTCAAATAATGGCGACCTTTTAGTATTCCAAGCTTTAAAACACGATGTGCTTGAAATGAAATAATTTAAAGAAATTATACAAACCCACTGCGTTTAATTTAACCAGTAAAATGCGTTTGGTTTGGTCTGAAAATACAAAAAGGATGTGGACGTAAAAATAGTCGTCCTTTTTCGATATTAGTTGCTTTATTGGCAGCTAAATTTAACCTTCTTTTTCATACATAACATTTTATTTTAACTCTCCAGGACAGATGAGCTTCATTTTGACTTCATTTCTTGTCTGCCTTAGAAAATTAGCGTGATTATGTTCATGTCTTACTCAGGCCTTCTACAAAAAATAAATATTGAAACTTTATGAGGTTATTTGTGGTAGAAATCAAGTTTTAGAAAAGGGTTTTGAGGCCTTGCGATTGGGTATGTTGTTGCAGATAGTGCTACAACACAGAAAAAATGCTAAAAGAGGCCATAAAGGAGGCAAAAAATCTACAAATGAAAGGCTTTTAGAGAGCAGATGTGAGTTAAGAGGTATTCATTTATTGCAGAGTTAACCAGAAGCAGCTTTCTTTAAAAAGAAAAAGAAATACGATTTGCAGTAATTATCAAGTTTGTGACTATACATAAATAAATTCAATAAAGTATTTGAGTATATGTACTGATAGATATTTAAAACTGACAAAACTGTAATCCTTCATATGGCTCCGCTTCAAACCTCTTCAGATAGTAATGAGAGCTAAAATCCTCTAGGGGGTGCTATACAAAAAGCTATTGTGAAAGTAGAAAGAAAATAGGGGTTGGAAATAAACCTTTTGTTTTAACATTTTCCTCGGTTGACTTCAATCATTTTTGCTACATACCAAACATATGTAGCATATTTAGCATATATAAAGATGCTATATATCAAGGAGTAACCTGACAGACACCTTCACAAGATTAACAACAGACGACTTCAATGCAGTCGTGTAACACCTATCAGCAGCATTTCCAGTATTTTTCCCTAAAATAGGAGGCTTATAAGTAAATTTAACCCTGTAAAATATCTTGCATAATATCTTCATTATTAAAGCTTTTCATGAGCGTTCATTGGCAGCAGACTGCAAGTCAAAGGTCAATGTTCATCATTGCAGCTGTTGCTCTCATTGCCTGTTAAATTGAAGGGAAAATGTGTAACAGACGCAAATGAGGTGAATGTTTAATCTAAAGTTGTCCAGCCGTCCGGTTTATCATTGAATCTCCAGGGACAGAAGAGATTCTTCCAGATCCAACATCACAGGTTTTCAGAAAGTAGCAGAGGATGGTTTCGATCCATCGACCTCTGGGTTATGGGCCCAGCACGCTTCCGCTGCGCCACTCTGCTGCATGTTGGATTGATGGAGGGAGGGAAAAGTGCTTGATCACCATTGGGTGCTGCTTCACATTCAGTTCACAGTGAGGGGCTTCTTACGTAACGTGGAGCCATTGTTTGCTGGGCTGTTTCACAAAGAGGAGCTCAAAGGAGTTAGGAGGATTTAAGGAGGCTCAACACATGAATACCGAGTAAACCATTTACAGTTAGCAATCTTACACTGTGTCTTACAAAAGGATTCATGCCCCTTGAATGTTTTTTACACTTTGTGACATTCCAACAACAAACTTCAAAGTAGTCTAATGGGATTTTATCAGTAAAACATAGTGCATCCTTGAACCCTGCAGTAATATATAGCATGTTCTGCTCATTCATCCTTGTTAAATAGCTTAAGGTCAGTAACAATAAATTAGATTTTGATTCTACATTGACTTTTGTAGAAGGATTGAAGAGAAATGCATAACACTCTTTTTAAGACACATATTGTTGTCCTGGTATTTTACACTTATTATCTGCTTTGAATCGGCCAATGAGATAAATGGTTGTAGTGTCATAAAATGGGAAAAAGTTGAAGAGGGTATGAATATTTACCTGTTAAATATTCAGATTTTTAAAGGGAATCTGCAGATGTGGTGACCTAATGTTTTATTTTGAAAACAAATGCATACATACAAGATTGCTAGAAGGGAAAAAAACAGATATATCAGCTGTGAACGATAAGAAAATTCAGCTGCAGTAGCCACTGTTCAACCCAAAGAGGGCAGCACCGACCCAGCTTTAGGCTAAATATTGTAGAATTTAACACATTTTCAGAAAAATGTCTTCATTTACATAGAAACATTAAGAACCAATTTAGAAAGTTTATCTGAAAAAAAACACAAGCAGTTTATTCGGTTGCTCTTTAAACGGTTGTGTTGTTATTACAGCTCAACCACAAAGAAACAGTGACAATAAAATGCTTCAAACTTTGATTGTTGGTGTATTTAATTCAAACATACCAACATGTATCTTTCAAGTAAAGAAGACCTTGATTACACAACTCTATCGGTTAATAAACACCTACAAGACTGAGATCATATCAGTGTTGCATCAAGATTTGCACAACACAAATCAAAGTTCAGGACTAAATTATTGAGTTCTTCTCACCCTGTTCTTGTTTTAAATCAGAGATATACCGTAATATGGATTGTTTAGATCTTAAATGGGTCAAAACTCCTAGAACAGCGAAGCAAGTTTAGAAAATAAACACCTGAGCCTTTGTTCTGTGCTGAGACTAAAGTCGTTCATTGTTTCAGAGCCTGAAATCTGCATGTTGGGTGTCTGAGGGAACCTGTTGGGACTCTGAAACAATGAGATGAAAAACACGCATCCTCAGACAGACTGGTCTGAACTGGTCTGGGTTTGTTTTGCTGCGCTCTGCTTTTTTCTTTTTTTCCTTTTTCCATCGAGCTCATGCTGTCTCGCAAAATAAACTCTCCCACAGGGGATCAGAGCTGGATTTATTGTCTGCCTTGTTTGTGCTTTTTAGTCAACTTAAACACTTTCATTGAAAGCTGGAATGAAGCACTACTTACTCTCTCATTTTTATTTTTATTTTTATCGTTTGTTTACTTTGACATTCAGATTGGACATTTTCATTTTTTTCACCAGTGGGATATTTTGTCTTTGTTGAAACTCCGGCCCTGAACCAGATGTGTTGTTTAACGTACAGAGAACAGGAATTACCAGCCTGCATGCATTTTTGAGCTCAAAGTTAACAACCTGTAACTCCTTTCAAGCCACAAACAGAAATAACTGCATCATCTGACAGAGAACAACTCTAAATGCATAAATCCCTTTCTTGGGATCAGATGACATTAGTGGAAACACACACACACATTTATAGATCAATATTGTGTTAATCTCACTTTAATATTTGCTTCCTTCTCATCTCATATACATGTTTACATCTCCTTCCTTCAGCTCTCCCTGCACGCCCTTTCCCCTTATTTCTCTGGCTCCGCCCCCTGTCATACGTCCCCTGACACAGCAAATTTTCTCTTCCCCTCATTTTTTCCGCCATGTTTCCTGCTCTTCAGTAGACTCCTGGCTGGAAACAGGACTAACGTGAGTGAAAACGTTAGAATAGCCTGTTGGCTACTTTATACCTTGTCCCATGTGCTGCATCATCAGGCAGCTCCATTACAACCTGACTCTGCAAACACGTGAGCAGAGATAAAAAGAGAACCAGATGGAGCAGCTGAGTGAACACTGAGATGTTCACGACGAGTATCTGACTGTCTGGTGAATCTAGTGCTATAATACTGTTAGGATCTGAGGTTTAGGGCTTTTTTGTGCGTTACTTGGTTTTTTCTATTAGCTCTGCCTTGTTTGCACTTCAGTTCTTCCTTAGTGATTCTAGTTCATTATGTTTATGTCTTTTTTACTATGTCACTTTAGTTTAGTAGTTCTTTAGTGTTAGATTTATTTGTAGTTCCCCTTTGGACTTTCTCTCTCCCTCTCCTGCTCACACCTGGAACTGACTCATCAGCCCAGGTCTTTTGTTCTGCATTCAACCTCCCCATCTTGAAGCACTTCATTCTCAGTCACTCCTCGCCGGATTCTCTCATCTATTCCTTGCCATCCTTCCCCTGGATTTATGGGTTTTGTTCTTTGGATTCAGTGGTTCATTATTAGTTTAGTGAGCCCTTTTTCTATTGTTTTGTCTTTAAATCTTTTACTCAACTCAATGTTTTCTTGCCTGCTTCATTTGGGTCCATCTTCTAACACATTAAGATAAAAACCCCTTGAACTCTCCCACATTTGGTCACATTTAATGGCATAATAGTGAAGAGGAAGGAAAAAAAACTTTTTTTCGTCTATATTTAAATCTGAAAAGTGTGGCTTGTACCTATGTGCTATATATGATCGCTGACTGATTTATTCTAACTCATGAATGTGCTTTGATTTTAGCTTCTCCACTGCAGTTCTGGTTGTATTTATGGGAGTGTAGCTATTAGTGAGTTAGTATTATATTTACAATTTAATTTCAGTATATTAGCTGAAAGTGTGAAGATGTGCCAGGACATGTATATAAGTTAGAAGGTTGCACGGTTGTTTATAAATATATGTATTTTTATTGTACCTTGATTTATTAATTTGTACATACTTTAACATATAGGGCTTTTTTACATGGATTTGGAGGTTGTAAGATTAAACACACGAATATACAGGTAGAAATGTTCTATGTTCTTACTGTATTTTGATTTATGATTTGTATGCACTTTAATGCGTAGAAATGCCTAACCAGGAGCTGGGATTGCTCTTTATGCAACCCATAAGTTACAGACTTGTTCTGTTCTGCTTGTGTGTATTGTCTCTGTCAAATAAAGTAACAAGTGAAGAATATTCAGAGTCATCGCCTTGCTGGAAGGCGAACTTCCATCTCAGTCTCAAGTCTTTTGCAGACTCCAACAAGTTTCCCTCCAGGAATTTTCTATATTTAGTTCAGGCACTCTCCCCACTAACTTTCACCAGCTTCCCTGCCAAGGAAAGGCCTCCCTAAAGAGTAATGCTATCATCGTGTCTCTATGTCGGGATGAACGGTCTGGTTGCTCAATATAAATTGAACTTCTTCCAGCATTTTTTGAACAGTGTCTTTTTTCTTCCCTTGTTTGCACAAAACTAATGTTTGTCCTGTCAACAGTCTCTCACCTGAGCTGGTGATCTCTGTGTCTCCTCCAGAGTTACTATTGGTCTGCTTCTGACTCGTTGGTTGGTCTGTAGATGTTTTTTTGGTCTTCATGATGCTTTATGTTAATTTATTTTCTCTGCACACCTCTGAAGCTTTTACAGATGAGTCAGGTTTTTTCCATTATCCTGATGTCTGAAGGCAAATCTTCCTCATTTCCACTGAGTGGTCTGCTACCGGTGACACTATATCCCCTCCTCGAGTGTCAAGTCTCACTCCAACCAGATAATGTCTGGTTCTGTTCTAGCCAAGTTGGGAGTGTCGCCACTGACAGTGTTCATCAACATGTGGACGTGAGCGGATTAGTTTCTCTGAAATCTCTTGGTATGTTCGGTGTGGGTTACCCAGTCTGACTGACACTGCACAGCCAACAAATGCAGTGATCTGCCAGTCACTTGTACGCAATACCCGGCTTGTACCATCTCTGAGGCGGTTCCAAAACAATGGGAAGGAACTGAATAGGATCTGCAGACAAATCTGGGGAAGAACCGAGCAAAAACAACGCCTGTAGACAGGGGCTTATTTGCTCAAATTCAGGATATTTCTTCTGCCATTTGGACTCACTGGGCAGGTGATGTGGCATCATGCCAGTCAGACGATAATCATAGCTGCGGTGGCTCAGTAGTACGTCTCGTGCTTGTTACGAGCAGCGATGTTTTTCTGTTCCCCTATCAATGAACTGGAACGTGAGACGGGAGTAGCTCCACCCTAACCGTATTGTACCATTGTCCATTGACCTACAACTAAAGGAAGTTCAGGAACGGTGTGGTACGGGTCAGTTATATGGGCCGATTTTACACTGAAAATGGACAAAGTGTTGTGTAGAACTGAACCAATCAGTAGAAATGAGGTAAGTTACACTAGATTATATATCAGGGCATGAGGGTAAAGATGGTTGAACTCATTTCACCCTTTTCAAATATTTGTTTTTAAAAACTGTTAACCCTGCCCTAACCCTACCTCTAACTTTTGTTCCGGTATTCTTTTAATCCACTGTTCTTCTAATCTACCACTTTCTGTTGGTCTATTACAGATCATCCCAATAAACCAACCAAAGATGGACAAATTAGAAGAGTATGTGGAAACGTTTGGAAGGCAATGGGGCTGTGACATTTGCCCTGGGTCAAGTCCTACATTTCTGCAGCTCAATGGGATCGTGAGACACTCTCTGAGGTCTGGCCCAATAACTTAGGTTAAAAGTTGCTGTGTCACAGTATCCGTAATAGATAGGTGCAGGTTTTAGGCCAGGACCTAAATAGAAAGACTGACATTTGGTGAATGAGAAGCGAGAGTACAACTTTATATTTTTAGACATCATGAATATATGGGTCAGCTCTGATTTATGTGACCTATAATATTACAGAGAAAGAGTGAAGAGAATCTGGGGTAAATTGAACACGAACAGAGCAAGCACTTACATGCAGAGGTGCAGTCACGTGACAGCAGAGTAGGTAAGCTGGTTCCTGTCATTATCTGTGGCTTCACAAAGTTGTTGACTTGTTTTTAAATTGTAGAGACTGACTCAGAAATAACAGCCTGAGTGGTTAGGTACAGATCAAATACACAGTGTGAAGCAATAATGAGCTTGTGTTACAAAAAAACTGAAAAAACCCTCGTCTGTTTCTCATCTACAAATCTTACACCTGATGGTAATAATTCAAATGATTGTTGAGTTAAAAGTTTAGCTCAGCATTATTGTTGCAGATAATGAAGCTCTGCAAATATTCAGGCAACAGCCTTGTATTGTAAACAAAGCGAATAGGCCCCAATGGATTGTGAGCATGAAACTGTTGGGAGGTTTATTCTGAGAACTATGTTGCTCACAGAATAAACTGTTCAACTATGTTGTTCGGTGAAGGTCAGCAGCAGCTGGGAAATGTTTCAGAGCAACAGCAGCCACAGGAGGAGGATGTTGTTTTTCAGATCTGATCGTTTAAATTACCTATAATGTAATACAGGCGACATTATGACTTCAGTCATCGGCAGAAATCAGATCAAATTCAAACAGAAGGGTTCACATGGAAACAAAACAACAGCAAGGTGAAACTCAGACCTTTGAGATCAAAGAGCTGTTTTTATGCCTTTACCGAGAAAAGTCTGTGTAAATCCCATCCATTGTTAGGAGGCAGGAAAATAAACTAAAAATAGAGAACATGGCAGGTTTACATAAGCCTACAGCGTCTGTAAAAACAAAGAATCCCCCGTTACGTTTCCTAATCTTCATTTGCGATCAGTGCCTTGCAAGTACTGGACTTGATTTGTATCCAAAGAAATCTCTGGATTTTACTTCCATTGTATGAAATAGGAAAATTTAAACGTAGTTTTCTCAATCCTTTTCAAATACAACCTGACAACTGAAGTGTGTTTGCTTGAATACTCTTTATTATTTCATAAAGCACATTTAACGGGACTTATAGGTGAAAGTATTTTCACGTCAAGACATTTATATTTTACCTGTTTGCCTCTGCAAAGAAGTTTGAGCTCAATGACTCAAGGATTCCCCATTACATTCAGGTTTAGACTTTAACTAGGCCATCTAAATATGTAGTCCTGCTTTAAAGTTGGGGATGGAAACCTTAGTTTATTCACTGATCTTATAGACAAGGTTAATAGAGTACACAAAACTAGATTCTTGTTTGAGGATTTGTTGCTTTGGGTTTTATTCAGTGGTATCAAACCAGGGGAGGCAAACTACAAAAGCACAATTTTCACTTAATTAAAAGTTGGAAAGCACATATCCTTTTTCTTCTCCTCATATTACTTGGTGTTGGTTTATTAGTTAAGTTTTGTAGTTTTAGTGTGTGAATACTTTTAAGGGTAAGTCTTTTTCACAAATCTACACTTTTTTGTGATTTCCACGTTAGATTGTACTGAACAAACCCTTTAACAAACAAAGAGAAAACATTCTTTTCACCTCGGCTGTGCCTCACAAAAGATGGGAGCATTTTAGCTTTAGATGATGATATAATTAGACCTGTGAGAAAAAGACAGGTCAGTCATTTGAAGATCAATGGTTTGATATCTGAATCAATCATCATGGCTAATTACACTTGTGATGTAATCAATGATATGCCTGATTAAACTGATTTTTCTATTTCAGAGTTGAGGAACATTTGGATTAAACATATCCTCAAAAAGAACATTTTGTACTTTCTTTATTTTTTACAAAAGAGGAAACATCAGCGAGGATTAAAAACTAACAACAATCACAATACATTTGACCGTAACGACGTGGAGGCAAAAAACTATATTTGTATGTTAGATTTGTAAAAACGTGCCATATTTGTCCTCGTGGCCGAAGAGAAGAGAGAGAGAGAGAGAGAGAGAGAGAGAGAGAGAGAGAGAGAGAGAGTGAAGCAAAACGATAGGTTGATTCCGGAGTGGGCGGGGCTAAACCCGGGCTACAAATACACTCCAACCGGCCAACCGGCGATCCAACGGAGGTCGGAGGAGACGCCATTCAAACTGGGACAATAGAACTCGACGGACATTTAACTGCTTTTAACAGGTAATTCTAAATTTATTTAGTGGGGTTTTTCTGTTCCCTGAGAGCCGAGTAGTTGGCTTACATTTCAGATATAATATCACGCGGTCTCGAGAGGAAATGGAAGGTTTTAACACGTGGACTGGAGTCTGGCATATGTGGATTTCAGCCTTAAAGACGACAAAAGCTGGAATATTGCAATTATTTTAGTTTGTTTGTGTTTTTGTCTAATTTCTGCTTTGAGTTGTCAATACAAAACATGAAGTGGTTTTCACTTTTTTCCCTGTTAATCTGTATTTGTAGTACAGAAGCGATTAAAGTGAATAAACCTCTTAAATGCCGGTTGGAGCCACTTCTGGTTCAACAAAGTAAGACGCACGATTTTTTTTAGGTTGACTATTTTAGACTACAACGGTCATGAGGAGTTGCGTGAATTAATATTGTTTTCATTCTGTAGATAAATTGGGTATCGTATGGCGCGTTTTAGAATTTTATTTATATTTTTAAATTAATTTAAAAAAAAAAGGTCTCGGTCTTTTATTGTGAAATTTTACCGTTTCCCCTGAGCTTGCAACTCTGAGAGTAGGTTTCGTCAGACAACTGTTGAACGCGGAAATACAATTCTAATCTTTAGCAATTGAATGGCGGTCCAAAACTGCAACGTTTAAAAAAAGTAAATATCAATTGTTGTAGATCAAAATTTTAAAATCACATTAATGTAATTGCAACTTCTATCTGTACATGAAAGAAGTACAGATAATACTTTTATATGTAAAACATATGTAAAACATATATGTTTTACATATATATTAAATATATGTAAAACTATTTAAATGCATTTATTGGTACATTTTTATGTCTTTATGGTGACATTTTAAAATGTAAATTTTTTTTATGCATATTAAAATATTCTTTTTGTCCAATTTGCTGTTCTTTATACAATTTAGTAGCCTTTATCAACATTTACTTTCCTCCCCTATACTACTGTTCACTTTTTAATGTGAAACCTGAGTAAACTGGAAATGATCCAAATGAAATATTGAGTTGCACTTTCTCAAATGCTGTCGAGGAGACCATGAATCAACTTGACAGGCCTGTTTCCCTCATTGTTTGATCCTCAAACAGATCCAACCATGAGCAAGGACACAGAGATCGACTTGGAGGAGGTGAAGCTGAACACGGTGGACCAGGAGAAGCAGCCTATGGCTGGAGACTGTCCCTCTGTTGGTGGAGAGAAGAACGGCAGCGTGAAGCTAAAGATTCCTGATGAGGATGTAACATTCACCGGCCTCTCCAAGGATGAGCTGATGAGGGTGGCTGGCACCGCGGGGTAAGAGCCAACAAAATACAACTTGGTCATTATCCATCTCTATCTGTAGGTCATTATTTAAACATTCCCCAAACTTTACATGCATGTTTCATCATGTAGGTGGGTGCGAACTCGCTGGGTGCTGCTGGTTCTGTTCTGGCTGGGCTGGGTCGGCATGCTGGCCGGCGCCATAGTGATCATCGTCCAGGCTCCTCGCTGCAAACCCATCCCTGAGATGCACTGGTGGAATGAAGGGCCTCTGTACCAGATCCCCAGCCTTTCTGCTTTCTCCGACGGACTGAAAGGTAAAACGTTTTTGGAGATTAGAAAAAATCTTTAACTTTGATTAGTGTGTTAATGGGCTGCACAAAAATAAGACTTTCCCTTACATCAGGGGTGCTGACTTTATGTAACCCCCAACTGCAAGGGTGGTTCATGCAAATGGAGACTTTTTTTATTTGTAATTAACCAATATAACTTTAACAATTGAACGTGTTACATTTTACTCAAAGGTTCTTTAGTCCCAAGCCCCTCGTTTATCCATCTTACTGAAAAGCTAAATTTTCTGATCCCAAATCAGCTTTTATTTTATTTGGCTAAGTGTAGTAAGCATTTTGGATGAAAGTCACACAAATCTTAATATTACTGAATAATTTGCTCAAGTGAACAAATTTATTATTCAATTATAAGGGAACAAATTTTTCAGTTGAACAAACAGATAACTTGTTACCTTGGCTGGAACAAATTGTTCTTTTTAAAATAATTTAAAGGCTAGATCCCTTAAGTCCTTTTTTAAAATTTTAATCTTCACTAAATAAGATTCATTTTGTACAAAAACTAAAAAATGTGATTACTTTATTTGCTTTTTAGTTGCTTTTTTTTTTTCTTGAACTCCCTTTTCTTAAATGTTCCAGCTGATTCACATGAGCAAAGTCTTGTGACGAAGTTTTGCTTAGTTGGATAAGAAACTGCTGACTTGGCGGAGACTGTGAGGCGAAAGGCCAAAGGGACGTAGAACACGACTGAGTCACTACTTTCATGTCTCATTCAGATTTAAAGTCGTGCTGAGTTACCCTTAACTAGCTTTTTTTTTTTTTTTAATGCATTCATTAAAATGCTTCAAGCTGCTCCAATTTTTTGGAGACGGGTCAAAAGGACAGAATGTCCTGCACTTGCTGCAAATTAGTGGGGGGGACACTCTGGTTTCCAGCAGGCTTTGGGAGGAATTCCAGAAACCACATGTGACTTTATTGTTCTCGCATAGAGACCCCACTTGTGCTCAGACTTCACATGGCTGGCACAGCGAGTGGATGTGGTTGTTCACACACTCCTGTCTTGGGTCAATACTTGTCTGTTGTTTCACTTTTTTTATTTTTTTTATTTTGTTTCTCCTAAAGTGTGTCCTTCAGATCTCCACAAATCACTGTATGTCTCTGTAATTGAAACAAAGATTCTTATTTGTTTTCAAATTAAAAAATACTCTACTGATCCCAAAGGGAAGTTTTTATTAATAAAGTTAAATTGGGGGATGTTTCATTAAATTTGTGTTTTGTTGTACCAGTCAGGAGTGTGAAAGAAATTTCCAAAATTGCCTATTTTATTATTCCAGAGCAATAAGTCACAATATATATCGCAATAAACATGACATAATTTACTGAAGTGATAAATGTCAATAAACGAAATGTAAAGCATTATCAGGGACATAAGCAGAGGAAACACTTTAGCTTCAGTCTCTCACAGCAAGTTGAACAAGATTGATGGCATTAACTGACAACTCTTTGGTTACCTAGAAATGATCTGCTGAGTAACTTGTGGTTACCTAGTAACGACCTGCTGAGTAAGTGATGCAGCAGTTTGTTCCTCACTGATTTAAAATAAACACACAGAGTGAAAACTGTGGTATAACAGGAAAGGTCACGTCACCTGCATTTCAGATATTTAAAACAAAAATATTTATCCATCAACTGATATGAAATGCTTGTATTGTGACACATTTTTCAGCCATCCTGTCTAGATCTAATCTAGACAGGATTAGATCTAGACATGACCATGTCATGAAATGGTGAATTGAAACTGCCTTTTTTTTTTTTTTTTTTCCCCCTTTTGTCCTCAAAACTAAGATTTTGAAAACTTGCCTTCAAACTTACTGAATTTTCCTGTGGGAAAAGTCTACAAACTTTGTCGAATATGTGCCATTTTTTTTTCTAGGTTTTCCATACTCGGTGTGAAATTCATGCTGAGGATTTATTTTATGACCCTGTATTCTGTCCTCTGCCAGGTCTTGAGGAGAAGTTGGACGAGCTGAACCAGTTAAAGGTCAAAGGTCTGGTTCTTGGCCCACTTCACGTCGTCCAGAAGGACCAGCCAAACACCCTGGACCTTAAAACGATCCGCATAGACCATGGAACGGTGGAACAGTTGGAGGCTGTGCTGCTGAAGGCCAAAAAGAAAAGTAGCTTATTTTATCAATTTAAAAGCTCAAAATTTTAAACTGTTTAGTGACTTTTATTCAGTTTGGTGATTTCCTGTTTCTTTTTAAGGTATTTCTGTGGTCATTGACCTGACTCCAAACTATGACGGAGTTAATCCATGGTTTTCAGCCCAGGATGATGAGATGGTGGAGAAAGTCAGGGTGAGCCAGTGTTTACATTTGTCTGAATTTCACATGGTTTCTTCAGTGGCTCTGTACCAACCTGATGCCTTCCTGCTCTCTTCCAGGAGGCAGCAGAGCACTGGATAAAGCTGGGTGTTGATGGCATCAAGGTGTCAGACTTAAAGTCTGCCTCCAGATTCAACGAGTGGCAAACTCTGAGGACCGTCGTCCAGGGCAACCACACCATCGACATACCGAGGTGACTGAATCTGTTTTCTGACCTCTGAGAAACTAGTAGAATAGATAAATTAATTTGTCAGTTTAATTGGTTATTATTCCATGAGTTTGATCTCATATCAGCTGATTTGATGCAAAAACATTCCAGTGTGAGGTAATAAGTGGAGAAAAGTCTGCAAGAAAACCAGTGGATGAGTCTTTTCATTCTGTCGTGGTAGAGTGACCCCTGGTGGTGGAGTTTTATCACAACCTTTTAAAATCACGTAATCTTTTGTTTTAACTAGACCATCTATAGACCCAATTTCAAATCTGGAATGCATTCTGAATTTTCAGTAGGTCTTGAAATTTGATTCCAGTTATTGGCCTTGTTTGATGTGTTTAATGCACTGACTGCACTGAGTCAAAACCTGTTAATTATTCTCGTCGTCGAGTTTGAAGGATGAATAAACATTTTTAAAAAGTGTAAAAATGGCTGAAAAATAAAAATGTTTTTAACTTTTAAAAAATTAAAAATAAAGGAGGCATTAATGAAACCACCTTTAATGAAACTTTCAGTCTCAAGTTTAAAGTATAAACATGTTTTGTTTATAGAACAGATATGTGTTAATAATTTCTTTGATAATAAAGTAGATAAGCTGGCTTAAACGCATTTCCTTGCACAGATTCTTCACTGATGATCAGATAAGTTAAAGAATGTTTTGCAAAGGGAAAAAACAAAGTCACTTGTTAGCAGCCACCTGTTATTTGTTGTTTCTTTCTGTGCCTTCCTGTCTCCCCCCTAAATATTTGTGGCAGTAGTGACAGCGTTGTGCAATACAAATAATCAACAGTGTTATAACTACTAAAGCATAACTTCACAAAGCTTCAAGGGAGATATTTTGCCTTGACATTTTTAAACTTGAGGTCCTTGACTCATTAGCTGAATTTTTACAGCTATGCCTGTCATGAAAACAAATTTTGTTGGATGATAAACTGTCCCAGAAGTCATTGGGATTAAACAATAGTATTGTTTTGAGACCATCTTCAAGTAATATGATGGCAATGGTAAATGGTTCAAGAATTCATAACTTTAAATTGTAATTAACATTTAACACTGGAACTGGGAGATATTTTAAATATCTTGAATAAATAAAACAAACATTAAAGAAAATTAGTTATGAAGTCTCTGTAATTATAGTTGTTCAAAAAAGGGGACAGATTAAAACACCAGTCTTGTCTTCCAGGTTTTTGCTAGAGAAAAACAAATGAGCTCATGGAATTAATTTACTTATTGCTGAGGCCTAATTTATTTGTGGTGTTGCAGCTGCAGTGAAAAGCTCTGCCTTGTTTTTTCTGTTTAGTTTCTGACCTAGCATTCTTCCTCTCAGGGCGCTGATGGCTGCGGTACAAGATCTTGCAGCAGACAAGGTGGCCCGCCTGCTCAACACCACCGGTGTGGACATTATTCTGCCCAACCTCCTCAGCTCCAGTGACAACGGTGGGTTTAGCCTGTCTGAGCCAAGAACTGTTTCTCTGTTTGTTTGGCGTTTTGATGCATTTTGTGTTTTTTTTTTTTTTTTTTTCCTGTGGCTTTTCAGGCGTGGAGCGGATCAGAGCTGTGGACGCCCTCTACTCTCAGCAGAGCCATGTGGGCTGGGGTCTTGGGGCCAGTGAACTGAAGCCTCTGTCTAAAGCAGCAACGTCGTCAGACCTGCAGCGTCTCTACCAGCTGCTGCTCTTCACTTTACCTGGAACACCGGTGTTTACCTACGGAGATGAACTTGGCCTTAAAGCAAATGTAAGCCCCAACCTGACAGTGTGTTGAAATGTTCAAACGACTTTCCTCGACTGATCAGACATAAAATCCTTTGATCATTTATGACATGCATCAAATCTTAGGATTCAACATGTAATTTAAAAGAAAAATCCAAATTCCTAAAAATGGTGTTCAGGAAATCTGTATAAAAGCTGAATTCATTTTCATACTCAACCTTTCACTTCCACATTTCAGGGTTCTGAATGGCCCAAGATGGTTTGGGACATGGATGTAAGTGTTCAGTCATGACATTTTTTATAAAAAATTTTTAAGGGACATTAATTTGCTGTCCGTGAGTAGCTGCTTGTTTTAAACATCCTTACATCTCTGGTGTGCAGGCTAACCAGACGGAGCACAAGGCGTGGTTCAAATCCCTCAGTGACCTCCGGGGCAAGGAGCGCTCGCTGCTTCACGGCGACTACTATCCGCTCAACGCCTCTGACACGTCCCTCGCCTTCGTTCGTGTGTGGGACCAGAGCGAAAGATACATCACCGCTGTCAACTGGGGAGAGAAACCAGTAGAAATAAATATTGCACTTCCTCCTACAGGTGAGCTGCTGGTCAAGTAATATGCAGAAAATCAGTCATGTACATTGAAGGGAAGAGGATTGAAGCCACTGGAGAAAAAAAAAAAATCTTGATGTTAGTTTTAAAATTAAGAGTTTATTGAATTTGTACTTGATATTCTGACTTTTTTTCACCTCAAAATTTTGACTTTTCTTCCTTAAGATTCTGACCCTTAACCCCCTCAAAAAAAAATTTCACTTTAAAATGTCTAACCTCTCACCCCTCAAGTCAAAATAGCGGTTAAAGTCAGAATCCTTCTTTTTCTCATTGTTTACCACTAGTTGGATTAAACTTTTTTTTTTTTTCTTTTGTTTTTTGCTCCTGCAGAAGGTGTAACTTTGCCAGACACAGCCAATGTGAAGATGTCGACAGATGACAATCTGAAAGTGCATTCGCCTGTCAGCCTGGAGAAATTCACTCTAGGACCTGAAAAAGCAGTGATCCTGCAGTTCCCCTTTACAGGCTAAAGATGGCGCCAAACCTGCAGCTACACTGTCTCCAGATCACATTTATTTTGTAGAAACTGAAGTCAGCAATGCTAAATTTTAGAAGTTGGATAAAACATTATAAAAAAAAAATCAGGAATTGTATTTTGTTACCATAACAAATAATTAGTTTGGTCAGAATGTGTTTGGAGGAAAGCAATACCCAGTTTCAGATTTTTAAAAATGTCTTTTGTTCAAAAACAAAATGTTTTTTAATGTTGACACAATGTTCAGATGTATTGAGACATTCCACTGTATTTTTTTTTTTTTTTTTTAAACATTCCTTTTATTAAGTTTTTGTTTCTAAACCAGTGTTTTAGTGAATGTTCCAGCTCTTTATTTTTCACTCCTGGAAAACATTTTTGAATGTGGACACGTAACTGAAGTTTGTGGAAACAAATTAAAGAAATGAGTAAACTGGTCTGTGCTGCCTCTTGGGTACACTTTTTTTTTTTTTTTTTTTTTTTTGCAACACCACTTATGAGTTGTCTTTTTATCTAAGCCAAAGATAATATCAGAAATGTTTTTCAACTTATACAGGTGTGTGAAACTGTGTCACAGATGTTGAGGGGAAGCGTGTCTTCATTCTCACCAACCTAAGATTTAGAGGTTATCTTTGTGTATTTTACTACACTGATACATGTATAGCTCACTTTCTATGGGGTTAAAGTGTTTGAAACACCTGGCAGTGGCTCTCAAATGATTTGTGTAAAACTACTTCAAATTTGGGTAAGTTTGATGACTTCTGCTTTGCTATGACCATAAAACATAGATGAAAATTTAAACGACCGGAGGTTTCAGTAAGCGTTATGGCCGACATCAGCTCTGAATAAACCACATAAATTCAGAACTGAACTCGGACTAAACTACATCTGTAAGTGAAAGCTTGTGATGACTCCAGTCACGTTTAATCCTTTAGAAATGTGGGGTCTTCTGTTTGGACATAAATCCTGATTTACATGAGCTGAAGCAAATCATTTAGTTTGGTAAAAATCTCAATTAGCATGTTTGGTTTGAAGTATTGAACTTTGGAGAACGATAAAACAAACAAGGACTGCATTGCTGTCATGGTGCTGCACCTTTGGGGGGAAAAAGCCTTTGTGGTTTTTCTCATGTCAGCCAGAAAAGACATTAATTATATCATTTTATAATTCTAAAGATATTAAAAGGAAAATGTTCCAGTTTTTACCACAAATACCTATTGGATTAAAATCGTGTTATCAAGTCTTGCTATATTTATGTGTTTATAGTCACATTTGCGTTGAACAAAGGCTACAATACCAATATTCTATTTTTACTAAAGGCATGGTAATTTTCTCTTTACATTAATAGTTTTGTACTATGTAAATAAAAATAGGATGATGTGACTGCGTTTTTATAAAAAGTATTTTCACAAACATTGATTAGTTACTTAGATTTAACGTATGGTGTATAGTAGCCGAAGAAAAAGACTTAAATATTTTAGAGAAACTATTCCAGTGTCCGACTTGATGTTAAAATTCTAGTTCATCATTAGCCTTACATTTAGTTTTATCAATGTAACTATAAACAAACTCCATCTTTGTTTATACATTTATAGAGTCCGGTTCATTTAATTTTGAACAGAAATGACAAGACAACCCTAAGATTTCTCAAATTATTAGCACGACTATGTTTTTATCTAACAGATTAGCCGAGAACAAAAGGTTCACGGCGACTGATACCATCACTGTGCAGCATTTTGACAAAATGCGTCTTTTCTTCCCCTTTCATCGGCGGTCTTTGTTGTTTTTACATTTTTTTTTATTTATTTTTTTAAGAAACACAACAAAACTGTTTGGGGGACTCCATGGAAATAATAGCATTACAGTCAAAGCATTTAAACACAAAAAAAGAATTCATTAATTAGCAGCTAATTTGATTGCAGTAAAGCAATGGTCACTCATTAAATTTAGGTCGGAATTAGAAAATCTTTATTTATTCAAGCGAAAATTATTCCATGTTGAACTAAGAACACTTTAGGTGGAACAATAAGAAACAAAAATAAAAAACAAATAAACAAGAGGAATAATGTGCAACAAAAATAGTAGGTAGTCACTAATACAACACCATTTACCATTTTTGCTCTACATTGACCTTCAATATATCAAGTAAATATAGACAGTTGAAACCAAGTTTAACCTACACTGTATAAACGTTTCAGCTTTTTCTTCTTAACTAATAAAATCACATAATTTTCCTTATTTTATTTCAGTAAGATATTTCTATAGGCGAAATCCCGGAATGATGAGATTGATTTTTCTCTTCAAATTCAGGTATAACTCTGAAGGAAACACCTTAAACACTGCTTATTCAGGTGATGATTTAGGGAAAAATATGTAAACATATTGAGAAGAGAACTGTTGACCTCAACTAGTCTGGTTCACCATTGGGTACAACTTTTAGATGCCTGAAGTTGGTCTATGTTCATCGGCTCAAACAATTACAATCATGTATAAGGACTTTTAAGGAAATAAAGACTTTATGGCAGTATTAAATTGCAGGAGAAAGAACTGCTGCATTTTCAAAAAAATAGATGGCATAACCTTATGTAGAAATGTTGAAGCAACATCAAGGCATCAAACCAAAAGTTAAAGCTTGAGGACAAATTGGTTTTCCAAGTGGACAATGACCATAAGGGTACCACTAAATTACATACAACAAAGTCTTGGATTGGTCACGACAAAGACCCAATCTGGAATCACACAGAAAATATGGTGGCACAGCTGAAAACGTGAGCAAGCAGGGCGTACAACACTGATTCAACGACAGCACTTCTGTTAGGAGCAAACGGCGGTAAGAAGCCAATGAAGAAGACCCAAAATGTCAGAGTTTAAAAGCTTACCTTACCAAATACTAAGGAAATGAATGTAAACATCTGGATCCAAATGGAAAAAAAGAACTCTTTCATTATTTTGGCATTTAGGAAATAGAATTATATTTGGTCATCATTCTTGACCCAAAACAGATAATTCAACGTCTTTAATAAAAATGTCATTAGTCCTTTAACACAAAGTACGTAAATATCAAGTTTCAACTGTAAATCTGTCTCAGACTTTGAAGACGAATATCTGAGAAAAAGTCTAGTTCACTTACTTTAGATGAACAACCAAATACTTTATTTTCAGTAAATTAGCCGTACGACTGACATGTCTAAAGCGTTGATTTTGTTTTTTCCGTCACACTGATAGTTGACGTAACCACCACAGTACAGCATCTTTGAGCACAGCATTTGTGGTTTTCTCTGTACATCAGCAAGTAACAACGTTCGTGTTTTTCCTGAAAGAAACTCGACCAAACTGTGCATTGATGACTCCTGCGAAAAATAATTTTACAATAAACATATCTTAAAGAGGAAAGCCTTGACAAGTGGTTAATTCGTGACTGTAATACAGTATCACAAAACCACAACATCAACCGTAGTGCATATTAACAATCATTCTTGCAGAAACCATTCAACTTGGTGTTAAAGAGTTAAAATGATTTAGTTTATTCGCGATAAATAAATTTCTTAACAGAAAGAAATAACATTTGCTTCGTATATGTTTGATTTTACAAAAACAAATACATTAAAACTGCATGCAAGTATTACTGACAAGTGATTGTTAAATCAGTAAAACCATTTAAATTTAAGCTTAATCTATTTTCTTATCCAATTAGCAAGAATAGTTTAGATTTAAATTTTGAAAGCACATCTTTCAAGATATAAAGGTACTTGAAAGTTTAATAGTATAGGAAGCAAATGGTTATAAGTTACTGAAACACCTAATGAAACGTTATTAATAAAGTTGTATAGACTGATTTATAAGACTAGTCAATATGAGCTTACCCTTGGATTGGTGTAAAATGCTACTTAATGTATTCATTTGAACGTTTATTTGAAAGGTAAACAAATAAAGCTTCTTTCTTTTCCTATGATTTCGGATAGTAATGTGGCGTTGTGTAAAACACAAATGATTTCAATTTTAAAAACTCTGATTTTTAAAAAACATTTTTATTCTTAATGAGTAAGATATAAATAACGACATTGGATAAGGTTTACATTTTGAGGCTTGTGAAAATGGAAGATTTTTCAAATATTCATTAATTTTACTGGAAATAGACAAAAAAAATTGCACTTAATGAAATAAGGCATTTTAACACAGTAAAAATTTCAGTCAAAATATATTCCTCTTCTTAAAAAAATTCTCCTCATCACAACCAAAAAACTTAAAAAAAAAAAAAACACTGTACTAATCCTACACATTTGATAAAAATGTCAAACTGTTCATCTAACAGGTGAGACATAACTCAGCACAGTTTCGGGGTCTGATACAATACGGTGCCGCCGTTTTACTGTGGTATCACAGGGGAGGTTTGAAGTCGGCGATACCGGGAATCAGAGCCTGTCTCGGCACCTCTGAGTTCACCCCACGCCGCTGCGAAACCAAACCACCGCCGTGCACACTCATGACTGACTCTCAGTCTGAGTCTGACAGCCTGATACACTACCACCTTTTACATCACAGAAACACAAAGATGCATGACCTTTCTTCAGCTTTCATGGAACACACAACACATAGAAATAATAGCATAAGGGAAGGCAATGTCCACTGGGAGTCCCTAGGGAAAATGACAATAAAGTCATTATGAGCATTGGTAGTCAGCCTAACGTCAGACGAACTTATTTATTATAATGTATTATTTGATTTAAAAGTTGAACACATTTCTTGACATTTTTATTATTTTAAGCCTTTTAAGTAGTAAATAATCATAGCAAGTAGTTATTGATGTTCTTTACCATTATATATTTTGTTGTTAGTTAATGTCACTATGTACAATCTTTACTTTTGTGTTTATTTACCATATTTTCCGGACTATAAGTCGCTCCGGAGTATAAGTCGCACCAGCCATAAAACGCATTATAAAGCAGAAAAAGACATATTATAAGTCGGACAGGATTATAAGTCAGCATTTTGGGGGGAAATTTATTTGATAAAATCCAACACCAAGAACAGACATGTCATCGTGAAAGGCAATTTAAAATAAAAATAGAATAGAGGCAACAACAGGCTGAATAATTGCACGGTATGCTAACGTTACATGACACATAACGAACTGAGAACGTGCCTGGTATGTTCACATAACATATTAAGAGTTATTCAGATAACAATAATATAAATAACATGCTAACAAGTTTACCAAACCATCTGTGTCACTCCAAATCACTAAATCTTCATCTTCAGTGTCGCTTTTAAACAACTCCGCTAACTCCGGAGGTAGCGTCTACCACAAACATTATCAACACAGGCCTTGTGGTTTACTGTGAAAATAACATGTGATATGTTGTAATAATGTGTTAATAATTTCACACATAAGTTGCTTCGGAGTATAAGTCGCACCCCCGGCCAAACTATGAAAAAAACTGTGACTTATAGTCCAGAAAATACGGTAATCATTTTACCTTTTACACAAGGTTTTGTCACTAATCTTTTCTACACAGTCGAGTTTCTAGAGTCATTCTGTATAGATTGATTTCAAATTGTTTTTAATCAGTATTTACTCAAATTACCTGACTCTTTATTTGGTCATTTGGATATTTTGGGAATGTTTCAAAGGCTTGACGTCTGCCTTTCTGTTTTCAACGTTTGTAGAACGCTTTGTTTCACGAAACGTATGATTGACTTATCATCTGCCGTTCACTTAGCTCACGTGTTGTAAAGATAACTCCTGATGAAGTCATTTTGGAAACCTTAAAGTATACGTCACCAAAAAAGCTCGTAGAAGTTTTGCGTTTCTATTTATTTATTTTTTTTACTGTAGTGAATAAAACAAAATAGAAATTTTAAGATTCCATCAAGATAGAGTTCGTATACAACGTTTTTCCCTTTTCCGTGGTTTCTGGGTTTTTTTCTTGTTGGTGTTAGAAGTTGACACAAAATGTAAGACCACATCAATTTAGCAACAGCAAACTCATTTCAGAACAGTTTAATGTGTTTCAGTTCAGCTCATATTTAGAGCTAAATCAGCAAAAGACATGTAGAGGTGCTCTTCATAGAAACAAAACCGGTTCATTCCGGTTCCATCCACTTTTAATCCCACTGAATGAACAGACTGTTTTAGCCTTTCAAAATGTCTTGTTCTGTATATACAGTGCCTTGAACTACACACAGTATTCATAAATGTATAAGAAACTGTTAACATCCATTACTTGTTCTACAATGAATAAGCAGATGATGATGGAATGATGAATAAATTTAGACAATGTACTCTAAAAAAAATTGTTAACTATAAAACTGTCTTTATGTCACACTTTCTTTACATAAAAACTTAAGTAACATAACAAATTCACTCTGAAACAGCAAATACAAAAAAAAGTGAAGGAAGAACAAGAGTTGACAATACTGCAAAGTTTTATTTCATGCAAGATACATGTTGTAACCAGACAGTTGAGTAGTAGCATTAGAATAGCTTACATTTATTTTCAAAGGGGTGTCAAGACTTTATAATACTGAACTTTAAAAGCCACTTTTTTCCTATATTTTTTTACATTTTCGTTGTACAATTCTTATTCTGTTCCTTTCACACGTGCATAGTTTGGGAGTATTTGGAAACAACATGTGAGGTCAAAATTAAATTGTATATGGACAAATCTTATGAAACTTAATTAGAATTTTTACTTTATTGCCAGAAAATACATGTTTATTGTGAAGATACTATTAATTTAAAATATAAACAAAAACCTTGTATGACTTGTCTAAGCTAATAAGACTATGCAGATGCTTCATTAAGTGCGTTCATTTTTGCGTTAGATTCCTTTTGAATTTAGAATGACTTTCTTTACCTTGAGTCATTATTCAGTTGTAAAACAAAATCTAATTTTATTTTGAGTTTGGTGCTCAGCAATGCACAAAGTCAATGTTTGTCTTTAGCAAGTTAGCATACCAACAAGTTTTTTATGTACTGTCATTTGTCAATTTTATAAACTGTAAGGGATGACTTCCTGATATAAACTAAATCACCCGTAAGAAAGTTGTATGAGATATTTGTATGATCAACCATCAACAGTAGTGATGGGGATGTTAACGCGCATGCGTGATAGCAATGCATCGGTAAGGCCGCTTTAAATTTCTACGAGTCATAAGAAAATTTCTAATTACATCGGATTTTACCTAATAATGTAAAAAATAAATAAATAAAACTAAGTATTGACCAAACAGCGCTTCCTGTAGACCGCAAAGCAGTGGAGAGTTCCGCCAATCGCCACAAGAAGAAGTTGTGCCGGTAGGAGCGCGAACGTGACGGCAACAACTGGCAACATGGCGGACGAAGCGGAACCGATACATTCACCGCCACACTACAAATCTAAAGTTTGGCAACACTATCGATTATACAAGAAAAACGGGCAGCTTGATAAAGGAAATACGACTTTTCCAAAATGTCCCACGCTGCTGTGAAATACACTGGAAGGAGAACTAACCTTATAACTCGGTTGAAGCGGAGACATGGAATCAGCATGGAGGCGCCTACCCGTTCACCGTCTTCAGACATCGTTCTTCTTCCTTCAGCTCGTTCAGCATGGTGAGGTTAGCATTTCATCCTTTTTCAGGAGACATATTATTGTTTACATCCGGAAATCTCGCGCATCCTCACAACACTAGTGGGCAAAAATACTATTTTTTTCTATGCAGTTCATAGCCGCGTTAATTCCGTTAACTAAATGAAGCCCGGAAATCCAGGTTTTATTAATTCCGAGCAGTATGCCACAGAAAATGAAGAATAACACAGAAAACCCATCGAAGAATAACTCAAAAGCACTAGTATTCTTCTTGTTTTTTAAAGGAAATAAAAATGTTTACATGTCTTTTGCTGCAAGCATTTACTTTACTGGGAGGGTTTTTATTTGTGAAGCACAGCCACAGCTAACAGCTAGCTCCTCACTTTTCACCCGGCTCTAACGGCTCTGCTGTTGCTGCGCCCACACTTTGGACTGAACCATTGTCCAAACAATGGTAAGGGGGTGGGGGGAGTCTAAAAATTAATTCTTTTCTTTTTTTCTGAGACAAATGGCAGATTTATTTCGTTTTTTGTTTCTTTTGCCTTTTCACATTGATATTATTTAAATGCAAACGTTTCTTCAATTATTTTTTTTTTGGGGGGGGACAATTCTAGACTTTTCTAATATTGGGCGGTCCGGACCCCCGCCCTTACGCCTATGCTCTCTGTGTGGCTATGCTACTTACTCGTTGCCATAGCAACTAACACAAAGATTATCTGACATATTTTTGTAAGGAACCCTTATGTAAAAGAGTAGTTGTTAATAAATTATTAAAATTTTAATTGCTTCATTCATTTTTAGTAATTCAAACAATATATTTTTCAGCTTGGTTAATTTAAATCGAGATGCATCGTGATGAGGACTCAGATCTTATTTAATTGAATGGCTGGTTGATGAGAAGGAATCCTACGTGTATCGGATCGTACCTTGAGATTCCAGATGTGTATTGTACCAGGTAGAGATTAGAGATTCCCATCCCTAATCATCACTGATTGCATCCTGGAAGCAGAGAATGTTGCTGTAGTAACTAGTTCATAGCCAGCACCATGTTGCTTTTGGTTAGTTTTGATTTTGCTGATGATGTGACTTACTAAAAGGTAGTCTCAAGGCGTGAATTGAAGGCGAATTGTCTTAACTGAATGCTTGAAAGAGAGATTTTCAGTATTTTTGTAGTGAGTTTCTGTGACCATAACTTAGATTAATTGGTTGCTGAGGTTAAAGTGAAGACTAGTCTAAAAAGGGCCAAGACCACAGGGATTTTTTCTATCCTAAAACAAATCCATTCTCAAAAACCTCATTGCCGTTTATGCAAATTGCACTATATAAACCTCGAAACTGTTGTCAAGTTTACCTTGGACATGTATTTGCACAACCCAATGATAACATTTGAGGTAAGTGGAGGTTGGAATTGGTGTGTCAACATGTTAACATAATATTAAAACTCTGTATACTGTTCTTATTCCAGTCCATGATTAAACTGCAGTAGTAATCATATTAATATTTTGGAAATGCACTTCACTTCCAGTGTACTCCAAGTTTAAAGTTAATGATTTTAAAGCAGCAGCAGAGTTTCGAATTACCCATGCTTATTTTTTTCACATTATATAAACTGCCCTGATGAATTGATAGTTCATGCATTAGTTCTAAAAAAAAAGGGATAAAAATAACAGCAGATTCGCATAATGTTACCAATAATGTGTCATAAACTTCTTGTATGTATAATTCTGTAGAAAGGAAACTCAGACAATCTTTAGAGACCGTGGGCGGCGCTCGCACAGGAGGAGTAGAAAAATGATCATTCTTCATTTTTTCCCCCAACTTTAAGTACAAAGGATGTTAAATATTTGACAAAACACAATATATTTTATTAAATAGTTTTATAAACTCCAAGAAAAAACTCCAGACAGAAAAATATCATTGATAATATTAATGAATATAAGGCAAAAATATGCCTACATTTTGAAAAACAAATTAACAAACAGAACAAGATTAATAATTAAGAATTTTTATTGCTGCCAAGGATGTTGTTTGGCTCAATAAGAGCATCAGTATCAATAAATTTAAAAATATGATTAAATTCAGTTACCTGTGAGCAGCTTAGTGATACAAATCACACTTCTTTATGTGACCGGTGTCCTGAAGAAGCGTTACAAATGTTTTTCAAGAGCAGGGGTTATAATTGTTGTGTCATGAATCCAAATAGTTACCTAAAAAAGAAGTAATTAATGGTTTTATCGTCACTTTAATCAATATCACAACAGTACCACAAAATGTTGGGATAAAACTTTAAGTCCATATCGCCCTCCTCCAGTTACGCTTTCTCTACATCCAACAGTGAACAGGACTTTTCTTTGCTGTCAACATTTTTAAAAAAAAAAGCAAAAAGTAGCATTTTGAAAACATGTTTGCAGCACTTTTACTGACATTACAGCTCAGTATCCCTAACAGCCTTCCAGCAAACATCCATTTCTGTATTTTAATGAGTTTACATGCAAATATGTAAATTACTAGGATGTGTGTGAAAGTGTGTTGGTGAATTTGCATAAGTGTGTGAGTGTGGCCTTTTTCAAATGTAATCCAACCAATAGACACCAAAGTTAGACGACACAGAGGGGGGGAGAGGAGTGAAAAAGCCCCCACTCAAACTGAAAGTTTGTCTAAGTGTGTGTGTGTGTTTAAAACCTATGCTACACACTTGAGTGTTTTTCTCTTCTTTCCAGCATCATTATGACACATACTGTAACACACACATGCGGACGTGCATGCACACACACACACACAGTGGTGTTATGACACGGTGGATGAGAGCGTGAAAGATTGACAGGGCCGCTTGTCTAAGGTGAAACTACATCTCTGTTCATCGACTCGCTCCTCCCCTTTGTCTCTCTCTGTCTCTCTCTCTGACACACACACACTCAAACACACACACATGTGCAGCAAGTAGCAGACCAAACACATTCCACTTTCATCTCTCCTCGTAATGACAACCTTACAGGTAAGACAATATGTTTAATCCTGATTGTTTGATGAAATGATAGTTTACAGAAGCTATAGCTATGGTAGTGAGGTAAAGTTTTCACGGAAGAGCAGAGCTCTGTACTTTGGCCGGTAAAGACAGGTGCACTTGGTTCATTTGGTTTGTCTTTATAAATGTTTGCAATCAACTGAAATTTCTATAAACACTAGCACATAATTTGTTAATACATATTAAAATAATGTGTCTGAAATGCCCCAATTCTTGCTATTTTAGCCATAAATTTGATTGTAATTATTAATCTGGTTTGATTCTTTCACCAAATAGCCCATAAACTTGACTCAGATATATAAACCATTCCCTTCAAAATCATAATTATCTTCTACTGACAGTTTTCTTTTAAGTCTCAACTTTACTTGTAGCATTTGAGTGTTGTTACCCACAACAGATTGGTGTGTACACCAAACAAGTTCTTACACAGAGAGGCTTAAAACCACAAGCTTGACTTTGTTCATTGTGAGCATTGTTTAGATGTCATGATACGATAAACCAGGTCCTCTGTCTCCCCCTGACCGAGATACAGTCAAGCAGCTAGGGTTTATTCTCCTTTACTTAAGCCCTACGTCTTATTCAAAGTATTGTCCTTCCTTTTTGCTGAGGTTTTGACCAGTTTAAACTTCTGGACTGATCCCGCTGTTGTAACCTGTTGAAGTCTTCTCTTGGCTGAGGTGGACAAAACGGTAGATGGAGGCTTCTTCGTCACTGCTGTTGCTATTTTTTGACTTCCTTTACTTTTGTGACCTTCTTTGACATCTGCAGTAGGAATTGGGGCAACGACCGTGTTTGTGTTTTGTACGTTAGGAAGTAGAACTTCGGAGTCGGTGCCAACGCATGTAGGCCCAGATTAAAACACCATCTGTACCGAGCAAATTCATGGCTGAACATCGAGTAAAAGGTTGAAAACGAATCGAGTGAGGCTGTCGCACTGTTGAAAACGTGCGTCTTCCAACTATTTTTTGTAATGTAAGGCTAAGCCTCGGGTAGAGAAAACCTAACAGTATTTCGATGAATTGCAGAACCACGTGGGACTGACTACGTTTTTTTGTCACAAAAACCTTAGAGTTGAAATGCAACATGTTTTCTGTTGTATTTCTTTTTAAAGCATCTCTTAGTGTCCTGAAAAGCGGCATACAGATTTGATATACTATCATTAATGTTATGTTTTTGTCATAAACCTCTTTTCCAACGGGGCTGTTTTAACTTGAAAACATTACTAATCTTTGCTTTTGATTGGAGCGCTAATGAGCAGGTACATCTCAAAAGGTTTTATATACTGTGTTTCAGGTATTCATTTTTATGTAGTTTATAGTTTACACCACATAAAATCCCAAACTCAAGTTTTTATATTACATTAGACCTGTAAAAAGGATTGTTAATACAGAAATATTGTAACGTATATCCGTTTTCAATGCAATATGTTGTCGTCAGGGTTTCTTTTCCCATGATTTACTGCATCAATGTGACGTAGCGTGGATGTGATCATTCTGCCACTGTTAAAACAAGAAACCCAGCTTGTTTTAATATTGGCCTTTAGTTCATCTGCATTGTTGACTCTTCTGTTTTTATCTTCCTCTTTACAACACTCCATGGACTCTCTTTCAGATTTAGCTCAGAGGTGTCTGATGACCAATTAAACCCAGTAAATTTTTTTGTCATTGAACCAGATTTCAGTACCATTAGCAGAGTTAGCAGATACCGCGTTCTAAAACACATAATCATCTCCGTAAAAGCTTGTCAGCAGAGAGAAGAATGAAGCACTCTAATATTTCTGATTGCATTGACTTCAGGAAACGAAGTGGACCAACACCAGGAGATGACTTGGCACCCCAAATCATTACTGACCTTGCTAATTCTGGGCCTCTTCACCCTTTCTCTCTTAGAGCCTTTTATTGTCAAATTACTTTTCTGTACTTGGCCAATTAATACCGTTTTTGATGTTTTTGGTGGTTTATAATTTGTTTAACACAGTCATCGTCTGTGTCTGGAGGCTCTTGACGCACCGACTAAAGCAACATGTCTTGTGAAGTGCCATCAAACAATCTTATCAAGTCTGTTTTCCTTCCATTCAACCTTCCATTAATATGTTTGGATACAGCACTCTGTGAGCCACCAACTTCTTTGGCGTTGTGTGTTACCTCCATTGTGGATTTGGTCCCAGACTACCAAACTTCCCCATTATTGCGTACATAACATTTCTGTATTGAAATCGTTCTTTTAATTTTCATAGATGTGAATTATTGGTATGTAGCTGTGATGTGTTCATTTTTATAACATTTTAGTTAGATGGTTAGCACTTCTCTGCAATAGAAATGTTCCTTTGCAGACCATAACGAGATCTTTGCATTAATTTAATTTATCTCATTCTCTAATCTTCACTTACACAAATCTCGTTTATTAGAGCAGCCGGGTTTGGCCCTCAGCTTGGCACTATCAGTGGATGATCAAGTCTGAATGACTGGAAAGCTCGGTCTTTGCTTCAGACACACCATTCAACCTATTTTCCACTGCGTTTCTGACATGAGTTCCACCAAAAGCGAACCTCACATGTCATGTGATGGTTTTTGTCTCTAGCGGTTTCTTGCTTCGGTAAACTCGCTCTGCCATGTAGCATCCGGAAAGCAGTCGCGCAGTGTCTCCCTCTTCAACCATGGAAACCTGTAGTTCCCTCGCTGTTGCTGCGGCGGCCTCCCTCGAAATCTTCCTCACCTGATTACCTGCTGGAAACAGATTTGTGTTTTGGCGCTTAAGCTTTTTGCTTACACACTCTGAGGTCAAACCACCTACTTTTTTCAATCCTCTGTTTAGGGATGCTTTCCAGAAACTGAAAATCCTAAATTACTCCTAAATGTTGTAAAATGTAAGTCCTGATACTTTGACAACGATGGTATCTAGGTTGTTCCTGTCTGATCTTTCTATCTTGTAACTTTGTGGTGTAGCTGTAGTCATGCAAACACTGCCTAGTAAAAAAACAAAAAACAAAAACAAAAAAACTTTACAAAGGCAACCTCAAAGAAGAGGATGACTAGGTTTTCAAATCTGATCTCAGTAATCTGCATACAAATAATAATAAAAAAAAACTGTTTTATTAGTTGTGGTTGTCTGTGAAGATCAAGCACTTTGCAACCAGTTTTTTTGGAAACAAGCAAATAAAACTGAAGTTTCAGTAACAAAAATATTGAAAATGGCCATGTTTTAGTTCCCCACGTGTTAAAATGGCGTGGCAATAATAGTTGCCTGCATAATTTGTTTAATCCTAAATAACTATCACTTGTTTACTGAATGAATATTATTTAATTGACATTTTCACAATAACATGTTTATAGAACAAAAAGTACTTGGTATACTATACATTAGACTCCATAGACCCCAGACTAAAGATGAGGCAAAAATGATATTTTTTGTTAATTTTTTTACATTAGCATATTTGTGCGATGTTTTTTGTTGTGCTTCTACCTGCCTTGTCATCCTCCAAAATAAATCTAGCTCCAGCTTTTTTTGTCACGGTTCCGGTTGTTCTAAAATGTTTCATTATTGATTTAGAAATCAGTGCGTTTGATCAAAAAGTAATCATCTTCTTGTCACTTTCTAACTTACGAAGGTCGAGAGTCACACTGTGTGATTACCAGCTGCCTTAATACAATTTTTATTTTACATTAAGAAAATGTTTGTTGTGATCATGAGTCTTTGGCTGTGCAGCCAGAATCTTCCCCTGCAAGCCACCAAACTTCTGCTACTGAACGGTGTAACACGACTTATAATTGAGATTTTATGATACAAATCTTAAGCAGTTGGTTATGTTGAAGAGCTGTAGAGTTTTTAAAACCGCACCTTATTGATCGATATTATTTGAAAGACATGTTTTCTTCTCTTTACCATTTTGAAGAGTGGCTAAGAGAAATGAGGCCACTGTGTCACGTCATATTTTATTCCTGAAAGAAACAGGAAGTCGGACATTGTAAATTAAATGTGTCCAGATTTATTTTAAAAAGTGAAATTATAAATAAGTTGCATTTATTTATTTAGAATTTTCAGTGGCATCACAAATCATAGCACTTATGATTTTACTAAGATATATTTTTTTCACTTCTTGATAAATGTACTCAAGCCAAAGGTTGACTTTTTAAAATATTTTTACACAGTACAGAGCATAAATTTAGTTTTAAGGCAAATCAATGAATTAATTGTGGTGCATGAATATAACGCAAACTGAATGTTGTCGTCAGTTAGGATCGTCCTGCTTGCTAAGTCTCAGCTAACAGTCTCAGGACCAGACGTTGTCTTTTATAACATCGGCGCCCGACTGGAAGTCGCTGAGCATTACGTTGAAAATGAAGAGGCGGCTTTCTGCTCCCATAATTTACATATTCTTGGCTCTCTTAAAGTTAGTTGCTGTTGGATCTTACTGATTAAAGCTTCAGATCAGATTTTTAATTACTAATTAGTGTTATAATCATTCCCTAACCTACAGTTTTTAAATCTTTGTGGGGAACTTAGTTGAGCCTGTCTTTAATTTATTTAGAGTAGCTGCCAGTTTGAAGAAACAATGATCTGTCAGTTGAAGCACAAATTTGAAACTGCCATCTTTGCTTATAAAAATACAAAATTTTCAAAATCAAATAGTTAAATTTTACACATAAATATACTCCGGAAGCACCAACATGATGGCAGATTCACCTTTCTCTTGGTTGACCTTTGTGACCTACATTTATTTACATGTTAGAAATCCAACATTCAGCCCTTGGAAACCACAGCCTGACTGCAGACAAGTGGTCTTTGTGTTTCACTCTCACACTTTACATTGATCTTACTGTATTGTTACCTTTGCTCTGCGCCTTACAATCAGGAAAAATGTTTCCCATCTTATTTTTTTTTTTTCTGAAATGGTCCATGAAACTTTATTCAACATTTTTAGTGGATCTGATTGAGACTTTTTAATATTCCTTCGTACAAACTGCGTAAATTGATGTTTTAGTTGTTTTTATGACGTCATTTACAGCTGTATTAAATACGAACTAACATCACCACACTTCGCGATAGCTGCTTCTTCTCTCGTTCAGGCCTTTGTTGGCTCAGGAATCACAAATCTTGAATGATGAAAGTCTTTAAGTGTCTTTGTGACTCTCAAGCATTGGAGAAACGTGCAAGCGGTGGAGTCTGAACATTTTCTGGTTTCTGACACGAAAGCTCTCGTCAAGCAAGCCGTTACATTACTTTTAGGTAGCTTTTTTTCGTGTTTTTTTGTTTTGTTTGTTTTTTTAAAGAAAGTTTGCTTTTTATTGTGATTTGAGGGAAACTTCCACTCCTTTCCAAACCTTTTCTGTGCCTTTTTGCATTTTATTTAAATTTGCTAATGCGTGTTTGCACATATCAAGGTGAAACGTTTTCTCCAAACTGCTGTTAAATGCATGGATAAACTCTGAGTGCATTATAATGTAATTCCAGACAAATGTTGTGTAGTCATAAAATTGTTCAGATGTTTATTTGAACAGAAAGGCTACCACTTAAAAAGCAAATGAATACTTAATCTTATTATTTTTAATACATTAATTGTATTTTGCTAAATTATTTGTCTATATTTGTCTTTTTACAAAAAGTTGTTTGTAGTTTTGCTCGTGTGTTTCTTTTTTGTCTTTAAAAAACACTTTCAGGTGAAGTCACCGCGTTCTGGTTTCTTCCATGACACGTAAAACTTTAGTTTCTTCCAAAAACATCGTTGTGGCAGCTGGAACCTAAGCAACGATCAGTCAGATAAGCCGACTTGTGTCTTTTTATGATCTCTTATTTGTTGTTTACAACGTTCGTCCTCCATTTTGTTCCACTGTTCCCGGTAATCACTGCTGCTTTTCTGAGAGACGGAAGAAAAACAGACTGACGCGGACAGAAGTAAAAAAAAAAAAACATAAAAAAATTAGAGCCCAGAGAAATAAAAAAAAGTCCAAAAGCGAGCGTCTCGTTCCCCCTCCTCTGCTCCCGCAAGTTTTTTAAGTTGAATTTGAGAGAAAACCAGAAAACGTTTTCCCCCGCGTCGACTCCTCCGCAGTCCCCCTTCCAACCTCTCACATCCTTTTCATTCACACATTTTTCATTCGACTCTTTTCTCAACGTTTGCCTGCTCATACAAATATGAGACTCATAGCAGGATGTGCTGAAACACGGCAGAAAATATTTCAGAAGACTCCCCGTACTCTTTCAGTTTGATTTTTAGACTTCGTGAAGCAATTATATCTGGAACTGATGGTTTTTTAGAGTTCATTTTTGCTATGACGAATAACTATTTGGAGTGCTTAAATTCGCTGTCGTTTCTGCAACTAAATATTTTATCGGAATTCAAAAAGATCTAATTTAAAATGAACAAAACCAGAACTATTTTTTTTACTGTATGGTGGGTCGAGTTGCCGTGCAGCGTCAGAGACAAACTTTCTTTGCAGTTGGAGGAAAATTGGATATTGCTCAGGCAGCAAATTGGGCATCCTAAAACAGTGAGACGGGAGGGGAAAAAAGAAAAAGAGGAGCAAATGTAGACGAACGTGCACAACGTCTCTGAAATCAACAGCTTCAAAAGATTCATCTTGCTGTCGCTGCAAAAACATCTGCAGCGAATTTCAGGTGCGCTGCCTGAACCGAAGCTCAAAACACACTTGGTTTCACATATGAACATGAAAGTGGTTCAAGCAACCTCTTCACTTGTACAAAAAATTAATTTATTCCAGAATCAAACTTGTGTGATGTTGATCATCTTTGATCAACATCACACAAATTAAGCAAACAATCAGGCAAATGGGCCAGGAACTGACACATAAAGCTTTTTATTCTCTGACAAGAACTCATTCAGGTTTCCTTTACATCGTCTTTGCACAACACGAGACGAGCGCTCGAAACACTCATACATTTAAAAATATGCAATAGATAATTAAAGATGGACTAAGTTAATGTTGAAATAAAGCTGTAAATGTTGGTGGATAGATAAAAGTTAATGGTGAAAACTGTTCATCGATTTTGCAAGAGATTTGACGAGCGAGATGAGTATTTGGAGATGCAGAGAAGTTGATAGGTGCAGATTTCCATCAGGACTGAGAGGTTTGTGTACATTTTGTCACAAATTTCACTTATTCAAGTCAATTTTGTGAAGATAGAAAGTTAGTATTGATGTTTGTAAAGCTGTGGTTTCGTACCAGTTTGCAGGAGCGATCTCCCTCAATCCGGGGAATAAAACTGGAATAATCTGGAGAGAGATATGAAAAATGTACATATTTAAGAGAGTAGTAAAAGTTAGTGTTTTTTTTTTTTGAAGAATTATGAAATAGAACAATGTGAATCCGAACAAATTGTTTTTTGAGTTGTTTGTAAATCCCTGTTGTTTGAATAAACTTTTGGGACAAAAGAGGCAGATATTATAAGATTTTTTTCTTCTTTCTGCTGCCTTTTATTTGATTTGTATATTTTCTCTATTTTATATAATGGTCTTGTTTTTAATTAAATGAATAAATATCAAACAAACTTAATGGACATTTTTCTTGACTGCAGCTGTTTGCAGCTAGGATTGCGTCATTAGAAATGCGTCAGGAGCAAGCAGTTGTCTTCGCTTGTCAAAATGGCATGTTGGGGTCAAGATTGACGAGTTTAATGGTGTAAATATGGAGGCCGTCCAAACAAAATAAACACCAGCTGCATTTCTGTACATCTTTTCACCCTGCAAACCTATTTGTAAGTTTTTACAATATTAACATCGTTTTGTAGTGTTACTGTTTATGAATCAAAACAATCACGAATCAGCATTGTGTGTAACAATGTTATATATATTATCTATATGCTCTGTTGTTTTTGCAGCAGTGGGAAAAAATTTTTTCTGTTTGTTTGTTTCTGGCAAGAAAAAAAACAAACTGTGTTGATGATGGCTACCCATAGATATGTTAATACATCACACAATAAGAGCAAATTTTAACGATCCACAACATTTTCTTCCTGATTAAAACAGGATATAAAATTCAATCTGAAGCAGAGAAATGTGCTTGCACCTTTAAGGTCTACATGTTAGAGACATGGAGATGTGTCTCGCCTGGTCACGTATGCTAATTTTGAGGTTATTCTGAATGCACCACATTATTATCTGTAACACATAAATGATGAGGTTTCAGAAGTGTTGTCTCACTGAATAAATGACCTCAACATTAACAGTCACCTTTACGCCCACTCTGATGCTCAGACATCGAAACTGATTCAGATTTGCAGCGCGCCGTGTTGGGTCGTCTACAAGGAGAGGAGTTCACGTGCCGTCTCTGGCTAGCTGTGTTACGATTATAATGAGAGACAAAATTAGACAAGAATACTTTAAAAAGGCTTGTTATTTATCTTTGCAAAAATTGCAAAAAAAAAGATGTGAAAATATTTTTAGCAACAACCTGCACAGGCTTCATTCAGCTCAAGCAAAGATAGCAAGTGTTGTGTTTGTTGAAAAGGATTATGTATCAAGAAAAACGTGTTAGCTTGGAAACCACAGCTTATAACTTATGTTTATAAAGTTGGTGAAACAAGGCATCAAATAAATTAGTTCACTTTTAGATTTTCTCCTCTGACCTACAGTATTATTTGTTATGTTTCCACAGATGAATTCTGGCTTTTCTATTCTTTTTCTTAGCTAAATGTCTTTAGCGTCAAGCATCGTCTGCTGTCTTTATGCGCTAAAGTTAGCGTATGATTCGTAGCCACTGGTTGAACTCTGTCTCACTATCTGAAAAACTGCAGTCTTCTCTCTTAAAGGTTCAGCTAATCAGTGCCAAGGAAAATAAATGTCGCTCCTGGATTGGCTGCTTTGCAAAGCCAGCCAATAGAGAGAGCATCAAGTAGCATAGAGCCCAGGTATTTCAGCTTCCCAAAATGCATTTGTTTGAAATATTTTAGCCACAAATCCACAAATTGGCCATTTTTCCATGAATAATTTGCAGTTGTATAGAATTTTTTTTTATGCTTTTTCCATATCCACTAAAAGACTTCACCTTTTGAAGGCTTATTATTTAAATAATTTGTTTATTTGTGCATCACTTTAATTAGGAATGTGCTTTTAAAAAGCATGTGAAATAGAGATCTTTATGTATACAGCCTAAGGCCTAAAAGATTAAATTATTGAAATTTGTTGAAGTGAAGGCCGTTTCATGTCATGTTGATGGAGATTTTTGCATGTGGGAAATTATGTAGGTCTGCTTGTGTTGTCTGTTTTGCATCAGAACACAAAAATCATTGTCTGGTTCACTCTTGAAATGGACATCAATTTACTGAAGTATTGTGAAATTCTCATAATATCATGGCATCGTTTAAACCATGTTTAGGAGTTTAATCTCTTGAGTTTAATGCAACCTTTTAAGGCTGTCAGGAAAATATTTAACTGTGAGAAAGATTAGCTGTGAGCAATCTTTACAACTGACCACATATATTATACATTTTGCATTTTTTTAAACACTTCACTGTCAGTCCAGAAGCTTTGAAGCAAGATTGTATTTATACAAAGCAGATCAGATCAGATACTTTACAATAATTATAAAGTACGAAGAGGAACCTGATATGTGAGATGTTGCGTTTGGATTCAAGCTGCAACTCTCAGCCCTTCTTTACAGTTAATATTTATTCCTCAGTGGTGTAATAACGCTTATGCATACCTAAAAATACATAAGAAAAATTTTATTTTTACAGATTTTCTCCACAAGAGTATAGAATGAAGTTACATCGCTCACTGAAAAATGCATAAAAACATCAGTGCAGTTTTTAAAAAGAGTAAATAAATATACAATCAGAATACACATTCAAAGTTAAAGTTACTGTGCAGGAGAAATGTTCATTGTGCTGAAAATGTTGTTGATAGACTTGCAGAGAGTAGTAATCTACACAGTAGCAGCTGTTTGGCAATCAGAACCTTCTGGACCTGTACGCCGGGCTACGTGTCGGCTACCTGACTGAGATCAGGTTCTGACGTGTCTGTTGGAAGTTACTTCATAATTTTGGGCCTTTATGTTTGTATTTTTTAATGATAGAATACAAAATACTCCTCTCTAAATGGCATAAATATAATAAATAAAACCGTACAGCTTTGCAAAAACATTTTCCTTCCTTTAAATTTTTACATTTTACTATCAGATATTCTCTAGGAATAACCATTTTCTGACTTTAGAGCTGTACTGACGGAGTTGCATCTAAGGCACTTCTTTTTTTTTTCTCTGCATAATGAGTAATTGTGCAAAGGACTTGAAAGATGCAGGGATTTTTTTCATACAGCCCCCAAAATAACTGAAAAGAAGTGAGACCGGGACCAAGATTTTCGTTCACACTACATTTAAGACAAACGCTGGCAGTTAAGAAAGGAAAATTGTAAAAAGGTTTCCGTATATTTGAATGGAATGAGTTGAAATGTGTTCATCCTTTGACTTCCTCGTTTAGAGTGTCAGTCAGGGTTTCCATTAGAGCGCAACCATTACGTCTTTTGTTTATGCATTATTTTTTCCTGTTTGTTACCGGAATGTAAAATCAGAGCCAATAATTTGTGTTTTATTTGCTTTTGTCATTGCAAATCATTTTCTCTGAAACATCGGTGTACTTGAAGGCCAAAAAGTCATGTTGATGTGTTGTGTTTACAGATTAGCCTGTTGAAAAAGGGACAATAATGTTGGAGATAGTTGCTCCAGCAACTTCTGCTTCATGATAAACTTGAATTCTGCTGATTGTCTTCTGCAAGTTGCAACTGTTTGACATGAACATGCAAATTTTACTCCCTGGTTTTTAGTCAGATATGCTCAGATGAGAGAACACTGTTTAAAAAATATATGTATATATTGAATATATGCGTAATTTAGTACCAGTTCAAACTCAGCAAAGTTCGTGAAAGAAAACAGTTTTAAGGAAATTAAGGATAATTGGCAGTGACCTTTGATCTGCAAGCAGCAGAGATAATCAAATGAACACTTAATTATGACTTATGTTTACAAAACAACAAGAAAAACTGAGGATTTCAGAGCCGCTCTGTCATCCCTCATAAAGTAAAAAAGGAACAATGTTTATTCTGAAGAGTTTGACAGCTAATATTCAAACTTTACCTAGGATTTTTTATTATTTAAAAGACAGTAAAATTATTTATGCAGTGGGAATTAAATAGTGTTTTGTTATAATAAAATTAAACAAATGAGAAAATATATGTAGAAAACGGTTTAAATAATTAAATAGTAAAATCTTATTTAGTTCTATTTTCATATTTATCTTTTAAACCAATTAATGAAAAGAAAACATATTTTTTTTATTTTATTAATATTTTAGATGTGTTCTTACTGTAAAAGACACAAGGGCAGATTTTCAAAACCAATGCAACTCAAAAACGACGAGCACATTAATGCCAAATGTCTCCAGTTTGTCTGTGACTCAGGTCACCAAATTCACCCCAGTACATCTGGACTCGCTGGTGGTTGATCTTGAGGTTGACTGTGTAGGAGTTTAAAGGTTTTTTTCTCTGCTCGTTAAGGCTGGCTTAACAAGTGCAGAGAGACAACATGTTTACAGGTGTGTGCTGTGTGTGTGAGTGGGTGGGCGAGTGGGTGGGACCACTGGGTGTGTTAGAGGGTTCCCTGAACCTCGTCGTTTGTCGCCGACTTCTTCCTTCCTGTTTCATTCTTTTTCACTTCCTGTCAGCTGACTCAGCCCGGGAGAGTCTTGATCTGGTAAACATCTGGTGCCTCTGCATACACACACACACACACACACACACACACACACACACACACGCACACACACACACACACACACACACACACAAAATGTTAACCGTAATTAAGACGTAGGGATGGAGAAATTACTCCACTGAGATAAATCACTGGATGTTTCACAATGCAGAGAAAAGTGTCTTAAACGCACAAATAATTTGCACCAAACTGGACGTCGTTGTTGTTGTTTGTTTGGTTTTTATTTGGAAAAGAAGATAATTTTTTTGGTGCATCTTTCGGTCAATTTAGGAGGAAACTGAATCGCACGTAGATTTGAAAAAAAAAGAAAAACAAAAAAGAAAGAGAGGACAATAAAAGCTTGATGAGAAAGAGAGACGCAGCGATGTGGGGACGGGCAGATAGACGGAAAGATATACAGAGAGATGGAGGTGGGGGGCAGAGAGATAAAGATAGCTAAAAGGAGGGAGATCCGTCAGCGTTGTTTCCTCAGGATGTGGTTATCACGACGACGCAAAGGCAGTAGAGGCAACATCACTACCCGCTGGTCCTCTTTGACACCTGCAACAATGTGTAAGTATGAAAGTCGGGGTGTGCGCGAGTGCGTGTGTGTTTCAGTCTGACAAAAAAAAAAAAAAAAGATGTGTTGCCTATGGTTGGTTTTCTATCCATTATGATGGGTGTGTGTGTGTATATGTGTGAAAGCACACAAATCGGAAGGACTGAAGCTAAAGGTTGAAAATCACTTGAGACAGCGAAGAGCTGAGGACGCAGAGACAATGATGAGGACAGACAGAGGGCGAAAACATGAACGACGGGAGGAGAACGTGTGCGAAAAGGAAATTAACTGCCAAAGACTGGTAAAGAGAAATAGCTCAGAATGTATACAGTGTATTTGTCTCTTCATCGCTTCATCTGACTTTGTTCTTTCTCTTTCTGACTCACTCCGTGTCCTATTTAGAACAGAATGTGGTTTCATGAGAGACAACGAAGAAAAAGACAGCTATGAACTAAATGATTAGAAGAAATAAGTTTTTTCATTTAAAAGCTCAAAGATTTGCTTGTATGGAAATGGCGTGAAGAAAATATTTAAATCAAGGTTTGCTCATGGAAAATGATGTTTGTTAAAAAAAAGGTTTTTGTTGCCTTTCCCGCCACATGACTGTGTAAACAGATACATTTGATTTATAATCACACCGAACTGTCTGATTCTTCTGTTTTAGTTTTTTGAACTTCAAATACTCAAAGTGAAACTCTTTCTTTTAAATACAATACCAGCCATTTAGATAATTGCATTTATACATTTTCTGTGTGGCAGGAATTGAAGTTTGATAATTTCTTTTGCAGATGATATTTCAATATCGTCTGCTATTAATGGCCACAATGGAACTTTTCTCTCTCTTGCTAGAAAAAAAGCAAACACCATCATTTTTGACCTATCAGTTGTACTTTGTGTGGTTTCACTTTTAAGTCTCGTTTTAGCCATCACAACCTGAAGTTTGACTAAAAACTCAGCCTCAATCATATCCTTTATATGCACAAATCTTTGCAGTGTGACTATGCATCAGCCGCAGTCTTTTATCTTGAAACCACTTGAGTTCATATATTATTTTAAATCTCTCCCTCGTTGGTTGGTTAAGCGTCTGGCCAGATGGTTTGATTTTTGCGCCCTCAGTTTCCATCACTAGCATGTTCTAAGACTCAACATCTTTCCCCTTACCAGATACAAATGTGGGTATTTTTTGGTTTTGGTAACTGCAGAAAGTTTTCCTTTTTTACGAGGGGTTAATAATAATTTCATGATTACTTCTGTGTGGCTTCAGATCTGGAATTGAAGCGTGGGAACTTTATGGGAAAGTTACTTCAGATGACTTGCTGTCAAAAGGAAGGACGCCGCTGTCAATACGTGATCTAATCTTTACCAGATTCTTCTTAAAGATGACAACACAAAAGATAACTAAGCAAAACTGAAACAAACAATTTTGCCATACTGGAGAATTTTGCGTGAAATTTCTCCAATCCCAAAAATTTCTAATCTACACATACTAAACATGCAAAGAGGATGTACTTTATTTTGTCTTGACCGTAGACTGAGATGAATTTGGTTTATGTGTATCCATGGTTTCTTGGATTTTTCCAGAACACTGTTGTTGCGTTTAATATTTAATTAGTGGCTTCTTTGCTCATTTTTCATTGCTACATGTGTATTTCTGTAAAAACATCACAAACATTGAGAATATTTTAGGATAAAGACGACCAAAACTATGTTTTACTTCAGATAGACTACTTTCAATCTTCTCTTTCAAACCTACAAGTGACTAAATATAAGCTGTCAAAGAAGCGTTTAAAAAGCAACTGACGAGCTGCATCGTGGAGAACGAGAACTGGTCATTAATGCACATAAAGTCTTTTTTTTATATCATTCTTCTTGTCTTGTGTGAATGATATCAAGTTTAATGAGTTAACATAGAAATCTGTGGAACTCTTTGCAGACTTTTACAGAAATAGGATTCATGATTCAATATTTGCTGAGAGTTATGGTGCAAGAAAAACGCTTTAAAATGAATTTATCTTCTATTACAGTAGCAAAGAGTGAAATTATTTGAGGAAATCCAAACATTTTCAATGTATACTTTTCTTTTTTCATGTTATCTAATGTGCCTTTCTGTCTACTTGGGGTATAAATGAAGCTATGTTATTGTTGCTGCTGCTTGTGCGATGATTTTTATGAGAATAGAACAGAGATATATTTTATTGAATGGCAATTCATGTGCAACAGCAGCAGTTTAAAGGTAGGTGGAAGCACGCAGATATAAAAATACCAACAAGGGCACAATTACTGCATCAAGCTTACAGATGAGTGGAGTGGAGTGATTTAAAAAATGAAATGTACAGGAAGAAGAGTCTCTATCAGGAAGGATCTTTGATAACGCTTCTTTGTGCTCGTCGGATACAGCAGTTCGTCAATGACGGCGCATTGGGTGGGAGACATTGTCCAGCAGTGATTTTATTCTAGCTACTGATTTCTTATCCTTAGATTCCAACACTGATATATATATATATATATGCAGTCATAATATTAATTTAAAAAGTTTACAACTACGAGAACTGCATTTTAGTTTTGTAAACAAGCTGTGGAGAGGAAGGTAAATAAAGCTAAAGAAATCTTCACCTCACTGATAAAAATGTATTTTAACTTAAAATAATGCTGCTGGAATAAAAGATAAACTTATTTTAATTTTTTAAAATAGATTTCTACCAATAAATATTATACGTAAATTGTAAAAAGTTAATAAAGTCATAAAAATATTTTTTTATGTCAAGATTAAATCAGTGAAACTTGATTAAGATTAGAAGCTTCAATTTGTTTGAGCTTAATGTGAAGTATTACAAAATGTAAGCTAATACTTTTTTTAATTTGTAAAAATATTAATCCAAATATTCTAAATGACTGCGATGTCCTTCGGCTTAATAGACAATATTTGTATCATCAGGCATTTATGCAAAATCTCAAGTTGTAGAAAACTGATTTATGATCATTTTCTGACTTGAGGGGACAAACAAAAAAATCAGTGTGATTTCCTACAGGAAATGTACATATACATGTTTACATGCAATGAATATCTGCATCCAGAGTTGGATAGTAACTAGTTACATTCACTTCAGTGACTTTTTGGGGGGGAAACACTGTTTTTTCTTTTACTTGAGTCATTTCACATTGACATATTGTTACTTTTCAGTGAGTAAAAATTCTGGATTTTGGATTTTGTACTAACCAAATATTTACCAGACACAGACACACACCTGCAGTTTATGTTAAAATTTTATAGGTCTTATATTGACAGTAATTAATTTCAAAAAAATATTTCTCTTGCCTGATTTTGTTTGTAATTATGATGAATTATTTTTTGTTTTGCTCTTTAAAGTACAAAAATGTACTCTTTTCAGCAAGTTTAAAATACTGAATGATTAATATTTTTATTTGTTGAGAATGCTTTTACAAAATACGTTGAAGTAGTGCCACTCTTACATGACTCTCCCTAAATTTCTTTGGTTATTCTGTTTTTCTTGCAGGTATTCTAGCAAAACCAAGCACACGATCACCATGGAGGGTCGCTCATCCGCGCAGTCCTTCTCCAACCTCCAGCATCATCGTCACCGTCCGACCTCATTCCCCTTGAACTTGTCTGGCTTTCAGAGCCCTGATGCCGGGTACCCGACTTCACACTCCGCCCAGGACTCCCACGACCAGTATGGAGGCAGAGAGGAGCAGTCCCCGGCCTCCTTCCTGACATCAAACACCTCATCTGGGGTGAGGAGAGCAAGCAGCGACAGTGACAGAATCTTCCTCACCACCAGCGGGAGTAGCTTGGGTGGAGATGCTGGTTTGGGAGGACATTTTGGTGGCGAAAACAGACTTGGTGGTCACTTTGACGACTCATGGTACGGCAAGAAGGGGATCTGGGACGATGGAGAGAGTGGAGAAAGCGCTGCGGACGACTTCCACAGCAACACGAATGACGTGTTTTGCTCGATGAGCTGCACTCCTGTAGAGGGAGAGAGGTGGAGGATCAGGTCAAACTATAACAGTTACGGACAAGATGAAGCCGTTTGCAGCAGAGAGGTCGGCGCGAGCCACTTCGGGAAGCAAACTGCGTCCTACAACAGAACGGAGTCAAAGCTGAGTGACCGTTACCCAGGAGGAGAGGAAGATTACGGGTCCAGCTGCGGTTCGGGAGAGGATCAGCTTCAGCCGGCGGAAGCTGACGGGTCATGGCTCACCGTGTCACCAACAGGTGAGGTAGAGGTCAGCGGTCCGGCAGAGCGGCGGTGGAGAGGTTCGGCAGACGCCCACAGCTTGGACTCGGGATCACCTGTAGGCATCAACACTCAGAAACTGGACTCTTTCTCCGATGCGTTCCTCCCCCAAAGAAGGAGACGATTCCAAATGCCTCCTGAAAGAGACTCTGGACAAATCTGGGAGAATGGACTGGAATCAGTCAAGTTGAGGCATAGCTGCGCTTTTGACCAAGACACCTATCTTCACCCCTCCTCTTCCTCTTTGTCGTCTTCTTTCCCTTCCCCACCCTCGTCGTCTCACCTCATGTCTTCAGTTTTGAGTCCTCCACCCACTCCGCTGCCTCCGCCCTCCCAGTCGCCCTCCAAAGCAGACTCTCCAAGCGCACAGGGAGGGGCAGGACATGTGGTTACCCAGGGCGCAGAATCCCTGGGCGGACTTCAGTTTTTCCCACCTCGCATTCAGTCTGCTGGGATGATCTGGAAGTTCCCCCTGCTGTCGCATTGCTTCCCGCAGCTGGCAGCCGACCAGAGCAACTCCAAGTGTGGCCTGAGGTCCTCTCAAGGTGACCAGGCTGAGAATGCTACAGGTAGAAACATACATCGACACACTTTACTTATAAAAATGTAGAAGAGCACACACCAGGTCTAAATGAAAGGAGTTTACTCTTCGGTTAATACCCACATGTAAATTTACGGGACGTGTGGGTTTTTGTGGGTGTGCGTGTGAAGTTTCCCATTTCCCACATGCAAATCGCAGTTTCGCTTTTCACGTCTGACATTTTTTAAAACTTCAGTTGAAAGCTGCATTTTTCCCTACTTTCCAACACTTAAACATTTTGCACGTTTAGTAGCGTTAAATCAACTCTGTGCTGAGTTTGTTTCATCCTTCTCAGAACTTGTCTTAACTCTTTCAGAATTATTTCGTCACAAGACATTAACTACTTCAAGTATTAACGTTACTCAATTTTTTTGTTGAAGTAACCCTGAAAGAGTTTCAACACCAGTTATGAGAAGGACGAAATAGACTCACCCAAATTTGCTGTCCATTTGGGTCGTTATTGCTTCTAAAAACAGGCCAAGGACTTAATACTGAGCTGTTTTTTGGCAGTAAGTTTACGTTTTTGGGTATCTGGAAAGCAGTTTCACAAAGATTGGCAAGTGACATAGGACTGAAACTGCGACAACTTACCAACCTGAGCTGAGTTCCAGCACGTTTTGTGGGCTGGTTTTATGCGCCCACTTGTCAGTGGCTGCTGATAAGTGTTTTGTTCAGATTAGTACTTTTCATTCGGTTGTATAATTATGCTTCTGTTTGCCACCATTTTCACGTTGGAGTGTAAACTTTGAAGACAGGAGCAGCTTATTTGAATTTAAAGGGACAGGAGTCCATAAAACAGCTCATTCTGCTCAATACGGGCAGACTAAAAAAATATCCTTATCTAATAATGATATCGTGCAAAAAATGTAATGAACGTGTTTTGTAGCCAGTAGACGTCTCCTAACTTGTTCAAGGAAGCAGAATAGGTCAGTTTAAATGAGTGAATAGATCTGCTTCCCAGGGACAAAGTTTCTCTAGCCTTTTTCTAATCCCTCCTTGTTTTTAAATTCATGTCTTCAGCTACTTGTGACGTTCTCCAGTCCCCTGAACAGTCATCCCTCACTTCTTCAACCCATCGCTCATCCCTCCATGCCACCAGTCCATCCTCAAATGCTCCTTTCTCTCTTCCCTTTCACCAATTCCCCGGGGAGCTCCACGAAACCACAGAAAATGCATCTCCTTACAAAGTGACCCAGAAAATAAAGACTGAACCAGTCAGTCTGGACCAACAGCATGTCCAGGTACAGTACAGAGTTTTGTTTTTATCAGCACCAGTAAAAAACAATGAGAATGATTAGAAGAATTATTGGATTTTGTTTTGTATCTGCTTTCTAGTTTAGCTGCATAAATAAAGGATTTTTTTTATAGAGAAGGTACATTTGTAAAATTTGAAAATCAGAATCACTTTCTTTCTATTGTCAGTAAACCAGCTCACAGAGTAGGAAATTGTTTTGATGTAATGATGCAAAAATACATAAGTAAGTAAATAATAAAATAAAATATGAATTTGAAAAAAATATTTGCCTGACACGGCTGAAACACCCCAATCAAATAGGATTGTTTTGTCTTTTGAAGATGGTTAAAAAAATCAGTTATTTCTTGTTTCCCCACTGATTAAATTTACTCAAATTAAAAGTTGTGTTTTTCAAAGCTTGAGTGTCAGATTATATATATTGCTCCAGTGAAAAAATAAATGTGTTTTTTTTTTTTTTTTACAAAAAAATGCTAATTATGGGAGTTAAAACAAGTAAAGGAGAACGTATAAAGTTTATGTTTTAAAGATTTCCTGTACTTGTTTTTGTGCAACCAGCACAGGAATGGAGCAGCGCATTGTAGAAGCTGTCCGTTTGAATTCCTACTGTTCACTTATTAAACACAAAGCAAGTGATCAAAATCGTAACATGCCAGTTTATCTTCAGAAACATTATCACAGTTTGCGTTTCTGAAATTTGCAGCCCACGTTTGCATTTTGCTATCATTTTTAATCAACTAAACCCTAGTTTCTGAAATTTGCAGCCCACGTTTGCATTTTGCTATCATTTTTAATCAACTAAACCCTGTAAACAGGTTAGCAAGTAGGCCGGCAGCGCTTGCTGCACCTGGAGGAGCTTCAACTTTACTACAGATTCCAAAACCACAGCCTTATTTTTAGACGTGTTTAACCGATAAGGCGTGTAAATAAGGAGGATCGAGTGTGAAAGGTGGGATGTTGTTCCTGCCGTAAGACGAGGCTCATGTAGGCACATAACGGGAAGTTATCTCTGCTCTTCTAGAGAAAGGAAATGATTTTGTTTGTTCAGATGCTTCTAAGATAAGTTACCTTTCCTCTCTTGACCTAAATCTAACTTTACTCTGTTGGTTACATTTGCATGATTCCAAAAGAAGCAGTAATAGTGAACTCCTTGCCCTTTTTTGCAGGAACAAGCTATACCCGTCTACACTGGGAGGCCGTTTCCAAGTATCCTTCGCTCCAAAAGGGCTCAGAATCGGAGCCGCTACACTCCTCGGCCGCTTCTCAATCCTTCCCGCAGGGCCACAGGCCTCTTCTCGACCCTTTCATCTGTTCACCACAGGGGGGAACAAACAGCATGGGCCGAAGAAGAGGAGGAGGAGGAGATATGTGGGTTACCGTAAGTGAAGTACACAAACAGGCCTTTCTGCTTTACAAAAGATCACACTTTGTTTTCTAGCTGAAGAGGCGCAGCGACAGACAAGTCAAGCTTACTTGTATTTAGGCCTTTTGCAATAGATTTATTGTGAATAAATGATGATAATTTAAGAGAAACTCAATTATTTAGATTTGTATGATTTTTTTGTTTCTTTTTTTCTAAACCTGGATGAGAAATGTCTTCAGTCTGGTGCTTTGGACTCAATTCGCTCATGTTTAAAAGAATAATTATGTTTACAGAATCTTCATAATTCATTTTATTTTTTTTGTTTATTTATTTTGGATATTTTCAGTTCTAGTGTTAAATGGTTTTTAAAATGTACATTTTATTGATCTGGCATTATTATGCCATTACTACTATATTACTTGGAAATGGTCTCAAAACAACAATGTTATCATTTATTGCAATAATTTAAGAAAAATGTATCATCCAGTAAAACTTGTAATCATGACAGGTCTATTAGTGTAGCACATTCAGGATCAAGGCAGTTCAAAGTGCTTTACACCATAAAAACATCATGCAGTAACCAAGCAGGAAACAAGAAACAGACATTACATTTTCTCAAAAGATATCTCCAAGGTCATCAAGCGAACATACATCAAAAATTATAATAAATGTTTCTTTGATGTTTTTAATCCTGGAGAAGTTTCTCAGGTGATAGAAGGCTGACTTTGTGATTGTCTTTATGTGGCTCTGAAGGTTCAGAGGTCACTAGTTTGGTGTTTTCTTCTCAGACATGTCAACGTGGGTCCAGACTTCCAAGCTGATCTTCCTCCTTGCGTCCCCAACGCAAGGAGGATCTCGGAGGAAGACTCCCCTGGAGAGCAGCTGGTGTGGAAACCCTGGGACGAGCTGCAGGAGAGCGCGAGAGTTCAGTGCCACGGTAAGCAACAACGCCTGCTGGTCAACTTTTATTTAAGCCTGAATGAACCCTCAGTTGGATGGAGTTTACATTTTCATTCTTTATTTGTTTTATCTGAAGTGGAGAAGCTGCTGTCTATGTGCAGTTCCAGCTGTCTACCAGGAGGGGGCAGTAACACAGAGCTAGCGCTGCACTGTCTCTACTACTGCAAGGGGAACACAATGGTGAGAACAGATGGTTTTATTGTCTCACAGGGGATTTTTTTTTGTTTTTAAATGCTTTTCCTTTTTTATCCTTCTTTATGAATCGTCCCTAAGCTCTGTGCATCTTTTCCTTTTATTCATTTCCTTTTGTTTGTTCTGCAGGCCGCTTTGGAGATGCTGCTGTTTTCACAACCCTCACCGGCAGCAGACTACCACTACCCAGGTAAACGCTCAGTCTCCCTCTTTATGTCAGTACTTCAGCTAAATTAATCTTTTATTGCAATTCCAACATCCGAAAGTGTAAAATTTAAGACATCAATGGTTTGATTTTAATTTTTGAACAAATATAGCACACAGAATTTATTTATTTATTTTTTTACAAACTAGTGATAAATGTTTCGGCACTCCCTAAAAATAACCAACAATATTTGACTGTCTGTTTTCCAAATGTGTACATTTGACATGATGGACTCTTAGCCACTCTTCAATATGGGAAAGACAAGAAAACATTTGTTTTTCAAGCAAGTCAAATGGTTGTTTATCTTCATAATTCTAGAAGGAAATACCTACTTCCAATCCTTATCAACAGTCGGAGCGCATTTAAGTTTTATGTACTCAGCTAAGACTTTAATTAATTTAATACTGAGACATTTAAGTAAAAGCTCATAAAAAATTATATTTTGAAATTCCTATGGTGTATTATCTTCAACTATACAGTAGCTACCAAAAGGTCTCTTACGACCTGACACTTTGCACAATTAATTATGTCACACCCAAAGTATCTGGTGTATTTAAATATGTTTATGTCTATTCCAGGTTTGTTGTTCAATTTACCTTTGAAACCTCAAACCACCATCCAGATTTAGCCTCATCAAAGACAGTAGACGCCAGGCTTGATTTCATGAACCACGCCAACCCTTTAACCAGATCCTTTGTTCAGACAGACTGTAAACTGCCTTTCCTGTTTTTTTCTTACCAAATAAACAGGAAAGACAAGTTAAGGTGAGAAAACTTTTTCTGGAGCTTTCGCCAACAGCTATGAGAATTGGTATGCATGTGAAAAAGAGGAACCCGTTTCTCCAGCATGTACAGTAGAAGTCATTGTTGTGGGCTGAATTTCCTCCCACTTACATCCAATCCTCTCACCCGTTTAAATCCATAAGGAGCCCAGAACAAAGCAGACATTGTTTGTGTCAGTCAGGTGAGCATTTTCCCTGCAAGTAACAGTAGAGCGGCACATTTTCAGCTCTGTAGAAAAACAGCTTACTGGTGTGTAGACAATTCAAGTTCCTGACAGATTGACTGACCATCATCTGTTTAGAAAAAAGTCTAAAAAAAGTCTACAAGCAGCTGTTTCGTTAAACTTGTAAAATTATATCTTGGTGTGTTTTTCCACACAGCAGGGAGTCACGTCTGCATGATAGGATGACCTTGTGGTATTTATTTTCATTGTTTCCCCCTTTTCTCTCTACAGGCTGTGATTTCTGGACAGATGCTGAGAAGAATCTCTTCCATGTGGCTTTAGGGACGTTTGGAAAAGACTTTCCACTCATTGAGAAGACGGTAAAACAATGACACTGATGTCCTTTGCTAGAGCTGGACAGTAACTCAATAACACATATCACAATGTAAATGTGATCAATATTGATAGATAAACTTATCTGATAGAATCTAATATCTATGGAATATTCACTGCAACGCTTGGCAATCTGGGAGATGTAGGCAGAAGATAGCCTTCAGCTGCTCAACCTCTCGAGGCCAGTTAAACAATAAATGGTCGGTGAAACTCCAAATTTCCTATTTTTTTTTAGCAAATTTCTTAGATTATTCTCAAAATTTACGATTTTTTTCCAGCTTATTTTTGACTTTTCAAACTCAGAAATGTTCTTGTTTTTTTCTTGAAAATTTCTGAATCACAAAATTTCAGATTTTTTTTTTTCCGGCAAATTTCTGACTTTTCGAACTCAGAAATTTCATTGTTTTTTTTTCTTTAACATTTTTGAGATCAATCTCAACATTTCTTCGTTTTTTCTAGAACAGTTTTGACTTCTGAAACTCAAGAAAATTTCTTCTTTCTAGAAAATTTCTGGGATTAATTTAAAAAGTTTTTCGGTGGACATTAACGTTTTACTTATTGCCACCGCAAATACGGTGCACAAATCGACGGGAGTTGTATAAAAAAATGTTAAAAAAGCATTTTTATTTCAAAACTAAATGAAACTTTGAGCTCCTTGTTTTTTGGATTCGTTCTCCTTTGTCTCCTGGCTGCTGGTTTTGTTTTTCATGCCCGTATTTGTTCAGGTGTGAACGATCCCATATTTTCCTCACAGCACAGCAGCTCGTTTTGCTGGAGTGAAAACTCCTATTAAATACTGAATCAACAGCTGCTGCTGCGTGTTGCAGGTGAGGACAAAGACGGTGTCCCAGTGCGTGGAGTTTTACTACCTGAGCAAAAAGCTGGCGGACAAACAGAAGAAACAAAAAGAGGAGGAGATCAGAGAGGCACAGGAGGAGCTGCAGAAATGCGTAAGAAAGAAACTCTTGTCAGACCTCTGGACTGTCGTTTTGCAAAATGAATGAAGTGCTTTAAGATGATGCAAGCAGTGAGTCAGTTGGAGCTTTCCAGCTAATAAGTTGTTGTGTTTCACAGATGACGCCCATCTCCCAGCCACTGGAGAGGCCGTTTGCTCTGGATGAGGTGGCTCCTGTTCCTTCAATGGCCAGCTTCTTCCCCTGCAAGCTGTGTGGCAAGTGAGTAGCACCAGCTTTATTACACTGCAAAAAGACAAATCTAGTTTGCAGTGCAAATATCGTAGTACACTTGAAATACAAGTAAATAAGCTTTACTTGGAAGTACCAGGATATAAGCGGTTGCTTAAAGTTAATAATTTCTTATTATTGATGAAAAGATACAAGTTCCACTAGTTAAAACTTATAACATCAGAGGAACTAGTACTTTTTAAAATCAATATTAGGAAATTATTTACTTATTGTTATTGACTTATTATGCTGCCATGAACAGATTACAATATATAAACGTAAGGTATTTTTATTTATGTAGCACATTTTCAGCAACAAGGGAATACAAAGTGCTTTATGGGATTTAAAAGGAAATACAAACAAAACAAACCAAAAGAAGAAAAAGTTAATAATGTTGATCCAAAGTAACTTGGCAACCGAAATCACTGTTTTCGGTTGCCAAGTAAGTGTAAGTAGGTAAATATCCCGTGGGCTTCTGGGTTGCTAGATAAGTATGAGTTAGTATCCTCTGGTCCAATTCCTTTTCTGGGTTGGGAGAGAAGGAGTCTAAAAAGTAGTTGCTGAAGTAATTTTTCTGGGTTCCAAAACGATGTTTTGCACAAAATCATTGTTAGATAATGAGATTTTATTCTGGTCAGTTCTATTTTGAGCTGTTTTAGAGTATCCTGTTCCTATAAATCCAGTAAAACCAAAGGGCTAGAACTCTGCTGGGGTTACTAGGTTATCAGTGCCTGCTGATTTGTGAGATTATATTCCAGACACCAAAAGACAAACTTTTAATAAAAACCTGGTTGTTTTTATTTTTTTCTACTGCTTAGGCTGTTGAAACCCAGATGAAAGTACAAAATGACAGTTTCCCATTAAATGACTCCTATTTTTTGCTGAAAAGTTATTTGTATGTTAGTTTTGTCTTATTTCAAGTGTGCTAAAAACTGGACAAATATACTTGGTCAGTTTTTGTGTTTTTGCAGTTTAAAAGAAGCTGCCAATACAAAACCCCTGCCTTTACCTTCAGGGCGAGCCCAACACATGGTTTAGATTTATTTTAAATCTTCTGTGTCCTCTCTTTTCTCCAGAATGTTCTATAAAATCAAATCCAGGAATGCTCACATGAAGATCCACCGGCAGCCTCAAGAGGACTGGACCGACAGGCGGCTGCAGCACCAGCTCCTCACGCAGCGTCTCGCCCTCAGCCGCCCCGCCAGCCTCATCACCAGCCCAGGAAGTAGCCTGCTCCCAGCCCAGGCCTCTCCAGCCATGCCGTTTCCCACCCAGGGCCTCGCCGCGAACGGCAACAGCAACCCTGACGGCGTCCACAACGTCATGACCAACAGCGCCGCCGTCAATCCTAACCAGCTCCTGGATCCGTGCTCAGGTGTGACTTTTAACATCGCTCCTACAAACTCCCATCTGATCGCCATGAACAGTATCGACATGTGTGATTCAAGCCGAAAAGACCCGAGCGCACCTTTACACCAGCCGTGGAGCTCTTTTGGACTCCTTCTTCCAGACATGTCGTCTTTTTATTGCCTCCCAGACGGGAAGGAGGAGGTGGGAGCCGGGCCGGTGGAGGGGAAGGAGGCGCTCAGCTGGTAGTAGCATTACTACCGATACTCTGATTATCTGTCAAACTTAGTGCGTAATTCAGCCTAATTTTTTATTCAAACTATTTTTACTTAAACAAACAAAACAACATTTTAATAATATATGTTGGGATTTTGTTGTAAATTTTGTCCTCAGATTTGTTACATATTTAAGTCATTGTCATTCATCTGAGATTTTAATAAAAATGTGACCTCATTATTTCTTTACGTTGTTTTTTTTTGTTGTTTTTTTTGGGCTCATTTATGTCAACAGGTTGTGAAACAATAGCAGGGATCCGAATGAATGAACAATGTTTTCAGTATTCATGCTACCACATAATGGGCCAATATTGACACAGTTTCATTTCTAACTGGCACCAAAGAGACCAGAATCACCCTGTTGATGGTTAACTTCTCTTATTGTGCGAACATAATTCGTTTGAATCTTGCAGCATAAAACATGGTTTTATTATTGTTGTGTAAAAGCATTTCCGTATCCTGGATTACCAGGCGCACATTTCTGCTCTTGCTAAAGTGTTGCAAGACACTCTGTGTCCTTTGACCTTATCTTTCTAAGGATAGTAATAAGTGTGTTTGCATAGATTCATGATCTGTGCACAGACCTGCATGTATGCAGATGAAAGTAGACCCTCCCTCTGCCAAAAGTCCACCACAGTTTGTCTGCCCTCCTTTCATTCAGTTTCTAACAATGTCCACTTAATCACAAACGCCGATTTTTGTATTAAAATGAAGCGATCGGTAGCAATCGTTCTTGTTGTGAACACAAAAGTAGGAGTAAACTAAGTGAAACAGCAGCAGAGTTCAGTGTTGGCCTTTTCTGACAGACAAGAGAGGGGCTGCATTCAGCAGACAAGTGGGAATCCAGAGAGAGAATGAACAGAGAGGTTATTGAGCAGTTGGCATTCACCTTTTCAAAGGGAGCAACTCTCTGCCAACTGACTGAGCATGTGCCCCAAAAGCCCAATCACAGCGTCTCCCATGTGTTGATCTGCTATTTCTCCCAGAACAGGGCGGTGACGGTGAATAAAACCCGCTTGCTTAATCGGGTTACTGTTGTGACATGCATGGAGATGGAGCTCCATTTTGGATCTGCTGCTTTCTAAGGCTCTGAAACAAAAACATGAGGTAGTGTAAGAGAAAATAAAACACTGTTGGACATGTTATGCAGAAGAAATATATTTATGCACCTTTAATTCTGTGAAGTTCAAATGTTACACTTCATATTAAAGCTGCAGTATGTAACTTTTATTAAAAATGTTTCCTTGTTTGTAAAAATTGTCATTATGTTGTGAGAGGATGAGACAGATCATTGTGAAATGATTGATCTTTTGGATCCCTGTCATGCTATTACTCCCTGAAGAAATGCACCAACCAATCAGAGCCAGGAGGAGGGTCTTGGTGCTGTCAATCAATCAGATGTACTCACTGCTCACAGCAGAAAGTCAAACAACATTGACTTTCTGCTGTCATTGGTGTTCATGCTAACTATCCTTAGCATTTGTGCTAGGCTATGCTAGCTGCAGCGTAGCAGAAAGCAATGAGTATTAGAGGGAAGAAGGGATGAGCGGCACCACACAGCGCAGGGCATTCTGGGTAAATACAACCTAAACAAACGCGCTAGCATATCGCTAGTGGGGAACATGGCTCATGTTCTTTTACCAAAATAAAATCCAACGCTAATCCATTTTAATTGATATTTCTCAAAGAAGGAAGTCGAATGCTTGTCCTCTTCAGGTGTTTTCACGTCGTTTCCTTCAGTGGTACTTGGTGCAGCGCCTCCACAGGCGAGGAGGGGAACAGGTTCCTCAAAGGGTTTGGTTCGTTTGACACAGTGCAGAGTGAAAGTGAACCATAGCAGCAAAAACTGTAACAAATGTTGCAACGTTGGTCCCCAATCAAACAGAGTCTTCTGGACTATCAGGTGTGAAAACACTCTAAAACTAAATTGTTACATGAGGAAGAAAAAAGGGGAAGAGCAGAACTGTGAAATACAGCAGTGGCAGTGTCATCTCCTGTTCATTAAAGTATAATTTCTGCACAGAGAACCAACATGGAGGGATTTAAGAGCAACATTTTGCTCTGAAGCCACTGGTTGCAGATTTCTGTCCTAAACTCCCATCAAACCTGGTTTTGTGATTGTATAATCAGACAGGCACACAGAGGGTGATTGACAGCGCTAAGACCCGCCTCCTGGTTCTGATTGGTTAGCACTGGGAAAGGAGGTCATTTCTTACAACATAGTGACAGTTTCCACAAATATGTAAAAAATAATATTTTTTAAACAATTACATACTGCAGCTTTAAGGTGAATCTTTCAAACATAAGAAAAAGTAACTGTCAGGCATAGTGGTGGCATGATTATGATGTGGGGTTGGATCATTACACATTTTTAGGTGGAACGATCAACTTTGAACATAACTGTGTGTTTTAATTGGACAACAACACACCAAGTTACATTGAAGATGTGTTCAAAACTGCTTTCTGAACCAGGAACCCGATCGATTTAAAACAGTAAGATTGGACAAATATTCAGCCAGAAGCTTGTTGGTTCCTCTCGTCTTTTCAAGAGAAACACAAAACTACCGGACAAAGCAGAACTCCTGACCTGAGAGAACCCGACCGGAACCTCAGAACCGGATGGACCAAAACACACAGGTTGTGTTTCTGGGTCACTGCTGAACGGACAGGGTTAGCATTAGCATTAGCATTAGCATTAGCATGGCGTCACGGTAAAATCATCAGCTCTCAGGAAGCAGAGTTTCTCTAAATGAGACCAACTTGGTGAACAATAAGAACACCAGAGCAGGATTTTCCTACAGTTTATATGTTTCATGGAAATCAATAAACCGCAGTTCATAGTTACCGGGCAAAGGACAAATATTTTCTTCCTCTTTTGGTCCCAACCAGAGGAAAGTGAAGATGCAGCTGCATCCATGAAGACAAACTAGAAGCCGTGAGAAATGAACCAGCAGCGGGTTGAACGGGAGGCAGTGTGAGCTGCACAAACCAGGCGCTGAAATAAACCTGATGGCTGCAGACGCCGCAGCCCAACTCTACATAGAAATAGATAGATAGTCTGGAGGAGACATGCGCAGTAGAGAGGCTGCTGATGCAACGTGACTTGTTACGTCAAGACATAAGACTGTAGTTCGGGGGGCTTTGATGCTTATGACGTATGGACTGACGTTATAGCAGGGTCTATAGTTGCTCATTCTTGATCTCCATCGTCACTTTGCACTTGTTCGTCGTAAAGCTCAGATCTCTTGTTCTAGTTATTTCAGCAGCTAAACTCACCAACAGAGAAATGATGGCCAGCAGTTCTGCACCCGTAGAGACTGTAACCGTGGAAGCCCTGGAGGCCGTGATCGACCGCCTCTTCATCAACATGACCCCAGAGGAGTGGCTGAGGCTGGAGGCTGGGAACCCAGCACCCAGCACCAGCTGCACTCTGGGGGACATTTGTGGAGAGATCTTAGAACTATTCACATCCAACGTTCTGAGAAATCTCCACAAACAACAATTTACTATCGAGTCCTTGGAGGCGGCCGTGGGGAACAAAGTCCCAGAAACCTTTGTTGAAATTATGGGCGTCGGTGGAGAATACCGCTCTGAACACGCAGAGTATTTAAACCGGCTAATCGTGAAATATCTGTTGGATCAAATCTACTACAGCCTGGACTCTGACTCAGACTCAGACTCAGATGATCCTCCAAGGAATCATGCCGACCAGGGACCTCTGAAAGTCGTAGTCAGGTACATGGTTGAGGAATCGCTGCTGATCATTAAGGACCTCATGGATAGACTGCCTGCATCCAACGAGGAACCCAAGACAGAAACTGTCAACAACCCAGTCCAGCCTGAAGAGCCTGAAGACGGAGAAAACGAGACAGAGCAGACGAGTGCTGAGCCAAAATCAAGGCTCAACGTTATGATGGGGAACATCAAGAACTTTTTTCAGGAAATTTGCACGGAAACATTCAGCAAAGGTGACTCCACTGAACGCACCACAGACCTGTCCAAAACAAGAGACACCAACGCAGAGCGTCCATGTTGAGGACAGGAAAATGTTTCCAGGAGGTTCTGTGGCAGAGAAACAAAACTTTGTTCCACAGATCAGATTGATTGTCAATTTTTAGGTGCAGAAAGTGGATCAGAGGCCATCAGTGAACCGGAGGAACGAGAGGATATAAAATCAGAAAAATGGCCACGTTATGCCTAGTCAGCGATCTGATCCAGAGGATCATCAAGAAATCGGGACAGAGTTTTTACCCGACAGAAAACCTTAAAGCCATTGTTGATCATCTCTGTGAAAAACTGTGGATTGAAACAGAACCCAGAATCCTCAGAATGAGCCCAGAACGGATCGAACGACAAGGCGAGGCCATTTTCAGAGACCTGCTGCAGGAGAGCAGCCAGGCCGACAACATCCTGATCCTCCTGGAGTCCGAGACGCCGATATTTGGGAAAAATATCATCTCAACTATCAGGAACCGTCTTCAGACTATTTGGTGGAATCCGCTGACTTTCATTAAAGAGGCTTTTAAGTAAGCAACAAAAAAGCCTCAGAGAAAAAAACCAGCAGAGGCTTTAAATGTGGATCAGAGAGAATTACAGCCTTTTTGACCAGCCAAACACTGAGGAAAAATTAGAATAGTTAGCTTTTTTTAAACTTAGTAGGTAATTGTTAACGGTTAGTTAGTTCTTTTTATAATTGTTCATTGTTAGTTAGGTCTTTTTATAATTGTTAATGGTTAGTTAGGTCTTTTTATAATTGTTCATTGTTAGTTAGGTCTTTTTATAATTGTTCATGGTTAGTTAGGTCTTTTTAAACTTGTTCGTGTTAAGTAGTTAGATTATTATAATTCTCTCACAATGAAATTCTAATAACCTCATTATAACGAGATAATTATAATGAGGTTATTGAGATACTATATTGAGATGGTATCTCATAATAACATTATAGTGAGATAATTATTATCTCATGATAATGATATGAGATTCTATCTCAAAGTAAATAATGATACTATCTCAGTATAATGAGATAGTATTCCATTACAGTAACATTTTTGTTATTGTATGTTATAATAATAAATAACATATGAGATATAATACAACACTGAGATAGTATTGTAATATAACTATGAGATAGTATCTCTATAGTATATAATAAGATAGTATCTCATTATAATATTATAATTATCTGATGAGATATATCATCTATAATTATCTCATCATAATGAGACAATTATAAGATTTATTATTGCTGATAATTATTATCAGCGATTGATCTGGCCATTAATGTGTGACGTAGCTCCACCCCCAAATAAAGGGGGCGGAGCCAAATGTTCTGAGGGGCGGGGCCAAACTGGGGGGCTGTCAGTTCTTTATTAATGAAGCCATCAGCCATACATATAGTGACTCTAAAACAAATCAATGACCAGCAGAGAAATGACAACATTTAATTTCCTTTTGGATAAATAAAACATTTTTAAGATTAACTTAAAATAACAAAGCTTGTATACAAACAGGAGGTCTCACTCTCACATCAATCAAATTCCTGAATCGGTTTCCTTTATTACAGCTAAATATTTTCTGATCCTTAATGTTTGTCTCTGCACCCAGAGTAATGTCAGAAATTAAATCATGTCATTCATTGCTTCTTTTTAAAAACATTGTCACAATATATTTTGAATGATTACACGACTGAATGGTTAGATTTTTTTATTATTTATTTTTTTTAAATATTACACATAATTTGTTAAAGGCTGCACATTTAGACATATCATTAAAGCATCAAGGTGAGGTGGATGGAAATAGCAGGAGCAAAAGGAAATACATTTTTAAGAACCTAAAATAAGGGAATCCTTAAATATGACCTCCAAAGTCCACATTGCAACAGGCTGAGAAAAATTCAGCCAACAATCAGAGCATTTAAAGAAAAACTCCCTTGTTATATTATTTTAAAGTAATCCCATCATCGCGGCCTGAGGCTCCGTGAAAAGGCTTATGCAGTCTCAGCTACTACAGACCAAACAGGACCATGTTGGGTTAGTGGGCCACTGGCCTGTGGAGCCACTCTATACGTTTACTTTTCCTGTTTGTCTGTGCTGACCCTGTGATGGACTGGTGACCCGTCCACAGTGAACGCAACCTCTTACAAGCTGGAATTGGGTCTTATCACCGTGACGGATTAATGGTCAGATAGGCACATGAACAGTCTTTGTGTACGTTATCAAGTTTGGCAATGACGTAAATAGGATAAATAAGAGTTGTTTAGGTTGTTCTTATGGAGAAACATATGAGAAAGAGTCAAAAACTATACTTTAAATTGGGTTTTTGGAGTTTTATATCATGTTATACTGTAAAAAACACACCTGGAGTGTTGCTTTGATTCTTTACATGTTTGGGAAAATCCATTAATCTCCATGACAACCACTCAGGGTGGAATCAGGCTTTCACAAAGCTTTGCCTACTTCCTGAAAGCTCCTCCTTTGAGCTTCAATCTCCAGCCAAGCTTCCGCTTCACAGCATTCAGCTCCTTCAGACTAGCGGTAGCAGCCATTAGCAAACACCTGGTGGAACTTCCATCCGCTGAGCTCATCATATCAACTACATTTCAGAATAACGCTGAATGTGGTTCATTCTGAAAGAGCAGGAGCTTCTTCTCGTTAGTTTTAAATGGAGAGACATTGTTGTGATGACCTGCTGAAGGAGGAGAATCTGAAAGAACAGAAGCTTCTTAAAGAGACAGAGCCCAATTTCAAAGCATCGAGACGTCAAATTTCTTTGAAGTTATGTTTCATTTGACATCATTTTTATGACAACTGAGAGTAACATAGTGACTTGATTGTCTTAAAATAGCAGTGTATGCTTGGAGATTAAATAATACCCCCACCTCCTTTTAATAGGTGTCACGTTTAACGTTTATTTCTGTCTGTGTCGTAACTCTGGCTAAGATGAAAGTGTCCTCCTATGAGTGGCGCAGACATTCTGTCTAAAGCTGAAAAGAGAACAGACAGGAGTTGAGAAGCAATCATTCTTGTGTTTATTTGTTTAGACACTGTGTAACACACTGGCTGAACTAATCAGAGAGATTTATATTTGACCAAAACATTTTAAAGCCACGTTTTCATCCAGTCTGTTCCTGGTTTCCCTCCTCTCTTGTTGTTCAACAAACACCAGAAAGTAACAATGTTAGCATGAATCCGTACAGAGCTGGAATAACTCACATGATTTTTGAGCTAAAGGTGTAGTAGTTCCTTTGTCCACTTTCAAAAGCAGCAGCACAAAGGATCAGTTTAAACTTCTGTAATCAAATCTTCTCCTTTTCAGCTGGTTCACGATCCTGAGATGCTCTCATCTTTCACACAATGCCAACCGCTTTACGAGGCTGACAAGAGCTTGTCTTTCCATTAATCACTGAGAGAAAAGAAAAAGCCAAGGCGAAGGAAAACAGTAAGTTAGATATAAATACACTTTGCATCATTCAAGTTACAAACAGGAAACTTAATTTGAAGTTATTGGAAATATGAAACACCAACACAAAGTACTTAGTTGCTGAGAGAAAGTAAAAAATAATTTCTAAAAAAGACAGTTTTCAAAATGTGGCATGCATTTGTATTGATTCAGATTATACATATATAGAAGCCTCCCTAATCCTGATTATTGAGTTTGATGGGGTTTTTTAGATTAATGGATGATGTGCGTTAGCACAGGAACATAACATGATTGAATAAATCATGAAATAACTACTGTTTCTGCTTTTTAAAATGAAATCAGTACATTTAATAGAGGCACATACATAATTAATTCTATGTTTCATAAATTATTTCTGTATTTACTTCATTTTTAGAAATTGACACATTTAATCATTGTAATGTAATTTCACACTCATCACTCTCCATTTTGCACAAGAGCCAAGAAATAAATAACTGTGCAGTGAATTAAATATATTTTTAACAAAAAAATTTCTTTAAAATGGCATTTGAATTTTCAAAGTCATTATTTAAAGAGGTAGATTGAATTTAATTATTTAATTTTACTTTTCATAACTTCATGTCATATTTAATTATTTACTGATGAATTTAATTATTTAGTAGTAAAGTTAACTGCTTAATTAATTTTGTTTTAATAGTTTTATGATGCATTTAAATAATTATTTCACAAGTTATATGTTTATTGTAATTTGGCTCATTTTACTCTCCATATCACACAGGAGCCAGGAATTCAATAAATACACAGTTAAATAATTACACGTTTTTAAATAAAGGTTTTTTTTAATTTAATTTTATTATTTAAAAGATAGAAGTAATTTAATTGCATATTTAACCATTCAATTATTTAATTATGTTTTTAAATGTTTAATTAAGAATGGCAGATTTACATACATTATTTCATGGCTTATTCGTTTATTTTAATATTGCTATTGTAAATACGTGACGTGACCGACGTGATGATGTGACGTTCTTTAAACTCCCCGCGTGCTACTCCCACCTCCCCTGTGATTGGCTGAGAGCCGGGGGAAAGGGGGCGTGGCCTAGTTGCCTCTCCAAACGGAGAGAGAGAGAGAGAGAGCGATGGAAGCTTAGGGAGAGAGATTAAATAGAAGGCAGGCGCAGCAGCTACATCCGCCAGAAGGAGACCGAGGATACCAGCTGCTAGCTACGTTAGCCGCAGTAGGCAGTTAGCACCTAGCTCCAAGAGTACTAGCTGCTTTCCTGACTCATGAGGGAGTGAGCCAGCAGGTCAGAGTGACAGTGAGAGAGTCGCAGCTCTGAGCGCCCGCTCGGCCGTCCCGAACTGACTCCTTCCGCTTGCGTAACGCTGCGTGAGCCCCAGTGCGGGAGCGAGAGAGAGACAGAGAGTTTGTGTACATCCAAGCCCACATTACTCCCTCTTCCTGTAGTCAGCGTCTGTGAAGGTGTGTGAGGTAGAGCGGTAGAGGAAGTGGACCCATAAACACTTGCCTGACTGTCGGCTGGGTACACTTGGTGTCCGGTTACCTGGCAGCGGATCCACGTTTCTTACCCATAACCGACTAATCGGCGGCAGCATGTGAGTACCTGCGGGACACCGTGTGCGTTTATGAATGAGTTTTGAGCGTGTGGCTGGACTGGACCGAGCACTGCTCCAGAAGGCTAACTGACCTGCATGTGAGCTGTCAGCGTGGAAGCAGCACATGTAGCCACACAGCTGTTACTCTGCAAATTCTGGGTCTTCCTGCAACTCAGAAGCATGGCTTAAAGTGTCAGCGTGCCTATTTTAAACTGCAGTTTCCATTTCATATTACATTGATTGACTGAAACCATTAATTAGTTGGGTTTGCAATCAACTTATACTGTTAAAAATACTTTATTCACCCAAAAGGGGAAATTAAACGTTGCAGTAAATCAAATACTTTTCACAATAACAAATTTATTGGAAGAAAAATTGTCCCAGAAGTTATTGCAATAATAATATAAAACAAATGGTAAATAAAATTGAGTTGTGATGTTTATGTAAACAAATTGTCCTTAAAAAAGGGTCTAGTTCAGACCAAAGAACCAAGTTGAAGATTTTTCTCACCAGTTTTCGGTAGAAATAGAGAGAAAAAAGAAAAAAAAATCAATCTATCGTACAAATGGAAATAATTTATTGTGCGACTAACTGATTTATTGCTTATTGTGACCAGCCTATTTGAGACCATGTTCAAGTAATAAATTAATAGTTTTCCCTCTCAAAGATCAATAAACATAAGTTTTCGTAAACACTTAACTCTGGAACTGGAAGATATTTTAAATATCCAAAATGAAACATAACAACCAAAAACAATAAGTAAAAAAAATATTAATCATCAGATTGGAATTAATCAATTAATGCAATTAATTGATTGATTAATTAACTCATCCAACAATCTTCAAGTGGATGGCGATGCTGTGGACAGAAAGCGTCTCCTGTAGCAGTCAGTGTTACAACACATCTGAAGAACCCTCTGATTAAAGACTTTCTGTCGTGAGACAGAAACTCAACATTCAGGCAGCAGAGATGATATTCTACAGTAATGACACAATCAGTCACTGGGAAGCACTGCTGATCCACATCATTTGCTTTTGCCACTGGTCTGGTTGTCTGGCTAGAAAGTCAGAGATGTTGGAGTCAAAGTTGGTGTGAACTTCCTCCTCCTCTCTCTGCATCTAATAATGTTGGATCATTGTTTTTTTCTAATTTCCTTTCTTATGTTTATACTTTATATGCTGTTCAAATTTGTGCATTTGTAGAGCCACTTTGTGTGTGTGATTACATCTGCAAGTCTTTTTTTGGGCTGAATGATTATTATTTGTAAGATGTATTAAATTTTTCTACCACTTCTTAACGATTAGCTACTTTGTTCCAATAAAATTAATCAAATATTGTCATTGTGACATGATAAACAGTGGAAAAAATGTTAATAAAAGATTATGGATACTTTTACTTTGGACTTAAAAACATTTGAAACAAGAATTGTGACAGTAACTTTAGCAGAGAATCTTGAAAGATGCTGCTCTGTCACCTTAATCAGCATTGATTGTCACCAAAATCAATCAATGCTGATCAATCAGACTCACGGCCAGATGTTGGTGCAATAAAACCAGTCACCAGGTTTTTAGGCAATTATAAGAAATGGACAAGAACTGTATTTTATTTTTCTGTCGTAAGGAGAGGTAGAAAAATCTTCAAAGCTTCAAACAAAAATGGTGTCATGGATTCACCAAGTCCACAATCTTGGTAATCAGATGTCATCAAACGGCTTCGTGTTGATCGACGTCAAACTTTGAATCATTTAAATGCCAGTTCTGAATATTTCAATTAAAAAATAAGAAACTATTTATCAAAACATAAATAAGTGAAATATATCCCATTTGCATGTGATTGATTATGAGCCGTTAAGTAGATGTTTGTAAAACTGTAATAAGTTTGTAAATGAAGTCAGCAGCCTAATTATCAGTAATTTCTGAGCCAAAATCAATACATGCAAAGTCAACAGGTTGCATGTATTGATTACATGACTTTGCATGTAATCAATACATGCAAAGTCAAGCGGAAAGTGAGTTAAAATTTAATAACTCTCAGTGTTTTTGATTAAACTATACAACATGAATCAGAAATATACATGTCAGTTTTCTTGATCTGGTTAAAACCTGATATTCAAAATCATAAAATTTTTTACGCAGAATCCAGTGAAAAACATTCAAAATTTGGATTTTCTTTCATCGCTCCAAACAACATAAATGTTGAAGGTTCTGAAGAAAAACGTCTCAGTTTACATGTTGAAACCTGCATAAAGATGCTTATTATCTGTGCAGGCCACACATTAGCTTCAGTTGCCATCCAGCAGAAATTGGATGGCAACTTATGTTCAGATTGTTTTATTTCCAAATCTTTGTGTTTGTTTATTTAAGGATCCTCAGAACATTCAACCCCACAAAGATGGCAATAAAATCATAAAAAAAATACAAAAAAAAGAAATATCCCGAACCCTTAAAACACAAAGTAGGTCAAAACACATATCCAAATCAGCGGCCTCGACAACGTTAACATTTTAAAACAATAAAAAAAAAAAAGGCATCACGATTTACCTCAAAACACACAAACTAAAGTTTCAGCAATTTCCAGGAAATATTAATAATAATCTTCACTGTATCCTTCATGTTGTTGTGTCAGAGTCATTCAGGCCTCATCCTCAAAGCAACTTTTACTCTGCAGCCAAACATGAAAATATGCGTAACATCTGTCCCAGAGCCCAGTGGGAGCCGGGCGACTTTCAGCAAACAGAACCTGCTGCACACAGGCCACGCTCTTTGCTTTTTATCACACTTACATGTTTCAGATCATTAAATCAATGTTTATGTCAGACAAATAGAAGTTTGTTCCACTGCCGCACCCAGTCTGATGACTTCCTGACTTATGGATTCCACACATCTCTTCAATAGGACCCGTATGACGACATGAAGTAGGCTAAAAGACTTAAAAATCATGACTTGATTTCAGGAAATTCAAGAACAGATGAAAAGTAAAGTCCTTTACATGTATCTTCTTTTATATCTATTTACAAGGAGTGGCTGGTCTACCAAAATTACAACATAATCCTGGATTATGTTGATTAATCCAGGAGGCCAACTAATAACGTAGAACAACATCCTTGATGTTGTCTGTTTTTGTAAACTTTTATTTCTTTGGTTGTCTTGTGGTATTGTTTTTAAAAATATCACGTTTGGATGCAACTGGAAGGATTTTTGTGCCAACGTCTTTACTTTCTCGTTGCACATCATAACTGTCGCTATGATGCGTAACCGTGACAACCAAGTGTTGTTTTTACACGTTGGAGTAGCTGACTAGCATCTCGGACCTACGACCCCAAATCCCAGTGGAGTTGGAAAGGAAAATGCATGGATGCAGAGAGAGAAAGAGGAAGTTCAAACTGTCTGAGGCGTCTCGCTGCCCGGATTTAAAAAGGAGCGGCAAAAGCAAACGTGGTGGATTAGCAGTGCTTACCAACAACTGATGGTGTCGTCCAGGACATGCTACTGTGAAATACCATCTCTGCTGCTCGGATATTGAGCTGTTGATTTGTTACGGTCGCTGTGGTCGCAAGGTTGTCGGTGCCTGTCGTGGTGGCAACCCTCGAACCCGTTGGTGGACACCTTCGGTGAGGGATGCTGTCAGGCTGAAGAAAGAGTCCTATCGGGCCTTTTTGGCCTGTGGGACTCCGGAAGCGGCTGATGGGTACCGCGGGCGAAGCGGCTTGCGGCTCTGGCGGTTGCTGAGGCAAACTCGGGCGTGGGAGGAGTTCGGAGAGACCATGGAGAAAGACTTCCGTATGGCTTCGAGGCGATTCTGGTCCACCATCCGGCGTCTCAGGAGGGAAGCAGTGTAGCACCAACACTGTTTACAGTGGGGGTGGTGTGCTGCTGACCTCGACTCGGGACGTTGTGGGTCGGTGGGCGGAGTACTTCGAAGACCTCCTCAATCCCACCAACATGCCTTCCATTGAGGAAGCTGAGCCTGAGGACTCTGGGTTGGGCTCTCCAATTTCTGGGGACGAAGTTGCCGAGGTAGTTAAAAAGCTCCTCGGTGGCAGGGCCCCGGGGGTGGATGAGATTCGCCCGGAGTATCTCAAGGCTCTGGATGTTGTAGGGTTGTGTTGGCTAACGCGACTCTGCAGTATCGCATGGACATCGGGGGCAGTTCTGCTGGATTGGCAGACTGGGGTGGTGGTCCCCCTGTTTAAAAAGGGGGATCGGAGGGTGTGCTCCAATTATAGAGGGATCAAACTCTTAAGCCTATTTGCAAACTGTTTGCATGTTTGGAGAGTGGTAAGCCAGAACCACCACTGACTGAGTCACAACTTAGTCCTGTGTGGAATGTATTGTTTTGAGGACACCAGCTAATTGGATGAATCCATTATTGATAAGATGAGCTTTATTGTCCAAAGGAAATTTGTCTTGCCCAAATCATAACCATAACATTGCATTCACACTTCTGTAATAGATCCATTATAAGAAAAATGGATATTATAGACATAGTAATATAGTTTAAAATCTAGAAGACCATTAGCTACAGTTACATTTTAGTGTTTGTTGCTGCTTATGACTTCGAGGGAAAGCGTTTCAGTCTACATCCGGCCTCCTGAAAGAGGCTGGTACTCTGAGTGGAGGATATGAGAGGATTTTCTGGACCTGTCCGGTTATTATTTCATTGAAAATGTTCTGAAGTGAGGGATTCTGCTGGACTCCCATCGGCTTCACAGCTCTTTGTGAGAGACGAGTGAAAGAAACTAAATGAGGTTTTTAATCGGATGTTTTGGGTCACAGTATTTCACAAGGACACAGTTTGTTTCAATTTGTTGATGAAGCTATAAAAAAATGAGAAAAGATAAAATCATTTACCGGGCATAAAGTGATGTAGCGGGCATGCCGGGCCAATCGGTGGCGCTGTAACGCAGAATGATGCAAAAATCACCAAACGACACCGAATGGTGCCATGTTTTTTATTTTTCAGAATAAAAGGCAGCGCTTTAAAATGACCCCACTCAGGGACCAGGCTTAAAAAATGATCATATGACGAAGCAATAAATCAATTACAATATAACGATAGACACATGATCAATATGTCAAATAGACGATTCAATGATTTCACTGAATTCCCATCCAGAGCCTCAAAGCATTCTGGGGGAAAGGAAAGGCTTCAGTTGGTCAATCTCTTAAGGCCAGCTAAGCAAATTTGGTGGAATCAAAGGAACTCACTCTCTCACTCTTTGGTTACCTTGCAACTCTCTCACTCTTTGGTTACCTAGCAACAACCTATTGAGAGACTGGCGCAGAAGCAATTTAAGGTTTTGCCACTATGGCTCATCATTTCTTAAAAACTAAGAAATAACAACGCAAAGTGGAACCTTTTCTATTTTAAAGAAATCTGGAGGTGATTTCTGCGTGAACCAGGAAAGGTTCACAGGTTCTGCTGCTCAGACATCGGCAGAAATCCAGATTCGGGTTTGGGCCAATTAGAGTAAAGCTGAAGCCGAGTAGCAGGTTTTGTGACTAAGCATTGATCTCCATGAGCTTTGATCCCTGTGAGGTTAATGTGTGAACCAGTGCTCCCAGTAGCTTGCAGCAGCTTCAGGCAGATCTGTTTGTGTAGCTTCATTAAGTTGGTTTTATAGTCTTATTTGTTGTTTTTCTGTAGTTTTGTTGCCGACCAAACGGAGACGGTGGGTCATGGAGGACATTTGGCAGAAAGTAGCTGCCTCCATGTGTGTTTGTAGCTTTCCAGCTGTAATTTCATTCAGCTTTAGTGTTGTGTTACAGATGAGTGGAAGTGATACTCACTGCTCTCTCCAGGCCTTTCCAGAACCAGCCTGAAGATTTACAATTATGAGAACAAAGTTACTTATACTGAGGAAAAGTAAGTGCACCCTATGATCCAGTTGTGTGAATAACCAGCTGAATTGAAACATTTGTTTTCTAAATGATTTGACCAATTGTGATCAACTTATCCTCCTTTTTGTTTTGGTTATTCTGTTGTTTATGTGCTGAAGCAGGCGTTGATCCCTTTCCTGTCATGATGAAACTCAGACCTCACATATAATTAGGGGTGTGCCAATTTAATTTTAATTTTGGGAGATTGGTGATTGGCCGACACTTACATTAGTAGCTATTTTACCTCCTAATCTTATCTACCTCAAGAAAGGAGAAAAATCAACCACTGTCCTCATTTTGCTCAAGTATGACTGACAGCTTAAATGTTGTGGGAGAAGTGGAAATGACAAAAGGGACGAGAGGAGCTAAACACTGGTGAGTGGATGCAGCTGGAGAAGGAAGCAGGATGATAAACAGGTGAAAGATGAGCAAAACTGAGGGCAAAGAAACCTGAAGTTAATATAAACAATAAACAGAAAGAAACTACAAAGAAGCACAAACAATAAAATTAACACAAAGAACAACCTAAAACAGAAAAATGACAGCGAGTAAACAATAAAAAAATAATAAAAAATTGAATGAAACTACAAATCCAAACACTTAGAGATCATAACACTGAGATGGACTCTTAGTCTTGTTTTGTTTAGCTATTTCTTCAGAGCGTTGCATGGTCTGATCTTGATGCTGGAAATAGTTTCAACATCGTTTATCCATGAAGACAAAATGTCTAATTGCTCAAACTTAGAATAATCTTTACCTCTTAAGAACATTTTTTATGAGTTGATAAAAGTCTGCAGGGCAAATCGGCACAAAAATCTGTCAGAAGATTTGAAGGTCAAAGTCTGCAGCTGCATGAAGGGAGCAGACCCGACCCGACCTCAGTCACTGTTAAACAAACATGTTTTAATCCAATTGATTATCAGTGTTGGAGCCATGATATATACAGACTGATGTGTAGAAAACTTTGGTAAAAATGCAGAATTAGGATTTTGAGCAGACATTCATTTTAATATCCTGTACATTTAAGAAATAAATTACTGGACCTATTTTAGGTCAGAGATTTTAAATGAGTGTCAGGTTTGTTTTCATTTTCCACAATATTTGATAAAATAAGACATTATCTTTTTCTTTTGTACAGATTTCATCTGTACTAAAGACACCAGGAGCTGGATAGAAATTGATTCGTCAAATTGAATTGAAAACCCCAATGTAGATCGTCTAACCCAGGGGTGTCCAAAGTGTGGCCTGCGGGCCATTTGTGGCTGTTGAAATTATTTTATTTGGCCTCTGACTACAAGTCAAAAATGGTAAAAACTGGGCAAACAAAGCAGAGAATACCTGATGACCCAAACATGTTTGTTTTTCTTATAAGGTAACAATCCGAAGCCCTTTTCATGTTTTAGATCTTTAATGATTTTTATGAAAATGCTCGTTTATTTTCAGCAAGTAGAGAAAAAAAATGTAACTGATTTTGCATTTTTAATTTAATGAACTTTGTGACCCACCAGTCACAACTTCTTTCCAAGCCTGTTGGAAAGAAGTTGTGGCATTTTTGCTGAGGGGTTTCAGCTTTTGCCTAAATTATATCTTGAACAGTTGTTTCAGGATGCTAGCTAACCATGGTGATGGTAATTAGTTTGGGGACATTAGTTTGTCCCCTTTGGGTGTTTTTGTACCTGAAAACACCCTAAGGGGACATTAGTTTGTCCCCTTTGGTTGGTTCATTTGTGTAAATGAGTTTGAGCGTCATCTGCAGTTTGAACAGAGTGATTGTGAAGATATGGGTTAATATTTTACATATTTGACGCAGACTACTTGTCACCAGTGACACAATCAGTTTGGATGGGTGTAACTCTGGTTTCTGAGCATCCCTACGTGATGAAGCCAGCATTTCAGAAACTTTGACACATACTGACGCCAGTACTTGAATAATACAACGTGCTTCCGTTGGTCTTTGCATGGCGACGATTTATTCCCATCCCGTTTCTGTCAAAGCTACATTTATTTAGTTTTTACTCACAGCTGATTGGGTTTGGCTGGGAAACGCTCTCACGCTGCAGTGAGCTGATGTGATTTTGTCTGCCTGGTGGTGAGCGGACTTTGGTTGTTTTTGGACGGTTTGTTAATGTTTGTTGGGACTCAAGAGCCGACTGTGCGATAAAGCAGGTCACGTTTTCACGCTCAGATTACAGCTGACGACAAACAAAAACTTCTTTTATAATAATTCAGATTTTATTTTTGTAGCATGTAGTGTATCTAAGGGTGGACAATATGGCTGAAAAACCAATCACAATATAAAAATTTCTTACTAGTCTATTGATAACTGATTAGTTTTTTATTTTGAATATTTGAAATACTGCCAAACTGATGCTCTAGACTTCCTGTTTCCACAGTTTTAACTCCACTGTTCACTCCATTGTTTTGTATTTTTAAGCAGTTATGAGGGATGGTGGAAAAAAACTTCCTCTGCCCAAGTAACTCCACAGATTGTTGCTAGGTAACCAAAGAGTGAGTGAGTTGCTAGGTAACCAAAGAGGAGGGAGTCAGTTGATTCCACCAATGCAGTTAAATTATTGAATATTCAATCAGACGCACTGTCTGTTGACATGGATAATGTATCTATTAGGATATATATTTTGTTGATTTATTGTCCAGCTCTAAATTTATCCTCTGGATATGAAGCCATTTTATTATATTATAAAGATATATAAACCAAAAAAAAAAAGAAAAGCCTACAGCATTGCCTATAAGTTTAGAACCAAAACTTCTGTATGCTTTGTGGATTTGTTGGTGTTTTATTTTCGCTGCATGATTGAAGTGTGCTTGTGCTTATTGTCACAAACTGATGGACATTCAGACATTAAACATGCTGCACCATTATCTTCCTACTACTTCCTGTTGTCTTCTTCTTTGTGGTTTGTGCCAGTGGCAACATCCAGTTGTTGATTATGTGAAAAATGTTTTGAGAAATAAACCAATCCAGATACAGCCAATCAGTGAATTTATTTTTGAAACGTCAATGGAAACGCAGCTAGAGTGAAAGGTTGACACGCAAAAATTTTTTAAATTTCCCTCTTGATATGTTAAAATCCATTGCAGAGAACAAAAATGTCTGCAGATTTATCAGGATTTAAATCAGGAATCTGACGCGTCAGCGCCCAAACCAAAATGACTCAAATTGTAACCCTCAGAGTATAATGAGGATTCTCCGCATACCGCAACTTCTTTCTTATCTCCATTTTCAGACATTGAACTCTCACTCCCTTTATACACTTTATGAAGGGAAGTGAGGAGAAAAGAAAGCAGAAAACAAAAACAAAGGGGACAAAATGAGTTTTTATCATGTTTTGGGGATTGAATGAAAAAGATCTTTGCCTTTTCTTATCATGTTCACTCTTGGATCGTATTTGCTTACCCTAAACTAAGATTGACTGCAAAAAAGAAGGCGAGTTCTGGATTTCAAGGGTTTACAACAGAAATATGGGTCATAAATAACTGTAAACGTTAAGCTGCAATGGGAAAGACAGAGAGACACCAACTACATCATTTGAATCAGTCAGAATTTACAACCACAACACTAACCCTAACATTTTTTCCATTCATGTTTCTTGATTGTTTGGGAACCTTGACATGCTAACGACAGCTGTGTTTTTATTACAAATGTACATAAAACTATGTTGATATTTCACTAATGTTGAAAAACACATAATTATCCAGTTGTGATGTTTCCACTAAATAGAAAACCAAATTAAAAAAACACAATAAGTCAATAGAAATTATGGTGGGGAGTTATTGTTTTATCACTTCCTGTTTTCTTCTTTTGTCGTTTCCACCAGCAGTAACATCCAGTTGTTGATCAAATGACACGTATGATGCAAAAAAAAGTGTTCCACTTTTGTGAAATACACCAATTTTAAAATGGCTTTTCATCAAAAAAGAAAAGCTTGAATTTTTTCAAAATTAAGATGTTATTTTTGTAATTCTATTTTGGGCAGCAATATGGCTAATGAAACTACAGCCAGTGAGACAACGAACCAACGTAAGGTCACTGCAGAGGTTTTTGTGCAGGCTCAACGTTTTTCTGCGCGATGCGTTCTTGTCACTGCAAAGATCGTCCATGTTGTCTTGATGACAATTTCCTGGTTCAGTGTTTCCAGTGTGCAGGGGAACTTCCTGATACCTGGAACAAAATATCAAATCAGATTTTATTATATTTACCTTTTAAAACAGTAAATATATTTAGAGTTAATTTATCCAGGTGCTAATTATGCTTACTGACAATTATTCACATTCATGCAAGTAGAGTTTCTCTGGAGAGAAAATAAACTTTAGCTTCAGTAAAACGTTTCTTCTCTAAAAAGCGCAGTGCACCAAGTAAAGCCAGTGTCTGCAGTTTCTTTCCTTCCTCTTCTGTCCTTGGGAAGCTGTATCTGTTTCACTTTGTCACATTGTTGCTTTTGTGTTGGAGAAGTGTATTGTTAGGGCTTGGATGCGTTATCAAGGCACGGATACACTCCAAAAAGACATAACAGTGGTTTTATTTACCACAGTCTGTTCGTCAGTGAAAGTTAAAGGGTTAAACAAAGAGAAAGTCACTTATTTATTTTCCTTAATGCACCCGCTTTGTGTTAAATGTAATTGATTTAGTTTTATAAGTGTTGTTGCAGAAAACTTAATAAATTCTATTATAGTGTTCAGCGGAAAAAAAACAACAAAAAAAAGAATTGGTCCACAATAATTTAAAACCCAGCAGAGAGACAAGTAAATTCACTTTTAAAAATATTTAAAAATATGACCTTGTATTTATTAAAGACTTTGGTGCAGTCGCCTCTAAAACGTGGCCTTCTTTAGCTGCAGTACCTCATTTTGAGCACAGGGCGGCAGCAACGGACTACTAATGAGGCGCTGTGGCTCGCAGTCAGCCCAGAAGAAGATCAATCTGCGCATTCTTGTGTCTGCGCATTGCTTGAGCTGCTGAGGTCGTTTTAAACATGTTTTCTCTGCTATTTCCCCTAATATTCACATTTATTAAACCTTTTTTAAAAAGTTGTTAAAAAAAAAAAAGTCACTTTTTTTTTTTTTTTAGAACATCTTACTGACAGAAAAAACTTTCAGTTATTATTTCACTTCAAACTTGAACATTAACCCTGTTTTTATCGCTGCAACTCAAGCTGAAGATGCGATGATGTTTTGTGTAATTTGCAGGCTTCCTTGTTGGTGTAATTTGGCAGAAAAAAAACACCACAATCACACCTGAAGCTCGTTGTCTCTAATTAGACCCACTTGCAGCAGGTAGATTCGGGTTTTCATGTCAGGAGGAAAATCACTTAATGGCTTCTGGGAAAAACGGCCCCCTTTTTTTTTCTTCCTGTTTTTAAATCATTTTATTGGGTGAGAAAGCTGCGAGTCTTCCCACTAAGCAGTGTTTTTATAGTAAAACCCTTGTAAGCCAGCTAATTGAGCACGACTCTTTTATGTAGAAGCTTTTTTTGACCTTTAAAGGAGATCAGTTTAATTGAAAGAGAAAAAAAATAGTCAATTTATTTTAATTTTTCCCCTTTTAATCCAACCCATCTACTGTGTTGGGGATAAAATTGTAATTACAACATTTTGGGCAGTGTTTAAAACGTTATTATTTAACATGGTTGCTCATAAGAATAGGCTTGAAATCAGAGTGTGGGGGGAAAAGTGAATTGCATAATTTTTTATGATTATTTGGGAGCAAAATTATAATTAAAGCACAAATTGAACAGCCCCAATTTAATTGAAAACTCATAATTTGATTAAAATAATTGACTCTGCTAAAAATCCCAAAGCCTAATTGATTTATACATTTAGTGCTAAAAGCCTCAGAATAAGTGAAAAACGCTCTAGATTTAAAAAAAAATAAAAATTAAAGCAGGACTTTTAGGGGAGTTAATCAAAACAAATGAATTGGTGCTTTTCACCTTCCGTTGCTTATTTCATTAGCTTTTTCACTTTTAAATAATGAAATTGTTGACATAGAATACAATTGGAAAAATAATATACAGTATGGCAATGACATTTTGGGAGATTTTAACTAATCCACAAATAAATACAAAGTAAAATGAGGTAAAATAAATAACGTTTGCACAAAGCAGAAAGAAAAGAGATGCTACAAATAAATACTGCCATTGGAGATGAACCTGGAAATTATCCAAAAATATAAAATAAAATTAAATCAATGTGAAACTAAATGGCCTTTACAAATATTTGAACATTTAAGATGCAGATTACATCGCATTGACATCACAATGCTAATATTTGCATTAATTTCTGATGCCAGAAGGGTTTTTCCTACCCTGATTGTGCAAACGATGCATCAGCTCCAGTCGGCGCCTCCAGATCCGCTGCTGAGAGCAACGGACTCCCATATTTTACCATTTAGCTGATAAACCCAACAGTTTGGCTGTTGAGGTAAAAATGAGATCTTAAATAATGGTCAATAAATCTGCTGAACATGAACTGCAGCCTGGGTGTTTGTCCATATTTCATTAATACTCATTAATCTTGTCAGCTGTAATAAATGTTTGTCCCTCTGACCTCCTGCTTCTGACAAACATCCTTTACTTCCTGGTCGTCTGCTGGCCGCTTGGATCGGGGACACAGAGCTGAAACGATTAATCGGATCAATCGTGATGAATTGATAATTGGAATGATTTTGCAACTGCAGTATACAGACTGCAGTAACAGAAATGAAAGAAAGATTAATGACATTATATGTTAAAAAAAACAAAAAACGATGCAAGCAAAACTAGAATATAAAAATATAGAAAATCAATCTACAGATCAGCCATAAACTGTATTGATGAGAGCGGAAATGTGAGATTTTCACATGTTGAGAAGAAATGTTGAAACGTTGACCAGCATATGGACAATTTGAGCTGATTTTGGTGGTTTCAGTCTGTTCACTTGTGGACTGTGTGGTATTTTCTCCATTAAGTTCTAATTTTCTGTTTTTATTATGTAAATCACCTTGAGCCGCCTTGGATTGAAAACCAGTTTATTGTTCAAATAAACTTTGATTTGATTTTAGCTGCAGATGCATCCTTTGGAAAGCTACATCACATCTTAGGCAGTAAATGTTTGTCATTTAAACAGGAAATTTAATTATTTTCACATTTTGATGCATTTCTGGTATAAAAAAGCTTAAATGGAAAAATGTGCAGAATGTGCCGAAGTTTTTATACGATTAATCGTCGGTTTAATCAATAGAATAACTGAAATACATCAGTTGCAGCCGTATTATTAATGCCACTTTATTTAGTCGCATGATCAGCTTTCAAACTGTTTATCTTCACATTTTCCATTTTAGTAAAGAGTAAAGTTCGTTTTGCAACGTTTGTAAGGGAACAACGCGGCCTGTGCGTTCCAGGACTGCGCTGTGTTTTTACAGTTCTTTATTAAAATCAAATTGCAGAAGCCTTTAGTTTTCACTTTCCAGGATTTGTTTGAAAAATAAAACCTCATCTCGTGATTTTGTTTTTGAGAAATGAGTTTTAAAAACATGTTTTGTCTGACTTCTTCTACATAAACCTGCTGCATAAACCAGTTTTCTTGTTTTGATGAGAAAAAACTGACTTTCCAAGCTTATTGCCACAAATCATTTATAGAAACAAAGAATGATGCATTTCCTGTCTGTGCAGATGAATTGTTTGTTTATTTAAAGAGGACGAGGCCCCATAATGTTTGTTTTTGCAAACATTATGGGGCCTGCAGCGTGAATCCATCAGTGGAACATATTTTCTTTGCGTTTTGCTTCAACTGACCCTGGGGTTGCCGTCCTGCTGCTTTCAGGCCTCTGGTGGCTCTTTAGGCCCGGCGCAACGGCTCCCTGCAGGGTCGGTCAGAAATAACGAGCCACGCTTTTACAGTAAAAGATAATTGGGGAAGAGGGGCTCGTTCTGGTTTATTTAACTTATTCTTGCATCACCTCTCCTCGGGCTGCCATCTTATCTTATCTTTGGCCCCTATGAGAGGGGCCAAAGGGGTCGGGTGCAGTGTGTGACGGGTGGCGGCCCAGGGAGGGGGCCCTGGCGGTCCGATCCGCCATTGCAGAAGCTGGCTCTTGGGAATGTCACCTCTCTGGTGGGGAAGGAGCTGCTGTGTGAGGTTGAGAGCCACATGATGATCAAACAAGACACTTGCTCTTGTTTGGATCATTTTCATTGTTTTAATTTGACGACATAGTAATAAAGTCTTTCTTATAAATGGATCCAAACACAGCTGGTCGCCTTAAAACTTGAGGAAAACCTGCACTTTAATTTTCTTAGGCACGTTTTGTCCTGAACATGATTGTACGTCTTAATATGAAGAGGACGCCTCCGGGCTGAATGGATTAACTGGGTTTGATAAATGGTTTCCGTTGTGTCACATTTGGTTCATTTCCCTGAAACCTACAAGAAATCAATCCAGGAAATGTCCCATAATTCATAGTCGAAAACAGATGGAGCAACCAAGCTGAGCAAAAATAAGGAACCAATAAAGGTTTTAAATGTAGACGTAACAAATGTTGGTTTGTGTAGTTATTGAAGGTCATGTGATTATATTCAGACAATAAATGGAATTTTAATTGCAAAAAATCTATTCTAACCCTTTGTTTATACCCTTTAAAAATGGAAATAAAATGGTGTTTCTTCAAAAAGGACGACAAATTTTCAATATTGGAAATAGAAAAACATTTTTTAAATGTTTTATTTAGCTGTAGTGAGGATAAAAATGTTTCTAAGACTCTAAAGAAAACACCCCAGTTTAAAATAATCCTTTTGTTTTCTTATTAGCACTCTGATGCTAATAGCTATGCTAATTATTTGATTAGCATCTCAGCTAACTTTGAAAACGCTCAACACATTTAACTTCTAAGCTGATTTCTCTGGATAAATTCAAACATGCTTATCTGGTTTGTAAACTTTCTGTTTAATTAAACATTTTTTGTTGAAGTTTTGGTTATTAACTGTTAACTGTTCAAGTAGTTAAGGGTTTAGATTCATGCTCTTATTTTGTCAACAGTTTACGCAGCAGTTCTGTTTAATCTTGTTCTTTTTTCTCATTCAATCAATCATAGAGTAATAAAGTAAGACTCTAATATCAGATAAGATATAAATACATTGTCTAAGAGCATCATGTAGTCTCCTAACAGCAGATATAATTTGAACTGAAGGTTAGCACTTTAGCGTTAGCTTGTGCTAAATACCATGTGATGGTTGTAGCGCTTTAGTCCAACTAATGATTTTCTTGTTTCCTCCCTTCTTCCCCATGTTTTAACTTGACCTTTATTTGTGTTTTCCTCTTCATTCCTGTGCCTGTCAGGATGTTGAGGTTTGCAGCGGTGCGAGGCGGCCTCGGCCTGCTCGCCGTCAGGAGGACCTGTGTCCTGTCCCGATCCGCCCACTCTGCCCCGCAGACCGAGTACCGACCCATCAAGAAGGTCATGGTGGCCAACAGAGGTAAAACCTTTCATCCAGGACTAATATTCAAGTGTTGCTGTTGAATTAAACGCTGTTTCATGTATAATTTAAGAAAAGCCTGTTACTTTTACTGTCTTCCTGAGGCAGAAAGACTCTCGGATCGTTTCATTTTTAATGTGCTGCATGAAGTTTTCCTTTCTGAGTGCTAATATTTAAGCAGACTCAAAGGGACGCTGAACTGGAGCGTCTTAAGGAGGATCTCAATGTCTGTTGGATTAACTGAACCCCACGTCTGGTTTTGACATCTGACCTCTGTAGACAGAGAGCTGTTTTCTGGATAAAAGTTAAAAACTTTAGTTTTCTGCTCTCTGGACCAAGTCATTCCTGCATCATCCTAGCAAATATGGAGAGCTATGCATTTTTTTTTATTTTTTGAAGAAAAACATGCTCTTGGTGAATCTCAGATTATTTTTATTTGTCAATGTTTTGGGGCAAAATAGTTTGTTGAGAGCGCGTCTTTTCATTTTTAATTCAAATTAAAAAAACTTTGCTGTGGATTTTCTGCCTGTAATTCAAGGAATTAGATTTCCATATTTCTACAAATGACCTTTTTTAAGATACCAGAGAAAGTGACAGATGGATTAAGGTTTTCTTTAGCTGGTAGAAATACATATTAACTCCTCAAGCTCCTCATAACTGCTGATTGACTCACAGAAAGAGACTCTCCTGTGTTTGTTTTTGTGAAAAACGTTGCGGTTTGCAACAAACTCAAACATTCTCCGTGTAGAAACTAAAGGAAGATCGATTGTTAATCGTTTTAGTGAAAACCACAGTGGGGAAACTGTTTGGAGTTGGATCTTTCTATAATTGTGATTGATTATTTATGTCATGTAGCTGCAGTATTTTTACTCAAGGTTATCACATGACATGTCTGCTTTGCAGCAGAGTCCTGCTGTCCATCCAGGCAAATGCCACCCATATCTGACTTTTTTTTTGTCTTTAATGTAACGACATGCAGTCTGACTGTAGTTGTATCGAGCTGGTTGACTGTCCTCGTTCTGCAGCAACCCATCACTCCCAGTATAAACGCTCTGGTTTTCAGTCCTGTCAGTGTTTCCTCTCCTCCATGCTTGTTGCTCCTGTTCTGGTTTCTTTTCTGCAGCTCTTGTCAGATGTGATTTTTGCTCCAAGCTACTTGTTGTCTCCCTCTCTGCCCCGCTGTGACTCCCCTCATTTACTCCTCCTCATTTACCTCCCCCCTCCCTCCCACTGCTTTTGTCTCCTCTAAACTTATCTGCGTCTCCATTAAAGACGCCACACTGCTGCTTTTTGATCGTCACTTCTTTAAATGACCCATCACCCCAGCCTTCACTCTGATTCAAATCGTCTAATCTGTTTTTCTATAAATCTCTCCCTCACTAATTTTCCCTTTGTGATGTTAGTTGCTGCTCTTTTCTTTTTTAAAGAAAGCTGCACAAACATTTAAATGCCGTCTCCTGTCCTCCCCTTCAAACAAGAACAAAACATACCAGCTTTCAGTGGCTGAGGTTGTTTTTTCACTAAACTGTGCTGTTTTTATTTCTTTTTCTTTTTTGAGCGTTTGGTTCCTGTGACAGCAAGATGAACCCCCAGGAGTGTTTTTTCTTTCTTTCTGTCAGCGAATATCTGCCAGGATCTTTATTTTTGCTGCTTTCTATCTTTCAAATGGCTTTTATTTTTTTCCTGCACATCACATATGGTGTCTTTCACAATTATTGAGAATTCATTATGTTTTATTGAGATTTTATGATTAACAAAATGGTGCGTAGTTGTGAAGTGGATGGAAATGTGTGGCTGCTTGAAATCATTGAAATAAGGTTTGGAAAGTGCTTCATTTCTGTTTTAAGTCGTTAAAAGTTGCCTGATTTTTTTTAACTGAACAGTTTTGTAATAAAATATTAAAGTGAAAGCTAATGTTAGATTTAATGCCGTTTATTTACAGTTGAAACGAGACGATTTTTTTACTCACCACCTGAAGTTAAATTAGCCTGAAAGTTTCTTAGTTTAGGTTACTTAGAATTAGTAAAATTATTTCTATTTGCTAAATGACAAAAAAAACTTGACAAGAAAATTTTCTAGAGATTTTTGATAACTTTCTTGGTCCAGTCGGGTTACATCTTATAAAAATGATTTCAAACTGTTTTAGGGCGTTGTTCTTATTTTTGTTTTGAGAGAGTTTCTAAGTAATATGTTAGTTACGAATATATAAAGTGCAGTTGCAATGCAACTACACTCTCTTAAAGAATAATAAACGTTAATTAATAACCAACATGTAAAAGTGGAAGACATTTAAAATATCCAAAATAAATAAAATGTATCCTGAAGTCTCTGGAAATAAATTAATCTGGAAATAATTGTTTAAAAGTGGCTGGTAGAGACTAATTTATCAGACTGTTTTTGGGAGAAAAAAACAAAAAACTTCCCTGCTTGTGGAAATTATCGAGCTAATTTTCAAATGACTTCTTACTGACTTCTGTTTTATTTGAGGGTCCAGTTGGAGTAAAGGGACGGCCTCATTTTTCTGATTCATATTCCGAAAAACCTGTAAAAAAGGCCTTGCAATAAACGATAGCATTGTTGCTTTGAGGCCTTTAAAAGTAATAAAATGGTAATTACATAATGCAACAACTCATTCTCACAAAAAACATTGGAACTGGAAAATTCTTTAAATATCTAAAATAAAGAACAAAACTACAAATAAAATGAATCATGAAGTCTCTGTGAACAAAATTATTCTTCAAAAAAGAATAATAAAAAAGCATATTTTTAAAAATAATGGATAAATAAAAGCTTTTTTATTTCATAATAAAATCCCAGAGGGACTAATAAAGTTTTTATTCTATTTATTATTATTCATAAAAGGGCTAGTTAAGACCAAAGCACCAAACTGAAGATTTTTGACTTTTGTCATCCAGTTTTTGGTGGAGAAAAGGGAGAAAAATATAAATTATACAAATGGAAATTTTATTATGCGATTGATTAATTGCTTGTAGCGACAAGCCTGCAAGTGATGCACACAACTAACTGGTTGCAAAATGAAGGAAAACCTAAAGTGCATAAATGATTTAAACCTCAGTCATTGTGATGCTCACAGCAGAATGACTTTGTTTACTTTTCCTCCTCCTTAATTTCAAATTTTTTCCCAGGTGAAATTGCCATCAGAGTGTTCAGAGCCTGCACTGAGCTGGGGATTCGCACCGTGGCTGTTTACTCTGAGCAAGACACCGGACAGATGCACAGGTAACGACCGTCTTCAGAGGCTTCAGTAAATAAATCATGGCGCGCACAGATGTCTTGTCCAAATGATGCAACCGCCAAGTAACAAAGAAAAGTTTGAAGCCTCTGTTCTCCCATTGGTGCTTTGATCATTGCTGGTTTTTGTGTGAAACGGCAACAAGAGTCGAGTTGTTTGGAGGGTAAACGTTAACTGGGATTGAACAGGATTGTTTTGACATGTTCCTCCACTTTTGCCCTCCGTCTTTATTCTCACTCAGTTACAGAAAATTTTGACTGGACGCAGAGTTAGCGGGCTAAATGTATAAACACCAAGTAAATATCACTTAGGTAATAGTCATCCCATCTTTTTTTTTTTTTTTTTGCTATAGCATCATTTCAGACAAAGTAAAATTGGCCAGAAACAGAATAGGCAGTTTTCCGGACCGAATGTGAGGAGGAAAAACATGTGGAGGAAAACATTACCATGCATGTACATGTTTTGTTTTTGCACTTTGCAGGCAGAAGGCAGATGAGGCTTACCTGATTGGAAAGGGCCTGCCACCCGTGGCGGCATACCTGCACATTCCAGACATCATCAAAGTGGCCAAGGTAAAAGATATTTACTAACATGTGAACTGTGAGGCGTAAACTCAAACAGAACATGGGTGACATTTGGAGACGACGATATTAAACCGTCATAAGTTTGATAGAGCATGATGGTTGTTATTGTTTATTAGCTTCTGTTTTTATTTTAACAACTTTTTCAAACGTACAGAAAGCAGTAGTGAGCAAGGAATAAAGATAAATGTAATTTTGATTATTTCAAACTAGTGCTTTGGAGCTTAGTATAAGTTTATCTATTTCCATTAATGATGATTCATGAAAAGTTGGGCCCAGTATTTATATTGCTGTTTAGGGAACTGAGGTTTTTGTTGACATTTGATTGAATGCTAAATGGTTTGCCGTATTAAAACCACTCCATCTCTGCTGCTGCTTCAACCCAAAACAAGCCGACTTGTCGTCTGTAGATGTTGAGGCGTGGCGTCTTTTACAATAATTTTCTCTATGGTGGCTCTTAATCTGAACTAATGAACACATCTGATTGTTTTTATGCACAAAAAAAAACATATTTTTGGACCTATAAAAGATGAGAAATGTCAGCTCTGACCCGCCTTCCTGTCTGCTCTCGGCCCGCTTGTCATTCTCTCGCACACCTGTGTCTTTTGTTCACGTCTTTGTGCTTGTCCTGTGTCCCTCCTATTCAATCTAGTTTTCCATCTTCCTTTCTTCCCACCTTAATTTCCTGCAGCTTATCATCCCACCGATCAGATCTGCTCCTTTTTTTCCTCCTTTCTTTGCACCAGCTGCAGTTGTTCTTTGTCGTTCTTCTGACCTGTCTCTCGTGTTGTGTGATTTCTTGTTTTTTGGGGTTTTTTTTTCCTCCACGTGTTCGACCAGCCAAGCCGAGGGAGGCATCGCCGTCCAACTCATTTCTCTAAATCAGCCTGGCTGTCTGGGAGCGCCGCCACCACATGCCAGGAAGATGTGTCTGTTTTCTTTCGCGATGAATGTCGGCGTATGTTTACCTGTTGTTCGCGCCGTCACTCCTTAATGTGTGACAGAAATACCGATGTCTTTCTCCGTGCCTTCTGTGAGGTTTCTCGTCTGAGAGCTCGTTTTCAGCCGGCGTCTCCATCTTGATCTTCCCTGCGTTTTCATGTGTGGGTGTTTGAACCTGCTCGCCTGTGTGTGGCAACATGCCTCCCCTGGCCTGGCAACGCCGGCTCCCCCGAGCAACAGGACGGTCCGTAATTACAGCCCGCCTCGTGTAAAAGAGCAGATGGCGCACGCGGCGCCAGTGATGGCTTTATCCATCAGGATCGGCCAACACGGGATCGTGCAGGCATCAGCTCAGCACCTTGTCCATGGCTACAATAGACTTTACTTAGTTTCCCTTTTAGAAATTGTAATAAAGTATTGTCACACCAATGTTGTTCTCGCTGCAATGCATTCTGGGAAAATGACATCGAATGGTCCAACAGAGCTAAAAGCTGCATTGAGTGACGTCGTTAAGCCTTTTCAACTTGAACTGGTTGAAATCACAAGAGGTGATGAAGAGGAGGAGGAGGAGGAGGAAGAGGAAGAGGAGGAAGAGGAGGAGGAAGAGGAAGAGGAGGAGGAGGAGGAAGAGGAGGAGGAGGAGGAGGAGGAAGAGGAGGAGAGCTGTCTTTAGGAGCTGCTGGTGTTTTGCTGCTGCTGCCGCCGTCAGCGTCGTAAATGAAACAATGAATGACCTCTGGCCGGACTGTGTGATCCGACAAGTCCTTCTACAGCTCTGGGTCCGGTCTCCTGGTCTGGTCTCTCCAGGGCAGAGACTTTTCGTTGTCCTTCATTTAGACAAAAGCATAAAAAAAAAATCTGTCATGTTTACCAGTTAAATTTTAATCACATTAACATTCAGCCACATTTTTATGCGGTTTAGTTAATATTCACCTAATCCAGATCCCACCACACAAAAAGCAGATTAAATCATCCAACTTTTTCTCCGTAGTGTCAAAAATAACCGACTGCAGCCCCAATAACTTATAATAACCCCTAACGCCACTTCACCCTCTGCGTTTCTGAACGCTCAGCCTCACAAATTCCTTCTGGTCGAATCTGCAGAGAAATCTGTGCTGGTTCATCAGTCAGTTGGGTCCGTCTGATCCGAACCGATCAGTTGAACTTTTTTACTCTGTGCTCAGTCCGTTAGACCCGTTCAGACCATCAATAAACACAACATTTCTTTATTTTTCTCTGTTCTGCATGTATCTTGAATTAAATGCACCATTTCTTCCAAAGGTTTACAATGCGCTGCCTGACCAGACGCTCCAAAGCGTCCGGTCCAAAACCCATCTTTAGTTCAGACTCCATGAGTTGATATGCATGGAGTCTGCCTATGTGCACCAGTCAAAACTGTGAACTATAACCTGTCAAATGATCGACGGGCTTCTGTGCACCAGTCAAAACTGTGAACTGTAACCTGTCAAATGATCGACAGGCTTCAAATTATTCCACCGTTTAACAGAAAAACAAAGACGGTCAAATATGGAAAATATTTTGTTAACCCGGCCTCTGGTAAGCCGGTGCTCTGTTAGCATTTCAAGAGCTTCCAGTGCTAACGTAGTGCTCATTTCATTTCTTAGGACAATGACGTGGATGCCATCCATCCTGGCTACGGCTTCCTCTCCGAGCGCGCGGACTTCGCTCAGGCCTGCTCAGACGCTGGCGTCAGGTTTATTGGGCCGAGCCCAGACACGGTCCGCAAGATGGGAGACAAAGTGGAGGCGCGCTCGCTGGCAATTGGAGCAGGTGAGGAGAAGCGTTGCTTCGTCAGTAAAACAGCTTTAAATGATTAAAACCTGATCTATTCACAAACTGAAATGATTTAATTATTCCAGGTTGTCGGTGAGCTTCTGACCTTTTCTGAACTTTAGGTTTGATTTTTCTCCCCTCCTGCATGTCAGGCGTTCCTGTGGTCCCGGGAACCGACTCTCCCATCTCCAGCCTGCAGGAGGCGCAGGCGTTCGCCCAGACCTACGGCTTCCCCATCATCTTCAAAGCCGCGTATGGAGGCGGAGGCCGAGGCATGAGGGTGGTCCGTGAGTACGAGGTGAGAGTTTTCTCCTTACCCCAAATGACTCCAGTGTTTGTTTGTTTTTATTTAAACAAGTAATGTCCATCTGCACAACAGACAGGAATCATTTGCATCAAATAAAGTTTAAATTGGGCTGCAAATTGTGTTTTAGATGCCGTGAGTTTGGATCGAGACAGTAGTTCATTACTTTTTCTTTGTGCAGAATCATTTTTTCATTTTTAATTCACACAGACAGAAACGAGAAGAAACATCGGGGGACATTTTCCATCTCTTCCACGTCTGTTTGAACGTCTAACTAAGAAAGTGATTCTTTCCCATCACAAATATGCCGCCATTCATTTAAACTTATTATACCAGGTTTAAGTCATGTCTTTGTAATTGCTGTTCTTAGTATTCCTAATAAATATTTAGTTTCAATATTTACAGTAGTTGATTGTTTGAACCCAAAAAGATGTTTTTCTCAGTTAAATGTAATTTCTTTTCCAAGTAAAGGACATTCCCAAAATAAGTGGCAATAATTGGCTTCCTCGGATCCCAAGTGTCTCATTTTAAAGGAAATTCTAAGTAGGCAATGGAATTGAAACGGTTTGAAATACAAATATTTCCCTTTTATCTTATTTTCTTTTACCACCGTAAAGCCAAACTCTTCCAAGTTTTAACCCTGTAATGATTTTAACCGCCTGTTGTGAAGGATCCGCCTGGCAGCTGGTTCTCCGTAGGAACGTTGATAACCGCGTTAGTCTGGCTAGGGATTATGGGTAAGATATTCCTATCAGCTTTCCTTGGGGTTGCTTTAGCATGTCAGCCGACCAGACGGCCATGTAGCAGATGTTAGAGTCAGAACTGCGTGGCGACTCTTCGTCATATCTCCGGTCATACTTCTGCTGCTGTTGTAATTACATTTCTGCTTTCCAAGCAGCACAAACGCCTGGTGAAGGTCACCTTCATGCTGGGCGGCGTGAGCGGAAAGATCCAACAGGCTAAACTATGAAGCAGAGTGGAGAAACATTGCTTTTTGAATCAGGGTTGTTGTGATGCAGCTGCAGGTTTTTATGAGGGAGGGATATAGAAAGTTTGACGCTTACTAAATGGGTTAGCATAAAAACACATTGTTTGAAAATGTTTTCTGCTCCTCTCTGTTTCCCTCATTCTTAATAATTATCATAATACAATACGTCAGTTTTTCTCCACAAATCCTGAATTTTCTCCTGTCCTGCTGATATCAGCAGCTTAATTCATAAACGCTGCTTAAACAAACTTAGAGTGAATTTTAAAAAATTAGAACGATGTTGAAAAGTTAATTTGTTTCAGTAATTCAGTTGAAAACGGGAAACTTCTTTAGATTCACAGCACAGAGTGATGCGTTTTGAGTGCTTATTTCAGTTCATTTTTGCTGATTATGGCCTAAAGCTGTGTGAGAAACATGATATAAAACCCAGAAGAATGATCGTTAATGACTTGCACCATCATGGGGAGGAACTGGAAGAGCCAGGCTGCTGCTGAAGAACCTGGCTGGTCACAGTGCTTTATTTATGCATATTATTGGAAAATTGAGTGGAAGGAAAATGTTTGTCAGTTTTTGTTTGTCCTGACAAAAATGTTTGTCAGGAAAATGTTTGTCAGTTATTTTAAAACTCTCGTCTTAAAATAAAGACGAGAGTTTTTTTTACTTGCAAGGAGAACGGACAGGAGTGTGCTTCAGTTACAATCTCCCACCGTTCTGAAGCACGTTCTGCCGCACCCTTTCTTTTTATTTCTGCAGGGTGGATCCTAGTTACATAGCTTATTCGGTTACCTTGAGTTACATAGCGTTGCTGCTTCTTCTGTTCTCTCGAATCACAGACATGTTGCACCTACGGGCCGACATAGTGCAGAGTTCAGTTCCTGTTTGTTTCCTTCTGTAGCTACAATGCAGGAACTGATAAACTCACGGAACAATGGGAGCTGTTGCACAACAAAACAACCTCACACAACAAACACAGCAAACTTAAAATAATATATACTAAATATTTCTAACAGTTTGGTTTAGCTTCCAGAATTTGGTATTTACTAGTTATATTTACTCAATTACATTAGCTGAGTACATTTTTAACTGGGATGTACTTTTTACTTTTGCTTGAGTAATTTTATTACAAACGTCTGAATTTTCCACTTCACTGAATGAGAAACAAACCTGCTTTAATTCATCAGATAAAGACAAACCTTCAGTTTTCGTTAAAGTAAAAAAAAAATTATTGAAAAAAAAAAAGATGAATTAATTATTGTATTTTCTGTCCTTAAAATACCAAAATTTCTGCTTTTTAATCTAATTTCAGTCATTTTTAAGTATTAAATAAGCATTAAATAATTGATCATTTGATCTTTATTACTTTAGTAGACGTTTTACCAAACACGTTTACTCTTGAGTAATTTCTACTCTTGAGTAAAGAATATGTTGAAGGAGTTCTTTTACTTAAGTTTCTTTTACCTGAATTGTTGGGTATTTCAAAAATTGAGTGAATACTTCTCTGTTGTTGCCGTGGACAGTGTAATGTCAGATACGTCTTTATTAACCAACCTGTTTTTATAAAACATATCGGTGGGGTTTTGTATCCTTGGAGCCTCTGAAGTCATGATCCGCTGGTAAGAATGACCTTTCCTGGGTCCAAGCACAGTCTGATTAATTGGTTGTTGACATTTCTTGTTACCCGTTGGATCCAGAGAGACCAGAGCAGATATGATGTGAGGAAATTATAAAGAGATTTCTCCAAGTAACAGTGTGTAGTTTGCCTTTTAAATTCATTAATGCTAGCTCGCAGATGATATGCGTAATTTAAAGTCAGCCAAGCTGGTGAGAAGGTATTACAGGACAAGATGTGCTTGTGTTTACTGAAAAACAAAGCTGCCAGATTCCCACAGTGTCTGTTCGGTTGATATGTTTCCTGAAAGGACGGGAGAAGCTGCACGCATCAAAGCTCCAGCGGCACAAATATGACAGACGGGCTGAACTGATGTGAAAGGATTACAAATGGAGTTCTCAAAGTTTAGGATTTGGAGAAACTCCTCTGTCGGATCAGGAAGGACGGGTTCAAGAATCGATTTGACCACTTTTCAAAGTCTGTTATCTTTTATTTGGGTTTTCACAGCATCTGTCACGTCGCTTTTACACTTCAGATGTTTTTATTCCACGGTAATTTCACTGTGTTGTGAGCATGAATGACCAGTTTTCATGATGTCTCCATATTCTGTTGTCAATTAAACTTTTGATAAAACCAATTAATCACAAAATGAATAGAAAATTAGCTCAATAATTTCCATTCTGGTTATTTTTTGAACAGCAATTCTAGTTGTATGTGGTTTATGTTTCAGATTTATGTAATATTCTTGGTTGTTTTTTCTTTAAGTTACTTCTAGTTTCAATGCTAAATGTTATTTACAAAATTAAACTTACATTATTATCCCTTTACCAATATATATAACAATATAATCATTTATTGTGATTATATTGTGACAGGCGTACGTGATCTGGGTCACTCCATATTAGACAGGCGGATAGACAGACAAATACTTCCAAACAATAACAAAACACCAGATAAAACCAGTTTTTATTAGGGCTGTTTGGTATTAGCTGGCTAGCTAGCTAGCTTTTCCGGCTAGCACTAGCTGGAGAAATGGTTTAACCAATGACAAAAGAAAAATCCTCCAACTGATACTCCATTTTTGTCCACATTTTGTGAAGATTAAACCGCGTTCAGTGTCTTCTTCGTAGGTTTTTGTTTAGTTCTTGGTGTAGCGCCCCCACTGGCCAGGAGGGGAACAGTTTTCCCTCTTTCACATTGCAGTCAGAAGGTGAGCCACAGTAGCTGAAAATGTAACAAATGTTGCAATTTTGTTCCCAAGTTGAACAGAATCTACTGGACTATCGGGTCTGAAAACGCCCTAAAAAACAAAAATCTCCTTATTGCATCATTTGGGGTTAAATAACATGTCAGCCAATAGTTGAATCAATTGTCCAGGCAGTGTTAGACATATTTGAATAATTACCTCACACTTATTGCAGTTCTTCTCTGATGTGTAAATTGCGCAGAGTGATATTGTGGCAACGTGTTTCCGATACACAGTGCAGAGACGTTCAGATGTTCAGGTTGGCCTCTTAACGTGGGCCCGTCGTCATGCCAACGTCACCTGTCCCGCTCCGTAACAGGAGAGGTTACCCGAGCGGAGATCAAACGTGTAAAAGCCTCACTCCTCACCCAGTTGATGTCCAGAGAAGGAAAGGAAAGAAGAAAAAGCAGTGGTGCGTGGACAGTGAAGGAGTCTCCTGCCTCCTTCTCTCTCGCTGTCGGCCTCCGGGTTAAACCTCGACTTCAACTTTAATCAGAAACATTTCAAAGGGAAATGTCCGAGCAGACAGGAGGCAAAGAACTGATTCTGTTGTGACGATCTGAGAAGTGTCATGAGAATTCATCCCGGTCGTTATTATGGTCAGTTTTGATTAAATGTGCTTTAGAAATGAGAAGTGGTGATACAAGCGAGTTAGAGGACAAACTAAACAGTTTGACAACAGGCGAGTTCATTTACTGACAATGGAAGCAATAAAAGTTGACAAATGAGATTTTGGGCAAACCTAAATCTGCCGACAAACGATGCACCTGATGTTAGGCAATATTTAACATGATGACATTAAATGATATTTATATGTAGCTGCAGTTTGTGTGTTTCAGGTGGGGGGCGGGTTAGCTATATTTGATCTGACTGATGTAACCGCAGGGTTTCCCCCAGTGCACCATAAGCCTGGCGGGCCACCAGGCTTTACTTCTACCAAACAATTAGTCTTTAGGTCTTTTTAAAATGTTTGCATTTTTTAAGGTTTTATAGTTGGTGTTCAGGTATTAATCTTTCAATCTTTTAATAACACATAATTATCAAGTGATATTTTCAAATTTCCTGTCGACTTTAAAGATTTTTCAACTCAAAAACATGTCGGGCCGCTGGACGAATGACCCAATCACCAGGCTGAGCAAGTTTTCTGGGGGGAACCTTGAATAGGAAGCCGTTTTTTTTGTTTTTGTGAAAGGATAGGGAAATGTATAAATCAATAAATTATCGGCTATCAGTGCATATTTTCATACTTTTACATCTCTAAATAAAACTCCATCCAGCAAGTTGTATTTGTGAACAGCTTAATGGAACATTTTCGATGCAACGGGGCTTAAATTTAGAGCTGGATGACAAGGCCGACAAACGTATTGCTGTATAAAACAGTTTATCAGTCCATATTGATAATTACTGATCACATTTTTCTGAAACTCTCAAACTGGTGACATTTTCTGTTTTATTCAGTTTTCTCTCCTCGCTGTTTATTTTTAAACACTTATGAGGCACAGTGGCATCGCGAATTACTCGGCAGGTTGTTGCTAGGTAACCGAAGAGTGAGTTGCTAGGTAACCAAAGAGCGAGCGAGGCTAGTTGATTCCACCAGCCTTTCTTAGCTGTCAGAGATTGAGCTGCCAAAGCCTTTCCTCTGGTTCTGGACCAATAAAAATATTGAACACGCTGTCAGACATGTTATCTATCGATATTGATCATGTATCTATAACGATATAGACTGCTTTTGATTTATTGTCCAGCGTTTTCCTGAAGGTTATTATTCTGTTATAAAGATCCCTGCCTGCAGGATTATAGTAAGGAAAAAAAAAATCACTCATTAAAATTCCCACTTCTCTGAAAGATAACAATTCAAACAGCAAAGATTGCGATAAGAACTGCTGCGCTTTTTAAACAAATATTTACCATAAAAATCCTGCTTAGACGATCCTGAGAACTGCTTGTACTTGAGGGAAAATACCACTCTTTAAATGATTCAAGCACTGTAAGTGTTTTTTCTGTTGCTAAATGTCATAAATTATTCCTCATGTGTTGAACAAGCACTTGCATGTAAATTTAGTTTAATTCAGTTGTTTGTTTTTTTTTAGCTGGTAAATTTATTGACCTTTTAAAGCCTTTGCCGCGTTGCCTTTTGAGAGAGTGCTTATAGAGAAACCCACGTTGGGTTATTTTAGCAACGCTGACGTCTGCAGCTGCCCTTTAGGAGTCTGATAGCTTCACCCTCCAACAGCATCTCTTCTCAAGGCTGCAGGATGACAGCAGAGGCCGTGTTTGAGTTTTCTCCTCCACCGTCTCGGAGCTCGGAGGCGAAGGAGGGAGAGGGAGGCCTGGTGTTGATTCACACACAGACAAACACAGATTGAGCCGTGACCTTCCACATGTAGGGTCGCGACCTTCCAGAGCCGACGTGTAGAACCCCATCGGGGTGGCAGACATGCATGCCAGAGAAAACGTCGAAAACATGCGAATGTCAAAAAGAGGGCTTAAAAAAACAGGAAAAAGTTGGAGGGTTTGTTTTAAGATTCAAGGTTTTGTGGCCTTGAACGGTTCAGGCAGTGACGGGTTTTGTTTTTTCAGGAACTGGAGGAGAATTACCAGCGGGCGTACTCTGAGGCCCTGACGGCTTTTGGGAACGGAGCGCTGTTCATCGAGAAGTTTATCGAGAAGCCGAGACACATCGAAGTCCAGATCCTCGGTGAGTTGGCTCACTTTGGCGCGCTTGTAACTTTATATTTGTTTTGCACTTTAGTTTTGTTTTCAACTAGAGCTGAGCAACACGTACTTAAAGTTTTACCACAATATTTTGTTGCTGTTACAACGATGTAATTTTTAATACGCTTCTCTGAGACACCAGTCAGATAAAGAAACTAACTGCATTTCATCAAATGTTTTAATTGTTAGATATTTATTGATGCTCTCATTGAACAAACGTGGCAAAGATGGTCAGAAATAAAAGATTTTAAGCATAATTAACTGGAATTTATTGTGACGATAAATTTATCACGATAAACGATACGATAAATTCCCACCATTATCTTAAACTTTTTAATTTATTTTGAATACTGTGTCTCTCAAAAGCGGCTTCTGTCTCAATGACTTCCTGGTAAATTAATGGTTAACAAAAAAAGCCAGGAATTATTAAAGCATAAAGTGAATTTTTAATTTTGACTGGAATTTGATTTAAAATTAGGACGATAAAAATGAGGCTTTCCATCATCAATCTTGGATCTCACCACTAAAAGTGGGAGAAAAAACCACAACAAGCTGCTCAGTAACTTGATAAAACTTTAATGCATCTTTTTATGTACAATGTCGAAAAAATGCTGAGTGGTAAAATTAGAAATCTGCAGAATGTGCTGATTAATTGTCAATAGATTCTGATTAATCGTCAATAGATTCCCTACAAAGTTTAGAGCTTAACCTTCTCTTTTAGAGTGACTTCAACTGGTATATTTTTGAAAAAAAAAAAAATCAATACTTTCTCAGAAATTGATGTTTTTTACAGTTCTTTTTTCTCCATTTCTGCTCTGGCGAGTTGTTCCTGGTTTTCTCGTGCCACATATGGTCTGTAACAGTGCTTATCCAGACAAGGACGTCCTGCACAAGGAACGTCTCTGTTCCTTGTGCAGCGTCTTGTGCTATAGAGCAAAGAAAATGTGACGATGTCTGAGCTTAATCGCTTCTTTATCCCGGGACTTTTTCACCTCACCTACTTTCTGTCCGTCCTCAGGTGATAAATATGGTAATGTCATCCATCTGTACGAGAGGGACTGCTCCATTCAGCGGAGACACCAGAAGGTGAAGTTCCTCATTTTCGAATTAATCTACTCCAATATAATGCTGGAATTTGTTTAAGATTATCTTCTTGACATTTCTCTTGAGTTGTAATGAGTAGCATGAAGTGGATGGTAATGGTAAGTAGGCGTGAAGCAAAGGTCACGGAGCAGGAAACACGCCTGCGAGCTGCGGCGCCTGCTTGCCCTTGTTATTTAGGCAGAAAGACCAATGTTGGCGTCACATTAAGTGATTATAAACACAGGTTGCAAACCCTGAAGGGCCTCAGATTGCTCTGAGCAGCAGGGTGTTCGCAGACTGCATTTAAAAAAATATCCAATTAGCCTCTAATAAGTTGTTTAAGCAACATAATCCTTCACATCAACTTGCATCAAAAGTTTATTAAAAGGTGGCTGCGTTATCCCCTCGCTAAGAAGAGAGGAATTAATTCATTGTCTAATTGTCAAAATAACAAACGCCTCAACACCAGATTAGAGAGAGAATAACATTAGCAAAGCTTTCACCAGAGCAGGCTGATCAACATGTATTTTATTAGCCGCCGACACCTCAAATCACGTGTTTTCAGCACTTTCATCCCTTCGCTTTAATCAAATTACAAAAGATAATCACGTTAACGACGCTGTTCATGCTGAAAACTGACGATTATTTATGTTTTGGTTTCTGTTTGGATTAATCTGCGTTTTCCCTCTGATCTGAGATCTTTTCCAACAATAGCCGCGCGTTGAGGCGGTTCAGTCACTTTTCATCCTCTGGCAGAAATCTTATTTTGGGATTGAATTTGATTCTTTTCCTGTTTTTTGTTTTAATCAGATTTGGATCGTGTTTGAAGTAAATGAATCAGCTTCCAACATGTTGAACTCCAGCTAAATTCAACACACAGTGTCACCATTAAAAACGAGAAATGGTGCACTTTTATAAAATAATTTGTGGTGAAATTGACTTTCTCTTCATTGAGCCGAGGGGAATTTGGTGATTTGTAACAATAAAGAGCGCTGTAATATAATGCAGCTATTTAATATAAACCTTGGATCAAATTGCAGCTTTTAAATATACCAACAATTATTCTGCTGCAGCTCCAAAGAGCATTTTAGCATCTTGATACGTATTGTCTTGGTTTTTATCACCCACAACTTTATTGTTTGACTTTTGCTACTAAGATAAAAAATGACACAGCCTGCGCTAACAGCGAAGGTCCTTTTCTCTTTATTATCTCTAAAAACAAGGAAAGTTGATATGCAGATGCTGTATTTTATTTCTGAATTGAATTAGTGCAGCTTTAAGTTTTCTTTTTGTTGTTTTTTTTTAAAGGTTGTGGAAATCGCACCTGGCTTCCAGCTGGACCCACACCTGAGAGACAGACTTCATGCTGACGCCGTCAACCTGGCCAAACAGGTATGGTTCTATATTTGTAGGTAAAGCTGTTCAAGCTGCTGCCTTCAGATTCAGATGAGTTATTTAAGATTTGGCACTTTGTTACCGAGCGCCAGTCTGACTGGAAATTAATTGGTGCTACATGGTTTAGATTTGTGTGATTTTGTCCCACATAACTTACTATCGATGTTCTAGTTTCTGCAAATTAGCTACATTGCGCTGCTCCAACAAGATTTATATTGTCCTGAAGTGAGACGGTTCCACCTGGAACAGTTTTGAAGATTTGGTGTGTGGAAATAAGGCAATAAATTCACATGTTAAGGCCTTTTGTGCTTCCTTGAACAGATTAGCATTTGTCTACAAAACATGCTCAGTACATTTTTTGGACAATCTTTCTTAGACGATCAGATTTTAGTTTGGTCAGTTCTGCCTATTCTGAACTCCTTTCAGCTGTTTTATGGCGTCTTGTCGCTTTAAATTCAAATAAGCTGCTGCTGGCCACGCCCCCCAAATCAACCTTTATACTCACCATGAAAATAGCTGCAAACAGATGAGCAATTATGCCACCGTACACCTTTGAAAAGCATTAGAAGAGCCTCCTGCACAACCGACAAGAAAGCAGCAAATGGTTTCTGGATGGGAAGTCGAACAATGAAACTCTTGTGTTTTCCAGCAGCCATTGTACAGTGCATGCAGTGGTAAAACCAGCTGGGGTTGCTAGTAAGTCTAACTTACACATTCTGATTTTGGCCAAAACCATTTTTTTATGTCAGAAATGTTGCTCAACATATCAAGAAAGTTGCAGACTTGGCAACAACGGCGTGACATGACCTGGTCGGCCGGTTTGTCAGTCAAACCTTTTTCACAGGAGAAAAAACAGCAAAGGTTGATTTTTAGACCTTTGCCAAAGTTGATAACATCGGTGGATAAGATCGGCTTCACATGTAAAATTGAAGCCGATCTTCAAAATTAAGGAAATCGGCACCGATAAATCGGTGCACCCCTTGTTGCTAGGTAACTGGGCTGGACTCAGCTGGGGTTGCTAGGTAACGCAGTGCACTTGGAATGTGACTTAACAATGTCTTTACTATTGTACTGCCATTTTGTGTTTTGAACAGAACAGCAAACATGTTTAGTTAAACTTTTTATCCAACGTTGTCTTTAATGCTTCAACGATGCACAGAGACAAACATGGAAAGTAAAGGGCAACTAAAATATTGCCGCCATTTGACTTTGCTTAGATTTGGTGAAACTTAGAGGATTTTACTTCGTCAGGTTTTCTTTCTAGACGTTGAACCATTGAATTTCAATTATGCCTCAATAAATTGATGTTTTTATTCTCTCGCTTTACAAATTGAATCGTCACTAATTCTTTATTGAAACATTTTATTGCAGTGGTGGCTTGATAAGGTGTTCTTTTTCCAGTTGGCTGTGTCATATTTCAGGTTAAAGTAGGTGTCTGCATACTGAATGTGCAGTTACAGTTTCCACTACTTTCCAAACAAATGCTGGCAGTGTTGAGGAGAAATGGCTCTGCCACTGAAAAGGCTGTTTTTGGCAGAAGCACTGGGTGAACATGGGAAGTCAGAGGAACGTCTCAGTCTTGTCCATTTTTATCTTTTTCATTCCCCTCACTCATAATTGGTCTGCAAGACAACTGGATTCTCCCCAGGAATTTTAATGCACCTTCTACCTGTCAGTCAATGAGGGGAACATTTGTTTTGCCAAGGTGGGAAGACCTGGGTAAGATCTGATTAAACTTCAGGAGCGTTTACTATTAAAAATGCATCCACTTACCTTCTTTATGCGTTTTTGAGATATTTCTTTTGCTTTTGATGCCCACAAGGTTTTTCATGTATGACGGCATCACTTTAAAATCAAGCATCATTGCTCTGGGAAGATGTAAAGAAATGGCCTTTTTGGTTAATGGCCCAGGTGACGAATGGATACAAGCGAGATGGGAGGAGTAACATCTGAGCAAAGAAATGACCTTGATGGAAACTTAATGCGAGCCTCATCTTATACTTTCACTGTAGCTATAACTGTAATGCAGCGTTATCATGTGAATCCTGCTTTAAAGTGCAAAAACTCGTCCTCAGGGAGGCAATTTCTCCATTCTTTCTTTGCTGAATAACTCGGAAAAAGGCAAGTTTAATTATCTGTAGGTCAACGAAAATACTGACTGAATTACACCAGAGCTGAATGTCTATACACACAGTCTGAAGGCAGCCTCATTTCAACGACACAAGGACAGATTTCGCCTTCATCACTTCTTGAACCTTCTGTGTTTTTGCTGTTTTTAAATGCTGGAAACCATTTTTGTTGGCGAACCTCAAGTTTAAGGTTGAGTATGCAAACACCTCTGGTATCAGGCAACTTTTATCATGTCAACGTTTGTAATGCGTCATTGACCTGTGGGAGGAAATTATTAGCATTTATGAAGGCTGTCTTGTTCTGCTATCGCCCCGCCATTTTTGTTTCTGTACCAACCGGCTCCGCTTAAGGATGACCAGCAGAAAAACTGCAACACTGAGAGGTCCAAGCAGATGTTGTTAATAGATTGGAGCTAATTTTAATGTTATAAACCATTAGTCAACAATTAATCCTAAGTTTAATTAATCAATGGTTTGCATTCAAAGTAGGATATTATTGAAATTCAAAAGTTTAAAGAAAATTAGCAGTATTGGGCATCGCTAACACAAAAGCGTGTTGTGCTAACGCAATGCACTAATCATTATCCTTAGTTCTGCAGCTATAGCGCCATATCAATGTGATGTTTTGGTGGAAGCTAATGCTAAATCACATGAGTGATGCTCACCATGTGTCGATAATGCAACATGTAACGTTCTATTTTGCCCTCAACAGGATAAAATATGGATAAAATACCTAGCATAGCATAGCTAGCTATGCTAAGAAACAAAATATACACAAGACAAAAAAAAAAAGGCCTTGCCGTTGCTTTGGGCAGCAATATTTAGCTAGATTTTGCCTCATTCATGATGGCAAGGCTTCTATCAGTAAGCGTAGAGCATCAGTAAATTTTAAACAGTTTACTATGGAGTGATGCATTCTGGGTACAGAATAAACGTCATTTGTTGAACCACATCAACGTTTAGATCGTGAGGATTTGTAATCGGTTTTGAGACAACTCTGGACGAACATACCAACATTTTCTTCTCAAACAACTCTATAATTGTGAACATGAAGGAAGACACACTGAGATTTATTTCAGGAAAAGCACTAAAATAAAACTTAATGTGCTGATTTGACCTTTTCGTCTGAGCTTCCCCACAGTCTAATGATCAAAGCTGCAGCGTTTGCATGTAATCAGCAGGTGTCTCACTTTCTTCTGGCCTGATGCTCCATGTTTCCTCTATCGGTGCCCTCTTCCTTCTTTTCTTACCCTTCTGCTCTCGCCTCTTCCTGCGGTGTGTGCCGGCTGCATTCAGACCCCCTCCGCTCCAGAGCCGTGCCCCGCTTCCTGCAGGCTTTGAAAACCCGTTCCCTAAAGGAAAGCAGAGCTGAACTTTGGTACTTGGTGCAGGATTAATGGCGGCACATATTTGTCTCTGCCTCTATATGCATAGCGTGCATAGCGGTGAGATGATGCAAAGCAGCATGTATTTTTCATGAGCTGTGTGGTCCTGCAGTGAAATATTGTGTGGTAACTTTACACAGCAACCAACCCATCACTAAAACTCATTACAGGGCACAAGTGCAGGGCAGCCTTGTTAGCCGACTGCTAACAAGGTGATGAAGCTTCAGATGCTTCATCACCTCCCTGCTTTTAGTTTTTATGTTCCCTTCTTTCAACGTTAGCATAGATTCAATAAAGATTGAGTTTTAATGCTTTAATATTAGAAAGAAGCTTAAAACTCTTCAGTTCTCCTCAAAAATGAATAATTGTGATTGTTGGGTTTGCAGTGTGATGACTAATTAAATCAATTTGGGTTTAATTACCTCATCCATTTTTTCTGAGACCAGACGGCAACGGGGAACTGCTTCCTTTGAAGCGTGTTTGTAGAGGCTGCGCTCCCATTTAGGTTAATCCCATCCCTGCTCTTCTCTGAGCTGGAGAATCTTTTTATTTTTGTTACTTTAGAAGTGTAATAATCCTTAGAGAGAGTTTTATATGAAAAATATATATATATATGAACTCAAATTGAATGGAAAAAAATAAATGCACAAGGAAGAATAAACCTCCGCGACTATATACGAGTGCAACAGGAAATGAAGGATTTTCTTCTGTGAGAAACTTCGATTGTTTCCCATTTTACAGAAAATGTGGTTTTAGTGAAAGCAAAGTAAGATTCTTTGAGATTTTCACTATCGTTCAACGATACGTCTAGTTATAAAAGCGGAGAAAGATATGGAAATTCTTCAGTATGGGATGCAAGATTTACAGAACATTTTTAAAATAATGCTTGGGAAAATATTGCATAAGGACAATCAAACTAAAATATTAGAGAAAATTAGTGGTGGAGGTTTATTTAATAAAGAAATCTGGCATCTTTCACTTTGGATTTATTTGTAAATATTTTCGACAGCTAGTTAAAGTTAAATAATTTACAACCTTGGAAGTTCAAGGTCATTTTGAGAAATTATTTGCTTCCTGCATCTAAATATATATTTTTTAAAATGTGGCACATTTTAAAAAATATGTACAGCAAACCAGCACATTATATAATACAACATAAAAGAAGATAATAAAAGCAGAATTGAACAGAGAATGTAGTGAAAAACGTATTTCTGGGTTTTTATGTGGAGCTGAAGCTTTAAGTTGGATGTTTGCAAACGAGGGAATAACTGGTTTCCACTTGAGTGGATATTTTCATGCACAGGAGTTTCAATGCAAACCTGCTGGTTAAAAAGTGTTTCAAGCAGCGCTAATTCCAAACAGATGAACTGATTTTGTTGTTCTGGAGTTTGAATTGTGGCAGCGACTGCACCAAGATGTTTGCACGTCGAGCAGAAGAGTTGGAAATCCGCCGGTGCATAAATCTGTGACTCTTATATTTGACAACTAATTGATGTCAATACAGAAAGCTAAAGCCGTATTAATAAGGAAAACCATCTTTTGACCACTTTTTCATCATCTGCAGGATCTGCTTGATTGCATGTTTTACAGCAGATCTCCAGATGGTTTTCATAAATAAGTCGAGGTTTTCTTCTTCCATCTGGTTCATGAAGACAGTGTTCATGTTGCCGCCATATGAGGGCAGCCTCAACATGGTTCCTCGCACATCTTGGAAAAACATTGGTTTCAAGACTCGGCTGCTCTATTTTCTAAAAGCTGGCTGGCTGGATTACAGGAATCGGATCTCCCTAATCCCTTTCTGTTTGTGCCTTGCATCATTTGTGAGTAGGACTGTACATAAATCTGTCAGAATGTGCTTCATGCCGTGCAGCAGCCCCTCGCTGTGCACAAGAGGAAGCAGACTCCATACAGCCGCGTCCCAAGGTGGCTTTAAAGTTTGGGTTTTTATGGTTCGAGTTGCTCTGAAGCAGCACCCAGTGGTTTGCTCAGGCCCTAAATTACACCTTTTAAACTGAAGTGCATATTGGACCAGTGACATTTATAGGCAGAAAGCATGCAGTCGGACTTCAGTAAACTCCTGCCGTCTAACCATGTTTTCTATTCTTTCTCCATGAACTTCTTCCTCTTCTTGCCATCGCTTGTGTCCTTAAATTTGGTGAAAGACTTTATGAAAATTGTTCTGCACGAAACAAGCAAACACGCTCAGATCCCAAATTACTGTTTTTATGTTGCGTGAGGAAGAATGGCTGCAGGTTTTCCACTGAAGGAGCGTTTTTAGATGCAGCAGGTGAGCTCTGCCTTTGGCGCCACGCCTAATTTCTTATAAAATTGACAGACTTGCTTTTGCAAGACTGATCCTCAACTTGTTTCTTTTTGGTTGAAAACCTTCTGTTGCAACTGGATTCTTCAGGATTCAGTGATTGTGACTTTTAATTGGTCATTTATCCCAAATAGGGGAGAAATGTTCACTGGTTTTCATGTTTGTCGTCATATTAAACAATGTTAAGGTAAATGTCTGAGTCAACTGCACAGTCAAATAAAACGAGCACAGAAAGATACGAGCAATTAGAAAACTCTTAAAAAAGGTTAAAAAATGTATTTAAAAAGTTAAACAAAACTTTCTGCTCGGTGATTGTCAGTCACTCGATGTCTGAAAGTTTTTATATGGAACATAATCAGATTCAGTCCAAAATGTGGGGTTATTATACTATATGATGCATATTATCTTGGTGAGTTTTTGTGAATTAATTTATTATATTCAGGTTGTTTCCATCTGTTGTTCACAAATATTGATCACTGCACACCGCCGCTCTTAATTAAATAAAAGTTTAGATTAAAAATGATCTCTTTCAAACTGAAATTTTTATATTTAACATTGGATTTTCTGTCAATTGTACAATTGCAAGAAATAATTTAATTACACAAATAAAGGCTTAAATTTACTATAATAGTTTGCATGAAACAACAATGGAGTTTTATAAGATTAATAACTGAGACATTTTCAACAAATGATTCCTTACGGCCTCCAAGGTCGAGGTTGTAATTTTTCTTAAAAATGTCAGAATATCAAAGATTTATTATAGTAAATTTATAAGTATCTTCTTGTAAATATGTGAAACTATTCCAGAGATTTTATGTATTTTAAATAAAACATTTGAGTAATAAATGGGGTTGGACACCAGATGGCTCAGATAACGACTCAAAGAAGCAAGTCTCGAGTTGATTTGTGTCTTTAGTAAACACTGAGCCACACAAGCAGCTTTCGACAGACGCCTGATGAATTTCTGTCCAGTCAAATGGCCTTTCCCCCCCGAGCAAAGCAGCCTGGACACAGCCAGTGATTTGCTGCGAGCGGCGAAGCTTCAAGTTTGAGCCACAATGACAATGATAGCTGCTAATGAGACAGAAACGACCGATGGCGACAATTCTCATCTTCAGAAAACAAAATGGTACAAATGCACATTTATTTATTTGAGAGTTTTTAATTTAATTTCTGCTTCTCCTGAAACACAGCAGACACACAGAGGATGTATAAACCCATAAAGTGCATAATTTGAGTGGAGGGCTTGGTTTTCATAAATGAATATTCAGCCAGTGCGAAATGTGTGGCATTGTCCCGGTTCTTGAAAAGGTTCCTGCGGTGGAAACGCAGTCGTTGCCTTTAGGCTGCTGCGAGGGAATCCGAGCAAATGAGAGAAACCGAGATCCAGCATAATTAAGCACCTGCAGCTTCTACAATTAAACCGAATCACATTATTCTTCCCCTCAACCAACCTTAAAACGTCTACAGTGGTGCCTTCACGCCAGCAGAAACGGCATCAGGAATGGCAGGAGAAAGTGTTTTAAGATGGTTGTTTTCTAAATGCACGCTACCTAATTGTGGCTTTCTGGGGAAACGGGGACATCCGTCTAATTAATGCTGGCGACATCATCATGTGTGGGACCTGCGATCCTCGTTACGCCTCAAAGGGCCTCATTTTGCGTCACGGCAAATTCCTCGCTTTAACCTTGACACTTGCAGCCAAACGCAGTTGTAAAAAACATCTCGTGGCGCTCTAATTGGCTCTCAGGATGAGCGAAGTTGCGGTGCAGCCTTGAACTCGTGGATTGTGTCGCTCTGGTTGGCGGCAGGCTGCAGCTCCGTCATGTTGGCTCTGATTTGTTTTGTTCATATCCTGATGGAGGCTTTGTGTGCTTGAGCAGTTATTCCTGCCGGCTTTGGTCGCTGTCCACCTGCAAGGATTTTTGCTCCTACTTTTCTACTTTCGGACAGTTATTATGATGCGTAACCGTGGCAACGGGAGTACTGTTTTTGCTACTGTTAGCAGCTGATTACCAGAGGAGGTGAAGGGGAGGCTTCATGGTTACAGCATCAAAAGGGAGCAGCAAAAGCAGATGAGGTGGATCAGCAGTGCTGGCCCACAAATGATGGTTCTGTTGGTGACAATTGTCATTATTGGTACTATTATTCCGTAGATTTTCTAACTCATTTTGAAACCATTTTGTCTTTGTATTGTAATTTATTTGATAGCCCAGAACATCGAACAGTCACATGACTGCTAACACGGTTTTATTTACGAATTTTTGATAATTATTGACTCAGTAAGTAATATATTTCATTAAATTGAGATAAAGGGTAGGATTAAATAAGTGTTCACTCCTTTCTTCTCCTTTTGAAACAGAAATGTAGTGAAAAACAAATAAATTAGTTCTTGGTTATGTAAGTTGCTCATGTTTTCTCTGTCCTACTTGTTTTTAAAAACTTGTTTGAATAAATAAATCAAATCAGAAATATCCTCTCCGCTGCTTGGCTCTGTGCTGTTGGCAAGTCTTCAGTCTATTGTATCTCAGTCTTCAGTCAGAGGCTTCTTCAGTTTTGTTGCAAGACTGACTGCTACTGGAGGTCCTTACTTCCTACAGCTTAAAAATAAAAACTAAATCCAAATGAAGCTCAGTTGGTGTTACTGTTCTCCTGGTGGAGCCACGTTGCTCCCCAATAGAAAACTAATAATTAATCTAACTCCTCTTCTCCTCCAGCCATTCGCTTCAGTTTTTTTATTTGGTCTCTTATGAATTTTACAAGTGCCTTCAGTCTTTCTTGCTCTGACGCCAGCTGATATGTGCAAAACTTTCATATTCAGGCAAATTTAGCAAAAACTACTTCTATTTATTTTGGTCAAAATTAGTGAATTTATTTTCATAATTCCAATTTGCCCAGTTTTAAGGTTAACGGAAATGCAGCTTGTGTTTTATAGAAATGGCTGCAAGATTGATTGTATTTTCTTTCATGTTGAGGAGAAGCTGCGAACTGAATCAACCTTTCTTTGGATAAATAGTTGTTTTGACTACAATCCACAACGGCTCTTTAAATATAAATGAATTGAAATGAGTTTTGACATGTTATTTCCCTTCAGGATAAAGTATTATTGAACTGAACAATACCTCTATTTGCAGACTTTAAGCTGTTTTGGGTGTTTGCGTGCAGTTTGAACCGTTTGAGGAGGATAGATTTTGTGTATTTTGCTTGTTTGGTCTTCCTGTGTCCCTTGAGAAGTGCTGCTTCAAGACACAACGATCCACCCAACTCAAGTGAAAACAAGTGGGACAGCAGCCTGAGACATGCTTGAAAAGATTCACTGAAGAAACTTTGATACATCTACTTCTGTGCGAATCTGATACTAAAGAACTTTTCCACCTTAAAAAAGATCTGCCAACCTGACATAGGTTTGTGTTATGAATGGCAGGGTGTTTTTCAGCGCTGACTTCCTGATACCGTTATCTGGTCTTTACAGCAGCATGCAGCGTGAATCACAAGTGGACAAGGCTTTATTGTCGAAGCGCTGTGGTTTCCTATCACCTTGAAACACTCGATATCTAACGGGAAGCGATGGCGGCGTCTGAAGGATGCAATCTCAATTCGGGGAAGAAAAGGCTCCCATTTATCATCCTCATTGCCTCAGTCCAGTGGCTTAATATATCAAACATCAGCGCCGTCTGGACTCCAAAACAATCCCCAAACAAGGACTGTGACGGTTCTGGAACACCCAGAACAAACTGAGTGTTAAAAGGCTTGGTGGGCTTATCAGTGTCTTTGTTCCCACCTTGCGTGGTGAGTCAGGCCTCTAGCGCCGCGTCCTCCTGTAAATCTCTCTGTATGTGTGTACACACACACACACACACACACACACACACGGACGGCTGTGGAGCCAGCGAGGGTGTTAAATGTGGAATTAGTTCTGCTGTCAATCACCCTGGTGACAGCGAGAGAAGAGACAACACGCTCCGGCTCGGATAAATCACGTCGCCTGTAGATGGATGCAAACAGACGCGGGAAGGGCTCACAAATTCAGACTGACACTGTCTGGAGGTGGTCAGTGTAATGTAAACAAGAGGGCTGTACGGAGATGCAGACGGGCCGCGGCTTCCCTGGCTTTCCCAAAACAAGATTTGATATTAAATATTTAAACTATTCCAAGTTTCTCTGTTTTTATCTTCCAATTTTTTTAAAGGTGAATTATTATGGTTTCCTTGAAAGGACGAGAATAGGCCTATGGTCTATACAAAACATGTTGGTTTTATTTTTTTCACAAAATTGTTAATGAGATTTTATTCTGGGCTTTTCTTTTAGGGCCTGTTGTCACTTTAAATCCACATCAGTTGCTGTTGACTCGGCCCCCACCTCAGCGTTTACACTCGCACGTGCAAACAGATTCACAATTATGCAACCGTGTATCTTAGAAAAGCATTAGTGCAGCCTTATGCACAGCCAACAAGAATGCAGCAAGTGGTTTCTGGTTGGTAAATCAACGATAAAACACAGTCTACCTTTTCCAGCAACCAGTCAACAGCACATTTAGCAGTAAAACCAGCTCAGCAAACATGCGGGAGCTCAGTTTGGGTTGCTAGGAGTTCATCTGGGGTTGCTAGGTAACGAGGCGGTGCCTGCTCATTTGTGGCGTTTCATTCTGAAGGTTTTTGAAACGGCCCGGTTTCCAGACACCAAGCTGGTTTTATCGGGTGTCTCTTTCTTTGTTTTAAGCTTTCTGGCTGTTTTTTAGAAGCAGCTGAGACCCAACAGCTGCTTCTAAAAATAATACAGAACTATGAACAGTTCTGTATTATGTCCAATGATAATTTTAATGCTTCTCCTTGGATTTTGGCTGCTTTTGAACCAAACAGATGGAAATCTGAGAGTTGATTCTGAAAGAAATGGAGAGGAAAAGAATCAGTTGGTCATAATTTACTGCTCGTACAAACAATTTTTTTTTTTTCAGTATTTTGGAAAGCTTTTGATTAAATGAAACAAAGCTAGAAAAACTGTTCATCAAGACCAGCTTGTGAAGGATGACTATCCTAATGTTGAGCTGATACTTGCATGTGAAACTGGTTTCATCCCAGTCCCAGTCTGACGGATCTGCCCAGCACGTCACGTCTGCATGTGCTGACAATAGTCACCGAAATTATTTTTGCCTTTTTCTCTTAAGTTTTTCTTTTTGTGCAGATCAGGTACCATAGCATTGCTTGAGCTGCATTTTGAGTTGGACAGGACGTGCAAATCTAAAAGGTTTCCTGTCGGTGGTTTGTGGTTATTTTCCTCTTGTGCTATGATTCTGCATGTCAACAACTTTGACGCTTTGCGAGGTTTGTATTTGTGCCTGCATGTTAACTGTGACAGCATTTCTTTCTTTTTTTTTTCTTTTAAATGGGACTTTAAATGGGTGGAAAATTTATAGTCCTGCAGTGTTAAATCAATGACCTTGCAGGATGTAGACAAAGACATGGATGAACAGAGGTGCAGAAAAAGCAAAGCCAAGAGAAGAGATGGTGAAAGGACAGCAGAAGAAACAGACGTGTGCAGAGTTGTAGTCTGGATGTTCAGACGATGCAAACTGAAATGAGAGGAAGTTGGAGGAAGAAAAGATATTGATTCTTTTTTTCTGGCTTGAGGGGAAATTTTCTGAAGCTGAAGATTAAAATTGGATGGCTCCAGGAAGAAATTGTTCAGGCGTACATGGTTGCAGTCCTGGGTAGTTCTGAAGGTGTTTAAATGAGCATAAACATACATGTTTAAAGGTTAATTGGATTACACACAGAGGTAGCAGAGGCAATTTTCCACAATAGCACATTGCAAATCTAATTCAAGAGCTTTAAAAATGTACGGCTGAATCCTGCAAAAGAGCTTTTAGTTGGATGAAAACGTGGACCGAAGCCCGAGAGACCCAAACTGAGCAGAACTTCGTACAATTTGAAACATTAAGTTGAAGATATTTAAAAGATACTTCCTTTTATCTTTGTTTTTTCCCGGTGCCTTTCACACTGTCCTGTTTTTCTGTCTCAGAGAAACTAATCCTGGGTCAATGACTTGAGCTCAGGCACAGACAGAGCTATTAATTATGAACTTTTTTTCTTTCCTGTAGAAAGTTCTGCTGGCTTGGTGCCGCTATGTCTTTTTATGGAACCAGTGACTGTGTGCAAATCTGCTGCCCTTCCTCGAATAACTTTCAACCAAAAGCAATGTTGAATCCATTTCTATTTAAGTTCAAGCCTAGATAAAGTAAATGATTTTATTATGGAGAGTATGGCATGCCTGAGATGCCAACATTTCTTGTTGCTGTCCTCTTTCTTTTCTTTATTTGACCATTTAATGCTGTTTGAAACGTTACAATATAGGGCTAATTACTCACAAAAACGGTTGTGATTTTGAGTGCTGCGCATGTTTTGGCAGGAGTTTGATCAAACAAAAAATTGGAAGTAAAACAGAAAATTAAACAGTAATGAAGACCTTACATTAATTGAAATAAATAAGAAATTTGCCTCACTGTAGAATCCAATAAGTTGGGGAAGTACTTATTATATTATTTGGCAAAGTATTTGCTGCTGATTTTGGCATGATCAGTCCTCCATAAACTGTAATTGTCTATTCTAACTGCTACAGTTTGGAAACACGTTTCCAAATGTGTATTCATTAAGTTTAGCTGCTTGTTTGGGATAAATTCATACTGATTTTATTCAGTACGATACAACGAGGAACGATCTGTCTTATAAATCAGCTCGACTGTCCGCCTGCTTGTATGTTATAATGCTGCAGGAAACTCACTGATTACAAAAATGTCCACAGGTCAGACTTTCAGTTTGGCCCAAGATGCAACACTTTTGTTATTAAACTGCTAACTTTGCACGCAGATCTTTTTGTTTTTTCCTTCATTAACTTATTTGTAACCAGTCCTCCCTGGAGCTTCGTTTCTCAGCTGAACGTATCGAGGTGTTTTGACATCAAACTGCTGGCGGTAAGCCCAACCACTTGTGTAATTTCTAATTAAATTAACAAGCGACACCCTGGGCCAGAAACGCATCAGCCCAGATTTCTGCCAGAAGTGCCGGGCCACTTCTTGGCCAGGGCCTCGCAAAGACATTTAAGGCTGTAATGAAATAAGCATCACCCCGCGGTGTTTCCGCCTGTCGGGACTTATTTTACAGTACTGATTAGCTCGTGTGGCATTACTCCTAACTCGCCGTCCTAATTATGTACATGAGGACCAGATATGTCGAATGTTAGACATAAAGCTGTCCAGCTCTGCCTGAGGACTGAGGGGATATGAGAGCCACGATATCCAATCAGATATTAGCACTTCAGTTGCACAAACAGCTTCCAGAGTTAGATGTTTATCTAAATTCATCCAACTACAATAATTGGTGCAGTTTTGGTTGAGGTGTATTCATAAAACGAAGAGAAAATACCTAAAAGCAAAAATGTGTTAAACTGGAGCTGCAGCTCCAGCTCCAGTCCAACCTTAAAAAGAACTAGTTCAGGCTAAAATGAATCAATTCAATGAAGATGTTTAAAATATTAATGTTCGTAAAGTTGCATGTTTTGGTAAATATGTATACATACATTTATAAATTACGCCTGGTTTTGATCTGGGCAGCCGTCTATCCGTCTCTATGGCGACTGGTTTTTATCAATAACGCTCTGACCTGAGGGTGAAAGTCTAAACAGTCTGTGTCCAGGATGTGTGGGGTCTGCAGAGATGTTTTCTATTGACCCTTTGGAACTACGTCACTTAATCATTCGAGTCACCATGATGGATGTGTTGAACAGTCGACAGAAGATGTTTTCCAAAGTTGTTTTTGTCAGTTTATTCATGGTTTTACATGTTCCAGTCGAGCTGATTTGTTTCTGAGTGTAACACACCTGGTTGGGACTCAGACGATGGTACTTACAGAAGCTTGAAATAATTAGCTTAGGAACCGACACGAACCTCCTCCCTCCTGACATGTTGATCAAATTACTGACTTTGCCTGAATTCATTATTTATGTCACTATCATAAACAACGTTTTCCCTTAAACTGGAACAGCCTTAAAAATGAACATCAGTTTTTTTCATGCATGCTAGGCTACATGACGTTGGGGGATTTGTCTGTTTGCGCAGCCGACCGCGCAGCACAATGTGACCATTTTTAAAGTGAAATCAACTAAATAACGGCAATATTACAGATGCCTGTTTTTAGACCAGCTTTAAAGGAGCACGCTGGTGGTTTTGATGACCGTCATGGCGGAGTGGGCGGAGCTCTGGAGAGTCACGTCACTTTCAGTCAATATTCTGTTCATTTCTGTTTGGTGGATGAGTCAAACCACACAGTGATGGACAAACATGGGCAGTCTGGGAAGACGAATGAAAATCATCTTAGTAGAAAGATGAATTTGAATATGCGTTGACAGACTGTATTTGCATAAGCCCAAGATAGAAGCACGCATTTTTAGAAAAAACCGACTTATAAACTCCTTGTAATTTGACTGACGGGAGAGATCGTCATCAGACTCGAACCGTGTTTTTATGCCTGAAGAATGGGTGAAAGCCAACCTGCAGATTTAGTGCAGCGTGAAATCTATACTGCAGAGTTGCTAGCAGGCTTTAAATGAAATTGACTGGTAGAAAATAAAATTTAGAAAATGCGTAAATGAAATGACAGGAGGCAGAAAAACTCAGGTATTCAGCTCACACTTCAACCATATGGAACAAACACAGCTGTCCGTCCTCGTTTCTCTATTTTCGTTTCTTCACATGACATATTTCCCTGATTTTTTTATTTTTTCTTCTTCCCTCTGTTCTCCATCTCGACTTCTTCTCTGCTCTGAATGTGTCAGATCCTGTTGTGTGGGTGTTGTCACACAGACTGCAGCCAAATCCTTTGCGCTTTCTCTCACACACAGAAACATCCATAGGCTCACAACTGCAGTCGTATCGAGTGTAAATTCTGCTCCGACTTCGTGCTTGGAAATGTGAAAGGACTGCAAGGAGGAGGAAAAGATGCTTGGTCTGAGAAACCTGCTGGGAGAGGAAGGAAAGTAATGAAGGGAAAAGCTATTTTTGTCTCATTTCAGCTCCAAGTTACTGACAAAGCATCTATTTACAACAGTTTCGCTTGAAATATAAGACAACTGTAGCTCTGAGTTCCCCTAGTCGTGAAGTATGATTGTGTAACTGCATTTTGCTTTAGTCTTTGACCATTAGGCAGCTGTATTTGTTCATCCCTCTCAGTGCATGCAGCTCATTATGCTTTTATGAACTGCTGACAGGGCAGAAGGGGAAGGCACAGTGAGAGACAAAAAGGATTCACTGTGAAATAAAGGCCAAGTGGCAGAGAGACGTGGGAGGCAGGACCAGCTGACTCGCTCAGAAACAAGGAGTAATATCTGTTATTAGAGATTTAAGGAGCAGATTGAGTGGAAAGTTGAATGAGATCTCAGAGGGAGAGAGGGAAGACAAAGTTTAAAGATGTAGGAGGTGTTTGAGAAAATGGCTGCTCTGACCTGGAGGTACGATGAGAGTTTGGGAGGAAGATTAATCGTCTCCAACTCATCTGGAAATTTATCTTCAGCTCATAGGACGTAGTTTTGGTTAAAAAAAAAAAAATCTGCTTGGATTACAGGTAATGGCATCTTTGGCTTCAGAGAAACAAATGTTGGTTCTACTTGGTGGCGACTTCCTTTGAGAACAATGGGTTTGCATGTGAAACGAACTGAAAAGCAACATCTCCCAATGAGCAGCTGCTAGCAGCAGTTAGCATTTTGCTAAATTAAACAAAGCTAAAATCGACGACACTAACAACAGTTGAAGACAAACACAAAACGTAGCAGTGCACATCAGTTACCAACGGTGACAGAAAAAAAAAGGGGGCGGAGCTGTCAGTTCCTGGTTGCTATGGTAACCACCAACTGCCAATAAATGGAGAAACAACCTGACTACACAAAATGAGTTCAACGAATAAATAAACACATTCACAATACTGCTAAAATAAAACGCTGTAACACCTGTATAAGCTAAGAACATCACACAGACGAATGTTGTATGTAAACAGCAGTTATAAAGTGCCAACAGAACCAGACTGGAAGAATCTCCAGCAGAGCCAGGCGTTCTATGAGCAACCGTCTGCCTCGACTGGCTGCGAGTACGGAGCCACATTGCTGCCAAGAGAAAGAAGGTGGTGGATATAGAGTAAAACAGAGATCCTCCATCAACATTGGCTGCTTTCTCATGCCAACGTTTGAAAAGGTTTCCGTTTTAAATCTGCAAAAAATGTCCGTAGCAATGCTGCAGGTAAAAAGTATGAGAAGTTTTTTACTACTATGAGAACAAAATTGTTGGATTGTGTGATATGAAAGTTGTCAAATTAGAAGAATAAAGTAGTAATTTTATGAGAACTCCTAGTTTTCCCAAATACTTTATCTTTTAATCGTTTCAGGACTTTGAAACGATTTATTTCAAAGAACGAACCACATGGACCTGCTGAGCTGGTTAAATCAGATTTGAATAAATTTAGTGAAACTTTTTTTTTCTTTTGGTAAAATATTTTTATTCTGCTAGAATTGTGGGCAGATTTTTATCATGTTTATTTTTTTAATAGAGAAAGTGTTGGCACTTTGAGTAGCATATGTGGAGCCTCCTGCACAACAAACAAGAATGTACCAAGTATTTTCTGAATCCAGCAGCCATAGGTTTCCTTTAATGTGATCATGGCAAATATTCAGTGCTGGTAACATAATTGCATGCAGTTGCAGCTTTTTCTCTGCTTTTGACTTTAAAGAATTGTTTTGTAATTTTGCTGCTACCAGGTCTTTTGGAAACCTCACTGGTGATGCACAAAAATAGATTATTCCCAGTTTCCATTTGGAAAACAATATAAAAACTATATATTCTAGTTCTCTCCTCTGCATTTCAATCAGTTACTTTCCATTTGGAGCCGAGATCATGTCAGGTTTTGAAGCTAATTAGCTTCACTCGTCAATAATAGGATTAAACTTCAACTGAAATGCATCTTTACTCACATAATCACTCAAAAATGGCTTTAAAACATTATTTTCAGGACCTTAGAAGGAAAATGTAATTTGGGCCTGAGGCTTGATAGCTTAGACGAATGTACTCAAGTGTTTTTAAAAGAAAGACTATTAAACCTTCATCACTTTGAGCTTTGGAGAAAGGAAGATTGGTAAAAGAGAGATTCTCTATATTTAGGCTGTAATATGTTTAAGAGCCTCCTCTCTATTTGAGTTATTTAGTAAAAATTTATTCTCTTGGGTCTTTTGAGTCACTTTAATTTGTGTCTCAAGGCTCAAACATTTATCTTCTCATGCATTAATATTATATATTATTGTAGTTTTCATCATTTTCCATAATGACTTTCCAATTATGAGCTGTTGCTGACATTATTGAAGTTATTTGACGTCTGCATGACGTGCTGGTGGCGGATGCACTTAGAAGGAGGAATAAAACGATACTGGAAATATTTCCCAGGGAAAGCATTGATAAAACATGTCAGTTTCTTTGCTGACAGTGAATCAGCCTGCAGGAAGTGCCCTGCGTTATTTTGGCCTTTCCCGCTCACCGTCTCCTCAGTACGGCGAAAGTTATCGCTGCACTTTGCGGTCGTTTCTCTCTTTTTTTCTTCTTCTAAAGTAATTGATGGCACCCATCAGATTTTATGAGCCCGCTGTGCCGTGTTCAAATGTGAACCGTAAAATCCTGCCGGGTGTTTTCTGATTTTGAAATCTGTCACTGTTGCTTTTCATTTCGCTCCTCGGTGTGCTTCCAGTTTATGGTTGCGTTGTTTCCCCTCCATGCAACGCTGCCATTACGCTGCTGCTCTCGCCGCTGCTCTCGCCGCTTCCACCCAGGTCACTCCATTTCTTGCTAATGCGAGGGGAAATGAGGACATAAATATTTCTAGACGCAACACAGTTGATGTGAAGTCCCCTTGAAATTGTTTGTTCACGGAAACATTATGGCTGATTTGTTATTGAAAGCGTGAGATGGATGCAGGAGAGCCTCTAGAAATCAGTTTATGACCAAATGCAATGAATCTTGTTTTGCTGTGACTTTTCTTTAGCCGCCGTCTTACAAATAGTTTCAATGGACTAGCAGGAAAACTTTGATTTCAGCATTTTCCAATTTTCAGAAAAGTTACTTTTTTATTCCTCGTTCTGTCTAAAAAGTCTAATGTGGATTTCTGAAAGTAAATGGACTTTCTGTTCTTTGGTTTTGAGGTATTGGAAAACATGAAACTACATCTTTTTTTTATGTCCTGCACTGCAAAAACACACAGTATTTTTTGTCTACTTTCTAGATTAGATTGAATTGAGACCAACTAACCTAAAAGTAACCTTAGCAAGATATATACACTTGTTTTAAGTAAATAATTTATCAATATTGATGTAAAAGTTCTAGTTCCAGTTGTTTAACTTATAACAAGGAGAAAATGTTTAGTTATAAGTAAATGTATCCGACTGTGGAACTAGTAGTTTTTTATCAGTATTAAGGAATTATTTACTTGTTGACAAAGGTTACTTTTCACATAGTCATGTTGGTCTGGATTGCATTTTCTCTTAAACAAATAAATTATTTAAATCAGATTATTTCTAGTATTTAAATACTTTTCCCCAGGCCTGTATTTTGCTCCATTTTGTCCTCTTTTCTTCGTTTTTACTGATTCTTTAAGTGTGCAGGTGCACTTTAGCTTCCCGTCTTTCATCTACTCTTGCATTTCTACTCTATCTGCATATCTACCTTTTTTCCCTTTCAACACTTTCTTCCTTACTTTTTTAATTAAGTTTCCAGAATTTAGGAGAGCTTAAAGCTTAACACCCGTAAAGGTGAAATGTGGGTGACAGTAAAGTTAGCTGTTAGCTCCTTAAGGTGAGGTGGAAAAAGAGAATGGGTTTTTATTTTCTAGTGAGAAGATTCAGGTTATAAAACGAGCGTAATAAAGAACAAAGTTCAGTTTAATTTGGACATTTTTGTTCAAAATGAACTGGTAAAATCAAGCTTATTACTCCATCCATCAGTCCATAGAAATATCAGCCACATTACGGATTTGTTTATAATTTTGGGGAGTTTTGACATGGGAACGTGTGAAACCCACTGAAATAGGGATGTTAAACACTGCTCAAACCTATAAATCACCAGGTTTCAGTCCTGAACCGATCAATAGAGCGTAAATCCAGAGAGAAGAAGCCTCTGCAGGCCGCAGATTTTCAGCAGAGCTCGTTTAATCCCCGTCTCAAATCGCAGACTGGTTAAGAGCGCGCGATGCGACACTAATGACCGGGTTTGTCACCAATTTGGCCGTCAGTCTGAGTTTGGAGAGCTTTCTCCCGTCTCTGTACTCAATCTCAATTAAAGTGAAACGTTCATTTATGTTGATTCTCGTTTAGAACACCGGTTATTTAACTGATAATTGGTATTGATTGTGTTATTGATTGATCTGAGACGGTGTTTGAGTCTTCTCTCTTCAGGGAAAGTTGACCAAACCTGTTTTTTTCCCCCTTATTTTGCTGTTGCTCAGTATTTAAAGGTGACATATAATGTGAAAATTTAGCAAATTTTTATATGTTCCCATTTGAGTCTCTTCTGCTTCTACAAACAGCAGCAGTGCTTAAAAAAAAAAAACAAGCCAGTTCTTTGCAGTAAGGTCATGTTCTTTGGTGTCTGGAAAATGAGCGATTTCAAAAACCTTTTGATGAGTCAGGGCACTGTGCCATTACCTAGCAACCCAAGCCAAGTCCAGCCCCGTTACCTAGCAACCCACGCCAAGTCCAGCCCCAGCGGAACCGCAGCATGCTCGGTCAGCTAGAAGCAGCTGGAAAAGATAAGTGTTTTGTTGTTGAATTACCATCCAGTGCAGTCTTGTTGGTTGTGCAGGAAGCTCTTCTTCTGCTTTTCAAAGATGTCCAGTTGTATAACTGCGCATCTTTTTGCAGCCATTTTCACATGAGTGTAAACAACCTGTCAAAGCAGGCCGGTTCTGTCCTGGAGAGGCTGTGGAGACGACGATGCAAAGAAGGATTCTTCATAAAATCAAGAAAATTATGGACAACTCTGACCATCATTTTCATGAGAGAACAGAGCATCTTCAGTCAGAGGCTTCTTCAGATTCGTTCTTATACAGACTGCTACAGGAGATCTTTCCTACCAGCAGCAATCACTGTTCAGTAACTCTTCGAAGACGCTGAATGAGTTACATTTAATTTCACGTTAGGATCAATTAAGTATTTTTTATTTAATTAAATGTTGAGTTTGGGGATGTGGCCAGCAGCAGCTTAATTGGATTTAAAGCGACAGAGTCCCAAAAACATTTCATTCTGAAAGAATCAAGCAGAAAAATGTAATGATTATGTTTTGTATAGTTTGCGCTGTATAGACCTGATCAGACCTGTTCAAGGAAGCTTTTAAAGATGAAGCTCTTGGTAATAGTTAATGGATATGGAGGAAGTGTGAGGAAGACCTTAATCTTACTCCGAGGCAGAGCTTAGAAGTGGCAGCGTTACTGGAAAGAAATGAGCTTCAGACTCCAAGTTCAGCTGGAATGACGGGACGAATCCAACAAATGGGAAAACGAATGGAGGGGGAACTCTGGTCCTTTCCCATTACAGCTGTGATGAATGCAGCTGCGGTGGGTGCATGCTTGTATTTATGTAGGTTCTGCGTGGGCACGGGTCCGATAAGCGCGCACGGCTGCATGCGTTTGTGTCGGTGTGAGTTTTCCAGCGCTCAGATTGTGAGAGCTCAGCTGCTTCGGTCGCCGCCAGCAGCTGAAGGATTAGCTTGGTGGCAGCGCCGAAATGGAGCTGATCTGTTTGAAAGTGTGTTTATTTTCAGCCGATATTGGCTATGAATCGAATGAAACTTGTGTGTTGCGAATTTGAAAGGGAATTGGATCAGATTACAGAGAATCTTGGCTCCAGATTAACTGCAATCCTAACAAGAGAAGATGGAGATGAAGAGGCGAGAGTTGAAGCGAAACTGTCTAAATCTGAAGAGGATGCAGTTTAGTATAAATTTAATAAAGGTGGGATAACAGTTCCACTAAAATTTCAGCTCCACATGAAGGAATAAATCTTTTATTTATAGGATTTTACAGATCAGAACAAAATGAAACAAAATATTAAATTAAGTTGCCAAAATGGCTGTTTAGTAAAGATTTATCTGGAAAACAGCAGCCACAACTTTGGTAGCCTTGTTTATGTTTCAAGTCTGACTTTTCCAATTATATTTTAGAAAATGGTAATTTTTCAACTTGAATTAAATATTTCCGTGTAATGACAGACTGTCATAACATTTCAAAACCGGGTAAATAAATGAATTCTTTACGCATTTACAGTTAATATTCTTTGCGACTGATTTCTACTTGAAATCCTCTGAAAATGTCTTATGCTGACCTGGCAGCGCAGCGAGGTTAATAACAGCAATAACATTTTATTAAAAATGCATTAAGCCATGTGAATCTGAAAGTCCCTGACATATTGAGCCGAGCCCTCCCACTCGCGTGTTGTCCTACACACATTCAGGTTGGGCTGCTGCTGTTGATTACACCATTGATTTTTGTTCCCTCTGCCCTATGATGCACATCGCACATAAAGCTGCAGAGCTTTGAACCACATTACTCCATCCCTGAACCTTTCATGACCCAGAATGCATTGCCTTCTGGCTGTGCGGCATCGCACGATGGCAGAAAGGGATTAGGTGTGGGGCTTTGTGTGCAGCATGCTGTGAATTATCAATACTGCTCCTCCTCCTCCTCGGATTTGCATATTTAGGTAGGAATGTGGCGGCATGAGCTTTGACGGGAAATCAATTGTTGTTTTTGGCCGGTCCAAGGCTAAGGAAGGATCCACACCTTGGAGTTTAACAGGTCGGTTAGGAATCTGCAAGGCGTAAAAATCTGACGGTCTGCTCTTGCTTTCCGCCCAGTGAAAAATACAAGCTGGATTTTTGGGTGGTGGCTTTGCTGTCGGGGGGGGGAAAAGGTGCATCAGGAAGAAGTTCGACAAACAGTCAAATCAGAGTGTTCGTAATCCTTCCAGCGCTGACAATCCAACCAACTTTGCTGTATCATAATTTTGCGCTGTCTGAAAAATTCCAACGGTTTCTGAAAGGGTAAACGTTGCACTTAACAGCCAATGTCAGGTTATTACGGTAATTTCATCCCCACCATAGCAGGAAGTGAAATTAATTAATGTCCATCATGGATAAGAGCAAATTTGTCGCCAGTTGATGGGTGAAGTTTGTACATTTCTCTAGACGTCGTTCTTCGATGGTCTTAAAAAGTCTCAAAAGTGAGTTAGTGAAACCTGCAGAAACTCTTTGCATGGCAGCGACACAGAGGAATTTTTGACCAACTGGATGGTTTGTTTTCAAAGCTGCCAGGCTGAGTTTCCTTGCTTAGGCCGCTGACCCCGGATACACTGAAGCTGATGGATCGATGGACTTAAAATAAGTCTCTTTGGCTAAAGAAAATGTCCCGTTATCTCAGACGGAAAAGGAGAGAAACTTAGAAAAATCTGTTCAACATGTTTGGAAGACCAGACATCCGACCTTTTCTTTACTGTCTGGGAATAAATTCGGACCCATTTTCTTTTTAAGGCTGTTCTGTTAGTAACATGTTCTGTTACCTAAACACCAGAATAAAATGTTTGTTTTCCTCTTGTATTGGGTAAAGGTACTTATTAAATGTACATACATTGATGTTGTCTATTAGGAATCATAAATGATGAGTTTTTGATTTTAGTTGAACACAGAATCCTAAGATTGTCCATCCTGATAATCGGAGCGTTCTTAAGACTGTTGGAAAAGGTAAATCCAGAAAAAAATCTGCATAATTATCTTGCTGTATGAACCTGGTTTAGGTTGGGATTGACCTTGAGCAGCAGTAGTATCTGATCAACTGGACGATGGATCTTTCAGGTTCTGATTCAGGTTGTTTTCCTCTGGATTAGTTTCAGTTTCTTGAATAAATGTTTGTTTTCAGACTTGACCTATAATCTTGTAAAAGGAAATCTTTAAGACGATTGACCTGAATTTTTTTATTCAGGTCAATTGTTTAATTGAGCAGTGTTGATCTCTAGAAATCATGTCAAGGCAGCTTTTCTGCTTGGAGTCCAGTATGTGGCTGCAAACTGTGGGACATGCACTTCGTTATCGCTTCCTTTTCCGCCTGACTTTGACATGCTGTCGATTCAGCCTCGTTGCTTTCTGTTCAAAGCACCACTCGCTCCGGCGTTGGATAATGTAAACGGAGGCACTATGGCCTGCTTTCTGAAAACGCTTTTGAAAATGTGTGGCAGCATGCATGCAGCATCCCGATGATCTTTCTGCTTTGCCTGCCCAGGGACTCGGCTGCCAGACCTTATAAAACAGTGACCACTCAATCTGTTACAGTGGCTGCCACTTCACTCACCGACTCCGGCTGGGAGAACGAGTTCAAAACGAAGCGACACACTTTGGCGCTCTGTGGGAACCTGCTGAAAATACATGAGGCCGGCCGTGTGCATGCGCGGCGTGCAGTACGCAGAGGTGATTGCTGCGATTCTCTTGAGGTCATTGAGCTTGCATTAATAGCTGCAGAGTAGCTGCTGGGTAATTGCTCAGCACAGGTAGCACTCATGCACAGCCACATGCCAACATCTTAATTGGCTCATTTTCCGTCTTATTTCGTTCCATGTCTGTGCAGAAACAGAGCTGTGTGTGGGAGTCTCTTTATTGTTTATACTTGCACTTTCTAGTCTATTTTGCTGTGTTGTGTGGATGTGTGCTCATAATTTAAACTGTTTTTATTTCTTTAGAGAGGAGTTGTGCATGTAAATCCATGTAATGAGAACTGGCTTGTCTGAGCAGAGAAACCTCAGCTCAGTATAAATATTTTTATTCAGATAATTTCCCTCTAGTTTACAGGAATATTTATACATGCGTAGAACTTGTGGGCGTTTACAAGGTGTTATTCATTTCTGCTTGGCAAGCTAATTTATTTGAAAGGTACTTATTACAAGAAAATATTTGTTTTCTTGTTTATGCATTTTAAATTGAGCACCAAGTAAAAGAAATATTTTTTGGGGGGTGGAAAGAAACTGCATCATTCAGTGAGAGATTCAGATTCACTGTGGAAATATGTTGTGCACCAGAAAGTGTTCTCCAATTATCGAGGGATCACACTTCTCAGACTCTCCGGGAAAATGTACTCTAGGACAAGAGTGTCAAACTCGTTTCTTCAGGAAACTGCAGCTTTTCTTGTCCCTGATTCAACACATTTAATTTAAATCCCTGAATTTCACCTTTTAGAGTCCTGCTAATGATCTAATTATTTTATCCAGGTCATTTTAAAGCATTGGCCATTGAGGTCTGGTGGCTCAAACGTCCCTTGATGAGCATTTAAAGGTGTTGATTTGTGGCTCTGGAGAAAACTCAAGTCTGTCTTCCTGGAGGCAATTTGTAGACGGTGTTGTCAGTGTGTGCATCGTGGATTTTCTTTAGAGACATCAGTTCCTGTGTCTGCATACTCCACACTTGTTCCCATTAGCTGGACTGGACCACAGGAGAGTCTGAAGCTTTGGTTTCTAACAAACAAAGGTGATGGAGTTGGATGCCAGACTTAGATTGTTTTACTACTAAACATATATAGGATAAGCTAACCACTGGCTGGCCTTCCTTTTTCTTTATTTAAAAAAAAATCTGCTCAGACTAGGTAAGATAATTTCATGTATATAACACATTCTCAGCAACAAAGCAGTTCTAAGTGCTTTACATGAATTAGAAGCAAAATACAAATGGTTTCCCCATGTTTAATAAGAATAAGTAGTCCATGATTTATAAGCTAATAGGGTTTTCTCTGGATCTTAAGTTTGTTCTGGATTAGAGGCGTATAAAACTCAGTGTCGGTTCCAGTTGTTCTGGGTTGAGTTCTGGATTTGTTGGGCTGAATGACGCGGCTGAAAAACATAACACGATATGAGCGTTTCATATCAGTTGATAGATAATTATTGATAGATAATTATTGATTAGGTTTTTGTTGTTTTTAAATATCTGAAATATTTTCAATCTGGTGGCCTCTCCTGTTTTAGTCAAAGTTTTCACTTTATGCCGTTTTTTTGTTTTTAAAACAGTTATGAGAACTTTAAACTGCTGCTGTTGCAGTCACTGAGCAGGGTGTTGCTAGGTAACCAAAGAGTGAGTTGCTAGGTAAACAGATTGAGTTGCTAGGTAACCAAAGAGTGAGTGAGTCAGTTGATTCCACCAACCGCATAGTATTCTAGCTAAAGCCAGAATACTGTGCGGTTCTGGATCAGAGTTCAGTGAATATTCAACATATAAAACATGTCAGATGTATTATTGATTGATATTGATCACCTGTCTTCTGGGACAGATGTGGCTATTGATTTATTGTCCAGCCTTTCGTCAGACCATTTAAAAACCCTCCACTATTTTAGAGTGAACATTTTAAAGTGAGGTGCATGAAAAATTCAGAGGTAACTTAAATATGCCTGCAGCCTTCTTATGGAAAACGTTTTACTTCTTTCTGTCCTACTATTTTGCAGCTGATGTGTCAGGCTGGGTGACAAACATGTCTAACATTTTAAAAAATCGGTGCATCAGCAGGTTTTAATCAGATCAAAATCGACTAGTTTTGGACTTTCTTGGAGGCACATCCTGTTTCTGTGCTTTAGATTTGATGCATTTCTTCCTCTGCCCCTCTAAAACACCCGACACCGAGTCAGTTGCCAGCTTCGATTTTCTGGAGTTTAAGCTAAAGGTCTTTTTGTGTCTCCAATCAATCGCTGGCTTTTCTTCATTTGTCTTCACTTTTATGCCTGACGGATGGAAATCAAAGCAATCCTGAGGGTGTTGGGCTTTTTTTTTTTTTTTTTTTTTTCCTGTTTGAGGAGTTAAGAGGCATTTTCTGGGAACTGGATTGACAGAAGTGGTTGAGATTTCTTCATTTCCGTGCATTTTGATGAAGAGAAAAACAAAAATTACACACAAACATTTTTGAGTATGGCATCATTTCCCCTGTGGCCCCTCTGGATGAATTAGATTTGGTCTTTTGCAGCTTCCTTCCTTCTTGCTATCAAATCGATTCAGTTTGAAACCTTTCTGCCCCCAAATAGTAACTTGACATCTGTTCTAGCAGAAATAAACGGTTACTTTGAAACCGTTGCATGGCTTCAGTTTACTTTATATCACAGAACAGCAGCTTTGGTCCTCATTAGAAATATGGTAACATTTTATTTGCAGGTTTTGCACAGAAGAGACATTCTGCATACCAAACCTATTAAAGCACTTATAGATTAGCAGCTATTCATGGCATTTTGAGGCACAGGTTCATAAACATTTTTCTTTTTAAAGAGTTGTTGTGCTGGAAAGCTACAGTTGTTGGTTGTTAGGTTTTAATTGGGCAGGAAATAACCGCAGTGTGTTTAGTGTGTATCGATTCAGATGGCATAGATTACAAATAAACCCTACACTAGTTGTAGTAAGTATTACATGTGAAACCTTTTACTTTGGGTATTGAACCATCCCAGGCTGATGTTTTTAGACAAAACTCATCATATGCCATTTACACTGTGACCCAGAAGAGAATGAATAAACTCAAGGTTTCCCTCTGAAACCTGCGAAGCCCGGTGGTTGTGCTGCCAGCTTACCGTCTTGTTTTTTTAAAAATGTTTAGTTAGAAGTAGAAACGAGTCAGTTCTGCATTATTGCTTGAAACTTTAACTTAAGTATACATCTGGATATTTTTGGGGTATGCTTTTATACTTTAGCATATAACCTATGGGGCACATTGTGCTTCAAATTGGATTTAAGAAAACATAAGATCAGTTAAAACAAAAGAGTCTAAAATGATGACACCACAAACCATGATGTTGAAAGAGCCATTTCCCTTCTCCATCTGCACTGAAAATATTATTTTAATTGTATAATCAGCATGGTAATTGTAATTTTTGTAAAAAAAAAAAAATATATATATATATATATATATAAACAAAAGAACAGCAATAATCCGTGCCTCTTAAAAATGCTGCACAGACATTTCATGCACCGTGTTTTACAGCTATGATCGTCTGATTCCACTCAGCATTTTGTTGTCAAGGTTCACTGGATTAGCAGCTTGATTTGCTGTCTTACATCTGCTGCTGTTCTGCTGCACACTCAGTCCTCTGCAGGAAGTATTTATCTCCTGTCTCAACATGTTTAAGGATTCCTGAACAGATTTAGTTTTTCTGCTGTCATCAGTTCAAACAACGTTGTCTTTGTAGACTCAAAAGATTCTCATATCTGAGGCCTTTGATTGGGATAATCTAATTTTCTCTGAATGGGTTTTCTGTAGGTCAGATCTCAAACATGAGTTGTTCTTTATTCCTGTTAAATTAAATGTACTGAAAACTGGAACTTTTTTTTATGTAAAAAACAACAGCATGGCTGCAGTAGGGGAATATGATTAAAACAGTGATAAATTGGGATTTTCTTCATTTTCTGTTGGATTCAAACTCTAAGAACCTTTTTCTGCTTTTAGATTGAAGCCAAAAATTTGAGTCAGAAGTTAAGAGCAAAAGCAGATTCTCATCTTGTAAGATGAAATAATGCTTATTAAAATCTTGCTTAAGCTGGACTTATGGGTTATATTGATGCTAACACATCAAGCTAACGGGTTAGCATTAGATTGACCCTTCAGTGTAAGGTTTACACTAAAGTAAACCTTTTAGTGATTAAATAAGGTTCACTATTACACCTAAAAACAACTGTTTATCTTCCTTTTTTTTGTTTTTCAGGTGTGAAAATGAGAGAAAACGATTATTAAATATAGAAAATTAATCCAGGAAGCAGTCAAAAACCTAATTGTAACTGGGGAAAAATTTTGCTCACCATTTAGCGGGTCCAGAAAACATGTGGAAGAAGTTGCTCTAATCAAACCAAAATGCAACTTTTTGGAGCAGAAAATTAAATGTGAGATAAAACACGGAGGTGGCAGCATCATGCAACTGCAATGCATTTCATGGAGTGACGGATATTATCAAACACAGAACAATCCTGGAAGAGAAGAGTTTCATTTTCCTTCCCTGTCATAATTGCTGTTACGTGGGACAGATTTTTATTATTTTTTTTTGCCAGTTTCTGGTACTTTATCGTGTTCATGAAGCAACGGTCAATAAAATGGCGATTAAAGTCCACAAGACGACTGCTGAGAACAAGCAGCTCTGTAATAATTGTGTTGAAGTTTTAATAGAAGTAGTTCAATAAAGCAGCGTCTCTTCATAATATATGGCAGAGTCATAAGTGCAATAATTTTTCTGGGCCCCATCCGCATCACTTCCCATCAGTTACGTAAGGTATCACCGTCACTGGATGGCGAGACGAATCCCTGCGTATTTATTGTACCTGCCTTCGATTGTGAATCTAATTGCATTTATTGAGCCGAGAGGTGGGGGGAGAAATTGCCTTTTGACGGCGAGATTCCAGTTACTCCTCCTTGATTAATGATGTAATTTGTCATTACATGGAGATGATGAAAAGTGGCCTTTCTCGCTACACAAATAAAGCGCACGGCTCATTCTTTACCCATTTCATATGGCGATGTTCGCCTAGCGTGGAGTTTTTTTTTATTTTTCGTTCCTTTAGTTTCATGGTTCATTAAGATGAGTGAGTGCTGCCTCTTCATTGTTTACACAGCTAATACTAACAGTATTAGTTGAGTAATTTACGGCGGTAAAACTGTCATGTTTTGTTGTTGTCTTTGTCCCGCAGGTGGGATACGAGAACGCGGGAACCGTGGAGTTCCTGGTGGACAAACATGGAAAACACTACTTCATTGAGGTCAACTCCCGGCTCCAGGTCGAACACACGGTCACCGAGGAAATCACGGAGTAAGTGGCAGATGTTAGCAAGGACAGCTTTACGCTGCCGGGCAGCTGCGTAATTGTGGCGGTTGTCATTTTGCACGAGCGCCTGGTTGGTGTTGTTTTTCTGCCCGACAGGTGCGCCGCTTCAAGGTTGGAAGGTTTCCATTCTGCGAATTTGCAGGATTTGTGATTTAAAACTAGGGAAAGTGCAGAGTCGTGAGCAGACTCAACGTAATGCACGTCAAACAAGAACAGAAAAAGAGAGATGAGGAGGTGCACAGGACGAAAACAAAAGAAAGGACTGACGAGTGTAGAGGAAAATTTAGTTTGGATTTGGGAGGCCGAACAAAAAGGCCTGAGAAGCTGAAACCTGGGGTCAGATTGGGTGAGAAACAACAGGAAGCATAATGGAAGTTATAAATAGCTCCCTGCTCCGCTGACGATCTGTGCGATTTGCTCGGCTCAGACGACACAGATGGGTCTCAGGCTGGTTCAGAAGATGAAAACACAAACACAGAAAGCGCCTCAAGTTTATCCCACAACCATGAATCTCTGCTCATCGTTGAACATTAAGGTTTTGCAATTAATTCATAACTCAAACGTCAAAACACTTTGGTACCATTTCATGTTAAGAAAATGACGTCAATGAAACAATTACAATATTTTATCCAAAACCTCAAGACATTAAAATGATTAATTAAATGGATTTGATTGAATTTAAGGCCTTAAATGGCTTGAAAACTGAATCTCAGCTGCATAAAAAATTCATTAGTTAAAAAAAAAAGTGTTCAGTGGTTCTGAGTTGTTCTGCTGGACTCGCTCATTGGGAAATTTATGAATTACTTGTGGGACCAATTCGGTATTTCCTTTTCTAACGGGTTGGTAAAACCTGAGCAGCTGAGAAAATGGGTCAAAGGCAAATCCAGCTGAAGAAAAACCTGATAGTTTATTCATTTGCTTTCAGTGGCATTAAAACAAAACTTATGCACTTTATGCAAAAGTTTTACACTTTAGTCATCAAAATTCATTAACGGATTCCTGCAGAAATCCTTAGTAATGCCAGACTTAGGCTTTAATATGCAAAAAACCCCAAACATCTGTGCCTTCAGGATTTATGCTGGTCATCATTAAGCAATTTGTTTCCATGGAGAAGAAATTGCAGTTGATATTGCTGCATCAAAAGATTGCATTGATGCAAATGTGACAAGGTTGTTTGACAAGAAGATGGAAATTTCCTGCTTATTGATGCTGTTGAACTGTGATTGGTGACTTTTGTGTTTACAGAATCAGATTTTTAACATGATTTTTACCAAGGAGACAAACAAATGCAGTGGATTCAAAGTTAATCCACTTTCCCATTGTTGGTGGATGCAGCATGAAGGCAGGGAGACCCTCCAGCTGTGCTGTCGTTCGTTTCCCCACACACTCCTTTCACATTAGGATCAAATGTGACTGAAACAAACTAAGTTGAAAGTGTAAAAACAACAGATGTGAAACAAAAAGACACATAAATGTAAACAAAAACTGTTTTGAATCTGGAAACAAAAAATAAAATAAAAAATGTGATTGATTGACAAGCGAGGTTTTGCAAGTTTAAAACATTGCATTAAGCTTAAAATAACTCTTTACTTGTAGTTCCACAAGTGGGAAGAAATTAAAAATAATACATGATGCACACTAATTGCACATTATAAATCGAACATTCACCGCGTAATAACAGTAATAATAATATTCCACACTGCCGATTTCACATGTTGCTCAGAAATTACTGCAAATTACTGCAAAACGCCGTGGCGTATTGCATGTGTTTTAACATAGTGCTGACTGCTGAAGGAGGAACAGCTTATCCTGATTTCTCTCGTCCTTCCTGATAACTCTGCCTGTGAATTATTTTTAAAGCGACAGTTTTTATAGTTATATTTACATTATTGACATTTTAACTGGATTACTACTAACCTAAGGACTGGGGGATTTTCTTACTTTTATTTTTATTTTTACCTACTTTTCTTTACCTCCAAGCTAAACCAAGGCAAAATGCCTCCGGCTGACCCCAAGGACATGAGCAGTATTTTACAACGACTTCAGTCTATAGAAATGAAGATCAAACTGCTGGAGGTGAACTTTGAGATCAACGCTGCCTATGGAAATGAGACGACCCTTCCTCAAATCAACGAAGAGGTCGTGCGCCCTGAACCGAGCAGCTCACCCTGGAATGCTCTGGGTGCCAAGCCGAAACGGGAGTCTCGCACTGCGGATCCGATGAGACGACTATCAGGGAGAACCCCGCACCTGGACGAATCAGCGTGGCCGGCTCTGAGCCGAAACCCACCTTCAACCTCAACACCTGCTCCGCCAAAGAAAGATAAACAATCAGCTGCAACCAAAACGCCTCCACCGACCCCGCTCCCAGAGACAAAGCAACCTGCAAGAGCCTCAAAACATTCTGACTCTGTGGGAATCCCACTTAAAAACAGATTTTCTGCACTCCAGCCTGAGCCTCTGAGTGAAACTTCGCCTTCAAATATCAACAGTGAGGCAAGACCAACACATCGATCCCCCAAAGCTCCAAAGGACAAAGCGACCACCAGGAAAACTAAAGGTATCCCAAAAGTGCTTATTGTTGGAGATGAGGCAGTAAAGGGAATCAGTGATGTTTGCAATCCCAGGAAAACAAGAGTGATGTATTTTCCTGGTGACACTGTGTCTGATTTAACCAACAAACTGCTCTCTAACCACCGATCAGCCAGATATTGAGACTTTAGTTGTGCATGTCGGAGCCAACGACCTGGCAAAACAAAAGTCTGAGATTCTGAAAAAGGACTTTAACATTCTTCTGGACACTATGGGAAAACTGAAAATGAAGTCATTTCTCAGTGGTCCAATTCCATCACCTCAATGGAGAGACGAAAAACACTCCAGGCTGCTCACGATCAACAAATGGCTGATTAAAACCTGCTCTACCAGCCCAGTGACCTTCATCGATAACCTCTGGATCTATTGGCAGCGCTTTCACCCTTTTGGAAGAGGGGGACGCAATCTTAATAAACATGGGACAAAGCTACTCACTGCAAACCTTTTCTATTTTATCAACAAGGACAGCAACAGGATCATCGCGTCAGAAGAACAAGCTCAAGGATGTCTGACTAGGATGCAACGCTCCCCGGATCAGGAACACGACATTCCAAAACAAGCTGATAAATCGACTGGAGACGGAGCGACTGCTTCCCTCCCTCCCCCCTCCCCCTCTCTGCTCCTCCAATCATTCCCAGGATTCAATAGACACCAATGAAGAAATGTCTTCCGGACCAGAGTTTCTTAAATTTACAGATGGAATGAATCAACAGGTTTGCCTCTGCACGTATCTCCTTAGCGCTCAGCAGCAGACCTCACTTCATTTAAGCCACCTGCCCCTGACCTTCCAGAGGATCCATCACTCTGTGATGATGACCTCTGTGTTTCTGAGGTCTGAGGCTGGGGACCAGATATTATCTCTACACCCGTCTTCCTCCAGAATGCATCTGGCCCCCTGGAAATGCAGAACAGGACATTACCTCTCTGGATCACTACAAGAAAATTTACAAAAATAGGAATATGAAATACAGCGGTCCTAATTCGAACCTCAGAGTGATTCCCTGCCTAAAGGAGCCTCAGACTGAAAATCGTTTGGCCTCCAAGTCACTTAAAGTAGCACTTTTAAATACCAGATCACTCTGTGCTAAAGCTCTGTTAATTAATGATTTCATCACTGAGTATAATGTTGACGTTATGTTTTTGACAGAAACATGGTTGAATGACGATAATGATCAAATTGTACTAATTGAATCAGCGCCTCCTAACTACAATTTTTTAAGTGAGAATAGAAAACATAAAAAAGGAGGAGGCGTGGCTTCTATATTTAAAAATACCATAAACTGTAGTAAAATCTCTTTGGGTCATTTCAGTTCTTTTGAGTATCTTGGAATTCAGGTTAAAGGTTACAAACGAACTTTGACACTAACTTTATACAAAACTCCAACATACGTGGAAAATTTCTTTACTGACTTGAATGATCTTCTATCTCTCATATGCATTGATTATGATTGTTTAATAATTGTTGGTGATTTCAACATTCATGTGGACAAACCCCAAGACAGAGGAGCAAAAAAGCTCTCTGATATTTTAGAAAATTTTGGTTTAACACAACATGTCAAACAAGCAACACACACTCAAGGTCACACACTGGACCTGGTTATCAGTAAGGGTGTGAATATTTCCAATGTCTCTGTAACTGATGTCGCACTGTCGGATCACTTTGCTGTTATCTTTGAAGGCTCTTTATTCTTTGACCCACTTGAACAAACATCTACTGTCACAAAACGTTCCTTCACAGAAATCACAGTAGAAACATTTAATCAAATCTACTCTTCTTCCTCACCCTTAAGCTGTAATAATGTAGATAAGTTGGTAGATGATTTTCAGTCTAAAGTTTCATATATCATTTATTCCATTGCCCCAATTAAAGTAAAGGTTGTGACTGGCAGGAAGAAATCTCCATGGAGAAATGCACAAACAGTTCGATCTGCAAGACAACTCTGCCGCAGGGCAGAACGAAAAATGGCGTAAAACTCAACTTCACGTTCATTGTGACATCTATAAAGAAAGACTACGTAACTATCTCTCAACACTAAAACATGCAAGGGAGGCTTTCTTTGCAGATGTCATAAGCAAAAACATTAACAATGCTCGAGCTTTATTTGCAACAGTTGACAGGCTCACAAACCCTCCTATGACGTTACCACCTGAACTCCAATCTAATACTGCCTGTAATAAGTTTTCTGACTTCTTTTCAGAGAAAATTTAAAAAATCTGAGGATTAATCTGCACATCAACTCTACAGCCAGAACCACTGCTGAACCCAAACAAAACTAATACAGGAAAAATGACCCATTTTCAACCACTTAATTATAAAACCCTAGAAGAAATTATAAGTCAATTAAGTTCAAGCTCCTGCTGTCTGGATGTTTTACCCACACATTTCTTTAAGAAAGTTCTGCCTATTATTGCTAAAGTTCTGATTCAAATAGTAAACTCATCACTCACATCAGGCGTTTTCCCCAGGCTTTGAAAACAGCAGTTATCAAACCACTGCTAAAAAAGAACAATCTGGACAAATCACTACTGCAGAACTACAGGCCGACCTCTGACCTCCCATTCATCAGCAAAATTATTGAAAAAAAATGTGTGTAAACAATTAAATAGTTTCCTCATGATGACCAACTGCTTTGACTCTTTCCAATCTGGTTTTCGTGCTCACCACAGCACGGAGACTGGCCTAGTCAAAGTATTCAATGACATCCATATAAATACGGACTGTGGGAGAACCACGGTGTTGGTTCTGTTGGACCTCAGTGCAGCTTTTCACACTGTCGACCATGACATATTACTGGTCGAGTGGAGAGTTGGGTTGGACTCTCCGGTTCGGTGCTCGACTGGTTTGAATCTTACATAAAGAACAGGGATTTCTTTGTTTCAATTGGAAACTTCTCGTCAAAGAGGTCAAAGGTCACATGTGGGGTACCCCAAGGTTCAATCCTAGGACCCCTCTTATTCAATATTTATATGCTCCCACTAGCTCAGGTTATAACAGGAAATAATATTAGCTACCATAACTATGCAGATGACACAGAGCTCTACATTACGATGTCACCAGGTGACTCTGAACCCATCCAATCACTGAATAAATGCTTAGAACAGATAAATGTGTAGATGTGCCAAAACTTTCTCCAACTGAACAAAAACAAAACTGAAGTCATTATTCTTGAGGAACGATCTAGAGTCAATGCACAGCTTCAGTTATTACAACTAAAAACTAGCGATCAGCCCGAAACCTGGGACTAGTGATGGACTCGGACTTGAACCTCCAGAGCCACATAAAGACAGTAACAAAATCGGCCTTCTATCACCTGAAGAACATCTCCAGGATTAGAGGACTAATGTCTCAGCCAGATCTGGAGAAACTCATCCATGCGTTTATCTTTAGTCGCATTGATTATTGTAACAGCGTCTTCACAGGCCTGTCCAACCAATCAATCAAACAGCTGCAGCTGATCCAGAAGCTGCTGCTCGCGTTCTCACTAGAACCAGGAAGATAGAGACATAACACCAGTTTTAAAGTCCCTCCACTGGCTCCCTGTAGCTCAAAGAATAGATTTTAAAATACTGTTGTTAGTTTACAAATCACTGAACGGTTTAGCACCACAATACATTAAAGATCTGCTGTTGTTATATCAACCTGCCAGACCTCTCAGGTCTTCTGGTTCTGGTCTGCTCTGCATCCCCCAGAACCAGAACCAAAAAGAGGAGAAGCAGCTTTCAGCATCTATGGACCAAAAAATTTGGAACAAACTACCAGAAAACTGTAAAACAGCGGAAACCCTGACTTCCTTTAAATCTCAACTAAAAACACACCTGTTTAGAACTGTATTTGAAATGTAATATGTATGGATTTGTATTTGGATTTGCATTTGTGGATATGTATGTAAGTTGTAGGTTGAGACCTTTTCCTGTTGTGGGCAACGGGGCCCGGCGAATACCCGTGGTTAAACGGACGGCGGAGTCCGGCGGTAACAGGCGCTTAAATTCCGTGTTTTTATTTCATTTTATTTTATTTCATTTTATTCTGTTACATGACTTTGTGTTTTATGTTTATGATGTAAAGCACTTTGAAATGCCTTGTAGCTGAAATGTGCTATACAAATAAAATTTGATTGATTGATTGATTGTGTCAGCCTGTGTGTGAGCGGCCAGCTTGCTGTGGCGTCTGGCGCTAAAGGAGCGGTTCGGCGCCATCAGAGTTCCCTGCATGGGGTGGGAGACGCTGGGCAACAGGGATGGATGACAGCTTAGCCGGCATCTTCCTGTCACACACCGTAAAACTACTGTTTTCAAAACAGCAATACTTACGACGCTTTTCTGGCTACACAATCCAAACTCATCGCATCCATTTCTTTTCTGAATCCTCCAAATTAGCTGGACAAGAAATCAATGACAATATAATATCAATAGATGACGCGACTGATAACGCACAGCATTCTGGGGGATGTAGGCAGAGGAAAGACTTCAGAATCAACTAACTCTCTCACTCTTTGGTTACCTAGCAACAACTGAGCAACTCTTTGGTTACTTAGCAACCTGTTGAGTAACTTGCACAGCAGGAGTTTAAGGTTTCACCTCTTTGCCTCATAACTGCTTCAAAATGTATTTTTTTAAATATACATTATGGATTAAAAACGGGATGAAACAGGAACAGTCATTCCTCCAATTTAGTGATATTTCACATATTTAAAAGCAAAAAATCTAATCAGTTATCAATATTGACTGATGTGTAACGCTCAGATTGTGATGCATTTTTTTTAGCCACATCATCCAGCTGTTGACTTTTAAAAAAAATATTTTATTTGCACTGAAGTGAATTTTAAAAAGTTGTGTCTGTGTGTTTTAGTTTTGTATACCGTACAATAATTGGCGAGATCTCCCTTGATCAAGAAAGTTTACCTGAAGGGACTTCTAGGCAAAAATAATAGTAAAATGAACATGATAAATGAGTAAAATTAAATGCTCTGACTTTGTCCTTGATAAAACGCAGTGGGACAAAAACACCATCAAATGACAGGACTCCCCAAATCATCACAAACTGTGGAAACTTCCCACTGGTCTGGAAGCCGTGTGGTTTCTGCGATTGATTTTCAGACTAAATGCATGAAATTAATTCCTCCACTGTTAAAATTTAAAAATTTTGAGTTAAATTACTGAAGATGCAGCATGTATCTGGCCAAATGTTGCATGAACAAAATAAGTACCTGGCACTCACAGCACGTTAGCTTATCAAATATTTCATCCAAGTGTTTTTTGATAGTGATTCAACTCAGTGTGCAGCTCTAGTTATAAAACGTCAGCATTGATTTTCTATTTATTCATTTATTTTTTTACTGAATTTGGTTTCAAACCTTGGGCAAGATGTTTGGTTTTTGACAGAAAAACTGGGCATTAACAAATTCAGGTGGGAATATTTGTTGCCTGAAGGTTTAAATGAAGGAGTGCAGTCTGGGTAAAGAGGCCAACAGGGCTGGATATTACAACAAGTCAGGCTGTTTTGTGTTTTTAGCTCAAATCTGTCCGGAAGGCTGTAGCATAAAGACACTGAAAAACTTTCTCAGCTGCTTTAAACCTTTTCTGAAGGATCCAACGTTCACAACACAAACCTACCAATCAAACCTAGAGACGTTCTGCACTCACCGTCTGAGCTCCGACTCAAAGTCCCTTTTAAACGCGACTCTTTTGCAGCCATTTTTCAGTTTATCACTTGGGTTCTGGAGGGTCATTGAAACTGGCAGCAGTGCAGTCGTTAGTGAAATTTGCTCAGCATCCCACACGATTTGGCACGAGTTTGGAGTTGTAGCTGTCAAAATAGGTTTTCACTTCCAGCCAAGGGAAGGAAAGTTTGTCCCTCCATCTACGTTGGGAGAAATTTGTTGCTTTACAAGAGAAGTAGAGAGTCGACTATTAGAGCTGGGAGAAAGTGACAAAAGTGGAACCTGCATGGGTTTTATTCGAACATTATGCCGGTTGCTGCTGGAGCTTTGTTTCTAGTCTCTGGTGTCTGAAGACATTCGTTCTTGTTTTCGTGCAGCTGAGATTTGCCAGTGATATTTCATAAAGGGGGAAAATCTTTTGTTCTTTTAAGTCTTTCATTTCTCTTCCTTCTGATTGGATGGTATTCACCAGTTATTTTTCATTTGCTGCACTATTCTGTTTCTCCTTCCAATGTTTCTTTAATTGACTCTTAATCCCCTCTTAAATTATGACCCTAAATTAAAATGTTTTCCGCATGTAGCTACAGAAGCTACTATGCTAGTCCACATAAGAGGCAGAATATGTATCATTACTTTCTTAAAATATTTAAATATAGGACTGACAAAGCATAAAAAATACCATGTCTTATTTTTTTGTTACTCTGCTTCTGTTTGCAGCAGCAGTAGTAATTAAAATGGTCAGAGTCCAGCTCTTTAATTAATCTCTGGAATTTTTTACCCCTTATATTTGACCCTTGTGCCTTTAAACCAGTTGGTATCATTAGTGCAAACCACATTGCTATTTTTCGGCTTTCCCATAGGCAAACTGGACCCCCACCTAATAAATATTGTGATATTAAACACCGATCTTTGCTGATATTTGGAAAGAGAATGAATCTTATTTTACCACCTGTTCCCCAGAGGGAGTGAGTCTCTTATCTGTTTTTTTTTTTTTTCAACCAATATTAATCAAATCCCATTTGAGTCTCCAAGCTTTGGTCTGAATGGTTTAATGCTGGAGGGAAATTCTTTAAAGCTCAAACTTCCTCCTCACCCATTTCACCTTCATCATTGCGAGGAGCAACTTTCTCAGGATGAACAAAAATTTTGTTGAAGGAGGTTATTTTTATTTCTTTAAAAAAAAAAAAGAAAATTTGTTTTTTCGCTACAAGTTGATGGGTTTTTTTTAGGTACTGTACCATTACCTAGTACAGAGTTGTTTTTTTTCCGCAAAATTTTTGCGAGAGAATGCAAAAGAAAAAAAAAATTCTGTAACCTAGCAACCCTGGCTGAGCCCAGCCCATTACCTAGTAACCAGCACGTTTGGTCAGCTTGTTTTACCGCTGTGAGCGTTGTACAATGGCTGCTGGGAAAGACAAAGTCTTTTTATTTTTGTTGATGTAGCATCCAGAAACCACTTGCTGCATTTTTGTTGGTTGTGCAGGAGGCTCCACTTCTGCTTTTCATACATATGCTAATGGTATAATTGTGCATTTGCTTGCAGCCATTTTCGGATGCGAGGGTAAATGTTGAGTCGGGGGACGGGGCCTGCAGCAGCTTATCTGGACTTAAAGTGACAAGAGGCACTAAAACGGCTTGGAGCTCAAAATGAAAACTGAAAATAAAATCTCTTTTTTTAAGATTGATTTTGTGTAAAAAAAAAAAAAAAAAAACCTGTTAAACCAATTAAATGTCTCAAACATTTGTCTTGTTTTTGAAAACTGAACAAAGTGTCAAATCGGATGTGTAAAGATTTATTGAAGGGGCGTGAAGTGAACGTTTGGCCCTAAATTCCCCCATTTCTCTTTCTCGATCCGTCGCCTCCTCCATCCAGCTCATCTGCCAGCGCTCCCTTCAGCACTTCACTTCAGTCTCCAGTCAAATTAATTCATTCATTTCTTTAACTTCAGCCTGTCCCTGTCGTTCCCGGGCTCTTTGAGACCTGTCAGCATCTCCTTTCCATGTGTCCACCAGCCTCCGTCGGTCCCCAGCTCCCTCTCTCTCTGTCTAACCTTTGTCGTTTCCTCATTGACATTCACCCTCCAACGTTTCCCTGCTCATTCATCTCTCCTCTTGCCGTCCTTTGCCTCACCTTTGCCTCATCTTCTCTGACTCATTTTTCCTCAGTCCTTCCTTTGCTATGAACTTGCCCTCTCTTTCACCATCATCTGCCCTCCTTCCGACCGTCTTCCCGTCATCCATTAATGTATTAATCACTATGGATGGTGGACGGAGTTCAACTAACCTTTTGCTTTTGAAATGAGGTTGAACAATACCACTAATTATTCTGGGTTTTTTAGACTATTGGGAAAAGCCATGTTTTAACAAAAAGGCTGGTCTGGTTTTAGTTTAATAACAAAATAATGTTTTGAGTGGGTCATTAGTTTTCCTTCATTTCTTCATCTGTACATGAAATATAAATGTACAGCTTTGATTTGCTCTTTGCATACAATGTATAGCAAAATATGCTGCAGACAAAAACACATCATTTCAGTTATTGCAAAAATCCTTCACTCTAAAGTCATTCAGATGACAGATTCTGAGACATTTATAGAAAAATATCACATTTGCATAATTATTAATGCTGGAATCTATTTGGAGAGAAATTTAAGGTTTTTTTTTTTCCTGTACTAAAGTCAAAATTTAGTGAATTTCTGTTTTTTTTTAACTCAGCCACACAAACACACCAGTAAGGAAGCAAAGATGATTCAGGAACAAACACATGTGTAAATTGTTTTGTTTTCACTCGCATTGAAAGTTTTTGAAATATTTTGTATCAAAAATCTGTTTACACATCTAAATTTTAGTACAGCAGTTTTATGAGGGCAGATATTTTCACTCTGAAAGCAAGATTTCATGTTCTTTCATCCCTACATTTTTAGTACTTGTGGTGACATTTTCTACGATCCACAGCAGCCACACAGGCACGCCCTCTAGGAGGAAACAAACGCACCCAGTACAACTCTTAAACTCTATTGGCTGACAGGTTGCCAGGCAACAGTACTTTTTTGTAACTGAGCAGAAAAGCATGCCCAGATTTGAGGACAGACATAAAGTCCTGCTTTCAAACTGAAAATGTAAGCACAAGTATTAATTTAGAAAACAAAAGACATGAAGTCTTTATGTTCTTGCAGTTTTGGATTAAAAAGCAGATTTCTGCAGTGGCTTTAATGCTGGGAAATGTTCAACAGAAAGTATTTTAAAAAGGTTACTTCATTTGACTTCATTTCAGTAGATGTATTTTAAGGCAGTTTACTCATCTTAGACCTGATGGTCTCTGGAACTGCAACATTAATCAAGGTTGAATTTCCCTTTTCCTCAAACTTTCAACATGTTAATCTTTGATTCTGTAAGTTGCATGCTGTATTAGGAAAAAAATTGGTGTGCTACTCCAAGCAGTATCTTCATTATGGATTGACATTTACATTCCCATCTAGTTCCCACTCCCCCTGCCCTTTTGCAGACTATTTTGGTGGCGGCTTGTCCTCCACCTTCTCACCGTATTTCTTTCAGACCTGTCACTTCTCAAGGTTTTCCAAAGGGCTGGTAGTTTGATGAGGCAGTGTTTTTTCCTTATAGCTGTGAAAAACCATCAGAGTTGTCACTGCTTCTTGTGGCCCTCATTTTAAAGCCTCTTCTTTTCAGCAGTTTCCAGGCTCCGAGCTCAAAATTATGTTCATTTTCACATCCACGAGTGACACAAGGCGGCGAGAAACAAAGCTGAAAAAGCGACGCGAGTTTTTAAACGCTGAATTCAGACATCAGTGCCTGACGTCGTGATCAAGTAAAGATATCAAACTCTGCAGCTCCAGTTGTGGTTAATACAGTGAATATTTTATGGTGGTTTATTCATTGTGGAAGCAAAGGGAAATGTTGTCTTTCAGACTTTTTTTTTCCTGGTCAGAATTGCTTCTGCCTCTTTGCAGTTCAGGATTGTTAGATTTTTTTGTGGAACATAAATCCCTATTTTTCACAGAAAATTAAAATTTTAAACTTTCTAAAGGAAATGCATCTTGGGAAACTGAAAAGTCTTGGAGCAATGCTGCGTCACACACCATTAGCTGGCGTTTGCAAAGCAGCTAATCCAGGAGCGCCATTCATTTTAGTTTGATTGGCTTTACTCCCAAAGGTGCAGTTGAGAAAAACTGTCAATGTTAGCTTTTGTAATAGTACTAAAAAAATGTTGCTTGTGTTTTTCCCTACATCTCAGAATTTCTACAAAAAGTATCAGTCTCTTTTTTTTTGCTGCAATTATAAAGTGAGATCACTCAAGATAGACATTTTTATTCTGAAAAGCAAAGCCTGAATGTGTGAGAGACTAATGTTTTAAGTGTTTGCAAAGCGGAGAGACAGCCTCTGCATTCAGCTGCAGCTCTGCCTTTGAACCTCTTCTCTCTCAAGGTTCAATTTGTCTGCAATTTGTCTGTAAATGATCTTTTCTTTTGTGTGCTGTGTGTGCTTCTCGCTGCTGGATTGAGCCCTAAGCTAGTGTGAGTGTGTTTGCAAGCCTGAGTCTGTCATGGGACATTGGACAATTGGTAGATTGGTGGTCAGGAGTCCTTTAGATCCGAAAGTGGTGTAATTATTCCTCCAGGCTCCTGCTGAGCTGCATGCGTCAGAATCAAGATGGCCAACTAAATTGTTGGTCTTTTTGTGGATCAGGCAACAAAGGAAGGAAATGTTGCCTTTTGAGTCTGGATCTGAGTGGGAGGATCCACATCTTGGGGACAAATGTCATGAGGAAAACGTCTTTGTAGGCCTGCCACGATAAACAATAAATCAGTTAATCGCACGATAAATGAAAATTATGTTTATGTTAATGAAGAACAGCTGAAAAGTTACCGGGTTTTCTGGTAGAAATTTCGCTCCAACTCCTCCCCTTGTCATTTCTATTCTATATCTGACACAAAATGGAAGCAGAAAAAGCAAAACGGCTGCAGTCAGAGACCCTCATCTCTCCACCTGTGATTGCAATTACAAACAAACCTGTTTATCTGGATCATTTTTTTAGATCTTCAGAAACCAGAAGAATAAGTAAAATTTTAGTTGGTCTGTTAAAAAAAAATATAATTTTTCCAGATTTTGGGAAAGTAAAGCAAACCACAAAATAAGAAACTTATGAATTTCGTGGAACCGCTCTGATGCCTTTTGCAGGGAATTGAAAAGTTAATATTATCAAGGCTTAATGTTCACAATTTGTGGATTTTTAATTAAATCCAAATGAATATTTAATATCTACTTACTCAGAATTTTCAATTTTAATACATTTTTTTGTACAACCTGTTTGAACATTTCAAAACAAAAAGCAGCTTGAGGAGCGTTTTTAGAGGTAGTCTAATCGTTTCAGGGCAGCTTTTACCCTGAACCCCCTATGAATATCGAAGGTGCACCGTGTGCAATCATTCCTTTTAAAAGAGCATTAAAAGCTATGGGCCACAATGTTTTAAATATATCTGCAAATGGTTTATCTCCAGACCAATGTCTACTAACAATCAGGCTCTCCAAACGAGTCGATCAATGATACTGAGTTTGCAAGAAGCAAGAATCTCAATGGATTTAATGTTTTTGCAAACATTAAACTGCTTTAAAGTGTAAATATTGTGTTAAATAATGTAGTCCAGCTTTGACCAGTTACTGTTTTTCAGCATATCTAATTCTGAGATGGTCATTATCAAGTTGCAATAAATCTTTTACTCTTTGTTTTTTGTTTTTTTTCCCCAACTCTCTGTGATTTTAAGCATCTTTGACTCTCTGGGCGTTTACTGGACAGACTGGTTCCAGCAGGCTGAATTAGCCTGACAATGGAGACATATTTGCGATTTATTGTGCAGTTTCATTAAAACTATTCATTTTGACTTTTCTGTGCAGGCGTCAACATATCAGGTTTTCAATGAAAATGTTTTCGCTGCACCTGTTTGCTAAATTGTTTGGATTTGCTAATTGGTGTTAAACGACCGCTCTCCATCTTCCTCAGGCTGCAAGAAGAGACTGAGGTGGATTGAGAATGACAGAAATAATGCCCGGGGTTAATGACAGAGAGCCTGAGAAAAACAAATAAAAAGTTGTGGGAATAAAAAATTGAAACAAAGTGAGTCCAGGCAGAGCTGAAAGAGAATAAACGAGCGTACATTTGGACATCTCCATCGATTAGATGTGTTTGAATATGCAGTTTTCTTCCGTTGATGCATTTCACGGTGATCCTCATGCACAGTCAGACTGTTTTCTTCATCATTAATTTCTTCGGTTTAATCTTGAAATGTATTTGATCTCCTGCAGTATTTCCTTCCTTCCTTCCTTCCTTCCTTTCATTTCTCACTATTTAAATGTTGATAAAGCGTCTCCAGCTCTCTGTCGGCTGTATATTTTATCTGTTGGAGAAGATGTTAAAGATTTTGTGGCCACATCAGCATTTTTCACTCTTTCTTCTCCCCACTTGAGTTTTGCAAAGCCCTTTTAGTCTCGTTGTGAGCGTGTGAAGCCTGTCGAAAGCTCCAGGGAACGTCCCAATCAGGATTATTTTACATTTGTTCCTGGCTAACGTGCTCAATCAGGCTTTTCTCATATCCTCTTTTTGTTCTCCACCTTCTGTTAAAGAAAATCATTTTCATTTCTTTCCTCTCCTGTGCTGCATTCGTCCTCCTTCCCACTCGCTCTCTCCTTGGATCTTGATTGTTATATTTTATGGATTTTCCCGGCGCTCTTATCTCAATCCGCTCAATAATCCCGTCCGTTTTGTGCCCCCTGAGGTGCGGCCAGGAAACACATGTAGCAGTAAACTAAACACAACCTCTCCTGTGGCCACACGCTGCTTTTTCTGATCTTTGACAAGAAAAGCTGCCGAGTTGTTGAGATGACATGCATGGATTCCCTCTGGCTCGGATAATTATCCAAGGCACTAGGTTACAGTGTGCATTGTTTGTAAATTTAGCATACGTCTGGAAAACACAGAGGTACACAACCGAGTCTGTGTTTGTTGTTCGGTTTGGGCGTGTCGGAGTCTTGAGTGTGTGCGTGCACCCACAGGAGCTTGTTTGGCTTTATGGGCACGTCATGAAATAATTTTAAGGTGATTATAATTGTGCGGCGGAGCGTACAGTGAATGATTGAGAGGTAAGCACATGAATAAGAATGAGGGCTGGTTTTGCATGGTTGTGTGTTCACAGCTCCTAACTCCAGAGAGATGTCTTTTGTTTTGTTTTGTTTTTTTGTTTGTAGCAAAAAAAGAAGGAGTTTTAAGACAAAAGATTTTGATTTCAATCACAGGTGAAAATAAAACCATAAAAATAAGCTTTTCCAGAACCTCCTTTTGACATTTAGGTCACAAGTTTTGTTGTTCATAAGTAGCTTTAGATTAGCAGCCGAGTATTGTCGATGCAAAAATCAAAAACGTAAAAATCAGCTCTGTTGATCCGCCTTGAATTTTCAGTATTAAGTATTAAAACGAGGTTACAGGTTGGAACAAACTGTAGGAAATTAAATGTTAAAGTAAATTTAGTTTTTATTTCCTGAGAATTTATTTATTTTCTTTTGAGATGCAACGTTTCTTACACACTGCGACGATATATAACCTGGAGTATATCGACTTTGTTCCAAGTGTCCTTGCAAATTGCACAAAAGTTTATTTTTTCCATTTGTGGCAAAAGTTTTTGAAATCGTTTTTTGTTTTCTGAAACTCTAGAAATTTGGCTCAAAATTCTGTGACGACAGAAACAAAACTGCATTTGTTTAAGCAAGGGAAATGCCAGACTTGTGTGTTTCTCCATTTTATTCAAACTTTGAGGACTGGTCAGTGATGGAAACGTAAAGTTGAGCAGGGAAAAGACGATTACTCCAGTCAGAACTGGTTTTATACACTGACATCACCAAAGTTGCAACAATTTCTGATTTCATAGGATGACATGACCGGTTGGGTGAATTTATTAAAATAATATTTATTAGTATGTTGTAAGTATATTCATACCTTTAATTCAGTGGCCAACTGATCAAAACATCAATCTGTCACTGAAACATTACAGATTGCATCGGTTTGACTAGTCATTTAAAACAAATGTCCAAAAATAAAAATAATTTAAAAATCTGCATTAATTCGCACCACTAACCTCTAAATGCACGAATGTCATCAGGCTGCACATCCATAAAGGACAGAAACCAGATAAACCCAAGACTAGAATTAATTAAATCTTCAATTTGCATGATTTATCATATCCCACGTGATAAATTAAAATGTAATTTTCATACATTTCATCCGGTAATCCCCCTTGGCTTCCTTTTTAATGTCTTATTCACAGGCTTGGGGATCCCGTGGCTTTAAATCGCATCACAGATTGAAGAAACCGAAGGATTAAATATCAGAATGAGTCCTGGCCCTGGGACAGACATACATTAGGGGATGGAAGTGGTTCTGACGGCTTTGCGGACCTGTACATCAAACGTCTCCTGATGTTGAAGCCAGCGTGGATTCGGCTATGGAGTTACGGTCAACCAATGGTAGTAACTCAAACCGAAGGGCTGCGCGTTGGTTTTATCTTGGAGTCAAAACTAAAATGTCGAACTCTGAATTATGGAGATGTACTGGACGTTCAATTCACAGAAGCCTAAAATAAGTTGCATGAGTCAAGACGTCCATCTGGACCAGAGTTAGGAGCTTCACTACCTGCATTTAGATGAGACCTGAGTGGAAATGATTGGTGGGAAAAATCAGATTTTGCAGCTTATGTAAAAGAAACTATTCTGCTTATTGGGGCTGTGAAGAGCCCAGCAGGTTCTGGAAGGATTATTGTGTACATCTGTGTACTCCAGTCATCTGTTTGCTCTGCTGGGATCTACCAATACCAAGCAAGTAGTAGTGGACATGATGGAGGAGTCTCTGGTGCAGGAGATATTTTAGAAACACTGAATCAGTTTTATTGGCCAAGTTTGTAAACACAAGCAAGGAATTTTACTTTGAAGCAGATATTTCAAATATAAATACATAACACCTGTGGGAGTTACAGTAGAAGTTTGTGTAAATGTACAGTATTAAATTGGGTGGAATTGGAGCAAATATGCATCTTGTTGGTTCCCAGATTTATTGATGTATCGGCACCACTGGGTTCTAGAGTTGAAATGATAAAAAGGAGGCGGTACATTGTGCGGTTCTCCCCCAGTATTTGCAGGATTTATCGACCACTAATAGTTGAAATCTAATGGACTCCTCTAAAAACTCTTGTTTATTTTAATAGTTGAAAACCAGAGTTACTTTATTATGCCTCAACATTCACAGTGGAAACCACTTTAGTTGGTCTCTATGCTCTGGATGCTTTATGCTTTTGCAGAAATCGTTGACATGTGAAGGTTGTTCAGCTTTTTGATCCTGGAGTTGCAGAGCTCTGGGCTAAATCATAAAATCTGTGGTAGAAACTTTGTAGAATGTTTCAGTCCAGGTTTTAGTTTCTGAATGTAAGCTAAAGCTCATACCAGAAAGAGATATTATGAAAACTCCCTAAATCTTTGTCTGATTATTCATAAATTAAACATCACTGCATCAGACTGTTGATTCAACAACAAAGTGTTTCTAGATTTTAGTCAGAAGCCTCTTTAGATTTGTTGTATTACAGACTGCTACAGGAGATTCTTCTTTTCCTGAAGCATCTGTAAGTACTATTGGATGAGGTATATTTAGTTTCCCCATGGGATTATCAAAATATTTTTTAATTTAATTTCTACATACATATCATGAAACCATTTATTTGAAATGTCTAATATATGTATTTTTCTTCAGAGGCTTTAACACACCTGTTTGGATCTGCTTAATGCGGGAAAAACCATCAGGAAACAAAAAGTTATGCTTTAATTTTCCTTTCATTATATATGTTCAAACTCTTCAGACTAATGGAAACGTTTCCATTTTGCGCCTCAGATAAATCTGAAACACGACTTCGTGTCCTTTCTGTATGACTTGGAAAATATTTTCACACCTATCAATGAATAAACCTCGTTTTTAATTTTTTATTGTTTGAATTTGTTGGCTAAATAAATAATGGAAACTTGTTAGAGTGCAACTGTTGCCATGAGGCGGCTGCATTCCCATACAGATAATTGCATAGTTGCCTTGAGGCAACAGTGAACCATTATTATCTCCATGGCAGCATAAAATTTGATGGTGTGTTTGCAGGTCAACGTAACGTCATGACTTGGTTTTCAATTTAAACAAAATTGTTGGTTTCTACATTGAACTTTCTTGCTGTCGGCTACAAATATTCCTGTATTTACAGATTGAATTCAGCCCAGTTCCTCATTTTAATTAAGAGGTTAGTCATCACAAATACTTATGAGGAATTTGAATATAAGGTGAAGGTGATGAGCTGCAAAAAGGTGAGAATCAGAAATTACTCTCATTCTTAAAGGACAAACAAGGAGGCTGAATTCATTTGTAAATGAAAAAAAAAAAATAATTTACTGTAAAAGCAAACTGTGGCCTATAAATAATAACCTGACCCTTTCTACAATAAATATCCAGTATGTGAACCTATGCAGAAGTAAAAAACGTTTGCCCTTCGAGACGTTAACTTCAAAAGGTTGGCCCACAATGCAACCTTTTGAAGTAAGGCTGCAAATGTTACCTTTTGCTCAAGGTAACATTCAGACAGGGCTGCACAGTGGCGCAGTGGGTAGCGCTGTTGCCTTGCAGCAAGAAGGTCCTGGGTTCGATTCCCGGCCCGGGGTCTTTCTGCACGGAGTTTGCATGTTCTCCCTGTGCGTGCGTGGGTTCTCTCCGGGTTCTCCGGCTTCCTCCCACAGTCCAAAAACATGACTGTCGGTTAATTCCCAAATTCTCCTAGGTGTGAGTGTGTGTGTGTGGTTGTTTGTCCTGTTTGTCTTTGTGTTGCCCTGCGACAGACTGGTGACCTGTCCAGGGTGAACCCCGCCTCTCGCCCGGAACGCAGCTGGAGATAGGCACCAGCAACTCCCGACCCCGTTAGGGAGAAGGGTGACGGAAAATGGATGGATGGATGGATGAACATTCAGACATAAAACACTTTTAAATGGTTGCTTGTACAATACTTTACTATTTAAAATGGCATCTGCTATAAAATATTGAAGAATTTTCTGTCTTTTACTCATGTTAAAGGTTAATAAATAAAAAATAAAAGGTGGGCGTTACGGAAAATCATGAAGGAAAACTCAAAAATCTCCCAAAAGATTTTTGTCTTATTTAGATTTTATTACATTTCTTTAGATTTTATTTACTTTCAGACATACTGGCATTATGTATATGATGGGATAGAATGGAAGTTTTGGTTACTGGCTGTTAAGAATAAATTTAATTAGATGTTTATATTTATGCTCTTACTTTGAAGTGGATGAAGAATGTTTTTGCAGCATTCCCATTTCCTCTGCCCGTTACATTTATTCTGTACCCAGAATGCCTCGCTGTTCTACAGCAAGCAGCCTAAAATCTACTGACGTCCTGCACATTTTCTGTGGTCAATTAGGCAAAATCATCAAAACTCAATAACCTTAAAAATGAAGCCATGAGTGAAAGGTTTGTTCCAAAGAATCATTTCCTAAAGCGAAACCGTACAAGTTGATGTGCAACATTTAAATTTTATCCTGTGGTGGATACAATGTTGTCAGTGACACCTGGTTGAATTTAGCGCTTTAGCATTAGCTTTTGTTAAATACCATGTTGGGGTAGTACTTTAGCATGTTTATGCTGCCCTTTTAGGACAGCTGACCTCACCCTGGTCTGATGGGTGTTGGTTGTTGATTGCAAATAACGTCAATGTATTTTAAAGGGACAGTTGTCACGGCAGCGCTGTGGAAATCCGGCATTAGGTTGATGCATGTACAGAAATGCTTTCCTTCGACGGCGCCTTGGTTTTGTTTCTGAGATGTTTGAGAATATTTGAAACACCAAATTACCTGAGAATTGAGAACCCGAACCCTGACATTTTCCTGGAGAGAACCAACTAAAGCTGCTTCGTCTTTTCACTCGAGACCAATGAAGTTGTCAGTTTGTTTTCTGGTTTAATTGCGCGGTCATGAGCCGCCAGGGATTTGATTGACTTTGCATAACATGCTGTAGATTCGACCCACTGAAGCTTTTAAGTGGGTGCTTGAATTTTTGTCTCTTTGAACCAGCCAATCACAGGTAGTATTTGTCTTGTCAACATAGTTGGCTTGTCACTCCCACGTGCTAACGAGCAAAGAGTGCCAAGCTTCAGTGCATGCATTCAAATGATTCATCAGCCTATTAGTCATAAAGCTGTGAGTGGAATATAATGGGGTGAAATGACAGATGAAATCTCTCTCAGACAGATGTAAAAGAAGCCATAATGCCTCTCTGTGTTGTCTGACATGCAGTCTGGTTACCTGTTGGAATGTCATGGTGATTTATTATGAGGCTACAGCAGAGATCGAGTTTCAGTCGATGTGAAAAAGAATCTTTTTTTTTTTTTTTTTATCGACCCTGGTGTTTTATTTGAGCAGAACTGCATGAGGTTATAGAATGATTTAAGTTGAATAAATGTCCCAGAATGAGCTAGATTTAATAAAAACCGTGTCCATTTTAATAGGTAACACACCAAATATGTCCATTTTAGCACGACCGCAGAAGCTACCGCTCTACAGTCTTATACTTCTGGGTTCAGCCAATCAGTGGCAAGTAAAGTAAATGCTGTTCCTGGATTGGCTACCAGCCAAATAGCATTGCCTTTTGCTGTGTCAGCTTCTTCAGGTGCATTTCTTTCAGCTTAAGAAACATCCACCACTACTGAGCTGAATTATGACTCGAGCATTTTAATGCTTATAGGACCAAAACCTTGACCGTAGAATATAAAATGCCCAACGGTTCTCTGTTGGGTTGAGATTTGGGGATGGAGGTCGTTGAAGCTCACGGTCACGTCAAAGAAAGCAGTTGGGGACGATTTGAGCGTCCCCAACTGCTGCATCATTCTGGTAGAAACGGCCATCAGAGGATGATGCGCTGCCGTCGTAAAGGGATTGAAATAGTGAGCAGCAATCCTCAGGTTGGCTGTGGCATTTAAATGATGCTCAATTGGTAGCAGGAGGCTCAAAATGTGTAAAGAAATTACACCACAAGACTGAACAGTTGATGCAAGGCAGGTTGAGTGTTGCAGCTGAAATTGACTCTGCAATGTTTTTCCAATGTTGCTGCCCAGTTTTGGTGAGTTCTGGTGAATTGTTTGGAAGAAACACAGTCCCAGAATCAGATTTTTGTTTGAGTTTGTAACACTGAATTGGTCTGCTCTGCCTCCCCAGAACCTCCAAACATGGAGCAGCATCATTCGGGTTTTACGCACCACAAATCTGGAACAAACTTTCAGAAAACTGCAACACAGCTGAAACAGTCGATAGCCACACAGGCACACCCACTAGAAGGAAACAAACGCACCCAGTAGAACACTTTCAATCTGTTGGCTGAGAGGTTGCCAGGCAACGGTACTTTTCTGTTTCAAAGGCAAGCAGAAAATGTTTTATAAACAAATAAAGGTTTGCAAATGGATATTTGATCGGCGCAGACAAGTTTTGACCACAAGAAGAAAGGTTTGAGTAACCACAGTGAATATTTGAAAGTTTTGAATCTATGTCTGGATTCAGATGGGGTAGGTTCGGTCTGATGGATTTAGATTTTGGCCGTCTTTGTGAACCGTCTTGGACCAAGCCCACATCTGGTCTCAAAGTTCGAAGACGTCGACAGATATTAGGTGTGTAGAGTTTAAAGAGACTCATTTATGCACACATCAGATCCCAGAAGGGCCTTGAAACATTCTGTGCTACATCGTCAAAAGTTGAAGTAAAAGTCAGACAGCCCGTGAACATAAATCCACCTCTTACTGTCCAAGTTTAACTTTGAATGTCAAGGCTGACATGGTCATCTCTATTTTTCATACCATGAACTGTTTTTTTTAACCTGACCTTGATAGAAACTGCATCTATAGTGTATGGATTCAGATTTCGCAGAAGAAAACTTCACCTGCACTCCTACAAAGTGAAATATGGATCAAGTTAAATTGAAGCTTTTGTAAAAATAAGATCCACATTAGAGAGAAACTCTTGAACTACATTTGGTTGCAGTGAAACCACAAACAGAAATGTATTTTTGCCGGATTTGATGTGGTACAGCCAGTAAACTCAACAAAGAAACAAACAAGCAGTTTTTATTTTATTAAACATGAATGTTTGTTCAACATTTCGTACAAGGAATATAAACAGAAAAAAGAGGAGTTGGAGCGAAATTGCTACCCCACTTGCTATATCCTGTAACTTTTCAGCTATTGATCATTAATGTGACGTGAATAAATAGGATATAACGTGTGTTGCAGGTACATTGTATTTGTGACGAGTGAAACATTGATTAATGCGTGGTTTTAAATTAGTTAACTGGACTTGTAGCCATTATTTTGCTCCATTGTTCTCAATGTAATTATAAGCATCAAAACAGCAAATACCAATTAACCGATGAAGCTTAAATAAAGGACAGAACAGAAAACAACCTAAACACAGTGTGACAAATGTTGGCGACGATAAAATACAATAACTTACCTCTATATCATAGAGCCGCTGCTCCAGCTGGGCCCTTTCTTTTCCTTTTGGTGCAGCATTTATTGCTTAAAGTAAGCTCACAAACTATCACTATTGCTTCTGCATCGTCGGCCGTGTTTTCTCTAAATTCACGCGTGATACAGTGGGTTTTTAAAGGATTTTCTGTCTTGAATCGGAATGTCTTTGAGGGAAATCGATACGATCGAACTCGTTGGAACTAAGGTTTTTTTATCTGCTCGTGTGCGGTCAATTTTAAAATCGCACTGTGTGAACCAGGCTTCAGTGGTCATTAGGTAATCTTTGTCATTGATCCGGCTCTTGGACTTCCTGTTTTAGTGGAAAAGTTGAGTTTCTGCTCATGTTTGTGGTTTAGGGCTTTACGTTGTGGCAGCTACAGCTACTTTGAAGCAGCTACAGTGCACTTGATGCAGTGAGAAGAAAGGCCGGTCTGTTGTGCTGATTATCTCCCCCAGTCTGGTGCACACAAATTATAAGCTTTAAGATGAATAGGTTTAACGTCAGCAGTGCATGGTCTTTACTCTGTGCAGAGCTGGTAGAAATGCTGTATTTCTGTCCCTGTTATACATTATCCCTCTTGTTCTTCGTCTCCTTCCGTCCATCTCCTTATTAGCATGTAGCGTCTCTCTCCCCTTTTGGCCTTTCTCTTCCCTGTCCTCGCCGCCTTCTGGTGGTTTTTGCATTCCTCTCCTCACTCCTCCATCTGCTTCATAGATTTAATTAATAGGCCAATAGTGAGGCTTGAGAAAATAGGGGAGAAAATGAGCTGAAAAAGGGAAAGCAATCTAATCAGATAGGATCCTGTTTTGTGTGTGTGGATGTCCCCTGGGCTAACGTTTCAGTCTCCTCTCCGCCCCTCGTTGCCCTTTTGCCCTTTCCCGTTTCACTTATGTCAAACTGCTTCCCTATCTTTGCAATGTATGTGATGAAAACAAAATCCCGTCACGTTCACTTGTATTAATGTCTATTTTCTCTTTGCCCTTTTCGCCTTTCCCTCTTATTTTTTTTGCTTCCTTCAGAAAAACACCCTCATTTCCGATCCATGTTACGCGTTTCCTCCTTATCTCATATCGCTGCGTCTTCTCTGTTCTTTGCTTCTTCCATCGCTGCTTCTTTGGTTTTGTTTGCTGTCTAAAGACGTCTTATGAAATTCACACAAGATGGCTTCCTCTGCTGTCTTTATTTGCTTTCCATCTGTCCTTCATACCTCCCTAAGTCTGTCTTTTTTCCTCTGTGGGTTCTTTTTCCCTTTCCAGTCCCATTCTTCTGGCCCTCCCTGTTGATTTCTTGTTTATTCATTCTCTTTGCTATTCATCGATGCTGCTTCTTTCTTTATTTGTAGGTTATCTGCATCTCTCTTGTTGGGCCCCAGTTGCATCTATGATTTTTTTTCACAGTTTCTTCAGACAACAGATCTGACATTCAGTGTTCAGAATATTTTAATGCGCATAATTTGTTGGGCTTTTAGACGGACATATTTTCCTCTAATCTGGCAAACTTGTCTCATTTGTGATGGGGTTAGAAAATAAATCAATAATATACATTGCTATATATATTGAGATCAATAGATTACATGTCTGATAGAATATTTATCTCATGGGCAGCGAAGTAAGATTGGTGGTGTTAACTAACTTGCGCACTCTTTGGTTACCTAGCAACAACTAATTTCTCACTCTGTGGTTACCTAGCAACTATCTGAGTAACCGACACAGCAGCAGCTTAAGATTTTGCCAAAGAAATTTTAAGCCACCAGTCTGGTAGTATTTCAGATATTTTAAACAAAAACTAATCAATAATTATCTTGTGACTGATATGAAATGCTTATATCATGACGTTTTTCAGCCATATTGTTTCATCCAGTTCACCATGTACCACCAGTTATGGGCTTTGGCTTTTTGACACAGCACTGTAAAAACCAATCAGTTGTTGTTCACTTGCATTTGTGTTTTACATGTGTTTTACAGGCTTAGCTGCACGAGTTTCATTTAGTTTTGACCACTTGCCTTCAAGGCATCTTTGATAAAGACATATTTCCTGCAGACAGCTTGTGCAGCCGTGAGTAACATAAATGCAGAGTAGAAGAAACTCGCGCTGACCTTGTGTCGACTCGCACATAGCAGTCTTAGCAGTTATAAAGACAAGTATTCACTTCAAAAGGAAGGAATGCTTTGCATTTCTTGACCACATAAGGGAGGCGGGTTGAGACTCAAGATGAAAGATGTGGAGACTGGGAAAGGAGATAAAGGAAAAGTCAATGAATATAGGAAGCTTCTGCAGATAATGACATACTTTTCTGTTATCTGGGCTTAGGATCAGACGGTCTTTTCTCTCCTATAGTGTCTCATGTTTGATTCTGTTGCTTCATCACTTTCACAAGTCTAACACAGTTCTTTTGGTTTGTTTCATTTTGAAGATATTGAAATTTGGGAAAATGTTTGTTTTTTGTGTTGATGGGCATTTTGAACATTAATACACCTTGAACTTTTGTACATCGTCATGGCATAGCCACAAACGTGCATTTTATTTTGACTTTACACCAACACAGTTTGGAATTCTGATTTTGACTAGTGGGTTGCATAATTTCCAAATTTATGTACAAAAAATAATCTAAAAGTGTGAAGCACATTTGTATTTGGGTCTCTTCCCTTTAATGCCCTAAAATGTAATCAATCAGTTTGGTTCAGAAGTTGCCTCTCCATCTTGCCCTCTCTGTCCAGCTTGCAGTTTGTCTGTCAAGCTTTTTCAATGGGCTTTCCTATCTTCCCCTAGCTCCCTTTACCATTTTTAGCTAGCTCTCTTTACCATTTTTAGCTAGCTCTCTTTACCATTTTTAGCTAGCTCCCTTTACCATTTTCTAGCTAACTCCCTTTACCATTTTCTAGCTAGCTCCATCTCCAGCTTTATCCCTCCGTCTTACTAGCTCTTTATCTTTCTAGCTGTCTATGTAACTCTCTCTAGCTAATAGCTAGCTTTACCATTTTCTAGCAAGCTCCATCTCTGGGCTTCTAGCTTTCTCTCTCCAGCTAGCTCCATCTCTCCATAGCTCCCTTTAGCTAGCTCTCCATCTTGCTATTCCTTGCTCGCTCTTCAGACATCCCCCATCTCTATTCCCATAACTAGCTATTTCTCATCATTTCTAAGCTCTATTTCGCTAACTTTCTAGAACTCTAGCTCGTTCTTCATCCATCTGTGTAGCTTTCTCTCTGTCTCTCGCTAGTTCTTTGAAGCTAGCTCTCCCTCTTTAAACTCTGTTCCTACTTTCCTCTTGGTAGCTCTCTCTCTAGCTAGCTCTATCTACCCCTCCCCCCTTTTCTTTCTATCTAGCTCATTCTAGCTATTCGTTTGAGTTCAGCATCTGGTTTAATTTGTAAAAAAAAATACTGCAATCAGATCAAATTCTAATGTTTCATGAGATAACTTAAAAAACATCGAGGGAAAAAAGTTTTTTCATTCAGTGATGTAACTAGAGGCAGGTAGAACAGCCAGAAAGTAATATATATCAAACAGAAGTAAGAGGTTTTAGGTAGTTACTAGTTACATGATGAGGTGTTTAGTTAGCTTTTCATCTCCTTGCACAGAGAGGATTTAATGTCGGCTACCTTAATGCAGATTAATTTTCTACATTTTCCGTCTTTATTTGCCCCTGAAACAGCAGAAGTTCTCCACCACCTCATCTTTCCATCATTTCACCATCACCCACCCTCGCCGAGTCATTTCTTATCCCCTTACCTTCGCCCCGTCTCAATTCGACATGGATGTTCCCTTTCTCATCTCACTCATTCCACTTTTCCATGTATTCACTGTATCTCAGCTTCCCACTACAAGCCCATCTCTCTTCCTCCTCCTCTACTCTTCCACCCTCATATGCCTCCACCTCCTCTTTACCTCCTTTCACGTTCTCCTTTTGAGGCGAGGCCAAATCCAATCTCTTTCCACGCACCTACTTTTCCCACTCATTCCGTTTTCATCCAGCTTTTTATCTTTATCCACACTCCCACACCTTCTTCTTCCCCTCATGTAATTTTTTTGGCGCTCTCTTCGCTCGATTAGGGGGAGTATAGCTGTCATTCAGCCTTCATCTCTCAATTTCCCTCATCCATCTGGATCTCAAGAGTAGACTGGGATATTCTCTTAACCCCTGAGCTTGTCATTGTTCGCTCCTCTCTTACGGCCACAACAAGCTTCTCCATTCCCTCACGCGTTTTCTCTTCTGCTTGCCTCCCACTTTTAGTTCTGGGCGCACAGCCACCTTCTTTACCCTGGCTAGCAAGCTATGAGTGAAACGACTGAAAATGATATGCAATTAGTAGTCAGCGTTTGTGGTCTCAGTGTGTGGAGATGTGGTGTTTCTGCGCAAAGTTTTGGGTTCCTGCTGCCTCATGCGAGGGATGAATTTTACAAACAGGTTAATGTGAGGGAAGGCAGCAAAAAAGTTCAAGCTTTGGGTATTTTTGATGCATTTCTTTTCTGTAATTTGCCAATTTAATGTAAAATGAGGTGTTTCTCATTCGTCTATGTGCTCCACCCTTTAGCAAAGGCCAATACGTTGTACATCCTCCAGTGACCTCAACCATTTCTATTTAACCTGCGTATAATTCAGGGCAGACTGGATAATTTCACCCTAATTACATTTTAATGAAACCTTTTATGCACTTTTTATACCAGAGCCTCAATTGGCTTCATAATAAACCCACCACTTCTCTATAAATATCAGTTATATATTTTTTTAAAATCAGATTTTACTGTTTTTACAAAGAATAATCCAATGCTCTATGAAGCCTTTATAATTAAATGCCACCATTTACTTGAGTGTAATGGTATTTCCCAGTTTCATTGTGCAGCTAATTAGTCTGTGAAGTCGACTGGTTTAACATCGCAGCCACTTTGTACTGCAGCTTAAATCCCTAGTCAGATTGTGTCAAGTCTTGCCTCAGACTGGATGAAACCTTTGCGCTGGCGGATAAACAATATCTACATGGGACTGACCTGGACCTCAGATGAAAGGGTTTTATTTGATCTTGAAAGTCGCTGCGGGGGAGCCCTGCTGGGTTCAGATGTAGTTTAAGGTTTGCTCAGACCTTGAGAGCTGATTTGACTTGGAGTACTTTTAAGGTAAAGCTTCAGTACTGAAGGGTCGAAAATGAATTTTCTATAAAGAGGTGCACTTTGAACGGTATTAAGACATTTCTTTAGTATGAGCTTCAGCTGTAGTTAGCGTTTCTAGTTGGATTTTTGTCTGTGGTACATTCACATCATTCACAAAAGATTAACAAGTTCTGTAAAATGTTCATTATTCATCCAATTGTCCGTCATAGGGATATATTAAATAAATTAAAACATGTCTCATTTAATTATTTTTTTTTAAAATAATTTCTCTGCTTGATTATTATGTTTCTGTCTTTCTTGTATTTGGATGTGGAGAGTTTATATGAATGCAAATGTTAGAAGTGTTCAAACACTAAGGTAGCCTGAAGCTTATTTCCCTGACACGAGGTGCTTTCGAGGTGAGGGTATTTCAAAGAACTCATTCCTGGACCCATTTGGTGGTCTGCATTTTGCTTTTAAGATTTTCACAGATCAAACAGACGTTAGAAGCTTTTCAGAAGGCATCCTTAAGGCCTGGCCTGAAAACAGACATGTTGGAGTAAAAGATATTAAGAGATGCAAACTGCCGGGCCAAATAAAGCCAGGCACTTCATTGGGCCTCTTCCAACTGTGGTTACAACACTGATTTGACTCTTTTTATCCAGTAAGCTCATTCAGAGACAAGTTTTTATTTAGGAATGGACAATAAATCAATAGCAACATATACGTAATCACTATAGATCAACGGGCTTCAAGTTGCTTGTTGCTGCAACCGTTGCTGCTCTGAAAATTTTCAAGGAACTTATCGACAGCTCTGTTTTGACACCTTAATAATGCAGAGCAAATAACTGCTTTTCCAAACTTGTTTACATGCTTATCAGTTCACTGGTGCATTTGATTAGCGGCTACTGGCTGCTGCCCAGCCTCCTAATTCATATAGATGGGTTCATGTGAAGTTTTATTGACCTAGTTTCTAAGAGTCGGTGAGGACCGAATTCATTTATCCTCTGTACAACCATGCAAGATGAGGAGTTTTTGGTTTCCACCATAGTGATTCTATTTTTGTCCTTCAACTTTACATGCATTTTAATGTCTTGTTCCAAAAATATCTTGTAAGCTTGAAATTTTGTAGATTATGAAGCCACAATGTTCATATTGTTTCTGAACAACACATTTTTCTTTGAACCCGCTTCATCCGATTTCTGTCATTGCTGCTGGGCGGCTGATTATGCTGGTAAATTATAGTCGCAGCTGCAACAAACTGGCTTGTTTTTTCATGCAATAAGTTCTCATTTTGTACCATGTATCTGTGAGTTTGCTAAATATCTCATTTTGTTAGGATTGTCACACTATCAGACAAAGCTTAACTAGTGGCTTACACTGGTTTGTGTCAGAGATCAAATCTCTTTCAAAGTTTTTCACAGATGCCAAATTGAATATTGTGTTGTATTTGAAAACTTGCACTTAAAAAGCAACGTAACAAATTTCTGGAAAATGAATGTAAAAAGCTAGAAAGTTGAGCTTGGAAAAATGCTAAACAAATAACATTTTAAACTTGTCTCAAGTAAAATTAAGTTCTACATTATATAAGTTAATACTCTTATGAGCCAGTTTAAAACATTAGCTTCGTTCGTAGCTAAATGTAGCACGATGCTTTCTAAAATCAACGTTTTAGAAGAAAATATTCAAAATGAATTAAATATTTCAACTTGATTTAATTCAGTTTCTTTTGGGGCGTCATTGCGCATTTAGAGATGTTTTTCACACTGTGACTAAATGACAACTAGGATCTTTACAAAAATGACATGTAAAGCTTCGATTGCCAATTTGCATGCTGCTTTCCAAAAACTTCCAGCTCAACTTCACCAACTCCAAAGATGCTCGGGTCAAAAATCTGGTAAGGTGATGACCTCATCAACGCTGCAAGTTCTAGCAAACAACTTTATTTGCAATCTCTGACAAACTCCACAAGCCAAAACGCATTTGGTTTGCAGATGGTTGCTTCCTGGCGCTTCAAGTGTTGTTGGAGACTTAAACCTCGATGTGCTGCCAATGTGTCGCGTTGATGTCGTTATGTATAAATTCTCAAAAGAATCCTTAAATTCTGAAGAAGGGTTAAGTTTTTTTTGTTTTGTTTTTTTTAATGGGATGTGCATTAGAGTGCAAGGTCAGGAAGATGAACCCTGGAGGCCTTTTAAGCCTTACATTTAAATAAATGCATACAGATGAGGCAGCTTTGATGGAAGTTTAAGCTCAGGGAATTGAAAGAAAATTAGAGTACCCTCTATCCTGGCTGTAGATTTATATTCCCTCTTAAGTTTGCTAATAATAAAGCACAAAATTATCCATCATATTGCTGACTGCTTGTGCACGCAAATTAAAAATAAACTTGACAAATGATTTCCAGATGTTTTTTATTACTTTGTCCTTTTCATTTTTCATTCTCAGGGCTGTAGTAAATTATTCTTGCAAAAGTGAACAGCTTAGTGATTTAAGACTTTTAGACTTTTAATTTGTTTCATCTCAATAAATGAGCCAGAAGGGGAACATGCCAGACTTTCTCAAAGTCGTAACAGAATTATTGATGATAATCTGATGCTCATATGTCAGATTATTTCCTTGTTTTCCAAAGTATAGCTTAACGAGAAGCTCAACATTTCTCATTTTCAGTTGTTTAACTGTTGTTGGACTGTTTTGTGTGTCTCAGTTTTTGTAATATAATTACTTTATTCTGGCGATATTATTTAGTTAATATGATAATACTGTGGCTCTATTCTCATAACTTTTTTAAAAAAAAAATTTTCTTAGCGTGATCCTAAAAATCTACTGTAAGCTCAATAGTTAGCTTATGTGCTTTATTAGCAAGACTGTAGATTTTAATGGCAGACATCAAGTAATTCAAACCGTTTGTTTCCAAAATGCTTCAAACAAAAGGTTCTTTCTTTAAGAAAAAAGGTGAGCGTTTCTCCTTTGAATGCTTCAGTTCAAATCTGCATCTGCAGAACTTGGTAACAAACTGTAGACATTTGCATTTTGAAATCGGGCTTATTAGAAGATGGAAACCACCTAACCGTGCAGAAGCAGTTAACATTCGTACAATTAAACCTCGCTAAAATGGGAAACATTAACAATAACATTTAAAAACGTACATAAAACCCAGCAAAATCACCCATGAAACACTGTATATAACCAATATTACAAGTATTGTGTTTCAAAGTTAAATACGTGTAAAGAAAACACAGAGCTGATTCTAATACATGTCAGTTACCAATGGCAACAGGAAAAAGGGGGAGGAGCTGTCAGTTACTGGTTGCTATGGTAACCACCAGCTGCCAGGAGCAGCAACAGAATTTAAAACACCAATAAATGTCTGCAGAAACAACCTGACGAAACAACATGAATTCAAAGAATAAATAAACACATGTGGACACACTTCACGTGTTTAATACTGTTAAAATAAAAACCCTGTTATGCATGTAAATGAACAGGGTTCATTTCCAAAATGTCTAAATGTGTGCCGCAGGGACTTTTAGAGCGATTGTCTTCACGTGGCGCTCATCGATCTTTACTCAGCTAATTACCTGTGGTGTGTTCCTCAGCGTGGACCTGGTGCACGCCCAGCTGCATGTGTGCGAAGGCCGCAGCCTGCCAGAACTGGGCCTGAAACAAGACAAGATCAGGGTGAACGGCTGCGCCATCCAGTGCAGAGTGACCACTGAAGACCCTGCCAGGGGCTTCCAGCCAGACACGGGGAGGATTGAGGTAAGAGTCACATAATTTAACCACTACAGCGCGTCCAAGATGGGAATTATTTAAACTACATTACTGGATTTATGGATTAATTACTTTGTCCTGCTTTTGGGCTCCATAACATTAAATAAGAATCATTGCTACTGGTTGAAACTTCTTCTCATAAGTAGGGCATGGAATATGGAAAACAGACATACTCAAAATATGCAGCAGATGCAATGCTGAAGCAGCAGGTTATTTGCTGAAGTTGTCGATTTTAAATTACCCAGTTCTGTCTGTTTTGTTTTATAACCTAAACAAGAAACCATTTATCAGCTTTAGAAATTAAAGCAGCTGTTCTGGCAACGGGAAAGTTGGATGTTTTGTAACTTAGAGCTTGTGTCATATTTCAGAGTGGAGATGAATTCCCAGAGCGAGGCAGTGAGTTGAAAATGGATTTACACCCTTTGAGCATATTCACATTTTGTCATTAAAAACACAAACTTTAATCTGTTGGGATTTCAAAGTAATGGATATTCTTGCAGAGTTTTGTGTTTCCCAGCTTTGTGTAGCTAGAAACCTGATGTCTTTGCCCATTTTCCTCCCAGAAACAACTTGTAGTAATCAGATTAAATCAGAAACCGATTAGTTAGAGTCCCTTCTTGACGTTCAGGATCACTATCCTTGTTTTTTTGCAGCTTGTTAAAGGTTTTCTTTTATGATTGCCCTGATTTAAGGTTTACTCAGCAAACTTTGACCAATTTCCCTCTTCATAAAAAATAACTCATTGGCAGTTATGTCAATGATGGCGGTGGATGTACTTGTGGTGGTGTGGATTTGGTTTTTTGGCACTTTTATATGAAAATAAATGAGTTTGTTATCTTAAGTTTCCTCATTAACTGATTTTTCCAATAGAAATAAACATTTCAAACATTAAAATTCTCACAGCTGTACACTTTCCTAATTTAATTGAACCTTTTTGTGTCTTTATGAGGGGTAAAAGAGTAAAATGACTTAAATATACATTATTTTCAGAATGATTTACCACCTTGTGTAAAAAATCAGAGTAAAAATGATCAATATATATATATATATGTATATATATATATATAATAAGAAAATCAATCTTTCTGTAAGGTAAGTGGTTTGCAGATCCCTTTTGGTAATTGTGTGACGCTTCTCCAGGCTGTAAGTGTTTGTTTTTGGAGGACCGCCCTCTCTCTGTCGGCGTTCACACATGAGAACACAATCACAACACAAGTCCATGGATGGTTACGCACTCGTAATGACCTCTGTTTGTCTACAAACTAAGATCCAAGCGCTCTCCCTTCTCCACTTTTTTCCACATTAAAGCCTTTATGCGAAAGTTTTACATATGCAAATGTGCTGTGATTTTATTTATTTTGGGTTAACGTATTGAGGCTCCTTTCATCGTCTGAGGCTGACAGTCTCCTGGCTGTGATTTCAGCCTCTCTGAACCTGGTGGAGTGTGATGTAATAAGATTTACATACCTGGATTTCAGGGATTTTCTCCCATTCCTGCTCAGATCCTCTCGGGCTCTTTCAGGTTGGATCAAGAGGTTCTGTGTTCTGCCGTTTTTAGGTCTTAAGCAAAGTCGTATTTTTGGGGTCAGGTCAAGGCTTTGACTGGCATAAGTTACTTATTTTAAAGAGTTTTGTCATCAGGCTCTTTCCTGTCATCATTAATCTCTCCTCTATCTGCCCCAGTGCTGAATTAAAGCTTAATTCTTTTGTCCATAGTCAACTCAAGCCAATGCTTTTATTTTTCCATCTCTCTAACTGCTTTGTTTTAATTGTTTTGCTGACAAGGCGCTGAAGGTAAACAACCATTATTTTGAGCTGATTCTAAGAATGACATTTATCTTAAAGTTCTCCAATCTGCTGAAAAAGTTTCTTAAAAATCCTATAATTAGTCAGCGTGAAACCAAAGTAAGCTTTAATTTATTTCGCTAATAACTGTCTTGTGTTTGGCCTTGGTCTGGCCGCTCTGCTTTAAAGCCCGGATTAATGGAGCGGGTCTGTAACGGACGTCCTTGGTGCAGAAAAACAATCGATGCAACTCAACCAGCATCACTCTCATGGTTTTGGTCACTTTGCTTACCAAAGCTTTTGTGTTATCCCCGCTTTGAGTGGGATTCCTCTTTACTAAAGCACTTTAAGAGATTTGTTTTGGTTAAATACTGCAGCTGAAAATATGTATTTGTTGAATTTCATTTAGAAACCTTAATTGCAATTGAAGGAAGAAAACCTTATTATAGAACGTTGAAGCAGAGATTTGTCTTCCAGTTGAACATTTTCAAATCTGCAACCTAAACTGCCATTAGATCAACTTTTATTCATGTGTTCGAATGATCTAGTCAAAGTCCACACCTAAACTAATTTAGGTTTGTGACCAGAATTAAAAACCAGAGAGAGTTAAGCAGCTGTTTGTTATATTCAGCGACTTTTCAAAGAATAATAATGTAAAAGAATCAGCCAAAAACAGAATCGGCAGGTCAAACTTTTAAACATCGCCGCAAAAACTGATGTTAACAGATGTTTCCCATTCGATGTGGCTGAGCTTCACTTCTAATTATTCAGAAAATTTGCCATCAGCCTCTATACTAATTCTGAATTGATGAGTTACTTAATTTAATTTTGGGATCAATAAAGTATTCTTGAGTTTAATTTGAACTGAATCAGCAAAAGATGCAATCCTGAATATTCAAACATATATGCAGTTGCAGATGTTTTTAGTTGCAGCAAATGCATCCAAAAAATGTCAAACCCTGCATATGAAATATATTGAATTTTCTGGTAGTGATGAGACTAAATATGGAAAAGCTCATGGAGGTAATAAAAGCATCTGAGGTAAACTCTGGTAGTGTGTAGATTTAGTTGGTAAAAAGTGTTAAAATATGCAAACTATACTATTTTATAATTAGTAGTAATCTCTCTTTCCACTCTGTCGCATGTCGACTGACACATTTTCTGCATCGTCCTGTTTTTAGCTGGTTTATGTGAAACAGGCCTGTATGTGTTAATGAGTTCTACCTGCATAGAGATGAAATAAGAGGCAATTATTTCCAGATTAGATTTTAGACGGTGTAAGAAACCCTGTAAATTCAGCCAGAAGTTGGACATTAGTTTTAAACACCACAAAAAATTAAAAAAACTCACCATAACCACATTTTCTGTCATAATTGCACACCTGAGCACAAATAAGGAAGCCCTTTTTCTCTCCATCTGGTGTCAATAAAATTTCTGACACCTTAGCTCAATAATTTTCGACTCCTTGGATGTGATTGAATCGGACTCGCTCCGCTGGATTTCCAATTAAACACGTCATCTGTGTGCTGGTTCTGATCAAGTGGAAAATGAATGGTTCTGTTCGACACATGGATTTATTTAAATTGAATCAGAGTCCATTATTTACCCCCCCAGGGGCAGTTGTTTTTGGTTTATCAGCAGTTTATTGGGTTCAGTGACGAAACTGAATTTACCTTCAGTGGCACCAAATGAAGCGCTTATCTGCAGAATGAGGATTTTATGATTGAGATGGAGAGATGGAAGAAAAGATGGATGAAGAGATGGATGAAGGAAGAGAGGTGGATGGAGAAAGGAGAGGCAAGAAAGAAGTGATGCAGAAATTGATGTAAGAAAATAGAAAAAGAGAAGAGAGATGGCTGGAGGCTGGATGGATGGATGGATGGATGGATGATGGATGGATGGATGGATGGATGGAGAGAGAGAAGAGAAATGGCTGAATGTTAAGAAAAGAGAAATGGGTGGATGGGTCGAGGAAGATAAGAGAGATGGATGGGTGGATGAAGGAGAGAAGAGCTTGATGGAGAAAAGAGAGTGAAGATGGATGGAGAGGAGAAGACAGCTGGATGGAGAGAAAGGAGATATGGATAGAGAGAGAAGATAGAAATGCATGGATGAAGGGAGGAGTGATGTAGAAATACAGATAAGAGATGGAGAGAGATTTAGAAAAAGGAGAGAAGGATGAACAGACGGATCCAGTATTCCAGTATTCTTGCTGTTTTTCCAGAAAAGCCTTTCCAAAGCGTCTCCTCCATTATTGTGCTTTCCATTAAACGTTCCTTCAGTCGTAGTGATGCGTTTGTTTCTGACCTCTTCAAGGACTTTCTCATTTATAGTCTGCATTTTACTCCAACTCTCTCCGCTCTTCCTCTCTTCCTAGAATACTGTACATATTTCACATTTGTCCTCACTTCTCCTCCTTTGACCCATTTAAATGGTTCCTGTTCCCCTTTTTTTCTCCTCCCTTCTTCCCACAGTGTGCTCACCGCGTCTTTGTGCCGCGGCACGTCTCCAGTGCGTAGGTCATCAGGAAGCGTCCCTTTGCAGCCCCTGGTATCACCATGCAATATGAATGAGCCAAACAACATGGAAAAGCTTCCCACATTTGAGGGATGCATGAATAAATGATCAGTGGAGGTCAGGGATGAAGCAACGCAGCTGAAGGGCATGATGGGAATGTTGTCACTCTGCATGCTTTCAGACACTGGCGGCGCCCACGGCGCGCTGATCGTCTTAGGGAGATGAAGACAGATAAGCTCATTCTGACTCGCCTTAATGTGTTTGCCAAAAGCTTAGACTCTCAGACTCTGGTCTGAATGTTTTAAATGGTGTCTTTCACACCTGGATAATAAAGATGGAAATTTTTTGGTGTCAATTGATTCGATTCTGATTTTTAGGGTCACAATTTTTAATTCAGAAGCCAATTTATAAATCAGCCTCAAGATTTTGTTTGTGTGTCTGAGAAAAAGACAGCGTGAACAAAAATATTTATTTAAAACAATTCTATAATACGCCACATTATAAGATTTCATTAGTGTATATTTGAAGAAAAATGGTTTTGCATATGAAATTATGTAGCTTACATTACCAGTCTTACGTTAGCTTAGCTGCCTGGCTTTTTATGAAAGGGGCAGTAATATGCATCTTCCTGCCACATAGTGATATTGTGTAGAATAATCAAGTAACTTAAGTAGTTAAAAAATGCTTTATATATTAAATTTGACTTTGTAATTTAACGCCTTGAAATTGGGGGTCTGTCTCTTTAAAACCCGGCTCTTTCTGAAACTCCGCCTCCAGGAAGTAATTGCGACGTCACTCCTCCATTAATTCTTTAACAACATTTTTACCAGCATTTCAAAGTTCCACCAGGTGTTTGCTAATTGCTTCTGGCTAGTCTGAAGGAGCTGAGCAGGTATTATATGAAGGAGGTGATGCTATCAATCTCTTTCTCCATCATACAGTCATCCAGCTGTTTTTAGTCCACCGTACCATCTGTCTCTGCTGCCTGCCATTCCATCTGTCTCCATCCATCTGTTTTTATTTTCCAACTTCTTTTTCTGTCTGTTGTTCCATTTGTGCTCTCCATCCATCAGTCCATTGGTCCAACCTTGTGTTTTTCTTTTCTTTCATCTGCTGGTTTATTCATTTTGTCAACCTCCTGTCCAACCATCCATTCATCTAGTCATCCATCTGTTCATCCCTCCTTGTATTCTGATGTTCCATTCATCTATTTATTCATCCATTTATCAAACTGTGCCTTTCCTCATCTGTCCATCTGCTCAACCATTCGTCCATTTTTTTTCTTCCATCTGGCGGTGGTAATCCATCAGTCTGTCCATCTGTATACCTGTCCATTCATCCAGCCGTTTGTCAGCTCATTCAGCTGTCTGTCCATCCATGTCTTTCTATCCATCAGTGGATTCAATCCATCTGTCCAACCGTCTCCTTCTTGCTTAATCTATTTTCACAGAATGTTTCCTTTAGAAATATCTATAGGAAATTTATTATGAGCTCTAATAGTTCAACTTTTAAACATGAGACTCCAAGCGGTGGACATTTGACTCGGGGACCTGTAGTATTTTGACAAGAAGCCTATGCAGGGGCCCTGTGGAGTGAAGCTGGAGTGGACTGAAGCTCATGTGGCGATGGTGCTGGTGAAACCGCTGTCTGTCAATTCAGCTCTGTCAAAAGTGCAGTAGCGTGACAGCAGGGGATCGCAGGAGTCGCACACTGTGCTGGAAAGGCTATTTCCGCCGTAAAGCTCTAAAATCAACTCTCCTGTGCGCCGTGATAGAGTATCAGGTAATTTCAATCCAAGAAAGGCATGAAAATATGCCGGCAGGACAGATGGGGAGGCTGGTTATTGGCTGTCAGAGTTCTAGAGAAGCAGAAAAAGAGATGAAAGGGAGTGCTCAACACGGGGGGGAGCAGGTTGTTCAGACTTTTTGAACAGTGAAAACCAATAGGTGGTCTGAGTATAGGGAACATGCATGCTTTAGACTTCTTTCACTTGGTTTTCAAGCAAACTTTTGTGAACTTTCTCCATTGATCTTCTTCTAATTAAGCTACTTTAGCAGGAGAATGAATTTGGTAATGGGACCCTCACTGTTTTGTGCCCTTCTGTGAAAAGAATGAGACATTATGAAGCTAAATGTACAGAATGAACTTGGAAGCAAGTTAGTTGTTGGCTGGTTGCATACAGAGTGATGCAGCCAACCAGCATTAAAAAATGGATTTGTTTTTTAATTGATAGGCTCTGCATTCATTAAATACATCAAAACTTAAACGATTTGATGCATAAATCTTAGATGCACTTTTTGCAGAGTGTGATATAATTCAGCTAATGTTGGTAATCAAGGTTTCATTTTCTGTTGGTGGCAAAACCTGCAGAAAATGATCTTTTATGGCCATTGTTTGTGATATTTATTAAAAATAAAGAAGGTTTAAACAAATGGATTGTCAGATTGGATTTTACAGAAAATCCCAAATCTGTATCGGCCAGTAAATGTCTTTAATTTACAATAGCAAGGTGTATCTAAATATGTCTTTAGCACGTTAGATAAGTTTAAATGTAAAAATGCTGGTACAATATTTATATTTTTGCTCAGAGAAGAGGTTTAATTTAAGTTTATTTAACATTTTAGAAACCTTTTTGCTTTCTAAACATCTGGTCAGTAGGATTGTCTTTTTTTTTTTTTTAATCTGACTGACAAAATATTGGCTTCTTTGAGAAGCTGACAATGATGAAATACAAAAGAGAAAAAGGTTTTTCTTGGGTAAACAATCAGTTTTTTTTTTTCCAAGCTCAGGTACTTGAAGCTGTTGACTTTAATTGATTTGACGTTAACAGGCTTATGCCGAAACTGACAGTAGCAAAGACAATTTCTATTAAATGTATAAAGTCTGAAAATCATCTAAAATGCACAAGACAGTTTAAGCCATATTATAGATTTATTTGACATATTTTCATCTCAGATTGTTTTGTATGTTGAGATTAGCACCAAAAAAATATATAATTTCAATAAATAAAAAGGGAAACTTGCAGAACTTCAAAAAAGACCATAAAGTTGAATAATGGCACTTTCTGCAGTTTCCAGTTTCCAGCAAAGATAAATTTGAATCAGTCAATCAGATCTCTGGAAGTTGCCATAATCCCGCCCACTTAGTGTGATTGGTCATGTAACCAAAGAATAGAATTCACTCGGGTTCAGATAGCAGTTTACTATCAACCAAATAGATTTATTACAAATTACTGGACTGAAACACATTCAACCTCGTCTTAACTCCTTCTGAGTTTACCTCACAAGCAAACAAAATAAACAGCATTCACTCCAAACATGAGTGAAACACTCTCATTGTCCTTGGTAAAAGAAAATAAAAGAAGCTGGCCAGCAAAACAAAAAAAATTGTTCATATAGAGCTCTATATGTGTGTGATGCATACGCCAAGATGGATGCCAGAGGTGGTCCTGACTGGGATGGCGACCCAGAATGAAGATGGCAGTCAGCGACCGCAGACACGGGAACTTCGCGGCCTCCCTCTCTTCCTCCACAGGAACACGAACACCTTTCTAATGTTCCTCCCACCAATATCGTCCACAATAATGCTAGCAGGAAAACATGAGGCATAAAGAAGTCACGCGATGTGCAGAAGCTGGGCAGAGACTGGCATGTCTCAGTTCTGCAGCAGCTCTGAAACTTCTGAGCCCGGGAGTTGCCCTAGCAACGGCAGTCAGAATGCTGCCGTAAAATACTGCCGTACTCCGCTCTTAAAGGGGCACTACCCATAAAGTAAAAGCAATACAAAAAAACAAAAAACAAATAACACACACAAATAACAAATAACACACACTACCCAAATATAGCGGGGTTACAGTCACACTTGAGTTAACATTTTAAATTAACTCAAGATTAACTTCAGAGCTCAAAATCATAAAATAATTATTTGTAGTTTTTAAAATGACATAAATACAATGAATCTGTGCAGTGATGTAGATCAGAAAACCAAAATAATTTAATACTTATTTATTTGATATTTTATATAATTCATGTGTGACACGGTTTTATTTTTGACAATATTATAAATGTGAAGTTTCTCCAATTTATTTTTTTTTTAGTCAAGTTGTTCATCCAAACACTTAGTGGTGTATTATTATTCCGTTTCGCTGCTCCTGGCAGTTGGTGGTTGCCGTAGTAACCAGCAACTGACAGCTCCTCCCCCTTTTTTCCTGTTGCCGTCGGCAACTGTGGGGCAGAAGCTTCCGGACTAAAGTTGAACACCAACTTGAGTTCCTCTCTTGTTGGGATAAATGGCGTCTGTGGTGAAGTCAACCTCGCGGACCTGAGACCAACACAGAAGGGCGACACACGAAAAGCGGCTGTAGCAGCAGAAGCAAAGAGTTTGGAAAGTAAGGTGGTAATGAGTGGTGATGGATGCTTTATGATGAGAGAACTGGCAGCAGCTCTGTCAAACGGTATCAGAACAAGGTGAACAGAATCAGGGAGGCAAGGTGAGACGGAGACTATTTAAGCACCCATAAGCATTTTTTATTTATTTTTTTCCCTCTTACATCTTGTCATGTTTAATGTATAGTCCTCATTTTGGCAAATGAGCTCTCTAAAAACGAGTCAAACTTTTTAAGTTGTGAAGTTGAACACGAGTGAAAAGCCTCCACTCTCACTGAGTGATGAGAGGATAATGAACGGCCATTTACTGAAGTTGAAATCGTGCTACTGTGATAAGATGAGCTCATATTAGCATGTTGGTATAAAGGAAAACAGTCAAAGCTGGTTTTAAAAAGAGAAATGCTGTACGTCAATCAACATAAGTCAGTATTTATTGTAAATGTGTCAGATTTAGACGTAGATTAGGGGTCTGCAACCTTGTAAATCTTTGTACCTTTTGCCAAAAAAGCCAACGAATATATCTTAAAAAAAATGGACAGGTGATAAAAAAAATGGCACCTTTTGTGATTTTATGATCATATGGTAATTCATATTCGACAGAATTTTATTATCGTAAATGTACGTCTGTGAAGCCGGGGTAGTTAAAATATCCATCTAAAATTAATGAAACTTTTTCTTAACGCAGATTTTAACAAGTAAGTTATGATCTTGTATGAAAACTGTGAAAGCTGTCAGGAAAAGACATTTCAGTGTTGGTATCATCCTTACAAAAACCAAAGATTAATTGTTATTTAAACTATACAAAAACCAAAGATTAATTGTTATTTAAACTGTACTTAAAGTGTACTTTTTATGACTGTATTTTATAAATTTATGTTGAACTGACGAAGGCTTGAATTCCTGTGATTGGATTAGGACGTCTCTAGTTGATACTTTTTGTTTGGCATCAACTCTTCCTGCAGCAGAAACCATTTGGAAGTGGTGTTTTAATCGAATTAGAGTGAGCCTGTACTTCAGTAAGAAATGCCGTCACAGCAGATTTCATTCCCTTACCACAGACCATATGTTTATCTGTCCTTTCTCTAAATTTTCCTTCCCTATTTCCGACTCATTTTGAGCCTCCACCTTCTCACATCCTGTCATGTTTTCCTCCTTATACTCTCCTGTCTCTATTTTTCCACCAGCCTTTTTTTCATAATATAAAAGAACACTAATGAGGCCAAATCTACTTCCGTCTCCTCCCAGTGTTCCTATTATCTTTACGCCTACTGTTACTTAGCTCCTCATTTGATTTCTTTTCTTCTTCACCCCCTCCACTTCCTTCATTACTTCCCACTGTCCCGAATCTCCGAATGAAAGGAAATCCTTGCTGTAGCTGCATCCTGAGCCCCAGGCCAGCTTCAAACCTCATTTTGTTGTCCTCATGTCCCCCCTTTCGTTCTCCCATCTGTCCAGATTTGACAATCTGAGCAGGGTTTGAGTCGTCCCATTATTTGCAGCATGAATCATTGGGCTTTCTCTCCACAATGTCATCCAGAGTTACTCGCATCTGTCTCTTTCGTTCAACCTCCTATCTGTCATCTTTCTCCTGTTTGTTTCTTTTATTGGCACACATTTGCATGTGCCTTTTCAATGCATTAATGTTTCACAAAGCCGCTGCTGTGAGTAGGGGGGTTGTTCAGAGAGTGTTTGCCTCATCTCTCAAATAATTGAGTTTGAAAATAGGTTGAGTCCTAATTAAAGGAAGTGTGTTAGTTTTTCATATCATCGTAAAAACCTGTTCAGCTGAACACCGTAAACATCCTCCACCCCACACTGGTTCTGCTCTATTAGCAGTTCCATTCCCATTATCTTTCATTTTCCACATCGTCATTAAGAAAGCCGTCAGTCAGCAGTGTAATCAGCACCAAAAGAGACGCGGTTGCCTTTCATTTCTTTGAGTATGTTGAAAACTTTGATTCAATCTTCTGTTTTGACTCGGTTCCTTTGATTTTTAATGTCAGATTGTTATAAAAGTCTACACTTGAAAAATATCTGACATTTTAAAGTCTACCTACTATTTTATAAAGAAGGAATAAAACTTATCTAGTGCACTTTAAAGGGGCTTTTTAATCCATCTCCAAAAAGATTTCGCCTACGTCTGAAGCAGACAGGACTGCAAAACCGCTTCAAGTAATGGATGAGATGGGAATTATTAAACTATAATTCAAACGCAGTAGGAAGCTGCCAATCACCAACCATTGTCTGGTGGGTTTTAAAACCTTCTCATTCTTTATTTATATAAAAAATGAAAAATTGTCTGCGTCTATCTACACTTAAGGTCTTAAAACAAACAAAAATCAAATTTGTTTGTACTTACAATCTTACATTTTCATCTTCCACTGAAAGTAAATCCAGGACTGGTTCTTGAAAGAAACATTGCTTCAGCTTTGATTCATTTTAAACGCAGCAGGTATGTCAAACTCCATGTCAAAATTAAAAACTTAAGGGTGAGCCTTAAGTTACTGAACAATATCTATTGAGGTTGAGGTTGATTGAGGTTTTCCCTTAAATATGTAACTCAGCCTGTTCATTTGAAAAAGAGGCAAAGGTCTGAACTTTAAATGAAGGAGAAATCAAATGTCAAATATCTGAGGAATTCCTTCAGTTGTTTTTTAAAAACCCCAATGGTTGAAATAATATTTTTTATGAAAATGAAACCAAATGAATCGAGGAATTTGACTAGCAACATGCATAAAGAAAATATTCATTAAAGCTTAGCTTACCAAACTTCTGACCTACTCTCATAGTTCAAGCTGGGTTTCAGGCTTCTCTTCTTCTATCGATGCTGCAAATATTTAATGTTGTGTGAATGGGCTGGTTTGTATTGATATTCAAATATATTGAGCAGGTTTATCAGGTCAAAAAAGGATTATATAATCATTACATAAATTATTATAATTGGTGACACACTGAGGTGCAAACTGCAGGGCATGTGAGAATGACATAATTTGTAAAACCGAAAGCAAAATTATGAATATAGTCATAAAAATCTAATCATCTGCATTAAAATCTAAAATATTTGCAATCAAGTCCAACACAAATGGACCTCCAGTGAATAAGGCTGTCAAAATGGAATAACCATTTGCATTTTTGTTGAATATTTAATAATGTAAGTCGTCTTCACTCCCACTTTGCCATCTGTCGTCATGATGCTCCCAACGCACTTTGACCTCTTGCATCTTGACCCTGGTCTCCTGTGTCAGTGGTAATGGCTGCACTGAGACAGTCACGCAGACCAACTTTATCATTGGCAGACAAACTGTGGATTTATGACTTGTGGGTTTATGCAAACATTTATTGAAAACTACTTCTTAGAATATTTAGATTCTAGATGATGATATTGGGAAATCTATATATTTTTGGGTGAGTTTATGTTAATTTGAAGCTAAGAGTATAGTGAGAAAAAGTACTTAATTGATCGTCACCAGAACATTTCAGTTTCCATATGAAATGGTTTGATCTATTCTTCAGGTTTATTGGAAAATGAGTTAATCAATAAGTATTTTCTGCTATAATGAGAATACACTGATGTCTATAAGAGGGTGGATAACAGTAAAAAAGGGAAACAGCTTTTTGGATGTTTCCTCTCGTATTTTCATAGTTTAACTTTGGTGAGAAGCTCAAAGTCTTTGGTGTTGGAAGGCCTCCTTTCCATCACCCTAATCTTTAACAAACTGTCCATCAAATTCAAGGACTGGTTCGGCTGCTCTGAAACCAAAACATTACTTCTATTTAGACGATAAAATTAAGATGACTTTAAACTTTAATCTTCCTGGACAGGAAGTGCTAATTCCTTGGTTCGACAGGTAAGAATGTGGTGAATAAATGTAATAACCCAGAGATGTGGCAGAACCGCATTAACCGCTAATGCCGATAACCTCCAGGACCCCTGAGCAGGTATTAAACCCCACATACGCACCTGCTGGAGGGTAAACCACCTGCACTGCAGCTGTTAGACACACAGGGCGTAATTTCTAAAACGATCTTTGACTTTGAGAAGGTCACGCATGCTGTTCCTCCAGCGTGAGCTGATTTACTCATGCAGAGTGTGTTTGTGCACAGAGTGGTTGTATATTCTCCTGCTGCGTAAATGAAAAGATGTGGATGTCGCATTTGTCCTCTATGTGAAATGAAAACATTAAGGTGGTCTCTCACACACACACACACACACACACACACACACACACACGCACAGTCTTAAGGTGAAGGTACATTGCAATTCAGTGCAATACAATGTACCCTGTAGTTCATCACCAAAGTAATTATGTGAAGTGACATTTCCCTCATTGGTCTTTCAGCTTCATCCGCCGCTCCATTATCAGCTTGTGTGTTTGCTGTAAAAATACATGCGAGGACACGTCCAAATGCTTGTTTGAACCAAAACAATAGCATTTAGTTGTGAAGCTGGGAATCAGGATGGTCTTAATAAAGATTTCTCCTTTCCCAAAGGGATTTTAGATGTCTCATTTGTCAATCCAGATTCTTAGGCTTCATTTTCCACTGAACTTGGAACTTTGCTGCAGGGAATCAAATCTTGACGGCGATCAAACCAACAGAAAGCCAGTTCTGAAACGGATAGTAGCTGAGTTTCCATTTACCCATAGAATTGTACAAATGGAAATTATGAAAATAAATTTGCCTAATGGAAACACTGCAATTTTGAAAATTGATCTTCAAGAAATATTCGTGCTAAATGAAGTCATGTGATGCTGGATGTTCCTACTGGAGAAAACGATAAAGATGACAGGAAGTTGTAGGAGGATGATGGTCTGAATCCATGGGTCTTCTATAAAATGTATGACAATTTTCCCAAAACGCCGCATATGGAGCCAGTCCCAATTCCTACGTTGGGCTTGTTGCGTCAACACAGGAAAAAAAATGCTGACGTTTCCTCCGATGGCTGATAGATGATTGCTAGCACCATGACTGAATTATTAAAACATCTTATGTAACGGTGTTTCTGTCGCTGCCATGATTTTTAATGACTTATTGCAAGAACAAGCTTATTCACAGCTGATTTTAATAGAATTTCTTTCTTAATGGAAACACCACAATTACAAAATTGTGGTGTTTTTATATATTAAGTTTTTATTTATTTATTTATTTTTTTACATTAGCAGAATATTGGCAAATATATGTGAACATTAAGTCATAGAAACACAGGAAACGGCAGCTAAAGTCAACTGCTGCACACTTTTCAAGTTCTTCTCTTTCATTAGTGTTGTAGCGTTAGCTTGTAGTGTTAGCATTGCTAGCCTTGGATATTTAACTTTTTTCCTATTACGCTTCCTCAGAGGGAAGTGCCTCCAAACATCATTGAAGAGTTTGCTTTGCCAACTTTGTTTTCTTCTTCTGGGTTTCTTGCCATGTTAGTATAATTTAAACTTCCAGGATCAGACTCTGTTACTAACCATTTTAATTGGCAATGAGTATCTTTGAATAATTGACTTTGTTGCCATTATTGTGGTACCAATGCCTTGTTGTCTGCCTGCCTTCGCTCACTGATGTGCCAGTCGTGTTGTAGATGTGTTGGGAACCAGCAGGTGAGGTAGAAGGTCACCACTGTTGACTGGCTCTCTGACATTCTTGCTTATTGTTGCTAAGGCGGCTCTCGTCTCCCAGCTAATCCATCCTCGCTCCCCCTGTTTATCATTCCACCTTTGTTTTTTTCACACCCCATCTATCCTTTCTAGTTTCATTTTCCCATACAAGCTTTCTTTCACCTTGTCATTTCTCATTTTGTTTCTTGTGAGCCCTTCCCCTTCTTCACATCTGATGGTTCAAGCTTCACATTTCATTCATCCCATCATTGTCCCTGATCTGTTTTTTTTTTTTTTTTGGATATCTTGCTACTGATTTTTTTTGCGGGCTTTTTTTCTTTCACATTCTTTTTCTTTCATCAAATTCTGTCATTTTATCTTGTTCTTTCTCCTAGTCTCATTCATTTGTACATCTTCTATAGACTCTCACCCCTACATCCTTGCCATCTCTCATTTTCTCTCCTTTCATGGCCTTCATAGACATCCTCTCCTTGTTTACACTTTCCTAGGCCTTCATTCCTTCATCCTCCCTTATTTTCTAAATCGGATTTTTCCTCCTTTCTCTTCTTGATGTGTGCCTTGACTCTTGTTTGTGTAATGTACCTTCATATTTTCATCTGAAGCTACCCTATTTGTTATCCTTTCATTCTGGTTGCTATCTTCAGATCTAACCTCAGTCATGTTTTATGTATTTTAATTTATTTTTTCATGGATATCTCAGAACAAATTCAGTTTCTGTGCAGTATAATATCCAGTTACCTGATGCTCACCATCAGTTCTATAAAGTGTGTGTAGAAAAAGATATTGCAATCAAATGTGTCCATAAAAATGTAATAAATGTGATCTGACTGCAGAGAAATGCAGCCTCTGGTAAAATGGCGTTTAAATGATGAATTGCTGTTCTGGTTTTTATTGTTGGTTATGTATTAAAAGTCTCTTTTTTTTGGTGATTGTAAGCTGTGCAGTTATTTCATTTAAGCTGAAAACAATCCATTAGGATTATTTGATAGTAAATCATCCATAATTAAGTTGGTGACGCTTGAATAATTGAGTTTTGAATTTAATGCCTTATATGAAAGTTTTATTTATTTTCTAGATTTATTTTATTAAGAAAAAAAAATGATCAGTGCTGGTTTTCTTGTTCATCCTGTCAAAAGAAAATTTTTGGGAGTTGGTGAATAAATTATCTTTTTAAAAAAAAAAATTGCTTTTATCCATTTATAAAAAAAAAAAAAATTGGGAAAATCAAACATTTTCTAACTTCTGGTGGATATTTAAATATGGAACACCAGGAATCATCTTTCAAGAAGCACCTTCAGTCAGAGGCTTCTTCAGAGTCAGTGTAGCACAGACTGCTGCAGGAGAACCTGCCTGCCAACAACCATCACCATCTGCAACAACTGATAAAACAGATCGATTAGTTGTTAATAATACCAAAAGAAATGGAGACACAAGTTGCTCAATTGACACATATTAAATGTAAAAAAAAAATGCATGAAAAGAATTAAAGTTGCTCCCAAAATACACAAGACAGCCAAAATTCATCAATCAGAAAGTGTTCAGGAAAGCTTCTGACTAAATATTTGCTGTGTTTTATCAACTGTAGGATGTAATTTACCTGAAATATGTTTAATATGCATGACAGTCGGTAGAAGCAGTCAGCCGGTTTGGAAGTCTGCTCCTTTCCCTGTTTTTTCTCCATTACAAGTTGAATGACAGGTTCATTAATTCATTTGAGGACACTGGAGCTATCTAATTTGTGGCGGAACAAGAGTTGGATGGACTTCAAAAACTAACTTTTATGCAAGTCCAAATGGTTGCTGTCTTGTGAAGCTAAAACTCAAAATATTTCCTTCACCTATAGGATGCTTTACGTCAAATTGTCATGTATTGCTGCTCCATCTGATAAGACGTCGAAAAGCATAAAATTCAAATTAAAATTTCATTAGATGTGGAAGTCGATGTCTTTAAGTTGAAAGTGTTTGACTGATGAAAGTCTAAAATGACCATGTAGTGGATAAATATGTTAAAGAATGTTGAGTCCAGACCAGTTATGAGTTATACTGGTAAACAAAACTCTCTGTTTGTCAGAGAAGCTGATTCTTCCCAGGCCTTTGTTTACCAAACAGCCCACAGAGCAGTGGCCATAATCGAAACAAAAATCTGACCTCATTTTCTTTGGAAAGTCACAACTTTTAATTGGTGTAAGTGACAACGCTCTCATGTTTCCTCTGAGAACACCAAATGCTGCAGAGATGGATTGGCACACAAGTGACTCTGCATGCTAATAGCAAAACAGAGCAGCTAAAGGAGGCTCTGAGGATTATTTTCTCCAGCAGCTATTGTAAAAACTCCCCCGTGTCCTCCAGCAGTCCTACATTAGTCAGACAAGAGCACGAGCATGCCCGTGTTTCTGAAGCGGGGACTCGAGCAGGAGGTGTTATAATGCAGAGTGCGGCGTCGGTGGTGAGCGCTGGCTTGCCCATCAACAGGGTGGGCTTCCTTATGACTGCAGAGGAGAAGTGTGAATTAATAACCAGGAATTAATTGAGCTTGTTTGAGGAATCTAATCCTGTTAGACAGAACTGTGGCTCAAATAGGCCACTGCTTCCCCAGAGCACCTAATGTTGTTATTCTATTATTAATGGATAGGTTGCTGCTTATAGTATACATGCCAGTTTATTTGCAGCTGAAGAGTGTGAGCGTGAAGATGCTTCTATTTAACTGGAGATAATCTATAAAGGAAAAGCTTTCAGATTTCTTTTCACCTACGACTGAATCAGCTTAAAACGCTATTGATGAAAGCTTCTGAAGAAACTTGTGTGAATGTTGAGTTTTTTAAAATAGGTAAGCATTTCTTGTGTAAAATAGAGAGAAATGGTAGTACATTGAATTTGCAGCTGCTTTAAAGCAGAAATTCTCATCGTTTTGTTTTAAATCCAGGAATAAATTTAAGCTGCTTATATTAAATTGATCGTCTAAAACTTAAATAGGTAATAAATATGCCACATTTTGAGTGAATGCAGTAGAATTGCATATATTTTCATTGCAGCAATTAGTTTAGAGAGCTAATACGTCAAGTTTTCTCTCAATCAAACTGAAATCTTCCAGTGTCTGGTTTTGCAGGATTCAGTCTTTCTGATCAAGCACCTGGTGACAGTGGGCAGTTGATTTCAGAGTTAAATTTGCACCAAATGAGGAGGAAATTAAAGTATTCAGTTACGTAAAGTAGTTCAAGGTCAGTTTTTAGAAGCCTGATTCTTTAAATTAAAAATGTTTTGAGTATTTTTCCTTTATGAATTAATTAGAAAAGTTGGCATGTTTGCTGTTCTGTGTTACTAACTCAGAAAATATTAAATTTTTCCATTCCTGACTGACAAATCACAGTTCTTAGTTTATTTATCCCAAAGAGAAATGACCTGTTGTAACTCATGCTATGTGTTTCTTGAACTGGTTGGATCTCCTGTAGCAGTCAGTATTACTGCTCTCAGAACCCTCTGGCTGAAGACATTCTGTCGTACGACAGTTTCGTGACAAGGTTGCTTAGGAGAAATATCTTTTACGCTGCCTTCATGAAATTGTTTTCACCAGTGCAACCTATCGAGCATTAAATTTAATTAAATGTAAATTGAGAAATTACCGAAACTATTTTATTAATTTTACCTGAAGTGCTGCTGCTCAAAGCAGTTCAATGTAATGTTTTCAGCAACTCACTTTGGTTTTCACCAATTCCTTATTTCTTGGCCGCCCAGTGGTTCAGTGTGTACGCCGTTGCATGTGTTGTGGGAGTAAAGGTTTAGCTCATCTGTGGCTGCAGTGTTCACCTTGTAATCCTTGTCCTGAGTAAATTGATTGCAGAAATGAACACGGGATCATGTGGAGTGTATTTATTTTTTGGTGGTAGTTGTGCTGAACTTGGCACCTCTAGCTAGAGAAGCAACACAGTGGTTGGCAAACCATTTAATGCATTACAAGCAGTTGCTACCAGCTGCCTGCAGGGAGGAACATGACCTTATTTTTGAAATGGATAGTCTTATGCCCTGTGTGAGTTTGTACACGACTAGACATGGATTGGTAGAGATTTCACCAGCAAGATTACATTTCCTGCTAATAAATAGAACATACATCTGTATTTCTCAGGTAAGCTGGTTTTTGCTGAATATTTCATCCATTTGTCGTTCTGTTTTGTGTAACAACCAGGTCAGGTGGTTAGTTGGGCTGCCTGCTCTGATGGCAAACTTTAACATACAATTGTGTTTGGTGGTTTAGATTAAAAAAAAAAACATAGCTTGTGTTTTGCCCAAATTTATTTTCAAAAAGCAACATGTTGCCTTTTGTTTTGGTTGTGAAGGAAAGTACAGTGTCCACCTGGCTGGCAGTGTGCAGCCATAACCCTTTAGTTTTCTACTTTCACTTTGATTGATTTTTAAAATGGATACTTAACAATTAAGCATAAATGTTTCAACCATAATGTGATATTCAGTGTCAGTGAGGTGAAATAAGCAGAGATTTAAAAGAAAAGTTTATTTTTTTCATTATTACAGCCAGAGAGAGCAAGAAATTCAGCTGATAACAGGAAGGCTAAATGTTGCACAATGAAGTTGTTCTGTTTTATCCCTGAGTTTTTAAACATTGTCCGTCATGAAATACGCTAGGTTTAGAAATTATTTTAAAAATCTGAGTTAAAAGCTACAGAATGTAACTTCTATAAAAAATGTTTTTATATATTAAAACTGTAACCATGTTGGGATGGTTTAGTTTGAGACAAATAACCTCTTCCTTTTCCCAGTTCTAACTCCAGAAATACACAGCTCGATCAGAAACAACCAATCAGAGTCAGGAGGAGGGTCTTAGCGCTGTCAGTCAGGCTCATGTACGCGCATGCTCAGCTACGCTTCTGCTTCTTCCTGATAAGTAACGAGAGCCTACCACAAATGCTCAGGCTAGTTAGCATAGCCACCAATAATGGTAGATAAACAGTTTTTAATGGTAAATTGTAGAAGCAGCTCATATTCAAGCCTGATTGACAGCACCAAGACTGCCAGATTGTGGAAAAGCTTTTTTTTTATTATCTCATGATATAGTGACAGTTTTGAGAAATATGTAAAAAACAGAATTTTGCAAAACTTACCTCCTGCGGCTTCAAGAGTCGACATTTCCTAAAGAGTAAATCCTGTTTTAGAAATGCTTTCTGTGCTAAATGCCATTTTGCTTTTGTCATTTTCTTCCTTTTTATCTTTTGATTTAACATGACGGTTTACTCACTCAGGCCGTGTGACATTGGTGGTGCTTCCAGCATATATTATTGATTACAAATTAATGTTTTAAGTACTGTCCAAGTCTCTTCTCACATTATTACTTTTAAAGAGATCCAAGTTGAATAAAGCTGTTATTTGGAGGCCAAAGCTTTACAAAAATGGGCAGTCGTCCACAAACTTCTGATGCGTCTTTAGATGTAACGTCGGTTTTATGTTTTACGGGTTTAAAGCAGCTCAGATGCTCGTTAATGAGCCTCAATCTGTTTTTATTACCATAAATGCTCACATGCTGATCAGCTTTCTTCTTTCATCCGCCTGTCTCGTCTCCCTCTCTTAAGGTCTTGCATGTCCATCCCTCATTTCCATGCTGCTCTCATCCGTCTTCCTCACTGTCTCCCCCTCGTATATCTTGTTCCTTTCCCTCCTGACCCTCATAAATCCTCAACTCCTCCATCTTTACCCTCTCTCCTACCCAGCATCCTCTGCTTTTATCCCTCCTTCTTCTATTTCTTGCTTTGCACCGTACGAGTTCATTGCGTATCCTGCGTTCCCCGCTCTCGGCTTGCGTGTCTCCTTGTATTTAAAGCCGTGTTGACCCTTTTCTTCCCCTCTGGTGTAGATTCACTGGAGTGTATCTGTTGCAGTGTGCTTTTGAGCTGTGGCTGTTTACAGGTTCAGCGGAGCATCTGCATCTTTGTTCGGGTTTGCTTTTGTTTCACTGTGCGTGTAAGAGGAGGGGTTTTATCAGCTCCTGCAGACGGACGCGGCCTCTCATCCGTTGTTCCGCTGAAGAGAGGAGCGCTTTGAAGGGGAAAAGAAAGGACTGAACGGACCGAGATGGACGGAGTGGAGGAATAAGAAGAGGGGTGAAGGTTTAGGAAAACATGAGACGATGAAGCAGCTGCAGGCTAGAAGTTTTGATGCAGCTTTCAAAGCGCAAACAGCCGGACTTCTGCACGTGAAATGTTCTGTGACGGGTCGGTGTCACAGCTGGGAGTGCATGAGGATGTTTGTGTCGTATAGAGGGGATTACAGCATAGCAGGGGTGTCCAAAGTGTGGCTCAGGGGCCATTTGACCTTGAATTGATAACCTTTTTTTTTTTCTTTTTTTTTTTTGCCATCTTAACTGCAGTTGATTGCAGTGATTCAAATTCGATCCATCCAGCACATCCGGTTGATGCAGATGGAAACTGTTTTATTTTTCACCAGATTAAACTTCTTACCGACATAATTTTCTTGCAGTTCGAAATGTTAAATACAACACAAAGTGTTTGTTTTTATAACCAAGGTTTTAAAATAAGAAAAGCCAGGTTTATTCTGACCGAACGCGTTTCGCAGGTCGTCTGGTTTACATTCACAGTCTGTGTTGTGGCGTGTTGAGGCCGTCATGTTGCAGCACGTTTTGAAGCAACGTGTTCGTCAAAAAGGCCAGCAACGGAAAACAACAGCTAGAGCAATTTTGACGCGTCTGACTCGCTCTTGACCTGCCTCCACTCAGACTTTGAAAGTAAACCAGACGTGCCTGATGTTCAAAGCACGTTTGGTGTGAACGCACCAAGAGACCTTTACTGAAAAGCTGACTTCTGTTTACCCAAGTAAGCTTTCATCTAATTTATTAAATTCTGGTAAATATAGCGAGTGTTTTGAAAAAGTGACTCACATGCCGTTTTTATACTGATAATAAATTAGCTCAATCAAGCTCAAAGGTTTTTGAAAACTAGATGTCTTTATTTAAATACAGCAAATGTTCAAAGTCCGTTTTACGTTTTGAATCTCCAATGAATAAGATCCATTTCCTACGCTGGCCATGAACTGGAAATGACTTCAACAATTCACGAAACACAACTACAAATTTAAAAATACAAAATCCTTAATTAAATACAATTAAAAATCAAGACATAAAAACAAGAGGTAGATTCCTGAGAGCTTGCTGATTGGACGATTTCACTTTTGACTTTAAAGCCATGAAATAATCTGGCATTTGCAGGCTGTCACAATGCTACGTACTACCCGAACTGTGGAAAACAACAAGGATGATTCAGAATAATTCTTGGATGGAGGTAGCTACATTTGCATCATTTATATTTAACATTTATATTTTCAACAAATGCGCCAAGGCCAAAAGTGGAATCATCTAATCATCGACCGATGTCTCAGGTTTCCCACTGAGATCTGCCACTTTCGTTTTGTTAATCTTGTCGTTTGGCCATTTGTAATTGTGCTTAGGTAATGTAGAGTTTAGTAAATTGTTGAAGTGGTTTCCTACAAAAAATAAAATAACTTCATTTGCTTGATTAAAATTTTTTCTTGAGTACTTTTGACTTGATGACTTCAGATCAGGTGACATTAAATTCAGAGAAGTGGATGGAGAAGAGGAAGTAAGTGAGGGATAAATGGTGAAACGGAGAGCGATGGGGTCAAAGCGGATTTGCCGTACCATGGTGAAACACTCTGTAAGCGATAAATAAGGAAGAAGCCTGAAAGCGAGGGAAAGCGCACAGAATCCAGATTGAAGGAGGAGGAAGGATTGATGGTTCAGACAATGAGAACACACTGAGGAGACTGTGTTTGGACAACAATTTATTCTTTCAAACAAATGGTAAAAATAACCCAGCGTGTCTCTGCTGTGTATTATAGGAGCGGGTCTCATCAATAGTAAATGAAAGACGCTGGTTCTGATGCACGCTGCAGAAATATGAATCTGACGTCTGCATTTCGGATCCCATTGGAGACTTTCGCTATTTTATTCAGAATATGTCCTCATTTGTCCTCGCTGCTTCCTTCCTGCTGTCCTTCTGTCTTTGTGTCCTTCTTTCTTCACTTCCTTCCATCATTGTCCGTTCTGTTTTGTCCTCTTCTATTTTCCTTTTCCCTCATTTTGTTTCATTCCATGATTTTTCATCTTTTTTTCCATTTTTCTTTGCTTCCTTGTATATTTTCTTCTGTGATTCTGGGATGATTTTTCTCCTTCACTCCCTCTGTCACTTTCTCTCCATGTCATTCATGTCCTTCCTTTCCTCCTTATCTTTCCTTTCTTTTTCCTTTTTCTTCCTTGTCTCCCTCCCTTTCCTCTTTTTCTTCCTTTTCCTTCCTTCCTTCCCTCATCCTTCTGTTTCCTCCTTTCCTATTTTCACTCCTTTCCTCATTCCTCCTTTCCTTTTTCCTTCGTTGTTTTCTTTCTCTTCATGTCATCCATGTCCATCCCCTTTTTTCCTTTCTTCTATCCTTCTTTCCTTCCTTCGTTCCATTCTTTGTTCCTTTTTCTCCATATAATTTCCTTTTCCTTTTTCCTTCCTCTCCATGTCATTCATATTCTTCTTTCCTTCCTTCCTGTCTATAGTTTCAGCTGTAGGGAATACCGCTGTTTGTTCATGTAAAAGCATTTTTAACAAAAAATATATATATCAATGTTTCCACTTTGACTCCATGTTTTAAAGTTAATCTTTCCTTTTCAAATGTACTTGTGAAACAACTCTTGGCAGGTAAAAGGATCCAGAGCGCATTCAGCCCTCATCCCTTTTCTTTTAATTGACTTTCTGATGCGCCTACTGAGAGGAGCCGTGTAATTTTGTTGGTGCGTTCGCAGTGAAATCTCTCCCACTCATGTGGAAGTTTGGTCTCGTTCCTCCGGGCTCCAGCAAAAGCATTGATCAAGCTTTTTAAATGTCAATGCAGTAATGAACTTCACCTGTTGACACCAGGAGGGAGTCGGCTGAAAATCAATTAGCTCTGCTGCAGGTTCAACTCGAGTTTAAGCAGCCTAACACCCATCTGCATGGCTGCCAGAAGTTTCCATTTTTCATTTCAATAATGAGGAAACGTCGAGCTAATCTGGATGAGAGAATTTTATTTCTCAGTCGACTTCAGGCTCACAGATTTCCAGTTTCTATTTTCCCATTTACCTCACAAAGCAAACAGTATTTGAGACCTATAGATGTTTGCAAAGTAGCTCCTCACTATGCTGTGAAGCAAATTATAAATAGAGGTAGAATCAATCAAACTGAGAGATGTTTCAGAACATTAAAGTAAATTTATAGATTTGTTCAAGGAGATGAGTTGGAAAAATTTTTAGTGGGGTTTTTGGGGCTTTTTTGGAAGTTATTTTTGGTATTTATGTGTAATAACAAGCCTCAGTGGAGACACCCTAACGCTTTACTGGTTTATGCTTTGGCATTTTGTAGCACTTTCAGATTTACATGTAAAGTGCACTATAAATAACATTTTATATGATAAGAAACCTTTAAAAACAAACATTTACACAGAAAAGTGAATTTTATGAGGCAAAAAACTCAATAATTCTTCACCGTGCAAGAATTATTAGTTAATAATTCTTGCCTGGTTGTATGAACTGAATGGAAATGCAGTTTCGGTTTAATCGAAGCCGTTTTCTCAGAATGCCTGAACCAGCCCTTTAGTGGATCATAAGCCAAACGGTCCATTTGTGCTGATGTTTGCACAGCAACGTTTCATGTTCAATATGAAATCGACTTGAGCATGAGTGCCTGGCAGTGATTACATCAAGGCTGTGGAGTACAGTTTTTCCTATGCTAATATCTCTCATACATGGATTTCAAGTATTTCCACTTCAGTTCTGGTTCTTGTGTCGATCAGCTTAATGGTTCAATAAATCAATGCTTGTTCCCCAGTTAAATATAAAGTGAACCAACGAAAATCTGTTATTTTCTCACCATGTTTGTGTCTGAAAGAGCTTGGAAACATTATTTAAATCACTCATCAGTAGCTCGTGGTGACGGATGCAGTTGGACCGATCCTGATTCCCGCTGTGCCCGGTGATATTATTAAGCCTTTCATAAAGTGCGAGATGCAGAGTGAATGCCATTATGGCGGTTCGTGTCCGGGCCTCGCCAGAACACAGTTTCTCTGAAAGCCACTCGTAAATCTAGCACTCCACAGAGGAGCAGCAGAGTGGAGGTCAGCAGGGACCAGAAGAGAGGCCGGCGAAATAAAGGAACAGAGAGAAAGAACTCGATGGTTTTCTGAGCAGAAAGGGCAGCTCTTTTCCTCCTCCTCTCTTTCCTCTCCCCAGTGTGGCCATCTGCACAGTGTGTGATTAATCATCCTGTATCCCCAGACATGGCAAGTCGATGCCGTGGCACTCGAAGCCTGTGTGTTAATGATGTGCTTGTGTGTGTCTAATTCAGCAGCCAAAGGCTTGTCTGTGATGCATGTCTGCAGTTCTGTGACCGAGTGTTAGCCTGTGTGAATATCTTGTTCTTGTCGTGTTTTCAGGGGAACAAATCTCACAGGTTGGCAGTGATATGCAGATCTGGAAAAATGCACTGATCCCTATTAAAAACCTCCTGATTATTCCACCAAACATTGATTTCTGAACTCTTCTGAGTTAAAACATTTAGTGTTGTTGTTTCTAAATGAGTATGAACTTGATTTCTTTGCATTATTTGAGTCAGAAAGCACTGCATCTTTTTTGTTATTTTCACCATTTCTCATTTTCTGCAAATAAATTCCACATTTTTGATTGGAATGTTGGAACCATATTGTCAGTATTTCATAGAATAAAAAAAACAATGTTCATTTTACTCAAACATAATACCTGTAAAAAGTTAAGTTAGACAAACTGGCCATTTTAAGTGGTCTCTTAATTCTTTCCAGAGATGCATATAATGTTCATTGTTCAGGGACTGCAGGCATGATATTTCTCAATTGTCTGGACTGGAGCAAAGAACAGAGGAGGACAGACTGGAGTTTTTGACAAAATATGGATAAAACTGCACTATAAAAACACAAAAGCTTACCAAGTTAGACTAGTCTAGTTTTTAGTGCAAATATCTTTAACATTTAAAAAAAATAAATAAATTTTTGCTGGAAGAAACTAAAGTAGTCTTCCAGCAAGATATGAGCTTGTTTTAAGCCAGTAATTCCTTAATATTATTTTTAAAAATGCTGGTTTTATTAGCTGATTATTTCACTTACAACATGAGAAAAAAATGCCGGTAGATCCAATTCTTTAAAAAAAAACAATTATATTGTTGACTTAAAACAAGCTCCTATATCTTTCTGGAAAGTTACTTAAAAGTTTTGTCTTTGTTTTTGATTTACTAACATAATTGAACTAGAAACTTATGGAAGAGGTTTTTTTGGTTGTTTTTTGGCCCTAATCCTCTTCCGTAGAAGCGAGATAAAAAAAAATGTACAATTTTGTGCTTTTGTAGTGCAGTAAAAATGAATCCATTCACAAGATGTCTTGTTCCTATGCATTAACCTGCACTGAATTACTGCATCGTTTTCCTCTAGCAAGTCTTTCCCTCAACTGTTTCAGTAGCTAAAGGCTGCCAGCATTTTCAATTCATTTTTTTGTGCACTAAGCTGACCTTTTCTCCCAAACTTATTTTCACGGCGGCTCGCACTTCCCAGCCTGCAATTACATTTCCTATGAAAACATGCTTCGTGAAATAAATTAAGAGCAGACGACTCAATTTGTCTGAAAATGCCAGGAAGAGGCTAAAATTGAGTTGGAGCCTGAGGATTGATTGTAATCGCTGCTTATTTTTGCATGAAAGCATCAGAGACTCGGGATGGGAACGACGAGGAACAGAGGGACGAGATGGAGGTCGCTTGCTGCCAAAGAGCGCGGTGAAGAGCTGAAGTGGGGATGATGGATTCTGAAGGGTAAACAATATGGTGGCATATTTCCTCAAGGAGAGAGCGCAGATATTGGAGGCAATTGATATGAAGATGAAGACGTTCAATTTGGCAAAGCCGAGGAGAACAAGAATGTCTGTAGGAGCGATGGACGGACGGAAAGCCTCTCACGAGACTCCCTGGCAAACAATCAGTTTAAAGCAAACGGAAGATAAAAATGAACGTAAAAATGGTCGTTTTTGGTGTTTGGAGCTAGAATATGCAGAAAACACAACTATTTAAACTATTTAAATTGAAAACAATTTTGAGGAAAGTTCTCTTGAGCCTTTCCTGTTGAGAGCAAAAAAGATTTACTACAATTTGACAAAACTTTACCTCCCTAATTGGGGCAAAGCCGATTAGTAGGGGTGAATTCAGGCCTGATATAAAGTAAATGTATAGTTTAATAATAGCACTTTCCTGTTCTGATCAAATTCAGACATGCTGTAATGTTCATATATAATGTGCCACTATGTTCTTCCATTTGTCTGCCAATTTGATGTTGATACATTTTACAGGAACAAGGCCTGCTACTATACATTAGATAAAATATAATAAATAACCCTAAACAAACTACAAAGCAAAATCTCCCAAGACCAGTTTAACAAAACTTAAAACCCCAATAAATGTCTGGAGAAACAACATGTTGACTAAATAAAATAAATTCAAAGAATAAATGAACAAATTTTGACAAACTTTACATCTATAATATTGTTAAGATAAAACAACGTTACATGTCCAAGGCTGTTTCTTGTGAGTTCCATTTTATTCCGTTTAATCAACAAGAAAATTGATGTCGACTTACTAGCATTGCATTCAAGCACTTCTTACTTGGAGTGTAGTTGAAGTCAAAGGAAAATGAAAGATGGAGACCTTGGAACAAGAAATTGAACCCCAACTGAAAGAGTAAAGTGGAAAAGAAAATAGTTTTGCAGAAATACAAGAGAGCAAGTGTCTGCATGTTTGTAGATGCAAACGTACATTAGATTCAAAGGGAAGAACCAGAGAAGCTAAAGAGAGCTCTCAGGAGTGAATAGAGATGTCAAGGAAGGCAGATACATCGTGTCCAAATGTCACAAAGACACCGCTGGGATCAGGGCGAGTCATACAAGAGGGTAATAAAAAGAAACAGGAGAAAATGATCCATCAAGGGGCAGGTACAGAGGAAGCTAATAAGGTTCTTAAAATGTCCTGAAGCAACACAAAAGCTGAAGACGTTGGGAGTATAAGCAGGGAGGAGGCGGAAAATGGCACAAACAAGCAGAACTGCCTCCATCAACTCGGTTATTTGCAGAGTCACGCTGGCGTCCTGGGATATCAAATGGACCAGGAGAGGGAAGAGTGGCTGAAAACTGAGAGATGGGAGGAAAAGCAGCTGTACTGAGCGCGTAAAGAGGGAAACGAGGACAGCTGAGTGATTTTTGCAGAGCATGGCAAAGTGGGGCCATTAGCGCGTGATGGAAAAGGCCTGAAAATTGGGACGTGAATTTGCACCTTTTGGCAAAACTGCAGCTTTTGAGGCTGATCATTAACTTTCCCAAAGATTATGGTTATTAAAGTTAAACTATAGCAGAGGTTTGACAACTAATGGGGGCTCAAAACGCTCCACTATTTTCTCCTTTTTTACTGTGAAAGTGTAAGAACAGTGCAGAGTTCAGACAGGTTACTCTGAAGTTTTTGGAAAACCTGGAGGCAGAAGATTGTTTATGATTTCAGAGTAAATCACATGTCAATATGCAGTTTTCCCGCTTTGTCGTCTTCGGAGTTGGGTAGTAACGTTTAGTCAATTACATTTACTTTACTATACTGTACTTTCTACTTTTCATTGAGTAATTTCATCATGTAATATTGTTACTCTTAACTGAGTAAAATTTCTGGATTCCCTTCCCACTGAAAGAAAAACAAATGTTTTCGCCAAAACACACCTGCAGTTTTGGATAAAGTTTCACAAGTTTTTTTTATTGAAAGAAACTGATTTGGAAAAAATTTTATTAGCCTGATTTTATTTATTTTAGTAATTTTCGTCCTTAAAATACCTAATTTTCCACTGAACTTTATATTTCGAGTAATTTTAAATATTAAAGGACGGATAATTTGATCAGATATGTAGAACTTGACCAGACTTTCTACCAAATACTTTTTTACTCAAATAATTTCTTCTTACTTTTACTTGAATAATACTTCTGTTGAGCAAAATTTCTGGATGTTTTAACCAAAAATTCAGCAGACACACAGCTGCAATTTAGTTAAAGATGTATAATTTTTTTTGTTGAAAGAAACTGATTTGGGAAAAAAAAAATGTTTTGCCTATTTTTGTTTCTTATTAGTTCTTTGAAATATAAATTTTGTCCTGAAATACCAAATTTCCACTTGGCTTTATATTTTAACTATATCGTTTAAAATATTAAATAAGTTTTGATCAGTTTACTTGAGATTTTTTTATTTTTTACCAAATTTTTTTTTTTTTACTCTTGAGTAATTTCTTGGATGGCTACATTTTACTTTTACTGGAGTAGAAATATGTTGAATTATGGCTACATTTGGGTAAATGTTTGGTCCTCTGATGGTGATGCAGGTCAGGTTAAACATGGCCGACGATGTAATAGGAGGCTGTTTATGCTGGTGTCCCAAATATTAGCTGTAATGTGTTTTAATCAGTCTGAGCCCTGTGGTGTCCAAATTGATTAACCTATTTTAGGTTGTGGCGAAAGAGGAATATTAATAAATTTTAACAATTAAAAGCCTTAGGATATTGAATTTTGATTGCATCAGTTTGGCTTCTAACTTAATTAAAACCCTGCTGTTCATTATAAATCAGGTTTGCACATTTATAGTACATATTGATATTAAAAAAGAAATACCCTAGGGTCTTGAGAATGATGAGGCTGTTTGAAAAATGATCTGTTTTTTGCTTTTAAAGAGATTCTGTCTTTCTTGAAGAAATACTCCAGTCCTGAAAAGCAACAAATCAAAACTTGGAAAAAAAATCCCAGGAAAAAAAAGCGTAACTTTAATCCTGGCGAGATGAGATCTCCTGGGAGTGTAGTCACGATCCGTCTCTCTTATTGTTAAGGCCCCACCTGACTTTGCAGAGAACCGAATAGGAAATGAGTTATGTTCTTTATTCGAAGATAATTCAAAAGTTCCAGTGTGTGGAAAATAGTCAAGGTGAAAACAAAGAACTAGAATTTTACCAATTTGGAAAAAAAAATAATTATCTGGTCGTTTTCAAATGATTTGAATGTCTGCAAAAACACACAAAAGCAAAGCAGATTACACATCGTCATCATCAAACAAACGTTATTCATGACCTTGGAGAACAACTAATTGCAACTTTAACTCAAAGTGGCCAATTTATCTGATTTTATTGTTGAAAAATTTGATCCTTCCTTGCTTTTCACCCACTTTAACATTTAACTCCAGCATGAAAAGGCTTTCAGGAAAACCTCCAGCATATAAGTGACTGTATACCTTCTTGTTTTTTGTTACAAATATTAATCTTTTATATCATAATGGTTGACCTGGCGACCCTGTGTGCTTTCAGAACGTTCAGCTGGGATTGGCGAACCAAAGGGGCGGAGTTTAGAAGTAAAGTTGAGGGAATTTGAGATGAAACAATACGCTGCACGTTCAGAATCAAAATCGCTGTCACAGAAGGTTAAAACTAACAAAAATAGGTTTGGAAGGATCATTTGTAAAGATCTTTAAAGAAAAATAAATGTTGCAGAGCAATTTGTTCCAAATTATTTGGGAAAATTCCTACTTTACATATTTGGATGTTAACATCTGTGGTAGTGCTGAGATAGTTTCCACTGTGTCTATTGATGCATATTAAGCTACACAGCTGTGGAAAACATGAGAGCCACTGAAAACCTCCTGGTTATTCCACCAACTCTTCCTGAGTTAAAACATCAGGATTGTTGTTTATCAAGGAATGTGAACTTTTCTTTGCATTATTTTAGGTCTGCAAGCACTGCATCTTTTTGGTTATTGTGGCCATTTCTCATTTCCTGCAAATAAATACAAGATTTTTGCTTGTAATTTGGGCGACATGTTGCCAGTAGTCATAGAATCAAAGAACAATGTTCATTTTACTCAAATATATACCTGTAGAAAGTTATAATAATCAGGTTGAAAGTATCTTCATACGCGTCTCGGGTGTTTGTGGATTTAAGCAGATTAAAGTGCTTTACATTATAAAAACATAAAAATAAAATGTCCTACAAACTAAAACTGTGGTTTAACGTACCAAACCTTTTAATATAACTTTTTAAAAACATATAGGTCAGTTCAGTCGACAGCAATTAGCTGAACAGAGGGGGAAACGTGTTGTATTTCTCTATATGCAGTCACACCTGGTTGACCTTTAACCTGGTAAGATGCATTTGTTGCTTCAAATTCAATCTGCATTATATTTTAAGAACTTACTTCTCAGACTAAATGAACTATGGATGTGCATAAAGTTATGCTTGTATAGTTGCACTTTATGTCTCCTTTTATTGTCAGTGGCTTTATGATCCAGTTTTATCCTTAAAGCTCGAGGTATTTATGGACCTTACATTTTAACAACATCCTTTAATGACCTGTCAAAGTTACAAAGATGTACTCACTCGTCTCAGTGTTAAACTTTTTATCCAGACCTGATTTTATGTTATTTTATTTTATTTTGTTCTGGTATTTTAAATCCTACTTTAATGCTTACTTATCTTGGCACAGTTTAACGTTTTGGTTCTTAGCCTGAACAAAAGTCAATTGTTCAACCGTGACAATTCCCATCTGAGCCTTAAAATGTATCATATCTTAATTAGCAAGAGGAAAGTACGCTAATTGATACAGTCATCCATGAACGCATCAAAATGTCAGGTTTTGCCCTCTTGTTCCGTAGCAACAGTAAATATTTCCAGCCTGAATTGTTTATACATAATACCCACCTGCTTTGACAGCTTTGATAAAACATAAATGACTCGATGGGAGTCCAAACACGACAAAAAAGATAGCCCTCTATCTTTTTAATCTATTTAAACCAACGTGTCGAGACCTTAAACCTACCTGGGATCCCGTCGACGAAAGCTGTTCCGAGAGCCGTCTGCGTTCGACATGACTGAACATTTACTCCAGCTGGGGGCTGCATAAGAGCTGTTGCATGTTTTAAAGAGCTGGCCTGCAGACTGCCTGAGCGCCTCTGTGTTTAGCTTGAATCCCTGCACAACATGAGTATTATGATTTAATGAGTCTGGACTCAGGGGCAGGAGACTGTTTACTCAGTTTGGCCAGTCAGCTGATATAAAACGCGTTTAAAATTTGGAAATGCTGGCTCAGACTGCGAGCCAAAAGCAGCGTTGGGAATTTCAAAGCAGCACCCATTGCAGCAGTGGCTGCTAATGTCATTACTGAAGACAGAGAGCAGGAGAGATGAATAATTTAACACAATACAGGGAGATCAGGATAGCTTGCATAACCTTTCAATCCACAAATGATTTCAGACGACGTCATTGCCAATAGCAGCACAATTCTACTTTTCTAAAGTAGGAATATCCTCTTTATTGCTACAAACTTCTATTTATTTGTGGATTTTATGTGACAGACCAGCACAAAGTGGTGCTCTCCTCGTAAATGGCCACCGTTGACAGAAGGCCCATTTAAAACCAAAATGGGGCCAAAGCAAATTTATTTATTTAACTAACCTTTATGTCTTTTGTAAGAACATCCTGTCCAAGACTGGCAGCGATGCATTCAGGTTACAGAACATTCCCAAGAAATTTACACCATCATAAATTAATACATTAAGACTCCTTCTGAGAATCAGCAAGAAGAGCCTTAAAAAAAACTTTTAGATTCATGTTTCTGCAACTGGTCCCAAGAAATTGAAGCAAGAAACAGAAAAAGATTTTCTTTCCTCGTTCAGTTTGCACCGAAAGCAAAAGTAAGCTCTCACAACGGAGACGATATCCTCTGGTGGACTTTCTGTTTGTGTAGCTCAACAAACATGACGGCAGAAGCAGGAACAGGCAAGATTGAGCTTAAAAAGAGGAGAGAAAATCTGTTAGACTGCAAAAGGTGGGTGGAGATTCCCCCTATTGCAAGACAATAACGCTAAACGTACAACAAGAGATTCAATGGGAAGATTTGGATTAAAGCTGTAATTGCTGCAAAAACAGGTTTTATAAACCAAATGATTGATTCGATTTACTTTATCTGTTTTTTTTTTATGTAGAAGTTACGTTATATTTGAACTGACTGCATTGTTTACTATTCTCTTTAAACAGGAAAACAAACAAACACCCCACAAATATTGAACCAGTTTATCAGAGAATTGCATCTTACAAATAAAGGATAGATATAAAAAAAACATTATACAGGAGTGTGATTTATTTTTCCACATCTTTTCCTCAAAATGAGTCCTCACAAATCAGTCCACTCTTCAATTGAAAACGGAATAGCAGCTCCTTGTAAGTGCTTTCTTACTTTTTCTCATCCAAAGTTGGAGTTTTATTTTATTTTACTCCAAGCTCTCCAAGACAATTTTCTGTGCAGAAAAGTCCAAAAAAAATCTCACCATCCATCCAACCTCCCTCCAAGGTAAAGAGGAGTTCTACTTCATTTGTGCTTCATTATGTTTCCCCAGGTTTCCAGTTGCATTTTAAAATAATCTTCATTTTCCTGTGTTTCCTTTATGTGGAGTGTATTTGCTCCTGGTACTTTTAATCCCTGGAGAGGATTTTTATTGTATTTTATTAGAAAAAACGTCTAAACACCAGAAAGCTCTCCAGAGACCTTTCTATAAAAGTCTTGATTTCTCAACTCTTGTTCTTTCAAGAGTAAAAAGAACAGAAATAAGCAGATTTTTGAAGAAGAACAGGCAATTAAAAGATGAAAATTGTCCCAGGTTTGCATGGATCAGTTGACTTTTATTTTATTTTGTTTTTTAAACAAAGTGGCTAAGAGAAGCTCTGTCCAGTTTTTGACCATTTCTGACAAGTTTTAAATCTAAATACCATCAAATATTCATACTGACATGACAGTTTTTCCCCTCATGCTTTAGGATTTTTCCTCTTTCAGCTCACCTGATTCAGATAACTGCACTTCAAAGAGAGCCTGTTAATAAGACTTTAATAAAATAAGGCTTTCTAAAGCCTTTCTGAAGCACTTTTGCCGCTCGGCAGTCAGTCATCCAGCGTCCAGTCGTGTTTTTGAGTTAAAAAATGTTTAAAGTTGACAGGAAATTCAAAAATATCACTTGATAATTATGTGTTATTGATAGTTTGGAAGACTAATACCTCCTCATCGCCAACTGTAAAGTCTTAGAAAATTCAAACATAAAAAAAAAACTTAATTAAATATGAAATGCTTAGCCTGGTGGGAGCACAAGCAAAGCCTGGCGGGCCGCCAGGCTTATGAAACGCGAGGGGAAATCCTGGGCTCCAAAATCAGGGTTGAAAAGCCCTGGCATGATGAAATTCTCATTAAAAGGTTGAACTTGGACAATGTTATGATGGTTTTTCTCCGTTCTGCTATATAGTACACATGTTTGCACCAGACATAACTCAGAGCCGAGGTGTGTGTGCCTAAAACGAAAGGGGATTAATTTGATGTTTCAAACAATTCAGCGTTGGAAAATAGTTTTGTAAAACAAAAAAATCTCTCATTCATGAATCTTTTGCATCTTGTAAATAAATGACTTGGTTGCTATCAGTTTCTCTTGACAAGGTTTTAGTTTTAAAGAATAAAATATTTAACATTTAGATGAAGGGGAAAATCCTCAACAAGGAAGTGTAAGTAATTCTTCTCGGAAATCAGGACTGTGGTGGCTTCTCACTCCCACAGTTTCCAGTAGATCCATTGTTTTGCTTGGAGCAGAAGAACTAAAGAGGGAAATCAAAATGCAGGAGAGATGAATCGGGCTAAATGTGCTCCAGATGCGCACGGTTTCACTTGCTAGTTTGGATCTGAGAAATGAGTCGCAGCGTAGAAGATGAAGGCTTTCTGAGCTGATCAAAGCTTTTTTTTGTCCTTGTTGGATAATAGACATCTGCACAATCTGAAACACACACCTACATCCAGGTCTGAACATCCACAAACACACACTTATGCATCACATTACCCATATCCAGTTTCCTATTATCCATCACAGCCTAATTCATTAGTTTCACAGATAAAAATGTAGCTCATTAATTCACAGCTCCGCCGAGACGCCGCGTCTGTGTGAGACTGACAAGGAGATGAGGAGGGGGGTCATGAGCAAAATTAGACTCTGGAAATTCATTTTGGAGTGGAAAACTGTGAACATTTGTTTGCAAATGGATCTGGAAGGATGTTCAGCTACCGGTGACTCCTCTTGCTTTCTGGTTAAGACTTTTCATTGTGAGAAAAGTCATGAAAATATGGATGAGGTCGTGGAAGAAAAGCATTTTAATGGGCGACTTTTGGTTGTACTTTTAAGTTTATTGGTGTAGCACATTTCAGCAACAGGGCAGTTCAAAGGGCTTTTCATGATTAAAACACAGTAACCAATTAAAAAACAAGCAAAAAAAAACATCAAACACCATTAAAAATAACAAATGCAAATATCAGTTTCAGCCACTTTTATTGAAACACCACCATACCAGTGCTTTTTAAACACTTCTATAGTGTTAAATCAAGCTCCTTGATTTAAAGAAACTTGATTTAAAGATTTTCTTTTTCCAGATTAGAAGAACTTAGAAGCTGAATGCTGCTTTGCGTCCCCAGAACCAAACATATCTGAGCGGTCTGTGATACAGAAACAGCAGATCTTTAATGTGATTTATAAACTAACCGTATTTCAAAGTCTATTCTCTGAGCTACAGGGACTCAGTGTTAGGACTTCAGAACTGGGTTTCTGCTGGTTACTGCAGCAGAACACGGTTGCAGTAATCAATGCGACTAAAGATAGTTTCTCTAGATCTTGCTGAGACTTAAATTCTGGAAATGTTCTTCCGGTCATAGAAGACCGTCTTTGTATTTGTCTTTATGTGTCTCAATGTTCAGGTCATAGAATTGAAACACTGTTTATTTTGTAGCTTCGTGTCAACAAAAGCATTTCTTTCCTCCAGAAATGATCATATTTGGCGGATGCCAGTTATTTGTCGTGGAAAGTTTTCATGCGTCTAAATCGCAGTGTTGAAACACACGCAGTGCTTCAGCAGCTTCTTTATCACGACTGCAATGAGTTGCTGCTTTTCACAGGAAGGTTCACAAGATCATAGTGTGTACAAAAAATAACATTTGAAAGAAATATTTACAATAAGTACGTGAGTTAAGAGCTGTGAGGCAGAGATCGAGCTGAAATTGGTTCCTCTTTGTGTGATGAACATTTAGAAAAGGGCAAGTCGGATGCGAGATGGAGGCAAAAGGCAAACAGACTTCATGATCGCTGTGAGAAAAGAGTCGTGGTGATGGAGCTGTGAGAGAGGATTAGGGGATAAAGCAGAGCCTGCGGATATGAGCAGAATGCAGAGGAATATATCAGCTTGCTGTGGAAGGTGTGAACTGTTCAGATTTACACGGATTTATAGATGTTTTATTAAAAGTCAGAGATGACAATCTAAATAACACACAGCTGCACATTAATACACATACGAGAGATAAAAAAAAACATAAAAAACCCAATCATTTAAAAATGTTTCCAACTTTTAGAGTGATATGCACGTAGAAACATGTAATAGTGTTTAAATATGACTCCATGATCCTTGAATTCATCCACTTGAGGTATTTCTGTGTGAAAATGGTACGTCAATAAAACATTACTGACATTCGCCACTGTCACTCTGAACATCGGGTGGCGCTTATTAACCATCTGGTGGCAAATTATACAGCATCAGTATCACTTCATTACGATCCCTGTAGGATCATTTTACCAGCAGCCAGGTGAGGAAAGACAACACAAACGCTCTACCACGTCTGCAAACATGCTAGAGGAAGCTCCTGGGACGAGATTGGTTCAAATATATTCATTAAAATCAATTAGAAATAAATGACAAATATTTTTATATATTTGTTTAATGGGTGCTACAAAATAATGACATTTCTTTTCCTAAATTTGACTCTTCTACCTTAGAACACCAGGATGAAATGTTAATGTTTCTAACTAAAAAAATACGTGATTCATCCCAAGGGGAAATTAAATGTTGAAGGATCTCCTATAGCAGTCAGTGTTACAACCAATCAGAAGAGGCTTCTGACTGAAGACTGTTGCTCTGACAGGCTTATGATCATCATGGCATGCTAACGGTTCAATATCCAGGGAGCAGAGACTATTTTCCTCAGTAACACGTCTTGTTAAACTCCGCTAATCCGTCTCATTTGCTTTTGCTGCTTCTCTTTAAACTTCCGTCTGAAGTCGGGGAGAGAGAGATGTTGGAGTCAGAGATGAGATCTGTTTGATAGAAGAGATGATTTGAACTTCTTCTTTCATCCACAAAGCCTCTTTTCAACTCCTGAGGAGTTTGGGGTCATAGGTCAGGTATTATCTGAGCTTTTGAAATGCTAATCAGTTTAGTTTAAGCTAAAAGCTCATCTGGGAGAATATAAAATAAAGTCTCGCTTGCGCTATAAATAAAACAAATTTATTAAACTGACTTTTGCTTGTCCAGTAAAAGCAGAACGTTTTTTATTTTGTTTTTATTTTATTTATTTTTATGTTTTTGGCTCACTGTGGGTGAGAATTGAGTGTCAGTTTTTTAACTTCTCACTCTCTTATTTTCTTCCCAAACAGTCCACAGGACACCACCTGCATGTCTTGCATGTCATGACACTATTGGAGTGCGAATTATAACAGTGTCACTCACTTGGCGAGAAACCTGCAAACTCTGACTGCTGATGGTGTGAACCACACCTTGGCTATTAACAAGAACCACTTCTGCTTTTTAATTTGTCAGTGTTAATGAACTCCCTGCAAGGCAAATTGCTTTCAAATTAGCAAATTTTGTTTTATTTTTCAAAGACTATAATTTGCAGATATTAAATTAAGAGAACAACATGTCATCCTGAGCAAATCTTTGTATCCTGCGGATGCTCTCTGTGCTCCTGCAAATACAAGCAATTACTGAATCAAAATGTCAAAATTTTTTGTTCACTTCAAGAAATTGGAAGCTCTTTTCAGTTGTGGAAAGTTGCATGAGCGTTTCTTGCTTTGTTTTTGCGGTGTGTAGGCTGAACATAAGTTTATTCCCATCATCTGTCACCTGCACGCCTCATTTTGCTCAGCAGAATCTCCAGATTGCTTTTAAATGTGGATAAAACTAAAGAATCTGTTTTTAAAAAGCATGCAGCCCCAGATAACTCTTCACTGAAGCGTAATTTGAAGGGTTGCCCACTTGAACTTTGCTCCATTTTGCAGCGCCGCTTCCTCCTGGGAGCAGATTTAATCAGCGGGATGGAAAGTGTCCAGACATCTCAGCTTTTCCTCCCCTCTAAATTGGATAAACTTGTTTAAAGTTGCACCTGCTTTGGCCTGTTTACTTCATGTTGTCCTATTTTAATAATCAGCACCTATTTTAATGTGACCTTTCCTACGTAGTTGTTTTAAAATCTCTCTGTTTCTGTGGTTTGAACTCCTCTGCTGTTTGTGCCGGGCGTCCTCTCGCTGAGCCGGCTCCCCTCACACCTCCTCCTTTCTTCTCCCTCGGTTCGGCTCTGTTTTTTCTGTCTGTCATGTATTTTTAATGCCTTTGAGACCTTCAAGTCTTTGCCAGTTTGGCTTGGCTTGACAATGAAACACTTGAACTCTGTATGTGGTGGGTGGCGCACAAGAGCAGGAGAAAAAGGTGAGGGATGAAAGATCTGGATAGTAAAAAACAATAAATATAGCCTCATTTTGGATGTGGCCTTTTTTGCGGTGAGGCTGCCACATTTTTGTACTTCCATACTTTACAAAATGAAAGCTAAGGAATAAACCCTGCAGGAGAAAATAGCTGTTTTTCATACAGTTTGGCAAAAAGGGTATTGAAGTCCTGCCAAGAATGAGGCATATTTACGGCACATGAAAAGCCTGTTTTCTGAGGATGCATTTCTTTATGTGTATTTGAGAAAAATACAACTCTGTCTTTAAATTATAGACTATATCGACTGATCTTGACTACAGCTACTTGAAATCTGCAGAAACCTTTTCACCGATCTTTTTGAATTTAATTCCCTTATTGTATTCCTGTCTGATGGTAATAAATAGCTCCAACTTTAGGATTAAAAACTCAGAGATCTTGTGAATGTCAGAGGGATGTGATTGGTGCATTTGTAAGTGAAAAGACGTTGACTGCTCACTCGCAGCTGCCAGACTCATAAATGCAATCCAATTGTAAACAACCTTTATACAGAAAAATGCAGAGACTCTTCTTCCTATTGGGTTCATGAAAACATGAGGTTGAAGCAAAAGAAAAAAGAACTGGTGTTTAACAAATTGTAAACTGTTCCAGGTGGACTGAGGACATTATTTGCTGTTCTGGTTTGTAAAGGTTGCTTGTCCGGTTGTAACGTTGTCCTGAAAGTGAATTAAAAATGCAGTTTCTCCAACAGAATAAAACTTTTATGACATTTAATTATGTATTATCATCATCATATCTTTATTCCAGACACAAAAAAGGTTCATAGTAAAAGGATAAAACAAGCAAAATAAGATAAAAATAAAAATGAAGATGACTTATTATTCGCTGAGTCACAAATAAAGAATGACGGCGATTATTTCACAATCTTGAATAAAATCTCTCTGTACTGAAAAAAGGGTTTACTGAAATATCAATTGTGTTATTGCATGACACAGATAATCTGCACCTGCATTTGTACATAAGCTTCCTTAGCACAGCTGCAGCGTTATGTACAAACGTCTCATCATTTATCTAGATATTTAGATGTTCTTAACTAGTTCATATAAACATTGCAGCCCTTTTCAAAGCGTCATTTTCACATTTCGCCTTTGCTTGTGGAAATCCTCAACCACTGGAGCCAATTCCCATCATTCATGTCTTGTTTGCTGCTCCTACTGAATGCTGTAAGCCACGCCCCTTTGGTTCCTCCCTCCCAGCTACGCGATGTGAAAGCTAACATGGCTGTGGTTACCTTTGAGGTTTGGGGTATAAAACGATAGTTATCAGCTGCATGATCGCTTTTGTTGTTTGTAATGGCTCAGATTTAGGCTGGGAAACGTCTGGGCTTTGAGTTTTAATCAGTGTAAATCAGTTGCTGACAGATGCGGAAAGATATTTGGAGTTTTGTCATTTTTCGCTCCCCGTGTAGATGCATCTCTTATATAACTGTTATAATGTTTTACCTTAAAAAGAAGAAATCTGGAAGTTTGAGGCTGCTGAAGTATTTAATTTGACCTGATTTTTACTTGAAACAATCTTCTGAAAGCAAAACTTGAGGCATATTTTATGTATATTTACATGTGCAGAGCTTTATAAAAATTGTCCCGGGACTCGGCTGTGTTTTCACAGGAGCTTTAGTTAAACTTTAAACTACATAAACGGTTTAAAGTTCAACTAAACTTACTGAAAAGTAATGATTGTTGACAAAATATTTAAGGTTCGAATCAATATTTCAGGTTACAGTTTTCCTGATTTTTATCAACTCAGTTGATATAAACTCATTTTACTATTAATATCAGCAATAACAATTTATTTTTATTTCTCATTCCTCTCATACAATGTCTGAAAAATGCACACAGTTGAAAAGAATAAAAAATATATGTATATAGTAACTGTACTGTTTGTTAGCCTGGGCTGGATTATATCATCCAGCCATCGTGGAGCTTCTCTGTATTTATTTACCAGATGAAACAACATTAAATAGATGTAACATGTTCAAAATTAGCTTTGTGTTTTAGTGGCTCCGCCGCTCTGAGAGCTGAAACCTCCTAATTGTGTCAGAATAGGTTCATGTTGCCGTGTCGGTCGGCCTGTCCGGGGGTTTCACATAATGAGAAATAAATACCATTCAAATGAAAGATGAAACAATGGGAGCCTCTGTTTGCAGACTATGAGGTGCATATCTACAGCTGATTGCTTTTCTCTGTGCAAAATGTGTCTTTTCAAAACAAACAGGAATTGCTTGAAAATAGAGAAGTTAAGCTAAAGGTTGTGTCTTTGAATGGCTTAGCGATGCAGGCGAGAGTGGAGAGTATTGACCTACATAGAAAGAGTCTGATGCTATGTTTGGTACATTGTGCAGAAGTAAAGTTCCCTAGATAGAAAAAGACAGGAATATGACAAAAGGCTGGGAAATCTGTTGGGTTTTTCTTTTAGTGGGAATAAATAATGCTGCTACTTTATTTCTAGATGCATAAATACATCAGGTATAATATCCTGGGTGTTTCTTATATTGCTTGTTCAGATTCTGCTTTCTTTGTCGTTACCGTAGAGCTAAAAATGGAAAACTTGTTTAAATTTGATACTTTGAAATGAAATCAGTTGCAGAATTTGACAGAAATCCCCTTCATGCAGTTTCATATCAGAAATCTGTGGAGGCATCAGAGGTTTGTTAGAGAGCGTCGGTCCACAGGTTGAGGTTATTCTGAGGTTTAATGCAGATTTAAAGTTTAAAACATTCCGAGCTTGGAGCTTTTCACAAAGATCTGTTCAATGCTCGATCAGATGAGGCTGACTCTGGAGGAGATGCAGAGAGCCGCAGCTCAGGGATTGAAAAGTTTGACTCCATCAATCTGACCTTCGTCGAAGAACGGCGAGAGAAAGCCATCATGGGATTAAAAATTAAACCCTTTTTTCCTGAGTTTCATCAAGTTTTCATGAGTATATCTGAGGTTAAAAGCACACATTATTACTTCAGTCATAATGGAAGTATTGATTATTATCAGTGCACTACTAATAATAAATGTTCTTTGGTCGTAAACCTTTAAGACAGAAACCTGAGTGCGCCTGCATTTAATTGGTACCATGAACGACATAAAAAAATTATTTAAAAATAATTAAAAAAATTTATTTTACAAGAATAAAATAAAAAAAATAAAATGTCAGCAAAAATTCAGAGCCTTAGCCCTTCATGAATGTAGCCTGATTTCATTAATTTATTTTAATTACTTTGTGACTTGGAGAAGGTAATTCAACGCTTTACTGTCCGGTTTGTGACAAGCTGCTAAAAAATGGAGGCAGAAACTAATCAAAACTGACCAATAAAATCTAAACAAAGCTCTTGTTTTTTGTTGCCAGTCGCCGTAACGTCAAAATGGAGATGAAACATTTACAGTCAAATCTCTGGTCGCTGTGGTGTCAGCGGTGCCAGTTCATCGCTTTTCATCCGCCGTTTCGAGGTGAATAAAACGAGGAAGTCATTTCTCTGTGGCAAAAGTGTCAGGTCTATCTATTTAAAGACGGGATGTTGGTGTTATTTATTCAGCTGAGCTGAAATCTGAGGGATGAAGAGACAACAGGATAAAGACCGGAGTCTAAGCTTCAGTGAAATTACATCATTGATCGAAATGTTTACATGCAGAACATTCGCATCGATTCAGGATGGATGAGGCTCGTGTCCTCGATGCTACTTGTTCTGATTGCATGAGGGAGCGGTGAGCTGCGTTTTCTACATCTAATGGCAAATAAAAAGCACAAACAGGCTCATGTTTTATTCCCCGACCAACTTCTGCAGCAAAGTTTGAGTTGCGCTTCCTGTTGGACGTCCCTTCGGCCGCGGCGTGATTGTAAAAGTGAAGCAGGAGATTGATTAGTGTTCTTGATTACAAATCAGAGAGACAGACGATCCGCGCGCATCTACAGCTGTTGCTGTAGTTTGGATTTTAATCAGAATCACTTGAAGCAGATTTAACGAGGAACAACGACATTAAGGCATTTTCAAAACTTCATGTTCACTAACATTAAGTTTTGCAGCAACTCTTCAACTTTGTTGTTAGATGCGGTGAAAAGAAAGTATAACCAAAAAAAGTAATTAGTCTTTACCTAAAGTAAAAAAAAAAAAAAAACATTTATTTTTGCAAAAATCAGGTTTTTGCAAAAACTACGAACCAAAATCAATTTAAAACTTTTACCTCGACTGCATGCAGAAAAAAAAAAGTTTTAACTTTATTCAGTTTTAAATAAGAGTGAATTACATTTAATTGAGGAAAAAGTATTAAAAGTATTTAAAATCATGGATGATTTCTAAATGTTTCAACAATTTTGACTTAATTGATTTCGTTTTATTTAACTACAAGGCTCTATCTTCAAAACTAATGGAAATAACACATATTTCACTGTGTAATGAGTTTGAGTGCAGCTTGTTTTAGTCATTTAGTCAATAACTAAAACTCCAGTTTTAAGTATACAGTTCAGGGAGGGATGCAGCGATGGAGGCGCGACCTTTAAACCCGAGCTGCTTCACAGGAATCGCCTCGTCAGATCGCGGCGTGGGCGGCGGATCGAACGGAAGCGCTCAGGAAGGTGTTCAGCGTCGTCACTTTGGAGGAGGTGGAGAGTCAATTGGTGATCAAAGATGAACGACGGTTTGAACTTTTGGGTGATGCAGACGCAGAAAGAGGCGTTTAGATGAGCCACAGGGTGAGTCAGGCTTCTAATGAGCAAGAAAGAAAAGATGTTTTTAAATTCGACTCCTTTAAAACATAGAAAGTATTTGCTCTGATTTTATCTCAAACATAAAATCAGCCGTCTTTAGTGGGATTTGATCAACAGTTTGTTTGTTTTATGGTCCTAATTTGAGATTAGCATCTAGATTAAGAATAACTGAGCACTGCTGGTGTCGGTCAGGAAGATGAATCCAGTTTAGATTGGAAATATTTCATTTCAGAGCCATTTCAGCCAAAATTAAATAAGTAAATTAATAAATATAAATGGGAATTAAGATGCCAATTAATCATACATTTATTTATCCCCCTATTTAATAGAAATGTCTCTTCATTCGCTGCAGCAAGAAGGTCCAAGATGTGAAATGAATGGACTGCTGGATGTTTACTGCAGAGTTAGAGAGCAGCATTTTACGAAAGGACTGATGTCTGTTGATGGGCAATAGACTTTGGTGATTATTTTACAGCAAAATGAATTGAAACTAAAGTGATGCTGTGAGTTTTCAACTTAAGATGTAAACAACTTGGAAAGGGAAAGTGGTGAAGTTGGGGAAAAGTTTGTCTTTTGCATTACCTCGCGATAAATGAGAAGATAGAGTTTGTATACAGTCAAGTATCAATTTCCAATATATACGCATTTAAAGAGCCTCAGTGAAAACATGTCTATAGATTCTTAACTCTTTGCTGCAGAAAACGGATTGAAAATGTATTTATTATTAACTGCAGGTTTATGTATGTTTGTGTAGAGATGAAACTGCACATGAAAACTGTCCTTTATTAACCAATCAGACGACAAACAATCCAAACTATTACCTTGTGAAAATAACTCAGAAGTAGTTAAAATAGTTTAGATATATATTTTTTTATTTCTTTCCATCTTACAGAAAGTTTGTTTATCTTAGAAGAGATGGAAAGAAATGGAAAGCTCATGTTTGACCTGCTTTGCTTTTGCATTTTGCACAAAGTTTGGTGGTGAATTTGTATCTTAAAGAAAAAGATATAAAACTTCAACATGTCACAAACGAGATGTTAACATACATGGAAAAACCTTCTTAAAACCTTGTATTATAGCAGAAAGTACAGTGGCCACCATGAGAAAGACTTTCAGTGTCGTTTATGCCACATGAACTGATCAGCAATAATGGGCTCCATAGTTCTGGTTCTGGACTGTTTCATGGTATCTCTTAGTTATTTTGTTTCAGATCAAGTTTTACTGTCCAGCAGCGTTTTTTTTTTTTTGTTGTTGTTTTTTTTTTTTAGGGAAAAACAAAAACAACTGGCAACATCTGCTGTCAAGCATCTTAGATAACAAGAAAAAAAAGAGAGAAATTTTACCCCAACCTTTGCAGAATTGCTTTTTATTTTATTAGTTTATTATATTTTAATAGTTTACACAGCAAATATGTCTTAATTTTGCATTAATGCCCTGTAAAAATCGTCTTAGCACGACAGCAGAAAATATTCATCGTTTGCTCTAAAGTGAATAAATGCCGCTCCTGGATTGGCTGGGTGAATGGGTGAATTTTCCGTGAATAATTTGGAGTCGCGTTTCACAGGCGAATCAGCAAAACGGCACAGAAGTTTTTGGTTATAACAAGACAAAGGTTTGGACTCCTTTGATGCAAACATCTCAGTTTGTCGCCGTCCAGTGAGCGAAAACACGCGCCGTCCCGTTAGCGTCCGTCCCGTTAGCGTCCGTCTCGTTAGCGTCCGTCTCTGTCCTTAAATGGACCTCTGTCTGGCCGAGCTGGACATCCATCCAGCTCCCAACAGCTTGAACATCAGATTATTTGCTTGTTTGTCACTTCCTCCTAATTCCAAAGCCCCAAACAGCTTGTTCTGCTGTCACAGACATCCGGTTGCCACCAACTCTAATGGTTGTACTGATGTTTAATACTACATTAGATATGAGGCCGACTGCAGCATTGTGTGGGTGGCCAGCAGGTGTCTGCCCACCAGTGTGTGTGTGTGATGTTGTTCTATTTGGTTAACGCTTATAGCAGATGGCAGAAAGATAGACGTGGCACTGGAAGTAGCTTTTTAAGAGAGATGATTTCAGGGGGAATGAAAATGAAGGTTGAAAGGTGAACTGTGATGTTGGAAAAATGAGGCATTGACAGGTGTGAAGAGCTTGGCGAGCGCGTACCGAGAGGAGAAAATGAACGAGGAGACGTGAGAAACCGGGTAACGAGCTTCGAGGAGGAGTAAAGGCGGGGCAGAAAATGGGAAATAATTGAAGAAAAGTCAACAAGCGTTGGAAGTGTGGGAAAGTTGAGAAGCAGAAGAGATCCTCCGCCGCTCGTTTCGATCATTAAGCCGTCGTCACGCTCTGGAAGGATTGAGAGGCTAATGCAGTCGCCTCTTTAGATGAAAGGCAACAAGGAGCTGCAGAGAGAGTCTGAGTAGGACGGAGTCGGCGCTGATGTTGCTTGAAGGGCATGCACCTGCAGATGTTTTTGGTGCCTCGCAGTGGAATTGCACAGCTGTTGTTCTGGAGTGCTAAGAGGAGGAAACAAAAGAAAGATGGGGCGAGAAACATTTAGGGTTTGAATGATTTAAGAAGCAAAAATAAGCCAGGGATGCCTTTGGGGGAGGCACAGAGTGGGAGGCAGGAGACTCACACTGGAGTGTAGACTATAAATGAACTAGAAATTGAAGGGAAATGTGGAGACTTGATATAGGCGGGTTGGTGGTGATGCGGCTTGCAGGCGAGCTTTGAGAATATGTCCCTTACAGCCGCAGGCAACAGAGTCCATCTGGAAAGGTCACCAACTATTCTCCATGCCTTCCAGGATAATTCGATCGCAAGTGGGGAAGCTCTAAATTAAGCTCATGAGATGCGTTGTAATTGCAGGTGTGAGCGCGGTCATCAGTGACATTTACAGCCTCGATTCTCAACCATTAAGTTGTCAGCAGGTCATCTGTGTAAAACCACAGTGGACCAGGAAAACCTCTGCAGACCAGGATAGGATCAACGCTGCTCTACTAATTAATACAAAATGGCAAAACTAAAGGAGGAGCCGTTAAAAAACAAGTTAAAACCTCAAACTTGAGCCATGTTCAAAGTGTTGGACTCTAACCCACAACTCTGGGATAAATAAGCTCCATTCACTCAGGCTGGTGTGAAACTAATTACTCACAGAAAACTGACAGAGCTCCACGCTGCATAACCTTCGTTTCATGTGAACGCATCAATGTTTTTTCTTTGATGTATATTCAGGTTAATGCACTGGTTTTAGAAGGATTTGTTTAGTTAATGTCTGTATTTTAATTTTTGTTAAAATACTCCTCATGCCTGGTTCTAAATGGCAAAAAATAAACATTTGTTTTCTTTCATTTCTCTGTTTTTAAGTTGCTCTTTCATTAAATTAATCTTGTGGTTTGAAACACCTTTGTATATATATATTTTAATCTCAAATCAGTAAAGATTAGATCACTTGAATTTGACATGTTGCCAGTTCATGATCCAGGTTTAAATACGGCGATGAACGTTCGGCTTATCGAGACATTTAGAGGTTGATGGTTGTGAAACAGATCAATTCTTTTATTAGACGTTACTTCTGACTCAACAAAACATTATTTTGCTAATTGTTTTATTGTTTACTGACTAGATTATTTCGTAGATTGTTTCGGACACGTTCTAAAAAGTGGTTCTGTGTTTCAGTGTGTACGTGCGACCTGCGTCTTTTCTTTTTTTAAACATGTTGACTCTGTAACCCACATGAGCCTCACTCTAACATTTTTTTGCATTGTTCTGTGGCAGAGTTACAGCGCCGCCCATTGGCTCGGCATACATATTACAGCGCCGTCATGTGGACGCACATTTCTCCATAAAACCTTATGATCATTTAGTGTTCATCTGTGTAATCAGGGCTTGAACCAAAGCTCAGAGCAGCTCAGAAACTAAACGTTGACTCTCAAACGGCAGCTTTGGCTCGCTTCCTGTAAAATCCAGCAGGTAAAAGCAGAACCCAGAACATCTAAAGCACTGCAGGCTTTAGATGAAGTCAGTTTTTATGCTTCATTTACCAAAAACCATCTTGATGTTTGACTCAGACGCTGATGCTTCTCTGTGAAGGTTTCCCTGTGTGGTTGAATAAAAGCAGCTGTGCAAAGACGAGCTGCCGCCACTGCGATGTAAAACACCTACTACCAAACACTTGGAGGCAACTGGGAGTTACATTTATAGGGAAACTACTGGGCTGTAGATATGTTTTCCCGGCAGTATTACTGCTCCTGTGCTTGTTAAAGACAAAAGCAGCTTTTGTAATACATTGAAACATTATAATGGTGGTTGTGACAAAATATTTGAGAAATATCTTCCATTATTGACTTCCTTTGCTGTTTCTGTCTAAAGTGTCCCTGAAATATGAGTTTGAAGGCACAAATAGCTCTGCAGCTTAACTTGTTTTATACATTTCTAATGTCAAAAACCTTTTAACCTTGGCTTTTGTATGAAAACACCTACACATTATGAATCCTACGTGTTTTGAGAGCTCAAAACAATTATAAGAAAACATATTTTTATCCTTTTTTTGTCTCTTCTCACTCTCCAAACCTTCATCCGCTTTGATTCACCCTCACAGGTAGATTGTAACCATTAAAATTGCACTTATATTCCCATTTCCTTGCCTCTCTGTCATTCTGTCTCCTCACTTATTGCTCTTTAACTTTCTGCAGCTCTGCTGCTCCATCTGCTCCTCTCCTCCTCTAATTGGTACAATATCAGTTGGAGCTCAGATACTGCCGTCAGTTTTGTCTGCTTTTTTTTCTTCACAGCTTGCTCAAGATGTGTTTTTGTCTTGGAGCCTTTTTCTCTATATGTTCATCTCAGACATGTGCCCTGTGTTGCTATATTAGCAGCGAATCTGACAAAGAACAAAGTGAAACTTGGTAGCAACTGCAGGAGACGCAGTTTGGTAAAAAGATTAGAAAGTTTAGGAGACGACTGGTTCAGAAGGCAATTTACCTAAAAATATTGAATTTCTCCAGTTCAAATGACTCAAAACAGAACAAGTGAACTTAATTTTGCTTAAAAAGTTTTATTTGCTGTAATGCCCAAGGCAGGACATGAATACAGTGCAGTTGCAGTGAATGTAATTTGGTTTTTACTGAACTCTAAAATTATTTACATTTATCTTCATGTAGAAGATTAAAAACGCAAGTTTAAAAAACAAAACTAAAATGGCAAAGCAGCATGTAGAAACACTGAAAATGGAGTATGTAGGTTCACGCTGGCTGCTTCCAGAGGAATTTAGAGTAAATTACGGCTGATGTGGCGGGTTTAGTTAATAAATCGTCTTACTCTTTCTATTAAAGCAGGAGTTTCAGACGTTTTTCTTTGGAGGACATAAACCTAAAAACGATGCCAAGAAGAAAACATATCATTGCTTTTGGAAATGTTGCTGCCTGTCTTTTAACGCCATTTCAGAACAATCATAATGGCTGCGATGCTGCAGTGAGATTTCAGTCAGAAGTATCTACATATGTAATTTGGCAGCCAGTTTGTCCTGGTATTGCTCACCCAAAGGTTTGACTGATCGAAGTATTTCAGTTTCCCAAGCTGAATTTTCTTAAGAATATTTTAGATGTTTTCAAAGGGAAAACATCTCATCATAGCTGTACCTTTGTATTTTCTGTTTAGACATAATAAATGACTTTATTTCTACTGATTACCATAAGACTTTTCCTCTATTGTTAACTTAAAGTTATTAGTTTATCTCGGGCTTAAACATCCAAACCAATCAAACGTGACTAAATAACAAACTAAACCCAACATCAGTAAGAAATCAGCCATATTTGCTGCAGTTCACAAAAACATTATGGGTCTTTTTGTCGTTAAAATACTTTCAGATACTTTGCTCTCTGCTGGATTAGTCGTGTAATTCCTGTGTTTTAGCTTCCAGCTCCATTGTGTTGCTTGTTGTAACTGCAGAGAGTCGAGTGCAAATAATCCGGGTTGTGGGGTTGGTGGGAGGGCGTGGCCACGCGGCCCGTTACGGATACAGAGAGTAAGCAAGATAAATAAGAGAGGAAACTTGTTTGAACGAGGCACAACGCTGCAGCAGAAAGCTCAGAGTTAAATCACAACATCCAGTACAACAAGGACACAGAGTCAGGTGTGAAGGAGAACAGAAACATTTTAGCTATTTAAGAAAACAGACGACAAAACTGGGACACGTCTAAACCAATAACAACCGCTAACAAATCTGAGAAAACAGAAGAACTGTAAGAAAAGTGACAATATTAAGTATTGATCCTTTACACGTAAACTCACTCTCTCAGAAACTCGGCCACGACCGACATCAAAACAACCAAAGCACTCCACTTCATCACATGCAAAACCTCACCAAACTTGACCCAAAATGGGCCCCGAGGAAAATGTTTGGATGGAGTCGCAAGCGGGCGCGGCCAATCTGCTCTACAGCGCCACCTATCACGAGTTTGGAAAAACCGTACGTCGTAGAAATCTGAAACGCTATACTTAGGCACATCCCCCCCCTCCCTCCCATTTAGAAAAAAAGTCTGTTGACGGTACCCCCTAAGATGCACAGGGAGGCGGCCATTTTGGGTCAAATGTCAAATTTTACCTGATTTTAACTTTTACTCGCGTCAGAGTTTAACAAAGTCCAAAGGGATTTAAGGCATGGGGCGTTAAAAGTTATCAAAAAAGATTGACTTTTTGTCTAATAAATTTTAACTTAGCTTTTGATGTGTAGCTGGCATCCATTTACAATTTGTCACGCTTCCTGCTCCTCCAGAAACATCACACATTCTAGAACGAATAAACAGTCTAACTGTTCATAAGGACAATGATTAGTGTTTATACGAGTTATTAATTTAAACCTATCACTCACGTTTCGACCGCGCTGCACCAAACTCACTGAAATCGATCCTTGTCCACCACCCGACAGGAATGTGGTCCAATATTTGGCCCAATTCCTCCACAACACACCCTAGAATATCCTTAAAAATCATCCACAAGCCACGATTTATCCAAGAATTATGAAACTTGGCACACATTTAAAAGAGGAGTTTGATTTAACTCAAATTCCTAGTGGCCAAAACTACTTTAAGCAAACGAGAGCAGAGAAGACTTGGGGAAAAGGTCAACTAGAAAAGCCAAGTAAACCAACGGTCGTCTTTGGGACCGAACCGGAGAGAATCACTGATGTACTTGGAGAACATGCAAACCATGAAGGCAGAAGAACCCAGGCAGGGAGTCAAACCCAGGCAATCGTTCTATTCTCAAAAATAGATGTTTTAATCACACTAAGCAAATTTAGAGCCAAATTAACTAACAGTCGTGATTTCAGACTGTGGCAGGAAGCCGGAGCGCCCGGAGAGAAACCTGCAAACAGGAAACCTGTCTAACCTTTTTAGTACATGAATTTAGATAAGACCCGGTCAGATTTCTCCAGCCTCCAAATGGTCACTAATTGCATCTTTTTCAATTTCTTCATAATCCAAATTTGTTATGTTTGGCTCCTCTCCCATCGCGCCTTGGTCGTCTTGGAGAGGAGGGGCTGGAGAACTTGAAACATCAGTGACTATCTGATGTTTCCTTACCTTTTCGTACACATATAAAACTCCCATTTGATTCATGTCTTCACTGCAGAGGTCATCTGCAGTGAAGACATGATCATTTTCTGCCTTCACAATTTGCTGTTCTCCCAGCAAATAGGTGTAAAACTGGGTCGGCTCTGGACCCTGACAGATCACGGAGGACAGACAGAACCGCTCCGTCCCGCAGGCAGACTGTGCGGGCACATCCAAAGTCTGGTAGGCCGTCACTGGATGTATCCTGGTCCGCCTCGGGAGAAAAAACACCAGAACGTTATTATCCGCCAACTGGTGCTTCTTCTCCAAGGCAGACTTGCAGCCTGAGCAATGGCGTCTGCCTCCCAATGCCAACCAATCGTTAAAAAGTGTAACTAAATCAGTTGGAAATGTTGCCGCTGGCAGGGCAACCAAGGGGCCATTGCTCAGGAGCTCCAGGCAGCTGGTATCACAGACAGAGCAATTGTTGGAGCAGTACAATTCTCTGTCTGTCTCCCCTCCAAGTGAGTCCAGCCAAACTAATATGGACTCCAGCAAACATTTTACAGTGTGATCCCCTTCCTTGTCCGAAAACAGATTTCTCTCCTTCAACTCTACCAGAGCTGGGGAGAGGTCTGTTGCTGTAAAATGTCTGCCCGGATGGCGGACGGCTGCAAGGATCAGACTTGCGCAGCACGGAAGAGATGAAGCTTCCAGAAATACCCGTTCCCGGGCAAGACACCGTCCGGTGATGCCCAGGTTCAGGATGCTCTGGAACGCGGCAGTCATCCAACTACTGTTCAGTTCGTTGGAGAACTGACAGTAGCGTTCCAGGCCCGCTTGTCTGGATCCCGCAGCCTCTGTCTTCCCTCCATCTGTCATGTATGAGCCGACCCTCTCTTCCGAATTAGGATCCTCGTCCGGTATGCAATTAATTTCAAAAGAAATCGTGACCCTACCTTGGAAAGACCTCTTTTGTGCCTCTGAGGTACCAAGTTCCCCAGCCGGGGAACTTGGTACCTCAAAGGCACTGGTAATGGTGCCTTTAAGAGACGTCTTAGATGAACCAAGAGCTGGGACCACTGAAGCCAAGGCTTCTGCTGTGATTTCAGCAAAAGCCTTGGCCGCAAGGTCGGCCGCAGATACATCTGCCCCAGCCGGGGCAGAAGCTTCTGCGGCCCGTCTCTGGCACGCAAGATCTTCCATCGAGTTAGTACCGACAAACTCAGTACTGTCTCCTGTCTTCAGGTCTCCGTCTGCTGTCTCACAAACAGCACACGGAGCCGTCGGTTCAAGACAATCCTGCCCAGCCGGGTCAGATTGTCTGGAGACAGTACCGTTGTCTGCGGCACTCTCTGGTAGAGTCTCGATTAGGTCTAATTCCTCGGTCCCAAAGGCGTCCGTTGGTTCGGAACAAACCTCCCCAGCCGGGTTGGTCTGTTCCATGGCATCCGATGAAACCCTCCAAAATAAATCCTCCTGACAATCCTCAAAGTCCTTTGAGTCCAGTGATTTCTGTGACTCCTCCAAGTCCTGACATCCTCCTTCGTCCTTCCCAGGAAGACAATAATTCATTAGCTTTTTCATGCCGGTACTCACAGCATATCCCAATCCCCAACCCAGCGGGATGAACAACGGCACAAGTGCGTTCAAAGCAGACATTGTAATCGTTCGCAAAACTTCTTCTCTCAAAGCCGTCCGAATCCTGACTGAAGCATTGAGATTCCTACTTTAGAATTTTTTTGTCATTGATGACCTCATTGATGACCTCATCAATGAGCTCACTGGACTTCAAGGGCAAGGTATTGCCTCTGGTCATCGCTATGGCAATGATAATATCAGTTCTGCAAGACTCAAGCTGAAATAACGACAACTATTTAAAAAATAAGTAATATTTTATTCATTTAACAATAGATTTCTATCTGATTTAATTTTTGCATTTGTGGTTTTCCATACCTGCTATGGTATTAACAACCTTAAGCCATTTATCCACTAATATTTTTAAACACAATCCTATGGTAAGCTAATTGTAGCTTCGCGCTCTGAGCTCACGTCACATTATAAATATTTACATGCAATAAATTGACATATATTAAATATTTACAATATTTTGCAAGCAATACATCTACACCAGGGGTCACCAACCTTTTTGAGACTGGGAGCTACTTCACGGGTACAGAGCAACACGAAGAGCACTTGTTTGATACAGTCTTCAAAATACTGCCTGATCATATTAATGTCAGGACCACTCACAATAGTTATCAGTAATAATTTACCATGGCAGCTATGGTTAATTGCTATTATGTGATCAGAAGTTTTTAGCTCACAGAGTTTTAACTTTGATTCCCTTTTGGAGTTTTTCTCTGTGATTCTAAATTGGCCACAAGTGACTGAAATAAACAAAAGCAAACTGATGGATTGTTGCAGTAAATTTTCCTTTAAATAAAAAAGAAAAGAAGAGTTATAGTTTTATTATCTAACCATCTGTTCTATTAGCAAAATTGTGAAAAATAAAATATCTTTTGTGTCAAAAGACATTATACACACACAGCGGTGTCAGTCTGATGCGGGGAACCCCAAAGCCCAAGTCTTATTGGTCAGTTTGCTTTTGTTTATTTCACAGCTTTGCGTTTTTCTGCAAGCTAAAAATTAACGAGTTGGGTTTGAACCTCCCGTTGTTCTACTATCATCCTGAGCTTCTGACAGTCTGCGCGGTTCTGCCGGGTCGCCGGTTTATTCGCTTTTTTCGTGGTTTCGCGAACCGAACAGCTGACAGGTCACCCGCTGGCTGACCCCAGCAGATGTGGAAAAATAAAGGTCTGACACACCTGACCTGCAAGAGCACAAGCACCTCTCCAATGCGCACAAATCAGCACAAGCCTAAACAAGAGCAGCTGACTTTTTTTCCAGACGATGCTAAATAATAAAGACATGAAGCGAAGCCTCCCCATGTGGTTCACGGAAAGGACGGTGCTGGTTCCCAGGTTCAGGTGTTGCGCTGCGCGCTACAAATAAGATGTTTGGCACAATTTATTTATTTTTTCTTCACAATTTTGTGAATAGAGTTAAATAATAAAAACTCCGGAAGTTATTCTTTTCTTTGTTTACTTAAAGGAAAATGTGACGGTACGCAGAGTGCAGCTGCAGGCGCTGCTGCGCTCCGACAGTTTCCTGCAGGCGCCTGCGCGCAGTTCTGAACTTTAACAGCAGGAAAGAATTTTATGCATAAAACAATTTATTTTAAACTTTTTTATCATTTCCCTCGTTTGAACTCTAAATATAAACAAACGTAATTACTTCAATGTAAAAACATTTAATTAAATTATTTTTTGTTAGTGCTCCCTAATAATAATGGCTATTTTTAGAAGTAGCTCCGCGGGCGGCTGACAAGGTCCCTGCAAGCGACCGGGCTGGTGACCCCTGATCTACACTTTAATTACTCGTCTGCTTTTATTTTGACACAGTGCAGTGTGAAAGTGAACCACATCGTTGAAAATGTAATAAATGTTGGGCAACGTGATCTATTGATATTGCTATTGATTTGCTTTCCAATCATAAGTAGAATTTTTTTTTTTTATTTAGAAGTTGTCTTTTTTTCCTCTAAAGATCAGGAAACTGAAACTAAAACAATTTCAAAATAAAATGCAACAAAACTTCTCTGAAATGGTTCAGAAAGTCAAATTATTCTAAATATGATGTAAAATAAATAAAGAACAATTATAGATTTAGTCTGAATAGATCTGCCTTTATGGATTAGGATTTTTTTTTCTCAGTATTGGGGCCAATACAGATGTAAATATCAGTTTGGTGCATCTCCAAAACAAACTATTTTGAATAAAGCGGACTAAATAAAACGTTTTTGTTTGATTTGTAGTGAATAAATCCGTTTTGTTTCAGCTCAGAAACAAGTGGGGAAAAAATTTACAATGAAAATAAAAAGATTTCTGAAGGAAAAAACTTTATAGGATTTAAAAACAGGCAGGAAGTCACCTTGATGTACAGGTGTATATATGATGTATATAGTTGTATTTTACTGCCTAAAACACAGTTTTAGAGCATTTGTACATATGTAAAGATAAAGAAGCTTTTTCATCTTAAATGCAAAATGTACATATTTTTCTTACAGTTTCGGCTTAATTCTTGCTCCAATGGTGTTTATACTTAGCAATTATTCATTTACTGAGTTACTTATGTTAATAATGGTCAACTAATTCACTAAAAAGAATTACAAGAAATGATGACCTGCGTCAGAATCTTTTGCTTTTACAAATTCACACCATGTTTGAACATCGGCTGGAAGAAACATAAAATTATTTTGAATTATTAAGGATGAATGAACGTACCAGGATTTAGATTTTATTATCTGAGCTGTAGTTTTCTCAAAGCTGTTTCTGCTTCAGACTGGAAGCTCATGTTTCATTTCTTTACATCTCATTCTTATGAAAGTAACGTCTATTTTTAATTGAGCCTGTCACACGCAGACGGACAGTCACCGGGAGACGATGTTTGCCGTCGGTCGCTGCTGCTCACTTTACTCTCCAGCTTTACACTCGGCCTTCATCGGCACCATCTGCAGTTGTCCTTGATATCTTGGCTGTATGAAAAGTGAGTGAGGTCAACCAGCTGCAGGAGGGCTTTGTGTCCATTATTGTACAAACAATGTTGTTTTTACTTGCAAGAGTCGTCTACGGTAGGAGGAGGGTCGTTTATTCTGTCGGCCATATTGGATTTAACAACAATAATTTCTTGCATTTGCAGCTGATGGCCAGTAGTTGCTAGTGTATTTCATGATGCATTCATGTCCATTTCGGTGGTCTGTGTGCATTTATAACGTAAACGTCCATAAGAAGCTCAAGAAAATGGCTTTTAGATACTTTAGTGACCGCTAAAGGGTTAAATTGTGTGCTCTTGTTTTCTCTGTTGTATTGAAGGTTTATTAAAAATGGATCAGGGCCAACTTTTGGCTCTCTCTATGAATCTAATCATTTTCGGACCATGGAAACTAAAGTGTTGATCATACATCAGCGTATTAACAGAAACAGCACCCCTCCACCTTCCAGCCATTTATTGTTACCATTTTGTTCAGAGTTTTCCCATTTATCCGCTGACAGTAACTACTCTGACCCGGTTCGCTGTAATCCACCCTGAAACCAGAGCTGCTACATTGCAGTAGCAGGGAGTGATTTGTAATGAACCTCATGATGGAGCAACATTTTTCTCATTCAAAGTCGGAGAGATGTTGACCTGCACTGCAGAGGAACTGGGGAGTTTAAGTGATGTATGGGAAGCATTCAGGAAACGGATGGAGGGGTTGTAGCCTGCTGCTTTCTGACAGAAAATATAGAAAAATCTGCTATTAATGTTGAAGAATAGGTAACAGAGTGAAAGTTTACAGCTGGATAAACTGCCAGAGTGTGGAAAGATTATCAGACGGCTTTAATACGAAGCTGCAAAGTTTGCGTTTGTGGGTATCTACTGATGAAAAACAGAGCGGGACACAGATCCGGGCTCCAGTGACTGCGTGGAGTCGCATCAGTATGTGTGTCAAACCACCACACTACTTAAATTATTTGTGCCTCTGACTCCCTGGAGACGATGAAGAAAGAGATAAGACAGAAACAATGACATGGTGGGAGTGTAGGAGCAGGAAATAGAGATTCTTCCTGTTTGACAGTGCCCTGGGCTGAAAGAAGCCATCACCTTGACTTGAATTATTAACACGGTACTTGACTTCCCCTTCAGTTCAGTCGCTACAGTAGCTCTTCTGTTTCTGGCTCCGAGATCTGTGGCAGCGCTGTCTCTCAGCCGGGCTTGGGAAAATGAGTTCAAAGCATCGTGGCACCATTTTTGTGTTTGTGTTCCCTACAGCTAAACCCCGTTATTCACATACACTCACCGGCCATTTTATTAGGTACACCAGTCCGAATGCTCGTTAACGCAACTGTTAAACAGTCAATCACATGGCAGCAGCTTGATGCATTTAGGCAGGTAGACATGGCCAAGATGATCTGTTGCTGTTCAAACCGAGCATCAGAACGAGGAAGAAACTTTGAACACTGCTTGGTTGTTGGTATGAGTATTTCAGAAACTGCTGATCTACTGGGATTTTCACGCCCAACCAGAGAACGGTCCGGAAAAGAGAAAATATCCAGTCAGCGGCAGTTCTGTTGGCGCAATTGCCAGAGCTCAGAGGATAACCAACTTAACGGCCAGACCGGTTTAAGCTGATAGAACGGCAACAGTAACTCAAATAAACACTCGTTACAACCGGGGTATGCAGAACAGCACCTCTGGACACACAACATGTCGAGCCTGGAGGCGGCTGGACTACAGCAGCAGAGGACCAGACCGGGTGCCACTCCTGTCAGCTAAAAGCAGGAAACTGAGGCTATAATTGTTTCCTGGTCTGATGAGTCGATTTCTGCTGCGGCGTTCGGATGGTCGGGTCAGAATTTGGCGTCACCAACATGAAAGCTTGGATCCATCCTGCCTTGTATGAACAGGTCAGGCTGGTAGCAGTGGTGCAATGGAATGGTGCATCTTCCTGGCACACTTTGGACCCATTAGTACCAGTTGAGCATCGTGTCAACGCCACAGCTGACCATCTTCTGATGGCTACTTCCAGGAGGATAATACGCCATGTCATGAAGCGGCAATCATCTCAGAACAATGAGTTCACTGAACTCGAGTGGCCTCAACAGTCACCAGATAGAAAACCTTTGGGATGTGGTGGAACGGGAGAGTCCAGCAAATCTGCAGCGACTGCATGACGCTCTCATGTTCATATGGACCAGAATCTCTGAGGAAGGTTTCCAGTACCTTGCTGAATCTCCGCCACAAAGGATTAAAGCAGTTCTGAAGGCAAAAGAACCAGCAAGATGTACCTATTAAAGTGGCCAGTGAGTGTATATTAGCAAACTCACACAAAAACACTCCCAAATTTCTTATTAGCAGCTACAACTTTGTCGTTAATGAGCGCAAACATTTAATTTGGAGAAAATTAATAAAATCCTCCAGTTATCTGCCAGGTTATACTTTCTCCTTTTTTTAGTGATAATTTTCTGTAAAATAAATCCCATCTGTGTGGTTCTAATAACCGAGGATCCACTGTGTTACTGTTGTGAATTCTTGTCTAACTTCATATCCCATTTATATGTTTGTTCAGCCAAGTGCAACAGCCAAACATCTGTCTTGCTGCACATTTCATTAGCCTCCTGACATGAACACGCAGCGCTGTTTTCACATTGTTGGCCCTCATTTTGGTGGATCCAGCCGTTTTCGCTGTAAGAATACATAATTTTATTTGTGCAAAAAGCTTCGGTTTTATGGGTTTTATTAGTTTACATACTCACGTGGATGGAGTTATTGTAAATTAGTTACTTTTTGGGTTTAATATTAGATCTTTCAGCATGGGATTTGTTAAAAATCCAATGAAGTAAAGAGAAATATCATTTAAAAAATGTAATTATTTCAATAAAATTATTCAAACGGTAAAAGTTGGATAGGTTTATTACACAGCATAGGATATTTTAGTGTTTATTTTGATTGTTTTGGATTTTATTTGTGCTAAATGTTTGGGTTTTATGGGTTTTAATGGTTTGGGTGTATATGGAGTTACATTTTGTGTTTAATATTTGATATTTCAGGATGATATTTGTTCAAATCCATTAAAATAGAGAAATATTATCAAAAAGTAATTTTCTTAAAAAGTAACAGTTGTAAAGATGTATCACTCACAGTAAATTATTGAGTGTTTATTTCTGTTCATTGTTAGTATTATGGATTAAAACTGAAAAAAAAAACCTGTTATGGAAGACATTCAAATTCAAAAGTACTTTATTGATCCTAAAGGAAAATAATTATAAATAAATTCTTTTATAAAAATGGAGTTTTCAAAAACAATGGATATGTTTTGAGCTACACAATAGTGAAGGAGACCATTAAATAGGAGGCTGAGCTTCATAAATCCAACCATATTTCTGAAAAGTTTAGTGGAAGAAAAAAGTGTGGTTAAAAAAAAAATCATAAGAAAAAGAGGTCAAACTTTTTGTTTCATTTTATTTTTCATGAGTTTTGGAGAAATTCAGTGAACTCGCTCTTATCCAGGATCTACACTGATAAACAGCGGCTCAAGCTCAGATTCTGGTCTAAAGAGAAAAACTGGACTGGGAAAGTAATCTGGCTTTTCCAATTGATCAAAACTCATTTGTTCCATCAAAGTGAAGCTTCTGATGCAGGAGTGGATTTACCTCATAACGGCTTTAAGAGCCCCACTTAAGAATCGGACTGATTCCTCTACATGCTAAACATGAGTTGTGCAGCAGGCCCCACTATTGCTTATTTCTCGAAGCTCTGTGTAAAAGTGTTAAAGCCCTTTGTGAGCATCAACCCCACTTTTCAGCGGCCAATCTTTGAAGGTTAAACAGTGACTGAACCAAAGGGCTGCATCCGTTTCACTGTAAGCAAGGCTTAAAGCCGTCCTCCATTTCCACTGGGGAAAAGCAGCAGCGGTCGGCCGCTCTGTCTCTGTTCGTCTGCAGTCGGCGCTAACTGCTGCTCTGGTCGGGTGTTTCTGTTTAGCCTGCAGTGCTAAAGGGCTTGGGCAGAGGGCAGTTTGCTTTATAGCCCGCTAACGCCGAGAGGACACCTAATGAGGGGAGAGGAAAAGTAAGCAGTGGAAAGTAAAGGCTGCCGTGAGTTGGATACTGATAGTGAAGGAGCGCCTGGAAAATACGGCCAGTCCAGGAAGGACTTTTATTCCGACTCCGTGGTCAAGAAAATCTTCTGGGGTTTTTTATCAGCTTTATTTCACCTGCTGGTGAAAACAGTTTCTTTGTGCCACCTGTAAAAGCTGTGTGCAGGCAATCTTATTGTTTTGGGAGGAAAATTAAAAAGCTGTTATTCTATTGTGTTGCATTTGGAAACCCAGACACTGATTTCTGTTTTCAAAGCAGCAGAATAAAACGAAAGTGGAATTGTTCTTATTTACAAGAGAACACATTTCCATTGTTTCTCTTTCACAAGGCAACGAAAACATTTTTCATTTTAGTTGCAGCCTGAAGACTCTTGGTGTCCTGAATACTCACACTGTGGTTCTGGTGCGTAGTGGGTCCCAGTTCTCCAGAGAGGTCTTTAGCTCCGCCTCCTTTACGCCATTGATCCACTCTTTGTCTCAGTCCACATCCAAGCAGACCTTGCAGAGAGCATCACTCACTTCATTGCTCCAGTTGACATTTCAGAATAGAATATAAGCGTTTTTGCTAAAAAGACATTTATACCCACATCCACATGCTGTCCAAGTCGGCCGTAGATTCTGATTGCATTAAGTCTGGTACATTTTGAATTAAAAGGCGGGAATATGGCGATGGTCTGTTGTCAGAAAATCAGTTTTCAATGTGAAGTATTGAAATTATTTCACTCTTCATTTGTGAATACTATCGAATTTTGTTCCGTCAAATCAGAACCAAACACATTTGAACAGATAAAAAAATCTCCTTCAATGTCTTTGCAAGGCGAAAATACTAAAACTGGACATTTAACATTGTACTGAAAAGGAATAAAGTAGTTATTGCTTATGACAATAACTACTGCACCGTCATCAGGATCCTGCTTTGGATGTCAGTCATGAAGCAGTGGCTCAAGTCGATGATGTAACACTCACTTATTCCCCCAATTATTACGTTTGTGACCTGCACATTTGAAACTTTACGTGGACTTTGACTGAGTACGCTCTCCACAGAGAGATGGGGCCTATTTGTGCAATTTGGAGGTGTGGGAGTTGCTTCCTTGTTGGTTCAAAGTTCAGCTTTGGAAGAAAAACACTGTAGCATTTTCCAGAAGCCATTGGTTTACATGTTGGTCATTTCTTTTTGACATTAGATGCTCTGGTTCTTGTTTACTAAACGTCTACAGGAGTTTGAACATTTTCCTCTCTTCCCATGTTAATATAAAGTGGTGAATGAAACCAGTTATCATCTCTTGTTTTTTGGTATTTAGTCAGGTTTTCTGTTTATCTCCTCTCGGTTCTGTATCCATGAATTTTTTAAAAACATTTTTGTGAATTATGACTTCAAATTATTCAGAGAAAATTTGCCTATTCATAATTTTTTTTCCTTAAATATAAATACTTAACTCTCTCTTAGCTACCATGCAGAAGCGCCATTCATTGTCCTTGAAACCCTGGAGATACGAAGGACAGCGGATTCTAGTTTCTGCTGCTAAGATGGTTTCCACTGGATGCATTCATTCATATTAAAGTATATTTGGTGTTTGAACTATTAAAATGGTCAGTTTATAAGAGAAAATCTCAAGTATTTGCAGATTCCAGGTATCTAGTGAATACTGGGGGCCCTCCCTAAGAGGTAAAACATACTGACAGAAGAAAGCAACATTTGAGTTTCCATTTAACTTTTCAGTTAATTTCGAGTCTGTGACAAATTTGGAAGAAGAAATGAAGCTCATGACAAACGTTTCTCATCATAATTCTCTGCAGCTCACATTGTGTGGAGATATTTCCAGCATGTCAGCAGCGCGGCACAACATTGTTATAATTACAATTTCTACTCATCTTTCGCTCGCAGCCCTCCAGGGCCTCCATATGTTGAAGTATTGGACATTCATTTCTCCCCTCCGTTTCTGCTCTCCTGCCAACTGGTCGTGATGCAGCCGCTTTCTTCCTGCTCCTCGCTCGTCTCCTGCAGGTTTTCTGCCTTTTGCTCATTTCTCTGCTCATATTTCTGGCAGCCATTGTCTTCTAAAGTGAGTTTGATTAAAACAGATGTGATGTTTGCATTCCTGCAGTGCAAACATTAAACCCTTTTTAACCCTTTAAATTAGACGGAGATCCAGATCTTCGCCTTTTCTTATTTTAGTTTTACAAAGTTCTTTAAATGTCTTGAGTAAATACTTTTGCCCATTTCTGGAAAGGCTCAACTGGAAATTTTGCAGTTTACCGTCTTTCAAAAGAGAGTTTCATCAGATTAAACCAAAGAAAAACTTGCTTCCTGCTTCGGCGGGAGGGAACTTTCCTTAATAAAGCGCAACATCTCCAATTTCAGAAACCGTTTGAAATATTCAGATAGCGCAAAGTGTCATGAGTGTCGTCCAAATGTTCGGTCTGTTGGGAATACATTTCCAATATGAATTAATTGTTGAATAACTGAATCAGAACAAATAGCAACAGTTTTCTAAAGCTCAAGGATCATCAGGCGTCGTTCTGTTACACCAGGCTTCACATGTTCAGACACAAGCTGGTCACATGACAGCTGCAGCAGCCAATACAATCTCCAGGCCATGTCAATGTTCTTGGAAACTCTAGTCTTGTTCTTCCAAAGTTTTTTTTTTTTGCACTCACCTCAACAACAATTCACAAGAGTCGGTTCTTCTGCAGTTGAGAAGCTGCAGGAAGCATTTGTTGCTGCTCCTGAGAACCGCATTGAATACAATAACAAATGAATCCAAAATGACAGACGTTGGAAGTGTGATCATTTTTATAGGCCCGTCACAGCAACATATTTTCATTGAATGATAAATGGTCCCACTTATACGATGGCAGTGTAACAGCAACCGATGAAACATCATCAAAGATCAATAAACTTCAAATGCTAATAAACATTTGACATTGGAAAGACATTTTAAAAAATAAATAACTCTCCTTCTGAAGACTGACGCCGTGATAAACACGGAGTGTCCATGAAGGTTTACGACTGTCATGAAGTTTCAGTCAGTAAATGAGATAATTGAGATGTTGTCAGTAGTTTTACTCAAACTTATACCTAATTCTTAATTTAGTACTTCCACTTTTGTTAAAAAAAAAAATTGTGCAGAAAATGCTGGTTTTATGTTCTTGCTTCGGATTAGGTTTGCTTTATCACACTGAGGAAAAACTGTGCCCATCTCAAAGACTACCAGAACCGAGTTGTCAGTAATGTTTGCATGTGTTGTGTTTAAGTGTCTAACTTCGCTAACTGACCTCTGACAGGTATTCAGGAGCGGCGAAGGCATGGGGATCCGTCTGGACAGCGCCTCGGCCTTCCAGGGCGCCATCATCTCGCCTCACTACGACTCGCTGCTGGTGAAGGTGATCGCCAGCGGGAAGGACCTGAACACGGCCGCCTCCAAGATGAGCCGAGCTCTGGCCGAGTTCAGAGTGCGAGGGGTCAAGGTAGGAGCGTCAGCGACGTTTCGTTTTATCCCGGCGGGACGCCAGCAGCTCGGTTTGCGCTTTCGTCTACGTTTTATGTCGCTGTTGCCTCCATGGAAATCAAGACGTCGTCATAAACCTGAAGGCTTTTTTTATTGAGACATAGAGGACTGCACTTTTAAACCATTTCCAAATTTAATTTCTATTTTTTAAGACACAAAACTCAGCTGATCTGAGTCGTTCAAGGCAAACATTTTCGTCATTTAGGCTCCGTCAACTCATGCAGGGCAACATGCCACAGAAGATTGCTCATGGCAAACGCTGACACTTCCTTTGTGAATGTTCACTCTGTTTACCTTTTGTCTCTCTCTGTACCGCCTACACCTTATTCAGGCTTCTCTTTACATTTCATTCATGATGCCTCCCACACTCAATTTTCTACTCAAGTTGAGCCGCTGCTTCACCTAAATCTTTTAAAGTATCTCTATTTACAGATTTAGTGAGCGCTTTTATCCAGAGTGAGCAACAAATGAGAGTTTTAATGGGGTTATTATTAACTCTAACAGCTGGATATTCAGGAGTTTCTGAAAGATTGGTAGCTCTCAGTAAATCATTGCCTTGATTTACGCTTTTGTGTGAGTGTTCAAGTGGGTGGGAGTCATTCCTTTGGCTCCAATGTTGGTACTTTTATCTTTTTATTAAATAAATACGCTGCTCTTATGTTACGAATTTAAAGAAAAAGTTCTGAAAGTGACCCAAATGTTAGTAAACATGACAGAAAAAGGTCTGTGGAAAATCTCTGGTTTTCACCTCGTTTGCACCTCCGACCTTTGCTTGGTGTGTTGAAATTTGACGTTTTCTCAACACTAAAACAAATTCAAGTGCTGACAGTGTTTCTGTTTCAGGAAAACAGGACTAAATATAAGAGCTGCCGCATGAGTTTCTCTAAGTGTACGCCAAAGCTAAAGAAAAGATAAATCCTGGAAATTAAAGCGGAGAAAACAAACTAATGAAGATGTTAAGAAAGCAGCTTCTTTCTCTCATCCCTTTCCTGTTTTACTTGCAAACTCACAGGGCTTGGAGGGAAGAAGATTAGTAAATTATTCATGAAATTAAATACCATGTAAGTGGTTGTTTATAGGTGTGAAATGAAGAAAAGATAACTCTATCCCCTCGAGACGCGGAGCGTCGTCTAACACCAGAGAGCGAGAAAAGCACTGCCTGGTCAAGGTGCATCTAAACCTCGTTCCTCTTAATGATGAAGAGATTAAATAGATTTCCCGTCTGTCCTTTAAATGTTGGATTGTGAACCTTTATAAATGCGTCGGTTTAATCCGGAACTACAATCTAAGGGCTAATTTATGGCTGCCAATGTTTATCTTGATCAACCCTGACAGTTGAGTCAGTCAGACACCTAAAGTTTTTCTCAAAGGCGCCATAAACGTTAGCAGGTGTCGCTAACGGCAACACTCATCATTGTTAAAGCCTTCACTGAGGGAGGAGGAGGCGAAGTTAGATGTGCAGCACTGCGGAGGATGAAAATAAAGACCCAGAAAGCTTTTTGGTTATACATCTGGCTGATTCAGGCTGCTTGAAAGAGCAACACGTACAGGCGATAACAGGAAGGCTAACAGGAAGGCTAAACGGAATGCGACCTTTAACCTGAAACATACATCATTTAAAATGTTAATTTTTGTTAAATCTCTGTTTTCCAGGAATAAACAGATTAAATAGAGATTAAATATGGGCAGCAATTTTAGTAATGCTGCCCATGCTAATTGCCACTTAGCCAATTAGCATGGATAAGCTGTCATTGGCTAACTGTTTTCTTTGATTAAAATACAAAAAATATTGTTGAATATTTAAAGAAAAACAATTTATAGACATTTTCTACTGCACTGATTCCTCACTGCCCATGCAGAGTGAGTCGAGATGTTTGTTTTGTTTCCATCATAGGTTTACAGTTTTGCCGTTTACATGTTTTTCCCACCTTTATGCGAACAAAACCTGACAAAGCGAGGTGAGCTGTGATTCATTAAGGAAGTGTGCAGCTGATTTATTTGCGCCGAACTGTTTGAGATTTATGTTTGGGCTTAATTGGGATATAAATTAACATGTCCTCAGAGCTTGGATTATAGAATTAATGCAGCCGTTTCAAGTCGTAAATCAGCTTTAGGAAAGCAAATTAAGAGTCTTATAGATGGTTAATGTTATGGTTACAATAGTCACACAGAAACTAATACAAATGAAACAGAGATAAAGCATAAAACAGGAAATAGAAAGTGAGTAGAAGCTGCAAAAACATATCAATTTCAATATTAAAGCTTGATTGCTCACAGATCTTAATGGCACAAAAGTTTAAAAGCAGGCAGAGCAAATGGTGCAAATGTTATTCAGCTCAGGAGTTTCTCACTTTGCATGAAAGCTAAATTAATTGAATTTTTATAATTACATTTTGTACAATTTTCACACCAAATGTCAAGGTTTGTTTGAAACCATGATACTGTAGTGCCACGTGGCTTAAAGGGCATGAAATACCAGAAGTATATTTAGTGGATTATCTGCTTGGTTTCTAATCTTTTTTTTTTCTCTTATTTTGAAACTGTACCTAAAACCCAAAGCCTGTTCTGACCCCGGACTCATGGATGCTATTTTATCCTCAGCTAAGTTTTAATAAATTGGTGAAACTTTTATCTCCACTCCTCTAAACTCATTTTTATTTTGGGCCAAATGAAGAATCTGATTGTTCTCAAGTGCCACAAAGTGTTGATAAAACCATTAAACTGTTAAGATGTCAAATAGTTGCTTCAGGATTTAATAAGCTTTTCTTAAAATTACAAAATATTGAGCATCTTTTCATATTGGTCAGTATGAAATGATATATCTGCAGCAATCATCCACTGCCTCTCAAACAAAAAAAATCCCATCATTGCTTCATCTTTTTCACCGAAAAAAGTAGAAAGAAAAACGTCTGAATAATCTGTAATCTCTTCCTGTTTCTGAATAAAGTCCCAGAAAAGCATCTGATATCGTCCTCATTAGTGACTAATGATGTTTGTTGTAATAAACTTTGACATCATTTTAAACTTTCAGGTTGCATTTCACTATTGACAGCTAATCCGAAAAGAACTTTAATTAGATATTTTTTAGCTAATTATTGGTTAAATCCCATGCTAAGCTTTTTATTCAGCGCTTTATTATGGTGATTTTTAAAAAGATGTTACATGAAGTGACTGTAATAAAAAGTGTTTGGTAAAAGTCATCCTGAGCAAATGTCTTTTGTTCAGAAAGACATTATAAATGATTGTTTTTTAGATGCCTGCTTATGTAAATGTGCTCAGTAGCTGAAGCTCAATCACCAGGCAGACATTTTTACTCACAAAGTTCTGGAAATATTATTAGTTTGTGTAATTACACAAACCTCAGCTTTGATTTGCAGACATTTCTGCAGTAAAATCACTGAAGTATGAAATGTGAAAACCTGTCCTCAGGTGTCCTTTTGGTAACTTCCCCCCCGCTCATCTCTCCGTCCATCTTTGCCCTCCCGCATCACGTCGTCCCGTCTCTTTTCCCGTCCATCACCTCCTTCCTCCTGCTCTTTGTTGCTCTGCGTGACATTTTACTTCTTCACACACACTTCGCCCATTCTGTGCAAGCTCAGACAAAAGGTTCACAGCATGTGCAAATACAGATATGATGATAGACATGCAGGTGCATGGACACGGACCGCACAGAAGATGATGAACAGAGAAAATGTCAAATGCAATTCCACCCAGAGAACAGCTGGATGCCGACCATCAAACGTGTCGCTTAGGGTTTTTTTTTTTTTTAGCCCTATTTTAGCTTCGACTGTTGTGTGAAGGTACATTTGTACATCGGAGGAAAACAGAAGTGGCAGGATCTTCCTTGTTTGCTGTAAAGAAAATAAAATTAATGGCTGGATGAAGGTTTGACTTGGTCATTATATAACAGGACCAACAAAAGAACAAAAAGGATTTGCACTTAAAATATAAAAACCTTCAAGCTTTTGCTGAATTTTTTTATGAATTAATAATAAAAACCTTATGAGAAATTAGATGAATGCGAAAAGTGCTTAAATCAAAGATAGCTGGACTTCTATTTCTTGAAGGCTTTTTAATTCTGATCTGAAAAAATGGTTTGATATATTAGAAGTCGTAGCCAGAACAATCGCTCTCATCAAACCGTCACTGGGGAGTTTTCAGATTCGTACCTCAAGGCAAAACTCAGAGCCACCAATAATCTGTGTGGCTCAATAAACCAGTCCTACGATGAGCGAAAAGAGCGGAGATAAAATTTCTCCAACCACTTCCCAGCACGCAATTAAAGCCAACGGACCACCTCCGTTCACTGTCACACCTCTGACCTTTCCCTTCAGTTCAGAACGTAACTCAGATCTGCCCCCTAGTGGTGATTTGGCTCAACAATTGTAAAGACTTTAGCGCACCGGGTAGCGGCGTTAGAAACAGACCTATTGATGGGCTTCAATACTTCCTTATACTCAGAGGAGTAAAGCATTAAATTCAAAAAGTAAAACTACAAGTTGACATCTTGATATAAAAAAAAAAAAAAAACGTCAGATTTTGTTGATTTGACATCATACTTTGGGGTTAAAGTGCAACTAACCAACCTGTTCATGTTGATAAAATGCGTAAATGAGTTGCTTAGGGTTCAGTCATCAAAAACAATGACAGAATAAACAATGCTTAGCCTGGTGGGGGCACAAGTAAAGCCTGGTGGCCCGCCAGGCTGATCATCCACTGGGGGAAACCCTGCAGCGGTGCAGCTGGGTCGCAGCTCCGTGTTTGAACAGCAGAGACGCAGCAGGAACGGCAGCTGTGACGAACAAAGTCTCCAACAGCACAGAGAAACTCACACTAGATCTACAACTAGATGTTTTTGAAAAAAAGTTTGAAGAGACGATGAATGTAGCAACAGTCTTCTTATTCCCACAGTTGGCCACGCCCCTCATTGTCTCTTGGCTCCGCCCACTTTCGAATTTTTCTGATCTTGTTTGTCGGTTGGGTTTTGCTTTCACAGGGAGTTCAGTAACACCTGTGGTGAGAAAGTATGTGAGGATGTAATTTTCCATCAGATATTAAATGGTATCTTCCTGTAGTAACAATCATTTGTGACGTTTTGTCTCTAAAACTTTAAGTTTTCTGATATGAACCACCGTTTGATCATGTGACCTGGTCATTAAAGGGCGCTGCTCCTCCTCACCCCTGAAAAACAGATGGAGGGGCGACGCTGCATCGCCTGCAGATCGTTCAACTACATCCATTTGCCTCCAACATCCTGGATTTACTTATTTAATCATTAGTTCAGAGAGCATATGTGTTTACATTTCAGTGATTAAAAGCTTACATTTACCGAATTATTTCTTCTACAAAAAAAAATCCTGAAGCAACGAATAAAACGGGATTAATTTTAATTCATCCAGATTAATGAAATATTGATGACTTATACCTCCAGTGCAGTCACAGGAGTCGGGAACTTGAATTACTCTGAAGTAATAGGCGCAAAGAGAAGAATGGGTTTTAATGGTGCATTAATTATTATGGCCGCTCTCTCAGCCGCTTGTGGTCGAGTCGAAGCTCTAATGCATCGTCATGATTACACAGGCCCACTGACGTGCATACAAATGTGGGACGTTTTTTCACAGAAGAGGAAGTTCTGCACAAAGTGGGCGTTTTTAATTAAAAGTGTGACTGCACACCGGTTAATTATTGGCCGTTGTAATAATCGATAACGCTAACACACGGACCTGGGACGTTTTAAGGCTGCGATCGTCTGTCGAACGCTCACTGATTAATGTTTGACGTTTAACTTCCAGTTTTCACTCCAGGTTTAACACAATAAAGAGCAGAGCAGAAAATATCGAGTGATAATGTCCAACATCTGTAAAACAATCTGCTGCAGATTATCTCTTATTGATTCTCACAACATTCGATTTTAAATTGGGTTTTTCTTCATATTTTTAGTTAAATGTAGTTTCAGTTAAAACCCTGGTCTGCTTTTCAATCTTTTTTGTTTTTTAAATCCAATTAATGTTGAATAATGAAAGGTAAACTTTTGTATGTCTCTTCAACTATCAGGCTGTCTGGACCCTGCTTACAGTTTGGATAAAATGTTTCCAAACAATTCATATAATTCATATTGCTTGCAGCGTTCACTAAGCCGCTAATATGTAGCTTGGAATTGAATTTACCCAACAAATACATACATTATGCATCTCGCAGAAAGCCTCGCAGGGAAATTTAAATAATCAGATGTTCCGTTTCTCATTAAAACAGAGCACCTTATCTGAACGTCGGTAATGGTAGTTGCTCCTTGAGTGCTAAGTGTGATGTCAGAGGATGTTTTGATTAACAATAACAGATGTTTACTTGCTTTTACCAACATCTGGGTTTTTGTTTTGGCTCTGAATAATTTTTTTAGTGGGTAAATTTGAGTTGCACCTTTTCATACCAAGCTTCTTCAGTTCAAAATCCCACTCGTCTTTCATAAGCCATTTTAAATGGCTCCGTCTCTTTAGTCCACATGAATAATTATCCCGTTAAGATGGCTTTTCCCATCATCGCTGCATCGGTGCAACATACCTGCATCAGTTTTAAATATTCAAAATCTAATCTGTTCATGCAACAGATTGAAGCAACTCATTTAGGGATTTTCTTCTTCTGGTGTGGAGCTACTCCTATAAGTAACTTTCTCCCAACCAGTTAAGTAAAACCAGTACAACCAGCGATTTAACCTGGATTACAAAGTTAGTAGCTTGTTCTTGATTTATTGTTGGCTCGTCAGCATTTATCAAACATTATCTGCATTAATCAGCTCACTCTGTTAGTTTGGCCGTTTGCTGCCGCGTTGCGTTTGAAGGCGGCTCGGAAAAACAAGCCGTGACATGTCAGCAGGGGATTAAACAGCTGTAATGGCTGAGAGAAGCCGGGGCACAGATATGGGAAGCGTGGGAGCCTCTACTGCATCAAACTGAGATTTGGGTAGTAGAAAATTGGCCACTCTGAGGTAAAACTAATGATAAAAAAGCTTCCAGTCCACGGCTGACTCTTTGGGCAGTCAATGCCCCTCAGCCAATCCGCCGGGTCTGAACCGGCTGAACCTCAAAAAATGGAAATTAGGAAGAGCGCACCAGTGCTGAGGTGGCTTCCTCTCTGCATATTAAGTCATATTTGGTGCTTGAAATGTTAAAATAAATAGTTATTTGTCTTTTTTTCATGTTAGAGAGGATCTCAAGTATTTGCATAATTCAGCTGGTTCCGATCTTAGGATCTTTTTTAAAGATTTTAATAGTTTTTTCTATTTGTTTACATATTGTTAAAGGTTTTGTAGGGATTATTTGATCTTAGTTTCTATTAATTTGCTCTTGGTGTTAATAGCCTCATCAGTCTCAGCATAAGTCTGAATTTTGGGCAAATTACTGATCATGCCTCTCAGTCAAAGTGAAAATGACAAATCTCTGTTCTCCTGAGAGTATCGTAACGTTACAAAACATATTAGACAATCTAAATTTTTGCTTTGAGCTCGGAGAAACGGTTGGTGAAACCAGGTTGAAGGACAGCGTGCTGCACTCCTGCAGGTTTTTAAACAGCTTTGTCTTTAACAGCTCTCCACTTGACACATTCACAAAAGACCTTGTTGAGGTCCTTTAGAGCCAGAGGCTGGCAGTCGGGACATGTTTACAACCGTCTTGGACAAACTACTTCAGAGTGACATTTCATCTCCAAGTCTGTTTGTAGTAGATCGATATGGAGGGAGAGAACCAGGTAGGAGAGAATTACAGTCCAGAGCGTTTGAAAAAAAAAAAAAAAAAGCATTTGTTTGTCATTATTTTACTAAGATAACCTCAAAGTGTGGGACTGACTGAAACAAAAAGTAAGAATCGTGCCAGAGAAGTTGAGGAGTCATGAACTTTAAAAGATGATATCAGAGGACGTCAGCAGATATAATCAGGTATCGTGTTGAAAAGTTTAATTCCAACATTTAGACTCTGGAGAGTTTTGTGTGAGTCTGAGGTTAGATAAGACAAACTGCTTCACTCTTAGTGGAAGTTTGCAGGTTTTAATTGGGAATCTGCAGTTCAAACGGCTCAGTTTTACAAGAGAAAACAACTAAATTTGATCTAAAATATCCATTATAACTTAGACGGGACTATGTTTCTCTACAACCGTGTCAAAAGGCATAATATGTTCAAGTGTGAAATATTTTATTTTGAAAAAAAGAAAAAAAGACAAACAAAGCACAAAACATCTTTGTGTCCATTCATAAATATGGTTTCTAAATCCCATTTAAGGCTCATAAAGACCATTAACCTTCAAAAATGATGGGAATTATTCCCTGGATAAATATTAATTTGAATGAGACGCATCTGGAGACTTTAATGCATTAACATTAGTTCATTTTTTAGAGCTGGCTGGCTAAAAAGCAATGAACTTGGTGTTAAAAATGCAGACAGAATTTCCTCCTCTGTCGTAAGACTGAAACTGATGGTGGAGGCGCAGAAACCTGCAACCTTTTTTGGGGGGGGAAATGATTAGCATGGTTTAGAAAGCGGCTTAAAAAAAACCTGCAGCAGCACAATGAGGTTTTCTAAATGTGTCTGGATCCACTGCAGTTCTTTTCAGATCCAGGAGTCTGTTTGTGGTGTCACTCTGTTGCCAATAAATCTGAAAATCAAACCCGTTTTTACCTCATTGCTAATTTTAGCTTTTCCTTGAGGGTTAAGCTTTGATAAGTGAATCAAAGAAACCTCACTGGATTTTTATGAATCCCCTCTTTCATCTGCAACACAATTTCACAAACAAACACCCTTTTTATCTAATTAGAATATACATGTGAAGAAACCAACTGTCCCTGCATGTATGATTAAAGATTTCTTTACTTCTGAGGGAGGGGGTAAAAAAGAAATCTGTTGATTGGGTTTGACACGTTTTTCATCAAATCCCTCCATTCATTTCCACCCAGATGAACTAATAGGAACTGCGAGATGCTCGCCATCTTGCTCCTGGAGAGAAACCAGAGCACTCGGAAAACACAATCTGCTGAAGCAGAGTATTCAGATCGCCCGGGGACCGAAAAACGCCAACAGTTGGAGCCGTGACGCTGCCCGAAAAGCTAGAAAGCTGTTGTTTTTGTTCTGGAAAAACAAGTTAGTGGATTAAACTACTTGCACAAACAAGTTTTGTCAGTGATCAGGAGAAAATTAGAAAACGCAACGAATAAGAAAATTGAAGTAGTCGCAGTCAGCGCAAGGCCAAAGTCTAGAAGTGATTGTTCTATTAAAAAAGTTGGTGAAGGATTGAAAGTGCTGCAGGAGGCGGAGGGATGAAGCAAAGAGACAAACTACTTTGGCGTAGCGCTTTGTGTTTTGGCTGCTTTAATGGCTGATGGAGAACAAAAGTCTCCTTTCTAATTGTAATGAGTTTAATTATGGCTCGCCCTCAGCCAGGTGCTGCGATCAGCCGCTGTCTGTTTCCATTAATTGACAATTAAAACGGGAATAAACCGCCTGCTCCCAATTCGGGGCTCACCTCTGAACAAACATCAGAAATTTTTGTCGTCTTTCAACCTTTAAAGTTGCCCACACTCACCGGCCACTTTATTAGGTACACCTTGCTAGTATTGGGTTGGACCCCCTTGTGCTTTAATCCTTTGTGGCGGAGATTCAGCAAGGAAATGGAAACCTTCCTCAGAGATTCTGGTCCGTATTAACATGATAGATTCATGCAGTACCTGCAGATTTGTCGGCTGTCCATCCGTGATGTGAATCTCCCACCACATCCTAAAGGTCCTACTGGACCGAAATCTGGTGACTGTGGAGGCCATTCGAGATACTGAGCAAAGGAAGTCATTAATGGAAGATTTTCCTCGCATATTTTGTCACAACAAACATTATAATGTCTAGTTTTGCATAACACAGTTACAAAAGCTGCCAGGAAAAAGTATTTATGACATCAGAAGATGGCACGCCAAATTCTGACCCGACCATCCGAACGCCGCAGCAGAAATCGACTCATCAGACCAGGCAACGTTTTTCCAATCTACTATCGTCCAATTCTGGTGAGATTGTAATAATTATAGCCTCAGTTTCAGCTGACAGGAGTGGCACCTGGTCTGGTCCTCTGCTGCTGTAGCCCAGCCGCCTCCAGGCTCGACATGCTGTGTGTTCAGAGAAGCTGCTCTGCAACGTCTTTAGAAAAGAAAGTGAGAACAGAAATGAAAGAAAAAGTCAGAGATTTTATTTTTCCCTAAACGCTGATGCCTGGATGATGTACATAAAAAGCATTTTTAAATTAAATTATCAAACTGATCTTAAATGTTGTGCAGCACTTTACCAGCAACTTCTGGAGTCTGATCTGTAAAAAAAAAAGTGAAACTGTAATTCAACTGTTTCCCGGCTGTTCTGTTCTTTTCATGCCCTATTTTTTATTATCCTGCTCTTCACTCGTCTGTCTTTGCTGTTTTTTGTTTTCTGGTTTTTGAATTTGTGTTTGGTTTAGTTCTATCATCTCCAACGTAAATTGCTGCTTTGTTGCCGTCTTTGTGTGGGTGACGAAGTTTGGCTTTCCTTTATGCGCGGCTGCTGAGATTAAATCTTCGTTTGCACATATATGCAGCTTCTCTGTGTGGTGTGAAGGATCCATTATGTTTTGTTAGAGTTGATAATGAAAGCCTGCAGGCGCGAACTCAAAGTGCACAGGCGGGACGGGGTCAACGGCTTCGTGGGCGTAAAATGGTGTTTGCAGTGTTTTTGAGGCGAGGACTGTGTGGAACTTGTTGAAACATCCCTCAGGTGTTAAATAACCTGCAGATCGCTGCAGATTGAGCATTGTACTATTAATTACAGTGCTACTGGCAGAACATGACATGCGAAGGGTGTACCTTGTAAAAACGTTTTTTGTTTTTTTTATTATAATTTATCTTTAAAATTCAGAAACGGTAGGTTTTTTGGAAAACAAATTAAAACGTGTAACATGAAGTCTGCTGAGTTTGGAGGGAAATATTAAGATTTTTACCTTTCATTTAGCTGTTTGAGCTGCTTCTGTTGCATCAGAATAAAAACCAAATATTTTATTTTATAGCCAGTATTTTTTCCTCCCTTTTTTCCCAAACTTGTTCAAACATTTCTTGATTCAGGCTTTGTTGAGTTCTCCTTTAGTTTCTGCAGCTTCCCCATGTTTGCATCCAGACTTTTATCAACTGGATTTCACTCAAAACATCAAGCGGTTTTCTTCATTTGCTCCAAATTTATTTGTGTGTCAGGACATTTCCAGAAGCTGGTGAAAACGTTTAAAGATTAAACAAAAAAATAAGACTAAACTGTTAAATTGACATAAATTCACTCAAACTGTATAGAAAATACTGAGCAAACTATGTAAATAATAATTAAACCACTGTGAATCAACCACAAAGCGATTAAAGTTAAATAAGCAAAAAAACTGATTTAAGTTCTTTAACCTTAAAGTGCAACATTTCAAATTAATATTCAAGTTATTTTATGACCTAGTTTAAATTATTAAATGTTTTATGCAGTTTAACAACAATCAGTCCAACCTTAAAAATCACCAATTAACGACGGTTTCTTATGTTTAAGTTCAGATATCGCAGTAAACCTCCTCATTTTGACTTCATTTCCTTTTTCTCTCTTTTTCTGATTTGACTTCTCAGGCATTATATTATTTTTCTTTATTATATTATTTGGCCTGAGTGATTATTCACAATCAGTAGCTGCAGGCCTGTGTCGTCGTCTCCCTAAAAACAAACAAAACACCAACGTTTGGATGCTGAAATTACAAATAACTGTTTTTTTTATTGTTCGGCTGCTGGAGGGAAATCCTTGTTTTTGCAGCTTTTTCTTTAAAGAAGAAACAACATGAAACATTTTCTTCCTCTTCAGGTGTTTAACTTCTTCTCTGTCCATGTAATTTTCACAGGTTTTGTGTAGGTACACGCGTTCTTGCAGTCACGACGTCGAGAAACTGAACCAGTTTACCCGATCAGAGCAGAAAAACATTTCCTGCTTGGTTTCTGCATGTAGGTCAGTCCCGTGTTTTCGTTGCGGTGAGATATTCGCTGCTGAATCGTTTTGGGGTTGATGAACAGCGAGACGTTGCAAAAGCTTCCCTTCTTTTGTTCCCGATGTTTGACAGCGAAAAGCTAAGCTGAGAATTAAAATGCAGCAAATGACAGAAAGCAGCCTAGATATGCTGTAAATACTGCCCACATCTGGAGACATGACAGCCTGTTGTTCAGGAGGCAATAAAGTCTTTGACTGCAAGTAAAATAACTGCGTATTTTGGCTTTTACTGCACTTAAACCTGTTTTTCCTAGAGCAAAAGAATAATGCAGCAGAGTTTATCCGATCCTATGAAGGCTGTCCACCTGCTTCCTCTGTCATCCATCATATTCTGAGTAATAAACCTGCACCTGTATGGGTCATAAACACAGCACTTCACTCTATAAACGGAAAACAAACACATTCCCTCGGTGTCTCCCGAGCTGCTGCTGCTGCTGCTGTTCTTCCATTTGCTTCCAGCTTTAACCTGAGTTTCAACAGGCGATGCGTCCAGGTCTGATTAAATCCACCGGCTGTTAACCACAGAATATTTTAAAGTAATGATATCCTGCAGTTTTCCTCTTGCAGGCATGGGTAGATAAGGAACAGGGCCACATTGCTTCCTGGTTTAACGTTGTCTGCTGCACAGCCAAAGGATCCTTTCAAAGCTGTTAGCCTCAATTATGGCTCAGTTATGATTCCCGGTGGCTATAAAACCGCTGGACCTCCAGCCATTTTCACTCTGTACATTGCTTCTTCGTCATTGGTTTGCAGATTCTAGACAGCAAATGGCCTAATTATCTATATATTTTTTATATCTACAGCACCTTAGTGTATAGATATGCTTCATAACTTTCCACCAGAAACGCAAACTGGAAAGTTTTAAATTTCAGCCATTGTTTACATCAGGATTTGCCGTCTGTGGTCATGTGACATGAACGTTCAGACCTGAAACAGTCAGGCCACATTGACCATTTCAGTCACTTTCAGAAGTGAAATTTGGGTTTTTTGAGGGAGTTAAAACATTGTAATAAGGCCGTTCAGACTGCTATGAAAAAGCTGGATATGTGTCTATATGGGGGGGGAATCAGATTTTGGTCCCTTTTCATTTTTTTTTTTTTTTTTTGAATAAACAGAAATAAGTTCAACAAATTCCTCATTTTTTAAAATCTTTAAAAATGTGGACGCTGCTGCAACATGTTTACCGATAGGCTAACTACCTTTTGCACAATTTGTACAAAAATCATTTCCAGAGACCAATCAAATCATTTTAGTGAAGCAAATATTTACCTCTAGTTAATTTGCTATTGCTGTTTGCAGATGTCTTAAGCATCAGATTTGTGATTTTAAGTTTTTAAAGCTTTGGAAGGCTAATTTTAAAATGTTGACATTCACTCCTCTAATGTAATCAGAGGGATTTTATACTCTGTTCTTTTCTGTTTTACCTTTCCTGCTCAGTGTTTTGCTTCCACTGGTGCCTTTTATTTTTCCTCTCAAAGAGCAAAAAAAGAGAAGAAAAAGCCGACATCCCGCTGTATCGCTTCCCTCTCAATCTGTCGCTGCCTCTGAGAGACGCGCACAGATTTCCCACTGTTGGCGTCTCAGAAAAGAAACCCCGGATCATCTCGAGATGAGAGGAGCTACAAGATTCGGCTGGCTCCGTCTGATCACGAGTCTTAACGGGAGCCTTTGGGGGACGACGAGTGGGAGGAGTGGGTGGTAGCTTTGCCACATGGAGGACAAAAACACTGAGGAGTTGAAAATGATGAAAAGACGGCAGGAGATTTCTAGATTCATTCTCGGTTGGGAAGGAAAAGTGAAGGTGAGATGGTCACAGGATGCTGAGGGAGCTAATGATGGTGTCGGCCGTCCTGTGGTGAGGCAAAAAAATATAAAAAAAATCACATTTGGGACAAAAAGGAAGAGAGGTGTTGGGATCGGAGCAGGGAGCAGACGCAGCAAAGGTCTGCAGGAGAGACGAGCTTTGGGACACTTCCCTCTGATTTCCTGCTTAAACTTGAGGAAATGTGTAAAACTATAAGGAAGTGAATGCAAACGGCTCAAACTGGACTAAACAAGGAGAATGTTAAAAACAAGAGCCAGGTTAAATTTCCTGATCTTCTTCGTGCTTCACGTTGGAAATTAACTGAAAGTGAAACTCTGCCTCATGTTTCTCTAGTTATGAGTTAAGAAACCTGGCATAAAAACAAAACATTTCCCCGCTGAACGTTTCCCTTGCTCAGACGTGAACAGGTTCCAGCGCCGCAGCCTTGAAAGCAGAACACGCATTAAAACTGCATTGACAAACTGCAGTGTTTATTACTGAGAAATAAATAAAGCTGGAGCTGCAGAGTTGAAAGGCTTACAGTTAATTTAATTTAAAACTAGAAGTTGAAAAGTTGGTGAGCAGTACTTCCTCTCTTTTAGAAATTATTTCTAACTGGGTCACACACAGATTTATCACCTCTTGGTCCATTTACACCCTTTTAAAATCTTATTTTGGCATTTTCTTGGTTGTGACTAACATTAAAATTGTGCCAGTTTGTTGTCTTGGAGGCAAATTTTGTCTGGACTTCCATGTTTTCCTCTAGTTCAACACCTGAATCCAATGTTTGATCATGAAGCTCTGCTGCTCTGATCATTGTAAGAGGACCTTCAGGTCTTCCTACAATGGAAAACAAATAATTTTTCTTTCTAATCGTGTTCTTGTTGCTCAGGAGTTTTTATTCTGAGGCCACACAAATTAATTATTTGGGAAAATGTGCTTTTGTTTTAATGAGGTACACCAGCTAAACCCTTTTTATGTTTTGGATTTAAAATAATTTCCCACAAAAAAATGGCGACTTTATTTGTTTAGCAAAAAATTAGCAGTTAATCCAGGCGATCGGGAAAAATCCAGGAGGTTTATTAGGATGCTGCTCTTTCCTACCCTCTGCTGCGTCCTTGTGGAAAACCGAGAGCGGCGGAGACACCGGCGCTCTCTGTATTTCATTTATTTATTTGTCTCCAAACATCTGCAGGTGCGACTCACAGTCTGGGTACTGATCGCCGTAAATACGGTACTCTGTTTGGAAGCAGCCACGTCGTTCTGTTTATTGTTTCTCGCTTTGGGTTTTCCTGCCAGATTCTCAACATTTTGATCTGGTTCGACCAGAGAAACTTTATTATACCGGCAGGTCCACAGTGAATTCATTTGCTGCAACGGGGCCACATGCTGCTGCTGCTGCTGCTGCTGCTGCTGCTGCTGCTGCTGCAGGACCTTCTTGGCAGCCAGTGTGAGGTGTTTGTGCTGATGTGCTGTTTTCACCAAATATAGCTCTCTGCAGTGTGACCACACGTTGTCACATCGGTTTCTTGTGTCGACTGTGTGTCCAAAGATGCAAACAGAGCTGGAGATGGGATTTCTCTTACTGTCTCTCTGCCCAGCCTCAAAGTTAATTTGCTTGGACATTCGCTGTGTTTCTGCTGCAGATAATCCACCAGGTATAGACTTTAAGCACATCTAGTATATTTTATTATAACATCTGAGTGATTTTTGTGATGCAAATAAGGAGATTATGATCTCAAATTACCTTTGAGTTATTAGTTGAAGGTTCAGTAGTTTTGCTTTAAAGCAGAACAGTGTTAGTTTTCTGTTCTGTAAAATAATTGAGATGAATAATGAGCTTTTAGGGTTTTTACTGGGTGCAGTTTGTTTTAAAGTTTTGAGTCATTACATAGCCTTTCATTGCTTGACTACTTTTGTTACAAACCACATTTTATTGTTGCCAAAATCCCACAAAAGCCATTAGGCTTCATGTATTTTCTTGTTTTACTTGTTGGAAGGACAATTAATGAGGCATTTTTATTTACATTTCAACTTGTTGGACTGTGTTTATAATTAGGCTCAATTTTAAACCTCAGTTTCCTCTTTGACGAAACTCCAGTCTTTAGTTCTTTTTCCTTTAAATGTCAGTTGGCCAAATTGTGACTTGATTAAATAAAGAAAAGGTTGTGCGATTCCCTCTGTGAGGGTCAGAAGAGACTGAATTCATCATGATGTGACTTGATTCGTCTGCAGCTGGACGCAGGCTCCGGTCCGGCCTGCAAAACTCAAACTGATCTACAGGTTTTATCTTTCACTTTGCTGCCGGCAAAACAAAAAATCCTTGAATTGAATTTAAACGTAAACCTTTTATGCCTTTTATACTTTTTATTTGCAGTTTGTGCACATGTTTAATATGAGCACAGTCAGTCGTCTGATCTGATTTCTCCAAATGAATGCAGATGTAGGCAGGTGTTGGTGGAAAGACGTCCTGATGCATTCGCTGCAGCAACGCCATAACGGTTTCAGTGTTTCAGCTTGTTTTATCGTGTCACAGTCAATTATTGCAGACTTTAATGGGATCGGTGTTAGTTTGAGCGCCGGCGTTAATGAAGGATTCACTCAGCAGGCATCAGTGTTTAATGAATGAGACGTAAAAGTTCTGAGGCGCCTTCAGCCTGGATCTGATCCGTGTTTGCTCAGGTTTGGTCCTTCACCTTGCAGTTTGTTTTGGAAAACAGCCACTGTGTACTTCTGGTAATCGGATTAGGAAGGTTGAACGACGCAAACAAAAGATTTTACAGATGGAGGATGGAAGAGCTTCAGTGACATCAACAGATTTTAACACATTCCTAAAGCAGTTAATCTAGTTTGTCTTTCAGGTACAGTTTTTACATTTTACTATTTAATTATTGCAGAGGGTTAGAACAACTTCTTGCTCCCAGCTTGCACAATTCACACAAACAAATGGTATTTAGAGTGTATAGTAAAGACAAAGCATCAGCACAATTTCTTCCTTTACTGCTACATTGTTCACTAAAAAGCACTAAAAGGTGCTTTCTGGAGAAGAAGGTGCTTACAGGGTCTAAAAAGCCAAAAACTTTTGCAGCAAACTATCTGAGGAGGCTCCATTGTAGCCAGAATCATCCACACAGTGCAGAATAATGTACTGATTCAGTGTCTGTGCATTGAGAGGAAAAGGGCGATGAATCCTGATTGTGTTTTGCCTTGTAGTCACAGAGAGGAAATGGTCTGAGTTGATGCTCTGCAGAAGGAACCACATGTTTTTGGTCCATAGAGGAGAGAATATAGGATTTAAGCTCAAATAGTGACCTGATCATGAACTCTGACCGACCTGGAGCGTCAGCTTTGTTGTTTAGAGCTCAAATAATTCATTAAATGCACCAATCAGGCTTGACGGCCGATTTCCAATCCTGACCTGCTGATTCTGTTTTTTTTCAACTGCAATATCTTATTTTACTCATCCAGGTTTTTTTGTTTTATTTAAATAAATTGCCAAAAATCATCAATCAGATTTATAGTTATTGAGTATCGATAACTTTGTTGCTAATTTGTGTCTAATTGACCACAGCAGGGTTTCAGGATATTAATCAGTTTTAATGTCTCCTGTGTAGAAATTCAGACTGTAGCAATGCATTCTGGGTACCGAATAAAACAGCCAAATAAATAAGTACCCCTGAATTTAATTTAATTTAAGTTTGATAGAGATTAGTCTAGGTTAATAGACAAACTGGACAAAACAGCAGTTCTGCTAATAGGCAGCATTGGTCAATAGGCTTTTTAAAAAGTACACCTAAAAAAGTTAATAATAATTTAAAATAGTGCAACATGAGAAAAATAACTTAAGTGAAGCTAATTGTGCTCAACGTTTTCAAAATTGACTGAAGCGCTAAATGAAAAATTAGCTTCACTATTAGCACATTAGCAGATTAAGTGGAAATGTTCCCACCTCCTCCAAACTAACAGAGCATCAAAGAAAAGGTGCATGTTTGAGTTTTTGTTTGATTTTCCACTATTTGACTTGCCAGTCGATGTAAAACTGGTTGATTTCAATAATTGGCCGATTGATTAGTGCATCAATAAACGCTACAATGCTAACCTCACTTGTTATTTTGACATATATAACAAGTGAGGTAATTATTTATTGCTCTATTGATTCCCAACTGGATTTCAGTTTGGACTTTGAGCCATTGTAACAAATAAATATATTTGTTTTTGTACCGTTGCAGACGAAAATGATTCCTACAGCATGATTCTGCCACCACTATGTTTTGCAGTGGGGGTTTAGTGTTTAAAATCTTCCTTATTATCGATCCATGTCGGCCAAATATCAGGTTTTTTTGCAGGTTTCTTTGCTCATAAAGACGGTTTTATAGCCAGTGGTGGAGATTTAAACAGCTCTTCTTGAAATGCAGTGTCTTTTGGTGTGGAAATACAGAGAAAATTTCAATAAATCAGGATTAAAATGGGGAAAATTCACTGTAATAAAGTGAATATGAGCTTCACTGGTATATTATAGCTTGATGTAATGTATAAGGAATGAGTCGACATGACAGTTTTTGAGGCGGCTGTGCAGCACGGAGACGGTTCTCGCAGGCCTGACTCTAAGAGATGATTAAAGTTTGAACACTCGGGCTGGATGGGGAGAGGTTTGAGGAATTTTTCTTTTTTATTCGGTCCGGAGAGCAAAATTGAAAATATTGAATCAGAAGTTGTTGAAGGTGAAGCAGAGAAAATTAGACCGCTAAATTAGCGCGCGCAGGAAAGGAGCGAGGGAGAGCAAACAAGCGATGCATGAAGGTAACGCCTTGCAGGAAGCTCAGCCTTATATCATTCCAACACCTTTATAGTTTGGACACAGATTTTCTCCACCCCTCTTTTGTCTTCGCTCGTCGTCTCGCCCGCCGTCTGTCTCTTTCACTGCAGCTCACTGGTTCCTTTAAAGGTGCATGTCATAGTCAAATTACCCACGCTGCTTTGCTGTAATGAAACTCCCAGCAGCCGAGCGCGTGGGGCTGTTTCAAGTCCCTGCTCCCGATATTTATCAAAATTCAGCACAAGTTCACTTTTTATTAGTTCTTATTAGGAGACGTGTTTTTTTATTTTTTTTTTTCTGCTTCTCTCCTCTAAACTTCCAGTCCTGTTTGTCAGAAGTTCACTGACGGTGATTAGGCAATGCCCACAGCATATCATTTATAATTACGTTAAAAACAACCTCTTTTGTGCCTTTTATTCCACAGTTCTGATACATGCAGGTAACAGGTTGTGAATACTCTGAATTAGTGCATTAACATCCTTTCAAAGCCTCCGCGGACCTGAATGTAAGGTAATGTTAATGGCCATGAACCTCCATCTGCTGACAGTCTGTATTTATCATTTCAGGACTTATTTTTCTGCAGCCTTGTTAACTATAATTGTGAAAAGAATAAAAAGAAACTCATAATATGCTGATTAACGTCCAGGTTCTAGTTCTGACAAACGGTTTTGTTCAGATGTTGATGAACGGCTGATGTTTTCTTAGGTAAATTAGTTTCATATTTGTATTAAGAAAAGCATGCAGACATGCTTGAAGAGAAAGCACACTTTTCTTTAATTAAACATTAGTAAAAATGTACTTAATTCTGACTTACTGTGTACAAAAACAACAGAAACCACAAAGCGGATGTGAAAAACTACATGCACCCTTATTCCTTACATATAATTTGAGAGTGAAAAAAGTTAAATAAGCGGTTCGATTTGGTTTGATTGGGAGCAAAAGTTGCAACATTCATTAAGTTTTCAGCTGCTGTGGTTTACTGTTTGCTAAACAAAGCAAACTCTTTGAATAGCCTGTTCCCCTTCTCACTTGTGGCGCCGCTGCACCAAGAGCCACTGAAGGAAACATAAAAGAGGAAGCGGAGATTTCTTCTGCTCTGCTCGGTTGCAGAAAACCTCCTGAGACGTTTGAGGTGAACCTCAAACTTCCTGATAATTGGGTAACAAAAGAAAAGCAAATAAACAGAAACCAGTTCATGAAGAGAACCAGGACACACTGGAATGGATGGATTATATTCTGAGCTTCCTGGACCTGCTAACTGACCACATCCATCAGCTCTGGATGGAGTAAGACACCATTTAAAATGACCAGTTTCTCAGATTTTTCTTTTTATCGGTTTATGTTTGAGTAAAATGAACATTGTTCTTTTAATCTATGAGCTACTGACAGCATGTCTCAGAAATACTAAGCAAAAATGTAGTAGTTATTCGCAGAAAATGAGAAACGGTCAGAATAACGTTAAAAATGCAGAGCTTTCAGACCTGAAATAATGCAAAGAAAGCAAGTTTATATTCAATACTGATGTTTTAACTCAGAAATCAACATTTGGTGGAAAAACCAGGAGGTTTTTAATCGCGTTCAGTGAATCGGGCTCTTGGTTTTTTCCAGATCTGTATGTAATGATGAATTGCTGTGGCTCAATGTCCGATGACAGAAACAAAACCAACAGAACATGGAGTTTAATACTTAAATACAAATGGTCCATATTTTGTCTCAAACTGAGCAGTTGAGAGGAGGAACGTCGTCTCTGCTGGACCTGCATTCCTGTTCAAAGTCCACTTTGGGAATCTAAACCCGTTTAAATCTGTTTATGAAATCATGTGCTGGTTGCCAGAGATTCCCTTTACAGAAACACTTTGGTTGATTTAAGGACATAGTAGATGAATGTTTTGTGCTGAAATATTCATCATCCTATAAAAACTGCAGAAAAAATCCCTGCGTCGCGGTGGAGGGATTTGACATCTTGAACATTTGTACATCAACATTTAATCTGTGAACTGAAGCGGCGACCTCTCTCTCCTTCATAAAAGACTAAGCAACCTGCATGGCGAGTTAAAGCCACCCCTACACAATCAATGTCTCGATTCAGCAGTTGCTCTGCACACTGTGGGGAAATGCATCATACCTTGATCATAACTGCTTGTCTGAGAGTTTGGCTGCAGGCGGGCTCAGCCTCCAGAGATGCACGCAGACGAAAACATGCACACACAGTGCAGTTACACACACATGGTCAGAGCTGCTGAGCGCTTGCACGTTACTCAGCAGTTTTTTTAATTACAGAAATTAGGCCAGGGTTTGGCCTGGAGGGGGGCGGAGGGAGGGAGGGACGGGAGGGAGGGGAGGGAGGGAGCTGAGCTCTGTGTTGTTCCTGCCGGTCACACACAGAAGGGCACCGATACAGACAAGAGCACACAGGCTCCCTCTCTAAGGTGGCTGCAACGCACACTCAGACTTGCTTTTAATAGGGCCACTTATGAGTTTGAAATCAAATTGCCCTCTAACCTGATGTCAGGACACACACTCGCATGCACGCACACACTCACTGTAGACGGCTCCTTCTTTCTCCTTTATTTCCCCTGTCACTGCTGATGGTCTCACATTTAGAGAGCTGTCTGCCACTCGGGCGGTGCCACGGCTCTAAAGCTCAAGGGTAATTGGAAATATTTCACACATTATCCTCCACTTCTCAAACACACACACACTCTTATCTGTCTCATCTGAGTCCTTGATGGTCAGTCTGATCATCAGAGTGCTTGTGTGACCAAAATGGTGCCCAGTGTACAGCCACTGTTATTACAGCTAAACACAAGGACGACGCTTCAGTTTCTCTGGAAACGCGTCGGTCTCATCTTGTGTTCCCACCGTCTCTCTTTATGTCCCATTCACCTCAAACAATAGATCAACACACTAATTGAGTTTGCTCATTGTCCAGTCTAGCCAATGTCAGCAGAACAAGCACCAATGACGGATGGGTGCAACAGTTTCTCTGTGATGCCGCCATGTTGGATTTAGAGACCAGGGCTGGTGAGAAACGGATGTTTAACACAACGGGAAAAGAGCACAACTGTGTTGCGTTTGCATCTTGAGGGCTGAATAGATGGAGAACTGCTGTAGTTTAACATTTGATATGATGTTGTGTGAGATTAGTTAAAATCCCCAAATACAAAAACCCCCAGAGCTACTTGGGTTCAGACACCAAAGATCCTTTAATATGTATTAATCTGCACCTTCGCACTGCAATAGAAAGTAACACCCACATCTTCCTTCTTTCCACTCTTGAGTGTTAAGCCAATCAGCATGAAGGAAAATGATTGCTGATATTTATCAGTAATGTTGCCGTTTTATGTTGTAAAAATCCTGCAGCTCTAATTCTTAATTTTGCCCAAAATTTTAATAAAATATTGATCTGTTAACCCAATATCACGTCCTGGAGTTTGAGCATTATCCTTACATCCCTAATACCTTATAGATAATCCAGTTCAGGTTTAACGAGTATTAAATTAAATATTAAATGGTAATCTACTAATCGGAGCCCGGCTTTAACATCAGCACATTGTAGATATGTCTTCTATTGTTTGCTGTTTTTTGTTTTGTCAGCATTTCTTTTTCTAAAATGCTCCCACATAAATGGCTCAAAGGTTTTGCGGTCAACTCTGAGCTTGAGTAGTGTTTGAGTTCAGCTGCAAATAGATTGCCCTTTGCCAGCAAAGCCTCCAGGAAGCTAGAAATATTTTGGCGCTTTATCAAAAGGTTTTGTGGCATAAAATGCCGTAATAGTCAAAGTAAATATAGAAAAGGCTGCAGTTTAATTTCTCATCGGCGCAAGAGTGTCCAATGCAGTGTGTGGTAGAAATATTCCCACTTGAACTAAGTGAGGTTGGCTAATATTTCGGTTGCGGTTCTGGAAAGTCTCTGGAGCTTTCCGGACCCGCTAAGACACCACAGCCCGCCGCAGCATTACTCCTCCAAACACTCACATCTCGATAGATTAGGCGGATAATTATTTTGTTTTCTCCTAATTGCTAGTGTTGTCATGCTAAATTACATGTTCTGAAGTTGAATTAGCGTCGCTCAGTTGCAGATTGCTCCGAGCTCATGTCTGGCTTTCTCCCTGGATCAGCGTTAAATTCGACTGCAGGTAACAGTGGAAGGATCATGTCACTTTCTGAAACCAGCAGATGTGCTTTGAAATAACTGAGCTGCCCTGTTAGCTTTAACTGCTTATGCTTCAGTACAGCTGATATGGAGCATTATTGGGCTGTTGAAATAAGAGCAACACATACCCTACAAAATAAAAGCCTTCACGGTTTCCACATCAGGTAATATATTCTGGTTTAACCCAACGTGGGATTAGTGCGGCCTTTTAAAATGAAACTTACTGAAACTTTCAAAATAAAAGCCTCATTATTTCTCTGCGGTGGTAAAAATGATCCTTTTCCTTAAAATAAGCATTTTAGTTATTTTTCTTTCAGGTTAGTGGAATAAAAAGATGATACATAATACATAAGAATTAACATTAGCACAAACATTGCTAATTTTAGCAAATTAGTGTATAATTATTTAAATAATTAACTTTCACAGCTTAATTTGTAAATGCTGTTTTGTTTGTTCATAAACTTTTTTTTTTGATGGTATAAATTGATCCAGTTTGTTATGGTGTACATAAGTACTATTTGCTTTGTTCATAAACATTGTTGCTTTGAAATAGCTTTTAAAAATAGCTTTTTTAACTTACTAATGACATATAAAGACTACAGTTTGATCTCTGTCATTTAAGAAACAATAGATCAAATATTGGCCTCATCTACAGATGTATTGATCTGGGATCAGTTTCAAGCACCTTCCAGTGCTTCAGCACTGAACATGAGAGCTTAACATCGTCTTTCTGTGAAGCAACAGGATGTGACACAACAGGAAGTGACACAACGCTGCATTTGATTTTTAAAAAGCACACTCTGTGTAAAAAGTAGAAATTAACTCGCATCTTTTCCATACATGTAATTTTTATTTATATCAAGTCCAGAGAACAATATTGACTTTGGCAAAAATTAAATAATAAAACAGAAAAAAAAAACAAAAAAAACTCCATTGTTGAGTAAAAGTCAACATTATAAATCTAACTGGCTCTGTTTTCATAGGCATCAGTTTGAGGCCGTGTACTGGGATGTCGGGTTTTCCAGTTTTTGTTCTGTGTGCTTATTTACTGTCCTCTTGAGTTTACTATTCGTCAAGTATTAACGTGTTTTGTTCTAATCATGAATTATTGATGTTAAAAGGAACAAAAAGAAACCACACACTTCAAATTCTGCTCCTAACATCATTCCTCAGAAAAACAGAAACACATGGTGCAACAAGTAACATTTTTATATATATATGCCATATATATATATTTTGTACTTTCATGTTTTCTCTTGAGTTTCTTTTTTTTTTATTTTATTTTGAAAGCGTTTAAGAGTCTCTTAAGTGAGTCTTTCAGTGAAAGTTAGTGATTCTGTAATTATTTTTCTGGCTCCTTATCAACATTCATCAGTTTGGTTTTAAACTTTGAACCCATGTGGCACAAATAAGTCTAAAAGTCACAAAATGAGTTTGAAAATTTGATTTTTTTTTTCCCACCAGCTTGTGCTTTCTGACGATGCTACGGTGCTGAAAGTATCCATTTGAACTTTAAACGTTGCACTTCAGTTTGGATCGGACACCTCTTATCATAATTGTGCAAATCCCTGCTTTCTCCAGCATGCCCAGAAAGCACTAAACGTGTTGTTCTTCTTGTTTTGTTTTGTTTTTTTTACTGCTTTTTATAAACCGATGGTGTGTTACTGGATTGACCCTGTCTGCAAATACACAGCCAGTCTCTGTTCCACCAACACTTATGCGCCCATTACCATGAATCCTTTCTTTCCATTATCCGACATGCAGCATGATCTTCTTTCAGAAATGGACACTCACATGTTTCATCAGGCCCGCGTCTCCTCCATTTTGTAATCCATATTGACTTGTGATCACAATATTTTTCTTTTAACAGCTGTGGTCCCACAGCCTCTCGTTTCCACCCCCGTATCGATTGATCATGTCCATTGCACAGGCTCTGTATTTATACTCCCATAATCCAGAGGCGCACCCGGCCTAATAATCCCCACCCGGACACATCTTTCACATTCAGTGCTTCTTTTAGTTAGTTTTTTTTTATTTTTATTTTGGGAAAAGGCGTCTCAGGAAGGTGGTCTGTGTCGGAAGTGAGAGCCACAATACCGCCGCAGCCTCCAGACGTTGCAGCGGTTTTGTTTTTGATGCAGTTTAAATCCACTCGGTGGTGGTGGAGTTGGTGGGTGGGTGGACTCTGGAGAACCGCAGCTTTGTTGCCGTGAGCTTCGCTCACCCTGACTCTGCCACATAACCTTTACTCTGATGCTTTTTTATGATTCATGATTAGATTTCTTTGCAGCTGCACACTTCTTACATTGTTTGCCCCTCTTTTTGTCTAGATTTTTGATTATTACTCTTTTCATCTTACCCAAAGTATTTAATTAAAATTGTTCTTTCCCATCTTCTATGTAATTTCCTGGACTTCTTGCTGGGCAAATAAATTGGCTGTGACTCAGTCTGACTCCTCTCCTTCATTCTAATCCCACCTCTCTTATTTTCCGCTCGTCTAATTTCACCTCTAATCACCTTCCTGAATCACCATCCTGTCCTTAAGCCTTTATCCGTCTCTAACTTTTTCCTGCTCTGCCTTATCCAGACTACACCACGCTTTCTTCCAGGTCTTCACCACCTTTCTCCTTCTCCTTGCTCCTCTCTTTTGCTTTGCCACCGCTAGTCCCAGTGTTTGAGTTTGAGTTGGTGGTGTTATAGGCGTGGATGTATCCCCGTTTGAAATCGGGACCTCCGAGTCCCCCGACGCTCTCGCCCTCGTCGCTGGTCGTCGACGAGGCGGCGCTCGTCGTCGACGCGCACTGCACCAGCATCCCGTGCAGGGACTGGCTCCGTCTCGTCCAGTCACGCTCAGCCGCTTGGCACAGCTCACGGCGCCGTAGCGCCTGGCAACAGTTGCGGCCGCATCGGTTGCTAAGGCAACAGAGGAGCCCATGTCGAGCGAGTGTCGCCGCTTGCCAACAGTCCCACCGGCGGGGCTCAGAGGGGAGACGGGGCTCTGATAAGCCTGCGAGGAGTTCCATTTGTCCCTGCCTCTGGGTGTGATTCTCCAGTCCAGCAGCTCAGAGTCTCTCAGGGGGGCAGCCAGAGAGAAGCTGGCTCGGTTTGTCAGTTCTCGCTCCAGGCGCGGATTTGGGCGGTCCCTGGAACAAGACTGTCGGGGCAGTGTGGATGAAGGAGACGGGGAGTAGTAGAGGGGAGTTCTGTCACTTTCTAGGTTGTGCAGCAGTGCCTTCCTCTGCCTCACCACCAAGGCCATCTCGCTCCCCGCCCCTGTCGTCGTGGAAACCACCCCTCCGGCTGACAGGAACTGCTCCAGGTTGACCCTCGGCTTTGGCCGGGGCTTCGGGGGCAGTTTGGGAGGCAGCGGGGAAGCGGAATCGGCTCCGTCTTTCTCCTTGTCCTTGTCTTTCTCCGCCTCCCCTCCTCTCTTAGAGGGCAGGCCGTTGGGAAGGACCACCATCATCACGTCTCCAGAGCCGTTGGACTGATAACACCCGCCCCCGTTCCCCCCTTTGTCCCCGCATCCGCCCACTCCACCCTGGCAGCAGGCCCCACCTCCAGCCTCCGTGTTGCCGTTTTGACAGAACATGTGGTCGCCGTGGTTGCAAACCCGATGGCGGACCATGAGCGCCACGGTAAACACGAGTAGGGTCACCACGACGACGCCCCCCACCAGTATGGTGAGCGTCCCGCCCAAGAAGTGGGCTTGAAGCGAGCGGCATGCTGGGTAAACATCCTTGGTGGAGAAGGAGGTGCATCCCAGCACTTTTGTTGCAGCCAGTGAGGTGATTGTGTCGTCAAAAATGGCCAGCACACACAGGTTGTAGTCCACCCCAGAAACCAGGTTCTTCAGCAGGAAGCGGTCGCTGGTTGATGGGAGGATCCTACGGAGAGATTTCAGAAAGAAAAGCTTTGTTACTTCAGACATATTGAGATGTAAAGTATATTCAGTCGCTCGTATTGGGACCTAAATATTCAGCTTACTGTGAATAACGCAATAAGGCTGAATATTAGCACAACAAAGTAAAAGGCCGCATAAAAAAAGCAAAAGATTGGTCCTTTTATTAGCAAGAGAACAGAAAATGAGACTTTTCTTGGCGAATGCACGAGGGGATATTAAGGAAAAAAACTGCTCATTTGTTGATGCCTATATGTGTTGCAATCATATTAAAATCTCTGTGTTCGATCCTTAATGTCCAAGTAGCTCTTTGTTTTCTTATCAGATTTTAGGAGCCAGAAGATATTGATGCATATTAAACTACAAAATGTATATTTTGAAATATATATTTTTTCCCATACTGTTTTTAATTAGATAAATAATTAACACAGTTGAAATATGTTTTATAACAAAACTAAAAGAGAATAATATAAGAAATATGATTAAAATATTACAGTATGACTAAAACAATTAATATTACAGCTAATAAAGAAATAATAGAATTAAGGTTATCACAACAAATATATTAAGAAAATATTAAGTACTGCAACTAAAAGAAAATTAATGAAGAAAATATTACAACTTATAATAAAAAATAGAACAAAAAAATAAAGACAAATAATTTATAAAAAGGAGATTTAAGGAAAGAAGTATGAGAAGGTTAAAAAAAAACAGATATTAAGTTAGGAAATAATGAACAAGATGAGAATTATCAGATGCATAAAGTGCATGTAAATCTAGATTTTAAAAAAGTGCATTGAAAAAAATTGGTGAATGCAGAAGAAAAATTGAAAAGATGTATTAAACTGATTTTAATTTCCATGGAATAAAAAATCCAAATTAAATTAAGATAAAAGATGAAGTGGAATATTTGTATTTTAGAGAGAGGTTAGCTAATACGTCTCCATAAAGAGACAGCTGAGCAGTGGGGGGATTTTAGAGAAATGTCACAAGAATTTACCCCAAAAGGATATCAAGTAGAAAAAACAGAAACCCAAATATATTTGAATCCCTCAAAAATGGTCAAATGAAAAACATGGGGCTCCAATTGTTCAGTCTTAGGTCTGTGACATGAATAGCAGGACAGATTATTGGTGAACAAGACTGTAAGTTTTTAACGTTGCGTCCAAAATCAGAGCTTCCTCTGTGACTGGTGCAGATTTTGTCTGCATGAGTTCACGTGTGGAGGGGTGATGGAGAGAGAAGAGTTTGACCCCGTCCTCGTTTTAAGTGCTGGAGCTAACGAGTGGAAGAGAGGTGAACTGAATGGATGAAGAACAGAGGGCCCTCACTTTGCATAATTTGTATTTAGCTTGCTTCAGGATGGGAACTGGTCTATTGTTTGTATTTAGAAGAGCAGAACAAGCATGTGTTTTTTTTGTTTTTTTTTTTTGTTTTGATGAGTATGTGTGGGAGACTGAAGCCCACCTCAAGCGTGTTGTTGCTGGTTTCAGTTTGTCCTCTGCAGCTTTAACCCTCTTGTGTGGGAAAAGTGTTTTTTTTTTTTTTCTCCTCCTCTGCTTTTGTCTCTATTTTTCTTGGCTTTCTCCTGCCACATCAAAGAGCTTATTTTGTATAATGTGTTTCTAGCCATTAAGCCTCTCCTCAGACTTGGAGTTACATCCCGTAAATGCCATTTTGGATGACTCAGACGCTCAGGGAGCTTCTCCTTTAATACCCCCAACCTAACTCTATTTAAAATTCATTCAAAAATAAAGACAGAGGACAGCAGCAGATTTCCTTCGCTTTTAAATTGGGTGTAATTACCTTCATGTAATCAAGTTTTACAAATGAAACCGGTCTGATTGACGCTCCTCATGCATATTTATGTTGGTCTTGATGGGATGATGGGATTTGATGTTTAATAATGCAGTGTAGCTGGGAAATCAGAGGCGCATACTTTCAGGCACGCTGCAGGGCAGGTGCATGGATTTTAGGCTCTGGAACGAATATCGATCTCTCCTACGGCTTCAGACCTGAAAATGTTTTAAGCTGGTACAAAGGGTAGAAACTGTCACACAGGTAAACCGCATGTTCAATTATTTTTCCAGAAAGTCCAAAATGGCCTTTATCTAAAAACAGATGACGCTGATGAAAGATTAAACTAAAACTATAATGTTATTTTAAGAGTTCAATGGACAGCATGACAGGCAGGGTTCCTAATCAATCTGGATTTATAGTTCTAGATCAGTCTGAGAAAATAACATTTAAGGGAATATTTGTATTTTCAGACTTCAATCAGACACCATTGTCCAAAAGCGTTGATATCAAGTGGTCTTTTAACCCTTTATGATCTAAGTTTCAAATCTGGATATTTTTGCTTATTTTAATTGTACAAAGTTCCTTGAATGTCTTGTCAGTAAATATATTTGCCCATTTATCCAAACAGCTGGAACTTTTGATATCTAGCCATTAAGTGGGCAGATCTTTTTGCAATTTACCGTCTCTTAAAAGAGCACAGTGAGGGTGAAATTACCGTAATAGCCCGATATTGGCTGCAAAGCGCAACGTCTCCCCTTTCAGAAAACGTTGAAATTTTTTAGATGGTCCGGAAGGGTTAAACATTTCAATGTCTCCGGAGAAACACACCTGAAAACAATTTACTGAATTACCTGGATGTTGTCAGGTTTCGCAAACTCCTGAACTCCTGCTAGTCTCTCAACGATCTGTCTGTGAGAAATCAAGATTCTTCATCTGAAGGCTGCAGGAAGCCTGTCAGGCCTCTGATTTTACTTTGTTTCAATATTTAAAGCATGAATCATCTGTTGTATATTTACGGTAAAGCTTTTCAATCATGCTTTAAAAATGGGTCAGATTTTCTGAAAATTAATTTTAAGAATTCAAAGAAACCAAAATTTCTTATGTTGTCATAGATTCTCTTTTTGTAGAGTTACATATTTACTCAACCATGTGTTTGTTGGAGAATCCCTGGGTAAAGCTCATTATTTGGTTTCACAGTGCACTAATTTTCCTGAAAGCATATCTACCGCCAGTCTCTAAACACCAAACCCTCATAAGAAATCCTCAGAAGATGAAACACGTTTTTCTTTCAAAGAGGAAACACTGACCTGAAAATCAGCTTCCCGGATCAAAGCAGACATTTAAAACTAAACATGAAGACAAGACGATGCCTTTGAAAAGATGTGCGTGTTTTAAATGAGGAAATGCAGTCGCTGGTTCGTCAAAACGGCATTGGTAAAAGTGGCTCTTGTTCCATTTTCTTAGATTAATAAGTTCCCTCAAACTCTGCCTCGACACAAAGACCTTTTGTTCTTCAAATCGTCTGGCAGCTCTGAGGAGCAACGGACACCAATTACACTAGGAAGCCCAAAACATCAGACGAGTAACTAATATTAGCAGGGAAACTAGAGCACAGACTCAGCGATGCTTTTAGAACTTGTCAAGTCATGGAGGTACCGTCTCATGTGTCATGGTTGGGAAAACTGAGAGACTTTAGGACAATCAGTCGGTCTACAGGATTGAGTTTCCACTGTGAAGCCCAGTGGTGGAGAGACCGGGCGCTCAATCGGCTTTCCAGCATGAAGAGTCAGAGGTGTTGCCTCTGTTTCTTCTACACCTTTATGTGAGTGTGACTGATCCATGATACTTGACCCTCCCTTATTTCATCACTGACAGCTATGATGGACTGAAAGGGCAAAGCTTTTAGCGTAAAGTTGCACCAATCGAGGCTTTACTGGCCAATATAGATTTATGGTTTTCTTTGAGGCCCAAGCTGCCAGTTTGGGTTTTGACTGATTCCAATCATCTTTCCACAGACAACAACAAACATTGGAGAAAAAAATACTGCTGCAGCTTCCTTGGTAGAGATGGTAGAGTCAAATTCACCAAAACTTAAGTTATTCCAGATTTATCGCCTGTTATGCAAGGAAGCATTTGTCCCCATCTGGTCTCCACAGCAAGACCTGTCTGCAGGGTATCCATGTCATTTTCAGCACATAATAGGAATGCTTGAGTAAAACAAAAATTCTCCATTCCTATGGTTCTAGAAAATGGATAAAATATAAAAGATTTATCAAAACCAGAGATTGGAAAGCAACCACAAAATTCGGATTGGTGCATCTCTGATTTCACTTGTCGATCATGAAAAACTGGCTGCACCCAGAACCACTAAATGTAACGACATGGAAACCAGTAAAGGAGACACTGAGCACAACAAAATATGAACAAAAATGGACTGGCGTCAGATTTTAGTAGAAGCAGGATTTCCCTTTTACCACAAGCTATTTCTCCTGCCATTAATAGATTTGTATTTACCCAGAATGCCTTACACTACCTTCTGTTTGGCATTTACATATTTCTAACCACACCAAGTTCACTTCAGCCGAACTGAACCCTAGTTTTTAGGTGCACCAGAGTTCACTCATTTGGTCCGCATCAGAGTTCGATTACGCATTCACATCTCCCCAAGCTAACAGCACTTTCTGGACTAGAGTTGGATTAAAGTGGACTGAAAACAGGGCTGCTGTGAATTCACCCTAATAAAAGTCTGTTTTTTCAGGATCTCATTGAAAAGAGTTTGAAGCCACAGGAACGGCGCCGCTTGTTTTAAAACCTTGCTGTGGAGGATTGATGCCTCCTACCCGAATTTCCTAACGTTGCCTCAACGTTCGGTCAAAGCAATAATTAAAGTTTCAAACAGCTGCTACAAAAACAGCAGTAACCAGGTTCCCAAAAAATTAAGTGGATTGTAATTCCTAACATTTTCACCATTGTTTATCTTTTATTCATATGATTTTTAAAAATCCTTTTGTAATCCAACAACATATAGCATCTCAGGCTTACATCTCCTTGAAATCTTGTTCCCCAGTCTCTCTCTCTCTCTTTCTCCTCTGTGTCTCTATTGAAAGACTCAATTTCTGCTTGTTCTAAATGCTCTGGCAATTCTCACTGGTCTCTTCCTGACCTCCAAGCTTCTCTTCATTTTAGTCACTGTGCTATATCTCTATTAGCCTGAGCAGCAGCCATGGTGCGTGCTTCAGCATCCAAGGTCACTCTGGCGCTGTTTGTCTTCCCTCTGCACTTCTATATCATTTCCTCTAAGTGTCCCCAGTCCTTTCTCATCCTTCGCTTTACCTTATCTTCTGTCTTTTGTTTGCTTTGCATCCTTCCTCCGTCGTCGCCACATATTTCACATCATCTTTCTCTTTTATGAGGTTGTGAATCACCCCTCCGCTAATGTTTTTTTAACCTGCATACTGGCGATGATAAATGTAGGGGTTTTCATTGAAATATACATGAAAGTCATGTATCTTTGATGAGCCGATTTGTTTTCGTGCAGCCATGTCGTGTGCATACAAAAGGAAATGATACTCAACTGAATCCTGAGAGCTCTTCATGATAATGTCGCCTTTGTTGGAAATCAGATTAAGCAATTTATTTAAATGTTTGTGGCAGATTTTATTGCTCTCTTAACCTTCACAGAGTGCAGGTCTGATTCTGTGTTTCAAATTGCTGTTTGGTTAAAGCCAACAAAGGAAGCATGAGCCATGGAAGAAAGTCTGTTTTGTTGTTGAAGATGGTGAGTGATTATCTGAATCCAGGAGAGGAAGAGAGTTAAAGCCAAGGAAATGAAGGGGGGATGTTTTGGCTCGTCTTTCTCCTCCTCCGGTATTCTCCTCGCTATCGGAGCCGAGTCTGGTGGTCTGACACCTGACAGGACCGGGCCACAGTGGAGAGGGGAGAGAGAGCAAGTCTAGGAGGAACAACAAAGCAATTATCTCCTCGTCTGGCTGACATCTATACTGCTCCTGTTTCTTTTTCCTCATGTCACTTCCTTTGTCCGTTTACCCTTTCCTCTCTTTTTGGGGTCTTGATTTGTTGAACTGCTAAATGTTTCATTGGCTGTCTTCCTTGATTTAGCCTGCAGAGATCCTCTTGTTTTTCTTCATCTGTCCAAATGTCAGTCTTTTATACCTCATTTTGGGAGGTCTTTTAGTTCTCCCCCGTCTATTCGGTTTTTTGATCCAAAATACACTCTGGCTGTTTTCTGCTCTTGGGAAAGATCGATATTGTGAAAAGTTCCTTTGATTTAAAGTCTATTTTTTAACGAGATGCCAGAGAAAGTGCTGTGGTGACCGTTTTTTGTTTTTTTTTACTCAACTGTATAAATCAGAGTAACACGGCACTGCCCCTCCTCTACTTGTTGCTCTGCACTGTCAGTAAGTCGGCCAACTGAAGGCTTCTTCACTTCTCCCTCTTATACAACACAAGCGAATTCAATTGATTGATTATTCCAGTTATTCACGGATAAGGCATGTTTATTGCTATAACAGATTCAACCCATAACCCTAAAGCACCAACATGAATAGCAGCAGATCATTTAAATCTTTCATATCTTAAGTGTTGCCTGCTTAGCTCCCAGAGTATTCAGCTTTGACACAGTGCCACAGGAGTCTGTACTGTCCTGAGGTACATTTGGAGTCTGCTTTGAAAACCAAACATTTAAACCAGGAGCATCAAACTCCAGTCCTGTAGGTTTTAGATGTGCCACAGCTACAAAACACTAATATGAAATGGCTTAATTATCTCCTCCTTGTGTAGATCAGTTCTCCAGAGTCTTGCTAATGACCTAATTATTGTATTCAGGTGTGCAGCAGAGGCACATCTAAAAGTTGCAGGGCAGAGGCCCTCCAGGACTGGAGTTTCACACCTGTTTTAAAATTACTTTAGTCAATCTCCTGCAAGAAAATGTGGTCCAGTGCATCCAATAAGTATCTATCTTGTAGCTTGTTGTTTTTTTGATTTGTGTCGGTATCATGTTGTCATGAGGCAACAGGTCCAATTATCCCCAAAACAAATGCAACAACAGTGGAGTTTTGATAATATACAGTTGAATCAAACTAGACGACCTTTTATCTCAACAAATTATGAAAGTACTTGCTTCTAAAAACACCATGATACAACTTAAATACATGGGTACAAAATGGTTTAACTTTTTGACAATGTGTTGGGAAATGTGTGAGTTAACATGGAACCAAGCCTCCATGATTTGGACTTTATACGTCCACATTTGAGGAATTTAGAGAACGGCTTTACACCTCAAACTATTTTTTTGCACATTGTCCACCTGCAAAACAACACAAGTTGTTTTTTCATAAGTGTTTTCTCCAACCATGCCTGTGTCTTGCATCAGCCAAAGTTTTCCTGCAGAACAATGGTCAAATCTTCACACTCTCTCTGCCAGGTTAGCTCGTTTCCCAGGTGATCGACTTACACTGTGAGACCCAGTTCTGTGAACAATTGTTGGCATCAACAGCCTGAATGATGTTTGTTTCGACGAACCAAAATGTGAAGAAGTACAAACACATTTGGCACTCTGATACTTTTCTTAACTTCTGTTTTATTGGACCGCACGTTGCTGGCCTTCCTTTCCATTGTGCTTCAGTGGACCTTAACCGCCTGTTACCAGTCTACCACCTTTTCTTACTTTGGACTCTTTCTGACAGATACTGACCAGGAAAACTGCACACATCTGCAGTTTTGGAAATGCTGTGGACTAGAGTAGCAGCAGATAAATCGTGGTCTTCATTAAACTCACTCAAATCCTAATGCCTGCCCATTTTTTGCCACCCACTATCAGGCCCCACACTGAGGCGATAATCAGTGTTATTCACTTTCTGTCATAATGGTATGCCTGATTGGTGTCATTCTACTTTTTTCTTAGATTTTTGTGCCAATACAGCTAAAAAAATATCTTTTAATTCTTACTATGAGTGTCTCAAACCGGCTAATCCCTAATCCTGATTAATTTTTGTGTCACCACTCAAGGCCTGATTTAGTTCTTGATTCTCATCTTTTTCTGAGCCTTATTACTCCTGATCTTTAATGTTTCTTTAAAATTAAACCGTCCCTCTTCTCCTTTCTGATACTACATCTTAATGCAGTCTGACATGTCGATGAGAACTGGCTGTCTCCATTTTCCTGTCATCTTAAGCTTTTGATTTGAGTTGACACATTTATTCATAAAATAATTTAACACTTAATTACATCTACCTATAGGATCCATCGAACCACAGTTTGGACCCCCTTCCCTGCACTCATTTCCCTCAGTTGTTTTTCTGCTTGTCTTCCTTTCCCTTTTGCATCGTTGTCTCTGCATGCCTCGGCTCTCCCCCCACCGTTTTATCTCTCCGACACATCTCCGTCAATCCTTGCCTCGGCAGATGCACTTATCGTGTTTCCTGCATAATTTCTTCTTCTTGCTTCCAGGCTCATGCCTGGCTAAATAAGGAAGCTCGTATCCGAATCCCCAGTAGTATTGCATTGGACGCTATAGGGTGTTGTATGTCACGGGAGAAGAAACAGAAGGCTGCAGGAATGAGGGGAAACTTGTGCGTGCCAAGACGCTTTGCAAATATGTGCATTTTTAGTACATCAATAACCTCACGCATTACTCTGAGTGCCAAATATTAGTTTGCTGTTGTATAATTTGCAGCAGAAAATGAGGGCATTGCATTTCATGTAATTTTCAGGTTCCATTTCCTTCAATGCCCTCCCCTCCTGTGACTCATTAGCCCTGTTCTCCACCGTCGAGCTCTCAGCATGCTCTTTTTCTGTGCATGTCAAACTTTCTACCTGCTCTTTTTAATTGCACGTCCCTCTTTATTTTAAGTCTGAACCAATGTGCTCATTATTTCATAAACTCTGCATGATTCCTCCTCCAACTTCCCCTTTCTCGTCGGCGCTCTGATCGTTCCCGTTGCGGTTAAATTGTATCCCGAACTCGGGACTTTTGAGTTCTCCACAGGAAGGTTGATCCCTGCTGACACCTGGGAGGAACTGTGAGAATAGTCAAAGCCCTTACCTTCCTGGTTGGATGGAAGTGGGTTTTATAGCCATGTCAAAATGTGACTTTCCAGCCTTGAACTGCTCTTATTGGTGGATTGTACATATAAATTGATTCAGATCTTATTTCCCTGGGGAGGTTGGAGGAGAATATCCAGACTTAAAAAACAAGAGTACAATAGAAAGCAACAGAGTGCATCTTTATATGGGATATTACACACAAAGGGGTTGGAGTCGGTGGCACATACCGTGAACTTTAATGTGTTTCATAGGCTATGGATTTGCAGTGCAATATTACTATGAAGCCTAAAGTGGAGGAATATGCATGTTTTGGGTGAACACTACGTCGCTCTTCATTGCTATTGTCCTGATCTAACAGTTAAACCTTTGAGTCCTAAGTTGATATTTTTGCTTATCTTTATTGTACATAGTTCTTTAAATGTCCTGTGACTAAATTATGCTCATTTAACTGTAAAAACTGGAACTTTCAATATCTAGCAAGTTGTTTTCGCAATTTAACACCTATTATAATCACTTCCTCTGATTACGGTGGGACTGAAATTACCATAATAACCCGATATTGGCTGGAAAGCACTAAGTCTCCCCTTTCAGTTGGGATTTTTCAGATAGCGCTGCGTGTGGTGGAATTACGATACTGCAAATTTGGCCGACAAGTTTGGTTAAACCTTTGTTCTTTGTAAAAACCTTAGCTTTTTAGTCGACATAGATTACAATAAATAGCATCAATCACCTGCAGAAGCATTTATAAAATCTCAAAGACAGATGAATCGTTTTGCAAATGGCTGCCCTCCAATTTGGGCACATTTTGCTTCTTACCCACCATGTAACTGGGAATTCATATCCCACAGATATGAGCCTTCAAAACCAGCTAGCTTTGCTCTATTTGCACTATTTTAATAATCTGTGTAGGTTCACAGAGGGACATTTAAATAGATTTACGTTTAACCTGGGGATTGCCATCTGTTCTTCTGCTGACCAAGGACCACCAAGGAGTGGTGCTATCACGTTGTGGCAGAGCTCCAGGAGGGGAAGATCAGGTGCCATCATTGAGGGTGGCGGGGTGACGGGGTGAACGGCGTCCAGCAGGTGTGTGGCACCTGGCACTGTCACAGATGCCATCAGAATTACACAATACAGGCTAAAATGAAGGCTGGAGTCGTGTAGAAAGAGGCTGACCTTTAAAAGTGATTAAATCTGCCACTCACAGCATGCTCTGCTATGCTCTGCAGTCTGCGTAACGCTTAGTGTTCTCGTTTTGCTCAAACTATCTTGCCACTTGCTTTTGTTCCTTGCTTTCCGTTATGAAACCCTCTGTTTTCTCCGCTTTCTCTGAGTGCCTCAGGCATCCTTTGCTCAGTTCAGATGGGTTGAGTTTCTTTTGCCACATTCTAAAGCAGAAACAACACAGCAATATCTCTATAAATCTGCTTCAGAAAGCTTTCAGTCCTATTCTTTCCATTTCAATTCATAAGCCAGTCTTCCTTTCATCGGCTTCTGTTTTTTTCTGATTTACCAGCTGTTGTGTAATGCAGCAGTTGGCTCTTACACATCGATGACGGGAGATAAATCTATACTGTAAATCCCCTTCGGCATTGTACTGGGCTTGGTTTCATTTTAATGGTCCCCACTTTGATTTCCTCTTTATCTGTTCAGACTGATTTTCCTATTTTCTTCTGCTTTGTCGATCCCTTTGTCTAATCCCCAGTTTAAAAGTTGAGCTGTATTTTCAATTTATCTTTGAAGTTTGAGTCTTAATACAAACTTCCAGTCTGTCACCCGTCTTCTGTCTATCTTGCTGGTAGCAGCCAGTGTTTAATCTGTTTCCTGTGAAATGGCCCTGTAACATAATGTTGTAAAGTTTTAATAGGAGTAATATATTTTGTACTTCAAGCGTTTTTGGAGTTTTTGGATGCTTGCCTAACGCCATGCATGTCTTCCTGCTTGTTCCAATTTAAAACTTGACCTTTTGTTTTATGCCTTAGTGCGCAGAAGAAACCAAAAAACATAATTTTAGCACATATCCTCCCTTTGAAAAGCAGATTTTTGTTTTAGTAGCTGTAATGTTGAGTGTGCAGAATTAATGCCAGCTGTTTTCATCCAGTCCTTCACCTCATAGTCCTCTGTACATCAAGCTAGCAGTTTTCTACTGCTCTTTTAAGTGCACAGTAAATTTGTTATGATATTTATAAGAACTGATAACAGACCAGGTGACTTCTTGACCTGATGGCGCATGCTATTGATAATGCTAGCCCCTTACACAAACACTAGCACACATCCAGCAAGGGTCAAAGGTCCGGGACTCAAACTTGTCAGGGACTGAGGTCTCAACAACAGGCGCCACAACCGCACCAGCGCACTGTGACAATGAAACTGCACGAGCTAGCCTTCAGGGTTATTTACCTGGGTGTATGTTCTGTTGCCTAGCAACCGTTAGTGCTGAACACCAGCTGGTAAAAATAGAGCTCAAAACTTTGTGTCATATTTGCCGGCCGATAGAGCGCACTTCACGATAAGCCGCACCCACAAAGTTTTAAAAAAAAAAATACTGGAAAAGTACTTATATAAGCAGCTGGGTATCTCCGCGCCACTCTCGGTTTTCCACAAGAATAAATCTGCTATCAAGGACGCAACCCTGCGTCTCCAACACTGAACCATGGATTCGTTCACGCAGAGCTGACGCACAGCCGCTATCGAGTTGTACCGCCAGATCAACAGCCATCAACTTAAAAGCTGCATCACATGAACTTCTTTGTGTGGTTTTCATGATGACGGGGTATGAGCTTGAAAACATCTCTCCGTCGTGGCTGCTGCTAGCATGTGCTTGTTCCACATAAAAATTTGCGGTTTCTTCTTTGATTTCCAATTTTGACTTCCAATGATTCACTTCCTACTAAAGAGCCCCCTGGTGGTTGAAGAAAAATCCACAGAAAAGCCACACCGGGCTGTAAGCTGCTTGGTTCAACGCGTGACTTATGGTCTGAAAATACGGCAATTAAATTACATTTTTACAAAAATTACATTCAAAAACACGTCCCACGCAAATGCCAAAGTTTAAGCTTTTAATTTATTTATCACCAGATGTTTATACACTTACACAGTTTTAAACATAAGCATAGATAGCAGGCTTATGCTAATGCTAGCACACTCTTGCTAGCACATTGCTGGTGTGACACCAGTTCCTACATTAGCATCCTAATGTTAGCTCTGCTACTATCACGCTACTGATAGCATGCTAATGATATCGCTAGCACATTCACTGGTCTTTTAGAGCAAAAGACCTTTAATTTGCGATGCACTCACCCTAAAGAAATCGTTGTGCACACCACTTGGAAAAGCAAAGTGGATAAAAACTCTGAGGTAGCCTGTGCTGTGGTCAAACGTGAACCTCAACGTTAGTCTGTGTGCTACGACGTGACATCACGCATGATGTCTTTCAAACTGCTTCTGACAAAGCAGAAAGGAAGATGGTGAAAATGGAAACGGAGCAGTTGTTTGGTGGACTCTAAGACAAGATAACTGTAGCATCACATACTACAGCACTTGCGATTTTCCACAGAAATCATAGCCTTTATCCTGTCACTTTGAAAACTCTGATTTGTGCTGCGCTTGAGCTTTTTTTTCTAGTTAAATCTCAGATGCCCCCTTTACTAAGCTTAAATATCTGCTCCGTTTGAATTGTCTTGGCTCACCACGTTTATCCCTTCCTGGCCATCTTGGTTTTCTTTTTCTTCAGTCTGTATGTTTGAGGCATCACTTCACATAAAGCCCAAAGCTGGCTCCTTTAAAGTCTTTACTTGACACGTCTTTGTCTTTAAGAGGTAAACTCAGCTTGGGGAGTTGTGATTCAACAAATACCTGCTGAACACACATCTTTTGTGGCTTTTTGCCAAACCTGAAAGCTGAAAGCTTGTGAGAGAACGGAGGAAGCGAGTTGCAGGCACGAGACTTTGATGAAAAGTGTTTACGAATGTTGTTTGCTAATTATCAGAATGCATGAGCATTTTTCAAGGTCATGTTTCACAATCAATTTTATAGCCTTTGTTTGCAATTTAGTAAAATGTTTGCTCATTATATATGTTAACCTTTAAATTGCTTTGCTTTGATGTAACTGAAGCAGGTTGCTAATGACCTACTGGGTGCTTGAAAAGAGTCATTAAATTTTAGGATTTCCAAATATCCTGATTAACTACAGTCATGAGAAAACTGATATAGTATTTATGCTGGGCTTTTACTTTTCAGAAAATAATGAAAATTCGGGTCTTTCCCCGGTTGTGTAATTGTTTAAATCAATCAAGTTTACAACTGATGAATTGATGAAGACGCTCTCTATAGCTGCTAAACAAACCCATGTGATCACTCCTCCACCACCATGCTTGACCAGGCAGAAACCAGGTGGAATAACGTGTTTGTGCCAGTGCGCTGTGAGATTTCCTCCAAACATGTCCGAACATCAGCCATTTGGTCTGTCCAGATGACCGTTTCAGAAGTGCTGTGGTTCAGTCACAAGCAGCGTCTCAAAACTAAATCCAGGTGCGATTTTCTTTTCCAAGAGACGAGGCTTTCTCCTGTCAACTGTAACGAGCTGTACTTGTTGAGTGTTTCGCTAATTGCTCTGTCAAAAACTTTAACATCTAAAAGACAAACTGAAGCCTGCAGAGTCTGAGATGGAGCTGTTGGGGTGTTTTGTAACTCCTCTGAGCCATACAATCTAAGAATATTGCTTCAGGGAGACTGGAAGCTGTCATAAATGTGCTCAACTTGTTAATAATCTTTCTCACTGTAAATCAATGGACTTTGAATGGTTTCAAAATGGACTTATAACCCTTCCCTGATTTATTAAGCAGCAAAAATTGCTTCTTAAAGCTGATGGTTGACCTTCCTCCATGTTGGCGTTGTCAGCACACATATGTATTTTTCAGACTATCAAACAAGCTGCTGTTCTTACTCCTAAGTGTGATTTGTGTTTAATATCATCCCAGCAAGTTAAATTTTAAATAATTTTAGAACCTGGAGAAGTCCTGATCAATTTTATTTTGTCGCCATAAATAAAACCCCAACATTTGATAATTTCTTTGTACCTTGTTTTTTGTTTAGTTTGTCAGAGGCATTTTTGGACAAACCACACAGTCAGTATTTAGGATTTCTACTTTTTATCCTTTAAAATGGTATTTTTGAAGATAATAGACTTGTAGTTTTGTTTTTTTTTTAAAGTCAAACCTTTAAAAGGCAAGCTTCCTTTTAGTTTTGGGGAATGATTACAGTATTTGGCAAGAGAATTGAAGCCTTTATTCAATTTATTCTTCCTAAAGAATAAAGTTGCTTTACATGTGACACTGGAAGGCTCATATTTATCATTGGTTTGTTTTAATGTGACATTTCATGTGGACATATTTACCTCCATTCTCTCCCCACTGGACATGCTTTTATTGCCCCATTATTTATCTGCTTTTATCCTGTTATATGACTCAACATTTGCTTTTTCTTTTTTTTTCCCCTCTTCAAAGATGCTTCACATCTTCTGGCATCTTTTATTTCCACTTCAAGTCCTACTTTCACCTTGGTTCTTTTTTTTTTTTTTACTGTCATCTATTCACACCTTTTCTTTTTCTGAGTCTATTTTCAGAGGTTGCATTTAAATCTCCCTTTTTCTACCTTCAGTTTCTTGGTTTGTCCTGAAGGAGCATTCTGGGCCCACCTCCTCTCTTTTTTCCCCCCCAGTCCCTGTCAGTTTGTCTTCTGTCAGCCATCCCTTCCTTATCTCGGACTCTCCTAAGGTGATTTGCGCATAGCCTGTCATCTATCTTCCCTCAGTCTCTCTCCTCCTCCCCCTGAGATCTCACAGCCTTCATTTTTACCTCATATTCACCTGACTGTCCCTTCTGACTCTAATTATAGCTCTTCCATTCATTTTTATATTCCCAATCAATTCCCTGTGTTCTCTGCCCCCCTCCAGTCATGCAGTTACCCCCTCATATCCTGTCTCAATACTCCTTTCTGCTTAATGCCTTCTTTATAACACCTAAAGGGAGCGACAGTGAATGCCTCTAATGGAGCCAGTTGAAATCCAGAAAATGAATACTGTTGGTCTCGCCCCTCCGTGCTGCTTCTGCTGCTGTTTCCCACTAACAATGGGTCCATCAGTTTAAAGTTTCATCAGCCTCTGCTTGTAAATTCAGAGGCAGTAAACTTGGAGCACGGACATAATTCATGAACTTGGAAGTGGTATTGAACATGTAAGTACACCAAATAGCTAGAAGCCACTCTATAAATTTAGGTGCTTGTTTCCTTCGCCCTCCTGAGTCAGACCTTGGTTCTGTCTTTCTGTTTGCAATTTTTTAACTCCATATGTTTAATTTTTAAATTTAAAAAACGGTAGGCTGGCATCCAGTCAATTTTTAATGCATTCCAATTCTGAGATGTTTTACATTTTGTCACAATTCAATATAATTTGTTGGGATTTTATGTGACAAGCTGAAAAGGAAATTAGTGTTGTGCACATTTTTACTCAGACTTTCAGTACATTATGGAACAACCTTTCAGTCCACTTGTGGTTCATCTTTGTTCATCAAGTTACTGAAATTTTAGCCCTTCAGTCAAAGCTCAGCCAGTTTGGATAGAGTGAGCATTAATTTTCAAGTCTTGCCACAGATTCTTTTTTTTTTTATTGATTAAAATTTGGGTGCCAAAAAATAAATTTGGTCCCATCTTTCCTCTTCCTTCCACTTCAAAATAAAATATATTATATTATATTGGTCTCTAAAATAAGAATCCAACAAAATGATGAGACTAAATAGGAAGTTTGTGGATATTAAGACTTCTGCACTGTGGTTGCATCTTTCATGTTGCAGAGCACACTCCATAGCGTGCTCTCCTACCTTAAAACACCCTTCTTAAATTATTCATCCCCTTGTAAATCTCTTTCTTTGCTCATTTATGTCCTGTAACTATTCACCTGTAGGGTTTTGGTGTCACACAGTGATGGGCATAAATTATTTACTACCTTTGCGCCTCCATTTCCTCATTTGAGCTCACATTCATCCGTCCCTTGAGCCATTTGCTCGTCAGTGCAGAAAATGAACAGTTTCAATGTACGGGATTAATATTTAAGGATCTTTGAAGGTAAACAGGGTTCATGTTTTTTATGGATAGCCTGACAACAAGAGTTGACTTGAACATAAAATATCAAAACTGAAACCAGAAGAAAGGCTCTGATTGCCGTTGAATATAAAGACTGACTTACCTGTAGATGAGGGTCTCGTCGGCAGTGCAGTTGTACTGTATCTGATACATCCACACAACGTACGCTTCGGACAAACGCCCCAAATCCCATCGCACCTGAGCCGAGGTGGAGGTCACTCCCTGTACTCCAACCATCCTGCCCTCCTCCTCGCCTCCATCGTCATCCTCCATGCTTCCTCCATCAGTCCTCTCTCCCTCAGAGGATTTTCCGCTCTCTCCTTCGTTGGCCTCTCCGTCTCCTAAGCTCCCATCGTCGGACTCTGCCCCGCGTCCCACGCCGTTGTTAATCCCTCCGTTTTTCCCCGTGCTGATATCCGACGAACCCGGATCTGTCCGTAAAATCCCATTGGTCGTACTCCTGTTGTTTTTTCCGTTAACGGCGTTAACCCCGGTGTTTCCACTGACCCCGCCTCGGTGAGGCAGGGGAATTATTTTCAAATCCACTGTAGCGGTAGCTTCACCTGCTGCATTTATCGCAATACATGTGTACGCTCCATCATCCCGGGCGACCGTCACCAAGATATCCAGAGTCCCGTTGCTAAAGGAGCTGGTCCGGGAAGAGTTGGCAACAATGCGATCGTCTGGAGAAACCCAGTGGACTATTGGCTCAGGGTCTCCGATGGCACGGCATTTTAAAGTGGCACGTTGTCCCTCCAGCACCCACAGCTTGTGGGTGTGACGGGTGATGAGAGGTGGTTCGCACGTAAACTCCTCCTCAGGGATCGACCAGAAATATCTAGAAGACGAACGGAAGAAAGATGATCATTACTTCAGAGAAAGTTTCAGCAGACTCTTGCAATATTCCTTAAAGTTGTTAATATATTGAGGGTTAAAGAATATCCAGCTGTATGAACACGTAATGCTACACTGAGCAAACACTAATTAAGGACAGATGGCTAACAGATGTTCATTTTCTCTGCTCACACTGTCAGATTTTACTGCACAGTTTCTATGTTTTCTTAAAGGTGATGGTTACAGTCTACAACACAACCTGTATTTACCTGGAACAGGGAGGTTATATTTCCTGGGCAAAGTAGATACTGTCCTAGACCTTCACAGTTAATTTGCTGAAATAATCTTTTACGTTTAGAGAAAGTCCTTGGAAATATACCCGATAAGAGAAAGTACGAGGAAACCCCTCATAAATTCATGGGAAAGTACCTGGTAAGTTCATAAGAAAGTCCTAGGAATATGCAGGGTACGTTCCCAAAACAAGTTTCAGTTTCCTGAAAGTTCTATGAATATACCTGCTAAGTTCCAGAGAAAATCTTCGTAAAATACCTGCTAAGTTCTAGATAAATTTCTAGGAAAGTAGCTGGTAAGTTCAGGGGAGGTACTATCTGATTCCGTTAGTCATAAAAAGTCAATGAAAGTTCTTGGAAACTACCACGTAAACACCAATCAGGTTCCAGAAAACCCAACCCAGGCCAACCCAGGCCAATTCAGTAATTCAGTAACCAGCATGATTGATCCATTGGCGTGTTTAACTCCTACCTTCCAGCCAGGTGTGTCGGAGTGGCGCATGTCTCCATGTCGTCCCCTCTGATTAGCCTTCTCAGCCACAGCAGCTCACAGTTACAGTGGAGTGGGTTCCCTCCAAAATTCAGGCTTATGACGGCATTGTAGGGAGTTGGACTAATTGCTCCCGTCTGTGATCTGGTGGAAAGTAAAATGTGTGAAATTGGTTTGTATTTCTTATTTAACCTACTATATTCTGGTCCCCAGGTGATTTGGATGTTTGATAGACATTGAGAAAATCACTACTTAAAGTTGCTTTGTTACGGTTTCCATAGAGGCAGATGAAAAAATGAGATCCAATTCCATATTTACCTTATTCCTTTTATTTTTTTTTAATTAAGCACTCATTAAAAGTGTGACATCAATTATAACTTATTACATTAAAGCAAGGAATGGATGCATTAGGCAGCATATAGATTAAACTTTCAGCAGCAAATGAGATGTTGCTTTCAGTGACTACATTCTCAAATGTTTTTTAAAAGCACATGCAGCTCAGTTGGACCAAGACCAAAGTGATGGAAACTATGATGGCTAATGTACAAGCTGAGCTTTTAAAGTAGCCAGGCATAGTGTGGTTCATTTTAAGCTAAAATATTAAAACTCATTTGGTTTTTGCTTTGCCAGTCAATATAGGATGCACCATAGCAAACACATTCGAAAACCACATTAGTAGCTCAGGAGTATTTTCCCACAGAAGCCTTTTCCTTACAGAATTGAAAGGAGAAATCTTAAGATGTACCTTGCGAAGAGCGGATCAGGTGGCAGAGTTCTGAGCCGGTTGGAGGTCATATCCAGCCGCGCCAGCTTATAAAGCTCTCCAAAGACTCCTTCTGCTATGTGGTCTATTAGGTTATGGTCCAGGTTCAGAGTGTGGAGACTGGCCATGTTTTGAATAGACTCCCATGGCACCCTGTAGGAATAAGATGATTGTTAGAGGGATTCCAGAGAGACTTCTTCAAAAAGTAAACTGCTGTAATGGATGCTCATCTGAGAGGGAAGAAATGAAAAAATATCTGAAACTAAAAGCAGGACTGGTCTCTTTGATGGTTTCCTCTCCCTTGTGGGTGGATTAACACAATGCAAGATAGTAATTTGTTTAACAGGATTGTGATTAAATCAGCTGTGGTTCAGAGAAGTATTGTTCAATGTTTTCAACTAATGTCTAACAACTGGGAAGTCAGACAGTAAAACATGAAGGCAGCTTTTAGTGTCACATTTTATTCATTTTTTCAGAGTTTTTTTGTCATTTAACTTAAAGGATGATGAACAGACTGATTTTGGTAAAGACTAAAGGCAGTTTTGCTTGTTTTCACTGACTCAATGTCTTCAGCATATTATCACCATGGTTCTGCAGTTGTGAATGTTTCCACGTTGTTCACATATGAGAAGCAAAGGCAGGAATCATCAGCAGGATGTTGTACTCTGGTATTTTTCTCTCAAAACCTTTTGATGCTCTTGAATTCATCCCATTTTACATTTGTCAATAGAACCTTTGAGACTGCAAAGCCGTTCTGCTTTCGAAATAAAACGCATAATAACTGGTATCATATACTTTATGAGAGATGCTGCTTATCAGATACAAATAACTCTTCTGGATTCAACTTCAGGCATTTACACATTTAGACTTGATGAAAATCACTTGATAAACTTCAATCTAAACATCAGAATGGAAATTTAAGTGACTTTTAACGTGATCTACTTGTTTGTGCCAGAGGAATTGATCTGAGTATTTCAGGAAGTTGCATGTTTATCAAACTTGAGCAAAGCTTCCTTATGGGAAGCTTTGTCCCACTGCATTGGGACCCTTTGGTGCAGCCATCTTGAATGCGTTCACGCTAATCACTCCAATCCAATGGCCTCTACAGTCACCTGATCTGAGTCCAGTTGAGCACTTCAAGGTGATTGTCACTGTGGATATGCAGGCGACAAATGTGCTACAATTATCAAATTTCATCTTGTCAAGATGGACTAAAATTACTGAGAAATGTTTATAACAACGTATTAGGTTTAAATACTTTGCTTAGACTGTCAAATGTGTGGTTGATAAACTGTCCAGTGGGTGTACATAAAGTTTATCCAAAGAGTAAATTTTACCAATCTTTTTTTAAGACTTTGGCAGTTCACCTTGGATGTCAGAGCTGCAAATTATCCATGGGTTTAATATCTTGAGTATCAAGGGAACGAATCTAGTTTCTCTAGAGGAATGTTTTGATCCCCGTTTTTTCTTTTCATGGCAACAACTCTAGATGCTTCCCTGTCACCAGTACAAACGACAAATGGCGATCTTCACCTTCTCTCCTCTGAAAAAATCTCCTTCCAGATGTCCCAAACAAATTGGAGGAGCGTTAAGAGAAAAAATAACCTTGCTTCAATCCTCTCCAAGTCCATTCACTTGATGATTTTATGGACAGATTTGCCTTTTTTTGTTTTGACACCTAGCTAGCATCTAAAAGCCGCTGCCTTTCTTTCTTTAAACCAACTGTACCTTTCTCTTTTGCGTTCTTGAGTATTTAATAAGCGCTTATATTATTAGCAGCTGTGCTACTCCAAGTGAAGCAGTTTTGATGCAAATGCAAACATGTTTTCTTCCACTGCTTCCTTTCACAGTCACCATTCTGCTCTTCTAATTCAATCAGAATGACAGAGTGATATCAGCTGCTCTCTCCTCATTAACACTTCCCTCTGAGCTAACAATAAGATCACTGAATTGATGCTCGTAGTTCATTTTGTGGTAGAGCAGAAACACAGTGCAGATGAGTTGGTTTTCATCAACTTTTTGCTGTTATTTCCATCACATAGCGACCTAATGGCATTGCAAATTACCATCATATAAACCCAAGCTGTAAACTGTTAATGGACTTTTTTTTTTCTTTTGTATACAATTCCTGTTCATTTGAAAGTGAATGCATAAAGAACATGAAAATCAAGTTTGCAAGTAATAGGGTTGCAGGGTGAAACCTCCACCTTGATAAGTCAGATCTGAAGAGTTTCTTGTGTGACATAACCCGTTTCCTGAGTATTTTTACCCGTTATGGGAGAACGTGACACGGATTCTTCAACGCTCAGAATAGACTCCTTAATAGCCACCAAGTGACTCGAGCAGCAGCTGCTTTTCTGTTCAAAACTGCAAATCTGCACTTTCAAGGTTTGGTAGAGGCCTTAGAAAGGCTGTAATGCTCATGTTGGAGAGACAATTGAAACATTTGAATGACGACCGACAGCCGACTGCTGCTAAAATGATCTGCATTGTGTGCTGCTTTAGAAAGAGGAGAGGACTCTGATTATTCAGCCAAACTATTTAGCCCTGAAGAATAGTGAAGCTGTAAAAATCATCCATTGTTCTATAATTACATTGTGCACTCAAGTCTGAACCGTATACAATATCCATAGTAACATATAGTCATTCAGAGGAGTGAGTTTCACAATGCCTTCATTGGAGCCATAACTCAATCGAAGTGAAAGAAAATTATAACCTCATCAAAATTGATTTAGTTTTCTGAGCTTTCAGTCATCTTCTGGCCTCAGCAGTTTTAACGTTGCTGACATAATGGTCTTCACTGACTCAGATGTTACTGGCTGTTGCTATTGTGCTTTGGGATTCTAGAGTTTTGAATCCTTTTTTATTATTATATTGGATCCATACTTGGGCCCAGTTGAGGAGAAAAGATATTGTAGGCTGTGCCGTTAGTCTTGTCGACTGTGTAACATTGACGGACTGTGTTACATCAAACCAATGTGCATTAATAAGCTTTATCAGCTAAAGCTTGAATTCTCTTTACCGTTGAGGGAATTACATTCCACATGCAGGGAAGCAAGTAAATTAATCAAAGGTTTATTCACCGTCAATGACAAACATGTGTATTTACTTCTCACATAAAAGGAAAATAAAGAAGCTCAGATAAAATAGGCCTAAGCTGATTCTACCTTGAAACTACCAAAACTAAATAAAATGATTCAAAAGGTTGACAAAGCTGCATACTGACTTTTATTTGTGTTTTATTGGTTTCTCATGAGTTTATGAAAGCAGTTTTGTTCCCAGAGTTTTGATGCCACACATTGAGAGGTGGGAACATGACGAGGTTTGGGAACCACCTTCAATCTTTTGGTGAATCGTGGTGTAGGAAAAAATGCCCCCGATGGGTCAGATGGAGGCATTTACTTTCTTTAAACCACTTGTTTTAGCTCCAGAGGTTCCATTACATCCGTAAATAGTCTTAGTAGGAGAAATGTTTGGCTTTTCTGCTTTACCAGCACTTCAGCCTGTTCTGTCATAAACTATCTGAAACAATGGAAAACCTTTATGGTGACTTGATATTGAATATTTGGTCTGGCTATACAATAAACTGGTCCAGTAAAATGTTTTCCTGGTTTTGGTTGAAGTTGTGTTTCTGTCTCAGAACTCCAGGAAGACATGACTTAAACAAATATAAGATTTTGTTAAAAACGTCAGCCTTTCATGGTTGAAGCTGACATTTCTTTAAAGTTTTCAAAAGTCTAAACAATCATTAAGCAGAGTTTAACACGTAAATCTTTTTTAAAGATGTACAAGGTAATTTCAAGAGATTATGTTTAAGGAAAGAAGTTCTTGTATGTGGAAGGTGAACTCTATCTTAGTTTAGATGGTTTTATCAGATGTAGCATAAGTATTTCTGGGAAGAGACAACTATTGACAAGTTTGATGTTGGAGAATATATTTTGATTTAATAAAAAAAACTTACCTCCGAAGGTTATTGTAGGACATGTCGAGGTCCTCTAGAGTGAGTAGGAAGTCATCAAAAGCCTCGACGGAGACTTTCACCAGCTGGTTATTGTTGACAATCAGGTGTTGCAGGTTAGTCAAACCTGCAAGGTCCTTAGGTCCAATCGTTGTCAAGCGGTTACCTAAATAACACAATGCCAGAATAGTTTTCGTGTAAAAAGGTACTAAATTAATATTCTATACTGGAGAACTTGGAAAAATGATCATGGCTTACCATCCAGGTGCAAGGAGCGCAGACTTTCCAGGTCAGCAAAGGCCATAGGTCGAATCAGGTGGATTGTGTTCCTCGACAGCGTCAGATCAACCAGTCCGGTCATGTTGACAAAGTCATTCCCGCCCACCTCTGTTATAAAGTTGTCTGCGAGTCGCAGCTCCACCGTTCGCCGGTCGACATGCGGCGGTACGAAAAGCAGGCCCTTATCGGCGCAGAGCGTGCTGAGTGATTCCGATAAGTTTCGACACACACAGTGGAACGGGCAGGCCGAAACGACGCCCCACGTCTCCCCTGCTCCGATCAGAGAGGGCAGCAGGCAGCATGTGACCAGCGTCAGCCAGTGAAACACGGGGAAAGTGACGGATTCTGGAAGGGTTCGCTTGGTAGAAGTCCTGGGGCAGGCACAGTGGAGGAGGTGGGATGAGGAGGACAGTGATGAGATGAATAAAGGGGGGAGAAATGAGAGGGAGAGGATGGATGAAGGGAATAGAGAGGGAAGTGTTGATCCCTCTGCTTTTTGTTTTGGGTGCAGTTGTGTGCGGGGCAGATGCAATTGTCTGCAGGGATGGAGGGGTGGGGAGACAAGCATGGTAGATCGCCTGGCTTTCCACAGACCTGCAGAAACAGAAGAGCAGAAAGGAGACATACATTTTAGGACTACATTGATTTGTTTCTATAACTCTTAAATGTGCTTTTATGACATCAAATATTAGCAGTTGTTCAGTGCTTTTTTTCTTATCATTTGCCCTTTTAAAATGCACATATAAGCATAAATGATTCTGTTTCACAAGATAATAAAGAAAGACGTACAGTCATGTTGACATATTTTCCCACACATTTCATACATTCAACAAGTTTTATATTGAGTTTAGAGTCTCTTTGTCTGGATTGCTTTGTCCCACTTACTCTGACTCAACAGGACTGGAAGCAAGAAGACTTGCTTTGCATATTTACATGCTATTGTAATTGCCACTCTGAAGTTGTAACCACTTAGTTCTTCACACCAGCAGAAATATCCCATATTTTCACTACATTGATTGCTGTAAATTGTGTACTTGAAGGCATGCGTCACTTTCAAACTGCATGTTCACATTACATACCAGTCGTTATATAGTCCGCTAGGCAGTGATTTGAATCTTTGTACCCTGCTGAGGTGAAACTCTATATATGTTCGGTCTATGTTTGTTTCAGATCCAAGAGGTTGACTTCTTGAAAGACAAATACAGGTTCGTTGTATTTATTCTAACAAAAGAGGAAAACAAGGTGGTGGTGGTTTAGCTTTAGTCCGGAAGCTTCTGCCCCACGGTTACCTAGGGCAACAGAAAAAGGGGGAGGAGCTGTCAGTTGCCGGTTGCTGCGGTAACCACCAACTGCCAGGAGCAGCTAGCAAAACTTAATACACCCAACAAAAGTCTGGAGAAACGACTTGTTGATTAACAAAATAAAGTAAAAGAATAAATAAAATTTGACAAACTTCTCATCTGTAATATTATTAAAATAAAATCCTACTACTGCCTGAGCCGACTGTATCACACTGAAGCCAGGTTTTAGCATGCTAATGTTAAACACATACTTTTGCTAATATTACTGTCAACATGAAGATGCTGTTGAAAATGCTGCTGCTCATAAATTCTTACTTAAGTAGATTAGATGCCAAAATCAGGAGGCGTGCTTGTTTTTTCAAAGGGAAATTTAGAAAATCAGTCTTTCATCTTTGAGTCTACATCATTACTTTAAAATAGCTGAAAATGGCTTTCACTAAATATGGCTGAAGTTGACTTTTTTTAAACATCTACGCAGTTTAGCTGCCAGTTTATCTAGAGTCCTGAAATGACTTATTTATATTGGCTAAAAAGGTTCAAATCAATGTTTAGTCATAATAATAAACATGTTGAAGATATCTGTAAGCAGTATTTAGAATGATTTCTCTGAATTATTTATTGTGACATGCTACATCTCAAAACTACCCTATACTGCAAAGAATCTGATTTTATTATAATAATTTAAGTCGGTGTTATTGCAATGATATAGTAAGTAGTCCAGGCAAGTAAGTTTGTCCTCTTCAGTGAAAATGTTTATTGGTTGAATGCAGATTTGCTCCCACAAGAAGGTTTTGAAGATATGGTAATTAAATTGTTGTCAGCCAAAAATAACACAATTATGGTGTCTATTTCATCCAATTTAGGCCTGATTTCCTGTGTATCCTGCTGGTGTTTAGACACAAAACTGAGGATACATGACACATGATTATGAAGCACTCCAGTACTGTTCAAAAATACAAAAACACCTGTTTTGTAGATCTGCTGAGAGAGTGAGTGAGTGAACACAGCCTTTGTTACTGAATGTAACCCCCCAGAAGGCTGAAAAATGGTCATTCAGCTCAGAGAAATTTTCAAGAAGGGATTGGAAAAGGCACTTTCTCTCAAAACCGTGGGCCTGACAGCTGAATCAGGTCACGCTGTAGGTCTCCGCAAGGGGCGGCGCTGTAAAACCAACACAAAGAACCCTGTTGTACATCCGAGACGTGCCGAAAATCTGCCCGTAAACACACGTTTTGTGGCTTTGATAAGGTACAAGAATGACTCACTGAAACTCATTGGCATGCACAACAGTTGTTATAGCAACTGTAGCCTAGATACAGAGAGTTTGACAGTGGTTGACAGTAACAGTCTCACTTCTGGTGAAAGTGGGGATGACATTTTCGAGTTGGAAAGACAAAGCGGTTTCTCTGGAGAAGGATGTTGTGTCTCTAGGGTGGTGCCGCACGCAACGTAGACCTTGGTGATTACATATTGATGTACAGTATTATACATGCAAGCTTTGAGACTTTGAGTAACGACCAGGCTGAGCCATGCATCATCCTGACTGTTACAGGCTGACGCAAATTGCTACTTAATAGTTTCCAAAGCTTTGCTCTACCCATGTGAAGCTTTGATACCAAGGCGGTGCTGCTTTGAAACTCTCCACCCCACTCCACATGCTTCCCATGCTTCGTTCTGTTCTCCAAATGTGAGCTCTGTTCAAAACCGTCCCATTTTTGGACTCGTCTTATAATGAGATAAGAGGAAGAAAGTGATAAGACGCTCTCTGCCGGAAACGATTATAAATTTTATCTCACACTCTTAAATGTTCTCACTTAAAGCGGAATGAGCGAATAAAAAGCAAGCATTGCTGCAGTGTAGTGATGGGAATAGATTCCATTAATTTGAGCGATCATGAATAGTCCTGCTAATGGGATGCGTTTCCCTTTGAAACAGAACATTTCAACAGAACTTCTAACCACTGGGACATTAGTTACTGAGGAATAAAAAATGGATTCTAGCTTGATTGTAGTCGTTAAAAAGCTCTGTTTATATCCGCTGAGCAGAGCATGAATGGTTCACTGACTCAAGTGTGTGACAACGCGTGGCTCTTTTTGCTTTTCACTAGTTGGCTCTAAAAGATGTAGTGCCTCTTGTATTCTTGGAAACTGTACAGAATACCGAGAAGTGTGTAAGGTTTTTAGGGCAACAGTCATTTCCCTATGTTTAGTGACATTAGTCTTTCAGGACGGGGAGAAAACGCCCGCAGCAAGAGACGGTGGGGATTTGTGCGTGGGACAAAGTTATGATTGCCTGCAGTGACAGCTGGTCCTGTGGGCAGCAAATGTTGGATTCAAACAGAAATGTGTTATTTATATGTGTACGTATTTTTTTATTTCTTATTTTGTCACATTAGACAAACTTTAAATGGTTTTATTGAAATTTTATGTGAAAGACCAACACACAAAAAAATGTAATTGTGGCAATAAATAAGATTTCAAAATTTTTTTAAGAAGTAAAAACATGAGAAGCAGGGAATATGTACATATTTGGGCCGCTTTAATCTGATGTCTTTAAGAAATGACTATTTTGAAATGATTTTGATTGGAAAAAAGAGTTCATCTGACTAATTAATTCACAGATTAAGCACAGCATGCGTTTGTTAGAAAACACTATTTAGTACCTTAATTAAGTGTTTTGCAATTCCAGAAATCTACACAAAATCAATAGATCCCTGCATTGTTTTTGCAGTTTTGTTAATTATGAATTTGTTGCAGATTTTCTACAGAAATGGTCAAAACTATTGGGTTTGAGAGACCAACACCCACCTGTGGTCTGTGATATTCCAAGGACCAAAAGTAGATATATACTACTTCTTTAGAAGAATAATAATGTTTCTGTCTGGTTTTCTGCTTGTTCTTCTTTTCTCACCTTTTTATATAAAACATGTAGATTTTAAAAGGATTCAATGAGGAATTCCTTGCATTTAAAAAAAAAATTGCATCACAAAATCAGGCATTTTGATCGCAAAAAAAGCATACAAGTATTTGCAAAATCCTGCAGGGACGGTTTAATGGTCAAAGTGACCAAAAAGCGTCATGTGGCTGTTCCTTTAGTTGTTGTATGTAGGGCAATAGAAACTCTGGAGAAGCAGAGATCCAGTCTGAAGTTAGCCACAGGCAACGAAGGGGACACTATAATCACAGCTGAAAGTTTAAGTTTAAAAATTGATTCCAAAACACTAAGAAGATCCTTTATGTAAACTTGGCAATGCTTGGTGGTAGCAACATCATGCCATGGGGATGCTTTTCTTTCTGTGGGACCGGGGAAACTGGTCAGAGTTCATGGAAAAATGGATGGAGCTAAATATGGAGCACTTGTGGAAAAAAGATAATAAAAAAAAACTAGATTGATGCAGGCCGACATCTTCAAGCTGGTAAACATAAAACAAAACTTCAAATTACTCTTCACTCTCCATCTCATTTGGGTGAGACAGAGTAAAAATGGGTAAAGCTTCGTCTTTAGATGTGCAAAACCGGTGGAGACGTACTCCAAATGTCTGCAGCTGAAAGAATCTACTAAGAACCAAGTAACGTGGATAAACGAGATCGAGTCGGGTTGATAGTCGTCCCTGAAAAGCTCCATCAGGAGTTTTTTTCATTACTGTGGGGTCAAGTTGTGTTTCCACTTTCCTATCACTCATATAGAAACCTTCCTGCTGTGCATTTGTCCATACTGTCTCTAATTTCTGCCTCCTTGTGAAAGCCCTCTCATCCATCTGCCCCGGGCATGCCCGCGCATGGTTTTAACCTCCATACCTCTCCGAGTCTATTAGTGTACAGCCATGGATGGTTTCCTTCCCTTCCCTCCATCTACCTGCAGTTCCTTTCACCTGTCTCTTCATCCTTACTCACCTTCCATCTTAGAACAGTTTCCACCCCTGGCTCCTCTGTAAATTTCCACTTTTTCATTTCTTTGTCTCATCCCTTTTTTCTTTTCCTCGCTTGTGTCTGCCCTTGAGGCAACCTGAATACGACAATGTTATCAGTCACAGCTCTTCCTCACCATCTTTTCCCACCTCTTCCTCCTCCTCCTCCTCCATCTTTTTGTCTTGTCTCTGTGTCGCTTGCTGACTCGGCCCCGCCCCTCCTACTTTCAGTCGATGTGCGCTCGCACGACTTCTTGCACCACATCAGGTTCTTGTTGTATTCCCTTCTGCGGCCTGCCTGCGATCCTTCCTCTCTTCCCCCTTCATTTATCTACTTCCTCTCCCCATCTGCTTCATCACTTGATTATCCTGTAGAGTCATTTTTCTCCCTTACGTCTCCCTCACTCCTGCAGACTTTTTTTGTTTCATTTTTCACCTCTGCATCTCTCTCCCTCCTTCGTATATTGTTCTCAGATCTCATTTGCAGCCCCGGAGTGCAGCGTTGAAGCTTTCTGATGGGCGTGCACACAAACTTGGATGTAAGGGATCCCTTCACTCGCTGATCGATGTGACCCTAAGAGATGGATCACAACCTGTCCAATTCATTTCGTGTGATCTTTCTTTCCCTTTCATTCTCACCTCGCTTTGGTCTCACTCTGCTTTATCTCATGTTTTCTTCATAACTGTTGTCGCAATCGATCCTTTCTGTTGTATAAACTATCTGATTGGAGGGTCAAGGTTTCTCTGAATTATGATGATCCTTATTTGTTTCTCAATAAGGATTTTTCCTTCAACATACCTGAACCAAATAATCAGGTCATTAGCAGGACTCTGTAGTCTCTGAGTGCATAACAAGGAGGTCATTTAACAATCTGACTCAGGTGTGTTGGACCAGGGATTCATCTAAGAGTTGCAGGACATCGACACCCCGGAGACTGGAGTGCGACATCCCTGATCTAATGCAACTTTGCGTTCAGAGGACTTAATTAGTAAATAGATCCCAGCTTTTCTGTGAGGCCTCAGAGGTTTGTTAGGGAATAAACAGCATATTAAGAGACATAGCAGATAAATCGGGGATGAAGTTGTGGGGAAGTTGAAAAAATATCACTGATATTCAATACGTAAGGAGAATACCATCTAAACTGACTGGCGAAGCTATTAGAACATTAATCAGATAAGCTATAAAGATATCTGGAGGAGCTGCACAAATCCACTGCTCAGGTACAATGAGTTCATAGGACAACTACACAACTGCAAACCTGCTTTTTATGAAGCAGGTTTGCTTCATAAAACTACAGGCACAAAATTAGCACTTTTAGCTCTAATGCAGCTACAGTAGGTGTTTACGCCACTAATGCCGGGTGATGCATATTTTACACATAACATAAACAGGCTTAATACTCATAATTCAGTCTGCCTGGTAGCAGAGAAGTTTTTCCAATGTGATACTTGACATCTTTCATACCAAATACCGAGATCACATCTATTGTCAGTTCTTAATTTAGCTTCTGTTTGGCAATAAAATCATTTTAACTTACAGTTTGCAGTGTTTTAAGCAATGTAGGAGGCTCAAAAAACGTATGAGAAGTTTAATTCATGAGCGACATGCAAAACGCTGTGCGCTCTGCACCCTTCACACACCTCAACCATGGTAACACTTGACGGTGGCAGCATTCTGCTGTGGAAATCCGTGAATCATTTTCTGTTCACTACTTTGTGTTGGTTTGTCACATACAATTACAGTAAACTACATTGTAGAGTGTCGTTGCAATTTAACATTCAGTTAAATTTCAATGCAATAGTAAATTTCATTACAAGTTAAAGAAGCTTTCAGTTTAAACAATTGCCAAAGAACTCTCAAATTTCACCCAAACTTAATATACATGCATGATAATTTAATTTCATAGCAACTTTTCAAAGACTTGTAGTTCTCTACATTCATCATTTTTGAGCCCTGCTATCAGATTTCATATAAACTGACTCCGAACTTATCACTGTCTGAACACTTCTGCAAATCTGGGGTTATCTGTTTCAGTTTTCCCGCACATCTGAAACATCACTGAAAATCCTTTTTCCTTCCGGCAGTTTTCTATCTGTACTGCTCTTGGTTGTTATATAAAACTTTTAATTCCGATTTTATCTTTCCTTTTCTCCCTTATCTTTGGCTGCCTCTGCGCTGTCTTCGTTGTTCTGCTGCAGCAGTAAGAATTTCCCCTCTTGAGATCAATAAAATCTCATCTTACACACTGTACTGCATGGAGGTGCAGGGATCCGTGTTTCTGTGAGCGTACAGCTGCGAAAATTTGCCAAAACAGCATCTGGCTTTAATTTGTAAGGATCAACTAACCAACCTGCTTCTTGTCTGAACATTTTTTTTCCTGAATGGATCCATAATTTATTTTACGTTCAGAAAATAAAAATTCCTCTGTGTGCTTTGAGGAATTTGCAGTGATCTTCAAACACATTTATGTTAGAGAAATTCTCAGTCTTGCTCTCATGAGGCAGTAGACTCTAAATTAGCCCTCCAGAAACTTTATTTACTCTTTTTCACAGGAAAAGATTAAAATGAAATGGCTGATTGAGGACTGAAATGCACATCAGAAATGGAACAAAGACGACCATATAAAAAGGAAATTTCTGTTGCGTTCCGAGTTGCTTTGACCTCCTCAAGCTGTGCAACATATCTGTATCTACCTCAGTCTTTTTTTCCTTTTTGCTCTTCTATTTTTAGAAATCTCCAGGTACTTCACCATGCATGAGGCCTTGAGCCTCCAGAGAGCCAGAAACGGACGAATGGAGAGGAGAGAGGCCTGCATGATGTAAAAATATGTGCTGTGAAAGGATTTGGAGCACAACTCCGCTGCACCTAACGTTACCCAAACTTTTATTTCAGCGTGGCCTCTGATTGTGCAGCCAAATCCATCTAAATATGTAGCATAAACTAATAGGTTCAGAAAGATGAATGTCCACTGAGTGTTTTTCAGGGATTCTTTCACACTCCTTCCAAACCAGAGCAATTAAGAGATTCTTCGTGCATGACTTAAAAGCTCTAATTTGCCTGAAAGTTTCATTGGATTTCACATTTAAGGCCTAATGTAGCTTTAATTTCCTTGTTGGCCTTTAATTCTCCGTGGAACATTATAAATGTCAGTCCCTCAAAATATGCTGAGCACAATTAATGACGTTAATAAACTGTATGTGTGCTTGTGTGTGCAGTTAGTCTCCCATCCGCAAATGCCATTAGCCCATAATCGACTTAAATCGACTTAGTGGATGTTGTGGTGTTTATAAACAAGGGGATTTGTATTAGCTCTCAAAACCCACTTATCATGAGAACAGTAATCCACAGATCTGATTGGGCTGTGAGTTGCTGCGCCGCAAGAAATCAGAGAAACTCCCGACGTCAAAACATCCAAAATAAGTTAATCTTTCACTGCGTTTTGGTTAAATGGATTTCATAAAGTCCTGCACGGAAATCTGAAGTCATCCTCATGTTTGTAGATTTTCATGCAACATTTTAAAGAAGTCTCGATCAAAATTTTCTTTTTGCTTTCTGAATCAAAGTTTTTGTTTGGACTCGGAGTGTTTAAAGATTTTCATCAGAATTTGATTTAATCATTATAAAAGGTTCCTAAACTCAAGATATTAACGTTTTTTAATGCATCATCCAAGAATAGAGCTACCAAAATTATATATATATTTTATTTACCTATAAGACAGAACAGACAGGTCAGTGATGACAGAGAAATGCACATAATTTTGCAATTTTGCACCTTGATATAGGCTTCTGTCTCTTTAAGAAGTTCCTCATCTTCCTGCCTTCACCACATCATCACAACAGCAGCACTACTCCATTCATTCTGTTTATAGCCATCCTTAGGAGCATCAGACTGAGAAGTAGTTAGTATGACGAGCAGCAGACTCGCAGTTCCACCAGCTGTTTGCTAATTGCTGCTGCCGCTAGTCTGGAGGAGTGCTCTGTGTAGACCACAGCTTTATCTGTAACCAGCAGATTCCTAATGTAAGTGATTGAATGATTTGCCCTTGACTGTCAGGGAGACTTCTCCTGTTTCTAAGTTGGATAGTTTTATTAAAACAAATTTATTTGATGAACTGTTAGATTATTTGAGTTTGTGACATGGTGCATAATCCTACTGCAGGAAGACACCAGATATGAGTACATGACCATCATGAACCAAACACCATGAAAGGAAACATTTCCCAGTGGATCTTTGCTTTTAATGCGGCTTATTCCAAACTCTGACCCTGCCGTCTGAATATTGCAACGTTTTCGCTGTGATTTGTGTGAATTTCAGCTCAGTTAGCGGCCTGTAGCAGAGAAAAGGGGTAAATGGTCTGGTGGTCCAGCTCTTCAAATTTTATTGTGTTCAGATTGTATTCCTCACACCTTAGTGGAAACAACTGGTTATTTGAACAACTGTTAGCTTTCATCCTATCAAATTAGTCGTCTGCCTGTTCTCTTTTGATGTCTACAAAGCTGCTGCTCACTGGATAGTTTCCATTTTTTACAGTCCCAGAAGATCAGCAGCTTCTGAAACGCTCAGACCAGCATGTTGTACACAAACACAATGTTTAAAGTTAATTTCCAGTTTTTTGTTTTGATGTTAAAGGTGATCTTCAGCCAGATCTCTCCAGTCATCCACCAACTTGCTGCTGCATGATTGGCTTATCATGCCTTACACTTATTGTTTTGTCCGTTTGATGGATGACGAAAGATTTACCCAAGGAAATGTGCAAAAACAGCCATTTGAAATGCCTTCCAGAGAACACAAAGAACTGAGCCAACTATTTTTAGAAAGTTACAACAACTTCTGACTGCTCGGAAGCAAAACCGTTTTGTGTTTCAGCCGAGATGTACTTAAGCGTCACATTGTTTTATTCTGAAATAAAAAGCTCCGCACGCACAGATGCAGACTGAATATTGAGGCAGCGTTTCAGCTGCACCAAGATTTCTAGAAACTCGCTCATATTGCAGGGCCTGGATATAAGGTGAGCACTTGCATACTGAAACAACCAGGAGCATACCAAAACAGTCTTCCCACACAGTCATAATTATAGGGAGGCCGATGCATAGACACACACACACACTTCCCTGCAGGCAAGAAACAAAAGAACGCCCACGCAGGCTCTTCTTGCAGCTGTCGTGTGTACTGTAAGCCCACTCATCCTTTTGATACTATTGCTCTTTAGCCGTATTGTCCTCTTTATTCAGCTGGAGTGTATCAGGAGCAGGAAGGGGTAAAAATTTCATATAGAAGCGTAGCGCGAACGCAGGAGAGCTTAGCAGCGTGAAATGGAGAGAAGGAGTAGGGGGACACACGAAGAAAATGGTGGGGGATTGCATAAGATGGAGGAAAATAAAAAGCCATTAGTGTAAAGAGCAGAAGAAGAGTGAAATACAGGAGTTTGAGGAAGATGGGGAGGGAGTGAGGGATGAAGAGTCAGCAGGTATGAATGTGTGTCGTTAAGCGGATGGGCAGAGAAATATGTAAAGGCGATAAACGGGTGAAGGCCGCCATCCGTCACTGTCAGGAAGAGAGGGATGCGAGAGGGAAGAGTGGATTTGATTAGCGAAAGGAAGAGCTGTGTTAAAAAATGACTGTAACGTGTTTCCATCCTGATGGAGGAAAATAAGAGGGTGGCAGAAAAATAAGGTCCTCTTTCAAGTTTGTTGGCCTTTTGAACCAAACTCCTCGTGGAGAAGCAAGGCTGCATCTGGTTTTGTTTCCACCTGACTTAAAATAGGTCGGTGATGACGCGAGGTGATGCTCACTCCCCTGGCTGACGGATCTCTGTTCAACTTGTCCATCTAATTGTTCTCAAGGTCTTTGTAGCGCCGGTGTTACCTCACCTAAAACCTAGAAACATGCCAATCGTTTGTTTGGGAGATTTAGATCTCTGAGGAAAATCTTTCTGGGTTTTCTGTCTGATTGTTGACCTTTTTCACAGCAGATTTATGCTTTTGATACTGAGGGATGGGGATGTTTATTCAGAAAACAGCACAAACTATTTGGTTATTTTGGCCATTTCTAATATACAGCTCTGTAAAAAACAAAGAGCCCACTGCACAGAACCTCCTGGTTATTCCACCAAATACTGATTTCTGAGTTAAAACATTAGTAATGTTGTTTCTAAATTAATATAAAATTGTTTTCTATGCATTATTTGAGGTCTGAAAGCATCTTTTCTTTTTTGTTATTTTGACCATTTCTCATTTTTTTCAAATAAATACTAAATTTTTGCTTGTAATTTCAGAGACAGGGCGCGAAATTCTAGTGCATAGAATAAAACAACCGTTCATTTCTGATCTTCAGATATCTAAACTAATAACCGTTTTCCCTCCTGATACACAAACAAACTGCAACAAGATGAAAATAAACCTTTTAAATTTTAGACTAGTTTTATTAATGTGATGAATGAGTTAAAGAAGGACTAAAGAGAAGGTATGGTGTCGGTTCCAGATGAATATGTTTGTGTGAACAGCCCCCTTCTTTAGCAATGACCTTTTTATCGTTATCACGCCGCTGCCCTCCTTATTATGTAGACCATAACAAATCCATGACACAAGATTTCTGCATTGAAAATTCATTCTGCTTGGTTTCTGTATCTCAAGGAACGGAGGAAACATAAGTTATCACTGGATGCAGTCGTAAACAGTGATGCAGCGTGAGTAGCTTTTTTTTTTGACAGCTGCAGAGAATTTAACTGCCTTCCTGTTTGTCTCACTTGCCTGTACCTTGAAATCTGTCACAAAAACGGACAAAGTTGGTCATTGAGGGAAAAGAAACTTTGATTTAAGAATGTGAAAACTGCTGCGTCACCACAGCTGGAGTCCACAAAAACAGTTTTATCCTGATATCCTCGGCTAATTCCTCCTGCGCCGTTTATGAGAGGAGAAAAAGGCAACAACAACAACCAGCTTGTTTCTGTTTGTGTACGATGAGCAAGTGTGAATCTGTCTCACTAAATCCTGTTGGAGCCCATCCTACTTGGAAGATTTCGATAATTGTCTCTATTTTTGGAGCACGGCACAGTCAGATTATTAAAATGTTTTTGTTTTTCTTGCCTCTCCCAACCCTGATTCACTTCAGACATTAAAAAGGCTCAGAAAGACCTAATTTTCTGAAGCTGGTGCTCATTTTTCCCCTCTCCATTCAAAAACCGTGGCAGCTTTGTTTTTGGGTGATTTTCCTTCAGCTGGATGAAACTACTTGCCACTGATGTGCATAAAATGAGAGGACAAGAGCGTTTCATCAGTCAGTTTGTGGGATATTAGGGCACTTCTGTCTCTGGCGCTTTATCTAAAGAGAAGTTCTGACTTAAATCTTTGAACTTGGCAACTCATAAAAGAAAAGCTTGTTTCCTCTTCATGCTGCATTTGGAGTAAAAACCTAATACTGGTGGAGGCTTTGAAGTTTTCTTCCCTTTTTAAGGTTTGCATAGATAAGAAAGGCAGCCTTTAATTAACCTGGAATGCTGTGTTACAAACTGAAGTCATGAAAGTTGGTTTCTACCTTGAGTTTCGTTTTCTTGGGTGAGAGAACATCAGCTCTTTTATATCTGTATGAAGCCACCGAAAAGCAGAAGGCAGCGTGACCCCTGTGCTCCGATTTATCCGAGAATCTGTGAACCATGAGGAAAAGCTGAAGACATTCCTGAGAACTCAACCAAGCATGTCGTCCTCCCATGCGACGTGTAGAAATTTGTACTTGAAGTCAAAACTCACATCTTTGCCCTTTCTTGATTCCACATCATCTCAAATGATTCAGCAAGTCTTGCTAATGTAAACAAAAGGCAAATCAAGATCCAATTTTCCTGCAATTAGTGTCTTTAGCAGCTACAACAAAGCAATTAGCTGCAGCTAAATAATAAAAGCTCAGATGGATTTTCCCTCGTTGCTTCATATTTGTTAGTTTGAATGCTCCAGGCATTCATCAGCCTGCTGATAAGCAGCTTAAACCCCTCAAATGGCTCCGGCTTTTCAGGCGCTCCCCCCCCCCCCCCCAATCGAGTTGCAAAATGCATTTAAAGTTTACATCGTCTTCACGGTTCACCTCTTCCCAGTCTTAAGGTAAATCAGTTGCTGAACGCTGTTATTAACGTCATTAACACCTCCGTGAGGGTGGCAGGCAATATTCCGCCCTTCACGAGTCGCTGTAATTTTCCCCCCGTTGGAAGAGAGCGAACACAAGCTGCAAAGCTTTGGGGATCCTGTTTTCCAGAAGGTAAATTGAATTGGCAGCTGTGGTGACTGTGACTATCTTATTTTAGTAACACGGGGGAAAACCGAGTGGCATAGTGTCATAATCGTCAAAAAAAAAAATAAATAAAATACAGGACAATCCTGAAAGGAGAGACATGTTGGAGGCTTATTAGTTTAAGCTAAACCAGAACGTCGACTCTAAACATACAGCCAGAGCTGCAGTAGTTTAAAACAAACTGGTCCAGTCAAAGTCCAGGTCAGAATACAATTGAGAATCAGTGGCAAGACTTGGAGTGTTATAGAAGCTAATCGTGTAATCTGAATGAGCTTGAAGTATTTTACAAAGAAGAGTTGGCAAAAATGTGCCTAAATGTGGAAAACTGGTAGAAATGTGTCCAAAAAGTTTTCCTCCAAGGTCAAACGCTCATCACAACAGCTGCGTCTTCATTAACCACAGAGATTTAAATTACAAAAATACATTTGCTGAATGCAAACATGGCAATTAAAAAAAAAAATAGTATTTGATCATTCAGTAAATCTGCAATGGAAACACGTTTTTTGCAGCACAGATGTCACACGATTCAATTAAATCCTTATTTAATGGAAACACCGCAATCGCAAAATTGTGTTTTTCGACATTAGAAGAACATCGACTGAGATTTGTGCACATTTGCAATGGAAACACAGCTAATCATTCATGCTAAATTATAAAACCATGCATCATCCTTTGTGTTGATCTGTAACAGACATCACCAGTGAATATGATACGATAGTACATAATGGAATAAAGTTTGACCAGTAGGAAAAGTTTCCCCCTCTATACAGGAGAGAAAACGGCAGAACCAAAGCGTTAAACGGCTCAGTCGCACTGCTACACCCTGGATTCCTCCTTTTCTCCTTGTAGTGGAGTCATTTGTCATTGGTTGATGGTTGTCAAATTGAGAGGCATCTCAGCAATGTTGGGCGTTGTTTATTCCTCACTCCAGATGGCATTCTCATAGTTGTATCTGATTAAATTGCACAGTGGTTTAAGATGGGAGCCAATAAAAAGCTGTAATTAATTGCTGACAGTCTTCGTTATTGCCACATGCTCATCTCTTAATGAAGATGCCATATTTTGTGAAATGGAAACAGGGAGGGGAGGGGTTCATTTTGAATTTGCATCGTGTGTCTGCAGAGATTGTCATTTTGATGTGTGTAAGCCTTATTTTGTTAACTATTTTTTGCCATTATTGCCGTCATTTACATATATTTTTGCCTTAGACTTTAACATCTGAGCGGATGCAGCCGAGATCCAAATATGTTGATTTTGACTCCCCAGAATAAAACTGTTTTCAGCTGAAACTGTTGAGTGAATGCTGCTCAGAATTGCTATCTGCATACATGTGGCATTTTGAGTGAACATTGGTCAGCCATTAGTTTGAAATATGTAGCTTATTACAAATAAATGTTCACTTTTGCAGATTTCAAGTAGTCTCACTCATTGTTCGCTACAATTAGGATGATGGGTGAACAGCCATCGGATGAGGGTGTTTTTCTCCATTCAAATCAGCTCAAACCTGCATTTTTACTGCAGTGCAAAGATTGCACCGCAAATAAATTGTAGACAAATGATTATTTGATTCAGTAGTGGTGCAATATTGAAATCAGCAGCAGAAAATCCCATTTTTAGTTTTTCCCCAATCAAGTGGAACAAATGCGCCATTATTTAACTGACTGGATATTTAATTTAATTAAGATGATCCTGAGAGTTCAAAATTATTAAATCCTGCACATAGACCAACTTTAAATAGACAGGCTTTCTTCTTCATCTTAGCTGCATCTCTGCAGCACAAACATGAAGGCTTCATCTACTCTAGTTTGATGTTTTTCTCTGATTGGGATGAAAACTCATCTATCCAGATGGTAATTCTGCATAGATCGTATTTTCTAAGCCAGTAAATGATGATAATCTTCACACTGACCTGACAAAACCCAGCAAACATCTGTAGACTGTTTTAACAGCTGTCATTACTGGACTTCTAGTGGCATTTTGAGGAAAATGAACGTTGCTAAATGCAGAAAACTGTACTGATAACATCAATGAGTATGCAGTGAAACCAGTGGAAATTAATCAGATGCTGAACTTTGGAAAATGTTTTCAGTCTGCATTAGTGGACGAGACGCAAAGCAGAAAAAGTTATTGGAAAATATCTGGTACTTCAATTTTTTTTCTCACACTTTTTTTCTTCATTTTCAGTTTTCGCTTCTTTATCTTAGCGCTGAAATCTGTCTAGTCACTTCTCACTCTTTCCTAACAGCTTTTGCTGCCACCTTGCCATATTTTCAGCGGGCGATTGTTGATGTGTTTCTCATGTGCACCTGTGAATGTTTGCATTGGCCCAGGCGAGGACAAAAACAACAAACACCAGTTGAGCGGCAACACTTAAACCGGCCACCTCTGTGCAACGTTTTCCTCCTATTCAGAAACCCTGCTGCGCCAATCATACTGGACCCTGATTGGCTTACACGATAGGACGCTGTTTGACAACAGCCTCGCTTGTGTATGTAGGCGCAGGTTGATGATTCAGCAGGGATCCTGGCTTTCTCGGGGGGAAGTGCTGAGCATGAGAACAAACACCCAATCAGCAGCCTGCATCTAGCACAGTAGGTCAATGACATACCAGCCACGCCTTTGAATCATAGTGATGGATGCATTGATTGATGCTACCGATGGGCAAACAACACTGGTGCACATATACCTCCTTTCACTAATGCTTTTCTTCTTGTCTTGTTTTCTTTTTCCTATGTTGCTCTCATCCATTTGCTTTCATCCCCGTGTGAAACAAAGGGGTGCATAGAGATGCAGAACATCAGAGATAAGAGCTGGGAATAACACAAACATCCTTTGAGGAAAATGGATGCCTGTGGCGTCTGTATCGAAAACATGCTAAATGATTTCTCGGCTGAGGCTTGTTGGCGTCGTGCGCGTTTGATCGGAGGCCTTCCTCCGCCGTAATGAATCACAACTTTTACTGCAACTCGACTCAGAGCGCTTTCTTGCTGCTCTCTCCTTGATTTGTGACAATAATAACGCCGAAACAATGCGGCAGTTCATCCAGCCTGCGGTGTTGTTGGTTTCCCTTGAGCTTGTTGACTTTCGCACGTCGAAATGCAAATGCTCAGCATTGCTGATACAAGCAGAAAACAGGGAGACTCAGACTGTAAGTGTGGCAAACGAAGTACAAGCTGGTTTGCTCTGACAGTCGTCACCCACGCTGCGTTCAGCACCGTGATTCACTCGAGCATCTTCAGCCCACATCTGTTGAGGCTGATAATGCAGGCGAACACATGTGCTTCCAGACGTATGGTGCAGGATTTAGATCCATATGACTTTAAATTTGGCTCCTTATGCTTGGCTATTAACTCTCCCCTCCTTTGTTTAGGTTTCCTGTAGAAACTATCAGTTTTTGTGCTGCCACTTATCTGGGACATCTTGTCGCATCTCTTGGGTGTTTAATGTGAGCCTGAGTCAAGTTTTGCCTTTAAAAGTCACGTCTCATTTAAGGTTTTTTAAAGAGTCGTAGTCGATGTGCAAGTCGTCGAAGGGTGAGTCTGTGTCAAGTTTTAAATCTTTATAAAGTCTATCTTTGAGTCAAATGTGTTTTGAGTCTTTAAATGTTGACATTGATCCAAGTATTGAGCTTATGTTTCTTCGGTTCTTTTAATCAAGTTGGAGTCCAGTTTCTAGTTTCTAAAGTTTTAAAACTCGACTCGGACTCCCCATTCAAAGAGTGAGTCTGAGTCAAGTTGCTAGACACAAAAGGAGTCAAGAGCTAAAGTCAAGATTTTAGCTTTAACAGATGAGTCTGGATCAAATTCATGTCTTTACAAAATATCTTGAGTATCTCAAGATATTTGAGAAGCTCAAATATCTTGAGATCAGGGGGATCAAGTAAATATTTTGTGTCTAATTATTAAGAGAAATCCAAGTTATGAGTATGTATAGGTAAGATAAAGTCTTTGAAGAATCAAGTTTTTCATCTTTCAGAGGACAAATCAAACGTAAGTTTTAAATCCTCAGAGGAGAAGACCGAGTCATTTCACACGTTTTTAGAGAACAGGTCAACAAAAGAATCAAGTCTCTCTTGAGTTTTTGAAATCATTCAGCTCAATCTTTCATTCTGAAGAAGTTAAGGCTGAATGAAGTCTCTAAGTCACTTGAGTTTTCTCTTCTTTGAAGGTGAATCAGAGTCCAAATTATTTTAAGGTTTTAACTGACCTGCATTCTGGTCAGCCATGTAGGAGGTATTCTCTTGAAAGATATGCTAATCTGGACTTTCTTCAGCTATCAAAGATTTCTTTTTCCATACCCTGTTGTCCTTCATCCCGTTCTCTCCTCTTGTGCGACTCTTCCTTCCTCTAACACCCCCTGTTGCTTCGCTCTCGTTTTCACGCTTGGCTCTCCTCCCATTTCTCTTCACTCTCCTTCCACCCTAAAACCAATCTGCCGTCTGTCTCCAGCGGTTGCGTAGTTACGGTTTGTTCTGCTCATCAAGCGCCCGCTGTGCATAAACAGCCTGTCAACAGTTTAATTACTCATCCTTTCACCCCTTTTTTCCCTTACTTTCTGTTAACACACATCCCAGTTGCTTCCTGCCGTTGACGGCGGAGCTTCCTGGTCGCCCACTTCTTCACTTCCGTTAATCTTTGGCCTTGTCCTTTGTTTCCTGCCATGTCTTCACTCATTCCAGCTGGATTTTTAGGTCTAACTTATCAGTTAACATTGATCTCTCACTGATGTATTGTCACTACACTTCCTCTCTTTTCTTATTCCCATTTGTCATTCCTCCACTAAGGTGTCGTCCCTAAGCCTTGTCTTTCTCTTTTGACCCTTTCCCACCCTTTGTTTCTCCTTCTCGTTGTCTTTAAATGTGGCCACCAGGCTTCTCATCCCACCATTTGTTTCCAGCTAGGCATCCCCATATCACTGGTTCAAATATCCTCCGTTTCCCTCCTTGATTGAAAGCTGCTTAACTCTTGAAGGTGTCTGACACTCCACAACCCTCGTCCATCATCCCCGACATCTAATCACCCGTCTGCCATGGTCGGTTTTGTGTAATTATCCACGAATGTCCACTGCCATCGTGCTCAGCCACACTTTTTTGATTGCTTAATCAGACTGTCCCTCCTTTCTTTTTCGCTTTTTAGTCATAAATTAACAATAATTAGGCTTCCTAATGTGCTGTGAAGCATTGTGTGTGAGAGTGGGAAGCATTCTGAGCTAGAGGGGTTTATGAATCTGCAGAATATTGGCCTCAATTTTCTATGGCAAGGACCCAAACTTTTTAATTTACAGGCTGAAAGAAATTGCAGGCTTTGTCTCTTCATCTTTTTTCCAGCAGATCCTGTCTATCCCATACGTTTTGCTTCTTCGCCCATCTCCTCTTTTACTTTCCAGTCTGTTCATGTTGGCAGGTCTCCTGCTTTGCACAGTGTGCACCCCATCTGCTGCTCTCCCCCAACTGTAGCCCATGAAAGGCGGGCACCCCTAGTAACAACGAGCCACACGGTGCATCTGCAACATAATTGAGGGAATGGTTTTTTTATGGCGCTTTTACTGAACCAGAGGAGTCTCTCTGCTGCTCTCTTTTCTTGCTGCACTCATTAGTGCAAGAGCACAGAGCAGTTTTAAGATTATGATTTGGGTGAATGGAAATCCTCTTTGTCACACTTTAAAAGATTCAGCTAGTCCTTCTGCAGAGACTCGGGTCTGAAGCAAGTCGGAGACGGAGAGAATGGTTCTGGGTTTCTAAGCAGGTTGAACGAGGAGAAAGATGGAGCACAAAATGAGAAAGAGAACTCCATCCATCCATCCATCCATCCATCCATCCATCCATCCATCCATCCATCCATCCATCCATCCATCCATCTATCCATATATCCATCCATCCATTAATCCATTCATCATCCATCCATCCATCCATCCATCCATCCATCCAACCATCCATCCTTCATCCATCCATCCATCCATTCATCGTACACAGTTTCTGTCATGTAAAACTCAGATTTTCTCCACCTCGTCTTGTTGGTTCCTAATAACTTGTGACTGTCGTTGCTTTTTAACAGACTTTGAGATGATCTAGAACTAAATGTATATGTGATGGACAGATCTCAGTCGGACCTTTCTTTGATCCCTTTAAGCTTTATTTTAGTATTAAAAACTATTTAACGTATCTTGTCCTAGTTTTCCCTGTTCCCTCTGTTTCTTCCATTAAATTGCGTCTCATCACGTGACGAAGCTCCATTCATTAAATCTCACTCCTCCCCTGCATCCTTTCATCAACCCAATCTTAACCCTCACTCCCGTGTCAACCCTCCCTCTTCCTCCCTATCTGTTTCTTTCTCATCGCCTGCTTATCCTCCTCCCGATCCAGTCAGCCTGATCTCATGTGTCAGTGTGCCAAATCTGCTTGTGTTTGTGAGCAGACGCGGCTTATGTAAAGAGCCTCAAATGAAGGGAGGTTAGAGCACAACGAACGCTCCTCTGCCCCGCATCCCTCCATGCTGCCTTCATACATGCAAGGCGCCAGGTGAGATTACATAAAGGCCGAGGTGATGAAAGCCACGCTGAGACGTGCCTATTGAGTAATCCGATACAGGACAGCTGGCTGACACACAGTTGAGTGTTAGCATGGCGTGGGGTAAGAAAGAGGGGTGTCAGAGCCGCGGCGGAGTGATGAAAGCTTACAGTCATCTGTGCCATATGTGAGATTTGAAACTGCGTCCTTCAGTCTGCATGCACTCCATTTGCCTCCTATGCTTCTGCTACAAATGCACATCTGTTCATTATTCACAGTCTCTGAGTGTGTTTGTGTGAGAGACAGAGCCTCTGTGCCCACCACATTCATGCACTTAATGATTCAGCACACAAGGCCTAACCATGCAGATATGGATTTGAATCTGCTGGACCAACATGTGCTCCATCTTTCTGCACACGCTAAACTTCAGGAAACTAGCATGTGTTTTATTAGGGTTTTATAAACAAAGCAGTACGTAAATGTGAAGGGGAAAGACGGCGATGCATCGTGACGACCTCCCTTGGCTGCAGTTACAGCCGAGTGTGTTTTTATGGTGCGTTACGACAAGCTTTGCTCATTTGGACACCGAATCTGTTCAGTTCAGTCAGATTGGACAAAAAGCAACTGAAAACCTCAATCTCCAAGTGTTGTCTGAGATCCTTGCTTGGATTTAAGTCTGAATTTGACTAGGCTGTCCTAATACATGACTAGTTCAAGATATTGTTGCTCTCTGCCTGTTTAGAGTCGTTTTCTATTGGCAGTCAAAACAGAATGATGCTGCCACTACCAAGTTTCACCACAGGGACATTTAAAACACATAATTGTGTTTTACATGATGACCAAAATGGTCCAATTTCCATAAGTGGACATTTCTATATTTGGGCTGCAGGCAAACTGCAGGTCTTGATGCTCAATTCTGACTTTCTCTCTTTTTCTCTTTTACTTGATCATCCCATCAATTCAGTCAGACTTGTGAACGGTTTACGACCCCAAAGTGACCCGCTTGAACAGAAGAAGTTGATTGTTGAGCGATGGGAGCTGACAGGATTGTCACGAGACGAAGGAAGCTAATAAAAAGAAGAAAGCCTCAACCATTGTTTATGTCCAGATTTACAGCGTCTTGCTTGTCCTGAAGCACACTTATGTCTTAAATGCAACTTGACTGCAGGCACTTGGAAACAATTGTACACTTGTCTGATTTACTATCACATATTACGTTGGGCTCTTCAGGCAGGGGGAAAATCCGTATTTGGGTCACGTTGAGCGTCTCGCCCAGGGCTGGGGAGCTCCAGACCTCGAGCGCCGGTCTTTAGATGTGTCTCTGCTTCAACACACCTGAGTCAAATAATGAGGTCATTAGCAGGACTCTGGAGAACTTGGCTGCACTTGGACCAGAGAGACGTCTAAGAGTTGCAGGACACCAGCAACTCAACCAGACATGACCAGCCTTCATGTCAACCGATTCTCCCACCCGAGCTGTGGCTCTCTACACCTCCTCCACTACCTCTTGGCTGCTTCCCCAATCAATACTCTCCAGTTAACGTCTCATGCCATGAATGTGACTTCACATCTTGTTTTAGCATGAAAACCATCTGAATGCTCCATATGGTTTCCATTTTCTGATTGAGAAGTGGACTATAAATGTGCTGTTTGTTCACAAATGTTTTCTAACAAACCTCTGATGTTTGCATACTGAGTTTAAATTGCACATTATATGACTATCTCTTAATAAGGAGACTTCTGATAAGTTTTTCCACTAGATTTTATTTAGGGGCATCAGAGTAAATGGAGCTGGATACAAGTGCATGCCAGAATTATTTGATTTATACTTTTTTTTTCTTCCATTTCACAATTATTTACCATGTCATGTTGGTCAATCTTATGAAATCCAAAGGAAAATGTGAAAAAACTGAAAGAGCATGAATCTTTTTTAAGGTTGTGTGTGTGTGACGCTCCGTTGACGTTACCTTTTCCGTCTGTGCGCCTCTATAATCCAAATCAGCTCCACATGTTATCCAGGTTTAGGTCTGTGTGTTTTGTGTGTGTGGATGAGGATGTGTGTCGGTGTGGAGCTCAGATCTCGCCTCTGGTGTTTGTGCTGATACGAGGCCAGCCCAGGGCTGGGTGGGTTGTGTTTTTACTGGTGAAACCTGTCCCACTCACTCCTGCGCACAGCAAAAAGGGAAAAGGCTGATGTAGGTCAACCTCTTGAAACCGGAGAGTTGAAGAAATCCCAATCCCGCGATATCCGCTTAGGCTTTTATAGACTGAGAAAAACCTGGAAAATCCTGATTGCTTGCTTGATTGCCGTATTTCCAAAAATTTGAAGAGAGATCCAAGAATCCACTTTGCTAAAAATCCGATTTGTGGCGTCTTGATGCGATTTCCTCCTGGCCGTGCTCAACTTTGCTCCCTCTCTCCTGGTTTTCATTCCTGTTCATTCTTCGTCTTTTATCTTTCATTCCCCCCCCCCCACTTCCAGCTCTGATTTCCTGCCCGCTCGGCGCGACGCACATTTACTCTCCGACTCTGAATTAGTCGGTTCCTCGTGACCTTGGGTGGAAACCGAGGGAAGCGGGATCGTCAAGACGGACGTATCGTTAGAAATCTGAAACAAAAGACGCGTGGACAGTGTGAGAATGCTGAAAGCAAGATGTGCAGTCACATCTTTCACCCTAACTTCCCCCTCCTGTCCATCTCCCCTCTCTCATCCCAAAGGATGCAACTCAACCTCACCCTCCCTAACCCCCCGTCACACCTCCTCCTCTTCCTCGCCTCTCCTTCCTCTCGCTCCCTTTCACCTGTCTGTCAGAAACAATCAATAGCTGCGAGACCCTCTTAACGCTCCTCAGCGGGCTGCATTGGCTTATTGCTGCACAAATGCACTCGTGCACGCACACGCGTGGTCGTGCAGCACTTTCACACACCTCCACAGTCGCTGCCACCACATTCAGTAAGTAGTCATGCAGTGATACTCTTGCACACACGCTGCCTCTTCCTCGCTGTCAGCACACACACGCGCACACACGCGCACGCACACAGCTTAATGAAACAACTGAGCTATTGATCAGCTCCATGAATGTCAGACAGTTCAAAAGTCCCCCACAGCCTCCCACCCTCTCTGTTTGCCTGTCAATCAATCTCCAAAAGCCAACTCTGTTAAAAAAAAATACATAAAAATCTTGTCTATGCAAAGTGTGTTGCATCCGTGCGGTTTCTCTGCTCCAAACTGAGGAATCTGGGATGCATTTGTTACTTACTTTCCTCTTTGGCAATTCCAGTTTAGCTATTTAAGCGATAATATGGTCCCTCCGTCCCTGTCTGACTTGCTCTTCCCGGCTTTCTGTGATGAAAAGGTGGAATTACTAACCTTGTTTTCCGGATCATTCCTCCGCGACTCCTGGAGCAGTCACATCTCTCCGTCTCCCCGGCTCTTGCTCTATCTCAGCTCTGCAGAAAAACACCCATCTCTCTCTCTCTCTCTCTCTCTCTCTCCCCCCTCTTCTTCGTTTTTCCCTCTCTCTATCACTCTCTGTCTATCCCAACACCCCTCCTCCTCCTCCTCCTCGCTGCTCTCTCCCCTCAGTCGGTCTCGACAGCTGCAGCAGCGCTCTGTCTGCCTGCACTGACGCTCTTCCGTCAGGCTGTGGGCTGATTGAATTTTAAGTCATGTTAATCCCACTGAACAGGTACTGAATGAAGGAGGGGACGAAGAACGGAGAGAGAGAAGAACAGGGACACAGGCGAATCACAAACCTCCGCTCTCCCTACCTCTCTCTCCAGGTTTTTTTTTTTTTTTCAAAACTTCATCCTACTCTTCCTCATTATAATTTCATCCGTCTTCCTGTCCTCTTGGTTTTTTCCTCCGTATTGTGGATTGACTTCATCTTCGAGTGGTGAAGAAGAGCGTTATTCCCAAGTCGGAGCAACAAAAGGCATTTGTGATCCGTCTCCGCAGCACCAAGCTGAAAGAACGCACAAGAGAGGGAGGCATGAAGATGAGGAGCATGAGGGATGCTGGGACGAGGCGACGGAGGGCGGGGAGGCGGGCAGGGTGCAAGAAAAGAGAGAGAATCATGAAGAAGAGGAGAGATTAGGTGAGAGAGAGGAAGAACTGGACACAGAGGAGGAGAAAATGAAGCAGGGAGTAACAGACTGCGCAGCAGAGGAGCAAATTACATTACTGGGATAATTTATTACACAATTACAATATTTATTTTTTTTGCTTTTGATTGATAAAAGTCAAAATTAAGAAATGTTTGCAGAAAATAAGATTAACATTTTGCCTTTAACGTGAGATTTGAGCTCAACGTCATGCGAGGCACAGAAACATCGCAGGAATGTAAAAGTGACACAAAGAAGGAAAAATGTCGACTTTCCACTAGAGAATCGAGTCGGATTTACATTAATTACAAGCTTCAGCACTTAAAAATTTTACAGGACATCTTAAATATTATCAAGATGAAACATCTAAATATTTTGGTATCAAACAGGCAGATTTACAGTTTTGGTAGGAACATTATGAACGGCTGAAATCAAAATAAAAAAATTCAGTGATTTAAAAAAACATGATTTAGGTACAGTGGACCAGTTCCTAGTCGCAGATTCATGTATTTGAAGAATCTCAATTATTTGCAGAAGATTTGCCTATTGTGAGATTTTTCTGAAGAGCCTATTTAAAATATTTGAAAGAAAATTCAGCTTCAGCAGGTGCAATGCTGCTCGACATGACACTGGCTGACGTTTGCAAAGCAGCCAATCATGTTGTGCCATTTATTTTCTTTGGAGCTGATTGGCTGAACCCCCAAGAGCGGCGATAAAGGAAGCTCTTTTTTGTCTCCAACTGCCTTGAATACCAGGAATCTACTGTATAAAAGGTTTATCGTGTATTCTTTTTATGCAGTTGTGGTTATAATCTAATATTTAGTTGCAATAAATTTACCATTTACCTCATGAGATCTTCACTAAATTCCTGTAAATGTCACAAACAAACCTTTCTATGGTTCCTGCATAGAAACTACCAGGTGGAGCACCTCATGATCTCTCTTACCAGCTTTTAAAAACTTTTAAAGTCTAGTAAATGCTGAAAAGTCTGGTATGAATTCACATTAATCCATTGAAAAGGGTCCTTAAAGCACTACAAACTGTAAAATTTAAAAAGCATAAAATATTCATATGAAAACTATTTGGAAACCTTGAACTATCAGGTGAATGGATCGGGGTGAACGTTGCTGCTGCTTTGGCGCTGAAAGTTTCTTTGTTTCACTTTCGAACTGGTAAATTTCTATCATTCTTTAGAGGTTTGGGTCCTAATAATCCTGCTGAAAAGATTCAAGACCTTCGCTTCAAACCGAGGTTTCTCAACTCTTTGCGGCAAATTTAAATTTCAAATGGTAATCTGCTGATTTAATTAGTTCCTTTTGATAGATTAAATAACTTCCCCTCCAAAGGCCCTGCAGGACGAAGATCTTCTTCACTTCCTGAGCTTCGGCGGCTCTTTTGTCCCAGAACATTTTAGCTCTAAATCCTGAGACACGTATCTTAGAAAGTTTGTGAGAATTCATTTTATTCTGGTCCTCCGTTATTGTTATGTGATATATCTTTTTTCTTCATATTTTCCCACAAAAGTACTTTCATTTTTTCAGCTTTATCTAATTGCTGCATCCTGTGTTGATCTTGGGTTTTTTTATTTACACATGAATAATGCAGCAGTGTGTTGCAGGATTGAGGTGTTTTACTGTTTTTGATTCAGAGCCATTTCAGCCGTTCATAATGTTCCTCATTAGTTTTAATGAGACGTTTTAATGCTCCATAACATCCTTTATCTTCTGCTCATATGAGCTTTGGTCCTAGAGGAAACAAGCATCCCACTAGTCAGCAAAACGTTCCTCATGAGGGACCCTGACGCCTTACAGAAAGTTCCTCTGCTGTCATCCCACAAAATACAATATAGTCCAAAATTTAGCTGAATTTAGCTGAGCAAACAGGTCTGAGCTTCCTATTGGATAATTACTGCATTGACTGCTGTCAAGATAATGCAATGATTAGCTTCTCATTCAGCAATCATGCGGAAAGATGCATCCTGTGTTTATGGAAACGATATCGGTGAGTTTAAGAAGGAAAAACATCTAAAGAGATGCACAATCCACTAAAACTGGGTTGAGAACTGTCCAACTAACGGTTACAAACTGGAAGGAAATCGGGAAAACGTCACCTTTGAGGAGGAAATGTTATCATAAAATAATCCTGAATGATCATAATCTGATGAAATAAACAGTCGGTGACATCAAATTGAATAAAAACAACAGTAGAACTCGATGCTGTTGTCAGCAGTGAAAGTTGGAGCTTTCCCACACAGTGTGTGAGACTGAACAGCTGGGCAGCCTTGAGAAAACCAGTAATCATTGACGCTAACTGCAGAAAAAGGCAACAATTCACAAGGAAGCATAAAGACTGGACTTCAGTAAAAGGTCATGTGATCAATAAATCCAGATTGACCCTCTTAAGAAGAGAGATGTTATGATCTGGATGTAGCAGATTGTCAATAAAATGACCAGGTTACTCCTTTAATGGATTATTTTTATGGAATAACTTTAGCATACTGATGTTTTTTTACTTTACCTACTTACTGAAACTGTCCTTCTCAACTGGGCATTAAAATACTGCATTTACTGTCAATTTAGCCTGCTACCAAATGCAAAAGCTAAAAAGGAGGCTGAAAATGATGCAACACTTTCAACTAGCATTATGTTTAATGCTAAATTTACTCATGACATTTGCTCTCTAACACAAAGACAACACTCAAACAGTGCAGATTTGATGCTGCAGGCATTATTGTCGCTGGTTTGTCAAATAAAAACAGCTTTTATATCGGTGAGTTACTTTGACGGAATGGTCAAACTCCGATACGATACCATGCAGATGATATAAATATCAATATAAATTTATATCTGTAATTTCACTGAGTTCTGATCCAGAACTGCACTGCATTCTGGGGGATGTAGGCCAAGGTAAGGCTTTAGCTGCTCCACCTCTTGCCCATCTAAGCTTGGTTGGTGGCAACAGCTCATTCTGTCACTCTTTGGTTACCTAGCAACAAGCCGCTGAGTAACTGGCGCAGCAGCAGTTTAAGGTTTCACCACTTTGCCTCACAGCTGCTTAAAAAACGGCGCAGAGTGAAATGTGTGGATGAAAGAGAAAATGTCACGTTCTCAGTTTGGCAGTATTTTGAGATATTTAAAACAAAAAACTAATCAATAATTATTAATATTGAGTAATACGAAACACTTCTATTGTCTATTTTTTAACTATATTGTCCAGCCCTACGAGGTTTTGGTGAAAAATTTATGCAAGACTAGATGGAAATAAAACTTGTGACAAATCAGAAACCACAATGGATACTGTGAACAAAACTTGACAAAGTATGGGATTGTGTGATCTTTTGTTTTTTCGGTCAAGCAGTGTTTTTGGTTAATTCCTCCTTCCCTACTTTTGTCATTAAAATATCCTGATTATAAAAGAAAATCATATGTTTTTACATCCCTCTGCAGTTAAATTCAGGCCATTCAATTTAGAGGTGCCAAGTATTCTGATCTCGACTTTAGCTGGGGGTAAATTCGGGCAGTTAATTATACAAATAGGGGTAACGATGCAGTTTTGGGCAGCCCCTTTGAGAAATGCATGCATAATTAACCCTTAATTGCTTCCAGAAAGAGAAACAAGTAGTTGTTTAAATAAAAGACCTGAAGCGATAAGTTCAGATATGGCAGACTTTAACTTTCACCAACATGCAGGCTGCTGTGTGAAGGAAGCAATATAAATGTTTAAACCACACACAGGGTTGAAGGCCTTATCATTCAATGCATAAATGATTACAGCTCGCTATTGCATAAAAGTTGCATGCAAGCACTGATAAAAATAAGTTGTTTTTTTTTCCCGTCTTATAAAGGGTATTGTTGCACTATGAAGCGGCAGCCTTCCTTCTGCCGCCGATGGAGAGCAGAGATGAGAAGAAATAAAGAGTCAGCTGGTATGACGACAGGAAGCTAAAGTGCCTTAAGCAAGCTTGGGTCAGACCAGGATGCGAGTGTGAGCAGAGGACGATTAGGGAAGCGAACGCATAAGTGCCAACTTGTGAGGGCAGAGGTAGAGAAGAGAGGCCAAGCATCCCTACAGGCCATGAGGAAGATAAGTGGGAAAAAAAAAAAAAAAAAAGGAGGAAGGTTGGTGAAGCAAAGGATGGAGTGATAGGAAGGCGATGGGCGAAAAAGCGCAGGCGATAGCACTTCAAACGGTGGCTGATTTTCCCCGCCATGTCGATAGCTGCTGGAAATGGCCATTTAATGGGAAGCGTTTCTGGTTGCTGGTGTGTTGCTGTGTCACATTACTGAAGCAGAACCTATAACATCAGCGCTGTCGGATGTTGGAATTAAGTCATTCTCACCATTCACACATGAAGTTTGGTGTGCTGACAACATCAGAGCGGTGATGAAACATCGGAGATATTAAAGGGAGGGAAAAAAGTCATTAGTGGAGATTTGGTTGCAATGGATGCAGCTCCGTTTTCACTAAGGTTTCCTTTCTTCACATGACCACCTCCTGCTTACCTCTGTTGACCTTCACCAGTATAGTGGAAGACTGCTGACTTGACTCTTTTCCATTCGTCGACAACATTCACAAAGAGGACATGTGACAGGAGGTCATTTACTTAACAAGTTGTTTGGATGATGAAAGTTTAGTGGAAGGAAAGAGTAGGATTAAAAAACCAGAGTATTTTACAGCAGGAGTTTTTAAAGTATAGGATTATCTGAAACAAACGTCAATATTACTGCTAATATTTCTGCAAAGTTTTTTTCTGTTTCTGATCTTGTGGGGTTGGTTTTCTTTAGCTACACAAAGCAATAGTTCAGAAATCAATACTTGATTTCTGGTTTTCAATGGGGTTCAGTGCAGTGGTCTCTTACTTTTTTCCAGAGCTGCATGTTCAGTTGGCTGAAAATATGAACTGCTTTCTGCTGTGATTGCAGCTCATTTAGCCTCCTGTGAGAAAAAAGAAAAACTCCAGAGACTTCATCATCCACCTTGAGAGTTTGGTCTCAATATGGCGTCGAAGTCAAAATGGTAGCATAGCGTCGTTAGCGAACAGCAGTTTGGTGGTGGAGCGTCTTCAGCTCCATCCCATGAGAATCCAAACTTTAACCCTTCTTGACCAAACGTGTCGGTGATTAATCGGTTTTACAAGCTAAATTTGAAGTACCATAATTTCACCGCACTTAAAAATTCCAATGGGAAGAGCTTTCATGCCAATATTGAGTTATTACGGTAATTTCACTCCTGCTGTTGCAGGAAAGATGTTTTTCTTTGGTTCCGTCCAATGAATAGCTCTTTTGATAGATGGTAAATTGTGAAAATACCTGCCAGATATTGAAAGTTCCAGTTGTTATGGAGAAATGGGGAAAAATATTTCCTCACAGGACTTATTTTGCTTAAAATAAGCAAAAATATCCAAGAGGAGATTTGAAACTTTGGCCTCAGAGGGTTAAATAATCATGCTCAGATTTCCTCATGCTTTTATTCTCATATTTCTCTGACCAGACTCGCGTCACTCAAAGTAGCGCTGGGTAGAAAAAATACATTTTGTCTTCAGCAAAGGTTTGTTGAAGTTGTCCGCAGTTCATTTTTCTGTTTATTTTCCCCTCAAGTTGCACATGGAGGTCCTGCCGCACATCTTGAAAAGCCCAAAAGTACCAAAGACCTAATGACTTGATTGGTTAATAAACTGTCCTGAGGCTTGATGACCAACAATGCAGATGAGCTGGAGGCCATTTTTAAATCAACCTGAGTTTCCTGATCACCTCAGCGCAGCCACATGATGGTGGACATACATATAATTGGCTGACATAAATAAAAACAAATATATTTTTATGAGGCTGATGTTGTATCAACAAATGTAAATAAACTAAAAGGCTTAAAATATGTCACTGTGTAAACATTTTGTGTAATGTTTCACGTCTTAATTAGGATTTAACTCTACAGTAACGTTCTAAAGCATCGACATGGATGTTTATACTCCCGGTTTCTTTGATCAGATATTTCGGTCTCCATCTTTGCCGCCATTATTTTTTCTGCACTTCAATCAACGTATTTTTACTCTCCTTCAAAGCAAGGTCAACCAAGGAGAAGCGTGATAGATCATTTCATCCAGTCGCATGTTGTTTACAGCGCTCCGTTTTCTCCCTTTGTTGGTTCACAGTTAAAGTTTTAGTAGTGCTGCTGTCAGTAGATGACCTTGGAGAAGGAGGGGAAAAAAGTGACCTCTCTGCTGATGGATGATTGATGAAGATGTGAGCTTATTCAGGGCGACCCACAGTCGGTCGGCTGAAACTTTTTCTCACTGGAAATCTTGAGGGAGAAGTTCAGAGACTTCCTGTCCAGTTTCTGACCCACAGATAAATCCAGTTAAAGTAAAGCACACAGGAGGAGCGGGGGTTGTTTTCTCTGTAGCAGTGACAGCTGAGCAGTGAGACTGGCAGGATCTTTAAAGTAAAGCTGCACTTAATCAGGAGGAGGACAGACCTGTTCGACTTCATTCTGGCCAAATTAGCCTGCAAAGTGAGCGTCGGCTGGGGAGTCGGCCTGCTGACCCAGAACACAGCCGATCAATGTACTTATGCCTAAATTGATGTAACGGTGAGCTCTGTAAGCTTGTGTCAATCAACCAGGAACGTGTCGGTGACGAGTATTTATGTTGCTCATCGGTGGATCTCTCCAAGAAACCGGAGTCGATTCTCAGATTTACTCAGAAACAAGAGTGGAGTTTCACAGCAGCAAAGCGGGAAACATTTTTACTCCCCTGCAGGTTTTCCTCAACCGTTTTCAAGAAACGATGGTGGCGTAGTTTTTCATCTTCACTGCAGAGGCAAAGCAGACATTTCAGGGTAGAAGTACTTCAAACTCTTCACCAGTTTGTATTTTGTATTTTTCAGACACGTGGTGCTATTTCGTAGCACAATCAAGTAATCTAGTTACCTTCAATTGATTTGAAAATGCAGAGCATATCAAACATGTCAATTTGATGCCGTGAAATTGGGCCTCTGTCTCTTTAAGAAGCTCCTCCTCCTGACACTCCACTGCTGTGCTGTGATCGCAGCTCATTTAGCCTCCTGGTCTGATTTTGCGTTTAATCGCATTCTAGACTCGGGAGACATAATCTACATACTGTAAGCATCTCAGTTTAGGAAGAAATGCACTAGAATCATTAAATAAATGCAGATTTATACTTCCAGCATTTAGTTTAATTGTTCTCTCAGTTTAAACTCCTCCACAGTCCACTATTTGAGCTTATTTTTCATTATAAAACAGGAGTAATTGGTGTTTTTGTCTGCAGACGCAACATTTCAACCCATTCACCTGTGATAAATGCGTTTTGCGATGCCTCTATTCAGAGATGATTAGCGTCTTTGGTTCAGAACATTGCTGCTCCACCACCTTCTACAGCTGACCACAATCAGAAACTGTAATCTGTTGTCTCTTTCACATCCTCTCTGAAAATTGATTCAGCAGAAACTTCCCCAACACCCTCATCCATCTCAGCCCTTTCAGAAAGTTATTTACCACTGATGGGTCTTTAACTCAGAATGTACGACTGGCTGGAGCAATATCCTCTAATGCATGGCTGTTTTTGACTGAAAGTGTAAAGTTTTACACTGTGAAGTTCACACAAGCACGTGGAATAAGGTGTGTCTCTGTTTAGGCGGCTGAGATTTTCCATGTTTTCTTTCTAAAATGAAGATTGAAAGCCTTTTGAACAGCTGATGCATGATGGGCAGCATTAAAGAGCAAAGTCAGTCCAAAAATGATTCCTTTGTACAGCGAAAGCGTGAAACATGCACACATGGAGCTCTGCAAATCTGTAACGATAGCAAAGAGTCCTGCAGCAGATGGTGTGACTCCAACAGGGTCCTAATCTCAAAATCAAGTGGCAGATCCAACTGAGTGTCTAAATCTGTTGAAACACGGATTCTGCAGTTACACATAAAGAATCTGGGTTATTTTCAAATTTTTAAAAAATGTTTTGTGTATTCTTATTTTGTTATTTTAGAGATGATACCTTAAGCTTTCTGCATTGTGGTGGAGATTTACAAATCCCATGAAACGACCCTTCCAAAGGAAGTGTGGACATTTCTGTTGGTATGAGTCAGAAGTTTGAGAAATGTTGGCTAAATATGGCGACCACAAACCTGTCACGCTGAGTAATCGTAGGTTTCAGTGTGCAAAAAAAAAAAAAAAAAAATTTAAAGGGCATATTTATATCGTTTTCAGTGCCAGAAATGCTACAAATCGTGACTGTGCCAACATAAATAATTAACATCTGACAGTTGCTGTTTTTCAAAGCAGATGAGACATTTTAGTCAACATTTATCTGATGTTATGAGCAGTTTTGGAGGCACAACTTTGATACCAAATGTTCACCAACATATATGAATTGGTGGAGGATTATGAACCAATTTAATCTTTTGCTTCCAGGAACAGAACGAAATACTTAAACTAACTGGGAGCTTGAGGTTTTGGAGGTGGACCTTATTTTAAATAAAGTTAAAATACTTCATGGTTTATGCTCTTTATTTAGGCTTCTATCAGCACAAAATGTGTGCTGGCATCCATAATCTCCTGATCAAATTAAAGCAGTAACAGCTTTCTCTTCACACACCTGCTGTGCTTTTATCAGTGACATTTAGGTGCAGCTCCGTTTTTCTCTTGTGTCAGAGCCACATGAATGACATATTTCACTTCTCCAACCATTTGAGGAGTCTTTTCTTGAAGCAACTTTGTAGAGGAAAATTCCTTGAGGGTAGTGCGAGAGTGATGTGTAGAAAAGACTTTGCAGTTCAGTTCACCGCTGCTGTGCTGGCCTACAACTACTTTGGTGACAGTTGTTGGGATCTATCAGTGATTTTATCAGCAGCAGGTTTTTCCTCGGTAGGGTGCCGATTTGTCTAGTCTGACATTTATCACAACTTCCAGCTCACTTGACAAATAACTCCTCATCATGTGAAACTCATATTTGAGCTGCAGGTGATGCAATTACTACTTTCATCTTGGATAAGTTTTGTGTGGCTCGCAGAAAAGTTATGGCCAAGTCTCGACTTTGGCAGCTTTCCACTGCTATACTGCTTTATTTATTTATACACACACACACACACACACACACACATATATATATAGCTCAATAGATAAGGCATCCACACACACACACACACACACATATATATATAGCTCAATAGATAAGGCATCAGTATATCACCCGAGAGGGCGGGGTTCGAATCCAGTCTGGGTCCTTAGGCAAGACCCTTCAAGCTACTGCCTACCTCATACCATGAGAGATACTAAGTTGCAAGCCAAACAAGGTCTGCGTCAGGTGTTGGGGAACCAGAGCACCGTGATGACAAATGGGCTACTGGAACAAGACGGAAATGGGCGAGAGATGAAAATGTGGATCTGTTGGAATGCTACTACTCAAGTAACCCTAGTCAGAGAGGTTACATGCAAAGACTGGGGAAGGAATGGTTACTTCGACAGTCAACACTAAGTGCTAAACAACTAGTAGCTCAGTGTTCCAACATCCGCAAACGGCAACTGCTATCACAACTTGAGATTGAGGAGATACAACACAAATGCTACGGCAAAAGGGGAGGAACCCGGATGTCAGGAACTGTGGGGACTTAACTACAAGTCCCCCACCCAGTGAGGGTGGGGACTTGTAGCCCCAGTGAGCGAATCAGAGCTGAACGAGACAGCTGCTGACCTGAGAGAGAGAATCATGACCCGAATGACAACCAGGCCTCCCCGGCGCCAATTACAACGGCTGAGTGATCCTTCAGCATCAGTGATCCTTGAGATGCTTGGCTATAAGAGCAACCATGAGACCCAATACCCACCATGGAAAAGACGGTTAGAGGCTAAAATCAAGGTAACAAGGAGGGAAGTGAGCCAACTGTCAGAGCTCCACAAGGGTACAATGAAAAGACAAGTACCCAGAAAGTACAGGCAGATGCCCATACCTGAAGCACTCGAAACTGCCAAACAGAGGCTCCAAGCCTTGGCCAGCCGCCTAAAGAGATACACAAGGGAGAATGAATCCAGAAGGATTAACCGGCTCTTCTCCACTCAACCAGCTAAGGTGTACTCTCAATGGCAGGGTAATAACAACAGAGCAGACCCACCAAGGCTGGAGACTGAACAATACTGGAAAGGCATATGGGAAAGGGAGGCGTCCCAACAACAGCAATGCACAGTGGTTGATCTCTACGAGAGGACCATAGCAACCTCCCCTGAGCAAGCCCCCGGTAACCATCACTGTGACAGATGTCCAAGAAAGAGGCTCAGGTATGAAAAACTGGACAGCAGCAGGGCCTGACATGATCCATGCCTACTGGCTAAAGAAACTCACTGCCCTCCATGAGCGACTGGCAGGCCAAATGAACCAGCTGCTACAAAGTGGGACTCACCCTGAATGGTTAACTGAAGGGCAGACAATCCTAATCCAGAAGGATCCATCAAAGGGTCCAGTCCCACCCAACTACCGACCAATAACCTGCCTCTCCACAACCTGGAAGCTCATGTCAGGCATCATAGCGGCCAAGATAAGCAAACACATGGATAAGCACATGAGCATGGCACAGAAAGGTATCAGTGTAAATAGCAGAGGAGCCAAACACCAACTCCTCGTAGACCGCACAGTTGCCCGAGACTGCAAAACCCGACACACCAACCTGTGCATGGCTTGGATTGATTACAAGAAAGCCTATGACTCAATGCCGCATACTTGGATCATTGAATGCTTAGAGATGTATAACATCAACAGGACTCTGAGAGCCTTCATTGCAAACTCAATGAGGCTGTGGAAAACCACCCTTGAAGCCAACTGCAAACCACTTGCACAAGTGTCCATCAAATGTGGCATATACCAAGGAGATGCTCTGTCCCCGCTACTGTTCTGCATAGGCCTGAACCCCCTCGGCCAAATTATCAACAAGACTGGCTACGGATACCGACTCAAAAATGGGGCCAACATCAGTCACCTTCTCTACATGGATGACATCAAGCTGTACGCCAAGAGTGAGCGAGACATCGACTCACTGATCCACACCACCAGGATCTACAGCATGGACATTGGGATGTCATTCGACTAGAGAAGTGTGGTCGGCTGATTACAAAGAGGGGGAAAGGTCATCCGCACAGAAGGGGTCTCACTCCCAGAAGGAACAATAGCAGACATAGAGGACAGTTACAAGTACCTAGGTATACCACAAGCAAATGGCAACCTCGATGAGGCCACAAGGAAAGGAGCCACAGCTAAATACCTCCAACGAATAAGGCAAGTCCTGAGAAGCCAGCTCAATGGCAAGAACAAAAATCCGTGCGATAAACAGCTATGCCCTGCCAGTAATCAGATACCCTGCTGGAATAATTAGCTGGCCAAAGGAGGAGATAAAAGCCACAGATATTAAGACTAGAAAGCTACTAACAATGCATGGAGGGTTCCATCCCAAATCCAGCACCCTGAGACTGTACACGAGCCGCAAGGAAGGAGGCAGAGGACTAGTGAGTGTGAGAACCACTGTCCAGGACGAAACAACTAAAAACAACAGGGACAGGAGGGTGAAGTGCCAGAGATACCATCATGGGAGGACAAGCCCCTACATGGGATGTACCACCAGCAAATAACCGAAGTGGCTGATATCAGTAAATCCTACCAATGGCTGGAAAAAGCTGGGCTCAAGGACAGCACAGAGGCCCTCATCATGGCCGCCCAGGAACAGGCCCTAAACACCAGAGCAATAGAGGCCCAGATCTACCACACCAGACAAGACCCAAGGTGTAGGTTGTGTAAGGAGGCTCCTGAGACAGTCCAGCACATAACAGCAGGGTGCAAGATACTGGCAGGGAAAGCGTACATGGAACGACATAACCAAGTGGCAGTCATAGTGTACAGAAACATCTGTGCAGAATATGGACTGGAAACCCCGAGATCAAAGTGGGAAACACCCCTCAAAGGTGGTGGAGAATGCCAGAGCTAAGATCCTGTGGGACTTCCAGATCCAGACAGACAGAATGGTAATGGCGAACCAACCAGACATTGTCATAGTGGATAAACAACAGAGGAAAGCTGTTAGGTAGATGTAGCAATACCAAGCGATTGCAACATCAGAAAAAAAGGAGCACGAGAAACTGGAGAAATACCAGGGCCTCAGGGAGGAACTGGAGAGGGCCTGGAAGGTGAAGACCACAGTGGTGCCTGTGGTCATCGGGGCCCTCGGGGCAGTCACCCCCAAACTGGAGCAGTGGCTACAACAGATCCCAGGAACAACATCAGACATCTCAGTCCAGAAATATGCAGTCCTTGGCACAGCCAAGATACTGCGCAGGACCCTCAAGCTCCCAGGCCTCTGGTAGAGGACCCGAGCTCAGAGGATAAGAACCACCCGCGGTGGGTGAGAAGGGAATTATTATTATTTTTTTTTTTTCATATATATTTATATGTTTGTCAACTTTAGAAAAGAAAAACTGCCTCCCGGCATACTGTGGGAACAACCATCTTATCTTAAATTTAGACAAAAGAAGATGATTGTAGAGTTTAAGACTCTATTTCCATCACTTGAGAAGAAGTGGAGCTGGTGAAGGAGTGTAAATACATGGTATATGTACTATAAATAATTTGGTGTTTTCCCTGTACTACAGTCTGCTGGAGGCGTAACAGTGAAGCATCAACAAGTAGGGACAAAGCAGACTGAAGTACTTGAAAAAGCCCTTCAGTGTTTGCAGAGAGATGCTTCTGATATTCTGTAAAAAGGCGATGAAGAAATCTGGTTCTGTTCTACAGAACATTCTTTTCAAAATTAAAAACATTATGGACAAACGTGAGCATCTTCTTCATGAGACGACGTCTTCAGTCAGAGGCTCCTTCAGGCCCGCTGTAAGACAGACTGCTACAGGAAACCCTTTCCATCCGCAGCCATTACCATCTGCTTCGACTCTAAGGAATCTTGGATAATGCGTTGTATTTAATCAAAAACATATTTTTGAATTGAACTAAAACATGTAATGTGTATAGAAAATAGCAATCCCAGACATAACTGAAAAGATAAAGTGATAAAAATCGCAGCACATTCACTGTCAGCAGCATATAATAACCCACACTTTACGTGATTTCAGAAAACACATTTTTGCTTCACAAAAATGAGGATTGGACCAGAAACGCCCCACGTTCAGACATGCATCTCACAGAAGCCTGGATTACTGGGACACACACCCACAGTCACACACTCACCCGGCTGTGCTGCCAGGGGTAAATGATGGGCAGGATTGAGTCGAAGGGTAGACCTCCTCCCCGCTATTTGTCTCAATAGAGAAATAATGAGAGACGAGGACACACTCACACAGTGCGCAACAGCCACACAACACCGCCTTGTAATTTTGCTCTTGGAACCATTTTCATGTCATTGTGCTTTTATTCATTTCCCTTGCATTAGTAATAGTGTCACCAAATGATTTCCCAGTTACTGCTGGCAGAGCGCCGTACCAGTCATGAGCTGAAGCAATGAGGTAGGAACGAAACATGCATGGCCTCATTTGTCGGTAAGGCTTTATGTCTGAAACCTCGACAGAGTCAGAAATCAAATTGAGTTCACTTCAGGGACCTGCTATTAGGTGCATAATCAACAAATACAAGCTGAATCTGTCCAAATGTGGGTTGTTGAATGCATTATGTGGTCAAATGTACAAATGGAAATAGAAATAAACACGAATGAGCTATTAGCGTTGCTTATGGGCGCAGTGCAAATGTCCATGCACAGAAATTTAATGTGCTGTTACGAAAAAAAACTGCTAAATGTCAAAATACGGATTTCAGAGGTGGAAAATAGAAAGGCTTCAAATTGGATTTAGTTTGCTCTCCCCAAAATATGCCTTGGCATTAGTTCAGTGGTGGAAAAGCAGGGATGCGTTAATAAGAGAGAACGACAAATTTACACCCGCCTAATTACTGGAAAATAACAAATCAATGCAGAACTATGATGGGTTTTTTTGGGCAGTGTTTCTGTAATAGGTGCTGGAATATATAGTTTTTCTGCTTAGATTAAACACGTATGAATGCACATCCACACACTCCAGTACATTCTCACAACAATACCAGTAACTTTAATATAACGCTACAAGATGTTAGCCCCAAGACTGCTAGCTTAATGCTAACATCTGTGCTGAAGATTAGCATTAGCTCCACAGCTGACTCCATATTTAAAAACTCAAGGTGTGATGCTATTTGGGTCAAAACAGTGTCACCGGTCCAGTTTGCAGAAAGCTTCAGTAGAGATTGAAAGAAACATGTTTTCATTCTAAACGCTGCAAACGCTGCAAACGCTGCATGCGTTCAGGTTTTCTCTGTTCAGGCCGTCGGACCAGAAATGAAACATTTTTGTTTTGTGTTGTAACCTGCAAGAACAGGTGTTTACCAAACTATTACATCAAGATATTTTTTTTTTGCAGATTAGACTTGTATTGGACTGAAAACTAGGTTCAGGATTTGAAGTTGAAGATTTTATGAAATCTGAGTGCAGAAACAGTTGGAGATCCGTGTCTGCTTCAGGCCAAGTGTGAGATGTTCACAGTGCAGCAGACCCCCCAACTATTTCTATCTCAGCATTCAATTCGCTTTGGAATGCAACTCCAAATTACTTTCTTTCTTTTTTTTTTTTGTAAATGACATCTTGAATTTTTCAAAAGTAAATGCAGCTGGGAAACTGAAATACCAAAGATCACAATTCATTTTCCGTGGTGTTCGTTGCATGTAGACTAATTGTTAGCTTCAGCTGTCGTGATCAGATGGTTTCTGCTGTGTTTTAATGAGTATTAATGAATATTTAGTGATGCCGAACTACGTAAATGTGTTTTCAGATCCCAGATTTTAGCTGTTTGTGGTTGATTGTGGTGACTCACTTCCTAATATCAGGGCTCCACTGTATAGGCTTTAAAGTAAAATATCACAATTACTTTTCACCACTGTTTTTGCTCAAAGATGTCCAGCTGACCAGCAGTAGGCAGCAGGATATAGGATAGGGACTTTGCTACTTTACTCTGTTCTCCAGTTAGTCAGGAAAGAGCTGCTGACAACTGGAACAACCTTCATCTAAAAATGTTGGAAAAAATCGCAGCCAAAGTTCAATCTTAGAAAATCCTTCAGAATGCCTTAAGACAAAAACGTTCTACATAAATCCTGTACATCTGGAAACACTCTGAATCTTTAACCTCTGCATACTTCTGAGTTTTAGCAGATTGATATTAAAATCAAGCTGTGATTTTATTTACATTAGTCTAAAAATGTCTGTTCCAACTTGAAGCATGTTTAAGTGGCTGCATGCAGGAGTGGGTTTGTCGGTGCCAGAGTCGGCCCTTTGTCTCGGCTTACTGGCGCGTCTGAGTTGGCGTGGCCGCCGTTCACCTCTGCTCCACTTGCTGACGAGGCTTCCAGAAAAACTGCTAACTTCTGTAGTAGCTGCTGCCAGCTCTCCCAACGAGCTGCAGGCGCCGTTCAGGGAGGAGACGCAGGAGTCCAAATCAAAGATCATTAAAGACCTAAATGTGAAAAACTAATTACCGACTCGCAAGTCGGATACAATCACAGCGCTATAAAAATATTCCCATAAATAATGCATGATGTTCTGTGAGAAAACCCAGACAGTTATAGTACACACTGTGCAGAGGAGGCGACTCTTAGTCATCGGGTGTTCTGCGCTCCGGTTTCTCTGAAAGTCGGCAGTTTTAGCTTTAAAGCCGTCTTCCTGAGCCATATTTGGGGAGGATGGATTAAATATGGTGCGCTCGTTGAGTCAACATTTCCATTTGGGTTTTTAAATAGGATTTCTTTGCTCAATATTCATTGGTACAGAAACGCAGATGAATCACCCTCTCACTACGGAGAGCAGGCCTGAGCACAGGGAGCCCTTCAGACGTGATGCATTACTTTGACAGAGTGGTATTGAGAGTTAAGCCATTATGGTGATGGTAAATGGAAACATGCTGAATTGAACTTTGTACTAGTTTTACCCTGAATGTGGTGAAGACTCATAATTTACCTTGGAACGGAAAATTGGATTTTATCTATTTCTGCTTTATCTGTCTTCTAAAGTAGCTGTAAGGTAATAACATGTGGTGTCGATTTTTAATCTTTTTGTGATGGAGCAGCGGGATACAAACCAGCCTCTCCAATGTGTTAATACCTATTGAGGCTTTTCACATTTCATCACCTTACAACCACAAACTGCGGCTCGTTTTATAGGAGTTTTGTCTGATAGGCCGTCACAAAGTATTGCAGAGCTGTGCAGAAATATCATGGTGGTTTGTTGGAGAGCAACCGGCATCATAACGATCAGGGAGAAGCAGAGTTAGTTTATAAAATAACATTTCAAGCTTTATATGTTTCACACGTTTTCTATTATACAAATGCAATCTCATCAAGATGGTGTCCTCCACCTAAACTGACCAGGATCTCCATGGTAACTCTGGAGGAGCTGCAGAGAACCTCGTGTTTTTGTGGAAACCTTTGAGAAAGATTTAAGAAGTACAATTTGGAGTTGGAGGAAAAATGGCCACGTTGTGCTGTGAACCATAATTCTGCTTAACGGTCTCAACGTCTCATCCCCGTGGTAAAGCATGGGGAAGGCAGCATCATGATGTGGGGTGGCTGCAGAAGACATTAGCAGAAGAAATGTGTCAGATCACGTGTGTCAAACTCAAGATCCCTTGAATCAAATCTGATTTGCTGTAATCACTTATGTCATAAATAATCAATTAATTAACTTGAAAGAGAAAACTTTTGACATTTTAAAAGTTTAGCAGGGACATAAATAAACATTTCTGTAACTGCGGCAGAATTGGCAAATGTGCTTTCTGCCCTCTGTTCCCTGGACAATATCACGCTAAAAACAAATTAAGGTTAAACAAAAACGAGGCCAAAATGACTCACCTGCACAAATTTGTGCTAAAATTACAAATTAAATTGAGTCAAATCAGTTTTATTAATATAATACTTAATTACTTGATGTGAAAAGATACTAAATATTGTTTAACTTTAAGAAGTACTCGTCGAATCCAGAGAAAACTTCGTTAATAGGAAGTTTAATCACTTGAAGTGACCCAAAACAAAAATGAGTTTGACATCCCTGGATTAGATCAAAGCGTCTTCATGTCAGGATGAATCAGTTCAGATTAAATATGTTGACGTTTCATTTGAACGTTTTGGATACTTTGACGATGCACTCGATGCACAGCGAGCTGATTGTTGCTCAGAATAACGCTCCTCGCGCCGCTTCATGATTAATGATTGCAGGTTTGTATTTATTGCAGCTGTTTGTGTGCAGACCGACATGTTCACTTCAGCCGCTGCCACGGAAATTATGTTGAACAGATCAACAGGAATCGCTGGCCTGAGTCAAAGAGGAGCAACAGAACCTCCTTCAGAAAGGACTTTGATCTGAACCTCATCGCTTTAATCTGAAGTAGCAGGTGGAAAAATTAGTCAGATTTCATGTTAGATCAAATTAAACTAATAGCAGTTTGAAGTCAGACCTCAAACTAAGTCTTACCGCCTTTTTCATGTTTGTTTTTTTGTAGATTTTTTGGCCTAAAGCTCCTTATCTCAGATTCAGAGTTGGCCTAATCCTTATAATTAACAGGCTCTGTAATGTCTCTGAAAATGCAATCAGCTCGAAATTAAAATATTTTCAGTTTCTAAAGTATCGTGGATTATTGAATAGGATTTGCACAACATTCCTGGGTTTTCTGTGAAGTTTAACTCCACATTATACTCAAGGGAAAAGCTACTTAAAATGCCATTGGCTTCTGTTTTTAAAGCGTCCAATCCAGGAGCCCCGTTCATTTTTCTTGGCACTGATTGGCTAAACACTTCAGTAGTAGGAAGTGTTTGCTGCTGTCAAAGCGCCAAAACTCTGCTGTTCATTATAAAATATATAAAGATATTTTTAGAGTGTAAGCTATTAACCAGTTACATGTGTTTCAGATGGAGACTAAAGTATTGTAGTATTTTCTGTCACCAACTCTGAGAAATGAAAACTCCTCTACAATAATTCTCAAAGTTTTTGGAAAGGCATAACAAATATATTCCAACTTTAATGAATTTCACATTCTGCTTGCATCCCAAGGAGTTACATGATCTGCCGGTTTTGTAAAATATGAGTTTGATGTTTTACTCAAATGATTTCTATTCCAAAGGATAAAAAGATGTTGGCATTTCCCAGCTTTATTTTTTTTTATCCTGCTGTCTAAATGTTGTCTGACCAACGTTTTGATTCTTACATTTGTGCGAATGAATGTTTGACCATCAGCCTCTTCGTGTGTCCGTCCTGCCTCCGTCTGTCTTTCCCTCCAGCTGTCCGTCTTTGTCCATCTGTCTGTCTGTCTGTCTGTCTGTCTGTCTGTCTGTCTGTCTGTCTAACCCATTGCTGCGTCCTTCTGTTTGTCCATCAGCCTTGTGTCGACTGTCGGTCAGGGTTTTTTTTTTTAAGTGTGATCTCTGTTGAAAAATGTGCTGGAGTGAATTTTTCTTTGCATATTTTGGAAAATTATTAAAGAGTGGACTTGAGGCTTTCAGAGTCTGAAAAACTAAGGAATTTCTGACATAATAATCTAGAAATTTAGGCAGTTTTTTTCAATGAATATTAATTCAGGTGGATATAAAATCACGAATAAAGAGGAAAAACCTGAGAAGTACAAATGCGATCTGTCTGGCGGGTCACAAATTACCGTTTCAGACAATCCTTTTAGCAGAAACATGTTTTATTTTACCCGGTCGCCATCTTGGATTTTTTTCTGAGATTCTTACAAAATACCATTTTATTTTATTTGAGTAAAAATAGCAAATAAAAATATCTCGTAAGAGATAATAACTCTCACGTGGCTCAGAAACTTTCTTTTGTTCCATTTAATGTTTTTACACTAAATGGAACATACATATTACATATTATGCATTATAAAATCCTTCACTGGGTATAAAGAGCCAAAAAAAGCTGAGTATTCTAATGTAAATGTGTCTTTTGCTTAACCTTCACATTTATGGCTGAATTTCTAAGTCAATTCTTAGAAATTCTTAGTCACTTTCTAAGAACTGACTCTAAAATTTATGTTCTGTTCATGATTAAGATTTATAAATCGGGTCTCCTGCTGTAAATCGTATCTTTGCCAGAAACGGGGCTGGAGATAAAAGTGCAGGATTTGTTTTTTTTTTTCTTCCCTCTCTTTGTCAGAAATGTCCGGCAAGTTGAGCACCATGATCAGCGCCGGCTTCAGCACCCTGGACAGCACCGGCTCACGCCGAGCAGCAGAGAAAAAAAACAGTCTGTTTTTATCAGGGAGGTCGAGTGGAAAACTGTCTGCATGTTTTCTAGCTTAAAATCACTTTTCTATCCACTAAAAATACATTTCAGAAACCAATAAGTGGTAATGTTTATCTGCACAGAGTTTAGATAAATTCGGAGACAAGCTGTACGAAATGTCAGCCTGGAAAGAGGTTTTTCTGCCTCCCCACCGTCACCATACTGTCTTATTTACGGTGGAAAATTTTCTGCCCACTGCTGAAAATTGTTCTGTCATGGAGGTGTGATAGGAGTTATTACCGGAAAGATCTCCGATCAGATTTTTTTTTTTTTTTATTGCGCCGAGATTGCGAGGAGGGAAAAAAAAGCCTCATGGCAAATGTCAAACACTGTTTCCAGATTTAATTTGTGGAGCAGCCATGAAATGCCCATGCACAAACCTGTTATCTTTTCACCGTGGGCAGATGTTACGCGCCGGTTGAGGGGGTGATATTCCTCAGAAAAATTAAATATGCAGACCTCTGCTGCTTTTCATTTATCCTTTCTGGCTGTTTTTAAGTGCAGCTCAGAGCGACGTAGACGAATGGAAACAGATGTCTCTTTAGGTGTGACAGACGTTTAATAGGAATGTTGAGGAAGAAGAAAAGATGCATTTATGAGGACAATAAAGTGAAGGTCACAGTCAGAGCTGACTGGCTTGCGTCAAAATAAGAAAAGGAAGAAACTTTAGGACATATTTAAGAAATAAGTTCTGGTCCATGAACATCACAGACTTGTTATGGTCACATTCTGTGGGGTTTTCAACAAATAATTAACGTATTTATTGTTTTTGCCTTTCAAAACAGAATCACGCAAATAAAACCATCTAATTTGTTTAAATCTGTTTTGTTAGGTTGGAAACTTTTTGCTTTACATTTTTCACCAACATTCAATCCTTTTTTTGTAAAAGTTTTGTTTTAAAACCTGAAAAGTAAAATAAAGTGATGGATTTAAAATATATATATAACACAGTTCTGTACTGTAAGTATTTGTCAATCTAATTTTCAAAAGATTGTGTGACATTTGCAGCTCCAGATGAGTTTCATTTATCTCGACTGAAAGCAAAAATGGCTCTTTGGATTGTTACAGTTGCAGACCAGAACAATAACTTTTAATTGTGTCCCAAGAACAGAAAAACCTTCTCCATCCTTCTGCCAGTCCTGAAAATGACAAACTGGAAAATCAAACTCCTGTGACTCAGCAAGGATAAAGAGCAAAAGAAAATATTTGTCTATATTCTTTGTATTTTGAAGCTTCAGCTTCTGCCTTAAATTAGGGTTGAATTTCATTTCCCCAACATTTATTTCACTGACGCTGATTAAACCTGAAGCCAGGAAAACTCATCACATCCCAGTTATTCTCGCTCCGCTGGCACATGTTAAAATCCAACACTTGATTCTTCTGCATGTGTCAACTTGTGTAAATAAAGATATGCTTTCCTTCTGAAGTTTGTCGCCCTCGTGACATAAACGCCGCTTGCTTCCAGCAGCACTTCTCCCGCGCCCCATTTGTTGCACCAAATACCAGCGGGGCAGGAAATGAGCCACGAGTGGAGCCCCGCGGCTTCCTGCCATAACTCCACCTTTGTTGTGACTGGTCAAATGCTGCCTTTCAGGGTGGAGATGTTGAGAGCTTGTTTCTTAAGTCTTCCCCCTGAAACATGATGCACATCAGTTCACAGGAACACATTTTCTACTTCAGTTGTGGTGGAACATTTTGTTTCTCGCTGTTTGACATTTTGTTTTTTCTCTGTGTGTCATTCAAGGTTTTGCATTTTCTTTTTTTTAAATAAAGCTTTTAGAAAGTCTGAGGTGCCTTCTTCCTTAGCAAAAACATTTTTTCAGTTTGCTAAGGATTTTGCCTCCACTCTTCCCACTATTGTTGTTTTTCTATTTGAAATTAGATGATTTTTTTTGTGAGATTTCCGATCTGAACAGTTTGGTGCAGAGGTTAAAATCCTTGACGTGGTTTTGATGGGTTTGATTCTTGGTCTATGACAATTTTCTGAATATTCTTTCTATTTCCTGTACAAATACAGCCTAGAAACTCTTTAAAGAAAAAAGTCCAGATCCACAAAACAGAAAAAGTCCAGATAGAGAAGAATATCATGGCTGAAGATCCGTCCATCTAGGACTTATAAATCTCTAAAGTCAGGAAGAGGGCAGCTAACATCCCTGCAGACCCCACACATTCTGGACACAAACAGAATGTTTTCATTATCGCCTTTCAGGGAATATATTTACATCACTTTGCTGCAAAAGCCAGATGACACAGAGACAGTTTCCTCCCCCAGAATGTCTCTGATCAACACCTCACTGCCAGAATCGTCAACTATTCGTCTGTGGAACAAAATAACCGTTATCGCAACACCAAAACTTACGAGAAACAGCTGCATATGTTTGAAATTTTCCTTTTTATTCTTTATACTTTAAAATCCATACAGCGAGAGCGCTTGAAACCATAATCGATTGCACACAGTGTTGGCCAGAAAAGCTGATTCTGATGCTTCTTGTCTCTGTGTGCATTTGCAGCTGAGTTATGTTTGTGTGTCGACTCCTCAGGCAGTTTGCAGGTCGTTGTTGTTTACGCGTCCCGGTCAGGAGGTTTAAGGCATGGCTGATGGAGATGGGTACACAGAGGACGAGACGAGAGAGAAGAAGAATGACCTGACAGATCCTCTATTCAACTCTTAGTAACACATGCAGTGTGCAGAAATAGAAGAATGTTTTTATTATCACATTTCAGGGAATATATTTACATTTAACTGAGATCACTGTAGATGTTTGTTAGCCGTCTGTCTGCACTGTGGTAGAAATGTAAAGTTTGGATTTATGAGTTTAAGGAGTGTGCAGAAAAAAATGTTTTATTCAAACTTAGCTACAGATGTGTGTCTATTTTTAATTGTGCATATTTAGCTGCCTTATAGTAGAGAGAATGAAGGATCAGGAGCAGCTCTGGTTATTTTCGTCTTGGCTGTGGTGAATGTGGGCCTGAAGGCAGCAGCGCGTGATCTGCTAGCTGATCATTTTCTCTGCCTTCTCAGCTGTCTATTTTCTCCAAAGAGGTCCAAAGTACTCTTGAAGTTTCAGCTTGGTCACTGCAGGTGAAATGTGCAAAATGATACGGAGCTGAAGATCTGAGTGAGATTAATTCGGATGTCGTCTCTGGGCGTTTTACAAGACAAACTAATTCACCAGTGATTACAATAATTGTATGCTAGGCCAATCGAACCATGTAGTCAGTTACAAACCCAATTACATGCAGGCCAATTTAATCTAAATTATAACAATCAGGTTAGTTGAACTCAGATGTCAAAAAGTTATTCTACAGGTGAGGAAAACCTTCTCCAGAGTCGGTCTCAGTATGAACAGCCGTCTGGGTGAACTGGCCGGCTCTTAAAATCACAAAAAGTGATGCAGAGTAAAAAGTAGTGCCGCACCAAGAGCACCTTCTGCTGGAAAAAACAGATGAGCAACACTGACGTCGATGCCTTCATCCAGGACAGGAACATGGCTTAAGACAGCACGGGTAAAGCGGTACTTTCTAAAGAAAGGAAAACAAAGCTGAAGAGAGAATGACTGGATCAGGGGTACTTTCCGTAGAGGAAAGCATCAGCGCACAGGTAAGAGAGGCAATATCTTCCTCAGTTACTTAGACCTGAAAGTAGCGCAGCTAGCCACTGAGTCCCTGGGCTAGGCGTACTTTCTGTAGAAAGAAAAATGGCAGCAGTAATCACATCCAAGACTGGCAGCCAACTAATCACATAACCGTTGGATCAGCAACGTTTTCTATTGATGAAAATGAAAGCATAGGCAGTTAACAGCAGGATTAGCTCCAATAATGTCCAGAAAATAGACACGGCCACAACCAGAATCACTGGATCCGAGAGTACTTTCTTCAGAACCAACAATAAATACAGAAAGTTTTGTTTCGAGTCCAAGATATAAGTCTAAGAAAGGGGCATCTTAATAAGAAACGACTTTCTATACAAGCAAACAGTGAATAAACAATGAGGGAACTGCAGCAGTTCCTCCTGTTGATGGCCGCTTGCAGCAGAGAGACAAACACAAAAGCACCAGGTGTACTTTCAATGGAAAGACAAAGAGAAAGAAGCAACAAAAGCAGTAAAAATGTGCAAAATAGCCATAAACGGTTTAGAAGCTACATTGAGTCTAGAAATAAGACTTTGTCTCTAAAGGTTCCTGTGATTTGTGAAGGATGACCCTGTACAGCAGATACTCTTGTTCAAACCTGTTCCTGGGATACTTTATTGAATTTTAAAGATCCCTGAGTCGTCTGGTTTTTTTTTTTTTTTTTGTCTTGTTGAACATCGACAGGATGCAGCACAAAGCGTGACCCGGGTCTCAACTCTGAGCTGAAGCTCATGTTCTGCCGGTTCTGTCTCAGTAAATAAGAGTTGAAACTAGAGGACGAGGGCGGGGCTCGAAATGTTCAACTTGTATTCAAATCGATTCTCTGGAAGCAAACCGAGGTGATGCAGGACTCTGGAAATGAATGTGATTTGGCATCACCAAGCGTAAATTACAGTCTAAACTTAATCTGGTCTGTGAAACTACCGCTCTGTTTTTATTGAGTAAACAAGATATGTTCTGTCTTCAGGCTGACATTTTGCCATTTCAGAACCTGTAAAATATTAATCGTATATGAATGAGATGTCTGGGGTAGCAACCCCGTCATCATGCTGGGTTTTTTTTTCCCTCTGTCAGGTGTTTGGAAAGTGACATCCAATTCCTGTGCTGACAGATTGTTGGCTAGACCAGAAAATATAAACAAGTGGCATTTTCCCCCCATGAGATGAACATGCTGCATTTAAATATCGAGATGTAAATCCAGCAGCCATGAGGAAAAGTTGAGAAGAAATTCTGTTTCTATAGTAGCTCAGTACTGTCCATTTAGTAAGGGTCCTTACTGGGAACCATTGAGATTTTTATTCTCTTGCTTTTCTGAACTTATTCTGGGTTTTTAATGGGGTTAAAATCTGGAGAGTTTCTTCACCCTGAAACACTTGATTATGACCTTTTCTGTGTTACACTCGGCTCCGGCGTGCAGGGAAAACACCAGATTGCTGCAGGATTGTTGGGGGAAAGTTTCTCTTTTATCCTTTTCACTAATGTATTGCAGAGTTTTTAGCTAAAACTGACCATGAGCCTTGGATCAGAGACGACCCCGAACCTGAAGTGTATCCAGATGCTTCGCTGTCAGCCTGACACAGGACTCATGCTAGCAGTCAACGTTTCATTTTTGGACAGTTCTTTTTGACAGATGCCCAAAATAGTCAGAGGACTGCTTCATTCAGTTCTCTGCTTTCTAAACCTGGTACTTTCTGTCAGTCTGTCCTCCATGCTTACTGGTTTCTGTGGGAAAAGGAGACGTTTCTGCTACTCCAAGCAAAAAGAAGCAACACCATAAACCATCACACTAATGGCTCTTTTGCACCACCACTAGCAACAATTCGGGTTGTTGGTGCGTCTCTTGAAAATGAATCGTTCTTGGGAATCCACCCTCTGGAACATGTGTCAAACTCGAGGTCCGTGGGCCAAATCCAGCCCACTGTAGGTTTTTATGTGGCCCTCTAGATTCTAGACTAACAGCAAGTATGCTTAAATGTAACGTTATTAATCAAATACATGTATTTTTTTATCTGTTTACTACCAAATTACATTAATCAGTTCCTACAGATTCTTAAGAATTATAGTGGAAATTAATGCAAAAATCAACAAATGCCGGCATAAATTTACACTAATAATTGGTGGTTTATTGCAGATTGTTATTAAAAATGGTCAAAAACTTTACTTGTACTGAACAGCTGCCTCAGCCTTAACTGATGTCAGATTATAGTCCATGACCTGTACAGCGAGTAATAAAAATTTTTATTTAAATAAGCATAAATATTGGAACTATTTCCAAATTAGTAGAACAAACGCTTTGATTTTTATTGCAAAAAATCACAAAAAGAATCACAAAATCCTGGAGGGACTGAAAAGACGATCAATATAATTTAATTTTAAGAATTAATTGATACTTTAACAGTTTGATTACCTTTATATTGTGCATTCTCATTTGGTTTTCTATCAGGACTTATTAATCGCTCCACAGAAGTTAAAACCTGAACGTAAAGCAAAGAATTTTGACGTGCCCTAAATTTTTACTCTGAACCCAACCAGTTAATAGTGAAAAACCGTTTCCAGTTCCTGCAGATCTTCATGATTGTATTAATTATGTTGATTGTACTAGCAGAAACATTAACACCTGTAAACCGCTTCAACGCAAACCAATGACTTCAGTAGGTTTACTTGGAGGTAACCATGGCAACAGGACTAAATAGATCCTGTTTTAATCTTGTTCTAAACCATCAACCTACAGGCTGCGCCTGCAAATGGAAATTAGCCTCCAGGGCTAAATCATACATTTATTTTGAATAATGTGCAATAAAAATACAAAACACGTAATACTTTTTTTTTTTTTTATATATTTTTTTTTTTTTTTTTACTGTAAATGACCAATTAAAATAATCTAAAGTTGTTGTTTTTTTAGCTGTTTGCAGTTGAATGAACATTTGGAGAGATTTGTTGTTGGCTAACGGTGTTTTAGTAATCACCTCCCAAGCTGATTGCATCAACAATGATAAACAGCTGTGAGCAGAGCCTCGGTAAAACAGACGGGCAGCAAAACTCCCCTTGTCTATGCAAGAACAAACACAACCAGATCGTCGTTTTTGAGCGGGAGTTTGGAGGCGATAAGTTTAACGAGCTGTCGGCCCAGAGAGGCAGGAGTATCTGGGGTTTGAGTTAAAATCATTCCTCTGTTTAGCTAGAGGATGTGCAAGTGTTAAATCTGCATGTTTTTCAGTTTGCGACGAGAAAGAAAAGTCTTTCCTGCGTGAACATAAGAGCGTCTGAATGTGCATGAACTCATATTATACAAATTATTTGGAAATGGAAGCCATAATCATCCAGAGCATGAAAGTGTGCGTGTTTTGCATGCTGCTGGCAGACCTCTTTTAGCAGAGTGGCATCAGAATGAGAGGAGGCCCCCGGAGTGTTTGTGTGGCGTAACGGAGAGCGGCACGTCGACTGATGGGCAAAATAGGAAGTGATACTAAGTGGTCCAAAAGGGGGAGTTCAAAGTGTGTGTGCTGCATATGATTACGGACAACAGAGAGGGAAAGTTGAGGGACTGTGTCTGTGTTAGTGTGCATGACGGCTGCTGCAGGCAGACGGAGCAGCATGCTAATGAACGCATTCATCTGCTGCAACGGGGAAAAGGACAAACCCGTCACGTTTTAATAGTGTTTCTGTCTCCTCGACTTCAACTTGAATGATCTCATTCTCATTTCTTGTCCTGTTTTATTTATACCTTTTGATTGCTTCTCCCTTTATGCTCATTAGATTTGTTCACACGTATGAATTATAAATGAGGACGACTCAAAAAAAACAAAATTCAGAAAAGTCTGAAAAATCAAAATACCCCGAGGCCCGCCTCTCAAGAAACAAGTGCAACTCTTTTTTTTCTCCTCTACTTCCAGTTGTTTCCATTTTTTCCTTAAAAGCGCGTTGGATGCTAATGTAATACTTTATCTAGTTATTACCAGTTGCTGCTACTTTCCAGCTTTAGGGAGACACAAGCTTTATTTTTCACTGATTCGGTTTAACCGGGTTAAACGCTGCACCGCTGCATCCAAAGATAATAGTCATGAAAAAACAATTTAAACAATGAAATGGGCTTAGAAATGCTGCTGGATGCATATTGCTTCTGTTTTACCTTATTTATTTATTTTTAATCAGACTAACTGGTTTCTAGATGTAACTCTATGTAGGATTGGGTCAACTGGAGTCCGTATGACAGCCTTAAGATTAAATATAACGATGCAATTCAAACAGAAGAGCAACAACTGCTGCTAAAATAACATTATTACTGTTGTGATTCTGATACATAGATAATATAAATGCAGATGTTTTTACATAAACATGCTTTTTGTGGGGAGTTTTAGTGTTTTTCTTCTCTGGCTTTTATAAAGTAACTAACAAGTTCAACTTGTTTTCCTTTGTAACAAATAATGTATATGAGGTTCTTAGTTGAAACAGAGAAAACTGGTGATTACGACACTTTCTCTTGTATCTCAGGACCAGTTTTATAAACTATTGGAAAGTTGTGATGGATAATCGTAGTGAATTTAAACAAGTAGCATAACTTAGCAATAGAATAGCCTGGCTTTATTCATACTGTTGCATGAAGTTTAACACTTTCCCCATCTAGATTAGTTTGCAGCAATCAGCTGCTTTAAATTATATCAATACACATAAAAAGTCTCAGAATTAGCCACTTCATCAAAGAGGTGTGAATGAGGCTGACATTACACTGTCATAAACATGAATCTTATAAATGTTTATGACTGTTATGAAGTTTCATTCTGTAAATAATGACACTTTTAGTGCATTTAATGTCCATTAAAAGTGCCTACTTTGTATTAAAGTCTCATTATATACATTTTAGGGTCATTAGTTACCGAATGACACTTCATGACAACAGCTGTAAACTTTCATGGAGACTCTTCATGTTCATAAGGTGTTATATCACGTTTATCACATTTGAATCTCCATCTGGATATTTTTGCTTATTTTAAATGTATGCCGTTCTTTAAATGTCCTGTGAGAAAATATATATTTGCCCATTTATCCATAACTGGAACTTTCAATATCTAGCAAGCTATTTTTGCAATTTACCACCTATTAAGAAATCGCCTCACAGATTAATTTCCCTCCCCGCTATTACGGGAATCAAATTACCGTAATAACCTGATATTGGGAAGAAAGCGCAACGTCTCCCCTTTCAGAAACTGTTGGAACTTTTCAGACGGCGCAACGTGTGGCAAAATTACAGTACTGCAAATTTAGCTAAATCGTCGCTGCTGCGTTTAGGACTTAAAGGTTTAAAGAAGTGACTATAGATATTTATGAAAGCTAAGATTTATCACCAGTCAAACGAGTTGCAGGCTAATGAGCTTTATATTTACCATTAAGAACATTTCCCAATGATTTAAAATTAAGAAAATAATAAAATGTAATCCAGAGATGCTGAGACTACTTCTATAAGACGTTCTTTTATTTTTAAGAATACTACCACTATGTTTAAAAGTTTTCATCAAGGTTTCACTGGTCTCAAAGAAAAGGCTCTTATCCAGATTTTAGAGTCAAATCAAACAAGAATTAGTGAGTGAGAAAACAAAGAGGGTTTCGAAGTTTTAGGACACATCAGCTCCTCTACAGAAAGAGGAAAATGCCTCATCGGTCCGGATCTCGTCCAACAAATTGTTTCAGCTCAGCCAGCGAAGGAATTTCAGCCCAACATCTGTTCGGAAATCCTCAGGAAATTCATAGAAAGATGGAAATAATGAGCACAAAAATATTTATCACAGCCAGAATCTCACAAGCTAATCTGTTGCCTGCTTCGCCGGGACTCTGAGTCAGCAGCCATCGGCTTCTGCAGAGGAATAAAAACAGGCATGTCAGTGGCCTGATTGCAAAGCATATGCTGATTTTTGATGTCTGGCCATGTTTCATTACACCAATGAGAAAAATGGAATCCGTTTCTGTTTCTACCACATTGTTTTAACATTAAATGTTCCTGCTAGACCTGGCTGCACTTTCAATCAATCAACAAAAAGACTGAGACTGGGTACCTTTCACAGTCTCACTCTTTATTTTTAATCTTTTACTGTAGAGAAGAGACTTAAGAGATGCTTTGACTTGCATAAACTCACTTCTTCCAAGTTAGAGAGTTAGAGGAGACCAAATTATGTGAAAGGTCAGCTTGAAATCTGCTTGTTTTTTAATTACCACATGACCCTGAAGTCTTTAACTTGACTCTTTTGTTTTAATTTAAATTAATATACGTTCTATAAAAGCAGCTTTCATGTCTGGCTGCATTGTGTGCATAGCAAAGGGCCGTTTGTGCAGATACCAGAGAGAAAGCTGCCCATGTTTTTGAAGCGTTGCTGCTATTATTGCACTGATCTCTTTGTTTTGGTCCAGGGTTTGTAGCTGCAGGCGTGGCAGAACAACACAGCCGCCTGAATCCCTCAGCTGCAGCCTTTTCTTTTTGTTTTCTGTCTCTCTCTCCTACACGCCTCTTCGTAGCAAGACGCTGTGAATAGCATCAGTTGTTTCTTCCTATATATTCAAAAAATAAAAACCTCTCTCCCCTTGCTGGGAACATGATTATCTCTCAGGAAAAGCAGCGCCTCCCTGTAGTTTTATCTGGGGAGTAATAAAACTTGTTTATGAAATTTTCAAACAGAGGTCTGGGAGTTTTATGGTTTCTGGTAGTATATTTTAAGGGCAAGAGAATAAACCCACAAAATCAGGCTGGGGAGCTAAATCCTCCTGTTTGACTGCTGTTGCATGTAATGTGATAATAAAAAACTCAATGCATGAGTTAATATTGCGCTCGCCAACATAACAGTTTTGTGGTGTCAGAGTTGCTGTACTTCAGATTAAATATTCGATATTCTCAGTTGTACTTAGTTCTGTGTTATGTTTGCATTTGAGATGTTCATCTTTTATCACCCTTTCATGTTGCATTATTAAAGATGTGACAGTGGCTGCTGTTGTTTCTGTGTGCAGATTTTAAAAAACAAAGCTGTGAAACAGGCACACTCAGCATAAAACAGAGAGTCGATGCTCAAACTGCACAAGCCTGGACGGAAATATGGATTTATTATTTTTGAAGCTGTTGAGTCAGTAATTTGACTTTGTTAAACCTTATTTTCTTACTTTTAATATTTGCAAGCTGTTCTGTGAAATTTGACTCCAGATTGGTGTAAATTATTTTTTTAGAGCACATCTAAAATATTCTACTGCGGAAGAGGATTAGGGCCACTGGAAAAAAGATAAAACAGTTCTGTCTTTAATCTCAGAATTCTGTCTTTAATCTCAGAATTCTGACTTTAATCTCAGAATTCTGACTTTAATCTCAGAATTCTGTCTTTAATCTCAGAATTCTGAGAAAAAAGTCAAATTCTTTTTTTTTCTTCTTCTTTCTTTCGGTGGCCCTAATCTTCTTCCGTAATTCTGCAGAAAATGCAGCTTGGGAAACTAAATAGCCAGGTGGCTTTTCCAAAACAGCCAATCCAGGAGCGCCATTTATTTTCCTCGCCACTGATTGGCTGTAAAACATAGAGCAGTGATAAGAAAGCCTTTTGAAGTTGGCTTTTCCAGTAGTGTGAATGCATGTTAATATAGTTGGTGTTTGGACTATTAAACTAGACAGTTTTAAGCATTTTAAGAGGCTGTGGTCCGTAATCTCCTGTAAGATGCATGTCTAAACAAATACCTGCACAGATTGTTCTGTGCAAATGAGTCTGCAGGTAAACTACCTTAAAGATTGTTAACGTCTGACTGACAGCAGACAAGAAAACTGTTGTTGAAACAGTGCAGAGGATCTTAAAACTCCTTCAGGAATGTGGATCGACTTGAAATACAGCAAAAGATATTGATTTCTAGTCAGCTGCATCTTAAATCCTGAGGCAGTACAAACAAAAGAGGAAGGTTGTCGTAGGAAAACATCACTGCGGACCAAGAAAGGCGTCAGAGTCAGGACAGAAAACTGAAAGCAGCAGAGGAAATGCACGAAACCAGAAATGGGAGTAAAGTGAGCAGGAAGTGGCAGCTACTTCCAGAAAAGCCAAAACTAGATCCATCATTTACTCAGAGATAAAAGAAAACAAGGCTTCAATGTGCCAAAGGGAAGCAGTTACGGCCTGTGTGGTTCAGCGATGAATCAGCATTCGTTGATGCCGGACTGCATGTTTGGTGAACTCCCATTAAACTGCAGAAAATGGGCTGTGAAACTTTTTTTTCTTGCTCCTGCTCTCTTTCATTGCTGACACAGAGCAATTAAACAATTAGACTGTCATAAAACTGGTGAGCTTTGATTATCGGTAGTTTTTATTTTTTCTGACATAGAGTACGTTTTCTGTCTTTGGACCAAGAAAAATGTAGAAACGATTCAGATTTTCTGAGAATATCTTGATGCCAGAAGGAACTGTGGAACCTGAAGCTCATGAATGAAGTGTGTGTGTTTCCTGCATACAACTTCAAATCTGACATTTTGACTTTGTGAAGAAAAAAAAAACATTGAATAAATCGCAAAATTTAAGAAATACTTTATCTTACATGAGGGAGCGAAGCGTTGTCATCATGGATTTGCCATTTGTTTATTTACATTTTGATATTCAGAATAAAACGTAAAACAAACATGATAAATATAGTTATGTTTTTGTTCTATTTGCAAATGACGGAAAAAATACTGGAGCATTTTTCTCCTCCAAATAGGAATGTGCAGCATAATCTTTTTCGAGTTTTGTCTGCAGAGAGACGTGTTTAAAAACCATATACAGAAAAAACTCAGTGGTTTTCATGTTGATGCATAAAAAAGAAAAAGTATAATAAACTTTTGATTCTACCTCCACTTTTTTGGTCTAAACTTTGTGTAGGAAATTTAGTTTTGCCTTCTTATGCATTTTTTGTTTATCAAAATTGTGTTTCTCGTTTTGTTTTTTTTTTAGATTAAAAATAACCAAAATGAATAAATAAATCTGATTGACAGTGATGCATGGATGCAAAAGGCCACAGCGAGGATTAATGGCATTAATTAAAGACGGTGAATTAAACATTAAAGCTGCAGCAGGTTCTGTTTTCGTCTGTGATGTTGTAAATAAAATCCCGTCTGTAGTTCTGTATCTTGTTTAGGAGCTGCTGCCGTGACTGGCATGTTCGTTTTATTCATACAATCCCATTGATTTTTCTCCTCCTCTCTGATGGCGCTGCTCCTGTAATGAGATCAGCGAGGTTTGTTTATCGCTGAACTTCTCGTGGACGCGGACAGATCCCCCGAGTTATTTCAGGTCACTGAATCGCCTCGTTGTTTGCATTTGCATACGTGTCTTAAAGCGATGATGAAATGATGTGGTTCTGTTCAGGCGGAAGGTATGAGAGCAGGCGGGTTCTCTGGGACTGTCTGTCGTTATCGCTGAGCTCTGTGTGAAAACGGCTCTTCTTTTCAAATGTCACGTCGGGTCAGGAGCAAACCGTCGGCGTTTCTGTTACCTCTTTACCTCGGTTTGTTAAACACTTATTATTTAAAGCAGCTCCAATAATTACAAATCCTTTCACTCAGCTTTCTGCTTTTCTTCTTCTTAATCCCTTCTTTCTTTCTTTCTTTCTTTCTTTCTTTCTTTCTTTCTTTCTTTCTTTCTTTCTTTCTTTCTTTCTTTCTTTCTTTCTTTCTTTCTTTCTTTCTGTCTGTCTGTCTGTCTGTCTGTCTCTTTTTTCTCTCTTTCTTTCTCTCTCTCTCTCTTTCTTTATCCTCAACTTTCAGCCTCTAACGGCAATTAAGTGCAGCCTAACCACAATAATTACAAGGCCTTACAGCAACAAATCAAGTAATGAGGAAAACAATTACTTATCTCTCCCCTCTGTTTTTCTCTCATTCACTCATTCTCCCTTTTTGTTAATTCAGATTTAAATCGCCTCCATGATTATTCTGCAGCAAACAGCCAACAAGAAATGAAATGTAATTAATTTCAACAGCTGACGTTTTCTGCTCTGCGTTTGGTGTTTGTTTCCAGTAGTTGTCGGGATTAAAATGAGGTTTTGTGAAGCTGTGGTTTGTTTACCAATGTGCAGATGGAGTACGTTTTGTTTGAACTTCAAATGAAGCATTCTTGTCTAATAAATGCATCCTTTCACATGGCTAAAGCGCAAAACAGAAGCATAATTTCTCTCTGATGTTGTTTTATACACACTGAGCTGTTTTTGTGTTTGATTTGATGAAAGAAATGTTTAAAATAACCCGCTTTATGCATATTTTAATAGAAAAGATTCAGATCCAGTGTTTTGGGTCATGATTTAAGGCTTTTACTTCATCATTATTTGCTGCTGGTGTTAAAGCCAATAATAATAAAACAAACAGCAACTGTTGCTGTGTGAATATTTCCCTTCTTAAAATATTTTAATATCAGTTTTTAACATAAATCTGCTTCTTGTGCATTAAAAGTTAGCAAACAACCTAGGAAGTGAATTTATTTAGCAGCAATATGTCTGAAAATAAATATATACAGACTGATACTGTTAGCTTGCTCACTGTGGGGAAAAAATAAATCAAATTTGGTAGTTTAGAAAAGAATTATAATAATCACAATTTTAATGCAAAAGTAAATTTTATTGACCTTTATCTGTCAGGTTGAACATCTGGGAAGTACAAGCAGCTCATAGTTAGCAACGCTAACTGTTACTACTCTAATACATACAATCTAATAAGGTTTTAACATTTTTGCGTCATATAATTTGACTTAATTTCACCTACAAAAACAGTGGTATGATGCTTTTACAAATAATAGTTAAGCAGAAAGGCTGTTAAATCATGGAACAAAACCATGGCTAAAGTTTTGCACTTTAGCCATGTGAACAGATGCATGTGAAATAGGGAGACTTTGGTTCAGGTTTAAACTATTTTTGTTTGTGTAGCTTTTCTTACTGTGACAGACGTTTTCTAGATTGTAAGTTTTGCTGTCAGTTTTCCAATATTTCTAAATCCTTGATGCTCTTTGAAGTAAAGGTTGAAAGTTCAAAAGAGTAAAATAAAACTTTTATTATCCTGTTGCTGCAGAAGATGCTTGTTTTGTAACGTAGCAATTTTTCACATCATAAACTATTCGGTGGGTGAATCGTCCCCCAATATCTGTTGCAGGAGTGAAAGTGAAATGGAATCAGATCAGTTCCAGCTCTGTTTAAAACCATCTTCTTTTGTTTTCCCAGACCAACATCCCGTTCCTCCAGAATGTCCTGTCCAACAACCAGTTCCTGCACTCCACCGTGGACACCCAGTTCATTGACGAGAATCCAGAACTGTTCAACCTCAAGCCCACGCAGAACCGAGCGCAGAAGCTGCTGCACTACCTGGGTCAGTGTGATAATCGCCTCGTGATCAAACGAGGACATTAGAGTTTTCCCGATCAGGATTGTGCGCTCGCTGTGGTTGCGGTTCAGGCGGTCAGATTGCAGAGCGAAAGCAGGTATCTGTAAGCACAAACTGAAGGTTAATAACTCGACGTGCGCCTGGAACAAAGCCATCGGTTCGTGACTGCTTCTGTGACTTCAGAGTTGTGAAATAGATTAACTTTCAAGAGCGAAAGGCATGATTTCTTTTCAAACTAATATACGAGAGATTTTCATATCTTCTAAGCAGAACGTAAGACCTGATTTACAAAAACAAATCAATGGTATGAATAAAATGCCTTGCAGCAAGCTTTGGGTCGTAAGAGAATTCAATATTTGTGCTGAATACTTTAACCTACAAAAGGAGAGGTATGCAAAGAGAAATAGCAATTTTCCATTATTTGTTTGTTTTTGTGCTTTGTGTTGGAATACATTTAACATGTTTCCTTTATTTTGGTATCCAGGTCATGTGATGGTCAATGGACCGACCACGCCTATTCCAGTGAAGGCGAAGCCCTCCTCCATTGACCCGGTCGTCCCAGCTGTCACCATGGGTACGTCTGTCCCATTTCTCCTAATGACGACGTATAGTTAATGAAATATATTTACAAAATGTGCCGCAATGCAAGACGCTGTCACTGAATCATAAACAATCACCTCACAATGAATCATCCCTGTTGAATTATTTACATTTTCTCTGTGGAAGAAACAAACAAAACAAAGATATGCTGGAAGAGAGAGTGAGGGGATTTCATTCTCCAGAGGTCACCACGGCTAAAAATTTAAAGACTTGTTGTAGATCTGCGTTGCAGGAAAGCACCCACCAAAAGACAAATGGGTTTGTCGAGCCGTCCGATAGCTGCAGGCAGAGAGAAGCCTTCCTGAACAACCCGGTTTCGCTCTCTGGGAGGCGAAGGGTTTTAGCCCTCAGTGCTCTGCTGAGCAGTGATCACAGCTCTTTGTTCTCCAAGGCAGAAGTTCTCCACTTTCCTTCCTTCTCTGCACAGCTGACATGTTGGAGGGGAGAGACAGCGAGCTTTCTGCGCTCTTTGAGCTACTTAAAAACTCTGGAGTGCAGCGCTGAGGGTTTTCTTCCCTCTTTCTCTTTCTAAACCACAAAATCTTTTATTATCCCGCAGTTATGCAACGTTCATTGTGGAGAAATTGACTATTCTTTTAGTGGATGAGTCAATGTTTGTGCAAGGTCTCTCAGAGTTTGTTCTTTGGCATAAATATTAACTCAAAGAAAAATACCTGCTGCAAAAATTGGTAAGAAGAAATTCAGTAAAGCTCTGATGCAACACCTGAACTGAAGTAGATGTACTAATTTTGATTTTATCAAAAGGACTGGGAGCAAATTATATTTGATTGCTTGGTTACCATTTCAATTAAAGGAAGTTGAGAACTTATGACATTTAAATGTTTCTTTACTTGTTAGCTATTAATGGCATTAACCCTATGATCCTTGATCCTTTAAGTCAGGATTTTTTCCAAAGTACTTTTTATTTTCTTTAGGCATAACTCCTAATCCTAACCCTAAAAAAAGGTGGAAACAAAATTTTGTATAAAGAAAAAAAAATCCAGGATTATTTTCAAGATGATGAATTTCTCCAAGTATAAGGTTATTTGGAAAATCCATCTGTAGTATTGGTCTTTAAAGGTTACTTGATGTCACAAGATATATATATATATATATATATATATGGTTTTTTTTTTTTTTTTTTACCTGACTCGATTTTCCCTCTGTCCGCCATATTGGATTTAACAAAACATTTCTTGCAGTTGCGGTGGATGGCCAGTAGTTGGCAGTGTTGTACGATACACTAGGGTCTGTGTGGATTTATGTCATAAAAATCCACAAGAAACACAAGAAAGTGGCTTTTTGATGGCTGTTAACTGCGATGGGAGGTTTTCAAGATCCACTTAGCATCGCTAACTGTAAGAGCAGTTGTATTTTCTAGATGTTGCGATTAAAAAATGCCAAAAAGATGAGTTTACGGTTTGGATTACATTTTTAAAATGCTTTAAAAACCCTTATTAGTGGTTACCGAATTTTAGGTAACTGTCTAGACTTCAACCTCGTCTCATTCAGAAGGCTGCGTATTCCATGGTGTGTTTAGTTTTAATGCTCCAAAGACTAAAATAAAACAACCTTTATTTGCTGCAGTTTACAAGACAGATACACAATGGAGCGATGGGTAGATGAGAGAGATGCATTTTTCTCTACGACTCTAAAGGCGTCCATATTCAGGAAACTGGTAGGAAGGACCTTTGGGATTCCTCACCTGCATATCGTTGCTGTTTTTTCCTTTTTTGGTCCCTGAGAGAAAAATTGCTCAGACAAGGAAAACAACAGACTTCCCTATGCTGTATTTCTTAAAAACAACCATTATTGTTATTTTTTCCTTCATTATTTTACAATATGACTCAACAGAAGTGTTATTGTTGCTGTTGCCAAACGGATGATAACATTTCCATTTTAAAGACTTTGTGGTTGTTTGTTGGACTTAAATTGACTTATCAAAAATAAATCCTTTGAATGTGTCAAGGCACTGGAATGAGTTAAAATCCTCAATAAAATCTCTTTAGAAAGCATGAAGAAGTATTCATCTAAAGTTTGTCTCTCAAGTTCCACGTTGTTGCATTTACCTGTGATATTTTCAGGATTCATTTTATTTTGTCCTGCAGTTTGAAATAAATTCATCAGCCCCTTTGGTCAACATCTGCATCGACACGCTCCATAGTCATGGATCTAAAACTAAATCATGTGAATAGCATGCATCATAATCGAGCCTGACTAATTGTATCTGACATCTAAAAACACGCTCAGAAGGACGAGACGGGATAATTTCCGAGGTTTGTGTTTCCGCTAGGTGTTTTTCTCTCATCTTGGATATGCAGATTATTTCTTGTGTTGAAAGCATTGTGTGTTTAAACACACACACACACAAGAACATATTAAAGACACTCGAGCTGTAATTGATACAGTATGAACAAACGCTACATCGTCAGCGTTGTGCACAAACTCACCTACTGTAAGCAGCTGATGAGGTGGCGTTATGCAGCACAGGCGGCGCTCACAGGCATACCTAAAGCCTGGTAATGAGATTTGTAATGTGCTTATATCCCTTCTTTCATTTGACGGAGGGATTGGGAGAAGAGAGGGATTAGGCCTGTATTATCACACTCTGTCTAAAGAGGGGTGGAGGAAGGGAAGGACAGGGACATGGAAGGAGAAATGGACTATGATGGGAGAATCAGAGGCCAGTGTTTAATCTGTGGAGAAAAAAATGGTCCATTGGAGCTGGAATGGATCAATCCACCAAGAGATGTTCGGTGAAATTGGTTTCATATGTTTTTGTCGACAGTTTATCGCAACCATGACTTTCTTTGGGGTTTTTTGTTTTTAAATATGAATTTTCAAGCTTTGCGACAGATTTTCAATTGGTTTTAGGTCTGAACTTTGACTAGGCCAGTCCAGAACATTGAAAAACATTGATGTAAGCCATTCCATTGCCTCTGTCTCAAGAGTTTTCCTCCATTGTTGTTCTGTGTTTAGTTCCATCCATCTTCCCATCCACACTGACATGCCATTCCTGATAAAACGCCCACAGCATAAAGCTGCCACCACCGTGTTTCACATATCGTCTTGTCTGACCACAACTCGTTCTTTGTTTCCTGTTTTCACTTTATAAAAATGAAATTAGACAACAGTAAAAACATAAATGGTAAATGTAAAAAAAAACATATTAAGCAAAAATGTCAACAAGATATGATGGTATTCACCAAAACAAAGCAAAAGTAGATCCTTAAAAAAAGGATGATATGACTGGAAAACTTTCACATCATTCTATTGAAAATTATTGTTTAACGTTTTTGTTTTAAACATCAGAAATTCTACCAAGGTGGTAGTTTTCTAATTTATCCACACTTTTCACACTACCGTGTTTATTTTTAAGCAGTTATGAGCCACTGTGGCAAAACTTGAAACTGCTGCTGCGCCAGTTACTCTTCAGATTGTTGCTAGGTAACCAAAGAATGAGTGAGTGAGTGAGTTGCTAGGTAACCAAACAGTGAGTGAGTCAGTTGATTCCCCTAAACGTGCTTAGCGTTCCTTGAGAGGCTGAACAGCTAAAGCTTTTCCTCTGCCTACATCTCCCAAAATGCTGTGCTGTTCTGGATCGGAGTTCAGTGAATATTCTATATCAGATGTATTATGTATCGGTATTGATCGGGATATGTATTGTTAATGATTTATTGATACAATGTCTGCTTAAACTGAAGGATAAGCCATACAGTAAAACCTGAAAGCTTCTGTTTTGCAGCTAACAATGAATTCATTTGTACATATAACAGTTTTTGTTGCATTACTTTCTCGGATTTACTTCTTGTAACATTTTGCACCTTGGATTAAATGTTAAACTGGGACTGTGTCAGCATAACTTTCAAACTGTGAAGGTTTTCTTCAGTTTTTGTGCTACCGGTGCAACCTGCCCTGTTTAAATTCAAGCCTTAAGCAACCAGACGGCCTCTAAGCAGCTCCAAATTCGCTTTTACCTTGGGCCAACTTGGATTAATGTTTGGGGAAAAAATATATAATGTCTTCAAAAATAGAAGAGATGGGGGATAAATTACAAGAAATACCTTTATTCCTTTGAGAAGATTAGGAGTGATGACTTCAGTCCTACTTTTTTCTGGCAGAGTTTCTTTAATACTCAAAGTTAATTTCGTTCGAAGTCGGATTTGTGATCTGAAATGTTCCCTCGGTAGTTCGATGATTTCAGGCTTATGGATGTTGTTCCTGCACTCCTCCTTCCAATTATTGTCGGGGTTTATTTAATGGAGAACATCTCCAGGTTAATCACCAGAGGTCTGGAAGCCAACTTCGGCAAAAACTGACTAATAAAAATGAACTGCTGCTTTCCTGCTGCACTGTTTCCATTTTTACGACTGTGTTGAAGCAGATCGAATTAACCTATTTTTGTGGTTATCTGCTCCTTTGTAGTTCTGGATCCTTTTCTTTTTTTTCTGCTGTCTTCAAACACTTGCTTTGGCTTTGTGCTTCTTTATTTTTTTATTTTCTTCAGTCCAAACATTGTCGGTAAACTTTAAAAAGGTTTTGGGCTTTGCTTTCTGAAATCTAAGGCTACTGATTCATTTTCACTTCAGTTGTTTTTTTCCGCTCTTCCACACCTCCCATTGCGGGAAGATGTTTTCCCAGGTCACGCCCTAGCAGCTAAGGGGGATTATTTAATTTATTTGGCAATACAGAATCCCTGTGTAGCTTATTTTATCAAACTATTTCAATGCATAGGACTTTAGCAAAGCATTAATTACCCAAAATGTGCTCAAATTCAAAGAGATATCATCCATTAGGGGTGATTGTCACTCCGAATGCACCAGAATGCGTGAGGTCTGTGTTTCATTTTCTCTGGGCGTTTCTGGAGCTGCAGCGTGAGGAGAGCAGCAGACAGGTGAGGAACGTCAGGAAGAGCGAGGAATGAAGTGACACGAGAAGCAAAGTGTGCGCAGAGCAACAGAGGGAGAGAGAGTCGGAGAGGCTTTCAATGGAAATGAGACGAGACGTTTGTGTGCAAGTGGGTCAGTTGTCATGCACAGCGACCTTGTGGGACTTGTTTCTTTTCACTATATGTTGTATTTTGTTTAATGCAACGTATAAATTCACTCCATTACTGATGTTTTCTGGGATGCTGTCAGATATAGAGATCATTGAATGCGAATGCACTGCAGTCCCAGAGCGTATGAGCCCTTTTCCTCTTTATTGTGCTGCGACACAAGTGTCATGCAGACATAAGTGGTGGCACAGGAAGAAATTACATGAATGAGAATTAATCCTTGGACCTGCACGTTTTCTCCAAGGGCACTTGTATTCTTGATGGGTTCGCCTGTTTCTATTAGCAGCAGGACAACTTCAGAGCTCAGCAAACCTTTTACTCTTTAGTTGGCTTGTTTCGTGTGGTAGTTATCAGAGACAACGTCAAAGACAAAACCAGTCTATGTGCATATTTGCTGCACATTTTTTGCTCTCCAGCTACACCACAGTAGCTGGATGGGAAGGGAGAGCTGGTCCTCAGTAGCTCAGTTTTTTGGACTTAAGTTGCCTGCTTAACGATGCCGCTTATCGGTTCCAGTGATGTGTGACGTATTTCCATGATGTACTGTGACACATCTTAGAAAATATCCAAGATGGCGACATGGCAGAAGTTTTGAAAAATATGGATCTATTTCATAAAGTTGCAACACGTTCAGAAATTTAATAACAGTAGAAGAAAAAAATACTGACCTTGAACAGTTGACCGCACAAAAAAGCAACTGATTGGTATGAATGTAAAGTGCTTGATTTGTTGCTTAGCAACACCGTCGACACTTGAGTTTATGTTGCGTTCACACAAAACACGTTTCGGGCATGTAGTTTGTGTTCAAAGTAGAAGTGCATTTTGTGCGTCTGTCCAAAAAGGCCGGAAAACAACGGCGAGAGCGATTTTGATTTTGCGTAGGTATTGAATGTAAACCTGACGTGCGAAACGGCCGACGCGTTTTCGAATTTATTTGGTGTAAATGCATCATTAGAGCTCAGAGTTCATCTCCTAATTCAATGAGAATTGATATGACAATCGATAAGAAGTTGATAAAGGAGAAACAGACTTCAGGTTTGAGATGCAGACATGTTGGCGATGTCTGCTGTTTGTTTTTACAGCTGAACTCTAATGATCTGGAAATGCCAGGATTCATCCATCCATCCATTTTCCGTCACCCTTCTCCCTAACGGGGTCGGGAGTTGCTGGTGCCTATCTCCAGCTGCGTTCGCAGGACAACACAGAGAGACAAACAGGACAAACAACCATGCACACACACACTCACACCTAGGAGAATTTGGGAAGGCCAATTAACCTGACAGTCATGTTTTTGGACTGTGGGAGGAAGCCGGAGAACCCGGAGAGAACCCACACATGCACAGGGAGAACATGCAAACTCCGTGCAGAAAGACCCCGGGCCGGGAATCGAACCCAGGACCTTCTTGCTGCAAGGCAACAGCGCTACCCACTGCGCCACTGTGCAGCCCGAAATGCCAGGATTTCTCATGGAAAATCAAGTGAAGTTTTTGTTTCTCTCTGCAGAAGCTTTTAGCTGTTCAGGTTGCATGTGAGCGTTGGAAGCTCACTAGAAATGGTCGGTGGGTGTTCAACGATTCCCATCCCAGCTTTCCTCAGGGAATGGATCCTGATTTTCTTTCCCCTGAAACACTCATAATGGACGGGATGCGGTTCACTTCTTATATCCATTTGCAATACATCACTTTGAAACAAAAAGAAAAATCTGTATTTACAGATGTTTAACATTTATTCATTTGGTATTCCTGCAGTTTTATGGTGATGCTTGCATCCCTCAGTAAAAACAGGGAAACACAAATGTTATCAGGTGGAAATTTGTTTTGCTTTGTAGCTACTATGGGGAAAAAAATCACTACATAATTGACCTGAATGTTTGGTGAGCAGCGCCATGATGATTCAGATTCTGCTCCTGATATCTGGAGGTAAATTTAAATTTATTCTATCCCATATATTTAGTCCTTTATATCCTGCTTCCCGTTTAAACTTAATGTTTACATAAAGTGTATAAGATCAAATATGACCTTTTTTTTCTTGATGACACTAAACGTTTCCTATTGTAGATCAGTTAGGATAACCAAAACTTCTTCCAGCATTTAATAGACTTGATCTGTATGATGTGGGTCAAATATTTATGATAGTCGCTGCAAAACATATGAACATATTTATAGTTATATTATCAGCTGAACATGAAAATGAAAAATGTCCTCAAGACTGAAGATGGACCTAACATTATTATATCTTTATAAATAATGTTTTGTGACGGCCAGTTTTCAAAACTGCAAGTAATTAGAATTTTTTTTTAAAAAAAGCACAATGCTCCAGATTTAGTGCCATCATGTCTTAAAGTTGTAAAGTTTCTTGCATTTCTACATGTATAACATCTAAAGGAACACATTCGTGTGACAGAATAACGACGTAAAACCAGATTTCTGAAACATTTGTCGGTTTTTGATGTTTTTGAGCTGAGGTGCAGAGACAATTACCTTCTGAAGCAGCTCGGTTCGTCTAAGATTTGCAGGAATCAGTCGTGACGGATGTGATCCATCTTGCAAGCTTTTAGACTTTCTGCTTGAGGCCTAAACACAAAAGGTCCGACTTATCACCTTCCTAGTGAGTCAGTGCTGGGCTTCCGGGGCTTCAATGAACAACAATACTCCATCATACACAGCCCACCGCTGCTGGAGCAAAAATAGGTTTCAGGGAAAATGGCATTTATGCAAGCTCTGTTCTTCATCTTAAATTAGGATTTAATAACATGAATACTGAATATCTGCAGTCTATTTAAATTCAGAGAAACTAATTATTCCATAAATTGTGCAGGCGCTGTTTAATTATGGATTAATTGTACTTCATATATTCAATTTGTCAGATTAGAAGAACATTTGGAAATAACTTTTAAGGAAGTGTTAAACATACTTTTTATTAAGCGACTATTTCTGTAGTTAAATGTTTTGCATTTTTTGGTTTTTTTTTTATTGGACTGTAATTTTCTAATCTTAAAAACAATGTTATTATTTTTTAGTTGCAATCAGAAAATTATCATAACAGAAATGTGTAAATAATCTACATAGTTACTGAAATAAATTAACTTTTTAACACTGTTCTAAACTATTGAGTCACTGTTTCTTTATGCATCCATACAGAAATATCTGAGATTATTTCTTTCAGTTAAACACAACAAGAAACACAGTTATATCCATTTAAAAATAATAAAATAAAAGCTATTCAACACAGTAAAGCTAAGTATATATATTTAACAAACACACAATTTTCTCTGGTTTTATTAAAATGAAGCCAAACTGTTTTGCTGCAGACATTTTTCTGTTAAAATTAACTTCTTTACTTCGTCTTTCTCTACATTCTTACTCAACATGAGGAGTTTGTGAGAAATAAATTTTAATTTGTTGGGCTTCTTTAGAAACTTAAATAACTTTTCTTCCCAGGTGAAATTTGATCAACTAACTTTAATTGTTCTGTAATATCGGAGACAGTTTGTGTCCCAACACCACTTGGTTTCATTTACCAAATAAGCAGCAGTAAATTAAGTCGAGGCTGTTGCTTTGATTTAGTAATTTGGTCTGAAATTCACGAGTCTGGTGTTTCAGGACAGATTCTGGAGACGGGAAGGAAGAATATAACAGTCGTAATTTATTGGCTTGCAGCTGTGCATAAAATGTGATCCTGGCAAAGACACCGGCAGCTAAATTTATTAGTTGGCAGCAATAAATTATGACTCAAACGTAACTACAGAGCAATGTCTTCCTTCATGTAGCTTTTGTAAGTACATTTAAATCCAAAAATGAAATTCAAACCCCAAATAGTTCATAGTTATAATACATACAGCTCTAAAAAAAATAGAGACCACTGCTCTAATTATAATCTTTATAGGTATGTTTGAGTGAAATGAACATTGTTCAATGAACTACTGACTAAAAAAAATGAAAATGAGAAACGATGTAAGTAATGAAAAGGAGTCGGCGCTTCCAGACCTCAAATAATGCAAAGAAAACAAGTTTATATTAAATTAAAAACAACAATACTAATGTTTTCAGAAATCAACATTTGGTGGACTAACCAGGAGGCTTTCAGTGGGGTGAATTTCTTTCTTCCAAAATACAAATTTTAAGAAATAAAATTTTCATTTTGTGAGAGATTTGGCTGCAGCGTGGTTCACTTATCCCTTGTGCCTTTTCTACATCAATGGATCTAATGGTGAAGAATAAATTGGCTCGATTTCTATTGATTTTGCACCAAATTTTGAGTCCATAGATCTGCAAGTGAGCTGGACCACTTTCTATACTGCCTTAAGATATTTTTATTTTTTTGTAATTTGGCTGTGTTTTAACGAACCGTACGGAATTAGCATGCAGAAAATCACAAAGGAAAGCGGATTTATCAGTCACTTCGTTCGGCAGATGGCAGGATGAGCTGTTCTCTTAAACTCTTCTAAGGAATGGCTGTGAGCTTCTGCATCCGTCTGTCGGGTCGTCTCAGCAGATCTGCAGGGTGGAGACGGAGACTCCAGCCCTGTGAGGAATGTCAAGGACGGAGGGATGGAATGACATTGGGAAGACAGAGCAGAGAAAATGACATGCAGAGACTCCGGCTAGGAAGGAAGTGCGAGGTTTTCAGAGTAAATTAGACTTGGTGTTTATATGTAAGTGGGTCAGTTGGAAAGAGCAGCATCCACTTGGGACTTGTATCTTTTTTGCTTCTTTTGTTCTTGACTCCATGAGAGGACAAAAGCACTGAAATGTTGACTGTTTTCCAGGAAACCTTCACATTCGGAGGACATTGTAAACTGCAGTCCCAGGACGCTGCCTCTCTGTCACAGGCCACTCTGGCAGCAAAAAGCAGTTTAGCTAAAAATACTCAAAACTGACAAACAAAGCCTTGGCTATGAAACATTTATTGTTTGCTACCATCTTTGTTTAACAGATCTTAATGGGTTTGCGTGTCTGTGTGCTTCAGAGCTCAGCCAACCTGTGTCTGAAGCTCATGTTTTGTGTGGATAAATATACTAAGCTGAGCTCATTTACAGTGAAGATAATTTGTTTTCGCTGACAGACAGGTGGAGGGCATCTAAACAGGCAGCTTTCACCTCATTAACTGCTGTAATTGATTGATGACAGTACACACCATAGAAAAGCTACATTCAGATTCTAGGAAGGTATCGCTTCAGCTTAGGATTTAATTACATGGTAGAAAAGAGAGAATGAAATTAAAGGCCAGCCATCTTGATATACTGGAACCAATTTCTTTTCATGCAGAAAACATATATAGTAACACATTCGGTTACTTTCTGTTCTCCACTTCATCACATGAGTCACTGAAACCAATCTGAATGTCGTTATGATTGGTGGGTGAGTGTATCTGGAAAGTCATACGCCTCAAGCTTATGGTTGATTAATATATGAAGAAAAAAAAATGTAGCAATGTTGGTTTATATTTAGGGTGAAACACTTTATGCTCAATTACTTTGTCGTTAATCTTGATAAAAATATCTTTTGTATCTCAGCTTAAATAAACATAACTCCCACTAGTCTTTATGTAGGTTATTAGATATTATTACAACGTTAAATTATTGATTATTTAACAGTTCTTTCGTAAACCTCAATCCTTCCCTCGTTTCGCTCCGTTTCCCTCTCAGGTGACCCACCTGTGGGTTTCCGCGACGTCCTGCTGCGCGACGGCCCCGAGGGATTCGCCAAGGCGGTGCGAGCTCACCAGGGTCTGCTGCTAATGGACACCACATTCAGGGACGCCCACCAGTCGCTTCTGGCGACGAGGGTTCGCACTCATGACCTCAAGAAGATCTCGCCATTCGTCAGCCACAACTTTAGCAACCTGTTCAGCCTGGAGAACTGGGGAGGTGAGCTCGCTTCTGCAAACCTGCTGCTGTGACACATTTAAAGTCTTTTGTGAAAACTTTATTGCATCTGTAAGGATCAAAACACCTTCTATTTCTGAAACACATCTTTTGCTTCCCAGCCACAAAGAATCATTTTAAAGCACAATTAAGTCACCCTGTTACCTTCGGTTGTTATAAAAATGCTGCATATATAACATATGATTTAAAAGTGTTTTGACTTTGTAATTTATCATCTTATAATTGGGAGTTTTTCTCTTTAAAAACTCTTGCCCTTTCTGAAACTCTGTCTTGAGGAAGTCATCACAGCTTCGCTCATGTATTAACATTTAACATTGTTTTCACCTGCATAATGAGCTCAGCAGATGCACAGTTCAATCAGGTGTTTGCTAATTACTGCTGGCTAGTCTGAAGGAGTGGCGTCAAGGAGTCACTATATTTCTGTGAGGCAGAGGCTTCAAAAATGGAGCTGCATTTCAGAAGAGGAGCTTGGTCCACCCTGGCAATGGTTGCCATGGAGATTAAAGGATTTTCTCAAAGAGAGAAAAAAATAAGTTTTTGATGAGAGGATAGTATGACATGATATAAAAGCTTAAAAAAGTCAACTTAGCATAATGCTGCCCTTTTAAAAAGCAATTTAAACAGAGAGATGTGCAGTTCTAAACAGATAAAACATTACATAAATAAAGAAATGCAACAAAATCAATAAAAACAAAGTTTTCCGTGTGAACTCACAAACTACCGTCCTGCAGGTTTGAACAAAACCAGCCAAATGCTCCACCTTTAATCCTCCAACGGGATAAAATAATGGCTTGGTCAACAGCATCTAATGATACCATTAGGCCTAAAAGTATCCAGAATCAATCGCTAACATCATTAAAAACCTTCAACCGATGCTGATTCAGCACCATGTCGACGTTTTTAAAGGCTGACTGGAAAACTTCCAAAATCCCATTTCTACTCATTTAATTGGATGGGATCAGTTTTTAAAGAAGGTTTTATGATTGGTCCAAAATCTGAATATTCTGAGGTTGAGTGTTTTCTTTTTTTTTACCAAACGATGCTTGAACCACTCCACTTGCAAAACAAATATTTTTCATTTTTATGTTTATGAAAGGAAACGATATCCTCCAGTGTTTTGGTAGAAGAAGCTCCAATTATTTTGGATCAAAATCACAATCCTAAACACGAGTTGCTCAAATATAAAAGAGCTAATGATCACAATTGTTTATTGTTATTAAAATAACCTGTTTCTTATTTAATTATCATTATTATATTAATTGCATTTAGCATGCATAGTCCTGTGTCAGTGGTTTACATCCCAAAGCGACCTGCATGTGCAGAAGAAGAATGATGGCGCCGCAGTACGGCGCTTTGTTTGTGTTATAGTTTGGAGCCAATATCTAAACTGGAGCTTTTATTGCTTTACTAAACTCAGACTGCATCAGGTTACATACAGTTTATAACAATTACAGCTCAAAAACATTAAAATTGTTTGTTTTTATGCACTTAATGATCATCAAAATATAATTTTCAGTTTGTGAAATGGCGATAATCTTTTGTTTCATCAGAAAAGATTGTTCCAGTTTTGGCCAATGTCGATTAATCTGAGCTGCAATCTACTGAAGCTGCTCAGATTATTTTTTTGTAGTGAAGTAAAACTGAAACAAAGAAGGAAGAGAAACATTTCAGAAAATTAGGGAAACAATGGATCTGTTCCAGGCTTTATTGATTTAAGTGCAGCTCTGTCATTTTTACACAAAACTGTGAAAATCTCAACATTGAAAAGCTACTTTAATTTTATTCTTTCAGCCCAACAAACAACAGAAAAGTCTTTCCAGTGAGTTTCCACAAAGAAAATGATTATACCTTCCCCTGCCTTGAGTCATCTCAGAAATTCACTTGTCAATGAAACTTCGCAAGGCCAATCATGTCTGAGCAGAAGATGCAATTACTCTGAAATTGGACAGAAAGAAAACGTGTGCATCAGGTTCGAGCTCCTTTCTTTAGAACATGAATTTGAGTCGCTTTGAACAGGTTTGGGGGAAAAAAAAGGCATTTGGGACAAGTTTCCAGATTGGAATATTTAATGTGCAGTTATTTTAAAACCAACTCAGAAGAATCGCTCTTTATTGTTTCAAAGGCTGTAAGGGAAATGAGAGCTAAGCAACAACCTTTTTATTTCAGTGCTTGACTCAATGTTGGAAAATAAAAACCTTAAAATGCAGATTGTAATAAAGCACAACGTAGAGCACGTGTGTCAAACCCAAGGCCTCTGGGCCAAATCTGGCCCGCCATAGCTTTTTATGTGGCCCTCTATATTATAAGCACTAAGTTTGCTTAAATATTATTTTATCAGTCAAATCAATGCAGTTTCTATTTGTTTACTGCCAAATTACATCTAACAGTCCCTCCAGTTTCTTGCGAATTATGGTGGGAATTCACAAAAAATCCACTCACTGCTTTTTGAGTAGTTGGGATTTTATAGCAGATTTTTCTCAAATTGTCAAAAACTTTCTTACTTGTGCTAAACAGCTGTGTCAATTTTAATTATAGTCCAGTAAGAAAAAAAAGTCACATTTACCAACATAAATAAGCGTAAATATTTCCACACGCTGATTTTTATTGCAAAAAATCATAAAATAGTTGTAAACCCCTGAAAAGATGTTTTATTATTATTTAACTTTAAGAATTGTTTTATATATTAGCAGTTTGCAAACAGGTTTTATCAATACATTCTGGCTCAGTTTGGGCCCTTTATTTGGCCCAAACTGAAAATGAGTTTCAGATCCCTGAATATGTCAGAAGGCAGTTTACTGCGGTAATTAGGATATTGAATACATAGTTAATAATGTTTTTGGAGTTAAATTTGTCTTACATTAATAAATGTTCTTACAAGACTCACCTAAAAAGGTTGATATTAATTCACTTTGGCTTTGGAAAAGCAGTCAGAATAAAACAAATGTTTGAATGAGTGCTGAGTCTGTTAACATCAGAGTTTTACCTTATAGAAAATGGCTGAATTTGTATCAGGAGAGCCTCACTGATGTGCATCTCATTACATCCTGTAAACCAGTCCTGAACGGTGGAATTGCTTTGATTAAGGAGGATGAAAACCTTTTACAGGCTTCCTCATCTTGCATCAGAGACTGCATTAAGATGTAAATTCCCATTATTTTTGAAATAAACACAACCTGATCCTGGATCTGTGGAGCTTCGTCTCTGGATTTAGGCTCAGCGGGATGGAGCGATCGCTGAGACTTTGAAAAGCAGCGCTAAATCTCCCACTGACCGCGGCGGCGCAGTCAGCGGGTTTACTTCACTGATAACAGACGTTTAGCAGGTTTTTCCCCCAACTAATGTTTTTATCTCAGCCTTTGTTGCGATTCAAACAAGAAGCCACTGGAGATGAATAAACCTCATAGATTCTTTTGTATTTGGATCAACTTTTCTCCATCAGTCTCACTTTAGGCTTTTACTGCTGCAGAAAGACTGAATTTCAGCAGCAGATGGATATTACTTTGACAACTTTCACTTAGACTGGTGCAGATCTTTTTATCCCATCGTACTAAAACTGTTGTGAATTACTCCTGAAGCAGCCTCTTCATTGTCTTCTGCTTATCAGGGATTCAGCAGCAGCAGAACCACTTAGAGGAGAGGGAAACCCAGAACATCGTCTTCTCAGCCACAAATAACGGCAATTTATCATTTTAAGACGTATAACGTGTAAAAGGTTGTTTCCACGCCTCATAGTCTGGTAGATTTGGTTTGATTGGGGACCAAAATGTAACAGCTGTTACATTTTTATCTGGTGCAGTTCATATTCACACTGCAGGGAGTTAAACAAACCAAATGAGCAACCTGTTCCCCTCCTCGCCTGAGGTGGCGCTGCATCAGGTACCAGTGAAGGAAACAACACAGAATCCTCTGAAGACGACATGCGTGCAAATTCCTTCTCCACCAAATAAAAACAAACATTGAATGGCATCAGATTCCAGTGGTTGTAGGATTTCTCTTTTGCCGGGGGTGAAAGACTGCAGCCATTTTTCCCTGCTAGTTCTTGACTCAAACGTTTGTTCAGATTCAGATTTATTTGTATCCCAAATGGGCAATTGATGTTACAGCAAGTACAAAAAACTAAAAGACAAAGCGTCAAAGATTAAAAAACAAACAACAACAAAACACACCAGAAGGACATGAAATACATCAATACATAATGGAAAGAGAACAGCAGTGTATTTATTATTGACTGACAGATGCTACAAACACCAGATCAGGTGCAAGTCCCTCTACCTTGTCCTGCATTAAAAATAGATGTTGCTGTAGGAACAAAAGTGCTGGTACCTGTTACTTTTTATGCTAGGAATCTGAGCCTGATGCCAGAAGGCAGAAACTGGAACTCAGCATGTAAAGCATGAGAAGAATCAGCAATAATGGCTTTAGTTTTCCTAATGATTTGTTTTTTACACAGTCCTGTAAGTGAGCATTGATCAACCCCTAAGATCTTATTGCTCTGCTGAAGGTGTGATCTATAAAATAGGATCATAATTGACTTTGCGAGCCTCCTTGGATAAAATAATCTTTGCTGGCCCTTGTTTTAATTGTACTTACCCAGAATGCCCTGTGGTATAGCCCACTTCCTGCTTTTGGAGTCCGTTTGGCATTTAAATAAACAGCAGCAGAGTTCACTGTAACAGAATCGTGACCGAGGTTTTTAAGTTTTGGTCTGCATCAGAGTTTGTGTATTGATTGTTCTAGTGCTGCTCCCAGACCAGAAGACGGTTCTGGTTCTGCTCCATCTTCTTCTCTCCCTGTATGAAATAAATATGGAAACCTTCAGGAGGCGTTCTGATTGGATAACTGAACCACCGCTACTCGTTTGCTTCTGACCCTAAAAGCAGCTGCTCTGATCACATTCACGGCTCTGTGTGAGTTTTAATGAGATCCAAACCCTCAGAACTGCATTTCATATCAGCGGTTATTACGTTCTGCTCAGAAATTAAAGTTTTTGGGAACTGCTTACCAATTTCTGGAATTTATAAACCTCAAATCTTAAATTCAGCGTAAATGTTAAACACAATCAGAGCAGGACTTGAAAACAAACACGCTTCCATATCTGTCATTTTTTTAGCTTTTGTCCCACATTTTGTGGGATAAAACACACAATTTTTGTTGTTTCCAACAATCTGGTGGTTCTTTGAAACTTTGGCACAAAAAACTACACAATATATATTGAATTGCAGCCACAAGTACCATATCAGTATTTGAAATTTCACAGTTGCAAAGGACTGGAAGTTTATTAAAAGACTTATTTTCTAAGTCTGACCCAATGAAATTTCTGCCCAACTAACATTTCAATGTTTCAGTCTATTTATTTTCAGCTTTCTAATTTGGTGAGACTTTTAGAGTTACAATGTTTGTGATATTTAAAGTTTTATACACCAACACTCTGGAAGCCAGTGATGCATTTGGCAGCTTATTGGTCTCAAACTGCCTTTGATGCCCACAAGAGACGTATATTTTTAATGGGCGAGACGCTGAAGCTCACAGAAGATTGAGATGTTGATGGAAAGGAAAGAAAAAGTGAAGAAAACAGCTAAACTTACACAATTACATGTTTTCTGAAATCATGCAGCCTCACTCAGTTTACAGTTTAAGTTTGCAAACTTAAAAAGTAAACTTTCCCACAAACGGTAGAAAATCTCTGGTCCTTTTCTGGTCCTTCTTACACACATCTGCAGCAGATCATGAGTTTTTTTTTCATCTTTTAACCAGATCAAGTATTAATGGGATGAGCTAAAACACCAATAAAAACACAACCTGGTTGCGCCCAGGCCTTGAAGGATTCCACCCACTAATTATCAGCCGGCGTTAATGAGAGCAACTGCAGCGGTAAAGGCCCGGATCACACACCGCACATTCATCTGGAGAGTTCCTGCATCCGAGTGAACAGTGAACACATCTCACGTTGTGTCGCGCTCTTTCAGACAGCGCTCTGAACTGTGCTGGGTGTCGGGTCTGAAATCTTTTGTCAAATCTCTTGAAGTGTAAACAGGCTTTCATCTCCACGAGGAAGTCAGAAACACGGGATATACATCCACTTATATGACGGCAGAAGAGCGTCGCTGAATTCAGATATGAGAGGATGGTAAACAACTCTAACATGACAGTTCTGCAAAGAGCTGATGTTACGAGTTTTGGGGCATCAGATTCATTTGTTTTCCTGAGCTACAACAAACGTAAGAGGAATGAGGCGAGGTCTCTGGAGAAACGATCCCTTCCTGCATGTGAGTCAAAAGCTGCTGCAGCTTTTACACAAAGTGTATGGATGGATAGTAGATTCAGCATCGATAGAAGCAGCTAAATTTTTCTGCAACATTTTATTTTGGTTTAATAATTTAGGTATTTAAAGAAGCCGTGTTTCTCCTCCTGGGTTAGTTTTGTGTTTTAAAAGCATTTAAAGTGGAGTTATAAATCTTCAAACAATCTCTCAAAGCTAATTTTCTTATTGATATAATTTAAATGCCTGCTTTATTTTTCTCACAGAAGTAAGTGCTCTGATAACTTCCTGATTAAAAAGGAGCTCTACATCATTCAAAAGTTAACAATTCAAGCATTTAAGTCTCAGTGCATGTAAAAAAAAAACCAGATTAATTTCAGGGTTTACTCACAGTACAAAAGATATTTGGAAGAAAAATTAAATTACTTGAACACACAGAGTTTAAAGATTGGAATTGGGTCGTTCAGACAGCCGTGAAGAAATCAGACGTGGTAAAAAAACAAAAGTTGGATTTGATCCCAATTGACCTGCTGTGTGACTGTAGCCCAAGTTGTGCCTTCATGTGATATTTCTGCAGACTTTGGACTCATCAAGCAGGTAATTGAGCTACTTTTAATCCTTCAAAACAGTTTTGACATAAACAAGGAGTTTTCATCACTCTGTGAACCTGCAGATCCCAGGAGATCATCAGTTTCTGAACGATCAAACTCTCTAAAATCCACTCTCATCCCCTCTTTGATGCTCCGATTGAATTTCAGCAGGTCGTCTTAACATTGACTCCCTGACTAAAGGCTTTAAAACGTTGCCAATGATTGGCTGACATGCAGGTAAAGAGGTTTACCTGATAAAGAACCTGATGCTTCACCATTCAATCGTCCTGAATTCCCAAAACAATACAATCACCTGTGGGAATAAAACACAACCTTCAAAATAATCAAGTTCCTGATTAAATATAAAAAGACCAACCTTTAATAAACATTTTTTTGGTAGAACTGGAACGTTTGGATGTAAAGTCAAACATCTGGATCTACATGGATAAGTTTGATTTGACTAAAACTGCAACCGTTCTTAGTCAGGTGCTCTTAATATTTATGTTTTCATCTGTTTTCACTTTAGGAGAAGTCGTGTTTTCTGTCTCTTTCAGTTTGCACAGAACCAAAATTGCATTTCTCATCATCATTTTGTTCTGTTCTCATAACAGATTCCTCCCAACTTCGCACTTAGTCATTTTAATTTCTCCCGGGACACTTTTTGCTTCAAATTGGAAGTTAATTTTTAAGTAAAGACACCAGAATCTGCCTTGCTGTCCTCAGCCTGCCGGCTTAAAGCCTCCTGTCTAACGAGCGCTGCTTGTTTTTATTTGTTTTTGAAGGTTATTTTCTGTACAGCAGCAAAGAAACAAACTAAGCGTTTGGCTTCTTCCTCGTTTTACCTGATGAGATAAATTCTCTCTTTTAAAAGCTTAAGATCTAATATTTAGCAGCTGTCAGGAAGCATTATCACCTCATTGAGTTTGTTAAACACTAATTAGACTAAGGTGCAGCGAAAGGTTCATCTCCGGTTCGCGCTGCTCGTAGCAGAACCTCTAAATAGATCCTCGTAAATCAGTGAACGGCCACAGGAGGAATGGATCCTGCAGCCGTCCTGACACGATTTCCCCAAACACAGCACAGTAATCAGAGAAACTCTGATCTCTACTGGCCTCACTGGTGTCCACAATGGATCATTCGAGGGACCAATGAATTTTTGAATATTGATCGCTGTGTCCCCATGCAGCAATGTTTTGTTTTTAACACTTTTGTGGTCTTGGAGAGGGAATATTGCCTTCACATGTTGCAGCTGCTTAGAGGCAGAATGAATCATTGAAGAGATTAAGCCTGTGAAAGCCCTTTGAGGATTAAGTCCCTTCCCGATATAGCGGTCCTCGCTGCTGTGTGGAAGATACATTAAAATGAACTGGGTCACACAATGCATCTATACGGCTGCTTCTGTTTGAGCTGCGCACGTTTTAAAGACAATGTAAAGGAGACCTTATTGTTTTGGTTTCTGCTTTGTCATGCAGAAACAGTTTGAGTTTGGAGAGAAAAGGCGACTCGATTAATCCAGAGCAACAAAAGGAAATCGCAGATGACATAAAAATTGACCCAGCTGTAAAAGTGTCACATTTATTAGCCTGCGTAAAAAGGGAGATAAATGGTTTGATGTCTCTTACGTAACTCAGAGGGTTGACTTTTGGATGAGTCATTTTTAACCTTTATCGACTCTCCATCATTGACTAAAGAAAGTTTTAAGAGCTCAGGAATGTGTGAATATATAATGCCAATTTATTTTTCTTCCCAATAGAAACTATGCATACTGTAAAAGACATATTTAAAGATTTCTACACATTTTTATTGGGTATGCTCAAAACAATCATATTCCTGGCCATATTGGAAGTGAAGAGTGGAGAAATCTGATCAGTCATTTATGCTCCTGTTCTGACCTGCATTATTACTCCTATTTGTACTTCCAGTTCTCTGAATCTCTGGGTCCAGAAGAATCTATTAAACTGGGGACCAAAGTTGAAACATTTTTTTTGCGTTTTCAGCAGGTGCAGTTCGCTTTCACACTGTGTCAAACAAACCAAACCTGTTCCAACAGGTGGTGCTGCAACAAGAAGCACTGAAGGAAATGAAAACCTCTAAGGATGTAAACAAAAATGGAGTGGCATCAGATTTTAGCGTTTGCAGGATTTCTCTTTTGGATTTCTCCTCGGTGAAAGTTCAGATTTTCCGACTTGAGGGTCGGACGTGTCGGATGAGCTGGACAGTAGCTCAAAATGCTTCAAATCATTCAGCGCCTCAACGAAACACACTTTGGATGTAAACTAAACGCGCCTGACACTGAAAGCGTGTTTGGTGTGAACGTAGCATAAGATTTGCTCAATCTAGATTCCATGTTGCGCCTCCTTACCTTCAAATATAAAGAGGCTTAAAGAACATATTGTTGTACATTATGACATTGCTTGCAGGTTTTGTATTTGTGTCAACAAAATGTGACTCATCATTTCCCTATAAAGTAAGTTACAAGCCCTTGTCTTGTTTTATTCCTGGAACTCTTCATCTGGCATACGAAGCATCCCAAAATAGGTTGTTTTTCTTGTTGAATGCCTCTCTGCTTCCTTAGCTGTTTTGGGCATATTGCACTTGTTTCCATCTGGTTATTGTGGCTCACGTTCACAGTGGAGCGGCGGTTTCCTGCCTGTCCAAAAGGAATCATGCTGTGCTTCGTGTTTCCTGCCTGTGGGACCGGCTGTCAGTCTTCATTCACTTTATCAAATCATAAGGGTAGAGTCTGCCGCCTCGCATGAGTTCCCCACTTTGCCTCATGTCGGGATATCTCACGTGCAGCGAAACGGTAATACCAATATGTCCAACATCAAGGCTGCTCAGTGATTTCCGCTGCGATCCAGGGCTTTTGGAGATGCTGACGTAAGCTGAAATTTAAATTAGGAGGGGGTGTGAATTGTGTGAGAGGGCTTTATTTCTGCAGTGCTCATAAGAGCAGCAGTTGCTCTCCGTATTTTCTCTCTGTTCTTACGCATGAGTGCCCAGAAAATGATATTTAATGATGACAGTGTTGGATCAGCAGAATCCTGCTGGAGGCTTCAATATTCCCGGATGATATGATAAACGGGTATAGGAATTCCTTATCTGCTCCCACAGAAAGGAAAATGAGAGATTGCTTCTTCTTCTTTTTTTTCCCCTCCTCTTCTCAATCGCTGCAACATTTCTTGGATTTTAAAAATTCCTTTGAAAAGAACCATAATCATATTTTATACAATCATCCATTATCGTTGAGTATTTCTGCTGTCTGGGTGTTGTTTGCGGCGCCTGAGATAAGTTTGAAGTATCTCTCTTTGATTGTGTAATCGACATCAAAGTCAGGATGACAGATGAGGATGAAGATGAAAGCCTAAAACCCTGTTTTCCTCTCTGCTTGCTTGCGTGTGTGCATGTGTGTGTGTGTGTGTGTGTGTGTGTGCAGGAGCAACCTTTGACGTGGCCATGCGATTCTTGTCCGAATGTCCGTGGAAGAGGCTCCAGGAGCTGAGAGCTTTGATCCCAAACGTCCCGTTCCAGATGTTGCTGAGAGGGGCCAACGCTGTGGGCTACACCAACTACCCCGACAACGCCGTCTATAAGTGAGTCGCTCCTGCACACGCCTACATCCCAGCAAGCTGCTTATCTGGATTCTATTACTTTTATATTTGCCTTGTCCAGTTAATGTTATCAATTGACTTTTTAAAAGCTACTTTAACCCGTTAAAGTTGCAGGATGAAACGTCTGAATGACACTTCATGACAAATAAATATTCATAAAGACTCCTTCGTGTTATGACAGGTTTTATGTCATGAACACTTCAAACATGTTTATAAAAATTACATGGCGGTATATTCTTAACCCTCTGTATATAAACATCTGAGTTTTACTTTCTTGCTCTTTGTTTTGTTCCAATCTTAATTTATTTTTAGATGAACCTGTGAAGAGTTCAACTGTTATGACTTTAGTGGATTAGAGAAAATCTAGAGCAAGTCCAACTTTAAGGTTTGGTTGGCTCAGACCGTTGAAAGCCAGGCTATAATAAATGCATGTAAACTTGCACAGAGTTTTATTTCTGTTTTGTCTGCTGCTTATAGCTCCCTGCATCAAACGCCTTACACAGCTGAGCAGCTCCATCACTTTCCTATTTCAGCATTTCTTTTGCCTGAAACGATGATTGAATTTTTTACAAAACATCAACTTGAATATGAGTTTGGTGAAGCCATCTGCTGAGTTCTGTATTATTGTCTGATTGTATTGAATTGTCCTCCTGCTGGGTTTTTTCTGTGCAAAATGCCCAGGTAACAAGCAGCTACATACATTATTCTGTCGCCTTTCTCATGCAGTTATCTTTTTACGTAATTGAATGACTCGTTAGGCGTTACAGAAGCTCTTCAACCAATATTATTCCTTCACATTTTAGCAGAGCTGAACTGAGATTTCTGATTTATTAAATGCTATAAAGAATTGAAGGTCTTGTCCTCAGCACAAAGGTCACATGAGTGAAGTTATCGCTCGCTTCTTCAGCCGAAGAGACTGACGGTTATTCATGAGTCTGAATCGACAAATATAACAGAAGATCCATTTCTCTCGCTCTCTGCAGCGCCGCTAACGTCTCCTCCGCGTGTGGGCGTTCGGGTTGAGCTCCACTGTTTGAAGTTTACAGACGTTGGTCTCTCTCAGGGCGGCACTTTAACCATAAATTCCACATGAAAGCTTTTGTTGTTCTGAATATATCTCTATAGGTTCCAGCGTTTTTAATCAGGTCAGTTTGTTTGATGTGTCCCTGTTTCCTCTTATCACGCTCGCTGACTTGCTCATCACTCATGCAGCTGCATGCCAGTGATGCACTTTAGGACATAAATACTCCCGGGCCGACTCGCTCGCTCGCGCGCGCGCTCGCACCTCCACCTCTTTTCCAAGTGGATTCACAAGCTGCCTCAGTCACACACCGCCTTCTTCAAGCATGTGAATCCCCTGGCTTGATGTAAATTAGTAGTGGCTACTTTATGAGTAATGCCGCTGTCCCCTCCTCCAGCCGTCCTGCTGAATCACACAGACCTCCTCCTGCCTCCTTATTTTCCGCCGTTCTCGTCCCGCTAACCTTATACTCGTTATTTATTTCCCCTGATGCCTCCCTCTGTTGTTTTTTTTTTTTGTTGTCGTTGCAGCTTTCATTCATCTCGCCACATTACGCGCCTCGTTCTTCGTCTCCCCCTCCCTTCGCTCCGCGTCCCAAAGTGGGAGTGCTGTTGAAAATTTGCACATCATTGTGATTAATGGCTTTGATCCGGTCGCTTGGCTCCCCTCTCCATCCTCAGCTACTCTCTGCCGCCGCCTCGGCCGAACCGGCTCGCCGCCACGTAACCCGAACAATCTTCATTAGCTAAATCAAATCAACGGCTGATTTTATTTGACTCAGTTTAAAGTGTGTTTTACACTCAGGAATGCTGCATTTAAGGCGCAGCAGAGGTACTAAAGCCGCTTTTGTTCCAACTTCAAGGTGTTTCGCTGGGATTTTATGTGACAGATTAAATATAATTGAATAACGCAGGGTGTCTCTGTTTTTAATCCGTTGGATTTGTTTGTGGACTGGCTGCAGTGTGAGCAATGAAACACAAAGCACCTCCATGTTTCAGGTTGGGAGCTCAGAACCTCATTAACAGGCGGAGTGTGTTTACTAATTAAGTGACTTTTCTGGACTTTTTCTCGGGGGGTTGAAGAAAAATGTCGGCTAAACTTTTCAGATTTTAAGTTTTAAAAAGTACTTAAAAAAAAAGAAAACATCACAAATATTCACTACCTTATGTTGTTGTATTTTTGGGTCATGATGTGACGTCCTGTACTGTATTCAGGGAGTTGTTTCCAAACCGCCTGGAGGGTCGATTCCCTGCCAACAAGATTGTTGAATCATATTATGAAGCTCAACCATTTTCTCCTTCTTCTGTTTTTTAAATGACCTAAATATGAGGCGTTAGTCAGAGCAGTGGTTTAAATTTGTTCCCAAATAAACCCCCAGCACAGAGCACATTGTGTTCACGCTGGACTCGCACACATATTGGACTGGTAATCGTCTCGTGGCACAAATAAACAAACACACTCCCGTTTATTGGCCGAAACAAAAGCTCCCGGTGTGTGGGTAAATATTGCATTCAGAGTAACACGTCTGCAGTCGGCGCTCATCGCGGTTTTGAAAAACCTGATTAAGATACTGGGGCAAAGGCAGTAATGAGGGATTTACCAGAAGCAGCTTGGATAATGACTCTGCTGTACATTTGTCTCCAGTTATTGTCAGCTCCTGCAGGCTGCTTAAGCTCTCCGCTCATGAAAATAGTGAGAATAGTTTATTTACTCAGGTGTGGCGGTGTTTATGAGCAAATATATGGGAAGGGATTAGCATCAGGGGTTCAGTTTTGCATGTCGACAGCTCATTAGACACATGTTTAGTGTGAACGTGTTGCTCTTCCAGGTTCTGCGAGGTTGCCAAGGAGAACGGCATGGACATCTTCCGCGTCTTCGACTCCCTTAACTACCTGCCCAACATGCTGCTGGGTATGGAGGCAGCCGGGGCAGCCGGCGGCGTGGTGGAGGCCGCCATCTCCTACACGGGCGACGTCTCCGACCCGATGAGGCAGAAATACTCCCTGGACTACTACGTGAAGCTGGCTGACGAGCTGGTCAAAGCCGGGACTCACATCCTCTCCATCAAGGTGAGGAAATGAAGGCGGGACGCCGGCGTCCAGCCCGCCAAGGTTTTCTAAAATAAACCCAGTCCACAGCAGCAGAACCTTCCCAGTGAGTCAGTCAGCCCACAGACAAACAAGCAGACATGAAGAGTGAGGTGGCAGGACGCGTCATCATTTATTTATTTTATTTAGTTACAAAAACAAATTAGTAATATGAGGATAAAGTAGTAATTTTATGATAACTGCACAATAAAGCATTAAAGTGAAGAATCTTGTGAAGTTATATAAGAGTCAATATTTCAACGAGTGTCAAAATATTAATTGCATTTCTTATTTTTATAAAACAATAGATGGAAATGAGTTAAATCTGGTGTATTTACGACGACATTGCACATTCATCAATATGCACAGTGCCATTAAAATAAAATCAATCAATATTATAACTAGCAGAAATTTGAAACAGTTCTGAAAACCACATAAACTTTCAGAGCTGCTTACTTTACGTCTTTATGACACTCAGCTTTTTTTTTTGTAATTATCTTTTCATAAATGTTTGTATTTTTTTATGTGAATTTTATTTTTTCTGAATCTTATTTTTTTTTTAAAGATGCTGCTCAAACAAAAATGTCTCATAGTTTTATTTTATTTGTCTCATATTATGATTTTATTCACATAATAGCCGAACATTATTTTAATAAAATACTTGTAGTAACACGATGCCAAGATGGAGGGCCATCGATCTAGGATGGGGGTTATGAGGTCATTTCCAACCTATTTGGATCCCATTGAATCATTGCACTGCAAAAAGCTGGTTTAACTAGTAGCTCTAAGTTCATAAACGGAGGTTAAACAGACGTAAAATGTCACTAATCGGTAACGTTAGAACAGCTTTTCTGTGACGAATCGGGTTCATCCTGACGCAGTTTTCACACGCGTCACAAACGCTGTCGGTGAAAACGTTGTGAGGAACGCAGGCAGGTGAAAAGATCAACCTCACTGCGCCGGGAATGTTAAAGTTGACAGAAATTAATTTCCCTTGTGACAGTAAAGCTATTATAAACTCATGAGAAACAGGACAGTCTCGACTTTTTCCTAACCAGCGTGCTGCGCTGTGTTAAAATTGCCTCAGTTGAAAACAAGCTGCTCCTTCAGAAACCTGGACAGTTTGGGTTTGTTAATAGTACAACGACTTTACCTGGAGAAACTCCTATTAATTTATAAACTGTGGAGCTTTTACCCTTTAGAGAAACTCCTGACAGGTTATAATCATTTCCTTTGTTTTTTTGTGTTTTGTTTGTATTTCCTCTAATTCATGTGAAGCATTTCAAAAGCCCCTTTTGCTGAAAATGTGCTTCATAAATAAATTACTGCATTTATTTAATGACCTTATGCGTCGGGTCCAAGTCAATTGATTTCAATATGGTCACAAAATGTCATTTATTTTAGTAATTTCAGCAATATTGGTATCATCAGTTGCAATGTCCTGCTGGAAAATGAAATCAGCATCTCTATAAAGCTCCACACTTTTTCCTTCCACTATACTTTCCATAAATAGACAGAGCACAGCGATTACCCGGCATTCTTTTACATTTTCCTGTTGACTGACAACAGCAGTCTAGAAGATTGGGGAGACCATAACACATCTCTCTTTTTATTTATATTATGTAATATTCACATTATCTGAGAAATTAAACCTCTAAATCAAAAAGAAATATCTGTTTTTGGTGCAACTTGACTGCAGAACTGCATTGAAATTAATTAGTTTATACTACCAATTCATAAGAGTTTCAAAAAATTCCATAGAACCATCAAATTATATTTCAAACTAGGCTAAGAAAAGAAGTTATCGGATGCATAAACAAGACATTTTACTTTGGTTTCAAACGACTCATATGCGACTTTTCCATGGTGGTTCTGAACGGCCCAATTACGCCCATTTCACCCCCCTTGAAAGAATCTGTTTTGTAGCACCTCTAAATCAGATACGTATCTGCTTTGTCTGATTTCTACAGCATTGACCCGAAACATGCATCATAATTCAGCACCAGAAGAATCCAGATAAAAAGTAAAAAATGACTAAAATGAAAGAAGTTTGTGTCAGTGAAGGTCAGAGTTTAAAAATGACAGAAAGCCAAAGTGCTTAGCCTCAGATTCTGGACGCCTCAGGCAGGATGTTAAATGTTACAGTAGATTATATAACTAGAAAACAACTAGTAAAGTTTGGCTTCATTGGAAGATGGAGCATAATGTATATAATGTCAAAGTCCGATTGGATGTACGAGCATGTGTCGTCTGGAAAACGAAAAGGTGAGTCTGCTATAAAAACATAAATCAGGATGTTGTGGTAAAGAGCCGATTTAAAACTGTGAGCAGAAACGACAGAAGTGGGGAGCAGCGCCTCTGAAAGAGCAGCAGCTGATTGACCTGGAAACTGGGTGATAAATCGCTGACCGAGGCGTTTCTCTGCTGCTTCTGTATTTAGAGACGTGACAGAGTCTGTTTCCGTCCCTGCAGCTGGTTAATCTCCTCCATGTCAGGGACAACCCGCCTCTGAATGGAAGAAACACAGCTCTGTTTCACTGTACATTCTTTATATGTATTATTCAACAATAAATAACTCGTATTGCAGGAAACCTGATGGAAAAGTAACCATGTATCCCAGCTTTTACATTAAAACAGCCTCTCTAAAAGCCACACCATTTCCCTGGTTACTTTAATATTATTTAGTTCTAATTTAGTTTTTATTAGCGATAGTAGCTGTTTTAGATTTTTTCATACTTTGTTTTTTAGGAGCAAAATTCAAAAATGAAAATGTTTTCTCAATTTCAGGGTTCATCATCTTCTTAGTTTAGTTGACCGTTTTCACAGACGACACATTTTAACTCTGCGACGCTTTGCGCTGTCTGAAAAATTCATCGGTTTATGAAAGGGGAGATGTTGCTCTTTCCAGCCAACATTGGTTATTACGGTAATTTCCCTCCCGCTGTTCCAGAGAGCGAGCTTTACTTCAGTTTAATCTGATAAAACTCTTTTAATAGACGGTAAATTTCAAAATAACGGCTAGACATCGAAAGCTCCAGTTGTAATAGAGAAATGGGCAAAAATATTTCTTCACAGGACATTGAAAGAACTTCCTACAACTGAAATGAGCAAAAAATGTCCAGGTGGAGATTTGAATCTTAGGCCTTGTTAACTATAATAATCTCGACTGTTTCACATTGATGCCAACATGTCGTCCCGTTTCTCTCTGCAGGATATGGCCGGCCTGCTGAAGCCGGAGGGCAGCAAGCTCCTGATCGGCACTTTGAGGGATCGCTTCCCAGACGTTCCCATTCATGTGCACACGCACGACACAGCTGGAGCCGGAGTGGCGGCCATGTTGGCCTGTGCAGAAGCAGGAGCTGATGTCGTCGACGTGGCGGTGAGAATTGACCAGCTAGTTCTGACTGAGTGTCTTAGCTTTAAGATGCAAAGAATGGTTTGTTTTTCTGTGAGCTGGTTCAGTTTTCATTGGTGAAATGTCACAAAGCGAGACAAAACAACTGCCGCAGCCAAGATCATTTCCCTCACTTTGTTCAATAAGTTCAGCCTGGGCAGCTGCATGTAAGTAATGGCCTGCAGTTTGAACTTCGAGGTCTCTGCACCATTTAGTTTCTGTTTCCTCTCATCAGCATTACAAACCTCAACAAAGCTTTACCCTAAAATACCATTTTTAGGTTCTTCTTTTTTAGAAAGCTGGGAGTTAGGCAACAATCACTATATATATATTCTGAAGGTAATCCCTAATGAGCAGGTTCATTTATTGACTACAAAGCAACAAAATGAATGTGGTCTAATAAATTGTTTGGCTTCAGGTTGACTCCATGGCTGGGATGACGTCTCAGCCGAGCATGGGGGCCATCGTCGCCTGCACCAAAGGGACGAAATACGACACTGGTGAGTAAACGCTGGGAAATTGAAACCTTTGGTTAGGAAGCTGCTGCTGGCGTTCTGACTGAAACCAGGAAGTTAGAGCTCATCACACCAGTTCTCCGCCGGCTCCCTGTCGCTCAGGGAAGAGACTTTAAAATACTGTTAGTTCATTTATAAATCACTGAATGGCTTAGAACCACAAAATATGAAACATCTGCTGCTGTTGTATCAACATTCCAGACTCTCAGGTCTTCTGGTTTTGCTCTGAAAAACAAAAACCAGAACCAAACTGGGAGAAGCAGCATTCACCTTCTGTGCACCACAAACCTGGAACAAACTTCCAGAAAAACTGCAAAACTGCTGAAACACTGAATTCCTTTAAATCTTGACTAAAAACCCAGCTGTTGAGAGTTGCTTTTGAAACATAATCGATTAAGAATTTAACGATGGCACTTGTTTAAGTGTATTGTTTTGACTGTTGATTCTGTTGCATGACTTTGTATTTTTGTGTTTGTATGATGTAAAGCATTTTGAAATGCCTTGTTGCTGAAAGGTGCTCTGTAAATAACTTTTGTTTAATTTGATCGATATATAAAGAAAGGAAAACATAAAACTGTCCAGATTCCGGCTAATGACGAGCTGCGACTTCCTGACTTGGTTTTAATAGAGAATCGTGAAGATGTGAGAATCTTACCTACTGAGAAAGGAAACAGGAGCGATTGATACAGTAGGAGACTGATTTATAATAAAAGTGACAATCTGAGATTTATGCATCACATTGATTCTAGTTTAACACTGACCTCTAGTCTTGAATTTTTGGGGTTAAAAATTGTGATTTCTGTCTATTCTGTGTTAAATTGAAGAAGATTCTGACTCAGTAGTTGTAATGGACGTTTCTCATGTGGAAACATTTCTTCACTACAACAAACTAGCACCAGACGCAGCACCAATGCGCATATCCATCTTCTGCTTCGTTTTCCCGACTTTCATGAACAAAACTCTGAGATATTTAAAATCCTTCCCCAACCCAGAGAGGTTATTTATGGTGAATAAAAAGTGAACCGAGGACACAGCCTTGAGGAACCCCACATATGATCTCTGTTTGCCCAGAATCATAATTGCCAAGTGTCACAAAGTAACGTTTATAACTTAGAGATGTTTGTGATTCAATGTTATGAATCTAAAAATATATTTGTGTGCTCAATACGAGTTATTTTGAATAATCTTTAACCAAAAAGCTCTTTTTGATCAGCATGAAGTGCTGTGTGTTTAGTAGATAATAGTTATAAAATAAAGACATGTCGCTCCATCCTTCTAATTACATTTGACAGGATAAAATCCGCTCCGAAACAAATACCTTTAAATTTGCTCCCCATGCTCTTATTACTGGGCGTAGCTTTTAATGAGACAGTTTGTTAGATCACCAGTGTTGCGTAGAAATAATTTGATTCTTTCTGAGCGAAAGTCTGCTCCTTAACATGAGGGAAGAAAAATCAATCAGCAGATCAATGACGCATTTGTAATTACGGCCCTGAAGCGAAGGCAACTCGCATATTCTGCTGAGTAACGACGAACGAGCACGGTTATGATGAGAGGAGGAAGAAGTCGGCTGTCGATAAAGACATGCAGTCCTAAGCAAAATGCTTTTAACTCATGAATTAGTTGAAAGTGGGATAAAACAAAAAGTTCCTTTTTGTGTTTTTAGATACAAATAATTTGATCAGAGCAGGACTTGTTGCCATGGGCAGCCTCCTTTGCTCTGACAATGGGGCGGCTTTCTCTTGAGCCTGTGGGTCTCCACGGCAACCTCACCGCGATTATTATGTATTTGCTTCCCGGTATCGCTCCGCCAGGTTTTATCAGAGGTCTCTGAGCTCCTCTGAGGAGGTCATAAGATAAATTTAGAGATAGATTTATGTGCTCTTTCTCCTGTGGGTGTGTTTGTTTTGGGGGTTTTTTTGGCCACAGTGACTCTGAAGTGTACACCTTTCATGGGCCGTGAAAAAGCTCCCCGCTCTCGGCAGCGACCTCCACCTCCCACAGCGAGGGCCGCCGATTTGAAAACGGGCAGCAGGAAAACGTGTTTTAAAAACTAAAGGAACATGAAACGAGTTTAAATTTATAGGAGGTGATGTGAAAGTAGACGGTTATGTGGAGAAATGCTTTTGGGAAAAGCGACTCTGCTCTGCTGAGTCGATCTGATCCCTCATTTCCATTCCTCAGAACCTCGAGAAGCTAATTTTGTTTACGTTCACGCTGCCCTGCAAGGTCCAGCATGCTGCAGAATGTTAGTCCCATTATGTGCAGTTGGTTAATGCATATAATGCATTAATGAAACACTTGGTTTAGTTTAAGTCCCCCCTGTAAGCTCTGATAAGGAAAACATTTAACTACGCTGCTTAATCATAGGTTGACTCGGCGTCATCTGGAGTCACTTAGTGCCGTTAAACCAGTCAGGGTTTATTTTACGCTTTTTATTCAACGTGTCTCCATGGTGTTTGCTGAGATCAGATGCTTTTCTTGTTAATTGTCCAAGCTTATCCAACAAAGATACATTTTAAAACACAAATGTTACAGTTCAGTTATCATTGAATGCTGGCAGACTTTAGATTATCCGTAGAAAGCCTAGTTATACCACCAAAATACCTTAATATGCATAAAGATGCATATTAAGGTACCACAGGGGGTAACCTCTGCTGTCTCATCCAATATTGGTGGCACAGCCAATCAGTGACAAGGAAAACAAATGGGCCTCCTGGATTGGCTGATTTCCAATATGCAACAGTGTGTCAAGAGGTATTGCATCAAAGTATTTCATTTGCATTTCTTTGGAGCGTTTTAGGTGTACCCAAGGAAAAAGTCTGTGATTAGCTACATTTTACATTCCACTGGAAAATCTGTGAGAACTGAACTTTAGTAGGTGAACTTTAAAAGGCCAGTATTATGTATTTTTCAGACATAGTGCCATTTTATTGCATAATCAAGTAATTATGCTACTTTCAGTTCAACCAAGAAATTTTACTTCACAATTTGATGCCTTTAAATTGAGTCTCTGTGTCTTTAAGAAGCTCCTGCTCTTTCTGACACTTGGCCTTTAGCACATCATCACGACAGTGCTCCTCCATGATGCCGTTTACTATTGTTCTTAGAGTTTTTGTTTTGTACGATGAGCTCTACAGACACGCATATCCTCCAGGTGTTTGCTAACCGCTGCTACCACTAGTTTGGAGGTGCCAAGTGGGTGGAGACTGATTTTGTGGAAATAGGCGCCGCTCTCGAGCCAACTTGGTTTATTTTTCCCACTATTACCTTATCTAACAACTTGTAGGTTTGTCTTATAGCAACCTGACGCCATGCCCAACCCAAAAGCCAAATCTTCCGCTTATAAACTAACTGAGGAGCCAACAAAGAAGAATATGCTAACTAGCAAAGAAGCTAACCAGGTAGCCCAGCAGGATGAGGTGCTTGCTAGCGGCTCTGACACTTAGCCGCGGATATCTCCCAGTCTGTCTCTGAGACGATTTCAGCTCTGATGGATAAGAAGTTTAAAGAGTTTTCCACCACTCTGAACAACATCTCTGCTAAATTAGAAGCCAACACGGAGGGCATCACGGAAGCAGAGCACCGCATCTCAGCGGTGGAGGATGACATGTCTGCGGTGGGACCCAGGCTGAAGGAGCTGGAGTCGAAAGTGCGCACTCTGACGGAGAAATGCGTCGATCTGGAGGGACGCAGCCGTAGAGATAATATCTTGATTTACAACCTCAAAGAAGGCACGGAAGGCCAACAACCAGTCTCATTTTTTGAGAGATGGCTCCAAACTCTTCTTGGCTTGGAATCTAAGCGGTCATTAAGATCGACCGAGACCTGGCCGGCCGCTCGCTGTGATTGTTAAACTACATCACTCCAGAGATGCATCCAGGATCCTGGCAGCGGCGAGGAAGCAAGCAGGTTCCGCTCTCCTACGAAGGCCAAACGATCTACATCAGGCAGGATATGACCGCTGCTGTCAAGGAGATGCGCCGTGAGTTTAACGGGGTGTGCCAGCGTCTCATCGAGAAGGAGGTGAGATTCTCCATGCGATACCCGGCTGTTCTGTCTTTTACGCACGGAGGGAAAACCCGATCGTTCCGATCACCCAAGGATGCACTTGCTTTCCAGGATGAAGCAAACTGAGACCCTCTTAAGGACTGGTTGATTACACACATTGGACCCTGCCTGGAGTTCGATGCTTTGCTTTTATTTTTCCTTTTCTCTTTGGTGCAGAACTCTGTTGCAAAGGTATATGGCTAATTGTTGGACAGATATTCCATGATTTGCACTTTTGTTTACTCTGTGCCTCACATGGACAAACGAGATATGTAAAAGATGTTGGTTGCTGAAATTTGTCCCAGGGACATTGCGCGGAAATGGGAGGGAGACCTTGACACAGAATACATTGAGGATGACTGGCAAGAAGCCATTGATGTGGTTAATTCAACCTTTATATGCAATACGTTCAGAGAGACACAGTATAAAATACTACATCGTCTACATATAACACCCTTTATTCTGAATAAGATGGATCGCCAACTCTCTCCCTTATGCAACAAATGTGGAAGGGAAGTTGGGATGTATTACCATTATTTCTGGCAATGCAAACTAACTAAACGATTCTGGAGTGCAATCTCTAAAGAGCTGAGTGATGTGTTTCATGTAAAGATCAGCTGTGACCCAGGTCTGTTCCTTCTTGGCCTCCCTTCAAAATCAGTCACTCTGGCACAATCACACTTCAAACTTTGTGACAAATTATTGCTTTTGGCTAGAAAATGCATTTTAATCAATTGGATTAAGGATAAACCACCAACTATCACACAGTGGTATAGAGAAATATTTAGGGTCCTCCCCCATGTAAGGATCAGTGCAGTTATTAGGGGTAATGAGAAATATTTCATTGATATGTGGTCTCCTGTGCTTAACTATTTACCTAAAGAGCTGATGCAACTTGTGATGAGAGGTCAGAATCCCATAAAGTGGAAGGCCTCACCAGCACCTATCTAAAGAGCACCATCCATTTGTCTGATGTATCTTTCTACCTCTCTATTTGATTGTCTGACTAGATATGATTGTGCGGTTGTCAGGCTTTAAATATGTCTGTGAATGCATGATTTAACGTGAATGTGACATTGTACACCGGGTTTTTTTTTTTGGTTTTTTTTTCTCCTTGGAATTTGGGGATGAGGGATTTGTTTTGGTTTCTCTTCCTTATCATATACTTATGTAAGATGATAGACAACACAGTGTTCTATTCTCTCTGTTTGCGAAACATAAAACTAATAAAATGTTTTTAAAAAAAATAAATAAATAAATAAATTGCTTTATGTACAAAATTCTTTCCTGCTGTTAAAGTTCAGAACTGCGCGCAGGCGCCTGCACGAAACTGTCGGAGCGCAGCAGCGCCTGCAGCTGCACTCTGCGTACCGTCACATTTTCCTTTAAGTAAAGAAAGAAAAGAATAACTTCTGGAGTTTTTATTATTTAACTCTATTCACAAAACTGTGAAGAAAAAATAAATCAATTGTGCCAAACATCTTATTTGTAGCGCGCAGCGCAACACCTGAACCTGGGAACCAGCACCGTCCTTTCCGTGAAGAACTGACACCGCTGTGTGTGTATAATGTCTTTTGACACAAAAGATATTTTATTTTCCACAATTTTGCTAATAGAACAGATGGTTAGATAATAAAACTATAACTCTTCTTTTCTTTTTTTATTTAAAGGAAAATTTACTGCAACAATCCATCAGTTTGCTTTTGTTTATTTCAGTCACTTGTGGCCAGTTTAGAATCACAGAGAAAAACTCCAAAAGGGAATCAAAGTTAAAACTCTGTGAGCTAAAAACTTCTGATCACATAATAGCAATTAACCATAGCCATGGTAAATTATTCCTGATAACTATTGTGAGTGGTCCTGACATTAATATGATCAGGCAGTATTTTATATATATTTATATATAGATATATTTATAAAGACTGTATCAAACAAGTGCTCTTCGTGTTGCTCTGTACCCATGAAGTTGCTCCCAGTCTCAAAAAGGTTGGTGACCCCTGGTCTAAAGGATTTCCAACAAAAACTGTTATTTTTCTTGCATTTGAGGCATTTTTTCTTTTATCAAACCTTTTTTCCGTGGATGAACGGCGAAACAGACAACATGATGTGCTGTCAATATTCCCGGATGAGCTGTGGTGCTTTTTGTCAAACATAATACACCAATAAACTGTGGTGGAGTCTGACCCGGCAGGAGTCCTTGCAGCTAAATTGACTTTGTTGCTGGTCTGATTTTTCTCTGCAGAGATATTCATACAATCGCCCACAAAAAAAAAAAAAAGCAAAATTCATCACGAACAGGAGCGTTTGTTGTTGTTTTCATCGCGCGCAGCAACAGAGCCATTAAAACACGCTGCGTTCTCACTGTGACTTGGCCTTTCAGTGGAAAGCCTTTTTGCATGGCCGCTGCTCTCGCTCGCCATCTTCATGGCAGGTTCATGTTCAGATTGTGGAACAAACTGACATCAGCCGGAGACACGCGGGAAGCATGATATGTTGCTGAGACACGGTTCAGTTTGGTGGCTGAATATCAATGCAGCGCCAGACAAACCAGAAAAGATGAGGCCGGTATTCAGGGGAGACTTCGCCTCTGCTGCATTCATACATGTGTTCATTCTGCGTGACCCTGGCTGACCCCTTTCTCACTACTTGATGCTTTCATTCCTGTCACTTTCTGCTGCTTTCCTCTTCTCATCTTTGGCTCTCTTAATGCCAGTTCCCTCCTCCAGCTTGTCTTGCCTACCTCACCACTTTTCTAATCAAGTGCGTCTCTCCCTTGGATTCCTCCATACCTTCCTGACCTTTGCCTGTTTACTGCTTTCCTTTACTCCCACTCTCCCTCTTTCTCCTGTCTTGGCTCCAAACCTGTAATCATCGCAGTACACTCTCCATCCCTCTCTCCCTCAGCTCTCATACCTGCTTCTGTCATATTGTCTCTACATCCTCCTCTTCCTTTCTGTCCCAGTGTGTGACAATGCCATTAGCAGCTTCTTACACCCAGATCACTCCCACTGCTCATTTTCTTCCATTTTCATATTATTTTTTTGCCCTGGAAAATTTTTTAAATTTGTTTAAAATGTCATTGTGCGTACTCAGGAAGCTGCAATCTGCACGCACACACCTGTGTGACAGATTATTCAGTTTGAGTGATGATGCATATTAAAGTGGTGCTTGTGTTTGACTGCATTCGCTCCTCATGCATCATGCATGGCTTTAATTGATGCCGCAGCGCTGCAGTCGATCAAGGTGGAGGAGTTGAATCAGAACCGGGTGTACTGCCAAGTCCATATTTGTATTCAGACGTTTTCTGAAAAATAAAAGATAATAAAGACAAAGCAAATACTGTAAACAGCAGAGAGCAGAAATCAGATATTTACTCTGTTTAATTCCCCCCTCACCTATTTGGCATGAAATCAGTCAGATTAAACTTTTGGTTCAGTTAGGATTAAAAAATCAGATTAGCTAAATTCTAATACATAATGTGAGCTTTTCGTCTTTGTAGATTGTAATCTTTACATTATACAAAGTTTTAGAACATATTAAGATCAAATTTGATCATTAATGCATAACAAAACTTACCACTTCACCACTATTAGTTTGTAAATTGCAGAGTAGTTATTCTTATTCCTAAGAGAAAATCCTACCAGGTTGTAAATGTGGAGTGCTTTAGTTGTTCTTTCTTTCCCTTTTTGTTTTGTTTAGTTTGTATTTCATGTAAAACCATTTGAAGCGCCTTGTTGCTGAAACTTTGCTATATAAATGAGATTACATGACCTTATCAAACAGTGACTTTAAAACTTAAAGGGATTTTTTAAACAAAGCCCATGTAAACATCTTATTTAAGTGCGTTAAGACATTTACACAAAGACTGAAATGTGCAAGTGAAAGAGTAATGATGGTATAAAGCACAGGTGCATCTCCATAAATTAGAATACCATTAAACAGTTAACACATTTCAGTAAATGTATTCTAATGTATTGTAAAATAAGCATAAATGTTACATATGTTGACAGGTAAACTGAAAACAGATGCAGGTCATGAAATCCCCGCTCACGAACATTCAGCTCCTCGTTTTGATTTGTCCTTTTGTTTCTAATATTTTTGTCTTTGCTCTATTTAATCTGCGGGTGATTGATATCTGACAATAATGCTGCATCGGTTTTATTTCTTTTCAAAGTTGTTGTTGTTTTCTCACAGCGTTTGCTTTGAAAGACATGGAGCAACGCAAACCTTCATCTCCGTGTCCCTGAGCATCGTTGCATTAGTGAGATTTAATTCTCTAATCTTTTTACTGCTGTCATAATTTAGGCTCATTGTCAGTTAATAGAAGCTAATGTGGTGTAATGTACAATTATTTCTAAGTATTTGTTTTCTACTTGATTTATCAAGTTTTCTTTGAGTTTGAAGAGTTTTTTCTGACTCTTATTTTTGAGCCTTATTTTTACCACACAGTTTATATTTGCAATATTTGATATCATAGTTGGATACAACATAGGTGGATAGAGTTCTCAAAAAAATCTATCTTCTCCCCTGAAGTATTTATTCAAGAAATCCCTAAAAGTACTAAAAGTATTTAGTTCGTACTGAGTAACGGATGCTGTCATCAAATGAAAAAACATAATTTGATGTGCAAATTCAGGTATTTTATTGACTACAATGAAAAAAGACACACTTTTCCAGTTAATTGTTTATAAATTAAAATATGTGAAACCAATTCTTAGTTAGTAATGTGTATTTATGTTAAAGTAAAGACGATCTATAGTGTTTACTGTATTCTCTTGATCTCAAAATGGCGCAAAAGCCTCAACGGATAGAACAACAGAACAAAGCTGGTGTACAAACAGGAGGTCTCACTTCAATATAAATTGTAGTTTTGGTGAAACTACAATGTATTATAATATATTATAATACATTGTATTATAATATATTATAATACAATATAAATTGTGGGTGAAAACAATTTATATTGTTTTCACCCACTGTTGGGTAGAGGAGGCACAAATTTTACTCATAGTTGTTTTAGCCATAGCAATATTACTCAGGTAAAAGTATTGTTTAGTGAAATTACTCTTAAGGGTATTTTTTCCAAAAAGTTACTCATGTAATTGTAACTAGTCTCTCCTACCCGCCTCCTGTTGGTCATTTGGTGATAGATATTCTTTAATTATTACTCTAATTAAAAATATTCCAGCCTAAATATTAGTTTGAGTTAATCGTTCTCTAATTTTTTTGGTTTAATGCAGGCAAATCATCACATGTGGTGTACATTTGAGTTTTATTTTCTTATTTTGTGTTATGACGGTTGGTGTAAATCACATCCATGTGTCAAACTCGAGGCCCGTGGGCCAAATCTGGCCCGCCGCAGCTTTTTACACTTCAATACTAATTTAAATGTGCTTAAGTGTTATGTTATCTATCAAATCAATGCAGTTTTTGACTGTTTTTTGCCAAATTATATCAATCAGTCCCTCCAGTTTCTTGAGTTGTGTAAATTAACGGAAAATCAAACTCATTTTTTGCGCTAATTGGGAGTTTGTTTTTTTTTTTTTCAGATTTTTCTAAAAACTTGTCAAACATTCTTACTTGTACTAAACAACTGCTTCTATACAGAAAATAATAAAAAAAATCACATTTACTGTGAGAAATAAGTGCAAATATTTCAAATATTCCCAATTAGTTCCAAAATGTCCAAATAACACTTTGATTTTTATTGCAAAAGAATCTAAATCCCACAAAGACTGAAGAGATGGTCAATATTATTTAATTTTAAGAATTTTTTGATATTTTAACAGGTTTTATCATCCATTCTGGCTCAACTGGCCCTTTAAGAGCATTGATGATCTTTATTTGTCCCAAAATGAAAATAAGTTTGATGCTCCTGGTGTAGATTATGAAGCACTTTGTTTAATTGCTTTTATTTTCAAATGTGCTGTACAGATAAAATGACCTTGACATTTTTAGACCCGGACATGAGTCATTATTAATAAAATACATATTTTTCTTTCACTTTGACAAGCTAGTGCCTTTGTTTTTGTATATAAAACACCTTTGACACATTATCACATGCTTCCTCCTATTAGAGGGACTCCAAAATGGAGGATATTTATTTTAACATGACAGCAAATGTGCACCGCTGCGTGGATACAGAGTGGGTCAGTTTACCCACTGGCTCATCTTACCCCACTCTCCCCTGCATTGCTTCACTGGTCACTTGATAAAAATGCTTTCTCTGCTATTCAAGATTGCTGCTCTGTGATCATAATGCCGCTTTCCTGTGTAAAAACGAAGCTGTAATTTCACTCTGGAAGCTTAAAGGAAACCTCCAAGAACTGTATGTGTTTGCAAGCAGAGAAGGAAATGGACCCAATTACCCACCGGCTTGGCAGGCAGCTGAGTTTGAGGAGCAGCTACATGCACATTAATTTCACATTAACATCGCACTCGCTCTATTTCTCCACTGAGATCACGATTTAGGCACGGAAACACTGTGGTGTTTCTTTTTCTAATTTGAAATTACAACCTTGTCACTCTGTCACAACAGCTTCTTCTTTTTGGCGTTGTTTTTGCTACTTTTGTTTGCAGAAATACAAAATGTAGAGCCATTTGTGCCTCAGCACCAGGGCTCCTTTTTCCAATTAAAGGTAAACTGACAGAAGGATGTTGCACAAAGGAGAAACAGACGGTTCACTAAATATTAGAGAGACTAGACAAGAATACTGAACAGATTTTTAAGCTGGTGCTAATCAGAACAAGGAAGCTGAATATATGAGATCATCTGTGAGAAACATGGTGATTATTGAACAGAAACCAGAAACATTTAGACCCATGCTGAGATATTCAGTTGTCTTTAAATACTGAGAAATTTCTTGTTTATTGTGTCATGCATTCAAATTAATTGCTAATGTTATCAGCTGGCACATGTTCCCAAATTCTGATAAATGATGAGCTGCTACATTAGTTGTCACTGCAAATGTGACATTGTAATAGAAATTGTAAATTAGTTTATGCTGTAATTTATCTCATAAATAAAAAAAACAACAACAACTTGTGGTTTCAAAACAAAGTTGTTAGTGTCAGATCATCAAAAAGATTTCACGATTTATATTTGATCTGAACCACAAAACTGCCTCACAATCTTGCAGACTCTCTGCGGATATTTCCACATTATGCGTCTCTCTGCAGCGATCATTGATTTGCTGTCTCGCGTTGCAGGCATCGCTCTGGAGAAGGTGTTCGACTACAGCGAGTACTGGGAGGTCACCAGAGGCCTGTACGCTCCCTTCGACTGCACCGCCACCATGAAGTCGGGCAACGCCGACGTCTACGAGAACGAGATACCCGGAGGACAGTACACCAACCTGCACTTCCAGGTTAACACACATCGATTTTTATTTTCAATTTGAAAGCAAATCGAATTTTATTTCATTCCTATTTTTGTGCAGAGAACGTCGCTAATGGTTCAGTTCCAAGTATTAGTTCAATTTAGCATCACATTTCATAATGCTGGTGCTTTTGTAAGCTTTTGGGAATAGACATTTTATGTTTAGATGCAATGAATTTTAGAAACCGTTTTCTCTCTCGCCTGTTAGATTCTCTGCGATTCTTTGTTTGGAAAGGAATCGCCGTTCAGACTCATTTTACTGGATGTTTTTTTTTTTCTTCCTCACATTGAATTTGGAACCAAGTTACAGCAAGAAAAAAAAATCCATTTATCTTTTAGTCGCTGATTGATTCTGAGCACAATTAAAGATTTTTTTTAAAGGTTTTTCTTCCCAAAACCGTGCAATGCAAAACAAAAAAACAAATGCAACCAACTCTTGACAATCAATCAAGTTTATTTGTCTTGCACATTTCAGCAACAAGGCAGTTCAAAGTGCTTTAGATCACATCTTTTTCTTTTGAATCGTTGTAGCTAAGAATTAGAGATCCATCAATAAATCGATTGGCTGGCAATTTATTTCAAATTTCCTTAGTTCTGGGAGAACAGCTGATTTTATGTCTTAATCAGCACTTTTGCAGATTAAGAAAGTTTGAATGGACCAAAATCTGATTTGGCAGGTCAGGGATTTTAAAGATCGATGATCCGTTGGTGCACGTGTCAAACTCAAGGCCCGGGGGCCAAATCTGGCCCGCCGTTGCTTTTTATGTGGCCCTCTAAACTCTAAATTGCATAAATTCGCCCCTCCAGTTTTTCACAAACTTGCAAAATTCACAGAAAATTAACAGATTGACAAAACTTTTTTCTGATTTTTACAGCAAATCTTTCTCAAAAATTGGTCAAAAATGTTGAGTTTATTTCTGCGTCAGCCCTAAATGATGTCAAGTCAAAGTCCGTGATCGATGTGGCGAATTATAAAAGTCACATTTAGCAAATATTGTAAAAAAACTCCTTACAAATATTTTTAAATTGGCAACAAAAGTCTGTCCACTGAGAAAAGATGTTGAGTATTATTTAATTTTAATAAACACTTTTAGAATGCTGAAGCAAACAGCTATTTATTGATATTTTAACAATTTAATGAGTTTGATCAATAGATTCTGGCACAACTGGCCCTTTAAGAACATTCAGATTTTTGCAACAGTCCAAAATGAAAATGAGTTTGACGCCTCCTGACTAATAAACTCGTCTTGTTTGTCCAAATTATTTCAAGGACTGTGACGGTTATTGCCATCTATACTAAAGCCGATCCTTTGTGCTGCCACAGAATCATGGAAACATTTCTAAGATTCTGGGAAGCCGTCTCTGCAGAATAACAGGTTGCTTTGACTAAACAACAGACATCGACCAAATAATTTCCAGCAGATTACTTTGGTTTTTACCCTGTTATTCTACATTCCCAGTTTGATCATTTAAAGTTATTTCCCAGAGCTGTATACTTATCAGAATAAATAGATAAACAAAAACATGTCTGTCTCAGGAAGCAAATATATGTTGTTGCAAATCCCATGTAACAAAAGTGTGTGTTGATCTTCAAGGCTTCTGATGCTGCAGCAGCAATTTAAAGCTACTGACTGGGCAAGCATTACTTGACTTCCTTCCTTTAGAAAGGAAGGTAATAAAAGGTTTGTATGTGCTGCTCATCACTGCTGCGGTCTGTTTCATTGCAGGCTCATAGTATGGGGCTCGGAAATAAGTTCAAGGAGGTGAAGAAGGCTTACGCTGAAGCAAACAAACTACTCGGAGACCTCATTAAGGTGAGACGGGTACACAAAACTCCAGGCAACAGCAGCGTAACTGCAAACACGTATGTAATGATCCTGGTTTGATGGAGCGCTCGGCGCTATTCATCCAAAAATAGAAACATCCTGTTCACAGTTTTCTGATTTTACCCTAAATGCAAGGCAAACAGGTCTGCACCCGCTCACACCTGTAAGTCAAGCAGACTTTGCGTTTATAGCAATAAATGCAAAATACACAATTTCATCTGCAATGCTCGGCTGAATACACAAATATTACTGCAGTGTGTGTGTTTAATATTCTTCCACCGGCATCTATCACATTTACTGAATCTATTGAACAACACCTCTTGTTCTACTTGCATAACAATGTTGTGGAAGTTTACTCCCCACTAGTTTTATCTTGAACAGATGAACAGAGGATTTCATTTGAATAAATGTATCTATTAATGCAGCAGAGTCGCATGGCAGAAGCCAGAGTTTATCTCCTGTCAGGAGGAGACGTGTTCAGTCGCCTTCAACAGGACTGATTACAACCCCAAAATTAATATTTATTACCAAATTTGGGTTTTTCCGGTTTTCTTTGAGGTCCGTCCCTCTGGCAACAATTTTGTCCAATTAATTTTGTTTTTTCTCAAGAAGATGTTTCATAAACCTTTAGCTTTTATAGCTTTCAATCCAAAATATGTCAATGATAAGGAACATTTTATTTGATGGGACGAGCATAAGACTGACATGACAATGTCATAAACATGATATCTGTTATGAACATGAATGAGCCTTTATGAAAGTCTGAGTGTTATCATGAAGTGTCATTTGGTAAATAATGACACTTTTAATGCAAAGCTGCATTAAAAGTCCAGTAAAAGTGCCATCCTTGCATTAAAGTGTCATTATTTACCAAATGATGCTTCATGACAACAGTCATAGACTTTCACAAAGGCTCCTCCATGTTTATAACAGATGTTATATCATGTTTATGACAGTGTCATGTCAGTCTTATGCTCACCCCGTCAAATAAAGTGTTGCTGAATATCCAGATTTATGTACCAAAGCAGATTAAACACAGAGGTACTATGTATTCTCCAGGTACATATTGGCATTTTTTAGCTCAGTCAAGTAACTGTCGGGTTTTGTTGGGTTTTGTTGGTTCCGTCCCACATCCTGTATATGGAATAGAAGCTCTTGCCTTCCAGTAAAAGTTACAGAAATCCCCCAAAAACTAAACTGAATTGTTTGAAATGCTCCATCAAAATTTTGAATTTAAATTTTAAATGAACGTCACGGCCTGGAAGGTGCGAAATGGCCTTGGTGGTCTGTTAGGGCAAAACACCTGGCGATGATTCAGAAACGCACAGCATTGTGGGGGATGTAGGCAGAAAAAAGGCTTTCACTGCTCGACCTCTGACAGCCAGCTGAGCACTCTTTGGTTACCTAGCAACTCGCTCGCTCTTTGGTTACCTAGCAACTCGCTCGCTCTTTGGTTAGCTAGCAACAGCCTGTTGAGTAACTGACGCAGCAGCAGTTTCAGGTTTCACCAGTGTCCCTCATAACAACTTAAAAAAAGAAACAACAGCACTGAGTTTGGCCAGATATTTACAACTAAAAACTAATCGATAATTATCGATATCGACCCATATGAGATGATTCCAGCCCTGTTGTTTTTAAACTGTAGTCTGTGTTCATATGTATTGCCTGTTTAGGCATCTGAGACGATACATCACACGCCTTTGAGTTCATGAACGATAAAATATATTCCATTCTGTGTAACCTTCAGTTGTTACAAAAATGCTGTTTATGTACCAAACGTAACTAAAACAAAATTTGATTTAACGGTTTGAATTTGGGCCTCTGTCTCTTTAAGAAGCTCCTGCTCTTCCCAGCGCTCCTCCTTCACGCCGACGCTCCTCCATTCAGGAGTTTGGACTGAGAAGAAGTTTTTAATCACGCTGCGTTTTCTCACCGATGTTCTTGATGATTCGCTATGAGGCTAATTTCAACACAGATGAACCAGCAGCGACCTTTTCTGATGGACTGTTATCTCTGACGGATTAAAGAAGGATTTGCTGCGCCGCTCTCTTTTAAAGCGACCGTTTTGCTGGTCTAATTGCGTCAGAAATCAGCAGCTCTGTCTTCGTTAACATGTTGCTCTGAGCATCACTTGTAGGTCGCTTTATACCTGAGCTAAAACTGAGTGAAAACTCGATTTCTTTAGAGCTCATTTTCATTCTTTTTGTTTAGTTTAGTCATTAATTGCGTTTAATCTAATAATAATCAGTGCAGTTGTTGCACTTTTATCAATCCTATTGTTTCAGGCCGGTTCATGATGTCTCCCTCCAGCCCACAGTTTGATCTCTTAAAGGAAACTTTAATTGCTATCATGTGGAGAAACATTATTATCCATTCAACAGTTTGATTTGCACCCAGAATTTACCTCCTGCCTGCCTTTCTGTTTCTCATTATCTTTCATTAAACCCTTTGTTTTCCTTCATTATTTACCGTCCTCATAATAGATTCGTTCCTCTTTTATTGTGTTCACACTCTAATTGTTTTCCTCTTCTCTCTTTATCAAACCTTTCTGGTCTCTGATTTTGTTGCAAATGTTTATTCCTCAGTCGGCTCCATATCTATTTATCTACCTCCTTCTCTCATATGTTTTTTAGATTCTTGCCTCTGTTTTCTTCTCTGCTTTCTATTTCTGTTTTGCTCATCAATTCTCTCCCCAACTTCCTCACTCTCTCTCCATGTTCTCTATCAATTCAATTAAGACTCTGTGGGCTTCGCTGCACAAGCCAATGTTGGCTCCGCGTGCCTACGGGTGCCGCGCTGCTCTCTGCTGCACCCTGTTAGCCTGACAATGCCTGTGTCTCTCTCCCTGTCAGCTTGTCTATAACGGTGAAGGAGTGTGCTTACGAGATGTAGACGTAAAGAGGACAGACCGCATAATGCGCTGGCAGTATGCAGACCGTCTCCTGCATAACCTCTAAGGCAGAAAGCTCTCAAACCCAAAGCTATCTCTGAAGTCTGCAGCTGCGGCTGAAGGATTGCGCTCGTCAAAGAACTTCATTTGCACGACTTTTCATTTTAAGAACAATGAAACGGAAAAGAAGCCCGTTTTGAGGAGTTTTGATCATCACCGAGGTATTTGCATAAAAGTAACTCGTTTCAAAAAGACTCTATAGGTTTAAATCTGTTTTGAAGCAGCAGAACATCCAAACAGACTCTTAACCCATTCAGGCCTGATGCAACTTGAGCATTTTTAGTTTTCTAAATTGCTTAAATGTAGCAATGAATGGAGGTCAAGTTGCCTGTAATGTGTTGCATCTTAACAGTGTACATCTATGCATGCATATATATATATATATTTATATATCACTGGGTTTCCACGCTAATGATCCGGAAACGCTAGCAAAAGATTTTAACACTTGTGTGTCTTTTCCAAGATGTTAAGTCCCAAAATTTTGCAATTTACAGTTTGCTACATGAGACGACTTGCACACACGTTTAATGGCTCTTAGATTTGATTTTATATGTTTATGTGAAAATACAGAACTGCTATCGTGTAACTTTGAAGTCAAAACACGACATGACTAGTAGAGGTGATGATGACATAAAATAAAAAGCATTACTGCTTAAATTGAAGGTAGATTTTCACCCATTTTTGTATAAGTTGGTTGTGTTTTCCTGTCATGCGATTAAAATTTGGAGAAAAATGACCCTGAAAACGTTGTGGAAGAAAAACTTATGGTGGATGGATAAATAGAAACAATGGAAAAACAAATATCTTTCTAGTTTTGACCAGTTATTCAGTCCTGATAAACACTGCAGAGCCGCTGTGATAAATCAGTAAAAGACATTTTTCTGACTCTTAAAATGTGAATAATTGTTCTTTTGGATATTCTGCATATCATAAAGACAGATTTAGTGACATTAGCTGAACTAAAAGCTTAAATCACTGACAATGTGACTCAGTTATGATCATTTTAATTAAAAAAAGACAGATTTATAGAACCACCGGAGGGTCTCCACCACAAACAGCAGAATATCTCCTGATCTTATGGTTACACACACAAACTGCACCCATTGTCCAACTTAATGTGCAGAACTGCTCGCTCTCAGATCAATGGACGCCCCCAGGAGCGTAAACCCAGCATTTCATGTCTCCAGCCTCCACATCCATCATCCTCATAGTTAGAGCAAACGTCTCCCCTCCCATTTAGAAACTGTGCATCCAGCCTCTGCCGCGGCTAATTGGTCCCAAACTACTGTACATGCAAACTGCACGGCTGCTGCATCATTAACGGGACGGATTCAGTCCGATGCGAAACTTCTGTGACTGAACTGATCAAAGCCTCTTTAATGCTGATTGAGGCTGAGGGCGTTTTTACTCCTGTTCTAATTAAATCGTGAGGATTTAAGTTTGAACTGGAACATAAACGATTCAACTCAACTGGACACAGTTGAGCTTCTGTGACTTTTTCTGTTCATATCCAATCGCAAAGATGCCAGAACTGAATATTTTTAGAAAAGAATGAACACAAATTCGAGGGTAAACATCACATGAGGGTAAAACTGATTAATTAAAGAGAACAACTGATAGTGACCTGAAATTGTTTTATCCGTTTATTCTATTGAACCGTTTACCTACTGTGACGTAATAATACCACAAAGAGACATTTACTGGGAAAGTTCAACACAGTTGCCTCTTTTTTTATATCCATGTCTAGATATGAGTTTTCTCTTGATGTTTTCAGGGATGAGGATCGTTTTCCTCCCCACTTCAACTCCATCCCAGGAAAACAGAAAGAAATCAGATAAAAATGGATAAAAATCTGAATTTAAGTAGGAATGTTTATGGCAGGGGGCTGCACAGTGGCGCAGTGGGTAGCGCTGTTGCCTTGCAGCAAGAAGGTCCTGGGTTTGATTCCCGGCCCGGGGTCTTTCTGCACGGAGTTTGCATGTTCTCCCTGTGCGTGCGTGGGTTCTCTCCGGGTTCTCCTGCTTCCTCCCACAGTCCAAAAACATGACTGTCGGGTTAATTGGCCTTCCCAAATTCTCTCTAGGTGTGAGTGTGTGTGTGCATGGTTGTTTGTCCTGTTTGTCTCTGTGTTGCCCTGCGACAGACTGGCGACCTGTCCAGGGTGAACCCCGCCTCTCGCCCGGAACGCAGCTGGAGAGGAACCAGCAACTCCCGACCCCGTTAGGGAGAAGGGTGACGGAAAATGGATAAATGGATGTTTATGGCAGGAAGACATTTAATTTGTCGTCATCACCTCTGCTAGTCGTCCATCCATCCTGTAAAAGAGTCGTAGTGATCTTTAGTGATTATTCTGCTCTCCACCTGCTTGTTGTTCCAAACTGTGACATCCTGCCCAGCGTGAGGCTGCAGTATAAATCCCTCTTTGCCAGAGGATAATTGTAACAACTGATCTGTTTTCTGCTGTTTTGCTGCTTGATACTGTTTTTGCTTGAAGGTGCATTTGCTGAGCAGCAGGAATATCAGTCTGAACTCACCTGCACAGATGCCCAGCGGTGCAGTTTTAACAATATAATCTCTGACAGAGCTAATGATGCTGCAGCAACATTCAGCGGGTTATAGGAGGAAGGGTGCCATTAATTGGCCTTGACTTGTCTATTTGGAGGTTTCCCAGCTCTCCAAAAGCCTTGGCCCTGTTTATTTTCTCTTCTCAAACTTCTGCTGCACTTCTTTTTTCATCAGCCCCTCCTTCCTCCTCTCGGCTTTGCCGAACCTGTCGCCGTCTGAGCTTGATGTGACTTGTGTATATTTTTGTACGGCTGCTCTGTCTTTTTCGCTCGCCTCAGTGTTTCTGCCACTTTCCTTTTACAATTACAGGCACGTATTCACTCACCTGCACTCTCTCGAACACGCAGTCTGTTACACTTGGAGGTGGAGCACGTCTTGTATTGCCTGTGCGGCTGTAGATGTCGACGGCTCCTGTCTGTTTGCTGCTTTCTTTCTTAATCTGTCCATCCCTTTATGTCTCTTTCTCACTCTTGCTGCAACTCTCCACCATCTCTCTCCTCTTTCATTTAGTTTTATCTCCTCCCTCATCAATTGCTCCCATCGTCTCTCATTTCGATTAGACTTCCTTTATGTATCTCTAATCTTTCTATCTTTCCTGCCTTCCTCCTGCCTCTTATTATCACTCCTCTCTCCTTCCTCCTCCTCCTGACAGGTACCATCCTTCACTCCACTCCTGGCTTGGCCGGCTTGCATTATTGTCTGTGTGCTTTATTTGCCTCTCCTCCCGCACACACCAGCAATTGCACGCTCACCGTTCTGAGTGATATAATCCTTTTCCCATTAGAGGAGCCCGGGTTTGGATAGAGTTGCATTTCAAAGCAAATGTGAGCAAAGCACTCTGACACAGGATGCAGAGGCATACAAGCACACACAATATCGCCGCCATCCTTCCACACACAGACGCAATCCGTCTGCCTGCTGCTGCTGCTGCTGCTGCTGCTGCAGCTACAGCTGCTGCTTTGTAATATCACAGATGTGGAGTCATGCATGTCCATTTACTGAGAAACTCTTAGCTGCAGTAATCAATGAATCACATGATTTATTAAAATGATTAATTTTTTTGGGAGAGAAAAATTATAATCCATTTTTTATGGTTTTGGTTGCAAGTAGGGTTTATTTTTATTTTATATATTATATTATATTATAATATATTTTATATATTAACGAAAAATAAGTGCAATATTTGTTTAAAATCAAAATTTTATTTTATTTAATAAAATTATAAAATAAATTAAAAATATATTTGAAATTTTTTTGGAAAATTTGTTTTCAAATCAAATACATTTTTGATTTATTTGAAAAATTTTAAATATTAATTTTGTTCTTTTCAAAATTAAAGTTGATTTAACTTTAAGAAAACAAACCTGCATTATTATGATTCAAAGCAACAATATTTATAGCCATAACTAATTCCCAGCATCCACCACTATAGGACCTTTTATAGGCAACAGTAACAAAATATTTAAAGTGAATGCATCAAAGACAATTACAATATTTACAAAAGAGCCCAGTTCTTGTTCATTTTTAGCCTTTTTCTTTCCGATTATTGTCCAAAAAGGGTTTCAGATATTTGACTTCATATCACCTGATGCTTTACTCCAGGGGTGTCAAACTCAAATACACAGTGGGCCAAAATGTAAAACTTGAACAAAGTCGCGGGCCAGCATTGAACAAATGAACCTTTTAATATCAGAATATTTGTTTACATACGTAAAAGACAAACAGGTTTGTCTTTTACAGATGTAAACAGATATTCTGTCTCCCACCTGTCCAGAAAGCTCCTGTTGTCTGCCTTTCTTTCGGTTCTACAGTGACAGTTGTAGCTTTGACGATCGCTATAACTACTGTCACAGAGGAGAGGGCGTTTCTGGGACCCGCCCTGATTGACGCGCCAAAACAACAGCAAGGCATTATGGGATTTGTGGTATTAGCGATGAATGAATGCGCTGTATCATACCGGTGGGCCAGCTCGCGTAGTCATTTGGTAGTATAGCCTCGCGGGCCAAATATAATTACACTGCGGGCCAAATTTGGCCCGCGGGCCAGAGTTTGACACCTATGCTTTACTCTGTGGGCCTCAGGAGCTGCTGGTGGCATCTCAACAAATATGACTCTGATTGAAACGAAAAGCTGTGAAACACAGGAGGTTTCTGCAGCCTTCTGGAGGTTATATTTATATAATATCATCCCAGCAAACATTATTCACCCGTAGATTCCTCCAGAGCCTCCATGAAGCTGGAAAACTGGTTTCAAATGAAAGTCCTATACATGAGCCTCACGTTTGGGCCGTACAGGATCAGAAACTTGCAATTGCCTCCTTTCTCAGACCCCGACATTTTTCTCCGAAGGCCATTATCTGCTCATGATTGTGTTTCCAATAACTGGGATTGATGGTTTTGCTGGGAGCGACGTTATTGAGATCAGATGGAGTTGAGTTCTGCTGCTGTTTTGATCAAACTGCAGAACAAAATAGAAGCTTATAAAGAACATTTATTTCTTAAACTACAAAGAACTTTTAGAAGAAGTTTGGATATTATTCACCTTCTTTCTGTAGAATATTTGAAGGTTCAGAGTTAATATATCTGATATTGCTCCGAGAAACTCACAGGTGTCTGGTTCATCCACAAATATCAACAGTGTTGATGTCACTGTGGATCCAGGAATAATAAATATTTGGGCTGTGAAAAAGAAGGCAGGAAACAAGAGAGGCTTGAATATTAAAGAGGAAAAAGTGACGAATCTGACATAAAATCAGAGAAGCGATGATTAAAAATGCTTTGATCCACACTGAGGCTGCAGATATGAGGCTGTTCTCAATTTGTAAAATTTATTTTGAATGTGAGAAACCAATTTCAACTTGGCAGTGAAAGGAAAAAAGGCAGACAAATGGTTCTGGTGTATTTTAAAGCAACTCTGAAATTAACTTTTGCCCAGCATTTCCACCAACATAATGGCCTCTCCAGGGATTTTAGAAGCCCATTCAAATCACTTAAGCCTTCCTGCAAACAAAAGGGAGAGAAATCTATCATTATCTTTTCAAATGCCAGTCAAACTAAGCTGTAGGTTTTGTAGCAGGGAAGTACACTCTCCTCATTTATCAGGGAGCGTTTCTTATTTGTGTCATGCTTCAACAAGCACCAAAAATCCCAGAAGATTGAGGAAATCCCAGAGGAGGAAGAACGCTTCAGGTTTCACTCGGGACGTCTCGTCAGCAGACGTCGTAAGAAACAGGTGTCGGTATTTCACCGCATCCACACCTGCTCCGGCGCTTTTTATTAGTTTTCTGCATGGCAGAGAGTTTTCAGTTTGAAAGGTTTTCCTCCAATCTTTCCTATTACATTGATAAGTTGATGTTTTGGCTAAAAGCCGGAGAACAGTGCGGTGGGTGCAGCCTGGCGGTTACAGATTAGTCGACCCTTTCCGACCCTTTTTGAAGCTCTGATTCCCCAGAAGAAAGAGTTTAGAGCAGCTTTGAATCTCTTACTTCATTATAACAGAAGAGCAATTTCTCCAGTCGATACTCCCATCAGCGTCGCGTTCCGCCAGCAAAGCGTCAGCTAATCAACATTATGCAGCAGGAACTGTTATTATGGAACATAAAAATATTGCTTGTGATTTTAATTCGTCTTTCGTTTTCCGCTGCTTTATGTTCGGGTTTATTTTTGAACCCTGAGAAATTATTTTCCCCCCTTTGAGTTTGAGTTTTGGTCACAAACTTTGATGGATTTTAATTTTACGTGATAAAGCCAAAGGATCTGATTTAAAATCTGAAAGGTGTGGCATGCCTTTTCATTCAGTAGAATCGCATTCAGTCGTGATTCTCGCTGCAAACCTTTTGAATAGTGACTCAAACTGGCCTCTGATGTTGACAAAGCTCAGGTTCACTCAGATTAGGTGGAGAACATCTCTGAACATTAATTTTGAAGTTTTAACATAGATTCCCAAGATCCTGACTTTGACTAGGACACCATTCTAACACATAAAAGTGTTTTAATCTAAACTGTTTTAATCTAAACTGTTGCCATTTTGCTGGAAGTGTCTTTGTTCCAGAATTTCTCTTTGTACATTTAACTACAACAATCTTTTTTTTTTCTTTAGGAAAAGCATCCCCACAGCATAATGCTGCCACCACCACACTCTATATGAAGCCAGTAACGAGATATTCCTGAGATATAAAGCTCTTATATCAGTATGATAGAAATATTTAAACGATCAGTTGAGAGGTCGTTTTTACCCTCGATGTTAATTTTGTTATTTACAAGGAAACAGACAAACCACAGCGCCTCCTGGTGGCTGGAGTCCACCCATAGATAATCATAAGCTGTGTCAGGCTGCTTAACACCAACGCTGATCTCTTCCTCTAGGTGACGCCGTCCTCCAAGATTGTTGGAGATCTGGCTCAGTTCATGGTGCAGAACAACCTGACCAGGGCGGAGGTGGAGGAGAGGGCGGATGAGCTGTCCTTCCCCCAGTCCGTGGTCGAGTTCCTGCAGGGATACGTCGGAATACCGCACGGTGGATTCCCAGAGCCCTTCAGATCCAAGGTACTGGAGTTGGGAATCAAACATCCATGGATGCTGCTGGTCATTTAATTCATTTTCATTTCATATTTATGAAGTTTTCATTTCATCCTGAACAGCTCTGGGTAGAAAACGCAGAAATCTGCTGCAGAATATTCTTTCACAACCAATTATTAAATGAATATCTACTATTTACATGTAGTCTGCAGGTACATTTTATTCATAAACTAACATCAAAACAATAAGTCATAAAGTTTAAAGTAAACATGGTTTTAATATTTATTTCTGTTTATTTTTCAAATGAAAATCCCAAATTTAAATATTGTAAAAACCAATAAAAGTGACTTAATACAGAAATAAATAAAGGAAGACTTTTTCCCTCCACCAAGCTTTCAATTAATATCCTCAACTTTAACACTTTTTGCTCTTTCATGAGAAACAACAACCTAAATGCATGTTTACAAACCTGAGCTCATCGACTGACATGAAAAAATCTAAACCAAAATTCTCCAAACGCTCTGCTTACGTCTGATGGAGTCCTTCAGAGAAGATGGAGGATGGAAACAAAGCCCTGCTCTCTCTCTCGCTGCCTTCCTTTCATCCTCGTGTCTGTTCTCCGTCCTCCGCGTCAGCAGTCAGCCAGGTAGAGCCTCGTGCTGCATGGCGTTTGGCAGCCGAGCACAAGCTCAACACGCGAATCAAGAGAAATGTGTCACGCTGTTACAAACTCCATCCAACACATCTAGGGAACTTGACATTTACAGAAAGAAAAATTGTGTTTTAGAAGAAGAAATCTGTTGGTTTGCCCACTTACACACACACACACACACGCACTCACACACACACTCTGAGCTGTATGTAAAATATGAAATATCGGCACACACACACGCACTCACACACACACTCTGAGCTGTATGTAAAATATGAAATATCGGCTGAGAGACAATACCTGCTCTTTTTAAAGGTCACCCATTTTTTTCTACTCTGAGGCTGCCAACAGTTGCATCTCTGCAGAAACTGAAGGATTTTAATAATTTCATGTTTTCTTTTCCCTCTGATTTGTTGCTAAATTGCTGCATTATAGGCTTGTCTGTCCAGTTTCTGGCCAAGTCTTCCAGATAATCGTTTCCCTGCTTTTTTTGTTGCTTTAGTGAAACTAAGTCCTGTCATCCTGCTGACCTTGCCGTTTATTCATCCCACTCCTTATTCTGGCTGATGACAGGATCAAATGTTTGTCGTTTACTGTCCTTGAAATCTGGACAGGTCATGATTATCCTCTTGGACTCACCAGCATGAATCTCATCTCAACTCTGGGCTTTTAATGAATTATTTGAACAGTTAATTTAACAGGGCAGAACAAATTGACAAAAGAACGACTTAAATACATTTTGGAAAGTTGAGATCTGGCATTTAAATTCAACATTCTTGTGTATCAACGGATATTTAGCCACTCTTGTTAGCAGAGTTTGGTTATCTTTTCAGTCCTTTAGGTCCAGGATATTCTAGAAGATTCGATATTAGCCTCATTTTTTAATTTTAAAACCAGTTTGAATGTGTTTGGCATCGTTTTCCAGTGGATCGTACTAAGACTTAGTATTTTTGCAGATTGCCGAAACCTTAATTTGTGGAAAATTTGGTCCAACCAGTGTCCCTGTTGCCAGATTAATTAAATAAACTTCTGGGTTCGGTACCCGGGTTTCATCCAAACGTACTTCCTGTCATCAAATGGCTCAAACTTTCTGATTCCTCTGGACATATTTTGGCCGGTCTCTGTGGAAAAACTCAAACATTTACCTGGATAAATACACAACAGTGAACAGAAACGATTATCAGCACAGATCAAAACTGGGTTTTAACTGTTTAAGGCTGAAACTATGGAAGAAACGTAGCGTCTTTATTTAACTGCTAAAAGTTTTGCTGATTGATTTGGGTCACCAGAAAACAGGCAAAGTGGAATTTAAAGTAAACAAAGAATTCAGGTTTATTGTTTGTGTCTAAAAGAAAAGTTTTGATTCTAATGCGATGATGTGTTTTTGTATTGACTGCATGGAGACTGTTGCTGTAGCCGCCACCCGCTACAAGCTAACTGCTTTGCTGTTTCTGAATCCGTGTAAAACATGGTTTTGATATCCACATCTGTTCAGCAATCCATGCTGTTAGATGCACTTTTGAATTTGAAAGGTCATTTTCTCCAGTTTCTTCTCTGCTCTTCATTCTGTCCTGATGAGTCATTCATTTTTAAACAGTGCGTCAGATGTAAAGCAAACATTTTTATCCTCTCTGAGTAAATCTCCAACTATAAATATCAGCAAAAGTTTTGAAAAGTTTGCTGGAAGTATAAATTCTCCCAGAGAGAGGCAGAAATCATTGTCTTTATTCCCACGATGTGTTTAAGTAATTACCTTTTAATCACCTGAAATTCGCTTGTTTTTGCCTCCCTGTCACTTTTTTTAAGCAACGGGGAAGCGGCTCATTTCGCATTAATCTGATTGTGGCTGCTCATCTTTCGGCGCATTAGCTGTGACTAATTTACATACCTTTTAATTTGAGGTTCATTTGTTAACACAGACACTTTCCACACACACTCTGCCGTTGTCTGTACGTGTCCCACACTTCAACAATCAGCGGGTTTCAGTGGAAGACGTCCTCGGAGGAGAAGACGTTAACGAGCAGGGACTCCAGCGAGCCTGCCATGTTTGAAGTGTCTCTCTCAAACACAAATGACTCAGCTACCTCTGAACCGCTCGCCCTGTGACTAATGGCGTTGCACCGACTCCTTTGTCTGCACATTTCCACAAGGCGCGAGCTAACACACACGCACACACACGCGCACACACACGCGCACACACACACACACACACACACACACACGCGCACGCACCGATAAGATACAGCAGTGGTTTTAATGATATTCAAACACACACTTGCTCAGTGTCAACCCAGGAGACTACATCGTGTGAGTCTTTATCTAAACACACACGGCTCTACTTACACAAAATTAACAAAAGTATGTGAGCTGGGGGCGATGATTAGGAGCGATTCTGTTTAACTAATTCTGACTCGTACAGCGAGCCGCGGAGGTGAGCTATACGCTGATTCGTGCAGGAGACACTGAGGGAGATTAAACAGTTTGGAGATTTGCTCCACTCTCCGGCCTCCACCTGGAAACGAGTCAAAACTCCAGACACTCAAAACCAGCACAGAAAGAAAAAAAGGCAAAAGATATCAGTGGAAAATTAAATAACTTACTTCAATGTATACCTTCTATTTCAAATATTTCTCCATAAAACTAGCAGAAATCAGATTTTCAGCACAAAAATGTCAACCTGCTGAAACACGTGTCCATGTGCAGAACGGGGAACGATAACACTTCATCTCCTTTTGCATCAACTTCAATGCAAAAATACAAACTCTAACTCTTAATATTTGTCTAATTTGTAGTTTAAATGTCTTATAAAATAATGAGCTTGTTTTAACTCAGTAACTCCTTAATATTGATGAAAAGTGCTAATTAAAAGTGAAATCTGCCGGTGGAACAAGACATTTTAAATTATAAAACGTAACCTGAGGACATTTTTCTCACACACTCCTTCTTTTTTCCTTCCACTAAACCTTCTTCTTCTTGGATGCTTCCATGGATCAAAGTTCTGACTTATTTCCCCTTTAACGACCCAATTAAAGGAAAAAGAAATGCAAAAGTAGAGCTAGAACATCTTGGTGTTTATAGAGGCTAATGCAGCACAGAGAGCAGCACTATTTACAGGTGACCCTTCAAACCCAGTTTCACTTCATATATAAACTTTGTCAAGTCTCCTAATAACAGCAAGTTGCCTATGAAAATGTGGAAATATGAATATCTGTGGTGATCTGCATCTCCCTGCACTGCAGTGGCCATCTGGGTCGGTCCTTAACAGTTGTAGGGAGGATACTTTGAAAAACTAACAAAATGGCTGAATGTTTGAGCCGCTGCAGTCTGCCTGCGGATCACACAGACCTGGTTGAACCGTATTTCTCCTAATAGGAGCTCGATTGAGTTGATTTTTCTTCAGATTTCAATGCAAAAACATCAGAATAAAAATATATATTGTGGACTGTTTTTAACCTGCAGTCCAGACAAATTGAATCTGATTCTATCAAGTAAGCGTGTCAGGACTCGCACATGAATACTGCACATTTTCTTCCACCTTGAGTAAAACATATTGAAGATTAAAAGATGATATTGATCCCATCAGTTGGAGGAATGTAAATCCAAAGAGGCAAAATGTGAAGCTACTCTAGTTGGAGAATGGATCAAATTCTGTTCTTCAGTCAGCTCCATCTTCTTCTTCGGTGGTTTAATTTGCTGCGTCTGTAAGGAGCGAAAACCAAATTAAATGAAGAGCAGCTGAACGCAGAATGTGTGGGCAACGCTTCGTTCGAAGGGGTTTGCAGAAGACGAACAGAAACAAAATGTTTGTCCTGAAGTGTCATTCAGGAAATCATTAAATCAAATTTTATTTGTACAGCACCTTTCAAAAAGCTTCATGCCATAAAAACAAAACAAACCAAAAAAATTCATAGGACGTATGTTTTACTTTGTTTTTCCTAAATCATCTCACTGTGTTTCATCGCAGGTGCTGAAGTCCCTTCCACGTATCGAAGGTCGTCCTGGCGCCTCTCTGTCGCCGATGGACTTCAAGGCCCTGGAGGACGGACTCCGAGCCGCGCATAGCGATGACATCACACCCGAGGATGTGATGTCAGCAGCCATGTACCCCAAGGTGTTCCAGGAGTTCAAGGAGTTCACCTGTGAGTGAGCAGACCTGCTACCAGATCAGTTTTAGCTTTCAATGCAGCCCTTGGTTCTGATGGTTTGTGACTGTAGCTGGGAATACATTAGACCACTGGCTGGAAAAGATTTTGTTTGGCATGTTAGAGACGGCGCCTGTGAATGATTCAGGAGAATCCAGGCAGCCCGGGTATCATTCAGATACCTGGATTAACCCCGGCTTTATTGCAGTGATGGTTATAAACCACCGCTGCTCCTTTACGAGGCTCGATAATTAGTCCGATGTGCTTCATTCACACCTTCGCTGAAGCCACAGAGCTGATCTCATCTGAGCTTCTGCTAATTGCACCTCTGGTTTATAATATTAGTCTCTTTTTTTTCCCACACTGCATCTGCCCACAGCCTCTTTGTGAACGTTAAGGTGATCTAACAACAATGCAAACTTCCAGGCCCAATTATTTGATCTCCTTCTCTGTTCATTCAGCTAACTTTGGCCCGGTGGACTGCCTCAATACCAGGCTGTTCCTGGATGGACCCAAGATTGCAGAGGAGTTTGAGGTATTTTTAGATATTAACACAGTTGTTATATCATCTGCAAGCTAAAACATGTAATAAAAAAACTTATGAAGGAATATATTTTCTATTTGAAGGGGAATTTAGACCTTTAGGCCTTGATATAAATTGACTTTATTCTCTCTATTTTATGGTTTTGGACATAATTTTAAGATAAAAAGTGTTTTGTTTTCACTCCTGAAAATATTTTCGTGCTCTGCAAACACAAGTCATACACTTGAAAGGATCCAGTAGGTTGAGTTCACGACAAACTCAACCTACTGTATGAATTCAGACAAATAAATAGCAGCTTCTGCCCCTATAAATTAAATAAAATATAATGAAAAACACAGTGGCTCCTAATGAGCAGTCAGCAGCAATTAGTTTGTAAAATTAAACCCAGCTAAAATGGGCAACATTAACAATAACATTTAAAATACAAAACATAGCAAATTTACTCATTAAACACTATCAAATTTGTCCAGCATGCCCTTTAAAATATACATGTTGAGCTGATCCTAATACAGATCAGTATCTGTATTAGATATTCATCTTTTATTATATTTTTTTGTCCCTTATGCTTCAACTTGTGTCCTTTTTCTTTCTTTCTTTTTATTCTACATCCTTCTCGTCTTTTTTTCTCCTATTCCCTCCTCTTGGACTCATCTTTCTATTGGCACTACGTCATATTTGACAAACATCTCCCCACCGTTTGTAGAAAATGTTTTCGCCTTTAGATTTTATAACGCTGTGAAGGACTGAGAAGTCTGGAGAATTTACACGAATCTGATAAACTGCAAGAAACAGCAAGTTAGGAGAGATTGGGTGAGAAAAAACTAATTTACACCGATTTAAGATTGCCGTTTGTCTGCTCTGTATTTTGGTGTGGGTGGAATATAGATTGAAAAAGGGACACAATATCAGGTCAAATTCTTTTTGCATATAAATAGCGGAGCAAATAGCAAAGGAGTAAAATCTAAAACTTTCCTCTTGATGCATTGGCATCTGCAGCCAGCCTGGTTTAACTTTCACAACAACTGAATGAACTCGGCAGAAATATTCTGCAGACTTTTGATTCTGACAGAAAGTTCCTCTCTGAACTGGTCTGTATTTTATTATTTTTTTTAACCAGAAAGTGCAGCTCAGTGGGGGGCATTTCACAAGACTGACAGCAGAGAGCTGTTTGATGAGCGAAAAGTTATGACTGAAGTGTTCAAATCCAGACTGAAGAAAGAGCTGAACAGAGACAGACAGCTGGCGGTAACCTGAGCAACAGACAACAGGGACGTCTGTTTTTAGAGGATGAAGACGGGCGTCCTGGGGGGTCGCTTTAGAGAGCAGCAGAGAAAATACTAAGAGAAATCCTCAATATTGCAGAACATTTTTTGGGGTGAGAAGCTTTAAAAACAAGATGGCGGCAACTATGGAGGAATAAAGCTAAAGAGTCATACAACGAAGCGAGGTTTAGGTCAGAAGTTGGTATGTTTTCATATTGTTCTTACTTCATGGATGCTGACGGAAAAGTTCAGAGAAGCCAGAAAGCGGCTTTGTGTCTGCAGATTTGGAGAAAGTGCAGAGAGAGGAGGTGTGGTGTAACATAAGGAGGCTGAAACGATTAATCGGATTAATCGGATTAATTGTGATTGATCGGATTAATCGATTATTGAAATGCAGCTCTGGAACAAGTAAGAGACCTCTGCACTGAACTCAGGAGGAAACCTCCTGGTTTTTCCACCAAATATTTATTTCTGATTTATTTCTGAACTCCTCCTGAGTTAAATGATTGTTATTGTTGTTTATAAATGAATATCAACTTGTTTTGGTTGCATTTATTTACGGTCTGAAAGCTCCAAATCGGTTTCGTTATTTTGACCATTTCTCATTTTCTGAAAATACTAAATCTTTCCTTGTAATTTCAGACATGCTGTCAGTCGTTCATAGAATAAAAGAACAATATAAAAACCAATAAAGAGTAAAATCAGAGAACTGATCATTTTAAGTGGAATTTTTTCCAGAGCTGTAGTTGTCATTTAGTTTAGCATTTCTTAATCGCTAAATGGAGTACGGACTCAGAAAAGGTTAACTGCTGAAAGAGGAGTAAATAAACCAAAACTGTAAAAATTAGCATTTAAGATGAAAACCTTCTTTATCTGTGAATATATTCTACACAAAACTCCTCAAGTCGCGTAGATTTAGCTTCACGTCATTCAAATACTGTAAAAATAAGCAGATTATGTTATCCAGTTATTATTGACTGAGCTTTTCACATGTTGATGTTAGAATATTTTAGATGCATCCTCTGCCACAAATAATGAAGCTAAATGGACGCCATGTTGTCGCTTTTTCTCATTTAAAGTGGGATTTCTTTTTCTTTTTGTGGTCATCTGGTCTTTGGCCTATGAAGTTTTCCACCTTTAAACAAGATAAAATAACTAGTTTTAATCAATATCCCCATGTATTACTGCTGTGGTTTCATTTCTTCATGCACTTCAGTTTAAACGAGTTATTAAAATCCACCTTTAGCAGGATCTTTCAAAAAGCAAAGCTTCTGGATTCGGCTTCAGGGTTTAGTTGAATACTAACAGCCTTTCCCCTCCGCTCTAATATCATGAATATTTTTGTTTCTTTGGCTTAAACCAAAGTTAAAAGCCCTGATGTTCACCAATGAAATTACCACCTGCCTTTGTGGGGGGAAACAAACCATGAAACCGTGACTTTCATGCTCTCTGGTTGCCCTTCACAACATTCAGAGATTAAATAACAACCAAGGAAAGCGCATCATTCAGCTCAAAGCTGCAGCTCCTGATCTTTTCTTTGTTTACCTTCTTTTTTAAATTCTCAGTGTTCGCGTGGAGAGACTTTACGTATCCAGAGTGACCGAATGGAAACGGTGTTTAATTACAGGCTGGTTTCAGCACAGTGGTGCCAGGCTGATGTTCATTGATTCTTTCTTTATGACGACTGAAGCAGATCTGCTTCCACTCTGCTTATATGCTGGTGTTGCTAATTTAGAGCCGCCTCTGTAGATAAATGCACCGTCCTCCATTTTCTTCCCTGACAGGATCCCAGCATCAGACTGACAAACGATGTTTCTGAAAGAAATGACGATTTCAAACTGTCTCGTCGTGAAAATTAGTTTTTTATATTTGTTTCTTCAAAATGGGAATCTCCCACGCAATATTTTTAACAATTGCACCAGTTTAAAGTGGATTTCAGGTTATTTTATCTAAAAACCGTAAGAAATCTTGAACTCTGCAATATCAGAAAATTGTACGACTTTATTAGAACAACGCAAGATTTCAAGTCTCATTTTACTCTTTTGGATCATTTTTCCACAAGGATTGAACTACTTTTGATGATTTCATTGACATTTTGTGAAATATTTATTCTCTCCGCAGTAAGTAGGTTTTTGTTTACAGCATGAAATGATGTCAAAGTTTAGATTTTACAGTTTTAAAGCAGGTAGATAAAGCCTTCATTATCACTGCTGAGCTGCTAAACGCTTCAGATTTATCAAACTCCACAGACTGATGTTTGGTGTGTTTCTCATAAATGTGTATTTTATTCGGTAGATTTGACTTTTAGTAGCTCATGTGTTGAAACTCCCAGGAATAATTCACCAGGATATTTCCAGTGAAAGTGAAATCTGTCCAATCCTGAAATATTTAGAGGGATCAAACCAGAACTGGATGTTTCTGCACTTTAAAGAGACTCTTTAAAACAGTTTGTCAAATGATGAAATGGAGAATTTTTAAACTTATATTGCTTTGAGCAGTAAAAACTGAATATTTGGATTAGTCAACCCTGAACTAAATTCTATTTTTGGGATAATAAACCACATATTTTGCAGTGCACTGAACCATTGCTTCGCCTGAATTGCGTCATATTCTGCTGTATGTGATGCAATACAGACCTAAACATCTGACCTGCGTTTCACTTAATCTGTCAAACGTACGACGTCGTGAGTAAACATGTTGCTGCAATGTTAAAAAGCGTCAAATGAAAAGCTTCAATAATACACAAATTAAAATCAGATTATCTTTAAAATTTCTTGTCTGAAAACCGACTTTCCATTTTGAAGACGTCTTGATTTATCTGAAAAGTAATGTAAATTAAAAGCAGCATTTGGTTTAAAACAAGCAGCATGAAATTATAATTTAACTCCTGCCTGCAGGCGAAGGGTCTTAAATCATTTCTTAAAGCTCAGTTAATTACAGCAGTGCAACAGTAAATATTGGATCTTAGTCCTCTGATTGCACTTTTTTCTTTACAGTATTTTGATCACTCTGAATCTGCGTGTTAAATATTGATGACCCGGCGATCAGAAAGCTGTTAATCTGAGCTAACCGGCACCGAGGGGCCGACTGGCTCGGCTCGGCTTCCTCTCACGAGACGGCGGAGTGCGAGCAGACGCATCATGTAGGTGGCGGTGTTTGTCAGGTTGCCTGGGTAATTATTAGGCGCTCCTAAGAGAGACGTTTATTTCTGCGGCGGAGGGTGGCAGCTTTTGCAGCGCTGGCTGATTTGTTGAACCGCAGGAGGTCGGGACAAAGCACAGACGGAGAGAGATAACACTTTGCTACCGAGACAGGCTGAGTGGTTATCAGGGCAGATTTAAGGAGCAAATCTTTTTAAGCACCACACTACAGTGAAGGCAGGGAGCCGCTGAAGGCCTGAGAGTTGTGTGTAAAGACAGAAAAAGCTCTCTCAGTAATCCTTTATTTACGTTCAGTGGTTCGTTTCAAAACCCCGACGCTGGGCTGCTCTGTTTTCATGCTGCATGAACGCATTTCAGAAGTATTTCTGAAAAGTTCTGCAGCATAATCTAAATCTCATCTCTGCTTCCTTCTGCCAAATTAGGTTGGATCAAACCTCTTTAGGCTCACAAGCCAATAAACATAAATTGCAACAGCAAACAGCGTACAAACACAAACTTCTCTTCATCGAACCAATTTGGCCCCATTGGCGACACAGATCTCTATCACAATGCCAAAATAAAGCAGTAGGTTACATAAAACCTGCACTGCAAACATGCAGTTTTTACTCTCTAGTGCAGATATCTTAGTACACTTGTAATAAGACGAGATAGAAGCTTGTTTTAAGTCAATAATTCCTTTGTTTTGATGGAAAAGTACAAGTTCTACTGGCAGATTATTTAATTTATAACATGGGAAAAAATGTTCAATATTTAGGAATTATTAACTTAAAACAAGCTGGTATATCTTGTGAAATATTTTGTCTTGTTTCAAGTGAACTGAGATATTTGCACTAGAAACTAAACAAAATCACTTGGTAGGATTTTGTGTTTTTGCAGTGCAGAAATATTTTTCAGAATAATGCTGAACTCCAGTTTTTCTACTTTAAAGGTTTGAGTTTCACAGGAAACCGAAACATCATAATCCTTATCATCGTCACAATCGTACCTCAAAATATTGCCGCATCGTTTCAGCTGAATATTCCTACAGTCCGTCCGTGGATTCATGGATTCAGCTGTAGGTGTTTAAAATTCCTGCAGCGCCTCTTTTACATTACTCTGATGACAACCCTCTCCATTATCATTAACCCACACATAGTGTTCACGTCGCACAAAAAGGACAAAGATCACTGAACCATCTGTAACTGCTACGCTGATGACTCACAGTACGAGCAGAATAATAAACGCAGGGACAGACTTGTGCACACCGTGACTCTGAAGGCAGCCTTTCTCCACCGCAGGTGACGAGGCGAGTCATTAATGAAATCCTATCAAAGACTAGATTCAGGCTCTGTCTGAAAGTTGTAGCCTCGACGACGAGATAAGCAGCCGAATGCGACAGACGGGTGGCGGGCGCTCGGGGGGCCTCTTTAGGTAAACGCTCCCAGCGTGCGAGGCCTGTATATAGACGCCACAGATGAATCACTGATATGAAACATGCATGATGCACCAGGGATGCTGTCAGGAGGCGCAAACAGGAGGCGGGAAGAACTGGGGGATGATTCATCATGGCGATTTTAAAATCGTTAATGATCGCCTGATTTAATGACAGGATTAAATGATGAAACGATCGCCATCTTTTCTCTCTTCTGATAGTTTAATGTGTTTCAACTTAAACTTTGAGACATTAATTCAGTATAAGGAGCCTTAAAAAGCCTTTTTGATTATTGATCATTATTTAAATTGCAAGCAGAGGCGACGTCACACTGTGTGAGAGAGACGCTTTGCAGTTCAATATTTCAAAACATGAACAAATTGACATTTTAAACCATATTAAACATCTTATAGTATTTAGTCTAGTAAGTTTTTAAAAGTATATACTACTATATTAGGAACACTTTCACCACACTGTACTACTGATATTAATTTGAGTAATCGTATTATAAAGCATAATTTAGAGGAACATTTGTTGATACTCTGCCCAGCGCTACAGCAAACATTTCCATGAGTATTTCATAAAAAATGTAATCTGTATTTATTTTGTCTTGATTTTAAAGTAACAAACCTTTTACTCATTACAATCATAGCAATAAACGCAAAAACGTTTATAATAAAGTTTTATATCACAGCGAAAGCCGTAATGCTCCACTTGTGAAAGTAATAAACTCGTTGAGCTTCTCCTTACAGCACTCAACAATTTTTGACTGACATGACATGTTAGAACAAAAAATAAATAAATATATATATATATATATATATATATTCTTTGAACTTTTGGTTTTTATAGATAAATCAGAATGTAACAGAAGTCTGCTACAAAGTTCCTCTGTGAATCTTTAATTTCCCCGTTTTTATATTCTCTTTTGTTTTATCCGAGTCCTAAACTTTCCCTCATACGTCTCTGTATTGTGCAGTTTGTTTTTGGGGTTGCTATTAGCAACACAGAGGCGTATGCATTAGCAGCGACCTGCAGCTGATGGCTAATGTAAAGGCATATCAATGACTCCTGATGCGTGTTATTGCTTTTGTCTGTGAGTTTTAAGTCGGCTGCACTCGGACTCCATCCTTCAGATTTCATAACTCAACGAAATAGCAAGCTGAGAACGTGATTTAGTTCATTTTATAACGTTTACTTTGAAAAATAAAAGTATAAAGTGAAAAGACAAGAAGCTCCTGGTTAGTAGCCGAATGTGATAGAAATACAGCTTTGGTTCATCAGGTGATTTATTTAGAAATCAGGCAGATCAACATTTAGAAAAGGAGAAGTGGTAGAAATGAAATACTAGAAACAGATCCCACTTTAACTTCTTCCCTGGCTGGAGGACCTCCGTCAGCTTCCTCCACAGAAATAGTGATTTATTGTCCGACAGCTCTGTTTGCACTCTGAGAGCGTCGATCTGTATGCAGGAGGCAGAAGGCTGCGCTGTGTAATTAGCATATCTGCAGCGGGGCTACAGCATCGCCGGGGTTAGTCATCATCACAAACGCTGCACGATTTTCAGGACGTTCAAAAGAGATCAAACCAGACAGACAGATTTGCCCTCGCAGTAGGAAAACATGTCGAGTGCTGCTGTGGGCGTCAGGCCGCCAGTTTCATCTGTAAGAACTCGTGTCTGGCGCCGGTCCGTCAGCGACGGGGTGCAAGCTTCTCCCGGAAGCTTCACCTGAGACGGGAGGCGCTTTGTGTTCGCCGTCGCATTACAGCAAAAAACTCTGCGTGTTTTCAGCTGCATCTCAATGAATGAGAGCAGCACTGAAAACTGTTTGACAGAAACTGGAGCTCATGTAGTACAGGGTGTCCAAATTGTGGGGCGGGGGCCATTTGTGGCCCTTGAAGTGATTTTGTCAAGTCAAGAATGCTAAAAATTTGACAAAATAGGAAAAAAAAATTTATGACATAAAGCAAATCTGTTTTTCTTTCAATAAGGCAACAGTTAAATTCCCAATTTAGGCTTTGGATCTTTAATAATAAAAAAAAAAAATAGAAGAAAATTGTGTGGAAGGAGAAAATGTGCAGAAGCCTTTAGTTTCTAGTTTTTAATTTGTAAGGCAAAAACATCATTAACCGAAATGAACTTGTTAATGACGCTTTACACACGCTGTGTGTGATAAACATTTGGGTTTCACTATAAACTGAATAAGTTGGTCTTCTCATGAGACGCTCCTGTACAGAGTCTGAATCGCTGTGTTTATTCCTGACAGACTTTTACCCGCCGCTCTCTGATGTCAAACAAAGGAGTCGGAAAGGAAGACCGACAATCCCAGAGATAAAGAAACTGTCAGACTGGAGGAAATGAAAACGTCTCTCCTGTCTTTAGCTGATCTGTAAACAGTTTCCTTCAGCATGTAGCGCCGCCTCAGATAAGGATATCACTCCGTCTTTGTGTGCTGACACAAGACGCACCTTTTGCCTCTGTGCGCCGGCGCCGGTCACTGCTGCAGGCCTTTCCCTCCGTGACGTTTACGCCTTAATTTATCCCTGGTTTTCTGACGCCGTCTGAACGCCTCTGCGTTCGTCAGTCCTCCCATGTGTCACCGCGTTGTTGTTCTGCTACGTCTTTACTATCGAGCTCCTTCATCGACCCACTTCAGCTTCTCTTTTATCAGATGTCCGCTGCTGGCTTGTTTCCCCTCCCCCTCCCGCCATTCCTGACCCTTCTCCTTTCTGTTTATTTCAAGCTGCCTGCTTTCCATTGATATTCCAAGCTAAGTGTCGGCGCAGAGACAAAAATACTCCCTGCTGCAGATCTGCACTGATCTCCATTTTTATTGTGCCTCTTTCTTTCCTTGTCTGTCTCGTCTGGTGGCAAACATCTTCCTGTCCCTCACTGTTACTTTCTGAAACATCCTTTAATCTGAACTCTTGTCCGCCTTTGGGTGTCCTGGCAAGGACGACGCATGATGTCTCCCTGCAGCGGTTCCTACTGAGACAACACTCTGCATCTGGAGAGTTTGCAGCATTTGAGCCTCTTTAGTGCTTGTTTAGTCTGATGTAACGATGCACATGTTCTGTTAGTTCGCATGTGTCAAACTCGAGGCCCGTGGGCCAAATCCGGCCCGCCGGATTCTAGACTAAACATTAAGTGTGCTTAAATATTATGTTAGCAATCAAATCTATGCAGTTTTTATCTGCTTGTCCTTCTGGTTTCTTCTGAATTACCATGGAAATTCATGCAAAAACGAAAACGATCACTAATAATTGGGAGTTCATTGCAAATTGATGATCAGTAATGTTTAATTTTAGGAACTCATTGATATTTTATCTGTTTGTGAACAGTTTTTATCAACATTCTGGCCCTTTAAGCGCATCACATCACAGTTGTTCTTTCTTTTACTTAAATTAGCTCATCTTACGATCTTGTAAATTGGTGCAAAGGTTTTCTTAAATCTCGTAGGTTTAAAATCATTTACATTCATCCAGAAAGCTTGTTTCTAATAGGAAAATATGATAAAACAATGTAAAGATTATTATCTTTTAAAATCCTCTGAATGGATTAAACTTGGACAAAACTTCAGGCTCGATGGGTTTTAATAACTTTGCACTGTGAAGTAGTGAAACACAGAAAGCAGCACAGAAGCGGCTCCTGTTTTAGCAGAATTTATTAGAGAAAACAGCAGCAGTAACACCACCACCAAGGGGGAAACGTTGCTCTTTTCTCATGTTGCTAACTTCTTTTTTTATCTCCTTACAGCAGCGGCTGCAGCGGCGCAGTGATTCCCGCTCTCCAGCACGATCTAATTTCTGCCTCCTGTCTCTGGTTTCTGCCCAGGTGGAGCTGGAGAGAGGGAAGACCCTCCACATCAAGGCTCTGGCGCTGGGCGACCTGAACAAGGGCGGCCAGAGGGAGGTGTTCTTCGAGCTGAACGGGCAGCTGCGCTCGGTGCTGGTTAAAGACACCGTGGCCATGAAGGTAACGGCGAAAACCCGGAGGGAGGCGGCCGTGATGAACGGCCCGGGGAGTGCAGTGGGTTTATGGAGATGCTGACGGATGGCGGCGGTCGGAGGAAGGATAAATGAGGGATGTCTGATAGATGAGACGGCAGAGAGATGAATAGATCTCTGTGGGTGAACTATTAATAGACGGAGGAGGAGGAGGCTCTTTAATCTGAGGCCTGACCGTACGAAACCACACCGACGCAGGGAAACACTAATTTTTATTCATGGAGACAAAAGCAGGACTCCTGTCGACTTCTCTGTGTTTGTCTCCCAGCTGGAGGTCAGAAAAAGATTGATTTTACAGAGAACCGCATTTTTATTTTTAAAACACGTTTAAGTTACGGTGCATGTTTATTGCATTACACATATTTAGAATTATTCTTCGATAAAAGTTACTTGGAAGTCAGTTTTGTTTCAAGTATAGTGAGATATTTTCACTAGAAACCAAAAATACAAAGTAATCCACAATGCTAATATGTAGATAACTTTGTTTCTGTGTTTTATATTTATTGTAACCTAAAGTTAGTGTTACACAGATGATGTTTGTGTTGTTTTCTGCTCTTTGTTTTGTTGGAGGCCCAGCACTTTACCCAGCCGTTCGTGTTTAGACCTCTGAGCGGACTGATGAATTGCACTTTTACTGCTTTTCTCCAGGAAATGAAGTTTCATCCCAAGGCCCAGAAGTCCATCAAGGGTCAGGTGGGAGCGCCGATGCCTGGAAAAGTGCTGGAGGTTAAAGTTAAAGTCGGATCCAAGGTCAGATTATAACCGCTCAGTCAGGATTTCTGACACCTTGGGTTGAGTTATTCCTCCGTCGTCGATTCATCACTCAAATCGCAGCGTTTGGACCCGTTCTGCTCTGAGCCGGGCTGCTGGTGTTGTTAGGAGGTATTTCAGGAAGATGTCACCTGCAGATCAGGAGCAGCTCTCGCGTCTTAGAGAGACTTCAAGCTTTAGTTCGCGCCGTCGTGTCAGGATTTCGGCTCCGCCGCTCCTGATCCTTTTCACAGCGTCAGCATTGTAGCTGCTCCAGTGTTCATCCTTAGTTTCCAAACCACAGAATATATTGTGTGTGACTGGAAACAACCAGGCATTTTCTAAATAAAAAAGTAGGAACTGCTGCTCTAGAAAAGCACCAATCAGATTCAAGTCTGTCAGATTTTCTCTTAAATTAATCCACCAATTAAATACGAAAAGCAGATTGGTGCTTAGAAATAAAAAAGATAGTTTTTAATATATTTATCAAATTTATCTTAAGTAAGAACTTCCTTTTCATTCCATGATTGGATCAGAAAATGTGTTAAATGACCTTTTAGGAGCTGAGTGATGGAGATGATCCCCGATGCTTTTAACTGGATAAACTCCTCACTTCTAATACTTCGATTAAAGAACCTGCAAAACATTTTTTCTCTTTTTATGTCCTTGAATAAAAACAGCAGAATAGTTCAGATTGGACTGGGCAGGTCAGAGGTCAGAGAAAACCCTGACGCTTTGTCTCAATTGTCCATTTTTTAATTCCTTTCATTGCTAAGACGGTTAAAGTTGGTGTATTTCTGAACCTGAGTTTTATGTTTGCAGCATTTTTACGTTTCTCTAAAGGTCATTAAAGTTGAAGCTATTATGCTACATGTTTTAAATTAAAACATATTTGGCCTCTAGAATCATAACCGGTCACAGCTACATCCACATATATTGATGGAAGGTTTAGTGGAAGGAAAAAGTTTAACATTTGTCATTTTCAGCAGCACTTTGCACCTGGACCAACTGTTCTTCATTCTGAAAGACTCCAAAATGTATTTAACGCCTAAAAAAGTAGAACCTGCACTAATCCATTTAACACTTCAGCAGAACCAGAGGCTGATCACCTTTCTCTATTTATCTTTTTATCTATTTATCTTTCTCTGTTTATCTGATAGGTCACGCTCTGGACATTTGGCTTTTTTAAGCTCTAACCTTTCAGGGAGTCATCAGTCTTCCTCTTAATTATAAAGTTTCACATTTTTCTATTAAATTCCTTTTATACTGTGTAACTTTCTTGGAAACTGAGTTTTTATTGTAACCTGTTATCAAAACAATCATCAACTTATCTAGTAAATGATTTATTGCTAACTGAAATATACACTACCAACGGCATTTGAGCCAAAACTGCAGAAAAATATATATACATTTTGCTTTTTAGAAAAAGTCTATAAATATGTTTTACCCACCATATTGGTTATTATTTCATTTCCCTTTGGAATTAATAAAGTATTTTTGAAAAACAACATTAATGTCCGATATCAACATTGACCCACACTTTCATTTGGTGCATTCTCAGTTTCTAATATTGTGTTAAAAAGGATGAAATAGTTCAATGAAAAATTAGCAGAATGTTCCCATTTCTAAGGTCAGAATAATTGATTACTAAAATAATTGCTAGTTGCTGCTCTAATCCTTATGGAAATGAACTGAAATCATATTTTTAGAGATCTCTAACTCGTCGATCCGACCTGTCGTTGGCCGCAGGTGGAGAAGGGTCAGCCGCTGTGCGTCCTGTCGGCCATGAAGATGGAGACGGTGGTCAACTCCCCCATGAGCGGGACCGTCAAGGCGGTGCACGTGGAGCCGGAGGCGACCCTGGAGGGAGACGACCTGATCCTGGAGATCGAGGAGTAGAGGGAGGAAGAGGAGGAGGGGGGAGGGGAAACAGGAAGTGGTAGAGCCGGCCCTCGGTTTGTAAATATTACGTTTAGCGAAGCGGTGAAGCTCTGTGCATATCCTGACACCTGCTGGATGTAGAAACAGCTTCACTGACCTCATTGAATATTTCAGGAGTGTGTTTTATATCTAAAGCTACGGTACATTCCACTGCAGCCTGAACTACGATGAGCTAACCAGGTCAGACACTAACAGGGTCTTAAACGCCGACTTGAAATTAACATTTTCCGCTTCGTCTGACGCCGCTTCCCCAGACCGGTCTGACTTGGTTCGGTGTTTGTCGCATATATCTTGACAAATATCATGCAATCTTTTGTTCTCACCTCTTGCAAGAATTTGACTCCCTGAAAGCCGCGCTGCATTCTGGGAATGTGCAATCAGTGGAAGCGTTTAAGGGTGACACAGATTCACAAAGCTGTCCCAACTAACGGTAACCAACAAACCCTGTTGCTGCATCAGTAACAGCACTGGAGTCTTTTTGTTTCGTCCCAAATAAATCCCAGTCGTTCATTTTAAAATGTCCGAACGGGCCATTTCAGAACCTGCTGTATCGTTTGAGGTTTCTGGTGGCATAAAACAAGTTTTGCCCTTTTCTCTTTACAGCCAGGAAGCAGTGAGCAGTTTTTATGGGGATTTTCAACGCTCGGTTTAAACAGGATTACAGCATGTCACTTTAATGGGGTCACATGTTCTTTTTTTTTCTTTCTTACCCCCCCTTATGAATAAATTGTCAGTCAAATGATGTGAAATTAGCCGGGCTAATAGGAGGCCCTGGAGACTCCTGCTTGTCGTTATGTTTCTGCCGCGCGCGTGTGTGTGTGTGTGTGTATGTTTGTGTGTGTGTTTGAATAAACAAGTCAAATCTGAGGACAAACTCCATGAGTCCTCTGCAGCACACCCCCTGAGATAAAAACCCATTCAAATCAGAGATGAAATATTCATGCTCACACACGCGCCTGCTCAAAAAAAAAACACATCCCTGCTGGCCCCTGTGCGCCGCACGCATCAGGAAAACAGAGCGGAGCTCTGCGAAGAGGGCGTGTCCCGCTAAAAACATGGAGATTAAATCACAGAAAGAGTCTTAAAGTCGGTTGTTCGGTGTTGGAAGTTTGTCCTGGATGAATGTTTAAAGCACAGTTTGGAAACAAAGAGGTTACATATTTTTCTACTGTTAACAGCGAAGCAGGAGGAGGTTTGAGGAAAAGCGGAAACGTGAAACTGACGCTTCATTTTTGTGCTGAGTCAGCAGCCTCTTTGTTTTAAGCAGATGAAGACAAGATGGCTGTTCTTGATTTGTTCCCTCCTCTTCTTCTCCTTACTTCCCCCTCATGTCTTCACCCTCCTCTCCCAACCATTTGCTTACAAGATATTTGCACATGCAAGACGTCATCGATTAATGCAATAAATGTAAACGTGACTCTGTACGCCAGCGGTGGCTCTTTAACAGCCTCACTCTCATGATGTACCCATATCTGTGAAAGAAAAATAATAAACTAGAGTAAAAGTCAAATCAGCTTCACTCTTTTTTTTGTTCTGCTTTAAAATAAAGATGCTGTATATCGCTAAGCTCCTGCTGCGTGTGAATGGTTTCATAAAATTGTGAAATATGCTCAAGATTTTTGTTCTGGTCTTAAACAAGCTGAGAAACAATTTAAAGACGACTAAATAAATATCCCAGAGGCTCTTAAAAACCTTCGCTAAAGCAAAGTGACTAAATTATTTCCTAAATTTCTCTAAACGTAGGGCTGGACAATAAATCGATAATGATATATATCCCGATACGTGGAGCAATTTGTACTATTCTGTGCTAGAATATTCAATATATAGAATATTCACTGAACTCTGATCCAGAACCGCACTGCATTCTGGGAGGTGTAGTCAGAAAGAAAGGCTTCAGCTCATCAATCTCACTGCGAGCTACACAAGGCTGGTGGAATCTACTAACTCACTCCCTCTTCGGTTACCTAGCAACTCGCTCTTCGGTTACCTAGCAACAACCTGCTGAGTCGCTGGCTCAGCAGAAGCTTAAGGTTTCACCACTGTGCCTCATAACTGCTTAAAAACAAACGATGCTGAGTGAAAACCGGCTGAGACGGGATGGGACTGGTTCAGCATTTAAAACAAAAACGTTAACTTGATTGGCTGGTGTTTGCAAAGCAGCCAATCATTTTCCTGATGCTGATTAGCGCCAAGTAAGATGGTGACGATCCACCAACATGGTTTCTACTTTGTATTAATGCGGGCCGGGGTATGTTTGGTGTTTGAACTCGTAAAATAAGCTGCTACGAGGATTTTTAGGCGAGTTACTGTGGTAGTGATTTACAGGCGGCGTGCTGGAGGTGATTTTCTGGAGCCGGGCCAGCCGTCCTGCTCGTCTGTATTCAGCCTGGTGCTGTTCCCAAACAAGTGAATCCCTGTGTGCTCAGATGTGCATCTGCTGACACCGTGTTGTCTTTAAGCTAATTCTGGAGATCATCTGATACGGTGCTTATTACCCACTCTAAATCAGTCACTAAACTGGCACTATTGATCAGCTCCAAGTGTTTGATTGGTGGAGAAGCTGATCAAATGTTTGCAGTGGGAACTGCTGAGAAACGGAGCGCTCTCACCTCTCTTTTCAGACAGGAAACGCAGGCAGAGATGAACAATATCCTTATGTGTAATTGGGATCAGATAGAAGCGCAGCCGCTATTTTCTGACGTTATGTGTTTTGACCCATTTATTTAATGAGCAAGATGACGGCTTTGATACCAGATTTGCATAACTGAATTGAGAGCTAGAGGGCAGCCTGGCTGATAACGGGGCACAAAGCAATAATTGAATCAGTTTGCTGAGGCGTCGCCTGCATTCACCCAGTTTTAGATGAACGGAGATAAAAACTTGCAGATTCTTCTCAGGATGTGAATAAAATCTTCCTGACCTGTCATCCTCGTAAAAAACAGAAGCACACCTTACATATGAAGTCAAGGGAAAATTATCTGCAGCACCTCGTAGTGCGTATTTGAAGTGGACAGGAAAAGATGCACTGTTTTCAAAACTATTTACAACTAAAAAATACTAAAATGGTAATTTATCTTCACTCTGATACCCCAAATGAAAACCAGAGCAACCCATTACCCTCCGTTAGTGAAGAGTCCACATTTCTGTCCTTTAACTGAAACATAAATCCAGTTGTTTTTGAAGCTCTTGATCAGTCTCATGCATTTTGGACCAGATCAAATATCTGAATGTTCTTAAAGGGCCGGTTGCGCCAGAATGAAATGATAAAAGTGTTAAAAAATGAAATATTAGACATATTTTCACACTGATTTTGCTGATTTATAAATATTCGAATCTTTCACTATTCTTGATGTTTTTGATCACTTTTGAGAACAAATTTGAGGTAAAACCAGAAAAAAAATGTGATTTTTTTTTCAGGGTGAATTTTATGGATTTAAAAAAAGAAAGCTGGATTTTAAAGGGCCACATAAACCGCTATGTTGGGCCAGATTTGAGTTTCTATACATTTTAAGACATGAGTGACCAAACGGTAGAGTTGCACCAACTGCAGTTTTCTAGCTGGTTACCAATCCTTAAAAATCCCGACGATGAGTTTTAAAACTTGCAAAAGAATTCTAAAGCCATTCATTCATTCATTCATTCATTCATTCATTCATTCATTCATTCATTCATTCATTCATTCATCCGGATTCAGAAGCTTGTTAGTCAGATGAACACATGAATTGCTGTCATGTAAAACTGTGAAAAGGCTCACAGGGTGTGAATACTTTTGCAGCTTCCGCCAGCTGAAAGAGGCTCTGATTGATGACTGGCGTTCATTAAAGACTGAAACACAATTACAACAACAAAAGAGTCCTAAATTCTCTTAATGAGGCCTCCGGTGGCTTCCTTGTAGTCGAAGCATTAATTTGTTTTTACTGAATATTCATGCACTTTTGATGATCACATTAATGGAAGGCCTATTAATCTACAATAACAAACTAATCTATTCCAAATCAAAAGAAAACAGAAAAAGGCTTTTTATTGTCATTACTCGGCGTCACTTGCGGAAAATAACTCGCTGTCGCTTCTGTCTGTTTAAATCTGCTGTAAAAACTACAACCAGGACAGATGTCCAGGTATTTTCCTCCAGGTGTTTTTGTAAACACTTCAGTGTCAGGCCACAGTTTGCCAAGAGCCCTGAGGGACGCCTCCAAAGAAATCATGTCGTTCCGTAACGCAGGTTACATAAAGTAGATATTTTAAAGGAAGTCGGTTTTCACCCAGCAGCTATTTAAGCTCTGTTCAGCTTAAATATAACATTTAAGCTGAACAGAGCTTAAATGTTATATTTCATTCAACGTAAATATGTTTTTATGTCTCCAAATACTTTCCCTACTGTCCTAAATCCTTCCTGGGTTTTGTTTTGTTTTTTTTGTTTCGTTTCTGGAAAGTTGGATTATTTATGACAGGCAGCCAGCTCACTGAATGACATCTGCACATTTCTCTCAACTGCAGGACTCGGAAAACTTCAGCAAGCTGCTGCCAAGAGGTAAAACTGTCTATGAGTCGTCTCTCTCTCTCTCTCTCTCTCTCTCTTTATAACTCCACATCCACACTGCAAAAAAACAAAACCAGAACACAAAATCTTAACCTCGTCTAGTTTCTTCAGGCGCGTTTGAAATAAAATACTCATTTAGATGTAGCTTATTATAGGGAAAATATGTTGTTATAAGTGAAATAATCTGCTTTGGTTGATAAATATTAAGGAATACAAGTTCCTATATCTTGCAGAAAATGTACTGAGTCAGTTTTGTCTTATTTCGTGTGAAATAGATCAAATTTACCTGGTGAGATTCTGTCTTTTTGCAGTGCAGAAATGGCTGATCTGTTTTCAGGTAACATCTCCTGATAACAGGTGAAAAATTTTTCACATTTTCCTTCTTGGTTCTCTTTTGAGCTGCTTAGCAACCGGCAACTTTGCACTACCAATTAGATCTGCTGCTGCGCTCAGTGTTTTCACTGCGGTGCTAGAAAACACACTCACCGGAGCCGAGGCTTCCTCGCTGCTTGCTGACCAACAGGAACCGTCACTGCCACACAGCTCACTTCGATCCATCATCTGGAAATGGAAAGTGTGTGGTCATACCTGAAAATCTACCAAAACATGGCCGCCTGCTTGAACTGACAGGTCAGAGAAAAGAAGAAGAAGAAGAAGAAGAGGGAGGAAGCTATGGTGGGAGAACCTGCCCACTTCAAAACAAGGTCATGAACTCCAGGAATCAGTTTCTATGGAAGAGAGGCGAGTAGAAAACACAACATACTGACACGAACATGTTATGTATATTCCAGGCTATTCTGTTGTTGCAGAAATGCTGTATGAACTTAAATTTTAGGGGAGACAGAGGTCAGTTGAGCCCCTTGTTTCTAGGAAATGTAAAAAAAAAAAAAAACATTGATCTTCTGACCAAACAGCTAGAAGAAATGGTTTTATTCTTTTATTTCTTAACCGTTTTCCTTCTTGGAAGGGAATTTAGTCATAAACTTCATAGGAATTGTGTTCAAAGCAGATATTTTTAAATGTATTATATATATAAATTGTGCAAACCGTTGGCGACATGCTGAATTTTATTTGGAGGCACAAATATAGTAGAAATTGTAGCTTTGGGTTGATCCAAACACACTTGAAGGCATTCTCTGTTTTATTATTATTATTATTATTATTATTATTATTACAAAGCAGCTGTTTAGCTGCAATTGAAAGAAATGGTTGAATTGTGTAAAACAAATAAAATGTCCTTCAGTAAGTGGGGAGTCGAGTTGGGAGAGAAATTAGGAAAAACATTTTAAAATGATATTATGTTGTCTGTCTGTTTGCACAACATCCCAGATATATAAGTTGATATAAATAAGATTAGTGATCCTCAAAATCTCATTTCACCAAAGTCTTTCCAATAAAACTGCATCATTTTCTGGTAATATTTGGCCACTCGCTCCAAACCCGACTGTTCTCCAGCTTTTCTTCGTTTTGCTGCGCTGCGCCTCGAAATGGGTCAAAGACGTGCTTCGATGAGGTCTGAACGCCACAAGGAAAGTAAATGTTTTCATCCGGCTCGCTCTCCAGGCGCCGCACTTCACTTCTAATTTGAATCCCAGACTCTTCATATCTCTGAGCTTCGATCTGGAACCGAGGGTCAGAGTTCAAGTCCTCTTTGTGGCTCTCATTTAGCTTTTCCCTTTCTCCAAATGAGCAGCGCTTATTCAGAGCGGAGTGAACTCTGCGCCTTTAAGATGTCGGGTGAGAGTGTGATAAAGTCGAGGTGCAGCAGCTGACCGAGGCGCCAGCTTTCTAACCCCGAACACGAGTTTCCCACATGGTGGATCTGCTGCTGCTGCTGCGTTTGAGGTACAACGCTCCCCTTTAATCCCTCTGCTGTGGTTTCATAATCCCTCTCTTCTTCCTGTGCTGCTTTCTCTGCCGTAATCCGTCTGCTTGAATGAGAAGAGAGTCTGTCTCAGACAGAAGGGACGGACGACTCCGTCAGGCTCTGAGCCTCCTTTCAATCAGCGCATTCACAATGTGATCCACCATTAATGCCTCCTAATGCTGCTGCTCTTACATCTGACATGTAGATGAGCGTTATTGTGCTAACAAGCTAGCACAATGCAAAAATACCAACTCATACCCACTATAGGAGCTTATTTTAAGTATTTTTCATCAATATTGAGGAATTATTTTCGTAATAACGTCCATATTATATTAATAATAATTCGGTAGGTAGAAGGAGCTGCAGAGAGATCAAGGTTCCCCACATTTTATGTCAACTTTTAGCTTCTTTTAGGACAAATTTTTAAATATTGGGAGGGAAGGAAGGATAGAAAAAGATGGACGAATTTACAAATGAGTGGATTTACCGATGAATGGATGGACAAACCAACAGAAAAATGGACAAAAGGTTGGACAGACAGATGGATGGACAATAAAGCTGTAATAAGTCCAGATATTTCTTCAGGATTCCTGCCTCCTCATCCCGTCTTTCCTCGATTCGTCTCAGAACGAGCGCTCTCCGGCTCCCACTGAAACGTCCCGGCGTTCGCTACACACCCTGTCCAAGCGGAGACGTCGCTGCCAGATCTGGTGACGGGTTGACCTCTGACCTCCGGGCTCGCAGGCCGCCGTGGTTCCCACCTCCAGATCCGGACCGCGTCGATAACCGTCAGCAGCACAGCGGCGCCTGGTTCGCCACGAGCAACCGGGAGCGACAGATTAACAATGTCCCCATCAATTAACAGGAGAAATCAATGCTGCTCATGCTGGCAAGTTCAATTTCTAATGAACGCGTCAAAAGATGGCTGAGAGGCAATTCCAAAAATGGATCAATTCCTGTTGCCCCTCCAGAACCGGGCTCTGTCAACATGTTCCGAAGCCACAGCAGCTGTGTAGACGCAAGTGATTATAAATGTTGGTGTCAAAGAAAGAAATGCAGTGGGAAGGAGGAGGACAGCAGAGTAAACTGTGTGTGTGAGGAGACATCTCATTAAGAGCTAAAATAGCTCCACAACACAGGACTCTGTGGTCGCAAAGGCCACACGTCAACAAACACACACACACACACACACACTGACGATGATGACGATCCGCTTGTTCTTCAACATGCTATTGCTTTCAAGTGTGTGTACGTCTGCAGACGTGTGACCCGAGTGCGACTCGAATCAAAGCGCCGCAGCAAAGAGGGGAAGCCGAGTCGCCAAAACAAAGGTGTGCAGACAGCCAGACAGGGGGAGGACTCACTGCGACTGGAGAGAGAGAGAGAGAGAGAGAGAGAGAGAGAGAGGTGTGGGCTCAGGCTGCGACACCGAACCGAGACGGGCGGGAATTAAACCTGAAGAAAGAAAGCAGGTAAGAAAGGAAAGGAGCCAAATCACGCATCAGATCTCGGTGCGTCGCAGAAACAGACATTAGATGTCTGTTTGTGCAGCTTCATCATTCTGCACCGCTGTGTCAAAAAAAAAAAAAGTGCATTGTTACCATGGTAACAGCGTTCGGGGTATCATGAGTCTAAACCCCAAACCCCCAGCAAAACAAGAAGAAATTGTTTGACTCTCTCCTCGTCTTGCAGGCAGAGATGAGTTTTCTGGAAATAGAAGGAAAGTTGCTAAAGCGGTCCGAGGACAGATGGTCCGTGTGCGAGACAAGAACCGAGTCACAGCTGGTGATCCGGGCTCAGAAAGCGAGAAGTCACACTCGGGTAAGCGGCAGCGTGAGAGCGCCACCTGTCGGGAAAACCAGGCCGCGCAGCAGCCTGGTCCACCTGAGAGAACCGGATGGGGACCAGAGTCAGTGGGTTGGCAGAGAGGTCAAGGTTCATACACCCTAAAATTACACCTGATGGACAAGATGATGGACGGGCCTGTAGGCAAATGATGGAATGATTGATGATTGTTGGGCAAGATGATTGATAGATGGTTTTAAATCCTTTTTCAGTCATTAAATAATGAGGATGACGAAGCGAGCTGATTGGAGACTTTGTAAATATTCTCCGCAAATCAAACTTTCATCCAACATTAAAGTTTCCTTGTGTTGGAGCAGAGATCATTCTTCTCCACACTTTGCTACTGTTGCACTGAAATGTCCCTATTGTAGGACAATAAAAGAAATTTCTGTCATAAAAAGTGAGACAGTAATAAACATTTGAGGAATTGTGTAGATTAGCTAATGCTAACAAGCTACATTTAGTGTGGATTTTAGCTTTTACTAAAGGAAAATGGAATAAAATGCAACTTAATCCCATTCAGTCCAGGCTTTGACTGGGATCAGTCATGAACCATTGAACTCTGTTGGCTTTGTGTTCAGGATCACTGTTAGCATCAGCCTCTGCAGGCTAACTCAGCTCTGACTTCTCTTCCTGCTGCTAAGAAGCTTTCCACTGCCACAGGAAGAGATTGCATCAGACACACATTGCTTTGGGTTCATGTTAATATTCCAGTTTTTGATGCATCGGGTCAGACAAACGATTTTTGGAGGCTCCAGGGTGGCTTTTTTAGCGCGGTTTGGCGAACAGCGGGCCACCGCGCGTCCATTACTCAGACAGGCTTCTGACTAGCAGCTCAAACATAAAGGCTTGATTGATGGAGAGCTCTCAGCAGGTTCTCGCATCTCTGGAGAGGACTTTAACAACCCTGATGGAATGACCGTCGGCTCTCTTCTCAGTTCCCTTTCATGCATAAACTGAACACTCAGTATTCAAGCACGAAATGTCTGAGGGTACGATGAGAGGGAACAGATTGCAGAGATGTTTGTTAAATTTGTGCAGCAATTCAACACCAGAAAGGGAAAACTGACAGGTTTAAGTTTCATAAATCTGTCAGCTTAACCTGAGCTTAAGGTCACGAACTGATGGCCAAACATTATGCTGCAAGTTTCTAAGTCCCAAAGAAGTAAAGCTCCACATCATCACACTACCACCACCACAGGCTTCTACAGGAGGTGCAGCACCAATTTGTGCTTCATTTCTATTCCTTTGCCAAACGTTTCAACTAGATTTAACTGTTTAACTCGGGAGATCGAAGGTCTTGCACTAAATGTAGCGAAACAAGTCGAGCGAAATGATCCAAAATGCCAACATGCAGTGACTGGCTGCTGCCAGGAAGACACAGGAAGATGCAATTTTATATTTTGTAGATTTGTTCTAAAGAAGTATTTTTAGAAGATACTTCCCTTTTAGAAGGAAGAGGCTTCCTGAGCCTCTTCTTGGCGCGAGGCTCAGGAAGAGAGCGGCAGATGTCACGATCGGTCAACCGGGTGACCCGTCAGCTCTTCGGTTTGCGAAACCACAAAAGAAAAAAAGTTGGTTGCCCCCACCAGAACTGAGTATACGGTAAAACGTTCGGGCAGAGTCCGCTCCACCGCTCCACCGCTCCTGGAGCCGTGGGAGAGTTCAAACTTCTCTTATGGTGCATCCGACGTTTCAAGTTTGTGTGAGTACTTTTGGTGCTTTCACACCACACGCATTTTGAGCATCAGGCGCATCTGATTTACAGTCAAAGTCTAATTTATTTAGTAGTATGATCATATGATCAACCATGCAAAAACTAAATATTGTCAGAGATTGAAGTTCAATGTCCACATAGCCTCTGTTCACTGGAGACTTCATGAAACCCATCCAGATTGGATAACTCATTTTAGATTGTGGTAAAAATAAATCATCATAAATCAAATGATTATTTAAAAACTGCTTTTTATTCATTCTGGTTATCGCTGACTGATATTAAAAAGTGATTTGCAACATTAAAATGTGAGAAAGCAAAGAGAGAAGAAAAAACACATTTTCACCTCACTGCATATGTAAAATATGGTACGTTTAGATAAACTTATTAAATCTGGGAAAAGATTAAAAGAATGCCCAACTGCTGGATGACATCTTCACACAGGATTCATGATTATCAGTTCAAATAGAGAACAGAGGCTCTTCAACATTCCTATAAATAATCTCACATTCAGCCTTGAAGAGCTGCAGAGCAACGGCACAGACAGCATCCGAAAGGACGCGTCACGCTGCGACAACTTTCCTCACCAACTTGGAAAACTCTACAGCCATCACTGTACCATTCATCCACAAAGGTAAACAAAGCTGTTCCCTCTCTGAGAGCACGAGCCATCCTGGGAAATCAGCAACATAAGGGGAAGCAGGTGAAGCTCAAGTGGTTACAGAAGGAAAAATAAATGTAAATTACAGCACTTCATCACAACGCCGCTGCGACGCGGCGTCATCAAAGACGGATGAAGTTTCCCTGAACGCCGCCGCCGCCGCAGGGCCAGGACAAAAAAAAGTCACATATGTTTATGTTGAAATGAAAAGTTGCCATGATGCAGAAACTAAAAGAAGGCTTTATAATTAAACTGTGAAGATAATCGACTAAAACTACAGACTGCAACGTCTGCAACATTGAAGGGAGCAACGACAAACAAGCAAGTGTGTTGATTTATCCAAAATCACCAAAACACCTAACTTTGTTTTCTTGCTAACATAAATGCTAAATATTTCTACTCTAAATCAGAAGATTGCAACAAACTTCAAGCATTTTAATAACTATTATCGTTGACATCTGCAACTACTCACAAAATGTACAAGCAGATTATAAATCTAGTAGTTTTAGGATTAAAATCATTATTTGTTGATCTAAAATTAGGACAGGAAACAAGCTGTGCATGCTGGGAAATTGCATCCTCCTGATTGTTACTCGCCTGCCTCTCTTGGTTCTTCTGGACTGATGTGTTTCTGCTGCTGACCGGATCATCAGAACTCCTCCTGCAGAGCCGTGAAGCCATTGTTTATGATTTGTAACCAGGCGGTAATTCGGCCTGGAAGAACCGCCAACACGTCGCAGGCGTTCACATCTCTTCAGCCACACAAAATTGTTTTTTAATACGTGCTATTAAATATAGAAGGCCTTCGCTGCACCGGTGAGATCTCCAGAGCAGATTACGCTCTATTACACGTCTGTTAAATTACAGGTCAGAGAAACAGTCTTGGAGTTGATGAAATAATCCTCTTTTTCTGACTCCACACAATCGGTACCGTAGCGTGTTTTCAGGATGGAAGGTCAGTTCCTGCCTCGTTTTGTGTGCCTTGTTTCTATGATGAAGTTGTCGTTCAGTCAGTCAGGAAACAAAGCTTGATGTTTTTCTGGTAGGATGTTCGTTTTATGCGTTGGTTTAAAATGATTCTGTTTACACATTACCTGCTATGAAAAGGGAAAGAAAATGTTCCAGGTTCTGGAGTGTTAATGGTGTGGAAACAACTTCCTTTCTTAAAAAGCCTTCACTGTGTGATGGACATGCTGCAACGTGATCATCATGCAGCTCAAAACCCAGAGAACAGGTGACGTTAGAAGCAGCAGGGGGCATTTCCCCGTCTGACCTGGGCTTTTGTTTGCTGGATATGAAGATATTTGTACTGACCTGAATGTTTTCCACTTGGAAATAATTCATCTCACTTTTGGGTTTTCTGGTGACAAACTGCCATGGAGTATAATTCACATTTTTACTTTTGTAGTGTTGAACGTTTGTTGTATAATATATTTACCACCAATGACAAAAAAAAACCAAAACAAAACATTTTTACTTCTCTGCAAAATTCACCAAATGCACAATTAAGCTGTTAAGCAGTATAAAACAAGCATGTTTTTGAACAACAACATTTGTTAATAATCTGTTGCTAAGAGACGAGCGCCTTTTTCTGGTAACCAAGTGCCACAAACTAGACAACTTTTTATTTTTGTGTTGAATGAAAAGAGCTTATGTTTTATAAACAATAATATCACTTGTTATTAATTTGGTGTTAAGAGATGAGCGTTTCTTTGTGGTAACAAACTGACATAAAGTATAAATCACATTTTTACTTTTTTGCTGAAAATCTGTTTTATTTACCACCAATGACAATTTATTTTGGTTTTTTTTCACTTTTCTACCAAATTCACCAAATGCACAATTCTGAAGTAGTGTAAGATAAACAGTATTTCAAAAGAGAAGAAGAAATCTTATGTTTTTTGAACAATAACAATGTTTTTTAATCTGTTGCTAAGAGACGAGCGCCTTTTCTGGTAACCAAGTGACACAAAGTAAAAAAAAAAATTAAAAAAAAATAAATAAATAAACATTTTCACTTTTTTTGCCAAATTCACCAAAATGCACAATTCTTGCTAATTAATAAGTTTTATAAGATAAGTACAATTTCAAAAGAGCAGAAGAAATTTTCTGTTTTTTGAACAATAACAACATTTGCTGTTAATAATCTGTTGCTAAGAGATGAGCCCGTTTCTGGTAACCATGGCCACGAAGTAAACATCTAATTTTTACTTTGGTCCTGATCATCTGCTTTATAAAATATTTACCACCTGTAATAAAAAATAAATAAAATAAAAATTACTACTCTACAAAATTCACCAAATGCACAATTCTTGCTAATTAATAAATAGTTGCCCTGCGACAGACTGGCGACAGCTGGAGATGGGCACCAGCACCTCCCGACCCCGTTAGGGAGAAAGGTGATGGAAAATGGATGGATGGATGGATAATAAATAGTTTAAGACAAACAGTTTTTCAAAAGAGCAGAAGAAATCTTTTGTTTTTGAACAATAACCATATTTGTTGTTAATCTGTTGCTGAAACATAAGTGTGGTTTTTTTTGGTAACGAAGTAAACATCAGATTTTCTGATTTTCACTTTTGCAAAAGTAACAATCAGAAGGAAGTGCATCAATATTAGCACAAATATATTAGCATTTCCTCCCACAGGTAGGCGGCACTGTATTTCCTTATAATAATCCTTTCAGCATTACTTTTATGTTTACTGTTTACCAGATCGAATGGAGGACGTTGTCAGACTTCAGCAGGCCCTGTGTAAGTTTCAGAAAAAACTTTCTAGTATTTTATTTAACGTACATGGGCAGAAGCTGCTGGACTGACGTTAACCATCTTAATTTCTTCTTTTGTTAGAATAAATTAACCTGAATGTGTTTGTTGTGAAGTCAACCTACTGGAGCTGAGACAAACACAGAAATTATTGACGTACCACAGAGCTTTTTCACTTAAAATACTCTGGAAATAAATGATGGGCCACAGAAATTGCTTCTCCAAGGTCTTTCTGCCTCAGCGTTTTGCTGAAACACACCAGACGTTCCCTGTGATTTTAACACGTCGCGCTGTAAAACCGAGCCGCTTCCCTTCACCCGTTCAGCCGTCTTGCATCGCTAATGGCAGCACGTCGAAGAAAAACAACAACAATGGCAATTTAGGAGTTCAGTTCCTATAAATATGAGAAAACTTTGATGTCTGACAACAAAAACTTGAAAAGAAGCGTCTAATATTTGGCGACACAGACTCCTGTTGGTAATCGCATCACAGCTCCCTGCTATAGTGGCGGCACAGAAACAAAATATTAAAGCAGCTCTCGGAGCAGATACAGTCAGACCTCCCACTGTGAGACTCAAATACAGAAAGATACAATATCTGTCAAAGCCTGTTTGATTCTCAGCTTTATGAATCTCATTTAATTGTATTTTTACTTTTCCACCCTGCAAACATATAAAGTGTTGTGAAAAGCTTTGTGTGAGGGGAAATGTCACTTGTGCTGATTGATAAACTAAATAACAAGCAGCACACAAATGTTTGAAGACTTGAGTCTGAGCGGATTTGTTAAGATAAATAAGATTTTTTTTTTCCTGTAACCAGGATGGCAAGCGCAGCTGCACAGGTACAGGCGGATCCACAAATAGCACAATGACTCAAATAGATCTCCTTTGGTTTCAGCTCAAAGTCTCAAATCGTCTCCATTGGAAGACGGAGCGACATGGAGAAATTCTGCTCTGACATGGGAAACTCAAAACGAGTCCAAATGCACACCGACTTTACCAAGAAGGCACCTGTTTTTTCTGCGTGTGCAATAGATATTTCGACCCTCGTCTCCCCAAGTCATGGATTTTTAGAGAGATTTCAAGCTAAGGCGACATTTTGGTACTGATCTTTTCTCGTATGAAAGCCACAAAACCCCAAATTCAATTTCAGTCCATCAGCAGAGTCATTATTTTTAGACTTCCAGGTCTGTGGGGATTTGTAACAAATGATTTTAATATTTGTATTTATTTTAATATAGTCTGGTCTAATGAATAACGGTGTGAAAAAGTTTCCTCTCTTACTAAAAATCACCTTTTTTTTGTTTTTACAATGGACGGTGTAGGTTTTTTTCCTCCTTTAATAATGAACACCTCCATTTAAAAACTACAATTTTGTGTTTTCTTTGACTAAGTTTGAGGTTCTGAAACCTCAAACTTTTTATGCTTTTTTTTTATGATAAAAAAGAGGAAATCAAGAAGGAGGCAAAAAACACTTTCACACTTCAATTGCAAAAATGAAACGTAAAATTTCTGTTTATGAAACAAATCTGTGCAGGAATCTGCCTACAGAGGAGATCAGTTTTTACTGTGCTGTGTGTATCGTTACAAAGATGATATTTGTTATTTTATACATGCACACATGTTTTGAGTTTAAGGTTTCAATAAATGTGTAACTTTAACACTCCTTTGGAAAATTCTGTTATTTCTTTTTACTTTCCCAGTTTCTCCTAAACCTGAATATAAACGTGTTAGAAAATCCATACATATGTAAACATGGGAATGACACTGTATTTGGCTGGAGGTGTATGATTTCCATGCATAAACACATTTGTTGGTGGCTGACATGTCCCATTACCGGCAGCGACACACACACAGATTGCTGCAGACAGGTATTGACTGGTAGATCAAACATCCTTGTTAAGATAACCTCATGACCGAGCAAACAGAGCTGTGGACTGTCGCTGAGAGCGTCTGTGTGGCTTTCACACTTTACTCCCACTCTGAGGTGAAAGATTTTATCAGAAAGAAAAGTCAAATAAGAGCTTGACGAGATGAAATCGCTGCAGCAGCAGCAGCAGCAGTCCAGGACAGAGGATGGATGAAATCACCCACTAATAATGTTAAAAAGGCCCAGCAATCAACGTCCCACTTTGCAGGAATGATGAGCAGCTTTTAGCCGCACGTGTAACCGACCGCCTGCCAATTATGACGACACACTGACCCTCACCGACGCGCCATGACTGCAGAGAAATCACGGTAATGAAATACAGAGAGGCGTCGTCGTTTCTGGGTAGCAGGCAGTGATTTCAGAGCAAAAATAGAAAAAAATTTACATTTTAAGTTGTGGTAAAAGCAAATCATTCATCAGTTCTCCATTGTAGCCATAATGTTCTGTTTGCTTGATCTCATTCAAGTTGCAGGTTTTCTTCCATTTCAACAAATCATTCTACAACATTAAACTCGGCAGGAACGGCGCCGCACTCTGAACTTTTACCACAGCAATTTCCTGCCATTTCAAGCTGGGAAACCGGCACAAAAACAGCTTAAAACGTGTTGGAATTACATGCAAAGTGCCGAGCGGAGCGGCTCGCTATTTATATGCAAAGTCATGGTATCGTATTATCCAGACTGAACAGAATCAATCTGCAGGACTGTGCCACCTGAACAGACCGGAACCGCTGATTGATCTGATGACTACAACAGATACAGTCGTCTCTCTCAGCACCGGATGAAAACGTTTTGACTCTGCAGACCTCGCGGTGTCAAGAAAAACCCTGAACCTGCAGCCGGTGTGGCAGAACCGAGCCGGGAATCAGGCCTCATTTCACAAACTTCTGTGTTTCACTGGGAGTTTATGCCAACGTAGTTCATATCTAAAATTTTTATTTTAGACCGGTCTAATTTTAGACCGGTCTAAATTAGACTGGTCTATAATTAGTGATTGCCTTTGTGCTTGTTTTCAAATATGGTAACACAATCTTAAAGTGAAATGGCATTAAAATCTAGAAGACTTTTAGGTTAAAAAAGTTAATCTGTAGTTGGTAACATATATAGTCTTCAAAAGCTCTGTAAGAATGTAGATTAGCATTTAATTTATCATTTGTTTTTGTTGATGTGCAGAACATCAACAAAAACCAGTCTAAAATTATAATTTTAGGCCAGACTAAATTTAGGCCAGACTAAATTTAGGCCAGTCTAAATTTAGGCCAGACTAAATTTAGGCCAGTCTAAATTTATAGTCCGGTCTAAAATTAGACCGGACTACAAATGTTTCATACCCAGCTGTTGGGGAAAAAACCAGCTACTGCTGCTCTGTGTTGTTGGACCAAATAAAACTGAGGTTTTTGCAGGTGTATTTCAATTCTGTGGTGAATATGTTACAGTATTGATTGTTTTTACGTTCTTAACACTGAGGCTCATTATGCTAAGACTTTTAGTAATTTATTTTTTAGATTTTGAAAATAAAAATCATGCTATGCTTGATGATTGTTACAGATTCGCGCTGTTAGACCTCAATTGAAAAGCAGAAGGGAAAGGATAAATTTTCTTTTTAACATAAAACCTAAAATCTATACTAATAAAACACCCATAAATGAAACGCTGTGCAACCAGTCGCCTTCAGAACGTCGCAATTAAGGACACCTTGCAGGTCAGAGGTCGTTTCACTCAAAACTTTCACAAAATTTAAAAGAAACAACAACAGAGATCCTGCGAACAGAGCAGAATTCATTATAATGTTTAATAAAATTTATTATCAGATCAGAAATTTTGTTCCTGCAGTTTGAAACAAGAATTTAAATGATACTAAAGCAAAATAAGTTGTTATTTTAACTTGATAATATAAAAATGTGGCTCTTTAACAGGCGAGGTCAGTTTTTTTTTTTTTTTTCTTGCATTTGGTGAAATAATTATTTGGTTTAAACTGCAGCAAGAAATTAAAACTCACAATTCAAGATTAGTGAAGTTAAAAAAACAACAACGTTTAGACAACTTGTCATCTGATTTAAAATCAATACAATTTTCTGCTTTTCCCTTCATTTTCAAGTTAAACCACCTTCCAATGTTTTACAGTGAAGTTTTATTGTGAATAAACTGCTGGAAAAGCTGCAGGATCCTGCAGAGGAAAAGAGTCAGGAGCAGATCTTCATCTGGGTGAAAAGCGTTTACGATGCGCTGCATGCAGCATTCAGCTTCACTGATTAAATGGTTTCATTTAGTTGCATTTGGCTATTTTCTGTCTGTTTCTATGTCTTTATAAGAGCTTTGTTTGTTTTGTCTGATGTCTTTCAGATAAAGTCATTATCTCATCGCTCACATATAATTTACAAAAAACAGACTTTAGCCCACACACACCAAGAGAAATGTACTGGATGAAATGTACTCCATGAAAGGCATGAAAAGAAGCGTTGAATACATGTGGAGGAGTTTCTTTTTGCAAGCAGTGGTTGTCCAATTACTAGAGTTTATGAACAAGATCACATCTGTCTAGAATGACAGAAGCAATAGAAAAGCTGAATCCTGCAGTCCATTATACTTTACAATCAGCCAGTCAGAGCAAAACCTTTTTCTCAAGAACGATTCCCTCATTAAATATAACAGGCCTGTCGATGTTTTTGGTTTCTGAGGGAATCAAACGGCCGCTGTACAACGCCTGAAAACATGTCCCCGAATGCCGCGCCGCTTCGATTCCTCCTTCCACGTTTTTTGCAAAGCCTCTGTTTTAAAAGATTACCTTCCAAGTTGGAGGTAAATCCATTTGAAGGATTCGGTTGAATCTGAAAAGCCGAGTCGTAAACAGCATCAATATTGTAGCGCCGCGACTGTTGCTGCTTTCATATTTGATTGCGAGCGTACCTCGGGGAGTCTGGCACTTACCGAAAACAAAACAAATGTTTAACAAATTATTGAGCTGTTCTGTCTGACACGCTGCTGATTTTTTTCCCTCTGTAATAATGATTAAAGCTCTCTTTTTCTTTTTTTTTTTAATCAATGCTGGTAATAGATGCCTGTAATAACAGTCGGGGTGCAACAGATTTCATCATCTTTCTCTCACGCTGCACATATTTGCATGTGAAGGAGTTATGATATTCATATTTGTGTGTGAATCCGTCAGGAGGCCAGGAACACCGTGACACACATCCACAACCCGGCCTGTCGCTGCGTAACGCACCGTCAGAGTTTACAGAAAGGCACAAAAAACAACACAGACGGTTTGTCCAAAAAAACGGCTTTTCATCAGCCGCCTTTCCCCTGGTATCACTGCTGCACTCGCACAGAGACAACCACGCCGCCTTCCTGCGCCGTTCGGCGACAGCTTCCTGTAACTTCGCTCACAACTCAAAGTGCAGACAAGGACGGCAGCAAAAAGCCACAAACTAAATGGTTTTGACCTTTATTCTGCAGGCAACTCGTCCTGCTTGCTTTTGTTTTTCTGCCCCCAGGCTTCATGACACTGAAACTGAGCTGCTGTAAACATCAACTCCCTGAAGAAACTTATTTTTCTACACATGGAAATGTAGATTGTGTAACTGTTGTGTGTTTTGTTATGATTTGCTATTTAAATAACTGGACTGAGTGCAAAAATGAATATTTCCAGTTCAACAATCCAGGGCGAGTTTGATGAAATTAGAAACGCAACTATTACATTATTAAATACACATTTAGTACATTTTCTGCATTATTTAGCATTTCAATGATTCAATAACATAATAAATTTCCTCCTCATTGGTGCAAAAACTGGATTTTGATTTATTCTCGGACTAAAGATCAAGTTGGAAACAGAATTTCTTATAAATTTGATTATGAGCAAATTTTCTGAGCATCAATTTTTATTTTTTCCTAAAAACAAAAATGAGCGACGCCAAGCCTGGCGGGCCGCCAGGCTTACAATACAGGGAGGGAAATAATGAGTTTGTTATTAATTTTAAACATTTTCCTTCTTAAATGCTGCATCTACTCAGAAACAAACAAGACTTATTGACTTGGAGTTTGACACAAACTCTCTGAAAAAACGACTTAATTATGTGACCCAATCAGCAACAGAAGATAAAACAAAACTGCGTCACAAATCGCTCCAAAATCTGTGTAGTCGGGGTCAATGCTGGTATCTGAATCACTCCACCGTCTTCACCAGGATTTTCCTTTAGTTTAACTTCCTGTGCACATTTCACATTTTCCTCTCTCGTGTTTGTTCGACTGCATTCTTCGGCGTGAGCCCAGAGGAAAGTCGCTGTAACCTTTCCTAAATAAGTTGCAGGTGTGTGATTTAAGGCAGCTGGAGCTCTCCTGACAGCCTGCTTGTTACAGCTGTCAGCCAGCTGAGGTAAGTTTGACACCTGTAATCTCACTTGCTACGGTTCTCAGCCAATTTCTCTTGGCAGGGTTCGCACAGCCCAGCAAAGCAAAGAGGAGAGGGGAAAAAAAAAAGTGACAACTGTCTTGACCACTGAGTTGGTAAAAACTGGTATCATCAGCTTAATATACACACTTTACCTCCCAGAGAAAAACTCATCTGTCCGTTCAAGACAACATGTTGTCTGCAGTTCAATCAATATAAAACTAAAAAGGAGCTGCATCTAAAACTTGGCATCAGGAATGTTTATGATAATTTTATGACTGAAGTATCGTTTATCATTTACTGCGAAAAATATTCCTTAATAATTAGAATTTAGTTAATAAATTTTAGTTGAATCATCTATTCAGCCTAAATTGCAGGAGTTGTGTTAGCAGCTAATTCAAGCTGAAAATGTCCCGTCAGGAAACAATGTTAGTCAGAAATGTGAAAATTGGGCACCGATAAAACCCAACCTCACTCCAAATCAACTTCATATATTTTTAATTGATCAATTAGGCTGTAAACACAGAGTAAGGCTGTGACTTTTTCATTTAAACTTGTTTAAATGAAAATGTCCTGAAAGCTTCTTTATTTATTGAATATTTTTTACATGGAGTTCCAGATTTATGTACAATTCCCTGAATGACCAGTAGAGGCGCTATAGACAAAAAATTCAAAGCTATTTCTTTGCGTCTTTCAAGCCCCGATTTGAGCGTCAAGGCCGATGTGTTTGTCCAGTATGCATGTGATATTCTTGAATGTGTTTATAAATTTATTTCCATTGATGTTAAAATTAAAAAGCTGGTTCTGTTCTGGTTACAACTGTGGAACATCTGGACATTATTGTACAAGAAAGGACAATTACAACTCTAAGCATCTCTACTTGAAATTGTTACACAACAACGTGTCTTCAGTCAGAGGCTTATTCCAACCCGCTGTAATACAGACTGCTGCAGAAGATCCTGACATTAACAAATGACTATTTGAAGAACCTTGGATGAGTTAATTTACCTTTGGTATTAGTAATTTTTAAATTAACGCTACCTTACTTAGCATTTGCTGCACTTGTTAGCTAAAGTATTTAATGCATATTTTGTCGTTTTTGTTGTTTTATGGCCTCAACAGTTTTGCTAATGTTTGTGCTCTGGATGATCTTCCTCTGTTCTTCCCTTCCCACCAGGTTGTTTAATAAATAATCATTTGTTCTTAATAACTTACTTCATTTAATAAAGGTGTTTGAATAAAAAAATATTTGTTCCTCTTTAATGGTTGCATATTCCTGTTTTACTGAGGCGCTCTGTTGAAATATTGGAGTTTTTATTATAGCGACTTTCACGCAGGGTTTTAATGATAATTTAAAAATAGTAAAACTAATCATGTGGTTTATTTTTATCACAGTAATTACTCCTACGCTAGTATTATTGTGGGTGATTTTTCAGCCATTCAGAGATTCTTTGCATTTGTGATTTGCACCTTTCTGTACAGTTTGCCCTGCAGCACCGACGGCGCGTGTCCAGCAGGATGTCACAGGGCCAAACACACACATTCATAAAAGCAATAATTGAATCGAGGAAGTACTTTGCATGTTAGAGAGGTTGTTTTTCTGTAAACATGGAGCGATCTATTGACCTCATTTGAAGTGTGTTTGGACGTGTGCACAAACATGCATGTTCTCCTCCAGTAGCAGCTTTTTGTGCGTGAGTCATTATGCGCTCAGCATTAACAAGCTCTGCAATGAAAGGAGACGGTTTTTCTGTTGCTGTGGTAATGAAGCCGTGCAGAGTTGCCAGGCAGGAACGTAGCGACGGGTTCGGAGGCAGACGGAGACGGATGGACAGACAGCACATGCAGGAGATAAGAGGACAGTTGCAGTGTGGGACGACGGCGTACTGTATGTCAAAATAGAGGTCATGAAGTTGACACTAAATGAGAGAGTGATGGATGATCTTGTCTGGGCTGCCAGAGGTAAACAAGAGATTTTTGAGTTCTTGAAGGTGCAGGTGATTGATCCGACTGATCCCCTGAAGAGAGAGACATTCGGATAGATGGATAGAAACAGAGAGGAGGAGTCGCCTTGACAGACAGACAGACGGCTGGATCAGGTGACAGGAATACAAAGCGATGACAAACCCAGAACCAGAAAGGACGCGTTAGATAAGAATGATTTATACTCTGCTAGACGGTGTTAGAGTTTGGGAGACATGAGGATTAGCTGGGCTGATAAAAACAAAAAGAGCGTCTTTAACATTCTGCCGAGTCTGCAGATTACTGATGTGTGACCTTGAAGCTGAGTGGCTTAAATATAGCCAATGTCCCTGCTCAACCATGCGGCGTCGTACAGGGCCGTCAGTCTGCATGCAAAACCACGAGGTCTCGTTTTATGGTTCAAATAAGTTAACACAGCAGAGAACATTTTGGTCGAGAGTTTAAAAAAAAGAAAAAAAACCACTGGCAGAAAAATGCATAAAATCAGAACTTGGCAAATTGTTCAGCAAGGCCTTTCTAGTGTTCATCTACTTCTAACATGCACACACCCTTATTTATTTTTTTTTAAAGGGACATATTATCCAAAATTTAGGTTTTGGTTCTTCGATTTGTGATTCTACTGCTTCTAAAAACAGCTCAAAGGAAACAATCCAGACACTTTTTGTCAATAAGTTGATCTTTTTAACGTCTTCAAAATGGCCTCCATAATGTAATGTCACAAATCAGCAGCCAGTTACCTAGCAACGCCAGCAAAGCTCTCCCGTTACCTGGCAACCCAAGCAGAGTTCCAGCACGTTTAGTCAGCTGGTTTTAACACCCACTGCTGGAAAAGAGGAGAGCTTTGTTGTTGAAATCACTCTTGTTGTTTGTACAGAAGGCTCCTCTTCTGCTTTTCGAAGATGTACAATTGTATAATTGTACAATTGCACATCTGTTCTCAGCTGTTGTCACGTGAAAGTGTAAACGTTGCGTTGTGGGCGTGGCCAGCAGCAGCTTATTTTGAAAGAATTGAGCAAAATCGCAACATCTAATAATGATTTTTGATTTTATCGCACAAACAACTTACAATGTATTTGTATTTTAGTTTTTCTTCTATACATAAACATTCTCACAGAAAGACATAACAGATCACAGGTAACACATTCATAACTGATAAATAACCTAAATTAAACAATGTGTACATAAAATCTTTTTCCTCCCGGCGCCCTTTAGTTCAGTCGCTAAACAAAACACTAAAACGCAATAAAAGCTACGTTAACGATACTAAATAAGTTCTTTAAAGGGAGTAAAACGATCACAGACCCTACTAAGCTGCAAACAGGACAGAACAGGTTGAAGTAATGTGGCACAAACAAATCCTTCTCAAATCCTCCTCAGTCACACAGACCCTGGAGCACACTGCCTCCTACTGGTAGCCTTCTGCTACTGCAATAGAGTTAATTAGAATAGATGCAAAATCTCGAAATATACAGAAAAAAAACATATAAATTAATTCAATATCAAAATAGAACATATTAATATTAATAATAATAATAATGCCACAAAAACCAGACACGTCTGACGGTCAAATTGTTGTGAACTCACCATTACTGAGATGCTCGGTGCCAGTAGAAAAAGGCCAATAGTATCAGGAGAAGTGCAACAAAAACGGATCAGTCTGCATTAAGTATCTTTATATCTTTTTGTTAATATTAATGAACCCTAACATGAAAGTGTTTTGACAATCCCAGTAAGTCCTGCTGTTTGGTACCAAAAATAAAGATTTAAAAAGAAAAAAGACTTGAACTGTGATTGCTATGTGGATCTTAAGATAAATATTTAACAAGATACGAGCAACAAAATCTAACGTGACACCGAGGGAACAGAATCAGTTGTTTCTAAAGAAAATGGAGAGCAAAAAATGTGAACAAAAAATGGAATATTTCAGCTGCCACCTCCAAATCATAACCAAAGGCAAGGTCTTTTGATTTTCTGAGTGTGTGTGCATGTTATCGCAAGACAAGCAGCTGTTTCATGGTTATGTCACTGCTTTACCAACAGTATTTATATACTTTAACTTCCTTACCATATTTAACCAACCAGAATAACATCATGGGTTAAATATTTAGTCAGAAGTTCACACATTTCCAATTGTTCAATCACATCACTGAATATTGTGAAGCAAAAAGATTGAAATGTTTGGGTACACACTGATTTTTTTCCACCAACATGTAAAACAAAGTGAGCTTAGAATAACTGAATTCATTATTCTTTTTGAAGATATGATTTGCATTAATTTTCTTCCATTTGAAGAACTTTCAAGGCTTACAAAGTGTGAGCGAACGATGCTTCATTATGCAAAAACCAACCAGGGATTTAGCTTCGTCAGCCATGGTTAATCCAAATATAAAACAAAGATTCTGCTTCAGAGGTCAGCGCCGTCACCGAGTGAAACTCATCGCATCAACACTGGCTGGAAAAAGCATCTTTCTTGAATAATTACGTCGCTGAGGTTTACATTGAATCTACCCTAATTACCAAAATTATGCTTGAGTGCAAGAATAATGAAGGGGAATTTGCTAAAACATGTTTTTAATCCCTTTCTAGTCAGATTTGTAGATACATTTCTTCAATATTTGTCTTTTTAAGCTCAAATGTTTTTGGTTTCCTTCCACAGTTTTTTACAACAGTTTGCTTGAACTTTGACACATTCTGGAGTGACTTTATCCGACCTTTAACCTTTATTAGGGATGGAAACTCAGCCATGTTGTGCATAACTAATTTGATGGTATATATTCAGTCATATGTCCCCATTTCCAAAATGATGCTTTGATACTTTGCTTTCTTGAAATGATCCGTTTTGTGAAGTGCACCAGTCCTTCCTTCAGCAAAAACAACCACAGAACTTAAAGTTACTTTTTCTCCACATAAGGGACGGCGATCTCAGGTTTGCAAGCTTCCAAATCTTTCCTTTCAATGAAACGTCAACCAATCTGTCAGTCCCTACAAATTAAGTATTTGTTTCTCAAGCTGTAATTTAATCTTGAAGGTCGATTTGGCCCAGTATTTGTAGAGGTTAAGAAACATTAACCACCCTTAAATAGCTACAATACACCAATAATTGAGACCCGCTCTAAACAAGCAAATAGCTAAATATTTGTATAGTTCAACCACCAAATATAACTTTATATGCATTAATGCGTGCAATGGAAACTGTAGAAGCTAACAGTCTTGGGTTACAACCAATCAGCTTTAAGGAAAATGAATGATGATTCTGGATTGGCTGCATTTTCCTTTGAATATCTGACATATCTGCAAAAAAATGAACAAACAAATTTGGAGTAAATTGTGGTGAGGATCATCTGTAGTAGCTTTTTCCTCTCAGACTGATCTTTTCACCTGTAGCCACGCTCGACTCACTGCATTGTGGGTAATAACGCTCTGCTTCACCCAGCATTTTCACAAGGTCTGTTGCTTTTGTTCTGGGGTTAATACACACATTTCACACCAAAACACGTTGATCTCTGTGGCACAAAACCCGATTGGTAACCCTTTGGCCATTTATCTTTGCACATTGTTTTTCATGAATCTATAAAATTCACAATAAACATGTTTGAAATGTTAATGCTGTTAATTAACCAATGAAAAGCCCACAAAATTAAGTCATTATTAGCTTTGATTTCCCCAACCGTTTCAAGGCGAAGCGTGTTTGGAGTATATAAACTTTTGGCATTAAAGGAAGCAAAATGATCTCATTATTCTGTCATTTTGTTAAACCTAAAACAAATCAGGTTTTAACTTTCTGTGTTAGCAGACTAAAGAGCGAACACACCAACAAATGTGCTCTCACAAACACTGACAGTTTGGAAAGCTGCATCTTCTCACAAGAGAGAACAGGTGGGTCTCATTGTCTGAATCATTAACCCATATCCACACTGTCTTGGCAAACATCATATTAGCATTTGCAAACCCAGTTGTTTTTTTTTGTTTTTTTTCACTGACAGTGAACATCTGCAGGAATTTGCATCCTGCAAATACACAAGACGCAGGCCATCATCATGGAAAAGCCACAGCGACTCCGTTTCACAACTTCAAAAGCTCCAACACCACCATCTGGCTGTGCCATGTTTATTTAAAGACGTTTCAACAGTTTGGTAACTCTGCAGTGAAAACTTGAAATATTAAAAAGGATGATAAGATATTTGTTCTCTTGACTAAAGAGTGCAATCACTTCTGCCTTCCTTTAACGAAGCATGAATTTTATTCCTCCTATAAGTTGTGGAGGCTCAAAGTGACTCCATTAACCTTCTTTGTTTTATAACTGCAGCAGACAGCAGTCAGATCTCTGGACAACCAGGAAAATACGTCTAATGAAAAAGAATAAACAGCTTTAATTATAAAAAAAAATAAATACAGCAAATATTCCTGCACTTCTTTAAAATAATGCAAATACTTTGTCACTGCTATTGTATCCAAGTCAATAGTAATATTTGCTCACTCCTAAAAATTATATTACTTAACAGATATTTTAAAACAGTATGAATTTAAAGGTCTGGTACTTTCCTGGATCATTCATTGAAATTTTTTGGAACTTGAACTGCAAAAACACCAAATACGACCAATATTTAGTTTTTAAATTTCTGTCTTTCTTCCGGTTTTGTTGATTTATTTTTAATTGCTTCTAATTCATGTAAAATGTTTTGAACTGCCTTGTTTATTTATATGTAAATAAAATTACCTTTCCTGATAAGTTCCAATAATGTTCTGTGAAAATATGTTCCAAGTTTCTTGAACGTTAAACAAAACTTGCAGTAAATTTGATCCGGTAGATGAAAAGATTTGATGAAAGGTTAAAGTTAATCAAAGCTAAAGGAAAATTCCTGGTAAGTGACAGGAACACGATTAGTTGCAGAAAAGCTCCAGAAAGTAAACTCTAAATCCTAAACATAAAATAATAGATAGATGAATGCGTTGTTTCTATTAATGCTGCCGTTACTTAATTCATCAGGTACCTAAAGAAAACCAAACTGCAGAGGCTTGTGGCTACAAAACCACTGCAAACTATTTAAAGTTTACTTTACCTCTAACTTCCGACATTTTTAGCTTTATGCAGGGTCAGAATAAGTTTGATCGTCTTTACTAAGCGTGCACAATAAACAAGTGAGTTCCAACTATGTCATATTTTTAAGCTTTTAACAAAATATAGAAGCATCTGAACTCTGAGTACCGGTCTTTGAAGGAGAGCAGCGAAGCCTGCAGCACAGAGGGGTGTCTGCTTGATTTTACACTAAAGAGAAATGCACTTCGCATTCCAGTTCCCCACATCCCCATGACTTCAGTGTCAAAAAACATTAAAAAATACAATAAAATTCAGAGCTTTAGGAGGAATTATTTCCATTCGGCAACTTTTTTCTGGGTCACCAGCCAATGTGATATGGTAAGCATTTCTAAGCCCAGTGTGGCCTTTAGTTTAGGCTTCGGGCTCCAACGGGGAAGAGAGACCCCCTGCTGGGTTAATGGGCCTGCAGCACCTCCCTCCACTCTCCTGTTTGTGGAGACAAAAAAGACAGGAAGGGTGAGAAACAGGAGTGAGGTAAGTTTGAGCAGATACAGTAAATCTGCTCGATGAATCCAGTTTCCCCATGTTTCCTGCCTTCACCTTATCGTTCCTTATAATTTTTCGTTCTATAGAGACTCCACATTTCTTTCAGAAGCAGATTGCTGTTCCTTTTTTCTCTTCTCGCTCTCGCTGCCCCCCAGATGCAGATGTAGCTCATTTAGTTAATTACTGTCATTTCCGCCTGGGTAGTGCTTGCAATGCATGCTAAAAAGACTAGCACAAAGTAAACGCCTACCTCAAAATACACATACCACCAAATCACGCTCTGTAATGACATAAACAGATACAGGAAAACTCATTTCGATCCAAACTCACTTTCTGCATTTATGCTCCCATATTATAGAATGTGCTTTTAAAGAAATTACTAGCAATACATAAAGCCCATCGGGACAAATTATAAATAACGAGACCATTTTATTTATATGGAAATGACGCAGCTTAAAATTTCTTCTTTTTGGTAAGAGCCAAACAATTCATAGGAATCTTAAGGGTTCTGCAGTTTTTGCCTCTTTTACAATCCAGAAAAAAACTGATCCTGATCCGTTTCATAGTCTTATTTGGAAACACTGAGATTAGACTCAAATTACATCACAACGGTGAATAAATGCTGCATAGAAATTATGGTGTTTCCATCATAAAAGGGCACAAAACTTTATGCTAATGTTGAAGAAACACAATTGTGCAATGCTCCTGTTTTCAGTAAAAAGAAAACAAATAAAATTACATGTGAATAAGTTAGTTCAGCAATATCATTAACCCTCTTGCTTCAGTTTGGCTCCTGAAGCATTTTTTCTGGTGGGGTCACACTTATCCTGCATGTGCTTTTGCAAGTTTCCTTGAGTAGTTACGGGAACTGACGGTCTGACGGGACAACCTCCCTGCTTTCTGGACTGAGGGACGGTTAAAAAACGTGGCACGTCATCGTTCTCCGACCATTTCCTGCCGTCTTTGCGTTTTTCACAAGTAGTAACATTTGGTTACTGATCATGCGACTCATGTGATGAAAAAAAATGTATTTCCACTGCAGTTTTTGGGATACAGACAAAAAGCCACCTCATCCTAGCACAAAAAGCCTTTATAATAAAATTTCAGTCCCCCCCCCCCCCAAAAAAAAACAAACATTTTGATAGAGGAAATTTATTTCCATAATTCCAATGTGTGCAACGATATGGTTAATGGAAATGCAGCTAGAAATAGAAATGCATGTGCAAAATAGTTTGAAGTACGAATACATTTAAAACTCTTAATCGGTTTGACGCTAATGTGAAAAAGTTAATCGCACTCCAAAAACAAAAAATTCAATGCCAACATGCTGCCTCGGTGAACACAGAGGAAGATAAAATGCTTGCTTTTGTTTTTAGCAGCACATAAATGAAAGTCTCTGTGAAGAAAACAGAGACCATTTTAACGGCCTCTAAAAAAAACGCAAAAACCAGATTCATTTCTTCTGTTTATTTTTATCATTTCAAATGAGTTTTCTCTAAATTATTGCAATACGTTTCTTGTTACTTTTAAGATGACATAAAAGCATCAAGCTCTCATTTCTTTGTTGGTTTGGAGCAATGCAGGAATTATTTACACAGATTTGCTGCTCAAAAGAACCACCTCAGTAATTGGCTCCTAATTATTATTATTTTTTAATCCCAAAAGAACTCTTGAACAAAAAAAAAAAAAAAAAAAAATTAAGCATAATTTTAAAATAAAACTGTGCTTAGTGGTACTTCACAAAGATGATGGCGTTACTCCTGAGGGAGTGAAGATGGACATTATCCTTTAGCAACAGAAACTGAAAAACCACTGCATGTTGTACAGAAACATGAAGCAGAAAACATTTAAACAGCTTCAAACTAAATATAATTACACAATATGGAGCCTTTGGCTCTAATTAGCCATGTAACCATTATTTTATTGGGTTTTTGCAAAAGAATGTGACCCTGCAGCCTTTTTTACACTCACAATAACAATATTTGTAGAGTTCCTGGCTTATAAACGTCATTCACAAATACAAATATTGTACAAAATATTATTTCTACAATGTTTTATGTCATTTGTTTGCATTTGTCTCCTTCCTGTCGGTGTGCCTGTGTGGCTAATATGGATTGTAGCAACCTGCGCCACCCACTGGATGTAGGGAGAAACAACAACCTCACCTTTCTGTTATGTGTTACGCTAAATATCCGCAACTGATTGCCAACAAACTTCTGATTTTAGGCAGGAGTTCATTCACCCAACCAAAGAAAATAAATCCACAGAACAACATAGTTACACCATCATATCTGTCTAATTTAATCTATGTTATCTAATCCATCTATCTAATCTATCCATAATGCGCAGCACAGGTTGCTACAATCGATAGTAGCCACACAGGCACACCCACTAGAAGGAAACAAACACACCCAATAAAACACCTTCATTCTATTGGCTAAGAGGTTGCCAGGTGACTGTGGTTTTCTGTTCCAAGCGCGAGCAGAGAGGTTTGCAAGCGGAGATTTAATCCGAGCAGAGAGACGTTTTGAGCGCGAGGAGAAAGTTTTGAGAGAACACAGTGAATATTTGAAAGTTTTGAGTAAAAACATTACAAGATTTGAGAAGAAAGACATGAAGTCCTGCTTTCAAACTAAAAATGTAAGGACAAGTACTAAAAGTTTTGATAACAAAAGACTTGAAATCCTTCCCATGTATTTGTGTAGCATGTTATCAAGTCCAGATGACCCCAAACCGCTACATGCACATATAATTATTCATTCATTCACTGATCAATTACAATCACTAACAGATTACAGCAATTTAATTAACAGATAAAATAAGTTTCTATAACAATTTCTTCCACAATGTCTTGTTGATCCTATGTTAAGATTCTTAAGCATACAAGGAATTCATTTTTTTAAATAATAATTTGGACTTTTCTTCACGCTTGGGGACTAAAAAGCTGTTAGAAACATGCATCAGGCACAACAAGCCTTTGGCCTTTTTCCCTATCTACTCTGAAATCATACACTGGTATATCTGCGGTTTCAGGCTGCTGATGAGGTTTATCTGCCGTCAACAGCCCATCTGGTCCTCCCCCATGCGTGCTATCACTTTCCACTTTACAGATAACAATCTGAACCACGAAGCCCACACTTTCAATTTATGAAGGCCTTCAACATGTGCTTCTTCTTCGTAGAGCGAAACCTCTGAAAAAGTGTCACTTGCAGCCTCATTGCTTTTCGGTTAATTATCCAAGAAGCACTGCCTCTGCAGATGTTTCTTGACAAATAACACAACGAGGCACCGTCAAGTTTAATTGTGTCCTGGAAAGTTATAGCTGCGCTCGAGGAGGGTTTTTTTTCAAATAAACTTTTCAGTTAGTCGCACTTTAAATTTAAAACATTCACAAGCTCAACACACCAAAATATTCTTCTGTGAGCTTTAAGTTTCAAACTGTGAGTTTTAGCGCCGTGGCTAACTGCAGCTGCAGCGGCAGAAACAACAGAAGCTACTATGTAGCTCTCGCTGATCGCCAATATTAACAGATCCCGTGAGATTCCACGTTTTATTGTTCGAGTCTGTCGGCGTTTTCAAGCCGCGCACAATTACAGGCTAAATGTATATTCAGATGCAGCAGGTTGTATCAGCTGTCAGAAAACATGCTAAAAGAATCCAATAAACAATATGAATTCAGCCAATTGTATGATCAAGTCCAGATTAGATTCATATGTTTATGGAAAAGAAGAAAGAGAAAGAAACAAACCAGACAGAAAATGCCAAAAGAAATAAGAGAGCCCAGAGGAAACGAGAGAGTAAAAGGAATAAAAATAAAAATCTAAAATAAACAAGCATGGGCCGGTGAAGTGGCTGTGAGGCTAAAGAGAATCCCCACAGGAAAAGATCAAATGAATGCATAAAAGTATGTATGAATTTTTAAAAAGCACCTCTGATATTTCTTGCTCCGAATGAATCTAACAGAAACAAAGAGTCACGTTCTGAGCTCCACGCAGAGAAAATACAGGCGCTGAAATACACTCAACCCAACAAACAATGACTGGAAAGAGATCATGATCAGGTCGAATAAAGCACCGCCAGCCTATTTATTGATCAATATTACAGTAAAACTGGCAGGAAGCCGATGCATTTTCTTTTCAGAAAAATATTTCAGATTCCTGTCATCGCTGAGATGAATAATGGAGCTACCTGAAGACAAGCTTGGTTTTCCTATTACTTAAAGTTATATTAGTGAGATATTATTCTGAGCTCTGAGATCTAAATAAAGTTTTTGTTAAACAAGTTGATTTTTAGAAGGTTGTTCAGGTAATCCTGAAGATTTACTGGTTTGATAAAAGCTGCAGTATCTCTTACCAGAAACCACAGTGAGTTTTTAAACAGAAAATGGAAAAAAACAACAACAACAAAAAACTGTAAATATACTCCAATTGTTTTAAAGGAATCCACAAATACATGTTGTTTAAAAAACCGTGTTCCAGATTATTATGCAAGTGAAATTTTCTCAGATTTTCTTAAATGGTCAATGCAAATGATGTCAGTGTAAACTATGAACTATTACAGCATAAGTCAAATTTTATTGAACAAAGTTCCCCATGGGAAGAGTAATTTTTTTTTTTTTTTTTTTTCCCAAAAATAAACTCAAAATGCACCGTTTCAAATTATTACGCACAGCAGATTTTTCTAAACATTTTATGGATTAAGAAGAACTGCAAATGGTCATTGTTTCCTGCATCCATTCAACTTGTGAGTTTGTGGAAAGTTTCTGCTTGAATTTCTCTGCAGGATGTCAGAAAACTTTCCCAGAGCTGCTGTTTTGATATGATCTGCATCCCACCCTCAGATCTTCTGCTTGAGGAAACTCCAGAGGTTCTCAATAGGGTCAGAGGTCAGAGGAGGATGGTGACCACACCAGGAGTTTCTCCCCTTTTATGCCGATAGCAGCCACTATCGGCATAAAAGGTGGTATTCCTTGCAGCATGAGATGGTGCATCATCATGCATGTAGATAATTTTGCTACTGAAGGTGCGGCTCTTCTTTCTGAACCATGAAAGAAAGTGATCAGTCAGAAAGCTCTGGTTAGAGGGGCCGAATAATAAATTTATAAAAACTAAACAGTTTACAGTGTTTCTACTGTGTTGTTTATTTCTACATGTGAAATAAATGTTTCTCAAATTAAGTCTGAAAGCAGACTCGCAGCTTTCACGGCAGCAAATGTATCAACTCTTAGGGTTGTTTACAAATGCAAAACTCACTTTTTAACTCCAAACTTTCTGCTTTACAATCACACATCACCTCGTGTTAAATAAACCCCAATAAATAAAAGGTTGAAGGTACGAAGAATGTGTTTTAAATACAATTTATTTTGATTTGACCAACTCAGCCAACGTTTTCTAAAAGGATTGTTTAGGTTATAATAAACACTGTTACCTTATTTGCACTATCATCTTGTAATCAAAATGAATTGACATTTGCATGAGTCACAAATAAAAGGACTTAATCTGTTATGAGCAAACAGAAATCTTGGAAGATTATAAAAGAAAACAGAAGATGAGCTCTAAAAGTGATCATGAGTGCACGCTGACTCACTTTTAGCTGTTTTTGAATGATGCCTTCTGTCCTGGTGAAATGTCACCAAGCAGCCAACAGCTGCTAAAAGCTAATTAATGAAGAGCTTGTTCCCGCTGCGGATGAAATTGCATGACTAAATTTAAAAACCACGCTGGCGCCTTGCTGTTTTCGCGTCTTCTTTCGAATAAAACTTGTGTTCTTGCCTGTACTATTAGATGCGTGTCGCTTCTACTTGAAGAGAGTCCCGGCCATGCATGAAAATCGCTGTGTGAACTACAAAAGGTCAACCTCGTCATGCCGCGCGCAAACATGGTAATTAAAAACAAAGTGCAGCCCTAAATGCTGTTGCAATGATTAGACACTGATTTTAATAGAAGAAAAATGGATGCATGACATCAATTGAGTATACGAGTTATTCTTTACCAAATAATGCATTGTTGAATACAATTATATTTGAAAAGTTCATTTATTTTACTAATTCAATTCTAAATCCGAGATATATTTTAAGCGTTCATCTGTTAATTTTGCATCTATTTAATAATTCACAAAGTATGGAGATAACTGCCTCCTTCAAAGGTTGCATTTGAAGGTCGATTACGTCACAGCGATGTGACAAAGGCGTCTAAGATTCCTCGAAACGTGACTTTCTTTGCCCTGGATTTAAACCACATGTCCTTCACCATATCCCAAGATTCATTGAGGGCGAGCGAGAGAAGTGGAAGAGTGTTACAGTTCTGAGTTTCTGGCGAGACAGAAATTTGAGCTTGAAACATTACGGGTCTCAACTGCTTCTAAAAACAACCAAAGCACCAAAAAAACCTGTTGTTTTTTTGGTGTCTGAAAAATGAGCAGTTTCAAAAACCTCCTGATTGTTACGTCACATTCAACAGGCACTTCCCTGTTACCTAGCAACCACAGCAAAGCTACAGCCCATCAGCTGGTTTTACTGCTGGGTAATCATGTATGTAAGCAATATATAAGGCTTTTTGAGTAGAATATATTTACATATTTTTAAGCTTATTTGATAGATAAGCTTTTAAAGGGAACTGCATCAACACACACTGAGCGTTCCCCAATTAACACATAAGTTATAAAAGTTAAAGTTAAAATTCAGTTTCAAACAGGAGGATGCATTTCACTGCCAAATACCAATCAGAAGCAGAAAATGCATGTAGCTTCATCAAACGTTAACAGTTTGATGAAAACTGTTCTTATCACATTCAAACACTTCAAGTTTGTTTTAATCGAACTTGTTATCCATTTTCTGCTCTAATCCCACATCTGTGCATAATCCAGGATTTAGGAGCGTGATGTGGAGCTGGCGACCAGAAAAAACTAAATAATAAATCTAAAGTGAACTTTAACTTTATCTTTCAGAAGATGAATGAAGGGCAGGAATCTTTTCAGCATTTAGGAATCAAATCTGGGCAGATTTGGTGTGCAGAAAATTTCTGACCCGGATTCCTCAGTGGGAAAAGTAAATTAAGGAATTATTGACCAAATATCAAAAGGCAATGAAAAGCTTGGGAAAACAATGTGGCTTCCTTCAGAAAGAAAACAATGATCTGGACTTCATATTTTCCTGATGAAAAATGGGGGCATGTTTGAGTTTCACTGCATCATATCTTGAGTAGAATATATTTACGGTAGAATATATCTGCAGCTGTGCAACAGTTTTCATACTTCTTAAAACATTTCATGCAACCAGAACGTTAATGTGCGTTAAATAAGTGTTATTTAAAATTTATCTGAAAATTATTTTTTTTTCTTTTCACATCTACAATCAAAAAGACAAAAATCTAATTTGCACTTAGGTCTCGACTTTGACTAGGTCATTTTAGAGAAGGGGGTCGGCCAGCTTTACAATTTAAAGTTATATATATTTTTTAATGATTTTATTACTATTTTCAAGGTTTGAAATCAAGTAAAAATAAAGTCTAACTTTTTAAAATAATTATAAAGTTTTACTTTCCTATGGGATAATGATATTTAAGCAAAGTATCATTATCGATCATTTCAATATTTGATTCATCATGATTAACCCAATTGTTTCAATCGTAATACACAGACAGAGATGGGAAAGTATGTTTTATCTCTTCACATCAATAAACCTTCACAGTGCTTCAAGTGAAAGACTCGAAGAACTTGAACTCTGATTCAAGGCTCTTACTGCTGAAATGAAGTCAGCTATCAGATATTCAGCCTCCCAGATTGGTGAAAAGCCTCCATTTTACCTTCAGTGCAGCAGGTGAGAAGCAGAGAAGGGTCCACTCAGCCTCTACACTTGAATCAACATAACTAAAACTCATGCACGGATACCACTGGAGGCCCAGCAGGCCCTTTTACTCTCAAGGAGGCGTCTGCAGAACATGTTAATTATAAAAACGCCTGAACGGTACAAATGGAGCAATAAGAAACTGTTGCAGGGTTTATTCAGACCGCAGCGTGAACGTACTCCGGCGCTGGACCTGCTTCTCAATCAGGGCAAAGTGGCTCGTAAGTGACTTATTTTCCACTTCTGGACTATTGATGTGTTAAAAAGCACGAGAGGATCAATCAGGCTACCTCTAAAACCTGACTTGGAGGTCTGTTATGGCAGCTCTGATTTTAAGTTTGAATAATCTGACCTCTTTTTCTGAGAAAATCTCCTTGGGTTTCTCTAATGATGCCCTAACGGATTTCTGGAGGAGGTGAAGCAGCCTTGTCTCCTCTCCAGTGTTTAGGTAATTCCTCGTTACTTTCAGCTCCTCTAATTCTGGATTCTCTTATCGCCTCCTTGCTGCTGGGACCCTCTGGGGGCCGCAGCCAGCCAGTCGCTGATCCCACTTCTTTAAAATTCATTGCCACTTTGTCAATCTGCCTTCGAGCCCTTCTTTCTGAACAACTCATCGCCTCGTAGATATCAAGAATCCCATCTTTAAGTTTTAGAAATGTGCCTGGTGAAGATTCCTCCAACCAGCATCGATTCCTGCACTGCATCTGCACCAGACTGCAAATCTATAAAACAACAAGATTTGTTTAGAATTAAGGTTTCTAGTTTCTAACTCATAAGTTCAGGGTTTCCTGCAGAAAACTGAACTGATTACATGCTAGCAACGATGCTAAATGTTAGTGCTAGTTCTCTGTGGCACTATGAAATAAAAGAAAAAAAAATTAATGCACATTAATACTGAAACAATCATCTTAATGAATACATTTAATTTACATATTTATCTCCACTTTTATTTTTTGTATTTTGTGCAACTTCTCAGGGTTTCCCCCAGAAAACTTGCAAAGCCCGGTGGTTGAGCGCTGGGCCGTCATTCACCCCTCCATCATCTTTTTGAGTTAAAAGTTGTTTAAAGTTGACAGAAAATTGGAAAATATCACGTGTTATTAAAATATTGGAAGATTAATACCTGGCCACCAACTATAAAGTCTTAAAAATGATAATTTTTAAAAAACAAAAAAAACAGCAATGCTTAGCCTGGTGGGGGCACAAGTAAAGCCTGGTGGCCCGCCAGGCTTATGATACACAGGGAAATCCTGACTATAATGTTCCCTTTATTTATTGATTTAACTAATTTATTTATGAATGCCTGTATGTTAAAGGGAAATATTTTTTTAAAAAATATGTTAATTTCTAAATAATATTAACAATAATAAAAATATCTAACAGGAAAATTTTCATTAAAACTCCATTAAGGGCTAAGATAATTTAAATTTAAAAAAAAGATTTTTATTGCTTGAATTAGTTTGAGGAAGCTGGAAAATTTTAAGATATTTTCATAATAAAAATATTTAAAATGTCAGAAATATTTTAAGCAATTAAGTGACTGCAGTCAAAGTCTAAGAAAAACAAAAATAAAAAATATATATTAATATATATATATATTAATATATATATATTAAATTTTCAACAGGATTCTACTCACATTTTTAATTTATTCACGCTCTCATTAGATTATTTGGGTGATTTTTAGACGCCATTAATTGCAATTTATCAAGAAGACGCTACAAAATAATTTATATAAAATGTATAAACAGCATTATTAATGTAGCTGAAAAGGCGTCTCAACCACACAGAGTGCATACAGTACGACCTCCACAGCTCCCAGGAAAACTGACACCAACTTCAGAGCGATCGCAGGCGCTCAAAACGCTTTGCTGACAGCAAAGCCGAGAAAAGTGGGGCAGATTTTGGGTGAACGGTGGCGGATCAGGCAAAGAGGAGACGAGTGCGGAGAACTTTAACATACTTTCCAATATGGTGGCATGGACACATTATCATGTTACATTTTTGATGTGCGGAGCATCGAGCTGGAGTTGACTGCCAGAATGAGGTCAGCTTCATCTCTCATAGCAAATTTAATTTACATTTGGATTGAGAAGATTTTTACTGTTCTTCACAGAAACTTCAACTCCCAATTCAGTTTCATCTACTGATGAAGTAGATTCATAAATCTCATAAAAACATTTTTTAAAAATTACAAAAACACTTTTAAAATAACTGGAGTTTGGCAAGTAAAATTAGAAAATAAAAAAGGGTGACATTTGTCTTGAACTGTGTTTAAAGGTTTAATTAAACATACCTTATTTTCTCTTCTACAAAAACAAGTCTTTGTTTATTCTGAACCCTTAAATTAACAAGTTTCATGGAGTAAAAACTAGAGAAAGCAACGAGTCTTCAGTTATAATGAGGCATCAGGGAAGATTCAACTAATATTCACCAGATTTCTTTAGCTTTTGCTTTTTTTTTTGGCCACATTTAATTGTTTAAGATCATCAAACTATTACCTAAAATCAGCCATAGATATGTAATGGTTTAATTTATAAAGAAAGAAAGCTTTATGCAAATGTGTATAATTGAAATTACACTAAATTAGGTGAATAACTGCAGTTAAACTGAGATACTATTTATTGTTATTTCATTAGCGACACAGAGGTCTGAATACTGTCTGACCTTTTTATTCGAGAAATCATTCAAATACAACTTGCCAGAGGCGAAACAGTCTCATAAAGCAACACGCCATTAACCAGTCTAAACAAACTCAAGGTCCTGTGAGAAACAAAGCGGTTGATATCAGACGCTTTTGAAACTTAAATCCACTGAGACGCCAACGAAACACAGCAAGAGACATTTTCTACAAGAGAGAGTATGCAAAACACCAAAACTCCTCCAAGGATGAATCAATGAATCATCCAGCAGGTCACAAAAGAAACAAGAACAATATCTACAGATCTCGCTTTTTCATTTCACAGCAAGAGAAGAAAGACTGTGCAAAAGCAGCAACAATGGCTGCGTCTCCACTGACCACATAAACGCAAAACTTGACATTTTGAAAACAAATTTGCTCCATGGAAACATAATAAATTTGAAAAAAAACTCTTGTTTCTCAAGAAAATGGTTTTATGAGGTGGGATTATTTCACAAAAATGCAAAAATGCAATGTTTCTTTCGCATCATGCGAGTCGCACGATCAACAACCGGATGTTGCCACTGGCGGAAACCACGAAGAAGAAGACAACAGGAAGTGGTAGGAGGACGATGTAATGACTCATTACTTATTCAAGAGAGATTTTAATTGTGTTTCTTAGTTGATGGAAATGCGCAAAAGCAAAATTGTGTTTTTGGAATTTTTCTGGAATAGAATAAAAAAACAAACAGAGGGCAAATTCCACAATCAAAGCAAGAAAGTTCACACAAAAACAGTATAAAATATCCATCAAGCTGAATTTGATCAGAGTATTCTGATTAATTGTGTCCAGGCCAATGTCCTTATTGATCTGCATCACTGATATCATTCTAGCTACAGTTATTCTAGCTGCCCTTCATGATGAGCTGACTGCTTCCTCTCAGTTAACTCCAACATATGTCATTTCTTCCTACAGCACAACGGCTTCCAGTTGTCCTTGGAGCATATTGATAAGCCTTACACTGATGTTATCAAATAAGAAAAGTATGGATCTCTGAGCTGTCGATGCCAGCAGCAAAGGAAGGCCAGATGTGGAAAGTATGCATGAGTAGAAATCCTGCTTTGAAAATTAGAGCTATATGTTGGTAAATGTAAAATATGTGGTTTAAAGACATAGAGGCATTTTCTAAAAAAAAAAAAAATCAACAGAGATTCTTCTGTGATTCAGATAAGGTTCCTCAGTTTCAAATGAAACCCGTCGCTGTTCACCTGAGGTCATGTCTGCAGATTTGAAGCTTCCTCCAATCGGTAGTTTGGGTAGTTGGCCTAACCCAACTACCCAACCGGTAGTTGGGTTCAAGTTCAAAAACATCTCTTATTAGTCCATGAATCCTTGCTTGCATTTGCGATAAATTGGGAAGGGAGACACAAGCGTGTCCAAATGAGGCTCTCTGTGTTGTACGCAATATCAATCAGTCTATTTCACCCGCTGGTTTTATCGGTTTTATATGGAATAGAAACCAGCGAGACTAGGCCATTCAACAAGTAATCCAGTAATGTCTATGATAGTGTGTGCGTGCGTTCAGAGGTTATCAGTGTGAATGTGTCAGGAGTAGGCAAACTAATTAGGTGTATGCATGTCTGAGTCTCATGATTTAATATTAGGAGGCCATATTAGGAGGCCTAACCCAACCATTAGGCCTCCTAATATGGCCTCCTTTGAATTATTCTGGGCTACTGTCAGCTGCCTTAGCACTGCCTGTAAGACACCACTCAATTCATGATTCAATATTCAAAAGATCTTCCTCTGAATCAAACCAACTCTGATCTCAACGGATGCTAATTTAGACGTTTTTGTATTTTTTTTCCACTTCAACATGTTTAATCATGTTTGAAAAATCTGTTAACAATTTGGCTGTATCACGCTCTAAACCATTCAGGATTCAAAACAGTGCATTAAAAAATGGTTTCAATCCAACATCTCTCTCTATTATTGATTTGTCTTGTTTGTCGCAGCACATCTGTGTCAGTCAGAGCGCCCGTCTGTCTGTCTGTCTGTCTGCACGCCTTCCTTTTCGTGTGCAGAGAGAAGCCCGTCCAGCCTTCCCTTCCTTGTTGTTCAGGGTCTGCTCGCCTCTTTCATGTCCTACCTGGGTACAATAATGAGGTTCACATGGGAACACAGAAAAGAAGCTAGAAAATATCTGCGCTCTCATTTGAAGCAGCCCTCACGGGTTTGTGTGATTGTGTGCGCGAGCCGCAATAACGTCTAAGTTTACCTCATTTGAATGAAAAGAGGAGAGTCTACAAAGCGTGTGCACACTCTTCTGAGAGAGGACGGGGAACATTTAGGGGGTGCATACGTGCATGCATGCGTGGCCTCACATAGAGCACGAGCAAAGATATAATGAGGAGGGCTCGCAGACTCTGAGACAGACGAACGAGTGTTTAAAATAGGTGGGAGGCAGCCTGTAAGGTGCACGCACTCCTGCAGGAGAGTACAAAGGAAACAGAGAAAACCAAAAGGAAAAAAAGGGAAGGAGAGACAGAGATTTTTTTGTGTGTGGAATTTGGGACCAAACAACACAAGGAGCAGCAGAGTGGGAGGAGGTGAAGAAGGAGATCACATGCACACAATGTGTCCAGAAAACAGAAGGAGTGAGAGATAGAGGGGGATGAAAGACGGGAGGTGGGGAGCTAACACCAACCGCAGAGCGCGCAGGAGAGAGAGAGAGAGAGAGAGAGGCGACGGAGCTAACATGGGAAAGAAAAGGGAGAGGCGAGGGAGGCGAGAAAGACGGGAGTAAAACGAGTGAAAGAGAGAAGGGATGTGGAGCTGCTGCAAGCCAGACACAACCATAACACATTATGGCTAATATTAGAAAGAGAGACGAGGTCTGCTGCAGGAGGAGAGCGAGAGGGGAAGGGAGTGGAGAACCACGAATAAGTCTGAGGATGGGACTTATTACGCACACACACACACACAAAAACACCCATTTAAAGAGATAAATGCCTTTTAGATCAGGAGGTTAAGCATGACTCGTTATCTCACTTCACATTTGTTGTGTATTCCTCTCTTTTTTAACTCCTTCATTCCTCCACTTCATCCTTCTCTCTGCTGGCTCTCAGACTGTGTGAGGCTTAAACTACTACAGCTTCTTCTTCCTCTGCTTGGCGTGCTATTTCTGCTGTGAAGTAAAGTATTTATGCCACTTTAACTTTTCCCGCATTTTGTTGCACAATAACCACTGATTTGATCATTTTAATGATATTTAATGTGGTAGATCAACAGGAAGAAAATGCTCGAGGAAAATGATCCCTGGTTCTTGAAATGAAAAATTGAACAATGCCAGAGTTGCTCTTTCACGTTATCTTTGATTCGCCCATGAGTCTTTTTTTATTGAGTTGTTGGATATTTGGGCAATTATTCTGGATGCGGTTGGAAGGATTTTTCCTCTCACTTTCAGACATTTGTAATGATGAGTAATTGGAGCAACAAGGTGTTACTGTCACAACTGTGAGCAGCTGATTAGCATCTCAAAAGGTCAAACAAGACCTGAACTATGACTAAATATCAGAGGAGTTGAAAAGTACGTTAGACTTCCTGGATGGAGAGCAGAGAGAGGAGGAGGAAGTTCAAATCATGTCTTTGTAACCAAAGAGCCTTGAAGAGGAGCAGCAAAAGCAAGTGAGGTGGATTAGCAGAGCTTGCCAACGAGTTGACTGGTTCCTTTGTTTCCAACCAGGCAGTGGAGTTCTGCTGACAAGCTGTGGAGCAGCGGCGCCACCAAGTGGTCAGAAGGGTCCAAACCGGCTGCAGCTTCAATTCATTTCATGATTTTCTGGACGGAGGTTGCTGACTTGGTTCCAACCATCTGTGAGAATCAGACCGGTGAGAAAAAAAGGGAAGGAAGAATAAATTGACATTCTAACTAGCGTGAAAGGAAATATAGTGAAAACACAGCCGTGTTTTTGCTGAAATGTGTTAAATGAACTGAAAAGGAAGCCAGTTGGGACGACATAATGACGTGTTTGTTATTTGCTTTTGTCGAAAAAAATAAAAAATATATATACTCACTATGATATTATGGTGAATAACCTAAATAATAACTCTGCTCTGTGGGAGTCTGGGATCATCACCTATAAATATTCATCCATCCATCCATTTTCCGTCACCCTTCTCCCTAACGGGGTCGGGAGTTGCTGGTGCCTATCTCCAGCTGCGTTCCGGGCGAGAGGCGGGGTCACCCTGGACAGGTCGCCAGTCTGTCGCAGGGCAACACAAAGACAAACAGGACAAACAACCATGCACACACACACTCACACCTAGGGAGAATTTGGGAAGGCCAATTAACCTGACAGTCATGTTTTTGGACTGTGGGAGGAAGCCGGAGAACCTGGAGACAACCCACGCATGCACAGGGAGAACATACAAACTCTGTGCAGAAAGACCCCGGGCCGGGAATCGAACCCTTCTTGCTGCAAGGCAACAGCGCTACCCACTGCGCCACTGTGCAGCCCTAAATATTCATTAAATCTTTTAAAATATTGGTCTTAATCAATAGTTCTGAAAATATTCTGGAGGTCTTTGAAAGTTTTTGTTTTGTTTTTTACGTCGGCTGCTTCCTCACTAATTGTCCGTCCATCACTTGACTGTTTCCAGATTAATTAGTGTACCTGTTGTTTGTTAACCTAATTATCTGTGACATACAAACTAATTAGACCCAATAAGGCTCTGAACTCAGCGGATGAACTGGTGTTGTGTTGACTGATAAAAAAAACAAAAAAAACAAAGAGCAATGAGACAAAAAGTTTTAAGTCAGCTGACTTTTAGGATGTGATCTGTGCTTTCTGTAATATAATAATGATGTTTATGTCAACCCTAACCAAACCTTAAAGATAGACTGTCTATTAGGTTTTTAAATTGGTATATGATATGTAAGAGTGCTGCTCTCTTTTTCATATTTATGACCCTCTAACATGTTCTGTTGTTTCATATTTCCCACAGTATTTACCAGGTTTGGTGTTTTCCAAACCTCAACCTTACTATCACTCTTTCCTGCTTTCCATTTCTTCTTTCTCTTACTATTATTTGAATTTTATAAAACCATTGTCCTCTTCTTTCTCCGTCCCGCCATTTTTGCAATTCTTTCATCAGTTTTTTGTTTAACAATATCAGTATTGTTTATCAGTTTTAACTACTGTATAAAGCTTTTGGCTCCGCCCACGTTTTCTAAAGTTACACTTCCACAGTGGGTTTAGTTGCACTTCAAATCAAAACTTGCTCCCTCTTTCTAAAAAGGAAGATTTTAAACTCGGCCCTTATGGTGTTTCATCTGAATACATCCCAGTTAAAACCATTAAAACCCATCAGGTCATGGAAAAAAATCAGAAACAAAAAAAACAAGGCCAACCTGCCAGCTTATCCTCTGAACTCCCTGAAAACCTGAAACCTTTTGCTTGATTAAATGTTTCCTATTAATTTGTTTCAAATCTCCCTTCACTCCTCTTACCTGCAGTGGCTGGATGAGTGGAGCCGTGCAAATAGACCCGCTCTGCCGTTTACCAGCGTTACCTCTCAGTCAAGAAGAAGATGGGCAAACACCTGCAGCTGTTGTCAAGAACTCGGCAGAGCACAGGCAACAAAGACAGATCTGTAAAGCAACATCCAGCATCAAACAGTCTGTCAACACTAGCAGCTGAGAGGCTGCAAAGAAGCAAACAGACACAGATATCAGAGCTGGAGAACAGGGACGGCGCTACAAAAAGCTGTTTACGCCGGTGTCACTTCCAGCTCTGCTGCAACCAATCAAGAAGACTGTCGTAAAGTCTTTCAGCTCCACTTACCGACGTTGGAAACTGCAGCAGCAGCAGCACATGTTCAGTTATTATTTATTTGTCTTGTTCCATCATTCCTGGAAGAAAATAATATATTTTTTTATTTTTTTTATTTTCAGACATTGTGAGCAGTGCAAATGTTTTATGTAATACCGGCGTGTATTCTCTGTTTGAAATTTCACCTGCATGAAGAATGAAGACTCCAGCAGCTGTATGAAAGAAGATTTTACAGGAGAGAATGTAAAAATAAGCACTTTAAAAGTGGTTAACCCTAATTCCTTCAATCCCATCGCTCTGCACTCGTTCCTTTGGTGCTCCGTCTGGGCTGCATGGACACATAAAAGATTATTCCCTGCAAAATGCCATAAAAAACACAAATGCATGAATCTTTACATTGTTTTATGAATGCAGTTAGCTTCAGTTCTCACTGTGAACATAAAATCACTTGTGACTTTTATGAAGCCGACTTGAAAAGTAAATTTGTCTAGGGATGTTGTTTGGATAAAAGACAAAAGTGGCAGCAAAAAGGAATAAGTTGATTTTTCCTGATACTTTAAAAAAGTTTTTACATTTATATGGTAATATTCTTTGTTATTTTTGTTTTTTAAACCACAAGCACTCTCACATTTTTTTTTTTACATTTTTGGACAATTGTTATGACGTGTAACCATAGCAGTTAATTGGCATCTCAAAGAGTCTAATAGGTTCACTGCAACACTGACTGCTACTGGACATCCTTCCTGAAGATACCTGATGTGCTTTATGACATTTAAATTTACTTTGGTATAAATAATGTATTTTTGAATAGAAGCTTCAATGTTTTTAATACATTTCTTTGTGACAAAAAAGTGAAATACATATAAAGAAGAAATGCTAATGCTGCTGGATACCAAGTGGTTAATTACTAATCTCCCAGAAAAACGGTGTAGCAGAATAAATCAATGGTTTCAAACCATAAAAAATGTCAGATTTATCCCTTTATGCTGCAGCTTAGGACCGATAACGCAAAGTATAATCCACTAATTAACCTTTCAGATGATCAGGTGTCAATGTAATCAATTTAATGAGCCAACAGAGATTGAACAAGTTGCTTCCTTACTGATAAATAATCCCTAGTCAATCCCAGATTGGATTGAATCTGGTTTCTCTGATCGGTGCTGTGGCCCATTGAAGCACATAACACAAATATGACCCAGGAAAAAAAAAACAAAAAACAAAAAAACATTTAAGCTGATAGGAAAGGTTCAGATAAAGCTGTTTTGTCGGCAGCCACTGAGGTCCACTGAGATTTCAGTTCCTGTCTCTGTGCTGCTCTCCGGAGAGCCTCTGTGTGAAGATTAAAGTTTGTTTCCAGACGGAAGAGATGAATGCAATCACAAGAGGAAAGTTTAACAAAGACCTCCTGCATGATGCAACACCTGATGTAAATTTCAACATACGAAGAGGATGGGGACGCTTACCTTTGAACCATAAAAAGCTGAGATTCAAAGACAAAGGACAGAGCAGACGGACGGTTCTGCTGTTTTCTGGCCTCTTCAGTTTAACGTGTTGTTTTTAGGTCAAGTGTGTTTTTGTCGTTCAAGTGCTTCAGTCTCGTTGCACAGAATTTGGTTATGTGAAGTGAATGTTGTGTTTTTGTTTTGTTGGTTTTCAAAAATGTGTGTTCACCAAGTTCTTCATCTGTATTTTGTTTGTTATCCTGCAAGGCTACAGAAACGTTTTCAATGTACTAACAAATGGGTAAATAGTATTAAACAGAGGCAGACAGAAAATAATGCATTTTTTATCCAGTACTGATCATTTTCTCCATAATTTACCAGTCACACTATATAAAATATCTTAAATGGTCTTGACGAGTAGTTCTTGGGACTTTCTGAGTGTTTTCTAAATCTTTTTTATTTACTTTCAATCCAATCCTCACACTCTGGGATAAAAGCTTGTTGTGGAGTGCGATCCTTAAAACACGAGTCAAAGCCAACTCTATGTTTTATGTGGCCCTCTATTCTAGACTCAACACTAAGTGTGCTTAAATATTATGTTGTCAATCAAATCAACGCAGTTTTTATCTGTTTACTGCCAAATTATAGCAAACAATCCCTTCAGTTCCTTGAGAATTATTGTGGAAATAATTATCAAATCAACAAATCCCCACGCTTTTTTCTGCAAACGTAACTGGGAGTTTTTTTTGCAGATTTTTCTCAAAAATAGTCAAAACTTTCCTACTTGTACCAAACAGCTGCATCAACCTAAATGGATGTCAGATTATAGTCCATGACCGATGGATAAAAAGTTGCATTTACTATTATAAATAAGCACAAATATTGCAACTATTTCCAAACACTTTGATTTTAATTCTAAAAATAATCACAAAATCCTGGAGGGACTGAAAAGGTGTCAATAATCTTATTTCATTTTAGGAATTTATTGATACGTTAACAGTTTGTCAACAGGTTTTATCAATACTCTGGCATTACTAGCTTGGATGAGCATGATTTGGCCCAAAGCGAAAATGAGTTTGACAATACTGCCTGAAAACATGGAAAGTAGACAAAAGACTAAAAGTACTGAAAAATGCAAAAAGGTTTGGTGAAACAGAAAGTAATGTCACTTCTATTAAGTCTGTGATGCAAAACTGTTGTGTACAGTACAGGTATATTGGGATGAAGAGTGTACATTTTGCAATTGCCACAAAATAAAGTTTTGCTGTGAGGTAAAACTTTATTTACCTCAGCTTAGCTTTTGTTCACCGTATCATCCAAAACTGAAAGTTTATTAACACATTAATGAGTGCCATCGTGTGGTCACAACAATTAACAGAATTACCGCAATTTTTGGACTATAAGCCGCTACTATTTTTTTCCCATGCTTTTTTTCCCAGGCGCCTTATATTTGTATGTTTCCAGTGTTTTTTGCTTTTTAAAACTTTGTAAAATAAGGTGCGCTCTATAGTCCAGAAAATACGGTAATCAGAAAGTAGATTAGATTAATTTATGCTACTGTGCCAAAGGAAGGCAATGTTGTAGGGTTGTTTTGTAATAGAGTCATGGTTCGTCTATGACTCAAAAGACAAGACAAAAATTTGATTTTCTTTTTAAACAAATATCTAAAAATTTCAGTTTTTTTTGGCTAAATATCTTTAAAAGTTTCAAAATCCTTTTTTGAAAAATCTGACACCTTCAGCATCAGACACAGTAATATTCTTTTCAAGGGTCCCTCGACTAACTCTACTGATGAGCTCATTTTCAAATATATGTTGTTTATTAGTTTTTAACCCAGAAGACATGTGGACAGGCGGCGTGTAAACAAGACAGGCTGTTATTGCTCTCACACATCACCGTGCACAATAACAACAACTCTGTGACGTGATTATTATACACAAAATGCCTCCAGCAGCTCTAAATATTTACAGAGAAAATAAAGCAATACATAAAATGCTTGTAGCTGAAACAGAGGAAGAATAATTTTATTCTCTAACTATAATGTGTTTAAACTGACTGAGATTTAGACATATTTGTCATTTACTGTCATAAAATCTGTTACATTTCTTCCGTCTGTTTTGCATCAAGCCACTAAATGGCACCAGCAGTTTTAGTTTGACGGATTTATTGCCTGTATTTTCTGTAAACAACTCTTTCGTTTGCATGAAATGTGTCACATGGCTGTCAGAATCAGATTAAAGTCATTACTGCGGTTTGAGTTCAGACAAATGGAAATTTCTACACATTTCTACACCAACTGAGTGACGTCACTGAATGAACAAGCTTGAATGAAAAACATCTCCACACCTGCAGCTTTTATTAAAGTTTCACAAATTTCACATTTAAAGAAATTGATTTGGAAAAATGTTTCTCTTGTTGTTTTGTAGCCATGTTATTTAATTACCAAAATTTCCACATAACATGTCTTAAAGATGTAATTTTACATATTAAGTTGGTGTTATAATTAGCTAGTCAGTACTAGAGTACTGTTACTTTTAACTGTTGTTTGAGTGAAAATATGTTGAAGTAGTGATACTTTTACTGTGGATTCTGTTGCAGAGGACAGACCTCCTCAAAGTGTCTCTCAGGGTGAGTCCAGCCAACCTATACACCATCTCGTTTGGTTGCCGTGACCAGAGGTGAGAGTCGAATGTGGACAGACCGATAAATCGAGCTCTTCTTTTTGCCTCGGCCCTTTCTTCACCTCAACAAACCGGAGGAGCCTTGCTGCACATCAGACTCAATCTGTCCCACCGCCACTCGTAAACAAGACACCAAAGATACTCCCAAGTCCCTCGCCTGAGGCGAACACTGACCCCTGACCTTATAGAGGCAGTCCGCCGCTGTGGAGGAGGAGTAAGATGTCAAATTGAGAGCTGACTCTCAGTCTCTCCAGTGTAGGCTGAAGGGTCACGGCCTGAAAATGTCAAGCAGAAACAGATCAGCCAGGTAAAATAAAGATGTGACCCTGAGGTTCCCAGACCGGAGACCCTCCTCTCAGTGACTCCTGGTTCTCAGTGAACACAAACAGGAGCCCAACCTGCACTGGGAACTGGCTGGACTCAGAGCAGAAAATGAGACTCAGCTGCTGCTGACAGGATAGCTCTATATACTATATTGATATCTTCATACTTTGCTGCCAGGCAGACAAATCTAGTAGTCATTTTAGATTGTTTTGATCTACAAAGTTTGGGGTTTGTTTTGGAGTAATTTTCAAATGGACCCTTTTTTTCAAACATTCAGCTAAAGAAAGAACCACAAAAACCAAAAGAAAACTTTTAAATATTTTCAGAAAGTTAGAAACTCAAAGACTATTTAGACCAGATCTGCCCAAGTGCAGCACAGATGGTTGATGCACGTTTTTAAGAAAGACTTTATTGCTTTATTTACTGTTTATGATACGCTATAAGCATTTCTAGGCAGGGAAAATAAAATTCAATCAACCACAAAGAAATTAGCAAATTGGATGCCTGTCCAAAAAAAAGCTTTTTCTTGAGATCAGTGATTGCCATAAAAACCGGAACCAGGACATCCCTATTTTTTTCCCCAACCCACTTCCAATCCAATTATTGAACCATTTATACATTTATTTCTCTTCTAATTTTCATAAATTATGTAAATAACAATAAAAACGAAACGCTAATCTAATGTATGTTTTTTGAGACATATTCTACCCTTTTCCTGTTTGTTTGTGGTTTTGATTTCCCGATCAAACCAAATGATTGGCTGTGAAAGTTGCAACAAAACATGCTAAACGGTTTCAGGAACTGAAAAACGAGGACCACAACCCCGGCCGTCTTCCACTCTATCACTTTATTTGTGTCATATAGATCAACACAGCCAGACAATGAGCGTGTTACGCTGTGGAACATGGAGGCTCAGTCACAAAATGTAAACGGTCTTCCTCTAACGGTGCTGTCAGCTCAGTGATTGAAGCTCCCATTGCTTGTGATTATAAGTTCAGCAACATATGCAAGTCCAGCCAGAAGCAGGGATATGAACTACATTGCTTTGCAAAACATTCAGTCACAACTCAAAAGAAAACCAGGTAGCACCACATAGAGTACGTATATTCCCTTCACTCACATGTGTTTCTTTCCAGAATTCTCCAGCCAAGAACTTGTTACACAAATAAACTTGACTGAAGTTATGGAAACTATAACTTTTATATGACTCAGAAGATCTTACCAGGTATGTTTCTGGTAAGTCCAAAGATTTATTGAGGCCCACAAACCTCCTGGTAAGGACCGCAGCAATCGCTTTCTGGAAAGTTAAAGGAAAGTCTTTGGTAAGTTCCACAAAATACCTTATAAACAAATTAAAGGAAATTACCTGTTGTTTTCTGAATATACCTGGTGATTCTTTAGCTGAAAAATAACAGGTAAAGTCCAAGGAAGTTTTGGAAAGTACCAAGCAATCTCTTCAAATTACTACTTAAAGTCCAGAAAGTTTAAAAGAAAAGGACAATTTTTTTTGTAATTTTATGTAGTGCTACCGAAAAAACCAGTAAGATCAGTAAAGAGGACAAAAACTTCACCAGCAACCCAGTCGACCAGTGGTTATCCAGCCACTGAACACACCTGGTGTGACATTGCTGACAGGTACAGATGTTAGACATACTTCAGTCTCAACGCCGTTTCCTTCCTGGTCTATTTCACCCTTGCTGTGCTCTCTCAGTACATTATAATGTCAGTGTCGTCACAATCATTAAGGCTTTGCTGCCCTCTAGTGGACAAAAACGTCAGCCAAAGACATGACAACACGTTAAAATCATTCTGATTGGACTTACACACAAATTGCGGTCAGATATACATCATAAACAAAGACAACGAAACAGTGCGTGTTAGAAACACTGGCCGTCTGATAAGTGCTCTCTGTACATATATGATTGAACTATTTATGTGTTTTCTTTCTGTATTATAAATGTTTGACGCTACAGTTTAGGCCAGACTATTGAAAACAACCTGTTTACATCTGTATGCACTCACACTGTTTGTTTTTTTTTTGTTGCTTTGGCGTGTTGATGAATTTGCAGAGGAGGATACATTAACTGAAGAACCTGAGCAAAAGATGTCGGCAACCTAAAGGCAACCTCATCTGCACAACGCCATGCTTGAGGAGTGTGTGTGTGTGTGTGTGTGGGGGGGGGCGAGGGATGATTACATGTCTAGGGTCACCATATTTCCATTCAGGTAAGAAAAAAGGCAGATATATTTGCTATTTTACTGCAGTGATCAAGCATGCAAACAGGCATGATGGTGCGTATGTTTGTGTAAGACATCATGGGCGAAGAATCCTCTTGGCACATCTGGAGCGACACGTAAGATAATAAAACTGCGTATAAATATTCAGCACCAAGTGCCGAACACGTTTCAACAACACAGAAATGAACAAATAGGCAGAGGACCAAAACAGTAATTTTTTACAAAAAGAAATAAACTTTACAAAGGCATTTGTGTTTTACTCAAACAACCTCAAATATGAAGATGATGTGTGAGCAGCAATTTACAGATGGAAGTGAGTTTTCCTGCGTAGAGAGTACATTACATTTACAGGTTTCAGCTGCGCGTGATGAACAGAGCAGTGAAAGCAACACGTTGTCCGAAACAAATGAACGCAGCAGGGCGTTGAGTGCTTTTTATAGTGCTTCTTTCTGGTTATGATGGACACACAGGTCCAGAGACTGAAGTAGTGATTAATGCTGTAAAAATAACTGCCTTTAAAGTCGTCACATTTTCAGTTTTGTCCAGCTCTTTAGTTGTCAGTAAGTCTTGTCCTGGTTACTGTTAACTTTCCGTCGGTCTCCTTGTCCCCACTTCAGCTTGTTTTTCTTGCCTTTTTTTTCCCAATATGGCTACAGAAGATCCATGAACCAGATTCAGCGGATGGGAAAGTGTGTCAGGATGTGTCCCCTGCATCTAACCAGGCCAGCGGTCTCCGCTCCACTTTCCCAGAAAGTTGCACTGAGAGAACAGTCAGTACCCTTATTTATTTGTCCTCTTCACACAGCTTTTTTTTTGTTTGTTATTTTTTGAATGTGCTTTTTCATGAATGTGTAAAAAGTAAGCAGAGGCAGCAGGAACGGTCAGGATAAGCTTACCTAATTAATTCTTGTTGCTACGTTAGCAGGTTTAGTGTGCTTTGTAGAGTGAATACAAACAAAGCACAGAGAGCGGTCTGTGCAGACGGCCTTTCCTAGATTCATTTTCCAAGAATACAAACTGAGAAAGTCGGACAAAACTCTGAATCGCCCAGGATTCCTGTCTGTGTCCTTGTGTTGGTGCTGAATCCCAATTGATTACTACTGTTGGACATTTTTGCTGATTGTAGCTACATTGCTAGCAAGCGTGTTTCCATGCATTTCTATGCCTGCAAAAGTGTTGACACATTTCACATTAAGGAAATATTTGTTTCTCCATAAGCAGGAGGAGGTAGCAGCTTGGCCTAAACCTACCCAAAGCACTTTTCTACAGGGCTGGAAATGATACACAGTATAGAACCGGGGAGTTATTTTACTATTCTCAGCAATTTCTTCTTTTTGAAAATCAACGCCAGCATAACTTGACAGCTTCCGATGCAGTCCAATATGTTGGACTTAGAAAAGGGAGGGATATTTCATGCCTAAACATGTATTTAGATAAATATGCCAACAAGAGAGACGCTTTTCTGGATGTTTTCAGTTCATATTATACAGATTTATCATTGGGGAAATACTACAGATTATAACAGAACTAATATCAAAGATGGACATTTACCAAAATTAGGTTTAAGCCATTAAAGGCTTTCTCTTTTTAGTTCTGCCTCACTATAACCTTTCAAGTTGAAACAATAATAATAATTAAAAAAAAAACTATGAGTGGGAAGTATCAGGTTAAATATGAATGATCGGGAGTATTCTGCTGTCACAGCTGCTGGGAAAAATGTGAATGCATCTTTCTGAAAATGTGGGTCAGAACTGGAGCAGAAATTATAATGTCGACCTGAATGCTGTTAGAATAAAAGTCTCTTGAATAACAGTTTCGGTAATAAATAAATAAATACAATTTTCATAGTCTAATTACAGTAACACTGGAGTTCACCACAGAGGGCTTTTAAATATCTGCGTAGAGTGTCGGTCTGCTAGGTCTCCCATGTACATTGTTCAGTGAACGCAAGGAAAATTTGAAAAAACATAACTCTTGACGTCATGATGCCACACTCCAGTGGAAAACTGAGCCATCACTACTTTCGTCTTAGGTGGTTATTGTGTTACGCATAACATTATACATCTTTGAGGAGTTTCACCTGCGTTCTCGACTGTGTATGGAAGGAAATAAAATAACTACTGAGAGCTACAAGCCTGAACTGAAGCTGTATGTTCTTCACATAAACCAAACTAGAGGCATCCTAAAATTACGCTCTAGGAGGAAAGGAAGGGGTGAATGAGAAAAGGTGATAACATGGCAGAAGATGGCTAGAGCAAAGAGGGCCTGAGTGGAAGAGACAACGACTGCTCCACTTTTTATGGCGTTCTCTTTAATCGCCTCCTCCAAAGCAGTAATGGATTGAGTGGTCGGGAAGCTAATGGTGAAGTAAGACAGCATGACGAGACGAGGCACAGATCATTGTAAGAGGAGCTGATCAGGTGCTGTTCAGTCATAAAAATGACTTTATCCATGATTTGAAATGGAATAATCTGGTTTATTAGCTCTAAATAATCAGAATCATCTGTGATTTAATAACTTGCATTGTGTTTTCTACTTCCTCTGATTTTTTTCTCTTACCTCCTTTGGCTTTTTGTGGTTTAAAATAATAAATACTGTTAGCTCATCTCGCTGTGTCACAGTCACCGTTTAATCGATGCTTCAGCCCCCTCAGATATCCACTCCCAGATCCTCTAACGCTGTTTCTTTTGTAAAAAGAATAAACTTTCTCTATTGCTCAGTGGCTATCTTTAGCACTGTCAGCCCCCCCACTCCAACTCCTGCATAGATATATCTGGAAACACATTTCTAAGCCTTCCGTCATCCTCACCTCCTCTCAGTAAAGCATGCAATTTTAAGGATTTACTTGCTCTCGGCCTTATCTCGTGCCTGCACTCTGGAACAACTCTGATCTCCTGAACTTGTGGGTTTACTGATGGTTGACAGGATGCACTGCGTGAGCTCACTCCCTCCCTTCATTTGTCTGTTTATCCTCCCTCTTCCAGACCACTGGTTCCACCTGCATCAGACCCAAGCATCTTTTCTCTCTTCTGTCTGAACCTGCTCCTTCCTGTGTGCTCAGCGTTTTCTTTCAGCTCCTGCTCAAACCGTCTTGCTCTTGATGCGTTTTCTGTCTCACATGTCATCGCCAGCGTGGCAGCTCTCCTCTCCATGTATGATAAGGACGGGGAAGAAGAAGGCATCCTGGTAGGATGGAGGTCGATCCCTCTCAGCCTCCCTATTTTCTCCTCCTCCGCCTCCTCCTACTCCTCCCTGCTCTGCCTCCTCGTCCTGCTCTCTTCCCCCGTTTTCCCGTCTTCTCACCTGTTCCTCTTCCTCCTCCTCCTCGCCTTCTCCTTCCAGCACCCCCCTGGTCTCCTCATTGTTCTGTCTGGAGCCTATTCCTAAGAATCCTCCGCTCCCTCCGCCACCACTGCTTCCTCCGCCTCCGCTCCCTCCTCCGTCCTCCCTGCTGCCTCCCAGTCCTCCTCCGATGCTTCTTGAATGAAACAAGCTGTTCTGTCGCCCACCTCCGAGTCTCCCCAGAGAGAACCCGCTGCGACTGAGCACCAGCCTTCCTCCTATGCCTCCACTGCCTGGCGCCGCTGCCCGGATCCCGGCAACGGTGGCGTTGAGGAGGGCAGTGGTCCCCATCGGAGCCCTCAGCCTGGAGGGCAGACTGGAACTTGACGTGGTTCTCCTGCACCTGGGGCAGCTCTGCAGGAGGTAGGCGGAGTTGAACACCACAGGTAGAGTCAGAGGTGGTGGGTGGGGGGCTTGTGTGGGGGTGACCCCTGGGGGTCCAGAGATGGGCGTGGAGGCTGTGGGGTTTGTGCTTCCACTGGAGTCCAGGTCCATCAGGAGGGCCTCGGAGTAGCTGGGCACCATCTGCTGGTTGCAGCGGATGTGCCACTCCAGCTCAGTCATGTCCACCGTGTTGACGCGGGAGATGGCCCTGTAGCTGGTCCCGTTCAGCCCGAATCCCGTCCCGATTCCGTTCTCAGTCCCTCCTTCCACCGCGTCGCCTCGTCCGCCTCCACCCTGCCCTCCCACGACAACTCCGCCGCCGGCGTCCTCCTCCTCGCCGAACAGCTTCTCCACATGGTAGTGCACGTACGCCGTGCGGTATTCTGACACGACCCGCAGCGGCCATGACAGGAGGAAAGCCGAGGCCAGCCAGAACACCCGGTGGCGAGAGAACCACGGCTGACGGGCCGGATCTGGGAAGGCCAGGATGTGCTCCCGGAAATCCACGTTTTTTAGGTGCATTCCCTCCCGGGCCTCCATGTAGTCGTCCAGTCCTTCATTTTCCCCAAAGAACCGCGCTCGCTTAAATCACAGAGAAAAAACAACAAAAAACACTTTCAGTTTCAAACTTTGTGAGCTTTTCATCTAATAAAGATCCTAAACTTCAATTGCTTTGATCACTTCCATAGTTTCAAAATTATGATTACAATAAAACCTTTTAAAAACTTTTGCCCTCTACCTTGAGGTACCTGTAATTTGTACAAACAAATTAAACTACTAATGGATAGTAAATAAATCACAGCTCTTTACCGCAGAGTAGTTTTAGTCTAATTTCTAGAGCAAATATTGTAGTGCATTTAAAATAAAACAAAACTAACTTACAAATAACTTTACATACAAGAACTTTAAGTCACTAATTCATCACGGATTATTTAATTTAAGACAAGGCAGCAACATGCTATGTGGTAGCGTGGCCGAGCGGTCTAAGGCGCTGGATTAAGGCTCCAGTCTCTTCGGGGGCGTGGGTTCAAATCCCACCGCTGCCAGAGATATTTTAGATCTTAAGATTTCAAGATACAAAGGGCACTAAAATATAAAACCCTATTATTAATATCCATAATAGAAACTACTCCAACATATTTGGTAATGATTTTTTGTTTCTCACCCTACCAGAGCCCCATCTTTCACGTTTTCTGCACATTTGGGAGGTAGTCGTCCTTATCTGAGCTTTCGGTTTGCAGTTGTGCCATAACAAGGTAGCGTACAAACACACAATACACTTTTCTTAATAAAATATCTTGAAAACAATGGAACTTTTCCTTCCTATTTATGATTATGTGCTATTTGTTGTTGTTGTTGTTGTTGCTCATAAACACCTACTTTGCTGCTGCAAGGCTTTTTATAAGCAGCTATGAAGAAGAGTTTAGCACACTTTCTTTTTCTTCTTACCTGAGTGAGGTAAGCAGCTTCAGCTCGAGCACTGGAGAAGCTAAAGCACAGAAATGCAAGAAATTAAAACAAAAATAAAGATCAGCTTCACTATCAAACTAAATCCAAATTCAACCAACTACAGAGCAGACGTGTTAGTACGTTAGAAGTCTGTTGGTACCTGAAACACTTAGTGAAGCGGAGGCGAACAGCAGGGTGGTGCTCCAGGTCGAGCAGCTCTTTTGACACATCTTTGACGCCGTAGCGGGCGTAGTCAAACTCTGAACTGGAGGCATGAGTGTTCACTCGTTCGTGGTAGACCTGAGGAAAGGTTAAAAAAGAGAGAAACAAAATTACTTCTCTTTATTTGCTTAGATAAGCAAATAAAGAGAAATATAAAAGTAAATGTAAAATGAATGCAGGTCTTCTATGGTTTAGCCCCTCTTGTTACAGTAAAACAAATGTTTTTGTTAATGTTTAACGCCTTAGATAACAGTAAATGTAATTTACATCTTCGAGTACATAACATGAACGACTCGTGTGTTTTTTTATGGCTCTATAGCCGTGCTTCCATCAATGTTTTCTTATGCACATCTTGAAGTAATGCATTAGGAAAGATGATGGAAACAGAAAAATTTGAAATAAGTTTTTACTTTTCCGAATGTTAATGAACTAAAGAAATGGGAATAGAAACATAATTGTTTTGCAACATTGTCAAAGTTTGCTCAAAATTTATGTCACATTTACATGGAAACATATGGAAATGTACATATGCTTCCTTGGACAAACACTGAACTTTTAGTAGGGCAAACAAAAAGATTAGTGCTTTATGTGTACTTTAGCTGAAAATACATAATTTGAATTTCCTTTTTTGCATCATTTTAAAAGTTTCGCAATAATATTGGATGAAAACATAGCCTGTGACTCGACTGGACGGTCTAATGGAGCGACACGTTAACATCCTGTCCTGTTACAAATCCTGTGTTTCCTGAATCTGTTCAGGAAACGCAGGGTGCCCACTTAAAGCTGGGCACCTACTGGCCCGTGCAGAAGGTGGTTGCCATGGAGACTATGGCATTACGTTGACGGAGACGCTGCTAACCAAGGATTTACATAGCTTGCTAAGGTGACTCTGCCTGCTGGTTGGGCATGAAGAGATGAGACAGATGGTGCTCTCTCTCCCTGACTGATCTCCTGACAGCTGAAGGAAGATGCTAATTCATGGAATCATATTGACATCTATCTATCATCTATCAATCTGTACTTTTACTTGTTGTTATAAATTTGACAGAAAAGCAACGAATAAAGAAAGAGCCCCCTCACCTGTGTGGTGGTGTAAGCATCTCCGTTGCGGTACCTGGTCACCTGTCTGGTCCTCCTCACGTAGTGGTAGCTGATGGCCTTCCACCAAATACATGGAGTGGCCTGCTGGAGTCTCTGGACCCGCTCATACACTTCCTAACATACCGAGCCAGTTCATGCAAAATGTTAGAAAAAGGTAAACAAAGAGAACTTCCTAAAAAAAAAAAAAAAAAAACCAGACCAGCAGGAGCAAGATAACTATTGTTTGGGTACAATAGCCACATGGGAAAAAATAAAGTTTAATTATATCACAATGATTGTTGTTTTTTTTTGTGCTGGAAGCAACTAAATTTTTTTACAGCAAGAAGTTTTTCCATTACAGAACAAAACAGCCAGGCTGAGCCAGGTCAAGTCATTTTCTACTTGATGAGGCAATAAGTTTTCCAGAAATGATGGAGGAAATGTGTTCATATTCTCTCCTGGAGAAACAGTGAGCTTTCTGTATGAAAGAGAATGACGCATTGATAATTTATGTGTACTTTAGCTGAACTCTTTATTTTAGTCTGAGTATTCTGGTAGGAATGCGTGGTCTTTATTTCCACAACAAAGAAAACAAAAAAAGATTACATATAACATCATGGAGCATAAAACGACAGTAGTTAAAAACCAGTCTGAATAAATGAGTCAAACCTTTTCTTAAAGAATCAGTAGAAATAACATCTACAATCTGAGGAATGAAAAAATTGTCTCCTCTGGTCTTAAAATGCATTAGAGGAACCAAAAACAATGCAGTTACATGTCAAATACCTGGAACTCAGCGTGAGCCAACATGGCCGTCTTAGAGAAGCAGTGCCAGCACTCCACCAGGTAAACCACGTACAGCATTGCCAGGAAGGCCAGCGGGATGTAGACGTAGCCGCTGGAGCACGGGCTCTCCAGGTGGAGGATGTCATTGTAGTAGGCGGCGGATGTGGCGTCGTCGGTGCCACCAAGAGGCATGGAGGAGGAAGAGCCAAGGACGGGCACTCGGCAGAGAGCGCACCAGGCCAGCGTGGCGAAACAGCCGTACATGAGCAGCGTCAGGAGGAGGCACTTCCAGTGGGACTCTCTGCACAGGGAGGAGGCCAGGGACTGCTGGGTGGGCTTTTGCTGTGGGAGGAAGCAAATATTAACTACATGTTTCCTTATCCATTTGTTCAATGAAAGCCAATAAATTTGGTAACTGTATTTTCTATTTTATTGATTTCCCTGTATTTTCAATAAATTTGAAAATATAGTTATTATGCGTAGCTTAGTGACACAAATCACACTTTTTTATGCGACTGGTTTCGTAAAGAAGGGTGTTACAAATGGGAATGTTTTTCAAGCGTGTTTATGGGGCTATAAGTGGTGAGACACGCAGGTATCTAAAAAAATTCTAACAAATAATTCTTATCGTCAATTTTATCGTTATCACAAAAGTACCGGTAAATATTACGATAAAATAAGTGCACCCCTAGTGCAATAAATAAAGCAACATGCAAAGGTGTTAATATTTTATCACGAGAAGAAGATTTATTTTTTGTCAAGGAAGGAATGTGCTTCTGGCTGATGTCTGGTAAAGTATTAATAACCTTCCTGTTTGGTAAACAGTGTCAGATTTCCAACCAAATGTGCAGCCGGAGGCCTGGACCAAAGGAACGCATTAGAACTGCTTCATACACATCTGAGGGTAAGTGCTACACATTAGACACACACACAGTGTTTACAGTGCACTCAAATACACAAGCATAGCTGGTGTGATATGCTTCCTTCTTCGTCCACATGCACGTTCTCGGCATTGTAATGCAGCCAGAAGAGAATATGTGAATAATTTAGATGAGAACGATGCTTCTAGACGGTTCCCCAGCCAACTGACTCGGCTCCAACATCAGCAGCACGTCGGTGCTGATGCAATGTGTGCATCAATGACAGAGAGGCAAAAAATAAAGCTTGTGTCACACTGTTTAAGAGTGAAGACGTTTTGTTTCATCCCTCATAAAGACGAAGGGGTGTTTGTTTTCTGCTTCACTTTGTGGGAAGACAAAAAAAAAGGAGATGAGTCAGGAAAGAAAAGCAGATGGGATGACACTGGTGTCCTTCTCTCCTCTCAGTCAAGTCTGTCAGCATCTATCCCTCTATTTACCTCACACACGAGCCTTTATTCACGACCATTCGTTCCTTGCTTCTTACACACTCATCTCTTTTCAGCACAGTTGAACCACAAGGTGATATTTGCTGGCGAGCTGGACACAAAGGCTTTAAATTTTTCTCCTGTATCTGCTGATCGTCAAGGGCAACGCTGTGAGGCAGAATCAATGGGACCACTCAACCAGCTGTTCACCATGACAAAAATAACCCCTGAGAAGCAGCAAATAAAAGCAGCCACTTAAAAAAAAGACTGGTGGAGCATCTTCCTTTTGTTTTCTTGTAATCGTTCTCCTTTTCTTAACTGTGTTGTTTTATACCTCAACTTTCAACAATGTCCTCCCTGGCCTGTTTGATGTGTTTGTTAATCTTCATGATGGTGTTTGTTCCTATAAGTTCTCTAAAAACCTCAGAGGAATTCACAGAACAGCTGCTTGCTCAGTTTAAATTACACACACAGGCTAATTGCCAAATTGGTGAAGGCAATTGGTTAAATTGGATTTAATTGAGACATCTACTGGCAAAATGTTAAAAAAAAAAATAAAATAAAATAAGCTGTGTATACTTTTGCGAGGTATAACCTCTGACTCTTACCTCCACCTTTGTCCCCACCCATACATCTCCTCTCTTATTTCCTCATTAAAGCTCTGTCTCCAAGTGGATTGATCGAGCTGACAGAGCAGAGCAGAGAGTGAGGCGGTGAGCAGCATGTGAGACAGAAATTATCCTAAACTTTATGAGTGCAGGACAGGAAGTGTAACAAATAGCAGGTGTAAGAGATTACACATCACCTCAAGAAACCCGTCTGGTGACATCTTCCCCGACTTCCTTCTCTCCACGTTTTTAACTAAATATCTTTCACACCTGCAAGTATCCAGTTACCCAACAATTTCATCACGAGTCTGCAACAATGCGGCCAGGGAGGCGAAAATCTGCCCCAAGACAGGAGTCAAATTATTCGTGTTGGCACTTACGGTGCCAGGTCCCTCAGGGAGGGAAAAGAGGATGCGGTGTGGGGTCACTTAGCAACAGAGCTGCGTCTCAAAGCAACAGCAGTGCCAACAATATAAATAAACATATACGAAAATAGAAGCAAGAGTTGAATTTGCACCAACAAAGACAACTCTAGTTTATAGTCAAACGATAATCGCAAAACCAAGTCTGCAACAATTTTTTTTGAAATAATAAATGTAGTGATTGTTCTAAAATGTATTAAGAAACTTCCACAAGTACAATTCTTAACTTGAAGGGCAAAGTGTTGTACTAAACACTTTCTTCTGTTTGGCAGCAGAAAATGTCTTAAAAAAGTAAGATAGAAAATATGTCTTTTCACTATAAAGCCCAGTCAGCACAGCTCTACTCGGTTATAAACCATTAGTAATTGCAACATAGCAGCAGTCTCTTTGTCAGAACATACTTTTATGGAGTTTCAAGTGTGCTGAGTGAGACTTGACTTTATTAAATTTATTAAGACTAAAGTGACAGATTTTGGTAATTCCACTGTGACACCTAAAGTGTTTAAGATTCCCTAGACAGGTATAATAAGCTGGTTGTCACAAATCTGGGGTTCTAAATGGACCCTAATCTTAAATTTGACAGATCAGATTACCAAGGTTGGTAATTTAAGATTTTGCAGTTGAAGTAGTTTGTTGAAATAAAGCCAATTCTTTCCAAGCAGCACTTGGAAGGCGTAATCCATGCATTAGTTTTCGCTTGGTTAGATTACCGTAATGCACCTAATGTAGAGGACAGCGCTTTGTCTCACTCGTCTCCAGAGCCGGTAAAATGCTGCAGCCCGTTTTTCAGCTGGTACTCTGAAGTTCGAACACATTTACCCCCTTTTTACCTTTAATTCCTACAGTGAAGTGAAAAGGGGCCAAGAGTTTTCTTCTTCTGACTCACTCAGAACTGGGTAGCCACCAGAGAACCAGTTTTGGTTCAGGAATGGGTTTTTCAGCTTTGGAAGTAAAAGAAAGTGGTGCAACACCTGCCCTAGTAATGGTTTAGCTTTGGAGTTAAAGTAAAGCTCTGCTTCAAAGATCTGCTTCAATATCACCAAACTTTGACAAATCTTATCAATAGATTACGAGTTTGATACATTAAGTGAAAGTGTTGTAGCTGCTAGCTAACTAGCCTGATTGGTCTGAAAGCAGAAGGTTTCCACGTCTTCACAATGATTTTATTTTTCTCCCGACCCCGTTAGGGAGAAGGGTGATCAGAAAATTAATGGATGGATGGAGAATCCGTTTGGGAATCTTACTTTCTGTCACAAGATGGTTTCTATTATTCTGTAAGACTTGCCTCAGTCAAACTTCAAGTGATCAATGATCAATCAGTCTTCCTTAGGATAATGTAAAAAACAGAAGAACAATCTAAAAAGCCAAATCTCAGGGCAGTCAGCTCTTGTTTTTTTTTTTTTCCAAACTGCCCCACAAGCAATAAGAAGAAGCTGCCCCAATACTCCTGAATTTAGATGGAACAAATTACAGTGCCAAATTTATTCCAGAGCATCCAAAGCTGATTAAACAGAGCACAGCAGTCAGGGTTGGATCCTTATGCCCAGGTTCTTATTTTAGGTTCAGAAAGCTTTTAACATGTCTGTGCAAACAGCAAATCTATTTATCCTGCAAACTGACTTTTTTTTTCTTTTTTTTTTACCATGAAGTGCATTTGCTATGCATTGACATGCTTGTTGAGTTGCTTTGAACATATTTCCTCATACTAAAAGCATAGAAAACATTCAATTAGCTTTCTACTTCACAATTTACAAGCTACAGCTACTGATGAATTGGGTTTTGATAGCAGGTGCACTTCAAATCCTCTCTTTGCACATACTTCTCCATCTGTCCACTGCACACACCGTTTTCACACACCTTTTCCAACATGAAGTGCTTAATAGAATCACTCTCTCCCACATTGATTCTGTGCTCGAACTGATTCAGCTCGTTAGGTGTGACTGGAGCGGCTATAATTAGCTGCCCCAGTGCATGGGTGGCGAATGAGGTAGGGAAGTGAGGAAAATGTGCTTTTGATGCCTGCAGAGCACAATTTAAATCCATTCCCTTTTATTGGGACTGGATTGAGCCCTTCTCGAGTGTCAGGCTACAAGCTGCAATAACAGATAGATTGTTAGCACTTACTGAGGTAGCCATGTGTCACCACAGTCTAACAGTGATACAATCATCATCCCTCTGCCTGAAAATGATCGTCCGCTGTTCATCTCCCACTATAAATGTAATTCAACAAAGTCAAGAAATCAACTGCTTTTATAGATGTCACATAAATAAAACATTTAAAAAAACTACATAAAACTTTAATCTTATGGCCAGTGAGGGTCTGAACGGCCTCCTTCTCTCTCTGCTCATTGGACGTGTTCTGCATCCATAAAGCTCATTTTCAACTCTTCTGGGATCTAGGATCATAGTTAAGGGATTACCTGAGCTTTTTTAGATGATTATAAGTTGCTTCAGATTGCAAAGGCAATGCCTTGGTTACGCATTAAAACAATTGCCCAAAAATAAAGACAAAGCTGCTTGTACATGCACCTCATCCAAAACCAGAGGGAAGGGTTCAACCAAAGTAACATTAATAAACGTCTACAAAAAGACATGCTGTCATCATAAGCAGAGAGGGTCTAAAAGGTTGTTTTGATCATAATTTGTACACGTTGTTTGAATAATTTGTAAAGTCCTTTTTGAGACATTTTGTCTTATTAATTAGAAATGGTTAGAGTCTCTTAAAACTGTATTCAATGAGAATGCAATGTTGGATGGAGTCATAAGCTGAACGTCTCTTCATGCTGCAGTCTACTCACCTTACACACTTTAAATAGGTCAATGTGCCGCTTTGATATTTTCCCCACTACATTCACAAATATTTCCCACTCAGTCCAGCCTTCATCACTGTAGGTTTTTTAATATCACAAAATGGAATTAATAATCTTGCTCGAGAAATTCATTGGTGACTTCTGTCAAGTTATAGAAAGAAAGGATTGCAATGCTATCTAAAGATATCCCAATTAGGACTTTTTTTGGTCCAGGTTCATTATAGAAAAGGTATTTCCTGATAAAGATCTGTCTGTTCAACACCACATTGAACCCAATGCTACGCTCCAAAACTTAGTGGTTTTTAAGAGTGATAAAACAACACACTGTTTTCGTCAGAATGACACGATCTACATTACTATTGTGACTGTCTCCGGCTTAACTCGATCACTAATAATGTTGACGGTGAAGGCTCCATTTTCGCTGACGGACACAGATGTTTTGCCCCTACCCTGGTTTTGACAGGACAGGATTTCCTTTTTAAACTCATATCTCATGGAGCAACAGTCTTCAGTGAAGCCATGCCTACTTAGTTCCATTGTCAACTTTAACATGAGATTATTGCGTTGTGGTTTGGCACATTATACATCCAAAAATCAAATATTTCAACACTTTGAAAGTCGAACAGTCCAATAATTTGTGAGAATTATTTCGCAATAAATTAGTGCTGGTTGGTTTACTGCAGCAGATCTCAACGCGGAAAGGAGTCATTTTTGGTTCCATGCAGGCATCTGTGAACCAAAATTACCATTTTATTGTCAATCACACAGCTCTGCGTCATTTGTAATTACGCCTGTGTGAACACACATGCATAACCCCATGTCGACATGAGAGCAAATAAAGTTAATGGAGGTAAGAGTGTGCAGCCTGAAAGGGCGAGCTAAATGGAGAGAGAGGCAGTACGACTCCACAAGGCGAATCTAAAACAGGAAGGAGATGAGAAGGGGAAGATGAGAGTAATGGAGGCAGAAAACAGATGGAGGCTGCATCATTGGATTACATCGCACTGTCTGCAATGAAGGCCAGGACAGAGACGGGAGAAAGTGGTGAAATAAAGTGAAAGGCAGCATTTAACACCCCATCTACATGTTAACGCTTTACGTTAATGAGGTTTAGTCCCTCTTTCTTGATTTTGATATTAGGTTGCAGAAATAAAATCCTCTTTAACATGCAAAACAGAGCGGTTCTCTGAGTCTGAAGTCACAACGTTTAAAGCCAAATAAAGCTAAAAACACTTCATATATAAATGAGTAGCTTCCAACACACATCAAAGGCTGTACTATTTATTAAATTTAAAATGATTTTTGTTGCAGTTTCAACATAAGAAGAAAAATACAAATATTTTCAAGTCAACAGGCGGTTTAGTTCTTTAATGGTAAAGTTTAGGGATGAGACAGAACCATAGTTAGCGATAAGCCAGTAAACTATATTGTAAATCGTACCATTCCTGAGCTTCCTTTGGTTTGTAAGTCCACAGGATAACAGGCTGATACAGTGCGGTTAGGATGGAGCTACGTCCATTGACTGGACGACAAAAAGCAAAAACTTCATTGCTTGCAGCAAGTGGTAGACTCACTAATGTGGTAGGCATTTGGGTTTAACGCTGCCTCCTCAGAGAGAGTCCAAATGGCAGGAGGAAGCTCTTCTGAGTACCATAAAATAGCGTACCGCACCAAACCAAACCACACCATTCAGCGGGAAGAAGGCATTGATGACCCTCCGAGACTTTGGGGAAAATATGTAATTGAGTCATGAGACACAAAGGGAACTTTCTGGAAGGCATGAGTAAAACCTACACAGCATTACGGAAAACAGAACATCATACTGATGAAACACGGTGGCGATAGTGAGATTGTTTTAAGCTGCTTTGCAATTTCAGGATTTGGATGGTGTGATTTCAGGTGGACTTTGTTTATGTGAGAGGACAAGGATCCAAAGCCCTTTAGCAAATTCATGAATGAATGGCTTAAAAGTAGCCCCTTAAAATTTGTGATTTGGAATGGCCTAGTCAAAGTCTGGAGTTCATTTGGTTGATATTCTGTGACTTGGCCCTTAAACGGGTTGTTCATGCTTGAACAGCCCATAATCCTGCAAAGAAGAGTTCATCAGATTTCTCCACAGCAAAGTGAAAGACTCACTAGCAGCTGTTGCTAAACTGGACAGATTCAAAGGGATTTATTTTATAGCCAGGTTGATTTGGACTGCTTGCTGAGGGCTAAACAATATTAGAAAAACATGGGATAACTGATAATAATGGAAAAATGCTAAATAATAATAAAACTTGCAATAGGGAAAGAAATTAAAATGTATTAATTTCTTTGGCTTTGTGGCAAACATAGACTCCAGATAATCGGTAGTCTATCCAGACCAGAAAAATAGACTTTGCTTTTCCATCTAAGCAAAGTTTTATTGGAAATATTGCTTGTAGCCAACATCTGCTGTTTTGGAAAATTAAATAAATTTGTAGTTCTTTTTCATCCCCTGACCACATTAACAACCCTTTACCATCCAAAGCTTTTTATTCGACATTTAACGGGTGTCAAATACATTACAGTCTTAAAGATATAAGCTGCTAGCACTTATTACACTCCAACCTGTTCTTTGAGATGCAAATAGAGATGCGATAAAAAAAAGCACATTGTGCAGTCCTACATTTATCACCCCCTAAATTATCATTAACAGAATAGACTTTTGTATTTCCACTAATTATCTTTGTCTGATATGGAAATTTGTTTGATAATTTTAAACATGGGGCTGCATGGTGGAACAGTTGCCTTATAGCAACAAGGTCCTGGGTTTGAAACCCAGCCTGGTGTCTTTCTGCATGTTCTACCTGATCATGCATGGTTTCTCGCCAGGTACTCCAGCTTCCCACAGTCCAAAAACATTACTGTTAGTTTACTTAATACTCTAAAATGCCTTTAAGTGAGTGTGTGCGTGCGTGATGGTGTGTCCCGGAGATGGATTGACTACTCATGGTGTACCCTGCCTCTTGCCCAATCACTGCTGGCCATAGGCACCAGCCCCCCAACAACCCTCCAAGGACGATGGAAGGATTTGGAACATTTCAATGTCGCTGGAGAACGGAAATGAAATCTCTACGTGTGTAAATACATATTTACAGCTCTTTGGTGTTTAGGTAAAAAACAAAGCACAGTGCAGAGTGGGGGGCACTGCGCCCTACAACACATGAGGGATGTGTTATTCTGTGATTACGCTCACATTATGTGTGATGGTGTAATTCTGGATGTGCTGTGGGTGTGTGGCTTCACTGTGATGTAATCCCCCTGTGTAGTTTTGAGGTGACAGCTGATGGATGACATGTTTTACTATTCCGTGAAATCAACACATCATGCAGCAGAAGGACGGGGATTTTGAGTTCTCCTCACCTACACCACTCATTTTTCATTCATCCACATTAGAGTCAAGGTCCTGCTGTGTGTCCTTGTTTGTGTACACCACAGCAAAAATAGCTGTTTTGTCAATGAAAGAGCAGCAGCGAACAAGCGCAGATACTACAGGATGTAAAATCAGGGGTTGTTTGGGAACCACCAGGGATGACACAATGCTTTCTTAAAGGGAGGAGGGGGTCTAAAGGACTCCTTCTGATCAGGTGTAAACAAACGTGACTCGAGAATTTGAAAAGCGTGTCCTTCCTCACCTGCTCTCGTCCCGACCCTTCCTCCAAAATGGGCTCTTCTGCGGCGGCCGTCTCCTCCTCCGTCTGCATCTTCCTCCCCTTTCCCTGTCTCCTTCCTCCACCTTACAACCGACCACGGGCAGCTCCCACGCAGGTAACGTCCGAAGTCATGGGCCTCCCCGGCGGTAACGGCGGAGAAGCAGGGAGCACGGTCACCCCATCCGCCGCCGCAAGTCGGTGTCCGATTTCACGATGGCGGGGCCTGCGGCAAATGAGCCTCATCTGCTGCTGCGGCCGCTGCTGCTGGTGTCCTTCCCGCGTCTCCTCCTCCTCCTCCTCCCGGCGCTATGACCCCGCTCACAGGCGGTGCGGTACCCGCTCCATCCCCCGGCTCCTCCGGCTCTCTGCTTCGAAGGACAAAACGAGAAGTGAGAGGCCAGGAGGAGCAGCCGCAGTCAGTCGGAGCCCGTCGACGCGACTCTGGCAAACGGTTAACCGTCTCAACGGCCGCCGCTCGCGCTCACTCAGCTCCGTTCCGAGTTGTGGCACGTGAGGGCGCGTGACCGGCAGTGCAGGAGAGTGAACGCACGCGAAGCGGAAAATTTTACCCGTCGTTTGACCTGCTAGAGGGGGGAACACGGGACAAACCACCAAGTGACGACAAAAATTAAAACTTTGTTTATCGAACACCATTTGTTGGGATTTCTTTGCCGTCAGACCCCGACAGTCCCACCCCAATTTTGTGCACCAGAGAGCAGAGCAAGACGTTCATCTGTTAATTAATTTAAATAATGAGAAACCGTCTCAAACATCTCATGACATGACAGATGAAGTCCAACAGTTTGTGCTTTCACAGGGTTGAAAAAGGAAGAAAAACAATCAAGGATTTAATCTACAAGGCAATTTGTAAAGCACATTTATTTCAGTATAATCGAAAGGAATACAAATAAAATGGGATAAAGGCACAATGGAAGAACAAAATACACAATCTAAATCCTCATGGTTTGTACAGACATCTTGACTCTCCATATCTTGGTGACTTTTTGTCTCTCATCCAAGAAGCAAGGCAATTTGTGTAGCACATTTTCAGTAACAATGCATTTATTCCACATGGCAATATCAGTGTGTAATAATGCAATAGCAAATGACAGCTTGTCCCCATCATTGGATTCAGATGTAGAGGGTAACATCTTTTGTCTGTTGGATGGACTATAAGTGTCCTTAATGATGAACTGAATGTCTATATTTAGTGGCTGGTATGTAAAGACATACAGAAAGTTATGGAGACATTGTAAAAAATAAAAAGGATCAGAAAAATGGAGGTAATCATAAATCAGTATCACAATTTTCAGCAACAGTATTGCAATGAGATACTTTCCTGATATTGTCCAGCTCTTATACATAAATATAATTGACAAACTTGAATAGTGAATCCCAATTGTGGGAAGAAAACCATTTACTTTTAAAGTTTTACTCCAGCAAAGAGCCTTTTTCACAGCATGATACCTGACTACATTATGTGAAAATGGCTTCATGACCAGGCTGTGTGTGTGTCTACATCCTCCAGTTCAAAACCAAGAGTGAGTTCATTTCTGAAGCGACTTCAGGAGTGAGTCTTGAATGCTGTTGGCTTCTGTGGGGAGTTTCCTGGCCAAAACGAGTCTAGAAAGGTGAGTTTCACAAGAGTCACTGCATGATTTCAAAAGAACAGCTGTTGATTTGTATCAATTTGATGGTTAATATCTATCTAGATAGACTGTTCCTATCTATCTGTACAGATAGATATATAGATACATGTCCGCACAGGGACACTCTCTAAAAGGAAACAAAAGCACCCTCGAGGACAGCCCAGGATAACACTTTCTTTCTATTGGTAGGAACGTTGCCTGGCAACAGTACTTTTTGTTTTGAGAGAGAGCAGAAAATGATTTGCAAGCAAGCAGAGAGGTTTGCAAGTGGAGATTTGATCCGAACAGACAAGTTTGAGGAGAAAGGTTTGAGAGAGCACAGAATATTTTAAAGAGAGCAAAAGTTTTGAGTACCACCACTACATATTTCGAGGAGAAAGACAAAAGTCCTGCTTTCAGACTGAAAATGTGTTCACTTGAATTATGCCAGAATAATATCCCCCAAAATTCCAGTTTGGTTTTCCCCTTGAACTGGATTATATTTCTGTTTGACGGCTGCATGGTGGCACTGTTGGTAGCACTGTTGCCTGGCAGCAAGAATGCTGCTCATAGCTCGCATGATCTCCCTGTGCCTGCGTGGGTTCTCTCCAGGTACTCCAGTTTCTTCCCAGTCTACCTGGGATCAAATGAAACTGAGTAAGAAGCTGCCAGCAATGAGAAAAAGTTGCAGAGTCACCACTATTATTTGTTGAGGTCTATATTTTCAAAGTTCAATCCAGACTGGAATTAGCCGCAAATCATACTGAAGTCCATGTGCTGCAAGTGTGGCCTAAAATAAACAACAAAAAAAAGACTATTAATAGTCCTTTAATATCTCAGAGATAGGGTGATTTTTTAAATGTTTTTCACCTGAGAATACATCAGGGGGCTGAAGGCTCCTCCATGTGACTTTCTGGCCAGCTGTGAGAGCAGATGGACTCAGCGCCCACCTGTCTGCACGCACACGTGGACTTCTCCACAAAACATTTCTCGGTAAGGATGAGTGAAGCCATGTAAGGAATGTTTTGTTGTTGTTGTTGTTGTTAATACCACCTGAATATAAACTGCTAAAATTCCCATTTTAACTTATTTACACAGGATGCTCCAAAAGGATATCAGCAGTGACAGGAAGGTAGAGAATGTCAGCTTCAGTGAAGATGGCTATGTCTACGGAGATGTGCTTCTTCGGCTCGGTTGCGTCACACATGTAAAACAGCTGGACCTGCAGTTCTGCCTGCAGACCTGAGGGCACCTGCAAAGTGATTAAACTGATTTAGTTTGACAGGAATTAAATTCAACCTGGAATTTCATCATCAAAACATGCTGAAAAAGTTGGACTGGACTTTTCAGCTGTTGTAGACAGTTGATGTTCAGGTGGAAACCTACAGGTCCAGGGCTGTAGATGACTTTGAGGCCTGTGGATGGAGGAGGCTGCTTCACAATGAACCTGATAGTAGCAGATTGAAAAAACATAAATGCATACAGAATGTTATTCCTTTGGAAAATGAAGCTACACCAAAATCTCCATCTACCCGCTTGGATCCCTTGTTTTTGTTGTCGGATGATGTACCTGGATGGATCGATTCCCATATTCTTCATTGCCACGGTAACGGTGACGTAGGTTCCCTCTTGCTGTGTACCAAAGTCAACGCGCGATGGGTTGAGCTGGAAGCCCTTCATCTGAGCACCGGGATCAGTCAGGGTAGCTATCCGACAATACCTCCTCACAGGTTCTTCCACCGTCAGGAACTGGAACAGGACAACGAAACGTGAACGTAACGTGAACAGAACACAGAAGTCTGGTATCTGTCACTTTTCCCCTGTTTTATCATGTATTTTCCAGAAATATAGTGGCATTTTATAGCACGATCAAATCACTATGCAACCTTCAGTTATAAGGATGCTATTTATATCAATTATGACTAAAAATAAATATCACTTGAAATTAGACCTGTTTCTTTAAAACATCCATTTTAAGGTTGATAATGATGCATTAAGACTTTTGTTAAATAAGCCCAGATGGACCAGTGCCAGTGAACTGTTTGTATCCGTTGGCGTCAGCAATTTGATGGCCTTTTTGAAGAAAGCTTATGTATAAATTTATTTGTCATGTAAACAAGTCTAATAATAGAATTATTGTATTATTGATGAATGTTAAATATAGTGCAGTAAAATACTAATCAGTACTCTGGAGACATTGGTGTGATTGTCTCCTGAATGGTTAGTAGCTGTTTTTTTAAGTACTTTTTAATCTTCTTTTTTAAGTAATTTGGACTTTGAGTCTGTAATAAAATCTATCTATCTATCCATCCATCTTTCTTTCTGAAACTCCACCTTCAGGAAGTCATTACAACAGCGCTCCTCTATTAACCCTTGGACAACCATTTATCAGCGTTTCACAGTTCCACCCGGTGTTGGCTAAATGCTCTGGCTAGTCTGAAGGAGCTGAATATGCCCCGTCAGCGTTTCCACCTGACAGGGCAGGGCTCTGTCAGGTGGAAACGCTGTAGATTTGAAACTACAGCTCTGAACCTGCAGAAACTGCAAGAGAAGAGGCGTCCTACAAGCTGAATGGTTGCCACAGGAGATTAAGGGATTTCTAAAACATGCATGAAATAATCAAGTTACCACATCAGGTATGTCTTATGAGGGAATAACTTTATATCATGATATAAAGCTGTATAAAGGCAATTTTGTATAATACTGCCACTTTAAGAAAAGGTATACATACTGTTATAGATTTCTGTTGTTGCTTTCCTTGTTACTTTTAGGAATTAAAATACATTTTAATATCTGACAAAAGTAAGGAGAAGAAATAAACCAACAATGGAATGATAATTTAATTTATAAGGAGAAAAAAGTAATCCAAAACAATCTTACCATGGTTGAAATTATAGGGTTACAAAGCCAATTGAGGATGAGAGCCTACAACAGAGTTAATACTCTAAAATGTAAGAACCATTATCCACAAATGACTAAGCCATGGAAAAACGCTGGTCTGGCACACCTACCAGAATTAAAAGAGGAGCGCACTGACGACTCATTCAAGAGGTACAAACATACAGAAGTAAGGCAGGAAAGAAAGAAAAGAAAAACAGAGGCTGCATAAAAGACAGACAGAAAAAGAAAAGAAAGTAAACAAAACAAAAACAAAGAAACTGAAGGGATATCTTGTGAATATTTACACGTTGGTTTGGCACGCTGCGGGGTTTGGAGACGCGGAGGTAGCCGGGCAGTCTGACCTTCGAACTTCTGGGTTGTCCCGTCACATCCACCTGGACTGACTTAAAGTGCCTGGATGAGCTCTTCAGACTGCTTTCACCTGTTATTAATCAAACACAAACAAAACAAAGTATGGATGCAACATATGAGGCCTCGACTTCACAGAACATGCTTTCAGAAAAGAGTTTGATGCATTCCTTATCTTGATGTATTGAAGAAAACTGAGTTTTTAACTAAAATATTTTTTTTGCATTTAATTTATAATTTTCTTCCAGTAAAAATGAAGAGGTAATGTGTTATTATGGACTCATCAGAATATGAAGCAGTAGGGAACAAACCAGGAGAATGTTTGGGGAGGTCTGAGTGCCTCCTTTCAGAAGTCCTCTCACTTTCTTCAGCTCGACTAAAAACAAAAAAAAACAACCGTTATGATGCTATATGTTTTTGAACATAAAGCCAATAAAACATAAGTTCTGTTCTACCTTTCTGACGGAGAAACTGATGGAGCTGCAGAAACAAAAATAACTTTAAAATAGTACACAACAAATATTTCACTGCAGATCAATTAAAACAAGTAATATGTCCTCAGGACATGATAAAGAACTCACTGCTCTGAGTTGATGCATCTTTCATATCAGGCTCCACTCTGTCCACACTGGTACTTTTATCAGCACTGTCCACCTTGGTAGGCAGTGGAAGATCCTGTGATGTACTCTTTATGTAGGGTCTATGGCACTGTAGCAGATTCTGGAAAAACAGGCTGCTGATCAAGCTCCCTTTGGCATTAATAAGGTGATTTTAACAGAATAGTATTCTTAGAATTTGTGAAACTAATTCCCCAATGGACAGATGATGCTGATTATCTTCATAGCTTGCGAATGTTGGTCTCATGCTAAGGATCCTATTGGAAGTGCTTTGGCACTTTCGAGCGGTTGGAGACTAAACTACAACTGGTTTGTGGAATCTGAACTGTGCGATGAGCAAACCACATTAAATATTGATAAAAAAAAAAAACTCAGTGAATAATCTTTACCCCGAGTTAGATTTCTAATGTTCAGTTTGAGGCTTTTTAGCAATGCTAAGCAAACAAGGAATGGGAATGAGTGACTCTAGTATTAGAGTTACTCTAATACTAGAGTGACTTTGTTTCTTTGTTTTGTTTACAAAATATTTACAATTTTGAAGTTGTAAATATTTACAACTTCAAATATTTACAACAAATATTTGAAGTTGTAAAAATTTTCAACTTTGTGCATGTATTTCAATAATAAAACTTTGAAAAACTTAAATAATGATGAATAATCACAGATAATTAATAAAAAGGAATTGTTTAATTACAATTTTGTGGCAGGATGAAAAGCAAGGGTAGTTCAAAAATATGTGTTGAAATTCAATTTGTAACTGATTTAATATTGCGAAAAAGGGGCTTGGAGCTCATGGGACTGCACACCAAATAAATTTATCTGTATTTCAAACACTAACGAAGAAAAAACATAACTTAGCATAAATTTAAAGTCTTGTTTGAGAAATAGCAGAAATAGCACTAATCTACATACTAAGATTAAACAGTGTTTCATTCCTTGATTGCAACAGAACTCCAACTAGCATCATACCTAAATCTGCACTCATGCTGCTATGTTTAAATTAATATTCTCTAATAATTGAACATCTTATAGAAGGGGAAAACAAACACAATAATTATTTTGTATAATTAGATGTAAATTCAGGTACAAAGCAGTTAAACAGGTATATATGAATGTTCTGTATAGTAATGAAACATATTGTACTTGGTAAATTTGAAAGTTTTCTGGATGGAAATAAGGAACAGAACTCTTCCTCCTCAGAGCCTCTTTGCAGGACCTGTCTTCACTCATCTGCTGTCTGAAATACATAATCAAGGAGAAAAAATTCAACATAAATAAACTGCCCTTTCAGTCACATACGACTTATATAATGCTGGTTCAATAATTTCCTGCTTTCATTTCATAGCCGATGGATCCATCATCTTCATTTAATGGAACTGAAACAGCTCTATTTGAATGAACAACAGCATACAGGAAAGTACACAGTAGAAAATGTTGTGCCTGCATTTCTGGTTGTGATGACTTTCTACAGATATTCTGACCATGTATTAAAGAATGCAAGTCATAAAGAACTTAAGTGCTGCAAACAGTAGAGCTGTGAAAAAAACAAGAGAACAATCTCTTCCACAAAAAACATGTAGCGTATGAAACAGATGAATCACAGACATTTCATTGTATTCAAAAGCAAAAAAGTTTCTTCTGAGACACGTTGATCTCTAATATGTGGATAACACGTCACAAATGTAACAACCAGAGCAGAAAGATACCGGAGCATAGGCAGGACAACCACTATGAGCATACAGCCAAATCTACAGTAGTTTAGATCAAAGCAAATTGTATGTTGAAATGCCATCGTAAAATTCTGAACTAAATTAAACTGGCAATCTGTGGCAAAATGGTGGCCTGAAATTATGGGCATAGATTTTCTTAATTAGGACAAAAAAAAAATTGACCAATAAATGTTGATCTTTAAAAAAATGCCAATGTTTGAGCACCCAAATCTGTATTTAATTAATTTATTTAACTGGATTCGAGTCACAAAACACAATAAAGATTTGGTTCAAATGTATATCTTACAGAAAAGTCCCACAAGAGAAAGACTTTGTAGACTATAGGACAATTAAATAGTCCTGCCACCAAATCTAAGACCTTTGACTAACATATTTAAGGCCAAATTATGTTTTGATCAATTTAAGACATTTCAAGGCCTTACTTTCAGACAAATTGAAAATTGAAAAATTTACCCAATTCCTTCTTGTTGCCAAAACTAGACAACGAAATCTGTTCAAGAACATGGGGTTTCATAGTATTTAACAATTACTGATGGACAGAAATGTGAGACATGAGATTAAGGTCGCCCTAATTTAGCGCCTTTGCTCTTTTTTCCAAAACAAAAAGAGCAGAAATCTTAAGTGGAAAGTTGGCAACGGAGGAAGATGGCCGGCTGAAGTGAGTGAGTGCTCTGCTGTTGGGCTATCAACTGCATACATCTAAGACGGAATATTAGTTTATCTACTATTCAAACAGGAGGAGGAACTAAAGCAGAGAACCAAACAAAACAGGAAAACCGGATGTAGAGGCGCCAAGTTCAAGCAAAGAAAGTGCTAGAAGGTAGTGCTAATGCTAAAGGGAAAGAACAGACGCCGCTGAGAGCGGAAACATTGTTCACTCGCATTAAAACCAAACCCCAACAAGCTTGGCAAGAGAAAATTCCACTAGGCGAAAATACTTTATCTGTCCGTCGACCGACTGACGATAAGCGTAGAAATGGGCGAGCGAAGGCGATCTTAAATTAGAACGGAGTGGGATTCCAGACATCTTCGCAGTTTACAACGACGGCGACGGCCAGGTGGGTAAACGCAGCAGACGTTTCTCTGTCTTGACACCGCGGGGAAAGAAGACGCCGATGGAAAACCGGCTCAGACTGGGCTGGCTCAAACGTTGTCATGGCAACGCGTCCATGACAACGCCTCTCCGCGGGGAAGCTCGCGTGCAGCAATTTCAACTCAAGGCCCTACTTAAAATTACTGGAGAGAGTAAAGAGATTCAGATTGGAAGGATGAAAGCTGTACGTAGATTATGTTTAATGTCGCTTCACGGCCACCATCTGAATACACAGCCGCAAACACGGCAATCACTTCCTGTCGTCTTCGTCTTTTCCACCAGTAGTAACATTTACACATGCCTCATGAGATGAGGAAAAAGTGAATTTTTTTTTTATTGCAACAGCTTATTTATTTTTAATTGGCGTTTCTAGTACTTAGTGAAAATACTTCTGACAACAATAAGAAAAGTAGAAATTTGGAAAAGGCTCAGACCTGAACCACCCATGCATTATCAATAGGAAATATGTCTAATGGAAAAAAATACACTCACCTTAAGACTGAAGGAAAAAACATTCAAGAAAAATGGGGCAAATGGATCAGCTATAAAAATTGTATATGGAACTATGTGAACATAGTTTTTTGTATTTCTAGACCCAGTTGTTGGGGTGCTTGTGAGGCTATATGTTTTTGTAAAGTAAGGAGTTAAGGGAAAAAAAGAAAGATTTACTAAATTTATAAAAAAAATAGTATCTACATCTCCTCCGTTTACCTGTGCAGCTCAAGTCTTTCAGTCCATCTTGACTCTTTTCTAGCAGTAGAACTGGAAAACAGAGAGCAGGCTTAAAATAATTATAGCATCATGTGGGGGTTAGCTACTCTAAAAACGCATACTTACAGCTGTGATTTATCCAAGGCGTCATCAGCACCCAAGTAGTCAGTGTCTTCTGAAGCAATTGACTGCTCAACTGATGCTTTGATTCCCTGAATGTACATACTGGCATAGTCCACTGAAGCTGATTTAGTTTTCAGCCCTGAGCTCCTGGAATCAGAATCGTGACTCTCATCGTCCAACTCTGCAAAAGACTACAAAGTGAATTCCCGGTGGCTTTATAACACCGCATGAATAATAAATGTGGACTCTTTTTATAAGTCCAAATTCAAAAGAAGAGATTGTCTGTACTTCTTCAGAATACAGTCAAACTAAACTGTAGGTTTGGTTGAGCTCTGTTGTGTTTTGGTACCAGAATGAGACTGAGGAGATCTGTGGCTTGAGCAGTCTCCTCATCACTGCGAAGCTCTTTCAGTTTCATCTGCTCTGCCAGCACTTCTCTTTTTATCAGCCTCTCGATGTAGTCCTGCATTCACATTATACTGAATGTTTGTTATCTCTCTAAAAGGTTCAGGCAAAGGAAGCAGGATTATTTTTGCAGGAACTTTGTGAACCTTCAGCCGTGAATCGAGAGCGTCTCTGAACGCCGTGGTGAAGGGTCGGTGCTGGGAGAGTTCCCTGATCTCCAGGACTCTCGGGCAGCTCCAGACACGCTGTTGTGCTAAAGAACTGGCGCATCTCTCCCTGTGAGTCAGAGCAACGCTGGTGCCAGAACCAAGTGGAGGGCTGACCTGGGAGAGGGAGAAACCCAGATAGATTGTGCATTTGATGCTGGCCTTGTACAATGTGTTTCGATATGTTACCTCTTCAGTATAGAACTCATCAGAGCGATTCCTGAGGTTTGGAGGGGTGATGTCATGGTTTTGTTTCTTTAGCACCCATTTGGACCAGACGCTCTGGTGGCCCGGCTTCAGGATAGTGATGCCAAACTCATCTGGAACACACAATGAAGCAAACACTTTCCACGCGGAGCTAATTTCAACTGCTTGTTGTGGTCGAAATGCAGGCAGGGTCTTAAGTGATTAGTGCACTTTTAAATGCGCACCTTGTCTGTCTGGTAGAGGCTCCTTGAGCAGTGCGATGGTGGGGTCAGAGTACGCCTCTTGGAGCTCCTCCTCTACAATATGAGAGTTCAGCAGTTCAGTGCCAGAACCGTCTTCATGCACCAGAAAAATCCTGTAGCAAAAAAAAAAAAGCATTATAAAAATGTTTATTTATGGGTGGCGCTTGGGTGAAGAGTGCGACCCATAAACAAAGGTCTTAAACCTCAAAGCAGCCATCATGGGTTTGTGTCCTGGCCCGACATCTTTTCCCTCTCTCACAAACCACTTTCCAATCGGACCTCTATCAAATAAAGGTCACTAGACCTGAAATCTAGACTGAAATCTGAATTGTTTGAACAGATGAATGCTGCACCTTCTAGCATCTGGAAGTCATTCCCCACGATGAACCAGACTTAAGCAGCTTCACAATTCTCTATCTGGTTAATATCCTGATTTCTTTTGGCTTTCCAAAAGTGTCAAACGAGAAAGCAGCCTGTTCAGGGTTAGAAAAGTTGAATGCAACCAATCATGAAGTGTGTGTTAGTGGCTACCTGGGACAACAATCTTTGTGTTTTACATCAAGCGTGGCCGTTGAGTTGTCGATCTTCTCTTCTTCCTCTTGTGTAGGAGTTACTGGAGTGGGACTCGTACTTAGCAGCAAAGTCTGTCCATATTCTAAAATCTGCAACACAGATTGATAGAATATAAACTATTTGTCGTAATGCAACAGAGATCATTGATTTGTTCTTTTTGATGAGTAAGAGTCATAGTTTAGAGGCAGAAAATCTAAAAAATGTGAAGATATGAAACAAATCACAACAAGCTTTTTCATTGTGCTTCAAGCACATCATTTTTAAACATCTAACACAAAAAACATTTCGAGTCAGAGCTACAAAGACAGAAAATACATTTTTAAATCTTATACTGTCAATCAGGGATTATGACCAGTCACTCAGTACTGATTGATTTTAATGTCATTACTTTGATTTGGGTAAAAATGTGTTGATGTAATTCTTCTCTTACTTGAGTACAATTGTTTTTCTTTTCTACCCATTTCTTTATTGCAGTGAATATTAAAATAATGTACACAAATTAAAAGGAATATACATAAAAGTGATTATATTTCCCGTTTTAACTTGTTCTTGTATCCTTTTCCACAGTCTTAACAACATGACAATCAGGATGTTGAATTTTCTTGACAACACAGACTAATTATTTGCGAATCGGACCTGGAAGTGGTTTCCGTTCTTGTCTGAAACATCACACACCACTTCGTCTGTGTGACTCATGGTGTAAACTCCCAGTCGGTTGGAGGGGGAGCAAGCATTTGGCTCGAGGTCAGAGGTATAAACACATTTCCCATCAGTTTGGATGTGCAGAAACCCGCCTCGAGTCGGGAACACCTACAACACAGAATCAACGTCTGGGAATGACGAATGAAAGAATCTGCACTCAAACCGAAGCGTAAACAGTGAGCCGGACCTCGTACTCCGCTTGGTTGTTCCCAGTGATGATGGTTCCATCGGCTAAAAACAGGTGAGCTGCGTGGCGTTTCGGGTACATCACTACTGATGCGTTGCCCTCCTTCTCCACAATCACCACCCGCTCTCTGGTCGAGTCTTTCTCTTCTTCTTCTTCTTCTTCTTCTTCTTCTTCTTCTTCTTCTTTTTCTTCTTCTTCCTCATTCTTATCATTTGAAACCGTTTCGTTCAATTCGTGGGTTTCCGAGGATTCGCTCATCCCTTCTTCTTTGTAACAAACATCTTCATGCTCCTCTGGGTTGTTCACACAATCAGGCGCCTCCTCTGGAAAAAACAGCAGAGGCCACCTTTGCTTGTGACATCAGTGTGAATAAACTGGGTGGTGTCAGATGGTTAAATGTGTGTGTTTTACCATGAGGTGGTGTGACTAGAAAGAGGGTGGTGATCCTTGTTCCATCTGCATGATCAGCGATCATAGATCCATCTGGGCTCTTGACCGTAACCACCAGATCTTCCCGGGTCAGCATCACCTGACAACAGCAGGAGTAGCGAGGAGTTTTAATGAATAAAAAGCTCGGTTCATGGCATCATTTCTTATATTAATGAAAAGGTGGTTTGAAAATATTTTAAAGGCACTTAGTGAATTTTTAACATTCCAGAGTCAATGTAGAAAAATTGCAGAAGCCCAACGTCAAAACTTTAAGCAGTTGTCTCATGGTAATAAATGCCTGCACATGATTGCTCTGTTTTTGGTCTCACAAAGTGAATATGAAGTAAAAAAAAGTTACTCCTTAACATCGTCAATTTTTTTAGACAATAATCTAATAATTTACTTCTTATGTTAAGAAAACCACACTGGTAAAATTTCTTCTACTTAACACTGAAGTTTGTAACTTAATCTGAAGTAACTCGCCTCCTGGGTGACGGGGTCTGTGGCCAGGAAGGTGCACAGAGAGGTTGTGGGTACGACGCTGTTTGTTGGTCCAGTGGTCCAAATCCGATCTCCAGTTGAAGTGGTCGTCTGCCACGATCGTTTCTGAGGCTCATTTTTCTTCTCTGAGGTCTCCTCTGATCACAAACAAAAAACACGCTTCACAAAGTTTCTTTTGTAAGTGATGCTAAAGCTTCTCATGAAGAAGTCCAACCTCTCTGCTCTGCATCAGGCACCAACACTGGAGCTGGAGCTGGGCTGAAACTGACCGATCCATCTGCAAACAGCACCTACAGCACAGACAGAAGCAGATTGAGATTTATGTTTATGTTGTCACCTGGTGGCGATCTAATATCAATCTGAAGAAAAAAATTAGACTTAATGTCTCTTCGAGCTTTGACAACATGCAGGTGACCATCTTCCTTACGCCGGATTGAAGACCTGGCAGCATCACAGTGTGCGTACCTCTGCGGCGCCGTCTCTCAGGTAACGAATCACGACTCCCTGGTTGGTAATGATGCGATACCGCTCCTGAGAAAGGGATTTGTCCGGCAGATTCTGCCCAGGTTTACAGTGGAAGGGAAAGCTCTGCCTGATCAAAACGCCATATTCAGGCGACTCTCCTGCACACAAAGCAGTTCCAGGAAGAACCTTCATTTGGTAAATATTAACCTTCTAGAAACAACTGACATGCTATCACAGTGAAGAGAGAGAAAACTTATTCATGTTTGGTTTAGATAATCCAGGCTTTGATTAGGCCATTATAACACTCTGATATAAAATATTCCACTGACTCTGGCTGTATGTTTAATGCCTCAAAATGTTGGGAAAAGTTCAATGGGTATTAATATTTTTGCAACAAAAAAAAAAGAGGTTTTCTTCCAAAAAAAAAAAAAAAGTGAGAGGCATTGAAGCGGAGAAGCGGTTAATTAAACAGCTTGCGAGTTGCCGTAGTTCACCTCCGGCTCAGACTGACCTTGTGTGTAGTCAAGCTGAAACTGCACCAGCAGGCCGTTGGGGACGGAAAGGCTGAGGCTGTTGAACGGAGGCAGTGGCTGAGGCGGCTGAGGCAGCTGAGGCGACGGCTCAGCTGGTGGCTCTGCAGACTCCTTAAAACATATCAGCAATTCGGTTAGTGAACCACAGCAAAACATCTCAGAGTTTAATATCAAAGCTTTTACATTTCATATCAGTGTTTTTACGTTTTATATCAGTGTTTAGTGATCGGGACAGGAAGTCTGACCTGACGGGACTGCCTCGGCGTCATGGAGCCAGACCTGGGAGAAGGGAAAGCAACGGGTTCTTCTGGGGAGGCTTTTGGGATTTCCTCCTTAGCCGGCTCCTCCGCAAGACTCTCTAAAACTCAAAATAAATACGATTTTCTGTTTCACACAAAAACATTACATAGTCCATGATAAATATTTGAAGCACCAATTTGGAAGAGTTCAGGTGGTCCAACTCAAACAAGAGAATATGTTATTATCCAGGTTATTATGTAATAAACCTTTGTATTGTCCTGTTGCGCCATAGAAACTGTATGACAGGTGGATTTGACTGCGAAGGACTGCTGAGAAGGAGCACAGCTTCACTGTTTCTGGCTCTAAAACTGAGACACAATAAAAGAGGAGGTTTTCATTAATATTAATACTAATACATTAAGGCAAGAACAGATCCAAATTCATTTAATTCATCGAGGCTTTTTAACCATTCCAGATCGAATTGATCTGCTACAATCCAGCCAAATTTGCAGTACCGTAATTCTGTCACACTTTGAGCTATTTGAAAAATTCCAACAGTTTCTGAAAGGGGAGACATTGCGCTTCATAGCCAATATCAAGTTATTACGGTAATTTCACCACCGCTGTAGCAGGAAGTGAAATTAATCTTTTAATAGGCGGTAAATTGCAAAAATAACTTGCTAGATATTGAAACTTCCAGTTGTTATGGATAAATGGGCAAATCTATATTTACTCACAGGATGTTTAAAGAACGGCATACAATTAAAATAAGTAAAAATATTCAAAAAGTTAGATCTTATAGAGTTAATGATGAACCATAATCGTTATTTTCCCAAGGTGGAATAATTATATAACAGATAACCATTCAACCTTGTAAGGAGAGTGATTCAAATAAATCAATTAGTAAATCTATCAACCTAATAAAACAATAAAGTCATGAATATATTGAGTTTATGTAAACATCTGACGAGATGCTATCACGTTACCTTTCACTCCATCCTTTAGCTCCATGTTCTTTTTGTCCTGCGGCTCGCTGGGAGGTTTTGGGTGTTTGTTAACAACATGGTTGACGTGCGTGTAGAAATGGTGCCCGTCCTTCCTCAACGCTACTTTCATTAGGGTAGAACCTGGAGATGGAATCTCGTTTACTTCAGGTGAGGGCCGAGGAATGCCAATGCAAACTACCTAATACACTTTAAACAAGCAAATGTGTGAGAAGCTCTCGGTCGCAGATTGATTTTAATCATGTATACCTTCGACAAAGCTCACGTTCTCCACAGTGACGCGTCCTCCGTCTGAGGTGTAGATTTGCTGGACACATCCCGACACATGGATCAGCTGTCCGTCCATGCTGTAGCCGATGAATCTCTACGGCAAGAAAAATAAATAAAGACCTATTTATCAGCTGGAGGACAGAGCGCCTTCATGTTTTATGATTTCTATTTTTTGTGTGTGTCTTCACATCGTCCGGTCCCTGTGCCTGAAGGTCTCCCTTTTCAGCATCAGAAGATGCTAAGGAAATGGTAGAATCGATGTGGGACTTGGCTGAGCCGCTTCTTTTATCTCCTTTCTCCTTCTTGACACCAGCCGGAGCTTTGCCTTTCTTGTCACCAGCCGAAGCTTTGCCTTTCTTGTCAGACGATTTGTCACCGCCTTTCCCCTTACCGTCCTTCTTTGATTTTTTGTCCAACTCCTCTTTCTTCAGTCGCTCCTGCTCCAGTTTCCAGGCCTGTGAGGCAACACGAACCATAACTTCAAAGGAGTAGTGAAGCTTCTGCTTGGGAATGTGATATAGAGCCACGTGTATTTTTGACTAAAATAAATAATTTGCAGACTGGCACGTCAATGAAGGAGAAGGTATTGCAGTTTACAGAATATTCTTTGCAGATGAAACGTTTTGTAAAATCTGAAAATAGCTTCAGTGCCTTGTAAAAGTACTGATACCTGTTTACATGTACCTCACCTAAAATGTAAAGCGCAACAATTACTTACTGGCATCAAAGAAGATGCTAATGATGATTATATCGGATCATGTGTGTTAGTATTGTGAATGTTCTCATGTAGTTGTGTGGACATTTTGAGCACCCACTAAATGGAAAAATATCGTTTGTGGGTCAGGGGTGAAATTTTCTTTAGGATTTTGTTAGATATAAACTCAGGTGGTTAGGTTTAGGGAAAATATTTTGGTTCAGATTTAGAAATCAATGAAAGTAAATCAAGTTCACACAAGTACAGTGAGATACGACTACATGTCTGAGAACGAGTGAATTTGTCATCTGAAAGTGAAACGCTGTTAGAATGATGAGAGTGTAAAGCCTGCAACACTCAAGCAGCTACTGTTCACACTCCCTTAACTAGTGAAACATGATGATGGCAGCATTATGCTGAGGGGTTGCTTTTCATCACTGCAGACATGGAAGCTGATCAGAGAGAAAGGCACTAAAAAACTTACAACTGCAGCTAAAAGTTGGTTCTAAGTATCCACGCTGATAACTAAAAGGGGTTATAAGAACTCCACACTGTTCAGATATTTTCTTGTTTAAAACTTCTACTTCACAAATAACTTATCATAAAATAAAGCAGTTTGCCGTTTCAATTAGGGGAAAAAATGAGAAAAAATGAAAGGGCTGTGAATACTTTTGCAAGGCAAAGTATAACCCAGTAATAATTCTTCATTTACACCGTTCCGTATCATACCAGCTCCCTTCCTGCATTCCTCACCAGAAATGGTCGCTCTTTTACTCTAAACTCATTTTTAAACCTTGTAGATCAGACAACTGGGATTTAATTATAGAAGCTGATACATGCTGCAGTGCTGCTAAGGGCGACCTTGTTTGTGGGACATTAAAGTCACATAATGAAAAGACGTGCTGGTAATGATGGACTGGCTTTGCACTGCCGGCTCTGGTTAATTACATGCTACTGTAACTGAGTAATTGTGTGGCCCGTGTGTGAGTTCAGTGTTGAGTTTGAGGAAACCGACTTTGAGGGAGTCCTTTATGATGACTGGTTCCTGAGTTTCTTCCGCCGCCGGGGGGCATTCATGGTCTATAAAGAATAAAACAAATGCAGGTTTTATAACACATTTATACTGAGATTATTCATATTACACCATAGATCCCTAAAAACATAACTTGATATTTTTATCTCCCATGGCAAATGGATTAAAAAGTGTAGTGAAAATAATAAAAATACTGATTTATTCTGCCTGTTTACAACCAAATAAATTGTTGCAATTGCTAAACTAAAGTCCAGGCCTAGAAATGTGAATTTGATTTTGGATTTTCTGACTTTCAGGTAAAAAAAAGTCAAATCTTTAGGTTCTTCCAATTACAATATTTGTACAGAAAACTTTTTCTACAAAATATGAACAAACGTTTTGGCCTGTACAACTCAAGATAAGATTCAGAAAATATGATACAATAAATATTAAATTAACCAAATTATAAATAAACAAACAGAAAAATTGAAATAAATCAATACAGAAAAGGAAAATATTGTAAATATGAGAATATAATTTTATCCTTGGCACAAACTGTCAGTTGAAATTGTGAGTTTTTGATTCATAAAATTTGCACTATCCCCACTTATGGTAGCAAAGAGAAACTATCACATGACTTTATGTTCAACTGAGCTTAAATCCCCATCACAACCAGTCGCTAAGGCCTGAATGAGGATTCGATGCAGCAAATTGAAATACTGACACTGTCTTAAGTCTTCATAACAGCTTATTTATTTATTCAACACAGACTTTTCTGAAACCAGCACATCACCTTTTGGAGTCTCAGGAGGCATCTGGCTTTTCTTCAGCATTTCCTCCCTCTTTGCCTCTTCCTCCATTGTCCAGTTGCAGATTTTATCAGCAACATGCTCCAGATATTTTCTATGGTAAACATCAGGGGAATCATATTTACCTGCAGATCTGAAGGAACATCAGCTTCACCTGACATAGTCGCTACAATTTTTTATTCCCGAACTGAACGCTTTTGCACACTCAATACTCTTACTTTGTTCTTTTGGTTGGTAAGTATTTATTTCCAATCGTTCTGATTGGGAAACAACGAAACAGCGTCCAGTGGAGGAAGTACTGACCTGAACTTGACATCAGTGTGGAGGGCCTCATCCCAGAAATGTTTGGACAGGCTGTGAGAATTCATAGGATTGTGGCAAAAGACATACAAGATGTTTGCATAGCTTTCTCTGAAGATATCCATGCAACAATATTCCTCTGAGGCCTTTTGCAGAACCTAATCAAGAGAACGTGGAAAGCTCAAATCCAGTTTCTTTTGGAAGAAAAATTCAGAAAACTACACACATTTAGAGAGAAAACAGATAATGCACAAAAATAAAAGCAGGTTTTTAAACAACCTCAATGCTTCACTGATTTTTATGAAATCAGTGAAACAGAAAAAGAGATGTTCAATATTGTTTTCATTAAAGAGTCATAAACAAAAACCACCTGTGGAAAAACAGTGGCATTGTGATGTTCTGAATAGTACCAGTCAAACAGACATCTTTGTCTCCAATTCTGGATTTCACATAAATCCAGCCGGTTGCAGATTTCCCCATTCAGGTGCTAGAGAAAGAAAAATACCCGCAAGTAAATCAATGGCAATCTTTAAATTAATATTTTCTTTCAAATAAAACATTCAAAACCAGGGGTGGAAATTAGCACCCGCCACTCACCAAATGCGGGTAAAAGTATGAAGTGGCGTGTAAATTGGAGCGGGTTGACAATTTGAACAGAAAAAAAAAGCAGTATTCAGTTTGAACTTCTGTCCAGGTGAGGACTGACCATCTGGAGTCCAGACTGATGCATTTACTGTCCATATCTGGCAGTCCTACGCCAGTGTTGTATAGTAACGAAGTAAAAATACTTCACTACTTTACTTAAGTACATTTTGGAGTACTTCACTACATTTCCGAACTTAATTGCATACTTTTACTCCGATACATTTTCAATGTGTGGTTTAGTTACTCGTTACAAAAAAGCGAGAGAGAAACGTAAATGTTTTGATCCCACCTACTGATTTGACTGCAACAAAGCCTGCTTGCCTGGGCTTGTTCATCACCGCCAATAGGATGCACAGGTTTCGCACCTCCCCACCCACGTCAAAAAGTCCAGCAAACAGTCTGACTGGTTAGTGCTCCGATTGTGTAGGTTTGTGCCGTTAAAACAAACGCAGCAAAGTTGTTTTCAATTTCAATTTTGGCTATTCCGATATCCGGTGTGAGCGGCGTCTAGCTCAAGGTTGATCCGATTCATGAACGCTAATTTCGGCCAGCCGTTCTCTCAGTCTCCCCTTCCTCAAGGTGTCGGAGTTTCACTCAGGGAGAGTGAACAAATTTCACATCCAAACTCTCCTGAGAAACTAATGGAAATATCTTTCTTGCCTTGTGACCAACTGACACAAAATTCATGACACAAAATATTGAGTATGAAGTAGTCATACTCAATATTTTCAGTAATTGTAATCTTAAAAAGTATGCATTTTGGATGGCCTAAAAAATAATTTTTAATATCTCGGAAACCAAAGCTGCACAAACGGAGCTCTAACCAATCAGACTATTTGCTGGATTATTTGAGTAGGTGGGTGTCAGCATCACAGAGGTCTGTTTCGCTTCTCCCATTAAACACCAAGTTAACAAAAAAGCTCTCCCTCTTCAGATGCCAATAAGCTGCATTTCCCTCCCAATTCTTTTTTTCTTTTGCATAATAACCAGTTGTGTGCACCTATAGTTTGTGAAGTAGAGTAATCGTAACAGCTTTTTTTTCTTTATGTTGATCGCATTTTCTGCACTATTTATCTTTGTCATTTTCAGCACTGACCTTACTTAAAGGGAAATCTTGAGGCTTATAGAAACTTTGTATTTTCTGTCCTGAAGGGTTTACTAAGAAGCTGGTTCAGTTGTGAAGCAGGTTAAGTTAACCTTGTGGTTTAGGTAAAGCACCTAATTTTCTTAACTAAATGATGCTGCAGGTTTATCTATTAGCAGGTTTAATTTTGCCTGCACTTGGTTGTGTAAATTATTTTAAGTGTATTTGACAAGTTTACCAAAATATAAAAAATGTCATTCAAACTGCATTTGCCTTGTTTTACTTTTTACCTGTACTTTTCATTACATTACTTGAGTACATCCATTTCTACAGTAATTTCCATACTTAAGTACAAGACGTTTCAGATACTTTAATACTTTAACTCAAGTAACATTTCAGTCAGTGACTTTTACTTTTACCAAAGTCATATTTTGGAGCGGTACCTATACTTTTACTTGACTCCGAGATTTCAGTACTTTATACATCACTGTCCTACGCTATCATAACTTAACAAAAAACTTAATTTCCACCCCTGTTCAAAACTGATGTGGCAGCAGAAATAATGTGTGAACAATACCTCTGAGTTTCCAGAGTCTTCAGTGAGAAATGTTGGCACTATAGAGAAGTGACAGTATGAGGTACGCAGGTGGAATCTGGCGTCTCTGACCGATTTAACATGCTTACATACCTACAGTCCGCAGGGTTTGAAGCCTCTGTTTAGCATATAACAAAGGATTTCCCCAGGGGATAATTGTTTGTGTCTGCTGTGTTTCATCATGGTTCGGTAAAACACCCAGCTGATCCACCGTGGTCAGTGGCATAGCCTCAAACACGCTCTGATCAAACAGCCTCTCCACCTCGGGCCAGGGCATGCCCTCTATAGATTATTACGTTAAGAAACTGTGAGACATGTAGAGAAAACTGGGAACAGATATAATAAATTGGCAACAGGTTTGGTGTGCTCCGCTCTGACCATCTGTGCAATAGTGCTGCAGCTGTTGTTTCATTCCCCTCCAGCGGGTGTCACCGTTTCTCTTTTCAGCGACGGACTGAATGAGCTTCGAGACTGGACTCGTCTTCAGAAGGGATGTCTCTGTCTCAGCTGGATTAAATCCCTTAGTCACCTGCATGGGTCACACACATGAGGATGAACACACAGCTAGCATATCTCTACGTTGTAGAATGAAAAATATATATGAGCACAAATTTTAGTGGTGAGTAAAGAGCTGATAACTGACTTAATAGACAAAATCTTGCAAGTAGAATCAGGTGTACAAACACTTCAAACATGGAATTAACAGTTTGAGAATAAACCCTCACGGTGATGTTCTGTAATCGTATTCCCCTTTCGTCGTGATATCTGAAAAGCACAGGGTCGCCAGGCCTCTGAGCATGCGCTGTCCCATAATTCCCCTTCAGTCTCTAAAGTAGAAGACAGAAAGTAGCGATATTAGAAAGAAGTGTGTTCATGCAGTGTATCACAGAAGAACATACAAGAACTCTCCCTTTAAATTTAAGAGTTTTATGTATTTTAAGCATTTGCTTTCAGGGGTAGGGATTGTGCACTGAGTTCTTCTCTAACTTTAACACTTTATTTGACAAAGAATTAATGAGTGTAAATTCAAGGTCTTTTCCATACACCAACTAATTCCAGAGGGGGCATCCATCGTAAACCCTTATACTGGAAAGCATCGTACAGTTACTGGTTTCACAGTATAACAAGGCTTTAAGGGACTATGGTTTCAAAACAGCTAAATTAAGCACTGCCGCTCAACTGTCTGAAAGAAGGGATGTAAATTGTTCTCTCTTTACAAGGAAGATAACTATTTAAAAAGCACCATTTTTAAAAGGTTGTTTGGAAATAGAATGAGAATCATTAAGTGAACTAAGCCATGGCATGCAAACTAAAGGAGTGTCACCATCACTCCTATTGAGATGTCACTGATTATAACTAAAGTTGGCAACTATGAGTCTATGATATCTTTTGGCAACCAGCTGCAAGCTGGCAATAAGAGCAGATATCCCCATTAACCAGCTAACATTGACTTGCAGAACAGTAAAAATGTTTTATATCCAATATCAATGTACTAATACTAATCATATCACTAGCAATTTTAGCATAACATCACTAACATTGTTATGCTGACAACACTGTCAGCGTAACATTATGTGTTATGTTAGCATAACTTCCACCAATGTTGTGCAAACATACAGGGTCATATGCTATTATTAGCAAATTGACACTGATAGTATATTGACTATTGCTCCAATGCAATGTTAACATTGCTATGCTAATATTAGCATTTTAGTTAATTATTATACAAAAGCTAAGCTTAGTATACCGAGTAGAGTGAGTAAATGTTAGTCAGTATGAAAGTAATACCTCAACCTACAGATAGGATTTTGGCTAACCCTACAGTCAGTCATTATTAGCTTGCAAAGAGCTTTTTAGCTAACCTGGATATTTCAGCCAATTTTAGCTGATTAACTAATGTTTGCTTAGTAAACAGTGTAGGACAACATTAGTCAGCATGCTAGTGATAGCCCACATGCTATCAACAGCCTTTTAGCAAACTCTAGAATACTCAAGAAAGTGAGTCAATATTTGTTTACATGCTCGTGATAGCCTATATGGTAATTGCAGCATTTAAGCTAACATTAGCTTTTTAGTTAATTTAGATACAAAAACTAAACTTTAAAAACTGAATGTCTTAAGGCTGTGTTAGTGAATATGCTGGGGATAGCTCACAAGTTATGGACAGCATTTTAGCTAACCTAAACATTTCAACTAAAAAGTTAGTACTAAAAACAGTCTAAATGCTATTAAAAGCATTTTCACTAACTTTAGTATTTGATGATCTCCCTATTTTCAAATCTCTGTTATTCTGGGATCAGCACCGCAGCTGATCACAACTCAATCCAGAAATTTCTCTCCTTTTGTTTTTCACTTTTTTAACCTGCTAATTTGCCTAATGTTTTGTCTTTTTAAACGGTGCAGTCAGTTTTGACTGATTTGTGAGAACACTTAATAAAAAAGAAAATGTATGTTCAGGCAAGGTTTGAAGTGGCTTCACGCTTCAAGATAAAAAACAAAGGAAAGAAAGCAGCCGAGTCTGCTCATATAAGTGTACGATCCTCCCCCGATGCTGACGTCAGAGCGGGTGTGCTTTGTGTATGATGCTTCAGCGGCTCTAAAAACAACATACAAAAAGCGGAACAACATTGGCTGTGATTAGTCGGTCCTGCCCACTGAAATATGAGACGCCTTCTCTAAAGACCACAAAAAAAGCATTTGCTGCATTGGCCGGGAATCGAACCCGGGCCTCCCGCGTGGCAGGCGAGAATTCTACCACTGAACCACCAATGCTGCTGATAATGTAGCTCTCTCTGCATGGAGGTTTCAACACACTGATGTGTGTGTTCGCTATCGCCGTACCTCCTTGTCCTCTTCCTTTTCCACAGTAGTGAGGACCTCATCTAATAGATGACGTTTCTCTTCTTCTGTGCTCAGCAGAGGCAGGAAGCTTTGGAGCATATAACTAACCAAATCACAATCTAACCAGGGGCCGGTGGCAGTTTTCTCCTCTTCCTCAATAAAGGGAAACAGAGGAAGCACAGGCACCTCCGAGGAAACCACCACCTGAACAGAAATGTATGTGCAAGAAAAACAGTTTATGCCACAATAAATAAGGAGGAAACCGGGAAATCTTTCATGTTAAAAAAAAAATTAACATTCAATCTAAAGATGTAGGGAGACATTGCACACCTACCTGCTCCAGCATACAGTGCAATATCAGCGGTACAGAACAGGCTTCAGGGGGAACAATGTCCAACAGCTTGTTATAGTAACACATGTCCACGTTCAGAGATACAGTTGGAGGCAACTTGATTTCTGTACACAAAGGAGACAGATTTTAGAAAAAGAAGACCTTACCAGCAGGGTATGTCAAAAAAGTAAGCAAGTATATGAATGAACAGTGGACAGATAAGTTAGGAATAGAGAGGTTTAACCTATAGGTAGTAAGCTAGATGCTTTGGTTAGCTTCCTTTTAGAGCGAGGGATCTGTTGAGCAGCGGGCTCAGGATGTACCTGGAAACACACAAGGTGCAGCTTTAATTAACTGGAAACAGAAAACAGACTAACTCGATTCAGCAGATAGGAGGATCTTTGATATAAATTTAACAAGAGACAGATTGCTCTGTGGCTAAGGCAGATCAATAAGAAATTGTCTGCAGACCTCAGCAGGATCTCCTGCATCAGTAAATAATGTATAGTTCTTCGTATTGAGCACAGAGCAGAGTGGCGCAGCGGAAGCGTGCTGGGCCCATAACCCAGAGGTCGATGGATCGAAACCATCCTCTGCTAACAGCATTTTAGTGGCTCTAATCTTAAAATGTTTCATTGATGTTTGGATGAAATCAGACTCAAGCTACGGGAAAGCAGAAAAATATGTTTTTAACTTATATACGCAAGTTTCAGCCATAGGTTTGGAACAGAAATATCCGTCATTGTCCCACAGTAGGAAAATTCAGATTCTGCAGCAACGTCAAGGTACGTAGGTTCCCACAAAAAAAAAAAAAAAATTAACTGCTAATGATATCTGAAAAACAAGATTAATAATAATAGCAATAGTGCATAAGACAGTGAAAATACCAAGCAGTTAGATATACATCTTTCAATCAGATTATAGTTGAGATCAAACCTCTTTTCATGTGTGCCAGGGATCATTTTACATTTGGAACATCAAACCATCGATCAATCAGAAATCGATCAGAATATTCTGAAAAACACAGCTTTATATGCTAGCTATTAGCTTTACCTCTACAGACTGTGCGTCCTCTGTTACAGCTGTGGGTACAGAGAGGAGCCGGACATTGTCTCTGTAGTGCTGATGCTGCCGGCGCCACTGCAGACAGTCATAGATCAGCTTGGCAACGTCGTCAAACATCCGGTTTCCCAGCTCCACCTGGACGCAAAAGACAGACATGCAACATTAAGCAGCTGCAAACGTTTGCAGGGAGAAAAGAAAAAAGTCTTAAAATGCGTAAAAGCCATAATAACAAGAAAAATGTTCAGACTCTTCTCACCAGAGACTGAGGGTCCGGTATTTCGAACGGGAGTGTGAGATCTGGGACGACGTAGTTCAGCTGAATCACGTCATGGAGCTTAGAGTCTGGTGGGCCGCTGTCTAAAACCGACCTCAGGTGAGTCCAGAACAGGTTGAGCTTTCTGGTACTTTCTGGAACCTCTGAACACCAGAGAAAACAGAAACATCAGAACACGTTATAATGGATTCATATTTCTGGTCTGTAGGAGACTTTCAACCTGCAGGCACAACTGGAGAACTCTGCTCCTCTTCCTCCTGATTGTTCAGCTCTACTGGTTCTGGAGAGAGTTCTTTGTGCTTGGAGCATAACTTGATGACATTCGCAACATGAACACCGATGGTATTAAGCAGTCCTATCAGGTTTGGCTGGTGGAAGCCGACTATCAGAATATAGTGTTGGGGGCCATCCTTTGGCTCATCATCTGAGGACAAAACGGGAAGATGAGTTAGGATCCTAACTCACTTTGGCTCTAAAACTTGTTAGAGTAGAGCATTAATGACACCATCTCCCTGACGAGAGCCAGGTAAATGTGAAAGAAAGGGAAAAAACAAGAAATGAAGAAAGGAGGGACCTGAGGAAGGCAGGAAATGAGGTAGGAAGCAAACTACGAAGGACAGACAAAAGGAGGATAATAATATTAAGACAATGGCATAGGTAATAAAGCCAGGAATTGCAAATATAATGTCATAGCCTATTTCTCTCTGCTGAAGTCAAATTTCAGACTTTAAGTGTGGCTAGACACACTGTGATCACTAGAATAATATGCTACAGAAAAAAATTAAATAAGAAATAAACACACATCAAGAGAAATGGCTAGAGTTCCTGACAGGACTTTTCTTTACCTATATATATGGGCGTCTCAGCCTCGCCCCTGCGTTTCAGCTTGGTTTTCTTGTCCTTGGAGGGGTCTGCACTAGCGGCCTGGCCCTTTCCTGGGGTCGGACCCTTTCCTTTTTTCTCTTTTTTGTCTTTTTTGCCCTTGCCATCAGACTGAGGTTGAGTCTTTTCTTTTTGTGCTGCACTTTTCAGCTGAAATTGACAAAAAATACATTCAAACTAGCCATTGGTAGACAATGTGAGCTCTAAAGTCATTCTGTGCAGTTAAATCCCACTCTTTGTGAACAAACAAAAGAATTACCACACACTGAATGAGATTTATAGAAAAACATTTACCTGCTCAACTTCCCGTCTCTTCTGATCACAGGTTTTAATCTCCAGCAGCTGGAATTTCAGTAATTTTGCCACCAGATCGGTGGGAATTTCTTCTCCGGCATCCAGTAACGTCTTAGAAGGCTCAGTACACTAATTAATGTACACAAGCATGCAAATACACAAATAATTTTAGAAACGAAAACTAAGATGCAATGGATCTAAGAAAATATGAAGGCTGCACAATATTTGGAAATCATGCAATAATAATGCAATGCCCCCCGCAACACTTAATGACTTTAGACATCTTGGTCTGCAACATGAAAGAATTAAAAGCCCGTCCACCAGCCCAAATATCTGCCAAATATTACAACCAAGCAGTTCTTTACGATCATAATGTTTCACATCAGATGATGGTGATTCAATATATTGTGCAACTATTACACTAAAGCCTCCAGCATCCCAAACCTACCTCATAAAACAAGGGGAGATCTGGCCTTTTTGCTTTGGGATTCCCCAGCTTATTGATCTGTGAGAAGAATGATCAATCAGAAGCAGCAACAATGCAGTAGATGCCATCTACATGTTTGGAAGTGACCATAAATTTAAAAAAATTACTCACACACTTAAATTTGTAGGATTTTTGCTTTGGTCAGATGAGAGTAAAATTTAATTTTTCTGCATCAAATACTATAACAGGGTTTCCCCCAGTGTATTATAAGCCTGGCGGGCCACCAGGCTTTACTTGTGCCCCCACCAGGCTATGCATTGCTTATATACTTAAGTCTTTTTAAAATGTTGGCATTTTTAAAGATCGTATCATTGGTGTTCAGGTGTTAATCTTCCAGTTTTTCAGTGACACATAATTATCAAGTAATATTTTCAAATTTCCTGTCAACTTTAAACAATTTTTAAATCAAAAATATGAAGTGTATTTCTGGTCCATGCTGAAATTTCCGGTTAGCCAAATATGCCATTTTTATGAGAAATGAGCAACAGGTACCTTTTCCACTGTGCTGTCCCACGATATGAGGGAAAACAGTTTGCGCTGTGGACGTTCAAAGCTCAAAACCAGAGACTTGATGAGTTCTTCCTCTTCTTCTGGACCATCTCCAACCACGAGAGACACACAAGCAAGCCAAGTGTCCTGTAGAGGTCATGACACCGTTTAATTGAAGAACCGCCATTGCTGCTCATTAGGCTATCATGTGATTTAAGGCTGAAGCAAGAACGTTTCCGTCATAACACATAAAATGTGTTCATAATGGCGCACTAAGTAGCAAAGAAACTCAAAACGTCTTTAAACTAAAAAAAAATCAACAACATAAAAACTACAATTTTGACTGGTTACAGTAAGTTTAGCTGTACCAAATTTCCTGACGAACGCAACTTCTTTTTTTATCGGGGTGGGAAGCGGCTTATAGATGTGCATTACCGCCATCTACTAGAATGGAGTGTAATATTTATAACAAATGACTGAATGAACGAATGAATGAATGAATGAATGAATGAATGAATGAATGAATGAATGAATAAATAAATAAATAAATAAATAAAAAATAAATAAATAAATAAATAAAAGAAACTTCCGGTTGTCGGTCACCTTTCAAAGTAAAAGCTTATAAAAGTAAGCCTCAATAAATTCGACAGTTGATGCTGTATGCCATCTCAAAGATGGTGGCACGGAACTATCTCAACATGGTGATGGTGACATACAAGTATCCAGAACTCAAAGAGGAGTAGGCGAAATGACAAACCTCAAACTGCGCTTTGCCGAGATCAGCCTCCCAGTTCTTGTTAAAAGGTTGAACAGGGGAACTTTTCTTACCAGAGCCTTTTTTACCTGCCGGCGGCATTTTTGAAAGCGTATGGAGTATAAAATTAACACAAAAAAACCCCCCGCTAAAAATCAGGTTAAAGAAGTTAAAACTATGAAGTTTTCATGTAGAATGTTTGCGTTGTCCTTAGCAACCAGGTCACTGTGGAGCACAGTTCTTAAAGGAGCCGCACCTCATTTAATAGTACCGTGAAAGTTTTACTTTCAAGCTAAATTATAGGGGAAAAAAAGGCAACTACATCATTTGCAGTTTGCTCTGTTAGACACAATTCTGAGTTAAATATTCCTGCTTATTTGCACTGGCCATTCTACCTCTGTATGTCTGACACACAGAAAGTTAAGATTGTTTTCTATGCTTTGGTTTTGAAATGTAGTATCCCCTACCTACTAATTGTACTTAAGTAACAGTAGCAGTACTTCCACATATTTTTATTCATGTAAAAGTAAAAAGTAGACGTTCAAGAGATTACTCAAGTGACGTATGTCTTAAAAAGGCAACTCAAGCAAATCATAAAAGCTCAAGTCTGGAGCAACTTCTGGTATTATAGACTGAAATGATAAAACTTATATAATTAACATAGCTACAAAATACATTTTAAGCAGAATATACACTTTTCATAATAATAACAAAGCTTGTGTGTAAAGTCTTGTGTTTGGTTAAAGCATATTATAACTAGGAAAAGTTGCAACATTTCATGATAAATAATATAATAATAATAATAATAATAATAATAATAAAAAATAATAATAATAATAATAATAATAAAAAGTATGAAAAAAAAGTATGGTGGAGTAAAACTACTATATTTCTATTTTAAAATATATACAATAATTCAATCTTTAATCTGTGATTTATTTCAAATTTTAATCCTCAAATGTTTTATTCAAAGTTGTCCACAAGATGGCAGTAGCAGGCACACCTAATCCTTTAGTCATTTCAGTATCAGGTGTGTAAAACCTAAAATCTCCAGCATACACACAGCTACCCTAAATGCTCATTAAAATGTAAGTAAATGTAATTAATATTCTGACACATGAGATGCTTGATATCTGCGTGAGAACCAATGACAGTGGGTATTTTAAGAATACAAACTCAGTGCACACACACTGTGATACCTAAAAAATAAAGATATTGTTCCATCTGATGAGCCAATGCAAGGAGAGGGAAGATATTTATATCTAATGCAGCAGGGAAGTGCTGTAATGGAAATAAAGCTGAATGTGCCCTTTTTATTTAGATAAAGAGAACGTTTTGAATGGTAATTAAACTCATCATCAACTGGAATGCAATTAAAGACACTTCACTGAATTTATGATAACAGAGAGTGAAGCATTTCAGGCCACTTTGCTGCACCCACAAACTATTGACAATCATTAAAAGGATTCACAATGCTTTTGAAATGACGTTGCAGCACTTCTTTCTTTTTATTTTGTAGATTTTCTGAGTGAAGCACTGGACAAAATTAATGGCAAAGATTCAATTCCACCTTCAAGAAAATACGACCTAAAAAGGCGTAAGTGCACTGAGCTCAATATTCTTTCTCTGGTTATTGTGTCCTATCACAGTGACTCTCTGCGCTCTTTCCCATTAAATTTCATTCAATGTCCGCCGAACAGTTTCACCAGCGTACTTTGCTGTCTGGGTGTTTCTTTTCACAACCCACTCCCAACAGAGGCCCATAAAAGCACAAAAGCAAGACAACGCCCACCTGTTAGATGCCAGAGAAATTCATCTTTCACGCCAGCAGTTCATTAGTTACGGAGGCCGTGCCCTGTGAAGGTCAAACAGCAGCGAGACAGAGTGACACTCTGTTCTGGCTGCGTGGTACATGGCAACGTCTCAAAATATCCATAGTTCTTTTAGGGATAGGCTGCAGTGAAACCCGTGCATCATGTGCCTGTTAGGGATATTTTATTTCACTCTGCAGCATTCATAATGGTTTATTAAAGATCTGCACCCACTTGATACTCAAAATGATGAAGCATATCTGAGTTGATATAATCGGATCAGGTGCTGTGCATCACTGTGTAAAACCAGAACAGCAAGTCATGATGGGTTTTTTTTTTTTTTCAAACACACTACAAATATGTTAATGTTGTTTTGACAAGCTAAACATAGTTCATATCAATCCAGGTTCTCACAAACTATTTGGCAAAAGTGTGAAGGGTTTTACTTATCAAAACTTAACAAACATGATGTGGTAGTTCTAGAACTACAGCTCTGGAAAAAATTAAGATTCCATTAAAAATGGTCATTTTACTTTGTAGAGGTATATGTTTGAGTAAAATGAACATTGTTCTTTTATTCCATGAACTACTGACAACAAGCAAAAATTTAGGGCAACAACGTATTTGAAAGGATATACATAACATGATACTGCCATAAATATGAAGGAGTCCTCATGAATTTAAATTTGCATTAAAAGTGTATTAAAAGTATCAACTTAGCATTATTTGTGAAATAATGACTTTTTCATGCAAAGTTGCAATTAAAATTACATTAGAAGCCAATTACAAGTGTCAACTTTCCATTAAAAGTGTCATTAAAATCCCTTTTAATTAATAAAGTACTTTTGGACTCAATAAAACTGTAAATGCTAAGATTAAGCTCTGGTTTCTGAAGCTACTTTTGTCAAAAACAATTTTTCAGTGTGTAAGCATTTGGATTAATTTGCCTTTTCAGTTCCTACTTGGAATCAAATTTGCCCTCATGTGCACGTTAAAATGTTATGGTGTTATTTAGTCTGGAAAATTATTTCTAAAGGCCACCCTTTTAAATCAATTCCAAACAACACAGAAAACAAACCCTCATCTCGAATAGAGGAGTTTTTGGTCAGGAAAAGAGAAAACGATCTAATCTAAAACCAAAAGTTTGAATAATCCAAAGTTAAATTGGGAGAGATGCTGCAATCTTGGGTGCACTATCTGCAATCAGATAGGATGTTCTTGTGTGTTTAGTGCTATCTATTGATTTGCCATGAAGGTACTTGAAGATGTTGTAAGGTCATTTTTTTCAGCTGTCCTGAATACGGAACTTTCCAAATCAATAATAATCAAGTCTTCTGCAAATATTTCCTAAAACTGACAAACACTAAAGGTCACACAAAGACCAGATTAGAGGTCATATTTGGGTTATGTTAAAGTGATCTGAGTGAGTAGAGATGAATTTTTTTGTAATGTCAACATTTTTATTCTGTCTTTAAAATCTTTTCCTTGTAAAATAAACTTTTATGTTTTAAATCTCTTTGAATCCCACCTTTTATTAGTGTTAATTGTGTTTGTTTTTGAACGAGAGTAAAGCTTTATTCAGGTCAGAGTCAAAGGGAAGAGAATAGCTCAAATTTTATCAGCATATCTATCAGGTAGATGAGCCACAAATGAATGTGAAAGTTGTAGTGAGACAGTAGTGAGGTATGCAGTGGGAGACACAAAAAGTTTAAAGACAGGTGTGATTTGTTAAGGGATTAGTTCTGAGCCTCTTGAGGTTTGCAGAAGTGATAGAGCGAGAGATAGACGAGGTCAGAGAGGAGTCTCCATGGAGTGGACTGTGATGCCCAACTTACATGAGCCGCCTCTTCTGGACTGATACTGTCTCCTAAGTACAACCGAGCACTAAATCAAACCTTTTCCCTCAACAATCTGACATACTGAACTTCCAGAGACACATGGAGATAATTACAAAGTCAGTCTTCTATCGCATGAAGAACATTCCTAGGATTAAATGATAAATGTTCTGGACTACAACTGATCCAGAACGCTGATGCTCGCGTTCTGACTAAAACTAACAAACTAGTCAAATTAAATCTAAAACTAGTCAAATTAAGTCAAGCTTATTTTATTGCACATTTCTGTCATGTGCAGTGGTGGTGATGAGGTGGTGAGGCAGACGCTGGAGGCCCAGGGTAAGGTGAAATGGTGAATATTTAATGAAAAAACAGTCCAAAAAACACAGTCAACACAGTAGTCCACGGCCAGGCAGCACAGCTGAGCGGAAGCCAGAGCTCACTCCGGTAGCAACTGGTCAAACAACAAACGACGACACAGTGACACAAACAACGACAAGGACCCGACGAGGAACAAAGGACACAGGAGGGACTAAATACACTGAAGGTAATCAGGGGAACAAGACACACCTGGGAACAATCAAGGGGAAGACAGGACAATGAGGAGACTCAGGACACAGAAAACTCAAATAAACACAACAAAAACACACGGAACACAACAGTACCCCCCCTTCAAGGGGCGGCTACCAGACGCCCAAAAACAAAGTCCAAAATACAACCAGGGTGGGCGGAGGGGCGACGGAAGGAGGGCCAGAGTCCAGAAAACAGAAAACTACCCACATAAGGTGGGCGAAAACACAAAAAGGGTCCAAGAGTCCAAAAACAAACAGAAAACTACCCAAAGATTGGGCGGAGGTGTTGAGGGAGGTCCAGATATAATCCAAGGTTTAGACAGTGGCATTAATAGAGAGACAGCAGGTGGAGGTGATGATGTTCAGACATTTACTGAGTGTGGCCCAAATGAGCAGGATTCAAATTTAGTGCTTCGGAGAAACAGACCATGTTTATTTAAAGCAAAAATAAAGATGCAAAGCTGAGGAGTTTTAAAGATGGGGAGGGACAGTGTATGACAAAGGCTGTTAAAAGTGGAGCTGGAGAGGTGAAGAAAAGGAAGACAACAGGAAGCATGCCACTGCTATTTTTATGCCTTATTTTATATATAAACATGAGTTTGCAGGCAAGATTCTGAAGGTTAAAAAGCTTATAACAGCAAGTCTGAAAAGAGACTCCATCTTTAATATTAAAGTTGAAATACAAAAGAAAAAAAATGCATTGTTGACACAAAATATACACAAACTAACAGGAGGCAGATAAACACACTGGCATAAGCAACACGGAGTCCCTTGGCGACATGCAATCACTCTCCAGCCAAGTTTATCAGATTTCCCTCTTCCAAAAAGGAGGCTATAAAACGGGTCAGGAGGAAGGGAAACATGGAACCATGCCATGTGTTCTCTGAGACCTCAACACAAACAGGTCTATCCTGTGACTTTGAGCCTCCCTGTCAGCCCCCGCGGGGACAGAAAGGTGGCTCAAAGTTGGTAAACATCTGTAGGCAGAGGGCTTGTGCAATCGTCCTCCTCAGTAAGACCCAGCCTGCGAGGCTGGGGCAGCACAACACAGCGCCGACGCTCTCTGCGCAGGCTGAGGTGAATCATGCTGACACCGAGGATCTCAAGTGCCACCGCTAGATTCATAAGCTTTGGCAAATGAGCTGCCAAGCCAGCACAGCAGAGCTGAGATTATATCGGTTTCAGCTGCATGAAAACGCTTTCAGTAGTTTTCCACCAGGCCTGCGTTTACGTTGGAGTGGCTCTTCAGCAGATAAATTTGTTTATTTATTTTTCTTTTGAAAAATAAGAGCAATTCTGTATGTTTACAACGCTGCAAACATTGCGGTAACTGGAAATATGTGAAATTAGATAATGAGGGAGGCTACAGTTGAGAAAAATGCTTGATTTCAATTTCTTGGCAAAATTGACGGAGAAACTCTAAGTATCACTTTCACATTTATCAAAGTTTAAAGTGAATCAAAAACCAAAACAAAATGTTTAACATTTCATTGGTGTCAAATCTTCCAGACAAAATCTTAACATTTGAAAGTGAATCCAGCTCACATTGCTAAGCTAAGCTAGGCTAAGCTAGTCTTAGCTCAGGAATAGTTTTATTTATGAGAAAGTACAGGGTGTACCCTGCCTCCTGGCTGTTGACCACTGGAGACCCTGCAATGATAAGCATGTTATATAATAGATGGATGAATAAATAAACACATAAATTAATCATAAATCTCTCCCATGGGTGTACATTTGCTGTGATTATATCATTATTTCTCAAAACTGACCCTTTGGATCCTACACAGAATCTCGAGAAACTTTCACAGGATCTCCAGAAAATAAGCCAAGCTTGCTTTTTAAATTTTTTTTCTCCATTCTTTGTAATAATCTTTGTTGAGATCAGAAAATTTCAACCATAGAAATCAGACTCAAAGGGAGAAAGCCCAGACAGAGCACTGAAGGGAGATGAGAATCAAGCAGAAACGCAAAGGAAGCCAATGACCAAGCTACAGTTAGCTTAACTTGGCTAACCATTGTATAACCCAGAACTTATCTTCTCATTCTTTTAAACCATTAGCTGAACACAAGTTAGACAAGAAGCTAATTTGCGACTCCCAAATCTTTTAACCGACCAAAATGGAGCCGAGATAAAGCTAACTCAACTTAGCATAAAGACAGACAAGACTGAAAATGATGAGCCTAACCTAACCAAACAGCATAATGAGACAGTATTCACAAGGTTTTAATTACTTAGATATTCATACATCTTATGATAAACTTAATCTGACACTCAAATTTACTTCTAAAAATGGATAGCAGGTGCTCAGTGAAAGCTAACTGATGCTAGCATGAAAATAAGAAACTTTCAGATATTTTTTAAAAGACCATAATTACTTTCTTGGAAATCTACCACTTTACAGCTTTCAGCCGTTTCTGATGAAACATAAAAAAATGGCTCTGGGTGAAAACTGGCTCATCTTTCAAAAAGACAGAAAACTTTGCGGTTAGGCTAACGTAACCCATAGCACATTTGATGTTTGTTGTAATGTAAAAAACTTTTACAGCAATAATTGAAACCATTTTAAAAGCATAAAACGCTGTCCAATTTTAATTGTTTAAGAGTTTCCAGAGCTTTGTAGACCTCGACAGGCTCAACAATGGAGCGTTATAGTCCTGACCCACATTAACGCAGCAGGGCGAGGGGTGCTGTGTGCGCCTCAGGAGACGATCAGTGCTTCTTTGTCCTTCACAATGACACTGCGTTTTGCATATTCCCATGTGATCTTTCCATTAACTGCAAAAACAGTGTCAGTCTGTTCAGTGGCTTGTGCAAGAATGACATCACAACTTAATTGGTTACAGTTTCATACAAGGTGGTAGACCATTAGATGAGGTCAGCTCTTCCAGAGCCTTTAACACTTTAACTCTTAATGTTTTCACAGTCCTTTCAAAGTAATTACAGTTTTATAACTGAGAAATGCCACAAGTTCTTGCAAATAGTTTGAGAAACAGCAGATTCCTCAGTTTCAGTCTTAAATTAACCAGTAAATCATTTTCCTTTAACTTGAGCACACCATTTCATCCAAGTGCATCATCTTGGACTAAAAAGCAGGATCAATTATCTTGGTAGTAGAGTTTTTGCAATTTCTCAGAACTGAATTTAGCGAGTTTAAAGTTCAGCTTTAGACCGAAGCAATTACTGCGAAGTGATAAGTTTCACATTTTAAGCTGAAATATAGAATATAACTTTTCAAATAACTTATTGCAATGTATTAAATTAACTTCAACACCTTCCAGTACTTGGTAAGCCAGTTACCTGCAGGTTTTAACAAACCATGCATGGAAAATTTGGACCAATTTAAAGTAAAAGTTGGTGCAAAGCACTTTAAACAACCTCAATCATATTTGATTAGCAGTGATGCTGAAAGACTGTATTCAAGTAACAAATAAAAATAAAAATGCTTAAAGAGCAAACACTAAATAATGCTTAGGCAATAAAAATTATAAAATATTTTATTGGCTTATGGACAAGTACTTGCCTTGCACAATAAATAAGGATTAAACAGAAAAAGAATGTCATAAACCAAAGTACACAATTAAGCCTCCAACACTGAGTGAACCAAACTTTTAATTGTATATAAAGGCTCTTGCTTTGTAAAGGAGCATCTGTCAGTATAAAAATAAAAATGCATCAAGACATTCACACAGAACAGCCCATTGCTGTGATCCGAGTGCAGAACGGACAGTTCAGGCCTCCACGTTCCCAAATGTGACAAGCCCCCACCATAACAGCATCTTCACAGCTCTTAATGTTTGCAGCCCCAAACACTTCATCACAGCTAGATGCATACGGCTGCCTAAAGACCACACAATGGTCCGCAAGGCAAGCCTGCACACCTTTAATGGGAATTCTTCCATTCAAAAGTCTCACAGCACACATTTTCAATCAATTTTCCCCAAAGATTCAGGAAATTACTCAATTGCTCTCACCCACAACTTTGCTGACTCTGGGGGGGGAAAATGTCCCTCTCTGCTTGTCCTTGAAACAGTTTTTTCCTACAATGAAATTTATTGCCTCTTTCACACACAAACGGACAAACACACAAAAACAAAAGGACGAACTCTGCTTATGGGTAAAATTTGGACTCAACTATGTTACACAAATCCTAAAGAAGGCTTTTTATGTCAAAACCACAATATTTTGTTTGGAATTGGACAGGACGCTAATTATTCCAAAAGATGTAATTAGCATTCTGAGGAAAAGCACCAGAGAGCAAAGCTTCAAGCATGTACTGCAGGATTCAAGAGGCATCAAATCTAAACAACCCTGACATACTGAGTGACAGCAGAGCATGCGTCAGCTTACGAGTTTTTTGTTTGTTTGTTTTTTTAGCATTGTTTTGAGTGAGAGCACTGCGATATCTGAGCATGAAAACCATCGCCTTGCTCTCAAACTGCAAAACGATGCTTTTATTTCTTGGAAGAAAACCTCACATTGTGTTACTGCAGCTTAACATTCAAAGCATCTGGAAACACAGATGCATCTACAAAGTGGCTAGTGCCTTTAACAGAAGAGTACCCACACTATGTCTCCTGCAAACATGTCAATGTGAACACTTTTACATTCATTTTGAAAAGGTAAATGGTAAAATTGTGCTTGAGTGAGGAACTGCTCTAAGGGAAACAGAGGGAATTTTTAAGGACTATGAAGCTGAAGTCAGAAATATCTGCTTTGTTTAGCATTTAAAATCCTAACTTTACAGTGACAAACTTGTACAAAAGAGCTGAAAACGTGACACCGCTTTGGTCTCACTTGTAGTTTTTAAGTGCATTTCACCGCAGGGAGACACCGTCTCACTTCCGACACAGTTCAACACTTCTCTATCACAGTGCCAGCCGAGGAGGAGTACAGTTTCTTCTTGACCAGACGGAAACCTGGACTTAGTTTGATGACGTGCCTGAAGGTCGGGCCGAAGCATGAGCCCATTAAGAGGAAGTCCCGCAGGCTGGGCCATGCCGAACCGTCCTGCTTGAACACAAGAGTCAGCTCAAATGTGGGAACGACTGAGGCATCGCATGCAATGCACTCCAGCTGCTTCCAGCCCTTCTCCAGCTCCAGGTGGACGTACAGGACGCAGCCGCGCAGGCCGCAGGGCTCGCAGGACGCCAGCTGCAGAACCTCGCGGGCTATCCTCCGGGTCAGCTTCTCTGGTACCAAAACAGAGGAGCAGTGCAACGTCGTTTTTTTGGCCCGGGATAGGCAGTTTTCAAACATCTTAGCCAGCTGGTGGCAGCTTTTGTCCTCGGTTACTTCTGCGGCCGCATGGGATTCGGCCAGGCAGTGATCCCAGAAATCCAACTCTGTGAAACCAAACAGATTAAAGCGCATCACATACAGGACAATATGCATGTACATGCAACAGTAAGATAATTAGTCTGCATGCTGCAGTGCACAGGAATGTCATGACCAGGACTAAAAGATGCAATAATCAAAAATACTTAAATTCATGAGCTCCAGGACAGGCAGATGGGGTTAAGCATCAGCTTTTTTTTTTCTTTTTTTTTTTTACACAGAGGCTAAAGGGATGACTTCATCCAATGTAGCCATCCCTCCCCCATCCACTGCTGCAGCCATGCACCACACAGACAAACAAGCAGCTGGAAATAATCAACACGTTCGCCAGCAACAAAAACGGCGCAGAAAACGCCAGCAGGTTTACCTTTCTCGATGCACACCTGGTCGTACCGCCGTTCAACCAGCTCCGAAACACCCTCCGTGTTTTTAGTCTTTAATTTACTGGTGGCAACCATGGTGACTGTTACTTATCCACAATACAGGTGCCTGGAAAACAGGGGAAGCGTCAAGAAGTTAAACCGGCACCTTTTCTTTTCTTTTCTTTCTTTCTTTCTTTTTTAAAGTCATAAAACGCAGCTAACTGACGCTACTTTCGGCAGTCCCCGACTAAAAATTAGCTTTTAATCAAGCTTCATAAAACGAAAAACAAAAATTCACCAGCAAATTAATCACCTTGAAACCACAGAAATGACTGTCTGTTAGAAATAAAGCCACACTCCACGCCACTTCCTGTCACAGAAGACGTACCTTTTACATTCAAACTCGATGCGCACAGAAGTTCCAGTAATATTTATACCTTCATCACTCAGCTGGTCAGAGGGTTTGACCAATCAGAACGCGTCTTTCAAAAGCCTAACGTATGACGTTTCTGATTGGCTAAAACATTAGTTCAGTTGGAAATTCTATAGGTGGAGAAAATATATGTGTTGCTATGTGGAAGAACTGACCGATCGACCTATCTATCTATCTATCTATCTATCTATCTATCTATCTATCTATCTATCTATCTATCTATCTATCTATCTATCTATCTATCTATCTATCTATCTATCTATCATAGATAGATAGATAGATAGATAGATAGATAGATAGATAGATAGATAGATAGATAGATAGATAGATAGATAGATAGATAAAGTTTTTAATCGGTTTTATTTGATATTCTAATCTTAAATGATAAGTTTTCATTAGCAGTAACATAATTAACAGAAATAAAGGTTTGAAACATCACTGGTTGTAATTCGTTTAAATAACATTTTTAGTAAATTATAAATGCTTTTTTTCAATAATATACAAATTTATTGAATGGGGCTATATATATATCTAAATGTGTGTGTGTGTGTGTGTGTGTGTGTGTGTCTATGTATAGAGGGTTAGACATATATAGACGCCTGGCAAAGGGCACAGAGAGGTGAATGGACTGCAGCAGTTCACTGAGGTATGAAGTAGTGAGGCTATGAATGGCCTTGAATATAAGAAGAGGGATTATGTGACATTTGACTGGGAGCCAGTGGTGTGCCAGGTGAATTGGTTCTGGGGATGTTATGGCAAGCTGCGTTCTGGACTAACTGAAGTTTGTAGATGACTTTCTGAGGTGCAGACAGAGGTGATTAGCTAAGTATACGGTGCTTCAGCCGTGTCCAGACTGTTTGTCACATGGGACTAAATTATCTAGTTGAATATATTCAATTTCAAATGAAAAATTTGTACTTGCTCAGCAATAATATGAGGACAATGTTTTAATAAAGTGAAAAAAGTCATTTTTAGACAGCATTTCTCTTTGCTCTTTCGCCTTCCTGCTCCTCCAGGAAGGAGGCTCAAACAAACCATCATTAAGATTGAGGTCTTTAGCTTCTTTGGGAGTAGATGGCCATATTTATTTTCAAGCACCCAATGCACAATGTTCTGTCCCAGACAGGAGCAAAGAAAAAAAAAAGAACAAACAAATGAACCACTCAACTAAATAGTGGACTAACTCAAACCCAGCCAGCAAGCTAACCAACCAACCAACCAACCAACCAGTTTTGGCTTCATAAAACAGCCAAGCCAAATGGTCAACCAACAAATCAAAGCAAAAAAGAAACCAATCAAATCAACCATTAATGAATTAATGATTGGTTTGAATTAAAATCAAGACAAAAACAAAAACAAAAAACATTTGAAATACAGAACAACCCAACCACTAAACAGACCAACCAATTTTTGTTGGTCTGCAACAAAAAAGTAACCATGAGTTAAATAACTAGCCAAATCATCACAACAACCAAAACCCCAAGTAACCACACCAAGACAAACATAATGGCAAAGAATTGGACATGACCAAACACATGACTTTTAGATTCTGTTAATCTAAATAAAGCCCTAATAGAACCACTTCTATCCTCCACCTGTTTACTTTCGACAATTACCAGCCCAGTATTCTGTCCTGGTAAGGTACAAAACACCAAAATAACAGAGAAAAAGCTTCAAAGACCCTCAGAAAGCCTGGAGTCTATTATTACAAACCACTTCAAAACACAACACGACACTCAGGCTCATTAGAACCAAAATATAAAGCAATTTGTTTCTGTATGTGAATGAAAAGCTGCAAAGAAACCTTAAAACGCTGTTTTTCCACTGTTGTTGCATGTGTGAATGTGTGTCTGCAGTGTGTGTAGACCTGAAAGGAGCAGCACAGGCCCAGCAGTACGTCTCATCAGCAGCTCACCTCTCATCACCCTCCGTCGTTACCAAGATTTTCTTGCTGTAACTGGATCTGGCTCACTTGCCCCCAGCTGCTCTGCTGAATGAAGGGTAATGGAATCCAGTGGGCGCCTCAGACAGATAGTTTTCTCCCAGTCACATGAAGACAAATATTCCCCTAGGGGTGGAAAAAAGTCTCACTCTTTAGGTAATGCTACCCCCCATGAATGCAGACATATAGAGTGTGAGGTAACTTAAGGAAGGAGTAAATACCGGCAACAGTTTGAATGTTTGAAAAGGGTAAAAAGTACAGTTCCATTATATTAATCTGATCTGCTGATGGAGATATTTTTAATAAACGGTTGGAGTGAGACGGGGCGTGCTTCTGAACCAGAGCTCAGCTTGAGAATGCGTGGCGTCATGAGAAAGCTCAGATCTGACCTACTTTTATCTCACTTGTGTTCACTTTCTGCTGAGACAGCCGTTTGTCCTGTCAAATAAAAACTTTACGAGTCTGAAAACCGTTTTCTCATCGTCAGCTCGCTCAGCGACGTGACGTGTGAGAAATCTTCATTGACACGCAATAAAGAGGAAGGTTTAAAAAAGGGACTGATTGTGGACGTCTGGCCTGAAACCTGATCTGGAGTCAGATTTAGCTGCAATGTGGGTTAACTGTGCAGCCAATATGACAGACAATGCTGACAAACAGCAGGTTTCTGGATTTATAGAAACACTGGCACATTGACGAGGTCATGTTTTATGTTTCTAGAGTTTGGTACATGAGTAATATAACGGACGACGTTTCTTAAAATTAAAGATATAATGGATACAAATAAAAATTTTAAAAATAAGCCCAGAGAAACAAATTTGGCAACCACTTTTGCTATTAAAGTGTATATATCTTGAATATATTTATCTAAGCCAATTAGTTCTTGGTTGTCGTTTCTTGCCAAGTTAAAACCCATCCACAGTTTCAGCATTGTGCTTTCCAGCATTCATCTATTGTCGAAAACAGCTTGACCTTGACTGAATCAAAGGATGTTTCAACAATATTGGTTGAAGGGAGTGCACACTTATGCAACCACATTGCATAAGAGCCAATTTGATCACTCAGCTGCGAAAGTTTGGAAATAATTTACAACAGTGAGTTTTTATCCATCATACATCATTTCAGCAGGTTTAACAACGGTGTGGACACTTTTTTCATCCACTGTATTCTTGTGTTTTTTTTCTTAATGTCTTGGCTTTCTGTCATTTTTCTCCTCTGCCACATTTTATTCTTGCTATGTGCAGCAAAGCTGAAAATTTGCTCCACCTTGTTTCCATAAAAGACGTTGAAAGGAGCCGGGTTTCGGATTACCAACCGGCCGCGGTCCAGATGAAGCTCTTGCGGTCCGTGTGAAAACACCTGGCATGGCGGCTGGCACGTCGCTGCTGTGCGAAACGTGCCGCTTGCAGAGGCCTTTTGCTGAGTTGCACTTAACTGCAATGAGAGACAGCTGTTTTTCGTTGCAGACGATGCTTCGGGTGATACGTGATCCTCACACATCAACGCGGCTGCTCATGTGAGCGGTGGAAGCCCTCGTGCAGAAAAACAAAAAACAACTACAGAAAACTGGAAGACCATATGGATCAATCAGAGGGAAAAAAACTTTTATATACATTTAAAAAATGGCATCATGCTGTTCACTTCACTCACAGCTCATCTTAAATGTCATGTTTTCATTATCTGGAAGAGGAATTTATAGAAATAAGAGTCTGAATACATCAGTTTAGATCAGGAGAAACTGGGAAAATACCAACATCTCCAGGTTCTCATGGAAACCTTTGGGTCTGGAGTCTCTCGTCTTCCTCCAGTCTATGCAGCTCAGGTCAGACCGGTTTGCTGGACAATCAAACATAGTGACATCATGGTCATTGAACTAGCTTATGGTGCATTGGCAGCATCAGTATCTCCATCCTGCAACCACTGATCAACCAGTCTGGTCCTTTTTCTTTGGCTTGCAGTCTGGGTGCAGGACTCATCTATGTGTGGTGGATCTTCACCTTCCAGAAGGACGCTAAACATTTGATTGGATTAGTTTCTGCACTCTTAATGTTGAGCGCAAGTACAACAACCTGCAATTACAGAAAGTAACTGAGCCCAGACTGCAGGTGGCGAGGCCTCAGTTGCGTTTCAGGCCTCGGTTTTGATGGAAGAGCGCCCAGTGTTCCTCTGGTCTCACCTTACAGAGCCTGCAGATGGCGTCAGGTCATATGTGTGACCTGGCAGAGCTTCTTGAGCTCCTCTGTGCGAAGATCAAACAGGGACATCAGGTGACACAACCTTATAAAACGCCACAGCAAAAGCAGTAACCCGCTCACTCTCAGCGCCCTCTGGTGGCCAAAAAATAAAGCAAACGTTTGCCCTGAAGATTCATTTTGCTCTCGAAAAGTCTTTCAACATAAAATCAGCACAAAGCAAAGAAAAGGTATTTATGATCGCCATGACACAGTTTTACACAAACGAACCACTATCCAAACTTTTATTGATGAAACTGTGGCTGATAGTTCATGACATAAAGCACAAAGCAGTTCCAGTAGTTTTAAAGTAAATACAATAATTGTGTTACTTCATGCTGTTTCTTGAAGAAAAATTCAGCAACATTTCTTTATCAAACTGAGGAAAGTACAATTACACCAAAATAAAACAGAAAAAAACAACAACCCTAGAATAATAACAAAAAATCCCAGAAGAGATAAATCAAAAACATAAAAGGCTGAACAAAAAAGTGATTTATTTCATTAAACAGGTGAGGATTCTGAGGTAAGTGCTCTGCAGAGAAAATGTGTTTGTGGACTGAACTTCACAGCAGGCAGAAGTTAGCTTTACAGCAGTAGTAGTCATCTTAAATGTAAAGATTATAAACCATCATTTCCTAATTTAGGCTTTGCTTTTTGTGGCGATCATGGCGGATGTTCTTATCAGAAACCAGGAAACAACACAAAGCAAGCGTGGGGTATTTAGTGTTTGTCTTCAGATGCAAAACATTGGAATGAAATACAAGCTTTCCTTCTGTTATAATTTTGTTTAAAACAAATAAAAATGTGTCTACCCAGATATCCAGATTCAGTCGCTTAAAAATGAACAAATCCGGGTAAAAACAATATATATGATGAAAGTACAGGCTTAAAATCCAATGTGTTTGGGTGAAGGGGTATAAAACAATCCGTGACAGGATATCAACTGTAAGCATATATTACATTTCACAGGAAAACAAAACCACTTTTCAACTTACACTCATCCATTGCAGACAATGAAGGCTGCGTTCACACTGCCGCCCGAGGTGACCCAGTTCTGATTCATTATTTATTTATTTGTTTATTTTTCTGCGACCTGTATATGATCTCTTTATGGCGGTCTGTACAACAGATCGGATTTTAATTTTTTTTATTTATTGCGGTTGGCAGACCTCCGAGCACGCTCTCCATGTGTGCCGTTATTTCTCCCTCCACTGCGCATGAAGGAAAACTTTGGTTTGCAGTTCACACTGGACAAAACATGCAGGTCGCTTATATTTGGAAGTGAACGACTACGCCAAGAAAAAAAACAAAACAAATATCAGATTCGACGAAAGCCGGGTTCGGGTCACTTGGAGCGGCAATGCGAACGCAGGCAGAATTAATTTTATTGCTGGTTTCTCGTGGGGGAAATCCACCAAAACGTGCACAGAACCTCACAGTCCTTGTTGTAAAAGCACAACTTGTTCTTTCTGTGTGTGAAATTACACGTTTCAGAGATTTCCCTGCTTTGCAAAAGTATTTGCGCAAATTTAAAAGACAAAACTCAGTCGTTGGCTTCAGATCAGCAGTACGTTGGAGGTGCAGATTTAGACTTTCCTCTCCTTATCTGGCAGCTGCTGTAACACAGATAACAGGAGTAATGATGGAAAACGAGCTTAAATTGGAATTACATGAGGTTTTCTGCAAAATCTCAAGACATCCTTTAGTTTGAAACAACGTAAACAATTTCTTCCTTTGCAAAATTCCTATGGTATGAATCCATTTCCTCCTGCAGCCTTGAGCCAAAGCGAGTGGCAGGGAAGGGAAGTAGGATACCTACCCAGATTTATTTTAATTATTTTAGGTGGAGGACAGGCATCGACACATTCCTCCGCTGTTCGGGCTGCGCTGACATTTACAGGCCTACACAATAGCTCTGGTCCAAAAGAATCAGTGTTTATGCAAGGAAGTCGCTATCTTTCAATCCCAGCTACTTGTTTTTGGGTGGGGGCGAAAAATCACAGGAAACACCTTCTGTTGCCCGGCAGAGCCGCCGAAGCCCGCAGAGCACAACGAGATATTAAAAGCCAGTGACTTCCCTGGAATAACTGGGAGATTGTGTCTGGGAGAAAGCGCTGGCCACAGGAAGCAGTGGGACGGCGGCTCACCATTTTCTTCGCCGCCTGATGACTTCACTCCCAGGAGCATGACTCCATCTTTGCTGCTCTCCGGCCTGCTCTGGAACGATGCACTTTGGGGGGCAAAAGGATGTAAGATTATCTGGGATACAGACGTTTAAACACATAAATATCGCCTCACAGGACCAAACTTACTTCTCAGTTCCAGTGTCGATCGTCTCTGAGGAGCAGAAAACGAAACAGTGACACGTTGGGTGAAGCAACGACTGATTAAACCTTGAACTTATCAAGTAGTTGAGAGGAAAGCTGGTTTGTACCTGTGTGATCGTGGACCTTCTTGCTTTTGAATTTCAAGAAAAGAGCGGCGACACCTACAACCAGGGCAGCGGGCAGAAGAAGCCACCACAGCCGTTTGTCTGAACCTGTCAGAGGAAAACATCCAGTCTGACATGTCAGCTCAGATATCAAACAGCAACCAGACCTGCTTGCTGTGTCTCTTGAATCATTTAAACAGGACCTGTGTGACGGCATGAAGTAGGCAGCAGAGTCTCAAAAGGCAACACGTGATGGCGCAATTCAAAAATACTCAAGAAGAGATGAAAACCAAAGTCCCTGACTTCCATCAGTGTGGAGAGGATTGCGCTAAACACACTCTCACATTTAGCCCAAATCATCTGGATGGTTCCAAAGACTTCTGGGAAAAAAAACCCTGAGGTGTTTGGAGGGTAAAATTAACTCTAAAAAAATGATTTATTTCATCTGAAATTGAGCAATAAGAGCAACAAACTACTTTTTCACAGCACCAGTCATCTTTCCAGATGTTTTATTGGGGAACTGCAAATGCTTCAAGACAACATCTCACAGTGTTCAGAAATTAAACCAATCAAAATGCCCGGCAGCCAGCCAATCACTGAAGACCTCTTTTGAGTCATTGAAAAAAAAAAAAAAAAAACGGTTTGTCAACAGAGAAAAGTTTGGTGTTTTTAAGAGTTTTCTCTAAAACATTTGTAAAGTTGGAGGAGAAGCAGGTTGATCAAAATGTTAAAATATTTAAATGATGTATCAGCATTGTCGTTTTAATGGACTTACCGGCAGCTTTCTGCTCAGATGCTTCCTTTTCCTGCCTTTCACTGGTTTTCTGCTCTGGTTTCTGGGTCGTTGCATTTGGTGTCGTGGCTGAATTAATGAATGAAACAGATGTTACCTTAAAATGAGGGAGTCCACAGAAATAAATTAAATAAAATACAAAGAGATCATGCAGAGGAGACAGTTGAATCTGTGAACAGCGGGCAGAAATGATTTTTTTTTTTTTAAAGAACACAATAAATAATAAATGTTTTTGGAGCCACACTTAAAAAACTGCATCCAGCTTTGCTTGATCCAATCGAGTCTCACCTGCAGTCGCCTTTGTGGTGCTGGTTATAGACGCGCTTTTGGACGCAGGACTTGAAGTCATCAAAGCTAAATGCAAACGGAAAAACAAGGCAGACGACATAAACCTTTCAAACACTGAATCGCGCATTGAAATGTTCTTTTACATCAGCGGTCGGCCACAAGATGCAGAGAAATAAAAGCAAGGAAATTAAAACCAGTAAAATATCAAGAAATGTCTCACTTTGGCTGATGGTTTGACTGATATTTGTTGGGTTCTGGCTGGGAGGCTGAGTAGTCGTCACATTGGTTGAAGATGTGGGATCAATAGATACTAGAAAGAAAGAAAGAAAGAGCGAGAGAAAGAAAGGAGAAGAAAAGAAGGATATAATGAAAGGAAACTTGTTTGTCTCCATCTTGGTCGCCTTTTAGCCTTCATGCTAAGACGACTGGACCTAAAATGTGAACGTCTTACTTCAAAACAAATGATAAAATGTACACAGCCTCTGTTTACAAGTTAATACAAATATTTATGAGCAAGAATACGGAGGAAGAGACAGAAAGACTCAAACACAAGCTCACGTTTAGGGGTTGAGCCACTGGGAACAGGTGCAGCTGTCGACACAGCTGGTGCTTTGGCAGAGGTTAAAGGTGGGGATGTTGCTGGACTTTTTACTGTTGGTCCTTTGATTAAAAACAAGAAAATATCAAGAACTGAACAGAACATAAAGCGCAGCATATCAAAAATAATTGTCTTTAGATTTAACAAGATTAGCTTCTACAATTTCTTAGTGCTTGTTGACAAATCCACCAAATGAAGTAAAGACACTTTAATTATCTGAGCTGCTTCACTCACCTGGAGCCGTTGACGTTGGGTGTTTTGTCAGAGCTGTAAAGCAGCAGAAGCAGGTCGGTTATCTTGCAGAGAGGAGCTGCGATCGCTTTCATATTTGCTGCGTCTACTGGGAGTTTAAGGTTTCGTTTTGCCCAATCTAAACCAGACTGGTGCTTTGTTGTCGGATCCAAGGATTTGAAGGGAAGATTACATCTCTGGGACAGTTTTGAAAAATTGGACAATTTGGAAGAATCCAGGATACGAGGCAGAAAGTGGATGAATGCACTGATATGCAGTCACATCAAAAAAAACAAAGTTATTTAAAAATATAAACGATAGGGTTTTATGGATTTTGAATATCTCTGGTATTACTGAGATGTATTTAGTTTTTGTAAACTTGAGGTTAGCTTTAAGTACTTAAACAGAGGACAGAAATAATAAAAAGCTGCTGAAACTGAGCTTCCCCCTGGTGTCAGAATTGCAGCACAGCTAGCTGCGACATGAGCTTAGAAAAGCAGCAGTTTAAAGGTCGTGGGATTTCTTTTAAAGAATCGGTTTACGGATTCTTTGATGCAGGTAGATCGTTAGTATACATCGGATCCATACTTTGGGGTATTTAGGGGCCACAGCTGCTTGCTAAGAGCTAAAATTGGCCATTTGAAGAACTTAAAACTGCATTTCCCAACAGTTCAAACACCAAATGTACCTTAATATGCATAAATACACACAGTAGAATCATCTCAGCTGCTTTCATGGGCGGCATTTCTTGCAGTTTTCAGTGCTGAACTGTGAAGCTGATACTGATATGTAACTATGTTCATAGGACTGAAAAGCTGTGAGAAGTTAAGAATGGAAGAATTAAAGGCGACTCATCACAGTTAGAGTTAATTAAAGAATATAATACGAATTCATTAGACTGGAGAAGTTTCCTCACCAGCAGACGTCTTCACTGGAGGTTCTGTGGTTGAATCAGATGCAACTGGAAAGTAGAGACAGATGGCTAAAGCTAAAGCTAACACATTAAAGAGCTGGTTTTGCTGGTGCAATATGTTCCAACTCAAGGTTTTTAACATATTGCACGAGCCAGAACATCTTGTCAGTCTAAACCAGAGTGAGAAGGTCCCACTTTCTATGCGTCCAACATTTCCTCTGACATGTTCTCTATTTTAAGGTTTTTTTTTTTTGTTGCAGGATTCCTGTTTGGCAGAGCTTTAAAAGTCAAAGACAAAAGACCTGCATGTTCTGTCAGGAAAAGTCAAGATAGTTGTGGCTTTTTGGTGTTTAGTGGGTGGACATCCTCTTCACTAAGTGAGAAGCTGCATCCTGTTGCAGACAGACAATTGCTGCCCCACTGGCCTGCGCCGGGCTTCCTGTCTTAACCTCTGTCTGCGACGACTTCATTCATTTTCACCAGCAGATGAGAGACTGGCTGAAACAATCAACTGCTTGGAAGGTTATATCTTAAAGACATTTAACCAAAAGGATTTATGCCCTCTGGCTTTTCTTCCACTTCAATGAAGCGTATTTGTGTTTTCTGTTGCCGACTGATGCAAAGCAACATGTAATCTGAAAAGTGTGGCCTTCATTTGTTGAGTCGACGCTACTGAAACGGTCCGAGTTCACGCAGACTGACTGGAGATTGTCAGTAAACGTCAACGACTCTCAGAGCTTTTCACAGAGATGAATATTCTTTGTTAAAGACAAACTTAAACGTTTGTTGCGCTAATGCTAAAGCGCTACACCTAAAAGGCCATTAGTCGAAGCTAATGCTAAGGCGCTAGCTTCAATTCAGATTATAGCTGCCATTGAAAGACCACAAACCCTGAACATCTCAGCATAATTCAGATTCCTCTGAGATGCCCTTTGTTTATTTTCATTTATTTTATTTTGTTGTTTTAAATAAAATTATTGTGAAAAAAATGAGGAAAAAAAACACAGAGCTGCGTTGTAAACTTCAAAAGAAGAGCATAAATATAAACATGTGACTGTTTGAAAGATTCATAGCAGCAGAAAACCAAACCTTCAACAGAAATGTTGAACTTTATTCAACTTGATGTTTTTACAAAACACTCCAGCAAATTATGGCTTTAGGATTCATCTGGAGGATTTCATCTGGCGCCGTGGCGACCAAACCTTTTGCAACAAACCCCACATTTAATCCTGCAGCTTAACGCATAAAATTATTGTTGTGAATTTTATTTAATAAATTAAACAATAAGGAACGAAGGTGAATTTTCTTTAGTCTTCAGTAGCTTTTTAAGATTTGTTTTTTAGTTTATGTGAATTTTAGTCTATTCCAAACAAAAACTAGAGCTTTATTTATTTATTTTTTATTTTTAGAAAACCCTCCTCTATTAACCAGGTTAGTAGAAATAAAGATGCTCTAGTCCATTTGTTTAGCAGAATAGAGTTATTTAGTCCTACTTACAATGAAATCAAAGAGAAAACAGACGCAGCTATAAAAAAATAATAACACTTTCCATTAAAGAAAAATATAATTTCAAGGAAATTTTTATGCTATAAAGTGACTAAATTGTTCACTAAGGGGCCAAACTGGTACCGTTCTTTTAGCTGCAGCTGCAGGCCACATAAAATCATTTCCAGGGCCACAAATGGCCCCAGGCCGCACTTTGGACACCCCCTGATTTAGAGGAAGCTAAGTGTGCTAAACGTTTTCAGTTAGCAAAAGCGCAAAACTAAAAGTTAGCTCTGCTATTAGCACGTAACGGAAATGTTAGATTACTGCTATTAGATCACGTTCCATAGAAAAATCCGTCAATTTGCAAATTTTCCACAAATAATTTGAAGCCATGTTCCACGAAAAAAAGCTACAAACAGTGAACTTTGAATAGGCCGTTCTGGCGGTGGTGCTGAGCCTCCTCTAAAGTAAAAGTCTGACAGGCTTTCAACCAGGACTGCTGCGTCCGTGTCGGACCAGCTTCCTCGTCTCTTCTGAATAGTAATAATCACCAAAGCATGACTCTGCCGCCACCGTGCTTTACCTCTGGGTGACGTGTTCACAGTGAAATCTTTTTCTCACACATTTAACATTTTGAACGAAGGCCAAAAAGTTCAAATTTGATTTTATCTGATTAAATCATCTTCTTCCTCTCTGCATGACTTGTGCCAAACTTTGAATGGGAATTTTTGTGGCTTTGAACAATAGCTTTCATCTCGCCCAAGTTCCAATCAAGGATAGATTTATGAAAGTAATTGCAAATAGTTTATAATCTCCACAGATTCTCATTTCTGCAGCTCCTCCAGAGTTCCCACCAGCCTCTCCACTGATTAAAGCTCTCCCTGAATCAGCCTGAGGGGGAAATGAAACAACTTTTTCTGGACTCTTAGACAAGAAAATGTTGGTTTTCTTCTTTAAAAATGGGATTTTTAAATAGTTTATTTGCATCTTTTGCAGTATTTCTAATATTGCATGAAAAGGCTGGAGAGGCCGAATGAAACATCTGCAGAACGCAGCTATTCTTCTGATGAGATAAATAATCGCTGGCTGCAATCCCACACTGCAGTTTGGGATTTAAATCCGACAAAATTGAAGACGCATCGATACTTTTGCAAGGTTTAACTTTAACAAGCCTTGGTAGATTGAAGGAAAAGAAAAAGTTGACCTCGTGTTGATTTAACGAGGTCAAAACCTGAGCATGCACTGTTTCATGACAAAGCCCCGGCAACGGTGTTTCCTCCCAATGTTTACCGCTGGAAGTCGGTTTGTTTCCATCAGGGACCTTTTTGGTCGCAGGACAATAATCAGTTGTTTCTGTGACAGAGGGTGCAGCGCGGTTCCCACCGGTTATCTGAGGTGAGATCACCTATCGGCCCGGCGCAGAGCTGCTGCCAGGAAACACGGACTGGGAGCCGGTCCATTCCTTCCCTCCCTCAGCCGGGTCAAACCTCGTTCTGAAGGCTGGATGCCACACAGATAATAAACGCAGCAAAGCGGGACTTTGAAAGAGAGAGTTCAAATGTCTGGAAACCAACAAGATGAGCTGAAGGTGTGATCTTCATCCCGGCCAAAACCACAACTAAATCCCACCGGGAGAAATAAAGTCTTAACATGAACCCACAAATAATCTCAAATTACAACACCAGATTTAATTTTCTAGTTCAAGTTAATTTGTTGTAGCCATTAAGTTTGAACCGAGACATTTGATCCAGGATTTGATCCAGTTTAGTTCCTACCTGGTGAGGCTGATCCCAGCAGCAGCAGCAGGATGAAAACCCTGATGGACGTCATGGCGACAGCGTGGATCTCCTTCTTCTGCAGACTCTGTGACAAAAAGCAACAACAAAAAAAGAAGAAGAACTAGAAGAAGAAGAAGATGAAGAGGAGTCCAAGCCTGGTCCCTCCGCCGCCGATGCTTATTTTCACACTTCCTTTACTCAAAGAAGGGGAGGAAACGCACTGGCTTCCCTTTCTGACGTAAAGTGGGTGGATGTGGCGAGTGGCGGCGCGGCCCCGGTCCATTTAAACAATAATCTCAGTTCGGACCCGTCAGTCGGAGGCAACTCCCATCGGCTATTTTTTCCTGGCCTGACGGCGTGGGATGGGTCTGGGAGGAGACACAGCAGCAAAGTCATCAGCAAATATAGGAGATAAAACAATCAGAGATGCTGGGAAACTTTCACAGCTGAGAGCATCAGACACTGGATCACAAACTACCAGCTTGTTTTCCTACATGAACAGTTAAAAACAAGCCGTGGCGTCTGCAATGCCTGCAGATAAAACCTCACCGTGTTGAAGTGGATCCACTTTGAAAAGGTTTTCTTTTTGGTCCAGATTCATTCTGCTTTTATCGGATCGTCACACCAACAACAGAAACACGACCTGTCAGAAAACCAAAAGAAAAAACAAATTAAAAACAACAAAAAAAGGGTGAGAAACAAAGTTATTTGCATCTATAGGCCGTTAATAACTCCAGAGAAGAACCACAGGGGAATCATTACCCACAAATGGAGGAAACAGGAAGCAGGGATGGACCCTCCTACTGACATGACTCCAGAACGGATCATCCAGCAGGTCCCAGAAGAACCCAGAGCATCTGAGTCCCTCTGCAGAAATGAGTCAACAGCAGGAAACAAACTGAGCGACATGCTATCTGTTCAGACCCAGAGTTCATGTCCATTCACAGATTTGGTGAATTACTATGTTAGTGTTTGTGTGTCCTGATAGAGACAAGCCTGCAGAAAGATTTATGCACCTATTCCAAATCCTCGTTGTTATAATTATTAACAGAGATCACAGAAAGCTCTTAAAATGATCAGTTTCTCTGATTTTACTCTTTTTTTTGGGGTACATGAGAATGAAAGTAAAATGTTCTTTCATTCTCTGAACTGCTGACATGTCTGTGAAATTTCAAGCATAAATTTAGTTTTTATCTGCAGAAAATGAGAAAATGGTCGTAAAAGACGTTCATTTAGAAACAATGCTGATGCTTTAACTCAGGAAAAGTTCCGAAATCAGCATTTGGTGGAAGAACCAGGAGGTTTTCGCTACGATATTCTGCGGCCTGTTTGACAAAGTGGCAGCAGCTTGTTTTTCACAAGCAGCAATGAAAACACAATCTGTGAGAACTGAGCCGAGAAAAGGATGTGGAGGGAAAATATTCAGAAACCTGGACTGTAAAACCAACTCATCCATCGTCTGCTCATGTCTCTGGCTGTGGTTTGTTGAGTTTTGTTTTTTTCCTGGTTGTGATCCTTTCGTCTGGACTGAATAAGTGGAGGGGAAGTTGCACTTTGGCAGGTTCTCAACAAAGGTGTTTCCTCCCCATCAACCTCTGTGACTTCTTTGATTAAACTTGGGAGACAAAGCCAAGAATGTGCAACCCTGCATACTCCTTCACTCAAGCGCTTTCACACACCTCAACCCCCGTTCTGCCAAAAACAAGTCTGTCTGATGCACAAGTGGAAAAACTGAGCGACACGGCGGACCAACCGTGACGTAAAGAGGATTTCAATTTCTCAAGTTTTCTTTTTTCGGCTTTGTTCAAAGCACAATACTCAAATCAGAGGAAGTGAACGCTCACATCCTGTTTTTTGGGATCTTTATTTGAAAAGTTTGCACCAAGAGAACGAGAACGTGTGGACCGACTGTCAGAATGAGAAACGTCTTTGCCTGTAGAGCAGCCAGAGGTTAATTATGCAACTCAATACTCATCACAACAGGCAAATTGCTTCTCAACAATTAATTCAGGCTTGAAATTTGGTCAGTCGTCTCATCAGAAACACTACAGCTGATTTTTCTTAATAGTTTGCTGATGCTACAACTTGCTCAAGTGATTCCTTAACCTTAAAACCTCGACTAAGGAGAAAAAAGGAGAAAAAAGGTCATTTTTCTATGTGGTCAAGGAGGAAGAGTGGAAAAAAAACACATAAGTGACGATATTGGTCCACAGTGTTTTATCACAGGCAGAAATCTGCAGAGAAACTATGGAGAAGTTGGTTGACCTTCAGCTAACAATGCTAGCGAGCTGAAACTGGACCGTCCCCATGTCCTCACAGTTTATCATGAAACAGATGATCTGAGAAAAGATCTTCCACCTTCTCCCAGTGCCATTATCGTTTAAAGTTTTAACAAATGAATAATATATATATATATATATATATAAAATAAAAGTTAAACCAGGAAAGCAGGAAAGAAAAGTCTATAACCCAACAGGAAGTTGATCCTTTTTGGGTGTTTCTGACTTTCCAGACATGTCAAACTTTTAAACTCCTTTTAGGGAACTTGAGCCATCGGCTTCATCTAGTCAATATGTCCATTTATTGACCAAGTATGTGGGATTAAAAGTGATCAAAAGCTTCAGTTTTTGTGAATTTACGTTCCAGTTCAATATTGCTTCCAGCTTAAATGGTCTAAGATGTAAAGTTGACATTTTCTGAATGTTTTTAAATAACTGAGTGAATGTAGTAAATCTGTTGCACGTTTTGTATTGAAATACTGACAAATACATTCAGTATTACTTTAATACTCTGTATGAACTTGTATGTTTTGGTGTGTTTTCAACATAAAACTAAAACGTTAAACCTAATGATAAACTTACCAAACTAACGATTTGACACTGATGTTCTCCCGTACTTCAAATCGACCTGGAAACGCTGCACTCACACACAACACAGGTTTCATTTCATGTTGAAATTCATGCACATTTTTATTGAACAGTTATATAAAATACTTCTCATAGTTGCAAGTGCATGCCTCATCATCATCATCATCATCATCATCATCATCATCTGCCAACAGTTTTCGGAGTTAAATTACAAAAAGCAAGGCTTCATGTCGTGTAGTGAATTACTTGGGCACTTAAAGCAGTTCTTTAAAAAAGATCTAAGTATATATATATGTATATAGATATATATTTATATCTATATATATATATATTGTTGTTTCATCTTAAAGTATTGAGCAGTATCAAACCTGTAACTGATATACAAAGCAAAGTTCCAAATAAGATTATAAGAGGAATCAAATTACACTTTCTGTGGCACAAAAAACCCCAAAAACAAACAAACGAGCAAAACTTAAAACAACAAAAAAAAAAAACAACAACTGATTTTCACCTTTATAGGACTCAAACAGCTAATCATGCATTTTTTTTTATTTTTTTTTTTTTGTGTGTGTTTTCGGGAGATCCACATGTGACCACACACCCCACGAGAATCGTCAAACATGCTTTAACTGGACTGTATGCACTCACAAGCGCAGGTTAAAAACTGGATTTCTCATCCGTCTTCGATAATGAAATGCTTCAGTTACAAAACAAAAGGAGAGTCAAAGGCATAGAGCGTCTCGGTGTTAATTCAAAGTATGCAAGTATACGTTTCCAGTATATGTTCACTAAAGCGCAATATATCTCAAAAACAGGCCTCCAGAGCCAAGGTATTCAGGTTTTCTAATTCCTTTTGAGTTTTATAAAACATGCATAGGCAGACACTTTTTTTTTTTTTTTTTTTTAAATCATACTCAGGTTTTTTTTTTTTGTTTTTTTTTCTTACACAATATAGGTTCTCTATGTTTTTTACTTTGTTCGCAATACTTAAAAAGAGAAAAATTTAACACTCAATTCCAGCAAGCCACAAAAAAAAACAAACAAAAAAAACAACAACAAATAAAATACCCTCCCCCCCCCCGAAGTCCCCACCGTTCAGATAGACAAAAAATAAACATTTCTGCAGATGATAAGATAGGTAAGTGTAAATTCCAGTTATGAAACTCAAGAAAATAGGTATTAATTACCGAGTTATTTAACCATTATACAGAAAAATCAGGTTGAAGCACACACCAAAAGAACCTGAGGTAAGCAGAATATGTACAAAAACCATAAAACGTTCCATTATTTGGCATTTCGACAACATTGCAACATTTTTTTTTATATATTTTTAAGACTGCCTAATTAATTTCAGAGCTATTTTATAAGAGTAGCAAAAACAAAAGTCATCAATAAATAGTCCTTATTTAGTTTGTACACCCTTATATCTTTAAAAACATCGCCTTTCTCATGTTCTGTCCCTCTCTCTGTTTTTTTTTTTCCTTTTTTAGTGCTGTGTTCTTGTAAACGTACAATAGTTAGTAAGAAGTTACACAACTTTCCGTTTCGGTGTAAATGAGAAAAAGGGTCGTTTAAGAAAATAAAATAAAATAAAACCAAACCACACAAGCTCTACGGTCTCTCTCTCCTCCCCGGTTCTCTGACGGACTGTGACGTGAGGCGCGGTCGGGCCGACCGCTCGGAAATCTGACCCGGCAAATAACTTAGCGGATTTGACTAGGAACTAATATTATGAAGGCATTTTAAAAGACTAGAGCAAGTGAGATGACCCCCCCCCCCCCCCCCCCCCACAAGTTTCAGCCACAGCTGCCTCCCCCATCCACACTGCAGCCCCCCTTCATCCCTCCTCCTCCTCCCCTCCTTCACCCCCCTGCGCCTCCTGCGCGGTGGCGGGCCGTGGTGAGGCTGGGGGCCAGGCAGCCCCGCGGGCCGAGGCGGCGCCTGCTGCTGCTGCTGCTGCTGCTGGCCTTCACTGGATGCTGCCCCCGCTGCCGGCGCTGGTGCTGCCCTTGGAGTCCGTGCCGTTGGTCTCCGAGGACAGGGCCCGGTTGAGCGAGTTGAGGCTGGCGTCCGACGGCAGCGCGTCCCGCCGCGGCGGCATCCTCTCGTTGATGCGGTCCAGGCCCTTGGCCTCCTCGAAGCTGGTGATCTTGTGCTGAGGGGAGAAGCCCTTGATGGCTGTTGAGACGTGGAGGGGAAGAAAAGCGGGAAAGACGAGGAAGTTAGAGGCGGTTTTAAAATCTTGGTTCGTAAGCTTGAAGACCGGAGATCAAAACAAAGAGTTCGTCCAGAACAAATAAAAAATAAAACTGAAGCCAAACCTTGCGCTACTGATGAGTCACTTTTACAAATGTTTATGTTCACCTTCTTGGGTTCAGAGTCACAGGAGAAATTATTCATAAATCTGTAAACTTTCTGCTGGCCGTTTCCTCCGGCTGCGTTTCCACCGTCACAATTTAACATCTCGGAAATAAATTAGCTTCATGGAAACACGTTCATTTTATTTATCGATCAAAAGGTTTTGGTGCTACGATGAGGCATTTAATCGAAATTGGTTTATCTTGCAAGATATAATAGAAGCAATTTTTTTAAAAACTACACGAGTCACATGATCAACATGAAGAAGAAGACGACGACAGGAAGTGGTAATAAGACGCTGGCGCATCATGTCTTTAAGGTCTTATAGTGTGAACAGACTTACGGACGAAATTGTGTGTTTATGGACAAAGTTTTGGACACTGCTAATCCGCCTCATTTGCTTTTGCTGCTCCACTTTAAGTCTGTCTGATTGGATCGGTGCAGACGGTTCGACGGCTTCGCCTTTTTGTTGTTTTGTTTTTCCTTACAAAGTGCAAACAGTCCGGCGGTTCTGTGCGCAGCCATGTTGGTTTGCTGGATGGAGCCAATGAAGAAGCCGCTGCTGACATCATCTTTGAACACACGTTGCTTTTTTCTACTAGAAAGTACACCTGACTCAGCAGGGCTTCTTTGTTTTTATCTCCTGAAGGAAGTTCTCAAATTACACATTAACTGTTTATCTTCCTGATTTACATCACAGTTTGAGTCAAACTGGACGATACAATGCAGAAACATCCAAGTATTTTTATCCAGTTTTTAGTGCAAACATCTTATTATGCTTGAAATGAGACAGAATTAACTTATAGGTAACATTTTAGCACATTATAGCAGAAAGTTTTAAATCAATGATTCTCCAATATTGATTTAAAAAGCTGCAAGTTCCACTGTTAAATTGTTTCGCTTGTAACAAGATCTTTATCCAGTATTACAAATGAAATAATCTGCCAGTAGAAATAGTCAATAATTCAACATTAAGTCAATATTAAGCTACAAGGTTTTTTGACATTTGCACTATAAATTAGACCAAAAATACTTGGGAAGAGTTTGTGTTTTTGCAGTGCATAATTGGATTTTATTACAATGCTAAACGTGCATGTTTTACTGTGAGTTTATTTGTTTTTCTGGCGGGGGAATTTGGTATTTTAAAGTTTCACCATTTTACAATTTCTTGCTTATTTGTAGAACAAAATAGCTTCTCGTGTAACTCAACCCAGAGAAAATCATTGTTTTACAAGAACCTTCCACATAATTGAAACTGCTTAAATGTGTGGTAAAACCGGGTACCACAGTTCGCCTCGTTTTATTTAACAGGACAAAACTTTAACATCGTTCGCCAGATAAAAGGAGAGGAACAGGTTTTGACAAAAGGATCAGACGATCCGTCTAAATCTAGAACAAGGGGCTGCTGGCATCAGGGTCAACAGGTTTTCACTTTACCACCAGAACATGCTCTACAAAGAAAGTCTGAAGTACGTAGAACATGTTGCACTGCTGCCTTTTCTTTCTTTCTGTTTTTGTTCTGTTTCGTGGTAAGTCTTGTGTTTTCAGGCAGCGTGAAAAAAGAAAACACGGCTCTAAGGCAAAGCCCGAGGACCCCAAACATCCAGATCGCCCTGTCGCCACGTCACAGTTTGAGAAGGAGAGAAGACGATGATCAGAGACACGCAGAAAAGTAAAGGAGAACGAAGGGAGGAGGGGAAAACAAGAAAACAATAAGAGTGGAGACCACTGAGACACTAGCACAGAATAGAAACCACGTGGAGACTGAAACACTACAGACACTTGACGGTGCTAACGACTTGCTACGTCTGCTTGGAGCATGCAGCGTTTAGGGGTCACCAGCAGCTATGAGGGATGGAAGTCACCACCAGGCCTGAATGGAGCAAGAACCTTCACGTTTCATCACTTCCACCTCTCATAAAGCCTCTTTCAATGACGCAAAGGAAACAAAAGATGACCCTCTGTTAAGACGAGGAAGCAGGGGCGTCATATTCTACAGGGAGGGCATGATGGGTAGCGTAGTTGTGTTGCTGCATAGCACAGGTCAGACACAGGTTATCAGCAGCTCACAGGAAGGAAAAACACGACACAGCAGGGCCACAGGAGACCGACATGGAGAGAGAGAGAGAGAAGCAGAGAGGAGTCTGGACACTACAGTGGACTGTCCTCTGTGGGGTCCAACAGGACGCACCCGACAGGTCCAACGTAAATAGCAGCTGGCGCACCACTATTTAGCTCGCAGTTGAGGTTGTTCTTGCGCAAACCAAGGAAAAGCGATGCAGATAACAGTTTGTGATTCTTTTCAGAAAGGGAGAGTCTAATGCAGATTTCTCCCCAGGAGTTTTGGGTTTTGAGCTCGGAAGCAATTGGAGGATCAATGCAACGGCAACAACAATGCACAACTGCTTCAGCCGTTTCAAAGGGGACGAAACACCGAGAGGCTTTCATAGCAAGATTTCATAAGTTTGTGTGAGGGCAGCGCAAGAGGTAGACGGTGAAACTGAGTCTTCATCAGAGGAAATGTGACTTTATGGTGCAAAAGTTTTCCAAAAAGACAGACAAGCTTGTAAGCTTCAAAACGGCTGCTGGTCATCATTACGGCATTTCTTTGGGGTTTTTCTTTAGACTTTGGCTGCTTTTTTCATTAAAACCATCAATTCTCAGGTGTTTCGCTGATTTTTTCCTTTTAATTTGTCTTTTTTCTCCTGTTTTCACCTGGACGCGAACAAGAATTTGGTCCTCTGATAGTCCGGAGACTAAATGTCTCTGTGCTGCAGTCGTTTGTTTGCATCCCCGCTGCAACACACCTGGATCAAATAAAAGGTCGAGGCCTCTGCAGGACGCCATTCAGCCATTTGATTCAGGTCCGTTGGAGCAGGGATGCATCTAAAAGTTGCAGGAAAATGACACCAGAGGGCTGGAGCTGGAGACTCTGCTTCAGAGTCTGAGACAAATTAATTTTGAGCTTTTCTACTATTTTTCAAATGCATTTTTTGACTTTAAATTAGAAAAGAATCACATTAAATGGATAATAATGTGCAATCTGGAACCACAGGGACGAATTATTTACTGTTTTACACAGAAAACAGTTTTTAAAAAATAAGAATATTTAAAAAAAATGAAAAGTGAGTGAAATCTATGACAGTAAACACGTTCTCTTTGTTTTATTTTCCACTACTATAAAACAAAACTAGCAGGTTGGAGAGCAATTAAAAAGAAGCAGCAGCTGAAGTCAGAAGAGAAACTCAGAAAGCCAGAGGAAACGTTGCTCAAATAATTACAAGCATGTCTGGCAGCGTGGAAAGAAAATGCAAACATTTGTTGTGACTTAAAACTTGTGCACAGTTCTGTGATTTATTGCAATCTCTGTCACTTTACTTGCGCTCTTTTCTTTGAACAAAAACCCTAATTTATAGGGTATTTCTGCAATTCCTAGGCATTTATTTGGTTGTTTATCACAAGAAAAGTAATAACTGACACATAAAGTCAGTTTTTAAGGAGCCACTGTGTTTTCCAGGCGGCAGAAATTCACGGCAGCGCTTCCAGAGGACCTGATATCCCCCACATATTCACACCTTCCACATTTTGTGAGCGTGAAAAATGAGTTTCTTCAAGTGAAACCATGTCTGGCAGTTTTTCTCGCTAACCGGCGTTTCGAAAAAAAAAAAAAAAAAAAACCAAAAACGTCATTTCTTCTGAAATGTAAAGCAAACATTTTCAGTCACAAAACTCTGCAGTGATGTCTTGTCTTTTTGCTTTGCGCTCACCCGATTGGTTAAAACAAACAAACAAACAAACAAACAAACAAACAAACAAACAAACAAACGAAAAAAAGAAAAACAACAACAACAATAAATCACAGTGAGAATCTGTGATCATGAAATCTCTGCTATGAAAAGCTGGACCCCCTTTAAAACGTTCGACCACATGATCTAACGTACTTACTTCTTGCTCTAAACTACGCCACAGCTCTACTCAAGCACCAGCGAGATGAATGGAAGAACCCGGCCAAAACCCGCCCGCCCTCCTCCCTCCCTCCCCACCGACTGTCTATTGCCATGAAAAAGCAACAGAAGAGGGCGGCTAGACCCATTTACCTTCGTCAGCCTCAATAGCTTCAATAGTAGCTGAAGAGAAGAAGAGGGGGGTTGCAAAATGAACGAGAGAGGTGAGCAGGAGGAGGTCATTGTGTCCCAGGAACAAGTCAATGAGCAGCAAAGACAGCCAATAACGACAACAAAAGGTTAACGGCATCTCCACATTTCATGACAAAAGAATACGAGGATGCTGGCAAAAAGGGAGGAGCAGCAAATATCATGGAGAAAAGGTTAAAGTTCAAGAAAATGAATGTAGTGGCAGGAAAAAAAAAAAAAAGACCTTAGAGAAATTATGACACAGAAATGTTGTTTCTGCTAGAAATGTGATTGGAAATATTGAAAACAAATGAAGAACTGGATCAGATGGACACAACGGGATAATACAGATTCAGCCTCTTTTGATGCTGGGTATCAAAATCACCGGCTGAGCGTGAAGGAAACCTTTCAGCCACTTACCGACTGCTAACCGTCACCCTGGGAGTTACACAGTTAAATAAAATGCAACATGAAGGAGGAACGCCGAGGTTCACAGACATGAGAAAACGGCACAAAAGCTCCAGGAGGATGAAACCAACAACACAGATAAAAAAATGGAAAATCACAGGTGATCAGATCAATGATGAGTCGACACAAATCCGATGTTTTCACACGTTAGATAGGGAGGAAGAGACTGTCTGAAGAAATTACTGTAAGAGATGATTTATTAAAATGTCATCAGCAACCAGGGTAAATATGTAGCATATTTCACTCTGATGCTTCTGGAGAAACTCAAACATTTACTGTAGAAAAACAGTATTACAGCTCTAACAATCCCTATAGGAACCTGAATGAGTGAAGAACGGTTTATTTATACTTTTATTTGTTTTAGATGGTCTAAAAAGTTTAATCAGTTTATTTATCTGAACCAAATATTTAATAAAACAAAGACTAAAACAACCATAAGAGGTGATACAAAAATAAATTTAAAAAAAAGTTGTGGGCACTGCTAACTAAGACGTTAGCACCGCTAACGCTAAAGTGCTAAGCTAACGCCAAAGCGCTAATTTCAATTATGTTGATTCACATTCAAAACTACAGTCAGTGTTTCTACAGTGATGCATTCTGGGTAGAGAATACCTCACAGGTGGAGAACAAGAGGAGAGGAAACTGCTCAAACAGTTTCAAAATAAGAGCATGAATGTAACCGACTAGCTTAATTTAATAAAGTTTACTTGTAAATTAGCGCTTTAGAGTTTATCCAGGAAAATTAGATCAGTGGAAGCTAAGCGTTTTAAAAGTTAAAAAAAACAAACAAAACTTTAACTTCACTGATAAATATATTTCAATTCTATTTCTGAAGATCAAATTGATCATTTTAATTTTCAATAGTAAGATTAAACTAATGCATTATTGTATTTTATTGTTTTTACGTGTTTTTTCTAGAAGGACAAGATTGTAAATCTACAAAAATCTGATTTTAAGTTGAGAAAGAGGAATATAGTTAAGATTTCAGTGTTGATTTCTGATCCGTAAAGCTTCTTAAAACCTGCAGAGACGGTTTGTGAAACTGAGGGTGAACATAAATCTAAAGACAGAACATCTAAAGACAAAACACAGCGAAATACTTGCACAACAACCGAATGTACCTGCAGTTTCCAGAGAGAAAGAGGAGAAAGAAAACACATGGGTAATATTTGAGTAAAACCAGTGGAAGAGAGCAAACAGGGACTGGAAAACAGAAGCAGTAACGCCGGACGCTAAGAGGAGACACATTCAGGAAGAGAGCAATGAAACCAAAGGAAATGCGCCGAATGTAGCTGCAGGGAGAGAAGATTACAGCTTTTAATTCTCTTTAACTGACTCACAGTTAAACTCATAACATGATATTTCATATACTGAGCTGGCGCCTGGTTAGGGTTCTTCTGTTTGTCCTGAGACCAGGTCAGGGGGTCAGAGGTCACAGTCTCACCGTTCTGCAGCTTCTCTTTGCCACCGGACAGCACTCCGCTGGGCAGCATGCCAGTCGGGGTCAGACCCTTCAGCGTGAGCACGCTCTCACTCTCCTCTCTGAAACACACAGGACAGCGGCGTCAGGTCAGCGTTTAGTAGAGGAGCCGACCCGACCCGATCTGACCCGAACCGACCCGATCCGACCCGAGCCGATCCGACCCGACCCGACCCGACCCGAGCCGATCCGACCCGAGCTTTATTTTTCTGTGATTTGGAGTCGGAGCGACGGCTAGCTTCATCAGATCAACAGAGAAAGAGAGAAACCCCACAGCATGATGCTGCCACCAACATGTTCTACTATGGGCCTGGCGCTCTTTCAGAACCAAAAGCAGCCCAAAAGTTCAAGTCTGAGTTCATGGAGAAATTCATAAAATCTAAGATTCAAGATTGAACATCTTTTTAAATTCATGATGGATGGATGAAAAATAGATGGATGGATGGACAGATGAACAGATGGATGGTTGAGGAATCACTCCTCATCTCCTCCTCTGACCATCAGACTTCTTCTTCTTCTTCTCTTCTTCTTCGGTGTTTGCGCCGCAGCTTCCCGCCTCTTCCTTGCGTCTGATTGGCCGTTCATCTCAAACAGTGTGAGGTTCAAACTTCAGCGTAAACAGCAGCGACAGATTTACAGCAGGAAGTGCTGAGGCCTTGATTTATTTCCCTTCCTCCCTCTAACTGACGTTGGCAGGAGGAGAATAAACAAAGTTCTTGGTTTTGGATAGTTTAATAAGCTTTCATTAAAAAAACACCAGGAGGAAACGACTGAGGAAACTATTGAGGAAACTACTGAGGAAACACCTGAGGAAACTACGGGGGCGCTTAATAATTAAAGAAGAATGAAATCTTTGTGCGCCCAGTAGAGGTCAGTTCGGTCGAGGTCAGTTTCGTACCTGAGCACAGAGAATACCCGCGCCATCTTCCCAATGGCACGGATCTTGTTGCGGATGACCTCCTTTCTGGCAGAAGCCGTGGCACCTAAAAGGACAGAGGTCAGAGGTCACAAAAATGGTTCAAAAACAAAAGCTTTTATGTTGATGAGTAGAAAAAAAAGTTGGAACCAAATCTGGCTTTACATGTTTTCTTTCCAAGAAGTCAGACTTGAAATCCAAAAGCATCATTGTTCAATGTTTTTCTTCCTGTCTAGTTGGGTTAACTATCAACTGGAACTGAAATTATAATAATTATATATAATTCTGTCAGAAAACTCAACCGATTATTTGCCAGAGTTTGGGGCTTGTTTCCGGTGAGACAAAGTGTTGAAAGGATCCGTTTTGAACCGCTGAGGATCGGGTCGCTCCTGCTTTGCAGATGATTTGGTTTCGTTGGTTTCATCACAATCTGAAATCACGACTGAGCTGGAAAATGGCAGCATCAATATAACCGGATGTGACGTATTTATTCTTTCTTTTCGTGTGATTTTAGGCCCTAATATACATCTGTATATACATCCACTGCACTGAACCAAACTGAAAACCTCATTTATTGATTCCTGAGTTAAAACATTAGTTTTGTTGTTTCTAAATTCATATGAATTTGTTTTCTTTGCATTATTTGCTGCATCTTTTTCATTATCTGGACCATTTCTCATTTTCTGTAAATAGATACAAAGTTTTTGCTTGGAATTTCAGAGACACGTTGTCAGTAGAATAAAAGAACAATGTTCAATTTACTCAAACATTTACCTACGAAGAGTAAAATCAGAGAAACTGAACATTTTAAGTGGCGTCTAAATTTGTTAACACTTTATTTGAAGGGGTGTGCATAACGCTGTAAACATGAAGGAGTCTTTATGAATGTTTATGACTGTTGTCATGACGTATCATTTGTTAAATGATGACACTTTTAATGCAAAGTTGCACTAAAACTGCTAACCTTGCATTAAAAGTGTCATTATTTACCAGTTGGCACTGTTAGTTGCGTTTTAATGCAACTTTTAAAGCAGCTTTGCATTAATAGTGGCACTATTTAACAAATGAAACTTTAATACATGTTCATTCAGACTAACTCATGTTTACAGTGTCACATCAACCCTTCAAATAAAGTGGTGGTGCTTTTTCCAGAGTTGGATATAATCAACAAATGATCAAAAGTCTGTAAAGAAAAAAAAAACTAAGTTGTGTGCTCTGTAATCCTTCCTTCATGAAAAATAAGTAACTCAAGGCAGCGAATGGCAGCTATGAGAAAATCTGACAAAACCGGGTTGGCGCCGCCAGACAGCGGGCAGGAGAAGAACGTTTTGTTTTGCTTTTATTAGTTCTAACGATAAAAGCAACACATGAAAACCATAATGCTGTTACTTAAACTCCCAAAAACCAGATTATGCACATCACAGCACCTGAGCGATTCTCAGCATTGGGTGCAACCATGCCAACCGCGTCGCTCCTCTATGCTAGCGTTTCCCCCAGAGTCAGGGCAGCAGCATGCATCCTCTGTGAAAACAGCCTGGTTTGTGTCCAAGCATGTCAGATCGGCATGTTTGGACGACCCCACGCTCTGCGGACTTTTTCTTTTTTTTGTTTTTGCTTGAACAGCTTGAATCTTTCAGGGAATCAGTTTTGGGAAATTAAAAAAGAAAAATTGATGGGAGTGGAGTAAAAATGAGCCTTTTTGTTGGTTTTCACCTTCAGCGTTTTGCTGGCTAGAAACTGGTTCGTCCAACTGTTACACATCCTCTACTTCCACCAGAGACTCAGGACAGATTGTTAGGAGAGTGAAGTTAGTTCACAAACGGCAGGAGTCTCAGCTGATGCTGCATACACACACAGACTGTTTTGTACCTTTTTTGGGGGGGTATATTAGCTGTCCTTCTCATGAAACAACCCCAGAAGAGAAGACAAAGAGAGAGGACAGAGAGATCAGTGGATGGCTGCAGAATGAAAGACGAGCGGATGGAGAGATGAGAAAAAGCACAACAAATGAAAAGGAAAAACTCTGCAAAACATGAAGAAACAAAGAGATTAGATGAGCAAAACCAGAGTAGTGATAATAATCCGGCATTAGAAGAGCGGTGAGAGAATGTGAGAATGAGGAAGGACGCGACTGGGAATCATGGAAACAAGAAGATGATCAGAGGTTATGAGGGACTGGAAAGGTGGAGGTGAGCGAGGAAAGAAAATAATTAAACATCTTGCGGGGCAACACTGAAAACCGAAACTGAAAAAGAGTTGAAACGACTTTAAAAGTGAAGAAAAGAGCGAAAAAAAGAAGCGAGAAAGTCTGAAATCACTGAGGGAGTGAGTCGATGAAACGGATGTTAGAGGACGGCTAAAAACTGGTTCCTGTAATGCAATCTGAAATCTGCATAAACCGATAAAATCCAATAAAATTTACCTTCGCCAACTTGGATAAATATTATAATAAACATGATTAAATTGAAGCTCCAGACACAAAACAAATCAGGACATTTTCTGGCCAATTTACAAGCCATGCTAATGTATTCACATCCCTGGAACTTATTCACATTTTGTCACAACCATTTTAATGTTTTTTATTATTTATTTTAAGATTTTCTTTCCAGTGAAGTATCTGAAAAGTGTGGCATGCACGTTTTGTGGTAGGTCTCTGCCGGGTTTGAGCATCTAGAGAGAATCTATGAACGGCCACTTTCATGCTTTGCCAGATTCTCGACTGGACCACATGTCTGGCCTTTGATTAGGCCATTCTAACACATAGTCATGCTTTTATCTAATGCGGTTTATGTTGCTGAATTTTCTGGAGTATAAGTCAGATCGGTCAAAAGAGCAGGAGCAGCAAAACTAGGAAATAAACGGTGACTTAAGAGTCCAGGAAATACGGTATTTACTGTTTGTTTTGGATATTATTTTAAAATCAAACTCTGCTTTAAACCCTCACTAATGTTCTCCATCAGAAAGGCTTTATTTATACTGAGTTTAAATGACCAATTAGTTAAATTACCAATCAAGTTATTTCTGAAGCAATTGGTTACAATACATTTTATTTAGAGGTGTCAGAGTAAAGAAAACGGAGTTTAAGCATCATTTTATGTCCACTTCGCAACAATGTACTGCTTTGCATTAATTCATTACATAATTTCAATAAAACACATCAGATTTTCAGCTCTTTAACGTGACAAAAGGTGTAAAAGTTGGAGAACGTGAATATGTTTGCTGGAGGCATTAAACTCAATCAACGAAGCAACATTTTAGACTCGCAAACTAAGAAATTTTAAAAATGCGACTGGTGTGAGAAACAGCCGATCGCCGAATCCCCGTGCAAAAACGAGGAGGAAGAGGACGTGAGATCATTTCCTGTTTGCCTTTAGGGGCAAAGCAGGCAGAGGAAAACTGGAAAAAATGTGACCGGAGATAAACTGAACCTCCTCTGATGTTCAAAACGTGCAGCAGCCAATAAATACTGCACAACACCAGCAACTGCACAGATAAATAAATGCTTTTCGTTTTGGTCTCTGGACCAAAACCTGAGCAGAAAGTTTAAGTTTTGAGACAACAGATGAGTGGAAGAATGTCTCCCTCTAGTGGAGCTGAAGCGTAACTTCAGCAGCACTCACCGTCCAGCTCTTCGTCAGTCGTCAGCTCGTCGTTGGAACAAATGCTCAACACGTTCACAAGCATCTCCGTCACTGAAGAAAAGAAAAACAAAAGGTTCTGAACTCAGAGGAGAGTCAGGACTTTTATGCACAAACAAGCTCCAACTCAAAGCATTTTTATTAATTAACCCAGACACTCCCTTTAAATCGTTGCATATTTGGATTTAAAGGAGGCTGCACAGCTTTACTCAGGGAAAATCTACATTCTAGATCTTTGTGCAGAAAGATCACATGCATATTGACCCACCGCCAAAAGCTTTATTAACTTTATTGTATTAATTCACTCCTGAAAACTCAACAATTTCAATTTCATTTGCTGTAAAAGTAACCTGGGAGGACAACACATGTATTTTTTTAAATGTTTCTTACCGACTTCACTACAAGTACTAAAGAATATATAAACTAAAAAAGGTATTTCCTTCTTGTTAGCCTTGTTGATATGAATCCATCAGGAACCTGAATAGCAAAAAGAAAATCTCTACTGCATCATGGTCCCTCTGCTGCTTTAGTAGTTCTTCTTCTTCTATGGTTTTACTGCAGCTCTGATGGGAAAATAACTTGGAATAGGAAAAGGAAATAAACATAAAACTTCTTTTTTGAAGACATATGACCCAGAATTTCTCCATTGTCGTGACAGAAGTTGTCACACTCTGGTGAGAAATCCAGTGAAAGTGAAGCAATATTTAAAAAAACAGCTTCAAAGATTTACAGAGTGAAGATTTTATTGAACGAGAAAAACTTTTCAGTGTAGAAATTTATTTGTGATTCTTAAGGCGGGTGAGGCCACCTGCTGGCAAATATAGATAACTGCATTTTTAATTTCTTCAGACTCAAAAATGATCAGTATTAACCACAAAAAGAGGTTAATACCGAGGAAAAAATGAATGTCAGATCAACACTTTAGCTTCACAGGATAACAAGAAAACGACGGTATTTCTCTCTGTGTCCATTTGCAAACTGCAGTCTGCTGGTTTTTTGTTCGTTGTGGACATGTTTCAGCGTTTGATATTGTCCTCTTCCTGGACAATACAGTAGCCGGACATTTCCCAGGATGAACCAAGACTTGTGCAGCTGCACATTTCTCTTCCTGTTATCTTGGCGATTAACGCAAATGACCTATCAGAAGCCTCCAAAGCAGTGACATCACAACCTGGGCTTTTAGAGACGGTAATCAATCTGTATGTAAACTTTGGTTTTATTGTTCGGCTAATCAATCAGCCTTTTGCTTCATGCAGACGAGCAGAGCCTTCGCTGCATTTCTTTTGGAAATGTAAATGAACTCCCTTCAATATGTTGCGGCTCCGCACTCACCTTTCTCCCCGACAAACGGCAGAGACCAGGTGAAAACGTCCATGAAGTTGGGCAGCCAGTAGGGATGAGGTGAGCAGTTGAACTGTCGGATGTTCATCACGTTGTTCTCGTACTTCAGCACAGCCGCTGTGGACGGAAACATCATCACGAAATCATCAGCAAATAAAACAAAACAAGGGATTAAAACGGTGCACAAGTCTTTCCCCAAGAGGCTCAGTTAATTATTCTCAAGTTGTAAAAACTATTCAGTTGCTGCAAGTCTTTAGGTTTAATTAGAAAACAGTCAAAGCGCCACAGATATTTATTTGGCAGACTAAGTGTCCAACTGCGAAGCATCCAAATGAGAGTCTGGGTGCAGCTCAAGATTTCTGTCAGTCAACCTCTGATAATGATTTCAGAATTACATGATGGACTACTGCACAAAAATAGGAATAAATAAGTAAAATAATTAATAAAAATGCCAATCGTTTCACACCGTGTTTGTCAATCTCTCACTTTGACAGCAGAAATAATTTAGGCGCAAAAATCGCACTCTGGGGTGTGAAAAAAAAGAGGTTAGAAAACAGTCCAAGAATCAGAATTACAGCAGAAAACGTGTCTGATGCTTATTGTTTATTGTTTAACCCTCCCTAACCCAGTAGGAGGGACTGCTGTCATCTTTAAAAAAAAACAACCTTGTTCTCAAAACCCTGAATAACAAGCAGATTCTCAGTGGGTTTCGCCAGATATTACTGTGTAAAACTGCGTGAGATGGCAGCTTTTCTATCATTAATACATGAGTATTAGGAGCTAAAGCAAACAAACTGACACCTCTACAATTTTTTTTTTACAGATTTTAAGTTATAACCACAATTTTAAAGCAAGATTTCAGGATATTAGAGTGGAGGCACTTGTGCTTTGTGTTGGTTTATTATATAAAATCACAATAAAATACAAATTTTATTGTTGCAATATGACAAAAAAGGCAAATTTTGTCACAATATTTTGTGGTACTATGGTGATAATACAAAGATATCAATAAAAACTATTCATTACAATTACTTATCCTTCAGGTAATAAACAGATTTGCAGGGTGATAATTGGATGGCGTAGCATTCATAGCGCCACAAACACAAACATTGTTCCTGAAAAACATTAAAGACGCCACTTACTTCAAACAGTGTGCTTTATATCACTAACATGCAAACATTATTTTAAATCTATTGATATTTATTGATGTTCTTGTTGAAGAAACAGTCGGTAAAAGAGCATAAATAACTATCGATAAGTTTATCGTGACGATAAATCAAAATTCTTATCGTGACAAGTGATAAACAATGCGATGGAGAGGAATAAATTTTTTTTTTCCCATAAATAAAACACTAAAAATCTGACTTTTTAACAGTTTAAACGTTTTCGACAAGTTATTTGTTAAATGAAATCTCAGTGTTTTGTGTTCACACCTATTATTTAAAACAGCTAATGGGAGGATCCTCACTTTTCCCTCCAAACTATAAGAAAACAAGGCAGTTCTTCAACTCTGAACAATGAAAAACTTTAAAAACAACTGCTTCTCCTGTCAACATGTCTAAAAAGAATCCACACAGCGACGTTAAATTATTCAAGATGTTGCATTAATCATGCAACAGGAGGGACTCAGGTGGGTGTGGTGCAGCTTGAAGGTCACAACCAGGGTGTGTCAAGCAAAGCATCAAAACATTTCTCACCAGCTGATTGTTTTCCCTTCACAAGCCAGGATCTTATTTGTTTCAGATGATAACCGCTTGCTGACTGTGAGCTCACTCGTGATTGAGGCGCAGACATGAGAGCTGCCAAACATAAATATATCTGATCTGAATATAGAAGCTTCGGCTTCTCCGGCGCACAAGGCCAGACTGAGGAAAGCCGACACCGTGTGGCCAGGTCGCCGTGAGGGGACTTTCCTGCTTCGGGTCGGTGCGAGAAGCAAATAAGACGAAACGCGGAGCTGTAAAGCCGTGCAGAACTCCTGAGTCATCCCTCCTGCCTTTAAGCTTCCAACCAGACGGACTGTGTTGCAGTTTTTAGTCCTCCGGGTTTTTCTCCGTCTCACAGAAACTCCAGCCTTTGGGTTTCAGAAAGATGTTTGCTATGGAAACGACTCAATTCTCAACTAAGATTTGATCAAACATAGAGAACCAATGTTTTGCTTTATACAAATCTAGAACTCAACCCAGAACAAACTGAAAATCCAGAGAAAACACAATTGGCTTATAAATTATCGACTACTTATTCTTATTCCTACTAAACATGGAAATAATATTTAGTTTTGTGCTTTACCTTTTTGTTTTTGTTTTGTTTGTATTTCCTTCTAATTTATGTAAAGCACTTTGAACTGTCTTGTTGCTGAAAATGTGGTGTACAAATAAAATTACCTTACCTAAACTCCAATGATGAATATAGAGTGCTGTGTTGACATAGTACACAATTTGGTAAAAAAAAAAAAAAAAACAGACAAATTTTAGACATTTTGTTACACAGATAAAATTAGATAAAATTCCTATTTTTTTCATCTGGATCTTTAAATTTAAAAAAGACAACACAGTTTGTCTTTGGTTTAAAGACAAAACAAACCGTCTTTGTCTTTCATTGGTTATCAAAGTTATCAAAATAACTTTGATGGTTATTTTTGTACCATCAAAGTTACCTTGAGGTGCAGTTTTTGTAGATTTAAAGGTTCAATGCGTCTTTTCTTTGGCACTTTCCATTATCAACCTGTTGTCTTCTGCTTGTGGAAGTAACAGGTAACCCACATATCCTGTTCTAAACTAAACTCTCCCTTGTTCTGCAGACGTCTCAAAGGAGAGACCCGTCCAGAAAGGATGGACAGTCTCTTCGTAACTTGGGCTCAATCCCGCCATCCTACAAAGGAAACTGCTTTCACATAGTATAAGGACATGGCGATCGTTAGTGCCTAAACAAAAGGTCAATGGACTTATTCTTCTTGTTTCGGCCTGTGATAAACCAGCGCCTTTTGTCCGATGACTACTAAAAATAAGACCCAACCACCACTGCGTCCCTGCATGGATAAGCAGGAACACAAAGCAAAACCTGGAAAACCTTCTGAAGGTGGAAGAAATATAAAAAAAATCAACCTCTAAAAAAATAAGAAGAATGTCTGATTCCTGAGAAACAGAAAGAGAAATTAAGACCATTTCATTAGCTCAGGTGCAACAGGCCACTATAGGGTTTGTGTGCCTGTCTTTAGACGCCACAGTCAGAGCATTACAGCGGTGACTTCTCTCTCTTCAAGCACAAACCTAAAGCTCTATCAAAAACGCCAACAGAATCTGTCGTAAAGTTGATGTCCGTCCCTCAGTCGGAGCTCTGGGTAGGCGGTGAAGGCAGCTGCACACGTGGGCAGACATTGCATAAACATCACTTGCCGCATAAACATCGGCGTGATTGAATGTAGCCGTTGAAGTCCAGATGGAGGAAAACAAAGAAGGTCAGTTTCCCCTGCTGTCAGCCATTCAAAGGAACAAAGGATATTGTTCAGCAGTTTCATTTATTATCAGAAAACAACTTCATTTCTCTTTCCAGAACAGCTCTGTTGATCTCTGCAGCTCTACATTTCAGCCACTAGAGGTCTCTCCTGCTCCAGCAGCGCATTCGGGTTCAGACTGAGGCTCAAATCCGCTACAAACTCAGAGAGGGAGATTGTAAGGCGACACCCGCTCATCAATTATTCAACAGGGAGTGCCTCCAGCCGGTTTCCCTGGTAACGAGGACTGTTAAATCTGTTTGGGTACCATAGGGAGATTCCCACCGTCTTTCCCCAGCACTAAATGCTGCCTGCATATCTGTCTGCATTGCCTGCAGTGTAAAGTTTCACTTGGTTAGTATTCAAAGGCGGCCATCCAGGCCTTCTGGGTTCGTTACGTTCAGATCTCGGCTCACAGAAGCGGAGAAATACGTGGATGGGAGGGATTTACTGCACCTCTCATCGCTTGTTTGCACTGGATTTAAACAGAGTCAAGCTTTTGGATGGTTTCCTTTTCAAAACGTGTTGTACCAGCAGTGCCTCTCGAATGTTTTCACACCCCCATATTTATTTACCCACATGTTATCACATTAAAGCCACAAACTGGAGTATAATTTATTGGGATTTCACATTATAACCAACAGAGTATGTACGATTTATCTGAAAATGTTGAAATAATTTATCATCTGGGCAGTAGTATTAGTACTTGTTGCTGCAATTGTAGCTGCAGGTTTTTCAATGCACTGAATTCACTCTTCAAATGACTGCATGACCTCCTCTGCATGCAGTCAAGGGATGGAGTAGCCTGCTAATCGGCAAGGAAACACCTAAAACATGCAGGACTTGGTTCTTGAGGACCAGGATTGGAATTGAAACCAATGTTTCAGAGGGTCTGTTTCTACCTCCCGCCAATTTGATCGGAGATAAGAAAAAAAAAACATCTTAAGATGGTTAAGAGCCATCTTAACCATCTTATCTTCAGATGGCTCCAAAGATAATCTAAGGAGATATTCCTGCAGCGTGTCATGTGCTAAGAATGACACAGTCTGCTTGGAAGAACATCCGGACCGCTCCGATCTCAAATCATTGGTTCCTCGAGGACAAACATTACAGACCAATGTTCAATGTTCATGCAGTCAATCAGAGAGCAAGATGACACGGCGCACCAGAAAACAAATCCGGCGGATTTGTTTAGATCTTTGTCTGTTAAAAATATCCACAAACTATCGCAAACAAACATCGTCGGCCATGTTTGTTTACTCTGAACTCAAGACGTTTTGTGAGATTTACCATCTGACATCTGGAGGTTGGTGAGTGAAATCAGTTTGTGTCAGAGAAACTTTGAATCTATGAATGTTCAAGTCAAGCATTTGATCCAGACACTACAAGTTTCATGTTACCGGCCCTTAGGGATTGGCGATCAGAACCCTTGGCGATCATAAACCACTCAACTGAAGCTCTGGTTGGATGTTTGAGGTTCTTGTCCTGCTGTGCTTGTCCCAGCACTGAGTCAATTTTAACCTTTAATTATGTTTTTTTTTTCCAGCACTGGCATGTATTTAGTTCCTTAGACCTTCATATTGGTGTTATTTTTCTTTGTATAAAGGTCAAAGCTTCCTTTTGCCCTTTTCCCTGTCTAAATAATACCAGATATCCAGGTGAGACATATTTAAGTTTGTGCCTATAATGTAACAAAATCGGACATCATAAAGCCCAACTCAACAAAATGTTGATCCCACTAATGAATACAACGAGGTAGAAACCAGAATTTAAATTGGTTTATTTAATACTTGTCTAACTGGTGATGGATTGGTGCATTTCCAGCATCTTTCGCTCATTAGTCTTGTTGGACTGAACGCGAAACGTTTTGTTTACAGCAAACCGAAAGAGACGCCCAGAATGGGCCGAAGCGTTAACAGATGGACAGACATCTGCAGGCAGGGGATATTCTTCTTCTCTTCCTGGCACTTCGATGTGAGAGACGAATTCCCCACAGCGTTCCTGCATCCTCATCGCCTGGAGCTTCCGGCCTACTCTGTATTCCAGCGGCAGGAGCCGGGGGCCGATCGTCTCGTTCCATTTCTCGGAACGCAGTGAGGAAATGGAAGCATGAACCGATACCTGCCGTCTCCACGTTGGCATCTTTTCACTTTTATCCCCCCTTCATGTAGATTTCCACTCCATCAACCCTGTTGCTATCTCTTTACTAAACATGAAAGGAGTCTGAGAGGCATGGTCGACCTTTCTCCTCCTACACTGCACAGCCTTCAGGACTTAAACTGAGAAGGAAGAAACGAGGAAAACTGTCACATCCCTGCAGCTGTTTCTTCCCCATCTAAAACACAGCCTCTTACAAGGCTCTGCCTGACCGAGCGAGCTGCTGACGGACAGCCGGTCAACACCTAAACACTCCACAGATTCATTTAAAAGCTCCACATTTCAGGGAGAAGAAGCAACAGGTGGCTTCTTCAGAGAGTCGCATCCTTCTGGTCATTCACTCGTTTGATTATTCTGCCTCAGCTACAACTTCCATTTACTCTCCTGCTTCCCCCACTTTGAGCGGAGGCGGATTCTTTTCGCTACATTATTTTCCTCCCACGTGGAGACGCGTCATTGGTCGATTCCTCACCCCCCCCCCCGCCGGCGCAGGATTGATGGGAGCTGCTGATGCCTCCCTCCTTCGCCGTTAAGATTTATGCGCCCACTAGACCGGCCATCAATCACAGGGGCGGAGCCGGGTGGACGAAGCGGAGAGCGATGCGATTCATGATGCCGGTTTGGGTTCTGCCGATGAAGACCATCTACATGACTGACTGGAGGAGCATCAGCAGGAGTGATAACTGTATATTTGTTAGCATGAGAACTGCCATATCTCCCACATAACCTGCATCTTACAAATATTGAATAATTTGCTTATTTCACTGGGATTTAACAGTCAGCTGCGCATGACTGCAATAAAATTAACAAAGCTTTCAAATTACATAAAAAACAAACTAAAAAACATGTTGTGCATTTGCATTTACTCTCTCTTCAGCCCAAATCACTTAAATAAAATCGAGTGCAAGTACTTTATCTATCCAGTTAGCTTGGCTCTACACGACTAAGACTTTTTAAGATCTTTTTATAGAACCAATATGAATGAAGATTAAGATCTATATACAAACAATTTCCAATTAACTGGCGATAAACTAGCCAGACACAAAAAAGCTAGCTTGCTAGCATTCCAGGGTATATTAGTTACCAACAGACTGAACCAGAGCAGCTCAAACTTCTGCCTGACAAAAAGGTCCTGGAGAAAATTAACATCCATTATACAGAGACATTAAGTAGTTCTGCAAAGAAATTTAAGACCAACTTACTTTTTAAATTGATTTAAGGCATTTCAAGAGCTTAATATTAGACACAAACATAAGAGTTGCAACCCTTCAATTTGTATGCCAAAGAAGTGATTAATAAAATCCTTCTTTTGTCATTTTAAATGCATTAATGGTCTTGCTGCTTTGTACCTGCCTGACCTGCTTCAGTCTCATGTTTCGCCAAAGGTCCTAAGATCAGCCGACTAGTTTTTGTTGGTTGGACCTAAACCTGAACTGAAGCTCAGTCGAGATCAGACTTCTTCAGTCGTGACTTTACAACAATGGAGCAAGATGTTATTAAATAGTAGACAGGCTTCTTCTCTTGCAGTTTTTAAATCTCTCTTAAAAACACTAATTTTCAGTGGCTTTTGACACAGTGTGAGAGTGTTTCTCACACACTAATTGTCTTTGCAGTACGTTTTATTCTGCTTTCATTGTTTTCATTCCATTTAGTTATAATTCGTGTCTTGTTTTGACCTGTTTTAGTGCTGCTCTTTGGATGAACACATTTTTTAAAAATGTGATTTACAAATAAAGTGGATCTGGATTCATGATTTGTGTTGTTTGTCAATTAGGTGCCACGGAAAGCCGACCTGGACGGCAACATGAAGTGATTTAGAGGTCAGGCAGCCATCTTAGTGTCAATAGGTGGCGTTTTATCAGACTAAAAAAAAAAATTAAATGTCACATGAGGCAGGGCCGGATTTAGAAGATTAAAGGCCCCTGGGCTGGAGACAGTTTTGGTGCCTTGTCCAAGAAAATAATAAACCATTCATTTATGCAAATTACAGAAAATTATTAGGCTAACACAGTTGCAGGTATGCTAAAACATATCTTGGTTCCAAGAAGGATCGTTTTAAAATATCTGAGTGTGGCGTACATTAATAAAAATGCAACCCAAAAATACATTTTCTCCTCACCCCCCAAAAAGCCTCTGTAAGCTCTAAAGCAGAGCCGTCAAACTCATTTTCATTTTGGGCCAAATCAAGATCATGAATAGCAGAGATTGTAGCGAGCAGAGAGAGAAAAATATATCAAAATAATCAAGTCAAGTAAACAGACAGATGAAACAAATAATTACACTGGTAATAACAGAAAGCCAAAAACTAGTCATTATGAGACAAGAAAGTTTTGTCAGGTGTCAGAAGATAAGAACAATAGGTAACATTTTCCTTTCAACAGAAAGCAGTGAGAACCAAACACAAACAGCAAACCCGTCTGATTATCACTGCGGTCCAGTTGGCAGCCAAAACGAGATATTTTAACTTCTCCAAACGGTGCTCAAAGGATGCAAAGGATTTTTCCAAGTGGTAAATATCCAAACCTACAACCAATAAGTGTGTTTGTTTGTTTGTATTGTGTTGACTGTGAGCCATAGGAAGATTAGTTGGGATGGAACAAAAAGGTTCCCTAAGAATAAACAACGACCCTGACAGCTGCGCTATTTCTGTCTTTATGGTACTGCGAAGGAGGCAACATGTGGGGAAAAAAATAAATAGAAAAACAAAACGGAGAAAAGGTAATACAATCTCACGTTAAAGACTGCATACCTGCAAAACAGGGCAGGAGAAAAGGAAAAGGAAAGGAAAACCCCCGGCTCCTGTGTGCTGGGTACTCACAGCAGCCACACTGCAGCGTTATGGCATTTCATCACAAGATGGATTGCGAAACTGCATGCACCAGCCCCATCACTCTTTCCTTCCCATTTCTATTTCCTGTGCTTGGCCCAACGCCGCATCCATCCCATGGTCCACCCCACCCTCTATCCGCCCCCGTCCAGTAAGAGCAGATACTGTCTGTTCTGGAGGGCGGATGGGAGGGGGCCGGTGCCGACTTGCAGCACAAAGCCAACCCAGTTTGGTGCTGGAGGCAGAAGCACAGCTTATAAGGCACCAGAATGTGCAACGGGAACAAAGCTAATTTATAACACAATGATAATGTGGGCGATAGATATGATTAAGCCTCTTCACAATAAGCAATAAATCAATTAATCCCATAATAAAGTAAAATGAGAGCGATCATTTCCATTTGGATAACTGTAAATAAAGAGATGATTCCCTTTAACATTGTTGAAAAGCCGACATTTTAGTAAGAAAGTAGCTTCCACTACCTTCCTCTTTAGCCTGTTTTCCTGGTCTAAGCCGAATAATTTATATTTTTTAAATGCAATTTTGGTGATAGAGACTTCTTAATTTGTTTTAATCATCTTTGTTTGGTGTTTAGTTTATTTATTTTGGATATTCAAAATGTTTTCCAGTGTTAAATGTTCTTTAGAAATTAGTTTTTCTAATCTTTAAGAGGGCGTATTGGCAATAATATGCTAAAATCATTATGATTATGTTAGTTGAAAATAGTCTCAAAATGACAATAATATTGTTCATCGCTATAATTTCTGGAACAATTTATTTTATTTCAGGACGAAAGTTTATCGTCCAGAAAAATTGTGACAAGATGCGATTTATTTTCAGTAAGATCACAGAGAGTCTGAATATGATGCTCAAAATGTTAAAAAGTATTACATATAACCAAAAATCAAACATTTAACTCAACACTTTGGATTGTTTAAAACTGAAAAACAACAATTAATATTAAAAATTAGAAAAATTCAGTGAATCAATTCAACAAATTCCTCAATATGGGACAAGCAGCTACAGCTGAAAGGCTGTAAAATTATATAAAATAATGAAGATTAGCTTAATCTTCACCTTGTAGCAAGTAGCTAAAAATACAAATTTATCTATTTTCAACAGACTAAGACTATTAAACGATTAAATTTTAATATTTCACAAAAATATCCCCTATTCAAACTGTGGTTTCCTTTTGAAGCTTTTAAAACGTTAGTAAAGAGACAACATGAGGAGCAATTCTAGGCAGATGATAATGTAATATATTCTGACATATAAAACAAGCCAAATCAGCCATTATGCAAAAATATTTTCAAGCGAAGTTCTCAGACAAGCAAGTCCTATTTTCGTCCTGAAGTTTCAAAGCCGTCAAAAGTGGCAGCGTCACTCAACCTACCTTTGTTGTTGTAGACATCTAGATAGTTGGGAGCTGAGAAGATGGTGATAAGGGACGGGAAGCCAGTGGTCTGACTCTTTCTGTACATGCGGTATCTGGGGAAACATCCAAAAGAGACGCATTTAGTTTACCTCAGAACAACCGGGCTGTTGATGTGATCGGCGGTGACGTTTTTATGGCCCTTTAGTTTGTACACGTCGGGTGTGTGTTTGTCCGGAGCTGCTGTCTGTGGACACCTCGGTACCCCCCGCTGAGGAGGGCAGATCCCAGCGTTACGACTGAAGCGAGGTGGCAGTAACTGTATCTAGGCGTATAGTTCTCGATAAAGCTGCAAATGTCTGAGTGCGGCGATAGCCGCCGACGTCTCGCATGCTACACCTGAGGGTAAACGGCCCCTTGTGAGTTTCTTGTTGGACATAAGTGATGCGGAGCAGTGCAATTAGACGTGCGGTCGGATTCATATCTGAGATGTGGCGAGGCGTCCCACACAGTGGGAGTGCAATGGTAAACAACTTTTGTGCCGAGCCTTCCCATCTTCCTCAGAGAAAAAAAAAAACAAAAAAATCAGCTAAACACATCCAGTAACCTGTTTCTTTTATTTTTTTTTTATCTTTTCATAGAGTGTGGCGTCTGGTTGCTGTATAAAAGCAGGGTAAACTCTCCCTCCGCGTCCTGCTGTGCCTCCTTTTCACTGTGCAGCAGCTGTAACTGCGAGTTCCCGTCAACCTTAACTTTTTGAATCAGAGCTCAGCAATGTCTGCATGACTCATTCGTGTTGCATCACATGTGGCCGGCTCGCTCTCCCAAGCTGGATTCATTTTCATTTCTTGGATTAATGCAAAGTTCACACTGCGCCCATCCTGCTCCCCAGACAGGCTTTAAAGAAACCTCCTGAGATTTCTCATTTCGCTCCCAGCCCTGAGCCGCTCGGCTGCCTGACAGTGTGATGTGGAAAAGACAAAGAAAGCAACACTCACCCAGCGTCCTGTGCTTCATGGGCCCGGATGATAGATAATAAGTTATTGTGTTGTAGAAAGTCACAGACTGCAGGGTAGCTGTTGAAGAAAAGAGACTTTTAGCTCACTCAAACGTCAAGAAAAGTCCCAGAAAGCCCCAAGAAAAACGATCAATAGCAAAAACTAAATAAGGCCAAAGGTATTATTGATTGAGCTCAAAGAAACGTCGGACAAACAGGCTACGTTTATTCCAGCTGCAGCTCCTATAGAGACATTTAGCCCAGAATTTCCTGTAAAATATACACAACATCCTGCACAAATATATACATTTATCTTTTACTGCATTTTCACAAAATAACATTTATTCAGTTTTGCCAATGCATCACTTTATTTCATCGAGTTGGAGCAAAAAGAAGAAGAGATATCTGACCATTCCTCTTTAGTGGCTTTCGCTCTGACATATGAAGAAAAATAATTTATTTCTTTTCTACTGCTTCGTGAAGATATTTGCTTTGAACTTTGTTATCCTTAATCCTGCATTGCTAAGAGAGAGAGAGAGACAGAGGGAGAGAGAGAGGCACCACTGCCTCATAAAATGAAAGAGTTTAAATTTAAAAGATGCCAAATTTAACCCACGAGTGAATAAAACTGAAAATGCGTTTGATGTTGTGGGAATGAAAGTGAATCAATAACAATATATCTCGCAATGGACATGTGATCAATATTAATAGATAAAATGTTCAAAATTCAATGCGCAGAATATTCACTCTACTCCGAACCAGAACCGCTTTGCATTCTGGGAGATGTAGGCAGAGAAAAGGCTGCAGCGGTTCGAGCGTTCACGGCTAGCGAGGCTAGGTTGGTGGAATCAACCAGCTGACTCGCTCTTTGGTTACCTAGCAACAAGCAGTTTCAAGTTCCCCCACAGCTATGGTTACCTAGCAACAACCTGTTGAGTAACTTGCACAGTCATAACTGCACAAAAATCAAATCAAATAAAACAAGGACATGGAGTGAAAACTGTGGCTAAAACAGGAAAGTTTGGTATTATTTAAAAACAAATTATTGTTATTGTTTAGTATCGATATAAACTGACATGAAATGTTGACGGTTTTTGAATTGATTAGTTTATTTTCATCAGTCACAGCATTTTAAAATCAACACACAAATGACTTCCTTTGTAGAGAATGTTCTCCTGTCTTTCCTACTGTGAAGACTTTCTTTCTAACAGAAAAAATATCTATTTGTTGCATATTACCAACAAAAAGATCCTAAAATATATTTGTTAGCAAGAGCTAATATTTGTTATCTAGTTATACAGCTAGAAATGGACATAAAAGTCTAAAAATATATATATTTTTTTCTCATGTTCCTTTTTTTTTCTTCTTTTCTTTTGTTACAGAATTAAATATTCTGTAACTAGAGGTCTTTTTATTGTAAAATTATGCTGCAGCAATAAAAGACTAAATTGCTTTAGTGTTTTACACTGTGGCCTTTAGAGGAGACCCACATTTCTTTCCCCGATAACATGTTTGCTGTTTTAAACAAACAAACCCCCGAACCCAAACCCAGACCTGCTGCTCCTGTGTCAGAGCAGCAGGTCTGACCACTTTTAAATGCTAAATAGTTTACTTTTCAATGAAATTATAATGAAAAAAAAAGGAGATGATTCATTTTAGGGTGCTTCTTCAAGAAAAAGAAGAGCCGACTCTGAAAACTATCAGATGCCGATTTCTGCTTGTTTAGTCTGTGAGCAGTAAAACCAAAATCAAATTGGAGCACAAACTGCAGCTTTCATCCTGCAGCAGCAGCGGCAGCGGCAGCGGCAGCAGCGGCGGCAGCGGCAGCGGCAGCAGCAGCAGCGGCAGCGGCGGCAGCAGCGGCAGCAGCGGCAGCGGCGGCAGCAGCAGCAGCAGCAGCGGCAGCGGCAGCAGCAGCAGCCGCTGCAGCCTCCTCTGAAGCACAAGAAAAACTGTCACCGGCAAACAGCATGACTTGATTTTGTCTCGATCTGACTTTTAAAAAAACGGCGTTTCTGAGAAGAAAAACGATCGACACCCCCAGAGAACGTCGGGGTTTGTGAATCATTTGTGATGAATAAAGTCAGCGCAGGTTGCATGAATGAGCGACGCAGCTGCGTAACATCTGAAAAACATGAATGTGGAAGAACTTATTCCATCAAAAATGGAGACTCTCTCTCTCCACGTGATTTTTGGTTTGATAACATAACAGCCGAGCTTCTTCACTGTGTTTAATGTCAAAAATGTCGTATTTCAAATCAGCTGCTACTTGAAAATGTGGCTTTGTTAGTCTAAAAAGAAAACGTGTCACTTTGTGCTCGTTTCACCAGCTCTACTTCAGTGTCTGTCATAAATAGCCACTTGAAATTTTTCAAGAATACACAAACACCCTCGGATATCAAAACGTTTTGTGGTTCAATCAAGTAATTTGCTGCGCTTGCTCAAAAAACGAAGTTCTGCAATCCGAGCTCAAACACCCCTGCAACATCGGCGCTCGGAGATGAACTCGACTCCCACACGCTGCAATCAGAACCGAGCCGCACGATTCTCTTTTGCAGCGAATCCTGCTGATTTCAAAGAAGCTTTTTAAAATGTAATTCCTGCTCTGCAATCAAGGAAACGCAGTGGTTTCATGAAAACTATTCACGGTTACTGAACCTTTACACTTTTCGTCACGTCACAGACACAAACCGGTGGGTTATTCTGGGGTTTTATGTGACAGACCAACAAGTCGGTGCACAAGTATGAAGCAGAAAGAATACCATACATGGTTTAATTTTAGTTTTTACTTTCACAAATAAAAATCTGAAAAATCTGGGATAAGTAAGCCTGGGTTCATACTATCTTCATACTCAATTAGATCAAATAGAGAACAAATGTAATCAGTTTTGTTGAAATTACTTTGAATAGGACATTCATTTGTTGCTGGCTCCCTCCAGCTTCTCTGATCCTACTGCAGAAAAAGAAAAAAAAGCATTACCACACCATGATGCTGCCACTACCATGTTTCACAATGGGAATGGTGAGTTCAGGGTGAAACTAAGTATTAGTTTTCTGACCCACGTTGCAATTTTTTCTTCTGATTTTTGTCTTTTTTGCCCAGATCGTCATAAAAAAACACATTATTCTTTATTTTTCAACATAAATGGTGGTAAACTGCCTTGTTAACAACAAGTTTCTTCTTTTTACTCCTCCATCAAGGCCAAATTTGTGAAGTGCTCAGTGCTGCTGTTAAATCCTGCTAAAGCTGCTGCGCTTTATGACCAAACCTTGGTTTAAATTTTGTTTCTTCCTGACCAGTTTGCTGTCTTCCTTGATCTTCATGATGTTGTTTTGCTCACAAATGTTTTCTAACAAACCTCTGAGGCTTCACAGTAGATTCTGTCAGGGGTATTTTACAAAAGAGAAACATGCACAAGTTAGTGTTGATCTATCACAGAGCTGAAACGATTAATTTGATTAATTGTGGTTAATTTATGAAAATAAACAAACTAATTTAGTAATCAATTGTTAACTGGAGCACAGAAACAAGAAAAGACAATTTGCTGAAAGAGCAGCGTACTCAGAGTAGTAATTAAACTAAAACTATACAAAAAAAATAAACATTTTGTATTTAAAATAAAAAAAAAAAACACTTTTTTTACCTGTAATGCTGTGCAGATGCATTCTGGGCAATAAAATGCCTATTTAGTCATTTAAAAAATGAATTCAATTACTTTTTTATCCTAATGTATGAAATAAGCTTCATGATTGGTAGAGAAGCTAACCATAGAAACTGACTGAATTAGCATAAGGCTCATCAACAATCTCTGAATATTTGAGTTGAACAACAAACATCTGGATAATGAGCTACAAGCAGATTCCAGCAGATTATTAGAAATTAATGTGTTATTTGTTCTCTAATCCCCCTGCAGCAGCAGGAGAAGACATGAGCCAAATGTTGGTTTGTTGGACTATAATTCAACTTTCTGGTTTCACTTTAGACTCTTTTCTTTAATTAAATAGCATTAATAAAAGATTTTTAAGTAAAAAAGAAAGGAAAGGTTCCTTTAGGTTGACTGATCTATGCGCTTTGTGGAGCCTGAAACAAAGAAGCATGCGCAATTTCATGCCTGAGTTACATTTGTGAACGAGTTCGAAGCAAGCCGGCGGCATCTGGGAAATTCTGCAAGACAGGCGCAACCAAACAGGCTGATGGTTTCTGACTGGGAGTGCTGTAAGGAGCGTCTCCGTTTCTCTCCTTCAGCGTCGAGCCGAAACCGTCTCATAGATACAGAAAGCCAGTGTGAAGCCAATTAGCGGCCGTTCCCTGGACAGACGAGGCGTCGAACGCTGATGAAAACACGACGCGGGAGGAATTTCCACCCAAAATGTCAGAGGGGTTAACTGGGACGATTTCCGACATTAGCGTGATGCGTTTGAGGTGAAAAGAAAAGCATACCCTGCTTTTCTTCCTGGTTTCAGCTGCATAAAAACCCCAATGATGGACATTGCTGAGAAAACAGAACCACTTGTGGATCTGAAACGTAACAGCTCATTTAGAGTAAGGAAAGACAACAATGTTGCCCTCAACGGACACAAGATGAGTCACTTTATGAGCAGGTACATTAAAACACAATTAGGGAGGCAGCTACAAAACACCTGCCGTCAAATAAATAAAAAGAGTCTATTCTCATTTAAAGCCTTGAGACATTTCTTACTACTTCTCCTGCTTGTGGCACACCGAGGGCAAATAAGAGTCGCTCAGGCAATAATTGGAGTGGAGGGAGAAGGGAATGCATTTAGAGAAAGGACTGTGCCTTGTGGTAATGTGCCACTTCATTACATTTTGTGACAGTGCAAGCTGCTTGCTCCCAGCTTTTCCTCTGCCTGTTCAGTTACTCGGCTCAGCCGACGGCAGCTGCAGAAATACTGGCGACAGTCGGAGGAGAGGTTTCAGGGATCCTTCTGAAACGCAGCATCACTGGCTGCTGCGTTTCCATTAATCATACCATTTATTTTCTAATTTTGAAAATAAATTTGCTTGATGGATATACATCAATGTTGAAAACACTCAGGTTTCTTGATAAAAAGTTTTTGCTCTTGCATGAGATGGTTTCAGCTTTACTGCAAAACTGCAATGGAGACATGAGATCAAGATGTTACTACTGCTGAAAACCACAAAGAAGACAACAGGAAGTGGTAAGACGGTCAATTGCTTTTGTTTTTTTTCTGACAATGTGCAGCTGGCTCCACCACAGCGCTCACAGCATAGCACGGTTCATAAACAGTTGCGTGTCATTCCAACATGTTGAATTCCCAGCTCTTCTGTGAAATCGGTGACTATGATTTCCCGAAAACGTAGCCGTTCCCACGTGTAGGGGGGCTGTCGCTGCAACGCCTGAATAAGACGTTTCATTTCTTTACATTTTAGACACATTTGTGTCTAACGTGTATTTTTAAGTCAAATAAAAAATGTTTTCATGATGATGGAGCCAAGAGTGAATAATATAACAAGAGTGTTTTGATTTAATTACCAAAAAGCCAATTTTAATAGCAGAATACCTTTACAGGTTTGAGTGGAAAACCGAATGTCTAGGAAGAAATTCCTGTAAACAAAACTTATTACTGTCCTGCATCTTAGAACATGAAGTTTTGAGGTCCAATTAAGGTTTTTTTTTACAACCATCGTTATGCATTGTTTGCATTATAAAGCTTCAAAATTGAAGTCTTAAAATGCTTCACTGTGAAATGCCTGAATATATTGGAGATCAATGGAGTGAAGTGTACAGTGTTCTGCTGAATCATGACCAGGTGCATTACTTTTCCTTCTCACTTTATTTTATTTCCATAATAAGAATCAACTTGATCATTTGGGAATTAAATTTCATTGCACCATGAGAGCCATAAGTAGTGAAATAACTTTTTAAAAAATAATTTTAGACATTCATGGTAAAACACAGGAATGTCAAACTCATTTTCGCTTTGGGCCAAATCAAGATCATGAACTCTCTTAAAGGGCCGGTTGACGCAGAATATATTGATAAAACTTGTTCACAAAATGTTAAAATATCAATGAAATCTTAAAATTAAGTAATATTGACCATCTTTTCAGTCCCTCCAGGATTTCATGATTCTTTTTGTGATTTCCCCCCCAAAAATTTGTAATTTAGAAATATTTGTGCTTATTTATGATGAAAATCTGACTTTTTAAATCACTCACTGTATAGGTAATGGAGTATAATCTGACATCAATTTAGGTTCAGGTAGCTGTTTAGTAGAAGTGAAAAAGTTTTTAACAATTTCTGAGAAAAATCTGCAATAAACTCCTTATTATTGGCGCAAAAAAAGTGCTGGGATTTGTTGATTTTTGCTTGAATTTCCACGATAATGCTCAAGAAACTGGAGGGACTGGTTGATATAATTTGGCAGGAAGCAGATAAAAACTACATTGATTTGACTGAAAACATAATATTCAAGCACAGCTTGTGTTCAGTCTGGAATCCAGAGGGCCACATAAAAAGCTACGGCGGGCCAGACCTGGCCCACGGGCCTCCAGTTTGACACATGTGGTACAGGATGTGTTGACAGGACTTTTATGACATATTAAAAAAAATCTGTCTCATTTGGTGCGAGACTGTAAGATGCAGAGTCACAGATGTGCAAAAGTTACTTGTGTGAATCTTTAACGGAGTCATAGGACGCCTTTGAAACGACTGGCTGACTCACACTAGTGTGAAAGGGTACTGGAATAATTTAAACTTTTTCATCATACTGTAAAATATAGCTGCGGCTTGCATAAGCAGCTCAATACCAGCAGCATAATTACGCTCTTAACTCACTGGCTCCCTCTCTAAATCCTGACGGCAGCGTTCAGAGGCAGAGAAAGAACAACCTCGACACAAATAATAAACGTCCTGGGAGACGCAGCGCCTACCTGTAGAAATAGGAGCAGCCTCTCACTGTGTTGTGTGTGAAATGCTCCTGGCTCTTCTCGTTCCCAAAGTCCTCCAGAGGGTCTGACCACAGCAGATCGCACATCGGCCCGTAAGCTGGCGGCTCTTTGAATCTGTCTAGCTGTGGAGGAAAGTTTCCTTTTAACTGCAGCTTAGCACGTAATTAAATCACTGTTGAATCAATATTAAACCATATACAGAGAGGATGTCAAAGAAAGAAGCAATCGGTGTAAAGATGAATGAACTAAAAAAAAAGACCCTGCCAATCTTTTTCTACGAGCGTAAATGGCTTTACTTTCAGGAAATGATGACTCTTTCTTTAACTGAAGCTTGTTTGTGACTGCATGATGGACACTTTGCTGGAGCAAATGCTATTATGCATGCCCTCTGATTGCGGCCACAAACCCCATTTAGATTTATTGAATTAGACTGAGAGAAGGAACTTCTTTTCCTTCCACATTTTTTTCATTCAGAAGAAAGACAGCAATGCTACGTATCCAAGTTTGGAGACAGAGCTCTACTTTATGAATTACAAGCACCGTGACTAACTCTTTGCCCCATTTCTAAAGCAATTAAGAAACACCTGCTGATTAAACAAACACAGAAGTCACAGCTTTTTACAACAGCTATAAAACTATGTCAGATCATACACATACTTTCCTGATGTCGTCAAGATTTGTGATTTCTGGAGACAGTCCTCCGTGTACACACAGGAACTGCTGGTTCATAAGTGCAGCCAGGGGAAGGCAGTCGAAGGCGTCCATACATGCGTCATACACCCTCTCTGAATACTTAATTTTACCTGTCAGGGAGAAGGGAGGGGAACAAGAAAGCAGCACGCCAAGTCAAACAAACCTGCTCTCCAATACTGGGGCAGTGTCCATGGAAATGCTTTCTCAAGACTGGCAAATTTAAAAAAAACAACTTCCCAAAAACAGTTTTAGAAGAACATAATGTAAATGTCATTTATGCTGATTTTCTCTTCTTACCCACATCAACTAAGTCCAATAAAAACTTAAGTCTGACATGGGTAAATACCAATTTAAGGTCAAATAGGTCTTTTTTCCTAAGAAACTATCACTTCAACTGCATAGGGAATTGAAAGTGATAGCTTAGGTTGTTTGAGGTGGGTTTTGCAGAGTGGTTATGAGTAGCCAGTATTTTACATGCAGAGGACAGTAGTCACAACTTTTTAATGTCAAAGCCAGAAATGAGGAATTTGGGGAGCAAATTTTCACCCCTAAAGCAGATCAATCTAAAAACTCTTGCTTGTCACAAATGAACTTTACTCGAAATGTAACTGTTGCTTTACAGTTTTTCACAACTGTAATTGTTAGCCGAGTTCCAGGTGGCTGTTAATGTTTTGTAAATATAACATTTGCACAGCTAAGAATTCACTGAGCCTGATAAATAACTTATTAAAAGATTTGATCTCTGCCAAGAAAGAAGTTGAATGACTCAGAAGCCTAATTAATTGCTAGCAGCTACTTAGAACAGAGAGTTGGTAGCGTAGCTAAGAAAAGCTGCTAGCGGTTCTGGAAATCCTGGCCCTAAATAATTGTTTATCTGGTTTGTGGCTTTCAACTTGGCTCATGCTAGTTATAGTCCATGCTCAGACTAGCCTAGCCTAATGTAGCGAAGCTGCTAGCCGGGTTCCTTGTAACTCTGTGACTCCTGAAAGTTGTTAGCCTTTAGCTTGACTCTGGATAAATGTAAAGAAGGTTACAGAGAGCTGCTAACGTAGCTGTAAATAGTCTAGCTTAGTGTAGTTGTTATCCTAAACGCTACGTGATAAAATGGCTCCAGGTGTCTTGTAGCCTGATTCCATGTAGCTGTTAGCTGTTAGCCAGGTTCAGGCTAGCTGCTAGCCTGGCTCCAAGTAATTGTTAGCCTAGTTCTAGACAGTTTATATCCAAAATGAGAGGATTTAAATATTGTCAAAGAAGCATTAAGAACAAAAGACTTCAAAATACTTTACTTACATTCCTGCTTAAATGTGAAATACTCTGTTAAATGTCGACATTCGTGATTCCCACGCAGCAAAAACAGTGTTTTGGGGTATAGGATCTTTAAGGCCCACAAGTAGAGCACACACTGCAACAAAAAAGAGCAAAAATAAGAGCAGAACAGTTGGCTTTTCATCTTTCCTAATGCAAAAAGCCAAACCTATCAAGTTGAACATCGTCAGTTTCATGGAAATGCATGTAATTTTGCTCATACTGAAATATTAATGAAGCACATTTTGTGGCGCATTTCAGGCTTGCAAGACACAGAAAGATGAAACATCACATTGAAATGAAACACCTGACCAGACAAGAATAGCACACGCTATAAATACATTTCATATACATGTATTTTTTATTATTAAACAAAGCATTTCCAGGGATAAGGCTGCAATAAACATATATATTGGTTATAAAGTCCTCTACTTCAAACATGTATTCTGTGGAATATTAAAAGTCTCCCGACATAATCCTCAGCTCCATTGTGACATTTGCGATCCAGGCTACGTTTGAAATGATCATAAAAGTGTTCTATCACTGCAATATCTGCAGCCTGATTTCATCTGTGATCAGAGAACGCTATTAATAAACCAAGCTTCTGTCACACACATGGCGAGCATCACGCTCGATTAGGGCCGCACAAGAACAATAACAAGCACACGGACTCACTTCAATACTGAAATACCCTCTGTCTACGTAGTCCCCAAGGAAAAGGTAGCGTGTGGATGCTGGTGATCCTCCTACTTCAAACAGCTTCATGAGGTCAAAGAACTGCCCGTGGATGTCTCCGCAAACTGGAAATATGTCAGGAAGAAGACAACGGCGTGTCAGTAGAAAGGCTGGAAACGGATGAGAATAACATTAAGATGGTGAGAGAGGGTTTGCATGTTTCAATGATTTTCAACTGGGAGGCAGGAGCCTGGAATCAAATAAGAGAGATTTCTGAAGTCGTACATTTGAGGAGAAAATAAACTCTAGTTTAAATGCTGCTGTTCCTTTTTTCATTCAGGCTAGATATAACATTTATTTTTTATGTCTAGTACTGTACAAATCCACTCCAAATGCTTTTAATTCAAAGGAGCAGACATATTTAGAAATTATTCTGACTGACATTTTATCAGGATTTCAGAAAATCATAAACGTTTTCTTCAGACGTCTAAAACATTACAGTCCAGCATGTCTGGGAAAAAAAAAACTAAAGAAAAGTAAAGAAATGTGGGATGATTCACATCTTAGTATTGCATGTCGAGTGCAGTCGGCATGAGGTTGTCTCAGTATGAAAAGCTTAGATAAAAATACAATGGTGTCATTTACAGAAAGATTTTAAATAAAGAAATAGAAATGTAAAAAACTGCTTTTATTGAAAAGAGAAAACCCACAACTATTAATACTACTTCTAAAATTACATACTATAGATTGCTATGGATCTAAAGACATTATTACACCGTTTATACATTTTTTTGATTCTTGAAAAAGCCTTCAGCCACTAAATTATAACGCCATATTATCAAAAATAGTAACACTGATATTAGCTGTGATGGGTGATGATTTATTTTTTTTGGGAGGTCCAAATATATTTCCAAATTGGCACATTTGTGTTTCATATGAGCACAAGTATATTAGACTTTCTTCAGCTTACTATTTAGCAACAGGTTAGGGAGGGGCAGCTATGCTACATTTAAATTCGAAATCGTTGCCCTCTTAAAATAAAATGTAGATTGTTTTCAAATTAATCCTTCCTTTTTCTGTTAGCATAGACATATTTCATTGACAAATATATAAAAATATTAGCATGCTAGCATTTGATGACTATGCCAGCTTGTTATCATAATAGACATCTTGTTAGCCAAGATGCAAAACATTTGCATGTTAGCTAATTTTATAATTGGCACAAAATCTGTTAGCGCAGTAGATAGCTTACAGTATTGTTAACAAAAAAAAAAAAAAAGAAATTAGAGTAAATACTAGCAAATTATACATATATTTCACCCAACTTCAGCATAGTAGATGATGTTAGATATTAGCTAATAGCATATAGATGCTGGAAACAAAGATAGTATTAGTTACTGTTAGCTAACATGCTAGCATTTGCTACCTAAAGTTAGCTTGCAGCTTGTTGGTTAATGTCAGCACATTTGCAAAATTGAGCGAAGCACCTCATTCCAGGATAATATTGTTGTTTTTTTTCTATTGAAAGCTATTTGCTAAGTTTAGTAATAGCTTAATTTTTCACAAAGGTAAGGCAAAAAAATAATTACAGTATGAAACACATTGGAAGGACCAGCTTTAGGAATCGTTCTATCCATCCATCCATCCATCCATCCATTTTCCGTCACCCTTCTCCCTAACGGGGTCGGGAGTTGCTGGTGCCTATCTCCAGCTGTGTTCCGGGCGAGAGGCGGGGTTCACCCTGGACAGGTCGCCAGTCTGTCGCAGGGCAACACAAAGACAAACAGGACAAACAACCATGCACACACACACTCACACCTAGGGAGAATTTGGGAAGGCCAATTAACCTGACAGTCATGTTTTTGGACTGTGGGAGGAAGCCGGAGAACCCGGAGAGAACCCACGCATGCACAGGGAGAACATGCAAACTCCGTGCAGAAAGACCCCGGGCCGGGAATCGAACCCAGGACCTTCTTGCTGCAAGGCAACAGCGCTACCCACTGCGCCACTGTGCAGCCCAGGAATCGTTCTAGTTATATAAAATAATAATAATTCACGACAAATCTATTTTCAGCAATGCATCTCTGTTCCTGTATAAATGCTTTACTGTAACGGTTCTGCATTTACTTAAACGTGCGTGTTGTCTTTGTTCTTTGACACAGCAGAACAGATGTCAATTTTATTGATTTCTAAGCCTTTCATGCAAGTTTGTGTGTCTGTGTGTTATCTGAATACAAATTGTGTTTCTCAGCGCAATTACCGACAGAAGATTTCGCCAATGTTAACGGTGAAGTCTGTCACTACCTGGAATCCCAGTGCAATCGTGGCTGCTCAACATAACACGCACAGTTACTAACAACAGAGCGCGCAGCTGTTAAACACCACCAGGGGAGCTTTCTGGGATGAAAACATCTGCGTCAGAAATGGGCTACCACAAGTGATTCACCCCAGATCAGTTTGCTATCACATTATGAGATTCTATACTCTATTACTCCCTCTGGAGACGGGAGCAGCCAAGGCCAGAGCAGATTTGCTGCTTACAGCAGCGCTAACTGTCAGGCTGCGTATGAAACCGTCTGATTAAAAAGCCTTTCATGCAGCTGCCAGTTTTATAGATTCAATAAAAGGTCAGTGCAAGGGTGGGGTATCCCAAAATTTACTACTTTTTCTTCAGCTTGTCTCATCTGTCAGATGTTTTATTCCAACAAAATTACTTTGATTCTAATTTTGAAAAATTTTAATATTTACATCCTCTGGAAAATGTTAAGTCATTCATGTTGAAGTTGTGCTGCGGTTAGTTTTAACCCTTTATGACCTAACCTTTAAATCTCTGCCTGGATATTTTGGTTGTATTCAGTTCTTTAAATGTCCTGTGAGTCAATATATATTTGCCAGTTTATCCTTAACAACTGGAACTTTTAATATCTAACAAAGTTATTTTCACAATTAACCGTCTATTAAGACACCGCTCCTCAGATTAATTTCACTTCCTGCTATGACAGGAGTGAAATTACCGTAATAACCTGAGATTGGCTAGAAAGAGCAAGGTCTCCCCTTTCAGAAACTGTAGGAATTTTTCAGACAGTGGAACATGTGGCAGAATTACGGTACTGCAAATTCGTTTGGTCTGGAAGGGTTAAGCAGAGCTGGAAATTAATAAAAGAAAAACTAATCTAAATTGTTAGGGGAAGCAATACTGCTGCATATGAATGGTAAAAAAAAAAAGAATTAAATGAGATAATTTTTACTTCCAGACATTTCTACTGCTCTATGACGGCTGCAGCTCCGTCAACATTGGGAAAAAAAGCTGTTTGGGGTTAAAATCACTCAAAAGTTACCAGGCATTCACATATCCGATACCACAAAAGTCACGAGACACTTTCACTTACTTCTGCCATAACGTCAGAACTGAAGCAATAACAAAAGTATCTCCAGCAGTGTCATAAAAAGTCTTGCAACAGATGGTACGGCCCTATGAACTTCTAAAGACCGAGTACGTCTGGGATTGCATGAAAAGGAAGAGGCACACCCTGCATTTTCAGAAGAACTGTGGTAAGTTCCTGGAACAGCCTAAGTAAATACAGTGGTGCATTCACCTTGGTTTTATGTTTCACTGCACACCGAGAGCCAATCACATTATGTTCCCTCCCCCCAATAATTTGGTTTAATTTGTAAATATGCAGGGATTTTTACATTCCTTTTCTGCAAATAGAATCCAGGATGGGAGGAAAAGTTGCACTTCTTTCAGCTCAGAAGCATCTGGAGTGGATCATCTCAGTGAAAGAGAGCGTGGAAGATAAAAAACTGGCAACCTACACATTTCTGTGGGAAACATATACAGCCTGGCCCATAATCACCATCCAAATGTTTCACTGCGGCCGCATCAACACAAAAACCAGAAAGGTTTGAAAATATGAGCACATTGATTAGACCCATTAGACATTTTTGTCTGTGGATTTTAATTTAAAAGTTGTAGTTTTGTCCTGATTTATCTCTGTATTGAGACCACTCAAAATTAATCCAGGGTCTGCAAAATGGTCCCCGGGCCTCACTTTGAACACCCTTGCTCTAAACCGGTGGTGTCAAACTCATTTTCATTTTGGGCCAAATCAAAAATCAGAATTTTCTTAAAGGGCTGGTTGTGTCAGGCACTATTGATAAAACCAATTGACCTGTTTTTGGGATTGTTTTAGTGTATTTTCGAGTCAAAATTACAGATTTTGTGGTGAATATTAAGTAATGATTGTAAGGATTTTCTTTTTTTACAATATTTGCACTTATATATGACGTGAAATGTGACTATAACTCACCATGTCAGGTACAGATTCAATGTTTTTGACCAATTTTGAGAAAATAGCACTAAAATCAGGAAAAAAAAAACAGGAAATTTGTTGATTTTGTGTGAATTTTGCAGAGTTGTGAAAACCTCGAAGGACTTACTGATGTAATTTGAAGTAGAGGGCCACATAAAAAGTTAGGGTGGGCCACATTTTGACCCTGCGCCTTAAGTTTGACACCTATGCTCTACATATTTACACTGAAACAGAAGCAGTGCTATCCTGCCTTCCCAGTTCGTGTAACAACTTGAGAAAAGGTCTTTTCCCTCCCTGAGTGATGTAATAATCTTCACCTGGATATAAATCAGCAATATTCATGGACAGACAACAGTAACAACCAGGAGGTCAATCCTTCATATCTCCACGTTTTAAGGTCATCTCGTCGACGCGCAAGGGAGAAACTGGGACATTTCCCAAAGCGTTGACAGATTTGGATGCAATTTGTAAAAAGAACTCGCGTTTCTCAAAGCTTTACGAACTGAATCTCGCAGCGAGGAACACAATTAGACTCAGGTAGAAAAGAGAAAATCCAACGCTGTGATACCCAATTAGACGAAGCGGGAGGACAGCGTTCAAGAGCAATTATCCCAAGTTATGAGACTCGTGAGACGGCTCTGAGAATCCTCTTTCCTTGACTGCATCGTAAACCTCTGCTTTACCCGTCATCTTTTATTAAACCCACACCGCACCGTCGTTTAAATCCACAGCAGGGACTGACTTCAAAAAACAGAAAGGAATCTTATTATTTTCCGTTTGATTTCTGCAGATATCGTCATTCTTTTCATTTCCTCTCCATTTGCGTCCGCGACACGCGCACCGCTTGCCTATTTTAGATTTGTTGTTGAGCTTCAGAGGAAGTTGTTTTAATGGAAGAATTAAAAAAAAAAAAAAAAAAAAGACATTGAATGTGTAATTTTTGAAAGCAGAGAAAAAAAATAAATAAATCAAGTCAAACAATGAATTTCTAGGCAAGATAATTAGTCTCTTTTGTTTGCATTAGGCAAACAATGGTACCTAGAATACTAATTTTCTTAAAAACAGATCGGAGCTTTCACTATTTGTATTTATAGAAACATTAAAAAAGGGACAAAAATATTGTTTTCAATTGTGCAACAGACATTAGCACCGTCTGTCAATACTACCGATTTAGAAACAAATAAATTAAATTCAAAAATATTTAATGTGTCACCACGGGAAATTAAATGTCATAGCAGTCAATCTTGCAACAAATCTGAATAAGCTTCTGACTCAAGCCTGAACAGTTCAATATCTGTGATGGTTTGAACTTCCTCCAATCAATTGTCCATCAATAAATGATAATATTGATATTTTGAAACCATTTTAAAGTAAGAATAACGGCGTCATAAAGTCCAGCCTGTCAAAGACCAATAAATTTTAAATTCTGTAACAAACGCTTCATACTGGAACGGGAAGACATTTTCAATATCCAAAATAAAACAACCAAAAGAAACAAACAAAACAGAAATTAAAAAAAAAAAAAAAACACAAAACCAAAACCATAAATAAAATGAAATATAAAGTATTTTAAAAATATTAATGATCAGAATGGAAATTATTAAGCTCACTTTAATTCATCATACAATTAATCGATTAACTGCTTACTGTGACAGGCTTATACATCATATTTAGTCATGGGGAATGGTGGAGACATTGTTCTTCCAATTTCCAGGAATGTTATTATCCTTAAATATTTTCTGAAATGTTGCAGTTCTAATATAAAGACGTAACTCAGAAGAACAGTCCAGATCCTGTCATATTACGGTTTTAAAACGTCTGAAAAGAAGTCTTGGAAAACGCAACATTTAATTACATCTTCTGAGAAATTCAAGGCTGTGGATGAAGCTATGGCTTTAATTAAAAAATGTTGAATCAGAAAGGCATTTCGAATCGCTTCGCTCTTTGTCATGTCACACTGGGAGCAGAGAACTCAATGTTTTCAAGTTAACTCTCATGTATTTTGTTTGTTTTACGAACACGGAAATTAAAAAAGTGAAATGAACATCGCCATGGAAGCAGTAAGAGTCTAAAAACTGTAAAATCACATTAAAAGCATTTAAACCACTAATACTTTAAAATCCCAACCTGCTTTGCATCAAGTTACACAAAAAATCTAAATAATTTCTGACTGTAAACCTAGTTTATACTCCCAATATAGTATAATCCGACCATTTGTCACAGGATGCACCCCGACGACGATGCACTGTGCTTCACATCTTGGTTTATCCTGAGGATTTTGTGGCGTTAAGGCTTCTTATTGCCATGGAAACATCCCAGGATTTGGATCCTTTCAATAATGGTAACTTCAACCAAACCAAACAAAATAACAACACAGACCCTGTAGATGGAAAAGGTAATCAAATATTTTATAAAGCTTCATGTATATCTGTCAAAATTAGCAATAAATTAACAGCATGATAAATTAAAACAACCTTAATAACTTCCATTTGGACGATTTTTTGTTTTCCTCTCTTCAACCAAAAACTGCATGACAAAAGTCTTCCAGTTGGTGCTAAATAGACTTCATAAATCATTTTAATTGTTGTTGCAGTTGTATTGTTGGATATTTAAAATTTCTTCCAACTCCGGTGTTAAATGTTCACTACAATTTAAAGTTGATTGATCTTTGGGAATACATTATTATGCCATTAATATTACTTGAAAATGGTCTCAAAATATTATCGCTAAAACTTCTGGGACAATTTATCACCCAGGAACATTTTTTTTAAGAGTTGTTTAGGGATTTATGTAGAACAATTTGTTAAAACTGGTGATTTTTCCAACAGTGTGGTGAGACGTTTACATGAAGCTGGGAAGAATAAGAAATGCGAAGCTGATGCTGACGGTTCAATTTCTAGCCAAAGACTTGATTTGATGGTCGCTCTGAATAGCAGTCAATGCTGCATCTGCGGACGCCGCTGATCGATGGAAGTCAAACACAAGCAGCGGCTCCCTCCTCCAGCTCGGCGCTCCACTTCATCAGCAGCAAACACACAATCCTCCCCATCGCTCTGCTCCAGTACACCTACAGACACGCTTCGCCTCCCTCCCTCTTGTCACACAGCACACAAAAACGAGGTGAGAAGCAAAGCCCACATAAGAAGAGCAGGTGGGAGTACATTATCTGGAGTGAGAAACAATTCGTTCTGGCCATCTCCTGCTTGTGTGCTGAAGTGATTCCCCCTGAGTAGCAGCGTATCGGCGGGCAGCAGCTACTGAGTGGGTGGTGGGCATTACACAACCTGGCTTCAGAACCTACACAGGCCACTCCAAAAGGCCAAGCTTATCGAGCGGCCGTGCCAGATCGTGTTTTGGTTGAGACGGGACGCGGTAACGATACCCGGGGTTTCATGATGCCGAGAGCCCACATCCCGAACCGCATGGCGTTATGCTAAGGCGGAGGAGGCGGAGCTTGCAATCTGCTTATGAACGTCTGTTTGTGAGGAGCGAATCTGAAAAGCAGAAACTAAACAGTACACTTTAATAGGTAGAGTTAAGGTAGTGGTTTAGATAGTTGATTTGAAATGACAAAAGGCTGAAAAAGTCCCTTTTCATCCACAGGAAGAAAAATCAAAATGTTCCATTAAAATTTCATAGTTTTTACAAACAAATTGAGATTTTTAAAGAAAAAAGTCTTTCCTGAGTTTTAACAGTAGAAAACATAATAGATGGATTGATAAATTAAGAATAAATGGATGGATGAAAGAAAAATAAATGGATGAAATAAAGGATGAATGATGATCTGAAGATGATTGATGGATGAAAACGGATAATGGATGGGTAATCAAAACGATGGATTGATAAAAAGGCTACATTTTCACTCAGATAGTATTACGATTTTATTCTGGGGTAAGGTGGTAAAAGGGGCTGAACACAAACATACTTCTCAGATTATTTCTGTCATATTAGACCATAAGTCATTTTCCCTTCACTCCTTTGTGTTAATCTAAAACACACAATAAAACAAAATGGAGTAAAAAAGAGATACTTCTGCCGTGAAGCTGCTCAGACTTTCTGTGCGGCTCTAAAGTCGAAACAAGAGGATTTCTCATTTAAAAGGGTTGCATAATAATCTACAAAGGCGTTTTAACAGGAGAAAATGCTTCGTGCTGCACACTTGTTAAACTGTCATCGTCAAGGTCTAAAGTGAGGCTTTCAAAACAATCAAAGTTTTCGTATTTCCTCATCACATCTCATGGAGCAGGCGAGTGGATCGGATGTTTTAGAGTCCATTGTGAAGTAATACCGTAAGATTTCATAAAAGCGGCATTACTAGTTCTGGGGAAACGTGTTTTGTTGTGTTTTAATAAGGCAGGAGCGCGCTCGCGGTGGAGCCGGCTCTCTGCAGAGGCTTACTGAGAAGAGCGAGAGCTTGCCGTTGCCTGGTGATGTGGTTATAGGAGCTTCTTTGATGGCAAGAGAGGAGTGAAGGCCACGGGAGCAGCTTGTATTCAGCATCCTAAGCCAGCACCGTTTGTCACACTCCTCCCTTCTCAAAAAAAAAAAAAAAATTTAAATAAATAAAAAACCCACCTGCCATCTGGCCCAACAAGGAAGTGACTGAGCGAGAGTGAGGAGCGGAGAGAGAGGGAGAGAGAGAGATAGCTGACATGTCATGGTGCTTTGCATCCACGATAAATATTTACATACTAATTTGCTGACCATGTGTCATGCTGGAATCGAGGGCAGCAGAAGGAAGGAGAGAGAGAGAGAAAGTTAGAGGAGGAGTGAGAGAAGGGAACAGGAGAACAACGGAGGTAAACACAGCGGGAAGACGAGCACGCGCAGCAGAAAAGCCCTCGCTGAAAAAGACTAATGAGTGGGAGAGGGGTTGAGACGAGGTTGGTGAGTAGGAGGGCAAGAAGTGCTTCGCCGTTGCGCTCGCATGCACAAGTGGATGAACACACACACACACAAGTACACACACACACACACACTCCTCGGGATCAGAGCAGAAACTGTCCGCTGTTTCGGTGGAGCACAACAAAAGCAGGCAGGTTCAACCAACTCTTGAACTGTTGTGAAATCTTAAAAAATAAATAAAACATCGTAACGGATGGTGGCTTCCCGATGTGGTTTTGGAGAATTTGAGACGACAGTTGGACCGGCGGAAAAAGGTCAGCAGCAGCAGGATGTGTCTATGCAAACACAAGATGCAGCCATCGCTCCGAAGGTTTCTGGAATCGGACGATGTTCAGCTCGACCGGAAACGGAACGTCTTCCTTTAAGACTGGCAGTCTGTGGCGTTTCTATGAGAGGTGGGACTCGATTAAAATTATTTATATTGGGTCTAAAATGAATTAATCACATTTTAATCCAACTACACAGTTTGTATAATAGACACCAAAAAATAAAAGGTTTTTAATTCAAAACCCTTTTTGTTCCTAAATTCTGAAATAAATATGAATGAACTCAACATCAACAACGATGGATGGATGTAACATTAATGGATGAAAGAATGGATGGATGGACAGATGATGGTTGGATGAATAAATGGATGAAAGCTGTATGCATCCATCTAGTTTTCAGCCATTTCTCTTCTCGTTATTTTGTGATGGATGAAGTGAAGCTGGAGTCCAGCTCATCAGGCCTCCATCCATCCTCCCTCCATCCTCCATCCATCCATCCATCCTCCCTCCATCCTCCCTCCATCCATCCTCCATCCATCCTCCATCCATCCTCCATCCTCCTCCATCCTCCTCCCTCCATCCTCCATCCTGCCTCCTGAGGTGTTTACCTTCAGCAGCCTGTGAGCTCCAGCTGCCAAAAGCCGAATGATTACACATCCAGCTCTGTTTCATCACACGTCAACCTCCGTAAACACGGATCAGAACCAGAATGCAGCTTGTTTTAATCTCTTTGTTGATCGTCGCTGCCTCAAACCGCCGGACGAGACATCCCCCCCCCCCATCATGGTGGCCTTCATAAGCACTGGAGGCACACAAGGGTCATGCATTCATGAATTTAAGTGAGTGCATTTCCTGCCTAATGCGAACATGCGTCCTCTCTGGACTATATTGTGGAAATGATCTGGTATTAGGAAATGATGGGTTGCCATAGATCCCTGGAGTAGGGCTCTGCCTCTGATTACACCAACATCAAAGAGGCCTCATCAGAAAGTCTAATGGAGGAGCAGCACACTTGACCAGGCAGAAGGACAAGAATAGCCGCAGTGGATGCATGAATATGCATCAGCAGCCACCCCACAACGAAGTGTCCACAAAAAAACAACAAAAAAATTCAATTCAACTCCAGAATTTCTGGAGTTAAAACAGCTATCCCCACTTCTACTACTTTGATTTTATTTTATTTTTTTAACAAAGATTTTTGCTTGAAGTCTTTTAATTCAAGGCATAGACACTTATTTTTATTCCCGGTGTGTCAACATTGCACAGGCTTGAGTGCATCTACTGTTCAACGAGCGCAGGCACATTTACGCTCTCTCGGTGTACGAGCAAACAAATGACTGACGTCATTACAGCCAATCTGAGACCAGGATTGGACGTGCTTCGCAGATCTGTCACCTGATGGCATCAGCAGGGATTGCGGCCATCACAACTGCATCTAGATCACAATATTCATGAAATAAAGTTAATTTATTTCAGTGAATCAGCTCAAAAAATGAAACATCTTTAAACATGTTGAGTGTTTTACTTTATTAACTTGGATAATTATGCTACATGAAACAAGCATTTAATACAGAAGTGTTATTAAAACAAAGTTTAATGATCACCACAATCAAGGGGAAAACTGCTGAGTAGTTCCAGCACGTTAATGGAAAGTTGAGTGGAGGAAGAAAACTGTGGCAGAAGCAAGATAAGTAATGAAAAATATTTGTGATCCTGTTTATGTCAAACAAAATTATTATTATTATTTTTATTTATTCCAGAACGGCAGCATGTTGGAGTAACTCTGTCATGTTCCTTTTGATTTTTACTTTTTTATTTTTGCTTTGACAGTTGGTAGTGATGCATAACCGTGGCAACGACGAGGTATTGTTTTTTACAACTCGGAGCGGATAATTAGCATCTCACAGGCTCAGATAACAGCTGAACTACGACCCCGTAGTTCAGCAGAGGAGGGTGAGGACTGGATGCAAAGCAGCACCAAAGAGCAGAGCGAGAAGGACGTAGTTCGATCCATGTCTGCCATCGATCAGAACGGTTGAGACTCGCATCCCCGATTCCGTGTCTTTACCAGTTTTTCTAAACTTATCACCATTAAAGTGGAGCAGCAAAAGCAAATGAGGTGGATTAGCAAACCTTGCCAACAACTGATGGTGTCATCCAGGAAATGTTAGTGTGGAATAGATAATGAGCTGTTAGCATGTCATGAAGCCATCATATAGTAACAGGCCTCAGTCAGAGGCATCATTTTGATTTGTTGCGAGACTGACTGCTACAGGAGCTCGTTTCCTCCCTGATTTGAGTCGCGACATTTTTGAACCACATGAGATTTGAGTTGGTACCAACAGTTTAAACAAATAAATGCTTTGGTTGCCTTCATCAATGAGGTTTGAAAATTCGGTTTTCAGTACGGAACATAAAAACAAAAAACATTTTTAAAAGGTTTCTAAGCTAATAGTAAGTGAGCGTTTTATTAAAAATGTAATTACTTCAAATATTCTGATGAGAAACTGACGAAAACATCTGTGCTTCGACTACAAGCCTCCTATGGCTAATTACACAGCCTATGTTTGCCATTAAGGCCATAATTAGGTTAATTAGGACACGAAGCACTTAGAGCTAGATAGTTATGGATATTTGTGACTTTATTTTTTTGAAAAACAAGGAAAACAACTAATATGGGTAAAAAATTTGTAATTTAACTTCCAGAGTCACACATCAGCTACAAGATAAGCAGGTCATAATTTACCACTGCTTTAATCAAATCTAATCTTGTGGAACATTTTTGAGTGATTGCAACCAGACCTGTGAATGTTTGATATCTTCAAACACAAAAGAAAAGAAAAATTGGTTGTAAACACAACATTGTGGTCCACAGCCCTAATCGTGTCCTATAGTGCCCTTTATGAAAGCGTCACTTTGCTGCATTTCTCACAGAAAAAGCAGTTCATGGGGAAAATCTCCAGCTGTGAAGTGCATCTGTGAGCAGAGACTGCGAGAGGGGGGGAAGAGAAAAAAGAAAAAGAAGAAGTTCAAAGCGAATTTCTCTGCACATTATCCAGATATTTTCTGATGTGAAAACAGCTTCAGTCAACAATCTAAATCACTGGCAATCAGAAAGCTATCCAAATGGAAAACTGAAACTGAGAACTGAAAGCTGAAAATGAAAGTAAAACAGCCGTTAAACAAAACCTGCCAATCACGCGAAGCTGCAGTTACTTTTCCTGACTGAATAACAGAATGAAGCAGTTTTTACAGGGTACTGATCCATGGTGCCTTATGAAAGTATTCATAATTCTTCACATTTTGTCACACGAGTCCAACACACAGGTACTGTGTACATGTGAAGTGGGAGGAAAAATAATCCACAATTTCCAACATTTTTATAAATAACACACTAAAAGGCACAGTGGGTATTTGTCCTGTTCACTCCAATGCCATTGAGACTAATTTAACACAACTTAGTAGAGCTGCACATTATGAAAAACACAAATCATTTTTCTACGACTTCACTGTTACGCTTTGCTCTGTGTTGGTTTATCGCCTAAAATCCCAATAAAACACATGGCTGACAAAATGAAAATACGTTGAAAAAATTACTTTTGCATGGCTCCGTGACGTGGTTGAACTAGTACCAACTAAAACACCAACAAACAACCCATAGCGGGCATGGAAGCGTCTTTTTATTTGAGCATTTATTTGCTCTAGGGTTGGCCAAAGTGCCATTTTTATAACGAATGAAGGTTGATTCTGCTATGAAGTGGCATCATGTGCCTTGAAAATACGGAACACCTCCCCTTCAGCTCCAAGTTTCAAATCTCCGCCTGGATATTTTTGCTTATTTTAATTGCATAAAGTTCTTTAAATGTCCTGTGTGTGAATATATATTTGCCCATTTCTCCATAACAACTGAAACTTTGGATATTTAGCAAGTTATTTTTGCAATTCACCATCTATTAAGAGACCGCCTCTCAGATTAATTTCACTCCCTGCTGCGGCAGCAGTGAGATTACCGTGATAACCTAACATTGGCTGGAAAGCGCAACGTCTCCCCTTTCAAAAACCGTTGGAATCGTTCAGATAGCGCAAAGTGTGGCGGAATTACCGTACTGCAAATTGGGCTGGATCGTCGTCGACACATTCGGCCTTGAAGGGTTAAGAATTAATCACAAATTTGCTCCATTCTTGAATTGTACACTGAGGGGCCAAAAAATAATAATCCAGAGGCCTGCAAATGGCCCCTGGGTCACAGTTTGGACATCCCTTTTTTAGGAAAACAAGCCTAAAAAAACATTTTAATGTGTTCACCAATGACTTTAACTAAAATGTTGCATGTGTAGTTTGTGGCAGAGAAGATAAAAGTAAAAATCACTTATTTACTAAAGTAACTTAAATATTTGCTGACCAGGCTTCATGACTTGGTGTTTATTTATTTGGGGGGTCATTTCGGGTGCTTTCCTGACCTGTCACAGGGGCCTCGATGTCCAGCAGGTTCTTCTCCGAGCGCAGGATGGCAGCGCCCTCTCCTATCAGCCTGAGGGCCACCGACTCCTCCACGCGCCCCTCCTTGGTTAGGTGAGCTTTCAGCACATCCACTTTGGGCTTCCCGTCGCTGTCAAACACCTCTTTAGCCGTCAGCCGGTGACTGGGGGGGAAGGGGACAGCTGCAGAGGAGAAAAAGGAGAAGGAGGAGGAGTAGAGGGAAGGGTCAGAAAAACAAAACAAAGAATAATAATTACACCCGATAATCTCTCATAACGTATTTACAGAGCCATTAATTTCAGACTCATGAGGATAAACCGGAGTCGATGAAGAGCGACATTTAAGCCGTTTGATTAGCAGGTACGCTCCATGTTCCCCGCGGTTCGACTCCCTGCAGGAGGTCACCGCTGCGCTTTCAGCTCACCCTCGGAGACTTAGCACACCGCCGCTGTGATCCGTGACTCATTTCATTTTCAATATTTATGACAGAGCCGCAGATTTGCTGGTTTGCTCTGCAATATTCGCAGCTAATGAGATGGCACTTCTGACAGTGAATCAGAGAGCCGAGACATCTGTTGTTGTACTTACATAAAAAGCCGCTCGCCTGAGGGCGAAGCCTAAACAACATGCATGGCTTTCATGTGTGCGCCGTGCGAACACGCCGCGTTTTCAGCGTTTGTAATGGACAGATGCAGACCTGCTCCTGGGTCCAAGAAGTTCAATTTAATTCAACTCCTGAGAGCACTGATGGCATCGTAAAAAATTAAGACTAATCAAATCCTCGGCAGTCCATTACTGTCAGTAACAAGAGCTTTTAAAGGACGGTGCTGCAGATCGACTGCACAACGTTTAAAGCAACAGATGCACCGAAACAGCCGAGGCAGAATGCACTTTAATAACGCCAGTAGATAAGAAACACAATCACCTTTTCTGTTGTTTTAATGTTTTAAAGTCATTACATTTATATTTTTAATTAAATAAACTCCTTTGTTGATCAATAAATGCTCAAGTATTCATTCCTCTCTAGTTTTTCCACATTTAAAACAACCGAAAACTAAAATGCACTTTGTTGGGATTTTATGTTTTAGAAGTGGAGCATAACTGTAAAGTAAAATGAAAATTATTTACAATATTATCTTTCTTATTCATAAACCTATAAAGAGTGCTGTATAAATTAATAAAGCCACATTTTACTGCAGTTTCAGCCACGAATATTTTGGAAAAGCCTTGGTCTTAGTTTGTGTGATACGTTTAGTGCCAACTTTAATTTTTGTATGTATTTTATTATTGGTATTTTTTTTGTAGAGCAATACATAAACAAAAAATTGTCATTAAAAAGTTATTAATAAATAGTTAATAAATTCTCCAAGCTTTTAATTTTTGACAAGATATGCTAAAAAGTTTAAACAGTTTGTTTTTAATGGAATAATTACCTTCACTATCAATAAATGTAGCATTGATATTTTTAGTACCTCTTTTTTTTTTGTCTTGCCATATGTTTTTACAAAAAAAAGTTTTATTTTTTTTGCACAATTTAGAGTTTTTCTTCATTTTAAAACCTAAAAATGTAAATGAAATGGTAAATTTGATTAAATAACACAATTCCTCTAGCAGATATTTATCAAAACCTGGATGTTTTTGCCACATTTGGCGCTTTAGGTGAGTTTTATTTAGCTGGACTGACAGGAAAACGGCTCTTTGGGTTGTAAAGATCCGGCTTAGGTGCACAGCGAAGTCCTGCTTAGGCCGTCGGAGAACAGGTGGGCTGATACCGAGATTAAATTACACACAGAGGGACTCTACTAATTAGGTGACTTCTGAAAGCAGTTTGGGTTTTATTAAGCAGTCTCAGCGTTAAATGGGGTGAATATAAATGCATTGATTTTTACTTGCAAACACATATAAAAAAAGCATGCATGATTTTGCCACTCCAATAAAATATGTCAAAGTGTGATAAATGTCCCTCGTGTCACTCGGGTGCAGCTTGCAACTCAAGGATGTCTGAGAAGTGAGTAACAAATACTGTGTAGTTAACAACTATCACTCCCAAAGGTGAGATCGGCTGTAATCACACCAGCGCTTCATCTGCGTCACAGTGCGCTTGCTGACAGAAAATATTTGCAATCTAAGCTGCAGTAATTTGAACTTCCACACAGAAGCATGTTGAATTGCATATTTAATGAAGTTGCACGCTTGCATCCTGGATCCCATGCTAAGCTCTCCAACGGCCTGAATGTTTAAGGAGGAGGACAAACAGAACCGTTTCTCTTCCATTTAAAGTCACATTACACTGAATGTTCTGAAAGGGAATGAAAAAATGTCTTACAACAATAGAAGACTAATGGCTTTTTCTCAACTCAAGATCTATCCCCACGTTGGATAGAATTACTCAAGGCCCTGATCCTGTGAGCACCTGCTGCCCAACTCGGCTCGGGGCCTCTGGGCTTTGGACTCCATAGAGGAGCCCAATCTCTACAAGCTCGGGCCCCTGAGATGCTCAAGAGACACAGGCTGAATGCTCTCTAAACTTAAACACACTTGTTGGGCTTTTTCTCTGCAAAGTACAAATGACAGCTCATCAAAAATCTTTAGAAAATCAGTCTGAGCACGAACGTCTGAGTGATCGTTATTCAGAGAAAACTTAACAACTTAAGAGTCCAAACACACTGAACTGAATGTTTTACTGACACTTTCCATTTTAAAGCACTAAACTATTCCTCATCAGCTTATTTTCTTTCAAGTTATAGGCATTTCTAATAAATTAACGGGTTAAATAACGACAGTAAAAAGTATTAAAATCTCTCAAGAGTTTATATTCCGCCCCGTTTCCTTTAATTACGATTTTGATCAGCATATGAGACGGCTGACTTATGAAATATGAGAGGTTATGACCCCCGATGAACCCAAAATAACCCTGAGTGTCTGCCTGCTGGAAGATAATATTTATTAGAGTGGCATAAGGAGATTTCCGGACAGCTGAATATGAATAAACTACTGAAAACTTATTAGTTGTTGACTTGCAGGTTTACAACGTTCTCCTGACGGGTTGGAACCGACACTTTACCGGTACGAAACGATGTGCAACAGGTAACGCAACCTGCACTCGAAAATATGCATTTAATATCATAGATTCATTTCCAAATCCCAACGAAAGAGCTGAAGTACCCATGCCATGCCACTAGACGGCAGTGAGGTAGACATAATACTTTAAAATACTAAAAGAGAAACATTCAGAGCATGTATGCCCGGTGACGACTGCTAGACTTCTTAGCATAAGAGTGAAACAAAACAAAACGCGGACAAGACGTTAAAAACAGCATTGTTGTTGTTACCAACAGCAGAACATCAACCAGAACCATTAGCTTTCTTTTCCTTCTCCTCCTTCAATTGAATTAAATTCAAGGAAGAATTAAATTGAACATTCAAACATGCATTGTTTTTCCTTGTTTGCATTTGTTTGCATTTTGCATTTAACAAACAAGGAAAAACAGATTTAAATTTTTGGATCTGCTGATCACCAATCAGGAGCAATCATTAAAAAAAATAAATAAATCGCACAACTGGCTAATTCTGATTTAATTAGTTGGTGCATTTCAGGTCTACATGTTCTGTTTTATTATTACCTTAAAAACAATACAGACAATACAGAAAGTATCGTTTAGGAATATTGTGATAAAAATCTACCCAAACATTCACTGAAGAATTAGAAATTTAGTTTCTCTAATTTCTTAGATTTGAAAATGGCTTTCTTTTACTTAATATTTAGAAAATATTAATGTAAAAAAAAATCTCAGATTTAGTCACAACTACTAAAACTCGCAGATTTAGAAAGTACTTTTTTTTTTAAATCTTAAAAAAATTTTATCGGACATAGAAGGTATTTTCCTGAAATCTGAGATTTAGAAAGTATCGTTTGCAAATGTCAGAGTCAGAAAGCGATTTTGAACAGTATTTTATTATCTCAAATCTTAGATTTAGAAAATGTTTTTAAAAGTTCGTCTCAGCAGAAACTCTGTTCCCACATGTATAAGAGGTGAAACATTAAATATTATTATTACCAAGTTTTGCAGTGAATGATGATGGGGCTGTTTGTGTGGGTAGCTAAAATAAAACGTGCAGTGAGAACACAGACTGTAGTGTCTCCTTTACACCAGTAGGGGGATGTTTGTGTAGAAGGAGCATCGCCGTCCTGCACCACATTGTTTGCTGTTAGTTTTTAAAAACGATGCGCCTGAAAGACCTTACAGAACTGACTGTTAAGTGATCCATGTTACATGATTGGAGAAAAGTCACTATATTCAACTACCTGCTGCACATTTGCTGCAGTGTAAGGGTAAATATCAAGTGTTCAGCATTGCATTGAAAAGCACTTCACTGATGCTAACCAGACATGATAAATATAAAAAGCATCACACAGACATTTTCAGCCTCCCACCCAACTGATGTTTCATCCATATGGGAATTTACTTGACTTTTTTTACCGAAAAGTCAAGTAAAAACCACAAACACACCGAACACCATTGTGTAACTTTATTTTTAACAAGTTCTGACTGGTGTTTTTATGCTTTCAGGTTTATTTTCAGTTCATTAGATTTGATATCAACCCCACCGTTGTTGGTGGTTTTGACCCATAAAGGGGTCCTGGCTCCAACTTTGGGACCTCCAGCTCCGGATGGTGTTCAGCTGCAGTGCGGTTTGATGCACTGTCAGAAGGAGCAGAGCATGCTGACGTTCTGCACACTCTGATGTCTGTATAAAAGCCCCTTTAATGGCCGTAATTATTCTCTCCTTAAACATCAAAGCTCTGAGTAAACCGTCATGTATGTGGCTCCCACAGGCTGATCAACAGAAGCCACATTGTCCATATGACTAATGTGGGGTTATTTAAACCAGCATTAAGGCACTTTCTTACAAGATACTGAAAACAGGAAAAAAAAAAAAAAAAAAAGAAAATTAAACACGAGTTATATTGTAAGTTTAGGTTGAAAACATCATGGTGATTCAAGAATGAATATAACAGACTTTCAAAGTAGTTTAGAAATTATTTTTGCTGAAGATGACCAATGTAGGTTTTTTGGGCAACACAAAAAAGCCATTGTACAGCACATAGTGGCAAAACCAGCTGAACAAACGCTCAGATTGGGTTGCTAGGTGATGGGTGGAATTCTGCTGGGGTTGCTAGGGAACGGGGCAGGCTTGGCTGGGGTTGCTAGGTGACGGACAGTGGCTACTGATTTGTAACGTGACATTCCAACGGTTTTTGAAACGCCTTATATTCCAGAAATCAAAAGCATTAACTTATTGCCAGAAAACAGCGAGGTGGGTTTTTTTAAAAATGCTTAGGCAATTTTTTTTAAATAAGCAGTAGAAACTTAAATGGAAGCACAAAAACATACAAAATGTGAGTTTTGGACACTATGTCCACTTCAGAGTATTCTGTGTTAAAATGTCAGTGTTGAAGGTAATTTTAATGTCTTAAAATGAGTTTCAAGCAAATAAATGCGAGCTAAAAATAAACAAATAAATAAACTACCGCCGGATTAAGTGTGGAAATGGGATAAGAACCTGGACTTCCCAGTCAAAGAACTGTTCAGATGATTATATCCATTTTTAATAGAGCTGTACAATATCATAAGTACAAAGCAAAAAATAAACGGGAGCAATATATGAAACACTTCAATACTTGGAAGTGTTTTAAATTTACGTTACATATCTGTAATAAATGCTTTTAATATCCAAATTTTAATGTAAACCTCGCGGCTGACCACAGCGGTGGAGATATTGTGTAATGGCAGTGGTAAAAGTGAGATAACCGCAGCTGATATTGAAATTACAATTTACACTAATAGTATCACAATTACATTTTTCTGTTGAGAAGCCAGTCAGGCCTATAACACATTTCTCCTGGCAAGCATCACATTTTAATTGATCATTTTTGTCATTAGAGAAAAGTGCATCCAGGTACTTTCCTTTCTTCTTTGAGACAAGTTGCGTCACATTGTCTCTCTTAGACGACTGTGCACTGGAGACACATCTGGCCAGCTGTGATATTACCATGATATATTTGAATATTTTAAAAGGCGCCAATTGTGGATGTTCACCCTGCCGTGGTCCTCCCCTTGTGCCTGGTCTCCGTCTCACTCAGAGTAGCAAAGGAGGGAAAAGGAGCAAAAAATACAAATTATGTCTGCAATTATGTGTGTCAGTTACTGAACCCAAAATACTGAAGAGCACAATCACAGTTATGTAACAGAATAATGCCAGATAAGCATAAATTTCCCTTTCTTTGGGTGGATAGGATGATCCAACAGGACACTCGACTTTACAATGACTTTCACAGTAAAAGGCTGTACTTTTCTCTCTGTGTGCTTGTTAATATTTAGAAAGCAGACAATTCATTCAAGGTTTTCCACAATCCAGGTAGAGGACATAGGAAATCCACGGAAGACGTCACATGAGACCAAAATTTGACTGGATATTGCCTCTTTGTGAACTAAAACTCATCTGTGTTATGAAGCATTTGTTGCTTGAAAAGTAGCATTGGTTACAATAAACTCTAAATGTACCAATGTTTGCACCATTAACATGCAAAGTACAAACACCTGTGGTTCATCAACTCAATTATTGAATCATATGGAGCTAAAAAAAACCGATTGAAGCTCCCGCCTCGTCTTAGAAGTTGATCAAATTACTGAGCTGAAAGTTTAGTCTGGTATCTAAAAATCACATTGCAAGACTGTGCAGGACTAAAATCTGTTATTCTAAAGTAAAAAAGTCCAATTTTACCACTGCTACTATATTTCTATTATGTTGCCATCTGGGTAACCAATTACATCCATGATCTTTTAGTTTTCATAAAGAAATATCGGTAAGTAAAAGAAAAATGCACAATGACATGCTGAGTACAAGCAAACAAGGTGACTGGAGATGATTACTGTTTCCAACAAGAGGACAGCTTTCAGTCACATTCATTGTACTTCGGACGTTACATCCTTCCTAAATTACATATTCTAAAATAATAGTATCTGACAACAGCAATAAGCCAGGATAGATGCTGTTTATGCGAACGGATCGCTTCGTTGTTTCCTGCAGCCATGACAATGGAGACTCTGTGAATTTTTCTCCTGAGGAATTTCTACCAGGCCTCTTATTAACGAGGGTAACACCCCTCTGCCAAAAACATTACATAGCACATTGTAATGTTGTAATGGTGGGTCGTGTGCTAAAGAAAACTCTCATGACAAAAAAATGAAAGTGTGAGCGACGGGGAAAGGATCAAGATCAGGTCGGAGGCTGAAAAATCAAAGTCATTCACGCCTCAAAAGAAAAAACTTGCAGAAAATCTGTCTCTCCTGTCTGCCTGAAACTTGAGTGAGTCAAAAATTGCCTCCATTACCTTCATTAATTTCATCATTGCCCTGTTCGCTTCGGTTACATAATGAGGAAATTGCACCAAAAGCTAAAATTTAACGGGAGAGCGAAATGACAAAAGTTTAAACCGAGGGTCTGGGCAGCTGAAAGGTACAGAAAAAAAGAAGAAAAAAAAAGAAGAAGAAGAAATCTGGGGTCTAATTTAACTTTCTGTGATAATTTGTCTCAGATTAGCATTGTAATTTCCGAGTGGCAAATTAAAACCATCCATCAGTCATTAGGTTTAAGACCAGTAAAACCTCTGGATGTCTGGCGGGTGTGCTAAATAAGCTTTAAAGTTTATTTAACGGCATCGCGCCATCCCGCATTCGCTTGCTTAATGGCAAATTTGAATGATTTGATGAGTCTAAGGTCATTACTCTCAAACCTCGGATCAGCAGCCGATTTTTTGTTCACGCGGCGAGTGGGAGAAAAATACAAAAGAGCAGACTCTGAGGTGTGAATTTCTTTTTATTTTAAGTCTGCGCCTCGGTGAGCCGCCGAGCTGAAGCTGTCGAGAAAAGGAGGGAGAACGGGCAGCTCGAAATGTTGGAATTGGTTGCAGTTCAGAGCTAATGCACCTTTCTCTGAGGAATGAGGCAGCAGGAGGCGGGCCGTTATGTGGTGCTGGACAGATCGGTTTAATTGGAGAAAGTGAGATACTGTTGCGGCGCTCTCAGGGCACCTGGTTTCATTTACCCAAGAACATGAAGTGTAACTGGGAGACTGGGCCGCGCCGACGGTTCAGGTGTCTGCAGTTCCTGCACATCATCGTCCGTCTTTGGCTTCTGGCTTTATAGCCGCTGGGTGAGCTTTAAATATATAAAGAACCAACCATCCGGCATTTGAAGGTATAGAAGGAAACGGTTTCTGTAAATAACAGAAAATTCACATAATTTAGTCTACAGGGTAGAGAGACACTAAACCCCCAAGACCCTGCAAGGACAAGCAGGTACAAACAAATGGATGGATGGATCATCTGGAGACGTTTCTCATTAGATCTGAATATTATCAATATTACCATTTTCTCTTGAATGTGCATAAAAGTCCTGATGAGAAACTGTATCAACTCAATGTGAGATCACAATTCTAGATCACGAAAGATGTGAAGGTGTCATTTTTGTTTAAATGAAATAGAATAGAGTAGAAACATCCTTAGATTAAGACATATTTACACAAAAAACAGAAGTTACAGCTGGGGTGGACATTGATCATATTATTTATCATTTATTGTGGTAAATTTCTCATGAGTTCCAATTAAATTATGCTTAAAACCCCCAAAACTGTCCATATTGTGGGAATTGCTTTTTTAAAAATATTTTCTTTACCGTTTGTCCTCCGAGTATGAATACAGTTAAAAATATGAGTCACTGTGTGCAGTTTACTGACATAAATCACTTCTTTATTGCTACTAAAGAAGCGCATTACAGATTGTAGTTTCTTAAAAAAAACAGTATTTATGGTTCAGGCCTGATTGAGGTTCATTCACAGCCATTCAGATAACTAAAAATAACTAATAAAGCAATCATATTATTATCACAAAAGAACAACGAAATATTGTGATTTTTAAAAACATAATTCTAAGAAATGTGCAACTGAGTAGGATAACTTTTAAAAATGTACAAAATGCGCATATTTGTGAGCAAAAGACCATTTACAAAAAACAAAACAAAACTACAAACAAAACTACATCCTGTAGTTTGACTGCTTCTTTAAACGACTCAGGCCAAAAGCTTGACAAAACTTTGTATTTGGTGTAATTTCTTCACTCCTTTTATTCAAAAGGTTCAAAACAAACAAGTGGAGGATTAAGTTTACTTTTTATGCTGCATGTAGGTACTGCAAGATCATCACCTCACTTGGTAAAGATGGATATAAAAAGCTTAAATTAGATGATAATTGTGGAGACGTGGTTGCTGCAGCGCTCTCACATTGAGCTTTGGAGAGTTTATTACCTTCATCCTCCTCACTGTGTGTGGGGTTCATATAAACTCTGGTCCTCATCCAACCGTTTTTGTCTCGGTTATTTTAAACAAACGTTGCTGCTTTGACTGCAGGTTGGAACATCTTCAGCATTTTCCTATCGCAATTTTACCAATTTATGAGCGAACATTATATGAATGGCGTGCCGACTTTGAGGAGTAACCAAAAAGCTGAGAGTCATGGACAAGAGTGTCAAAGTTTATTCATTTACATAAAAGATATTTGGACGTTACAAAGTCGTCCAAATCCAAAAATCCTTTTCTCGGAGGCCCTAGAACTAGAAAGCTGTTAGTTGCGTCTGGCTTCCACATGGAAACGACGTTTTAGTATGAAAATGTTTTCTGTTTCGTTTTTTTCAGGGTCCAGAATGGAAATTTCATCCCCAGGTATTCGTGTTAACTGTGAAAACACTAAAATTTCAGTCCAACAAGCCCGAACACATCGTACACCGTTAGAGCATCTAGATACATTGCTGCAGCTCCCTGTGTCACTTTTTTGTTCATTCTTTACTGCAGCTTGAATATAACGATTCAATAAGCTCAATATGCTAATTTGTTTCATTCTAAGGAAGGATTGAAAATCCAGAAGCAAAGTGTTTGCTCAACTTTATTGACTTAGTGTTATGATCGTGAGGTAATTAAATCCAACTGTTTTAAGATTCTTTGTCTTTAGTTTGATTTAGCTGAAAACTTAACGCATGGGGGGTGTTTTTTCACCAACTTTCTCCTTGTTTTTTTTCTCCACCGCACATAATATGAATGTAAACATGTTGCTCCTATACAACACAGTAAACAGTACAAACTAACATGGACAAAGCAAAGCAAGAAATCAAAGATTATACGCCGCGGTTTTAATTTTGCAGGTGATTAATGGGCTTGTTTCAGCGCCACCAACCAAACGGTGTCTTTATTCCTGAATTGATTTTGCCAGATTTTGTAATTTTCCGTTCACACACTGACCCTGACTCTGTCTAGAAGCACTCGACACATGAACCAGATCCCTTCAGATCACTGAACTCCAGTCAAAACTCTTCAGGAGATCATTTCTCTGCCTCTGAACGCTGTTGACCATCGCCATCATCTGCTGCAGAGATGTAAGCTTTTACATCATCATCAACAAACAGGAGAGATAAAAGTGAGTCAAGGGGTTGCCAAGGAAACAGCGCAGTGGAGTCTTAATCTTTCATCCATCAAAATATTGGTGAGTCCCTGGCAGCACGTTGCGTTCGGCGTGGATTTGTTTTCTCGTGGCGCGTCCTCTGCTCACCTGGTGCTAAATGAGACACCCGGCGCAACGACAGCTGTTCACTACATTAACATCTGTCTTTGCACCGCTTCCTGTCGACGGTAGTAATGTAGGTGTGCGGCTTATTAAAACAGACAGGCTGCGTGCTAAATACCTCAACAGCATCACTGACAACAATCCTGGTCACCAGGGTTATCTGAGGAAACGGCCCGGAGCCGCGTTTTTAAAAGCCGACCGCGATGACGACATGAGTGATAAAGTGGGGGGGAAAAAAAAAAAAGCGAGTCTCGATTCCGCCTCAACAGGTTTTAGCAGATAAATGTGGATAATAAATGCAGAAGCATAAGATGGAAACTCGCTGCAGCTCTGAGAGCATTCTGACTACCTCTCTGAGTAATTAGCGGGGTTAGGGCTGAAGCGTGGGAGGCTGACGTGGGAGAATGTAGGAATGGATGAATGTTTATGCATGTGAGGATGGATGGAGGGGAGTAGGCGGCGGAGTAGGCTGCGGTGGGGGTTGGTCAGGTATTTTCTGAGGGATGTCCGTGCAGTGAGTTTCCGTTTGGTGTGTGTGTGTGTGTGTGTGTGTGTGTGTGTGCTGCAGATCAATGGCTCCGTGAGCGGCCGCTGGGGACCCGAATCACACCAGGCAAATGACTGCAGTAATTTGGAACGGGTCCAGGTGAGGGGCATGAGTCAGGCGATCGATCAGCGACATAAAAATGCATCGAAATGGACGTGAACAAAAAGAGAGGAGAAGAAGAAGAAGAAGAAAAAAAGAGCAGCCATCTGCCAATATAACACCCCACCCTGACTCACAGTCCAGTGATGGGATGTCCCTGCAGATTTACAGTTCTTACAGTCTACCGCAAATTATAGGTCATGCTCCGATGGCAGCCATCGCAGTGTCTGAAAAGCAACGTTTAACAGAAAAAGCTATCACATCTCCTCTTAGCAGAAAGGGCAGCACTAAATGGCGATGCATTATGGTTCTTCTGAGTGTCACGTTTCTGGACTGGAGTACAGTTACATAAATCCTTGTTTTCAACTTAGCATAAGTCACGACTAAATATCGAAGCCAATGTACAGGAAAGCTGTAAACATTGTTGCATTTTTCTGTTTACGGCGGAAGATTGCAAAGAATCTTTGAGGTTTTAGTAACTTGCAGGACGTTGAGCTAATGTATGCAGCTGACGCAATCTGAGTAATTGTTTTGCTTTCCAGACTAATTATTTGACCCACACAGGAAATAGATAAAACGGACGTGACTGGAAGAGATTTGAACAATTAGTCAACAACATCAGAATGACTCGACCCAGGAAACAACACGTCTGACGCCACATTTTGTTGCATCGCAAAACTGTGCAACTGAATTAATGATGAGAAGTAATATATTTTAATAATGCCAGTAAAAAAACTATTTAAATAGATTCATTACACACAGAGAGGGATGTGCTGTTTAGCTGAGATGAAAACCACAAATTAAATTTCTCAGACAATTTGAATATTTTATAAAACAAAATAAAGAAAATGTATTTTTAATCAGTTAAGTTACTTTTTGTCTCGTAAACGGCAAGACAATGGCTGACATGAGTCGTTAAAACATAACAGAGATTTCTTAAAAACAGTTTGATTTCCTGGAAAACATAATAACTGTAATTAATGCAGTCAGTTGTTTTTGTCTTTATGCCAAATAATACCTTCCTGTTTGTGTTTTTTTTTTAATGATATGAACGTTTAAGCAATCATCACTTCAGTTTTTTAAGAATCACTACAGAATTATCCAGTTTTGACTTCTTTTTTAAATTGCCATTATTGTTTTTGGGTTTTGACTTGAGAAAAAACATATTTTTGAAACTCAATTAAACTTATTTAACCACATGTGGGAGTTAAAAGGATCTAGAGTGAAATTAAAAAACAGAGTGAAATTCGCAGGTGTGGAAATTCATAATTAATTTTATTTTTTGTTTCTGTTGTTTTCTTTACTTATTTTGGATATTTTGTTTTCCAGTTCCAGTGTTAAATGTTTAATGGAATTTAAAGTTTTTTGATCTTTCAGAGATTACTCTCATTAGCACCATTATCATTTATCGCAATAACTTCTGGGGCGATTTATCGTCCAGCAAAATGTGTTGCCTATCCATCCCTTACCTGGTGTATAAATTATGCATGGTACAATGTCAAATGCACAACGAGGCAATGCTGGAGTGTTGTTTCTTTTTTCCTACACCACTGAAACTCCAGGTAGGCATACAGAGCGTGATGGGTTTGAAGATGCGACAGACTGATTTTTGTGAAGCTAAGCTAAACTGACAGAAGATCAGAACAGAGGAGAAAAACGCCCTAAAACTCCTCGTGGATTTCAGCGGCTGCTGAGACGTTACCACTCTGGCATTTTTTGCAAAAGCCGCTCTGACAGGTCTTGAAGAAGATATTCCCCACTCGATCCTGCACCCCTCCCGTCCCTCCTCCCCTTCCTCCTCCTCTTCCTCCTTCACAATACCGTGTCACAGGATTAGCTTTCATTAGAGAAGGCGCTGTAATCAGCTTTGGAGCATGGCGGAGACGGAACAATGGACGAGGCTGAAAGGATCAGGAAGACGGAGCGCTATAGCGCCGTGTTCAGCTGTATGCAGGCTGTTGGTAACCTGTGGCACACAGTGCAGAGATAATGTCACTGCAGCTTATCTGCATGGCCCCCAGCGTTGTGTACCTTGCCTTAAAGATCACTTTAATGACAAGGAAAGAAAATAAGAGAGCCGCCGCAAAATGTTAATTACTTCATTTGTCTTTCAGGGTCCTGACACTACTAGGTAATCTTATCCGAAGGACGAGTTCCTGGTGAAACATTTAACATCAACAGCAAAAGGCATCTGCGGCAACATTCCTCATATTTTTCTTCCTTTCGCCAAAAGATTTGTACTTTTTTTTTGGCGCGTCAACAAAACTACAGCTTTTTATTATTATCAATGTAAAGATTAATAATATGGCAGCAACATGAGGACAGACCATAATTACATCTGTTGGTTGTCAAGAACAAATGCTTATTCATGGAGTCATTAACTTTCTAAATGTTCAAGATATTCAGTGTATAGTTAAATTAGTATTATGTGTTCATTAAGTAATACTAGTGAAAACAGTGTTGGGGTAACAGATTATCAGAGGCGCTGGAACAGAGGGGTCCAAGAGGTCATTGGCCCCCCCCACTTTACGGCCCTGCCTGCCCGCTGTTCCCGCCAGACATTTACACAGGCTACACACAACTCTGACAATTCGTGACTAACATTTCTCTGTGTTTATATACAGACAGAAGCACAGAGAAAACCTACAGCATTGAGATCTGGACCAAATCTAAGGCTCCAGATCATAGCAGTCACCCAAAGGTTTACACACATGCGGCAGCTTCGGATCAGGTTGGGATCATGAACCGGTCTGACATCTGAGAAAAGGCTTCGACTCTGATCTGGTCCAGTAACACGGACATGTATCTTAACCTACAGTCATGTCACATTTAATAGTCATGTATGTCATTGTTGTGAGCCAGGCCTCGTAATTCTGCACTAGAAAAAGCAAGACTGTGTAAATTCAGACCTAAACAATGGCTGATAATTACCATTATGAATTTTTAACATAATTCTGAGCCACTAAAGTGGATCACATTAGGAGTCAGACCACATCCAAACAGACTTCTCTACAGAAATTGCTGTCAATGCTCCACAAAAAAATGTTACTAGCTATTAATTGTTCTTTCCTTTTATTATCCTCCTTCGTGTTCTGGTCTTCTGACAACATGGCCACACATTGCCAAGAAACTTTAAAATCCATCCATTACCACTCCTGTAAACAATGCGATGCTGCGTGACGTCAAAGTTCTTCTTCTACACATACGGATCGCTTTGGGGATGTAAATTGTTCACACAGATGTCTGATTGTGGTCAGTAAGAACGACCACAAAAAAAAAATAAAAAATTTAAACTGAGCATCAAGACCTGCTGTGTGAACGTAGCCAAAGTGTACGCCCACAAACTGGTTCCAAGAGTGAAAATCCATACGATCTTCAAAACACAACAGCTTAAAGAATCGCTTTTAGATTAAACGGATCCGCTGTGCCGAATTCATCCTGAGCTACGACTCCATTACTTCCCCAGTTGGTAAAACATAAAAATCACACAATTTGCTTGGACTCAACTTGGGTCCAAAACCCAGCCTTGTACTGTACAGAACCACCTTTGTGCGGAGCTTCAACCACTCTCAATCATGCTGTCAACTGCCGCTTGTGTTAGGAAGGACTGACGACACAAGTCTATCGAGACCATATGTCCCCACTAGCCCTGGAGAGCCCTGCGAGCGCACCGGCAGCTCGTACACAAAGCCTTCTTCTTGTTGGTGGCTTGTTCTGTGCGTGAGCACTGACATGCTGTCGGGTGGCTGGACATGACACAGATCCGCGGCATGCAGTTCAGCTGGGGTAAGGGCTGCAGTGACACAGTCAGAAATCTTGACTTCAAAAGCATGTGAAACTAAATACCATAATGATAACATGTCAGGCAAGCCAAAATATAATTCTGTATTCCAGCAGAATTAAAGCAGGCAGCTTGACAGGAACATCTGCACGAGAGCTTTGAAATGTTTGTCGAGTGTTAGCTCACTAAAAAAATATTACATTTTGCACCTGGTTTTGTTTTTTTGAAGCTGCAGCTAAATATATTTCCATCTGCCTCACTGCTTGCAGTAGTTAACCAGCTAGAGTCACGCTGATGCAGACTTTCCAGCCCCCCTTTTAAATATTTAAAACCTCATATCTCATAAAGCATGTAGGCCTCAGGGGAGAGCAAGCAAAATAAAATTCAGCTTGTTGAAAACATTTGTTCCAGGTGTCTTAGATAAAATAGGGAAATATTATATTATGTTTCACAAAATGTAGTGTTAGATTTAGATCCATCTGTCGAGCGAGTGGCAGGGTAAACCCTGGATGGAGGGGGATGCCAGACCATCACAAGGCAAACAACAAAATGTACACACACACACACACACACACACACACACACACACACACACACACACACACACCGACACTTATGGGTAATTTAGACCCAACAGACACACTTTTCGATTGAGAGGAAGTTGGAGTACCCGGAAAATCGCTCCATTTAGGACTTAAAGCTTTAAAATGATACTTAGAAGAATGTCCAGGTTTAGGTTATTAACACAATTAGTTTTCAATAATTTGTTGCCTTTTCAACAACAAATTGAATTACTTTATCTGTGTAAAGTATAACATACTCACTTTTTTGTTGAAAAGGCAACAGAAGACTGTTTTGGCCCTCCAGTTATTTTGACCTGATGATTTTGGGCCCTGTGACCAAAAGTTTGGTCACCTGCAGCTTAGATTGATAAGAATCAATGGAAATACTTAAAAACTCATGTTCACGCATGATCTCCGTCCAATATGAGATTCTGCTGTTTTTAAAAGAAAACAGGTAAAATCTCAATTTCTAGCTGCGCAATGATAGTACAAGCATAACTCAAAACACCTTTTTCCAGCACAAGGCAATTCTTAAAGTATTTTAAATAATTGAGAATTGTGTAGAATTTCTCTATTACTTTGTGATTATGCACACATTTGCATTGCTCTATTGGATAAAATCCTCAAAAAACACATTAAAGTTTGAGGTTTGAGCCTCATACTTCTGAAAGTTCAAGGGAAAAAAAAAAAAAGTCTGCATTCTAACCATTTTAAGACATTGTGGGAATTGTTGCTTTGTTTAAAATTCCCAATAAGTGATGATCAAAGAAGCACAGATTACAAATCCGCTTTCACATCACAGAACATAAATGAGGAGGAAAAACGCCGTCACGTTCCAGAAACTCCGAGCGACTTCAATGTTTTCTGTAGTCATTCACAGCTTGCTTCCGAGATAATATGCCTGAACAGGCGTGATCGCACCTCCCAAGGAGGGCTACTTGGCAGCCGTGATGTTGGCATTTCTAGAATGCAATTACTAGACACATACAGAAGGGTTGAAGCCAGTCTATATTTGCACCAGCGCTCGGTAAAGGGAGCACGACAGACCTGAGGTTGACCCAAATAAAACAGGGTATGAACCGTGGATAACACTCCTCCTCGTTAATTAACCCACCCACGCCGACTCCTCGGCTCGGAAGATTTACCTGCTCCACTTAAAAATGGACGGAGGGCTGCTGACGATCACAACGATCTGTGGACTGGGGCAAACCCTCCTACTGTACAGGAATAGCCACATCACATGGATGAAGTGGCATTCCTGCATGCAGTAACAAACGAACAGGGCTGGGTCGGCTGCACATAAAAGGAGGCATGTTTTCTAAAGAATTAATGCATGGATTAGAACGCTGAGGCCGACTCTCAATCGCCATTTTTACAACTGGAGTTGCACAATATCCAAACTTCAACGTTGGACATTGAATCCAATAATGGTGAGCTATAACAATTTTGCTAGAAATGCATTGTAAACATGATTACCTTTATACCTACACCTGATATGGGTCTTAAAGACCAAGGTGCTAAAGCTTTTGGACAACGATGAGGGGACATTGTGGTGATGAAAAAGAAAGAAAAATGAGAAAATGTGAGTTAACTGTAATTGAAATCATTGTATGCTGATGTTTCCTTAACAACTGTACGATAAAGACGATGCGAGTCGCCTCCTAACACTGCTGAGTCAGACTGTTGGTATAAAATAATGTAAAATGATTATGGGATTTTAATTGACTGCAGTTTTCCAACAAAAAATGTGTAAGAAGTCAAAACCCAGGCTGTTGCTTCAAGGTGTTTCTTGTTCTACGTCTATGCAACATCTCCAAATATCAAATTGTTGAGTTTTTAACTGTCCAGTCACTCCTGGGACCAAACAAGCTGCCCATTTCTCCGTGCATCCCTTGTAGCAAGGACTCTGAGTTTGCATCTTTGGCCCAGTGACTGCAGCTTTGCAGAGGACAGGTGGCTAGGCAGTGGGATGGCTCAGTCAGCCGCCTCCTCCCACCTCTTGCCAGGACAACAAGGCCCCCAAAGAGCTCTCTTCCCCTTTCCCACACCCATCTCTAAAGCACAGCTCTGTTTCTGGGCCATGACTGCGGGGGTGTGGTTGCTTCTCGTGCCAGCAGGGGAACCCGGCTGCCAAGACAGAAAAGCAAAAAACAACACAAGCGAAAGGGTGGGCAACAAAGGAATTGCTTCTCAACAGACCATAGGAATTCTGAGTCAGCACGAACCTCAAACACATTTCTCGTCTCACCGCCCCGTTTCTCCAGATGAGCTTTGTACAACAGGAACAGCCGACAACACCCCCACCTGAGGTTGCCTTTATTGTGTAACCTTTCAGGACTAGAAGCCACTGCTAAGTAAATCATCCCTCTCTGCTGCAAGCCAGACCTCCATATTGCAGAGAAAGCACTCTCAAAATTCACAAGTGGGGTATTATGCTGAAGGCACCATCTGTCCAGGCTTTACTAGCAGCCGCGAGATTAAAGGCAGTTAAGGCATCACACTCCAAAGCCTTCTCCACAGTCGCAATCCGGACAGATACGAGAGCACCAGAGCTTTCAAAAGACTCCGGGAAGCGTCTGCACTGTGCGGGTCGAGCAGCCGAGGGGCTTGCCCCGATCCCTGAGCGGCAAAGGGTCCATGTGTTGAGGATAGGTCAGCGAGTAAGCTCAGTCCACTTGACAGCTTGAATGCCTGGGGGAAATCTTGACTCTCTTGAGCTGCACTTCACTGGCTGCGCATGCAAATCCTGGAGACCAGAGATGCGATTAGTCAGTATTTCCAAATTCTTTCGCTGCAGTCCTGCTGCGTGCATTACACAAAGGAGCTGCTGAATAATTGCACTGTTAGCGTATAGTAATGACAAAACACATCGTTGCATATGAAGGGTGTTTACGTTCTCCAGATCCCATGACACCCACACTATATTTATTTTTAACAAATGCAAACAGGCTTTTTAAAGAAGCAGAACTGCCCAGCTCTGTGCTGCATACACCATCTGGTTCGGCTGCCCTTTTTAACTGCTGGCTTAAAAAGCAAAGAAAACTCAACAAATGTTTAATGCAGCTCACGACTGTTCTCACGTCACTACCTCTGTGGGGTGTTTCCGATTAAATATAGCTGTGAATTGAGTCCAGCATACCGAAATAAAGAGCTGATTTTAGTCTTCAAACGGCTCTCAAAGCCCCGGCCTGAAATGACTCGGGCCGTCTGCTGAGGCGGCCAGCTGATTTGTACCTCGATTTGGACGTCCTCAAGGCCCGTCACATTCCTCCAGAGAGAGGAGGGGGGTCCGATTACATTCTATACAGGGAGACGTGATCTTACAACACTGCCCGGCCAAGATGCGGCTCAAAGGGAAAGAAACGTTGAATGAATGACGCCGTGCGGCGCAGACGAAGGACTGCAGATGTGGTTGAAAGAAAAGGGAGGAAGGAAAAAAAAGGGAAACATGTAAAGACAGAAGCAAGAGAAGCTGAAATACAGGCAGAGAAAACTTCTGAGTCAATGTGAGGGGGGAAAAAAAAAACTGGTCTGGTACAGTATGTCTCCACTTTAGGCTGACAGAGGTAAGTGTCGAGCCTTGGTAGAGAGCCTGTCAAAGACATTGCTCCCCTAAGTACTCTTCAGACTGCCTGACATGGATGCAAAAAAAAAAAAAACTCCAGTAACTGAGCTGCAGTTTCTCTGAGTAGACCCCCATTTAGAGTTCGTATGATATAGAAAAGGACAACCTAGCTGGCAGGAGTGTGATAGGCAGCAAGATCATGCATGTAGGTGTAGAATGTGTTATATAAAACCTGCCATAGACTGGATAGAGTCTGGAGTAGAAAAGTAATGTTTGATTTGAGCTAAAATCAGTCAGAACACATTTCTCTTTCACTAGAAGAATAAAACTGCCTTCTTTCTCAGTTTAAAGGATCTTAAAGGTGGAGGGTTAAGTCCATCAGTAAACCAACATGAAAAGATGAAGGAGGTATCACTTTGCAGACAGTCGATGATGCTATTTACTCGGCACAGAGGGTAAATAGAAGACTTTTGACTAAAATTCATCTCGTAGTTTTTACAAATACACCGAATATAAGTGAACCTCTGAACCATCAACTTATATCTATTGAACTTGTTCATATTTTTTCAGGCAACAACCATATTGAGGAGCAATATTTTGTATTTTCCAGACACATACTGCCAGGATTTCATGATTGTTTTTGTGATTATTTGCAATCAAAATCACAGATTTTGTGATGCTACTTTAGAGAAATTTGACACTTTTTCGTCATTAAAACCCCTTCCAAAAAGTACTTATAAAAGAAAGAATATGAGGAAAAAAACAAACTGCCAGACATTTTTATTTTTAAGTCATTTAAATAGCTTGTTTTTTGTTATTCGCCATTTTGATCAGGGATTTTAACTTCACATCAAGTCAGGCTGAGTCTGCAGTGTAGTAGAAGTAAGAACCACTGTGGGAGGTACACACTTAAACCAAATGTTTTAATCCATTTTTGTAAAAAATCTGCAATATACCCTCAATTATGCAATAGTGCAAAACAAAGTGGGGATATGTTGATTTTCCGTGAATTTCTGCGATTGCGGAATCACGATAAACTGGAGGGATTGAACTTTCTGCCTTCCAGTTGCTATGAAAGTTGTGAATATCAAAAACAACATATAATAAATTTGACTTTGCATCACAGCCATGTACGATGCCTTAAAATTGGCCTGTCTCTTTTAAGAACCTTGCACTTCATCACGTTATCGCAACAATGCTTCTCCATGCTGTGCTTCATGTGTTGTTGATAAAGATATTTTAACATATGAAGCTTGTAATGACAGTGTCACAAACTTCTCGATTATTTATAACTTAATAAATAGATAAAAATAATTATTCACTATTTTGAGTTGCTCTATTGGACAAAATCTCAATAAAATACATTGAATATTTGGTCGACAAAGTGAAGTTAGGAGTAGGACTTTCTTTTAATACACTGCATGTGTTGTGCACACAGAAGATGTCATGGGCACATCTGCTGTTCTGTTTGTGTAATAAACATTCAATCTCTGACGGTGCTGTCCCAGGATTTCTAGATGAAATAAGGGCATGGCCTTCCCTTTAAAGGAGCTCAACCCGCACTAAGAATAGTGCAGCTATTCATTTCTGAGGAACAGTTTTGGATTCGCAATATTTCATAGGCCTAATAGTTTTGATCGATCCTCGCAGTCACACTCCTCGGACATCTTGTCCTAAACTGAGGGAGAGATTCTTCTAACTAAGTTTATCTTGAGGAATAAATAAAGGTGCAGAAGTTAATCAGATGTTAACATACGCAGTGCGCTGCACAACCGATGCAGACGCGACTCCACCACTGTGAAGATTTAAACTTAACTCATCCAGCGGTTTTAACAAATTGAGCTGGAAGACGTTACCCAGGACAGGACGAGCGCGCCACACGTCACATCTGTCCGTTTCGGTGAAGTGAAACCAAGCAAAGACAAAAATGACTTAATTCAAAAATCCTCATAAAAGTGCACGCCCGGACTGTACAGGGTAAAAAAACTCGCAGTCAGACAACTGACTGATGAACCAGCGCAGATTTCTCTGCAGAGGCGACCAGGAGGAATTTGCAAGACTGCAGCCAAAGTGAAGTGCTTGTAATTTAAGATGAGTCGTTTAATTTCATTTATTATAAGTTATTGGGGCCGCAGTCAGTGATTTTTGTCACTATGGAGAAACTTTTTGATGCGTTTATCTGCTTTATGTGTGATGGGATCCAGATTCACAGTTCAACTAGACGAATATTCATCTGTATAGATGAACATAAAATGCAGCTAAATAGCCTATGTTAATATGAATCTAACTTAACGGATAAAAATAGAACATGACCTATTGTTTTTAAATGCTGTTTGTCAAAATGAAGGAGAACAAAAAAGTCTAGGTCGACCTCTGACCCAGACATAAAGCTATTTGACACACTATTAGCTGCAATTCAGCCAAACCTGTTCTTTGGTGCTGACTGGCTTTTCTCCAAGAGATGTCAAAATATAGAAAGACTGTAGATGTTAGCTTCTCAGGTAGAACATATTAAGGCATATTTAATGGGAGAACCATTAAAATAGGCTGCTATAAATGTTTTTAGAGAGGGATTTAATATTTCCAGGCGACTTGGGTTGTAAACCACCACATATACCAGGGTCTGCTGTATTTTTTATTTTTTTTATTTTTTTAATAACCTAACCCTGCTTTAAAAGTCTCTACAACTTTTATGATGCTGTTTGTTCAGCAAACTTCTCTTACAAATCAGACCCTTTGCAGAACAGATGGATTCATACTTACATGGACTTCTAGAAGCTATTAGTTGTACTTAGAGAGGCACAATATCGGATTTTTGGTTGATATGCCGATTTACTAAAACTCATTTGGCCAATAACCGATACCAATACTAATATTTTTTGCCAATACCTACTGAATATTTTCAGTAATACTGTAGAGAAAGAGTAATCTTTCTGCTGGAATTATAATACTGCATTATCTTTGTCAATTTAGCCTCCTACCAAATGCAAAAGCTAACAAGGAGGCTAAAATGATGCAACACTTTCAACTAGCATTACGTTTAATGTTAAATTTATTTATGACATTTGCTCTCTCTAAGACAATAACAACATTCACACAGTGCAAATTTGACTTTGTGCGGTGCTGTAGGCATCATTGTCACTAGTTTGTCGAATAAAAACATCACCTTTCATATCAGTTATTTTGACAGAACAGCCGATGTCCAGTATTAAATGTTACAGCTAATATTGGCCGATACCGATAGCATGCCGATGACATTGTGCTTATATAAGCATGTTAAAGTAGATAGGGCTGAGTAGATGTGGACATACGTCCCAGTACTATGTCCTTCAACTTTACGTTTATATAGGCCTTTAAAATGAAACACTTTGAAGTGTATGCCATTACGAAATGTGTTAAGAGTTTAAGAGGTCTGAATGCTTCTGCAGGCTGCCGTACGTGAACCACAACCAGCAGAGGACCTTTCTGTTTACAATCAATAATGCAACTGGTCCATTTACCAACGAAAAGATGCAGTAGGATGTACTCTCAGCGGTCCATCAGGAAATGGGGTGACATTAAAGTTCAGCCCATTGGTCACTGTAATGTAAGGCTGTACGTCGATGAATCAATCCGAGCCAAAGGACACAATCCCATCTCTGATCTGGCAAACAGAGGCACACTGTAGACTTTAGATTGATGATTGTGGAGGCAAATATTTCAGAATGCAAACCAACTTTCTGCAGTTAAATATAAACAAGCAAGATCAAACAAGCTTGCCCCAATTATCCTCTCAGGAAGAAAGTAATTTAATGGTAGTCTACCCCAGACGCGCACACAGAGCCCCAGTCACGACTCCTCCATGGGGCACTCCGAGCGAGCCGCACTCCCTCACCTCTCCATGCAGGAGTGAGAGGAGTCCCATCATCGGCTCTGAGGCAAACATTAACGCCTGTTTGCACCTCTCCGCTTTAGTCACAGGGAGAAAAATATGACCTAAAATAGCCATAGATTGTCATTAATACATCCACGTAGACAGCAAACATCCAGGACTGTCAGGTCTGATCACACAAACTCTAAACATCCTGTCAGGTCAATTATAGACCATCCAAAGACAGCTCTTTTCCTCCGGCGATAAACTACGATAACCAGTCGCCAAATTTACCACCACATACAATAAGAGGGTTAATTTTCAGCCAGGTGGGCTATAATTAACGCATGTGAATGTGTGCAAATAAACCTTGGGGCCTCGGCTCACCCCCAGCTGTATTTGTATAGCTGAAGTCTCTCTCTATGTCGGCCTCACGCTGGCTACTTTAGCCTATATTCTGACAACACCTGAAAGAAAACCCTCCCAGAAATATAATTCATCTCACCGGGGATAAACGGTGGACGAACACAGGAAAACCTCATGCCACATAATCTGCTTATTTACCCATCTGTTGAAAGGGCTTACTCCAATTAAGCTTGTTTATTTTAAGCAATAAATATAATCTGCAGTAATAAAAAGGCTCCATGAAGAGCCTGAGAATAGCATTTTGCCTTTCACAGCAGAGTGTGACAATGAATTTAAATGCCGTGTGACGAAAGAGAATCCAACACACAACAGAAAATGGTTAAAGGAGTCCCGAGTTTATCCTCAGAGTTCATTAAAAATGTGAAATATACCTAAAAAAAAAAAATGCAGATTGGTCTATTACTGAAAAGGAATCCTATACTTCTGACTACAACACCGTTTTGTGGTTTATATTAACAACTGTCCTTCACAAAATTACAATAATGCTGTTTGTTGTGGAGAAAAGTCTAAATTTTAACGAGAGGTGAACTTATTGCAGTTTTCTGGCCTGACCCACCGATTCCAATTACTTTAAATAACTGACACATTGACACACAATAAACAACAAATCAATTAATTGCATGAGAAATTAAAACAGAATCCATAATTTCCATGGATTTGCATGATTTATCGTTTTCTACCAAAACTGGATGATAAAAGGTTTTTCTGAAGAACAATTTTCTTTACAGAGATTTTATAATTCCTTTTATTTGTTGTTTCTGTATTTGTTTTATTTATTTTGGATGTTTTAAATGTGGTCCAGCCCCAGTCTTAAAATGTTCCTTAGTATTTAAAGTTCATTGACCTTTGGGAATGTCTTATTGCATTATTATGCCATTACTGTTAAATTAATTGAAAATGGTCTGAAAACAACATCATTATCATTTGTTGCAAAAAGTTCCGGGACAATTTTTCGTCCAGTAAATTTTATTGTGGCGACATGACGATTACAAAGCTTTTTTTGGCATTATGCTAATGTACAAAGAACACAATTTTACATTTGCGGTGTTTCAATTAAATAAGAAATGCAATTGAAATCACAATTTGTGCAATTATTTTATGGTTGATGGAAATGCAGATACAGCCAGGAGCTGAAATTTCACAGCATACTTTCAACGTTCCAATCTTATTTTATCTAAAACTATTCAACGATACCCATGAAACAATACAAACTTGTTTCAGTATCAGGCGACAGTGGCTGATTTTCAGACTTTTGCGGTAAACAATATCGGCTCCCGAAATGGAGGAAATTGGGGTCCGCTGAACGATTGGTGCGGTCCTAATTTTAATATTTGTAATTCAATATTTGACCGAACAGGAATAAATTACTGTGGTGGCCTTCTGCAGAGGGAGAAACTGTAGCAGAGGGGCTACTTTTCGGGAATTACTTTCATCTCTGGGGAGATGTGGGATATTAAATCATATCTGGGAAGATGCCAGTCAGCTGCAGGCTGAGAAAGGAAACAGCTGATGATTCACATCATTTCAGGTCAGACCCAGTTCTGGAAAGTTGTCTCTGACCCGCTTCACTCACACCAAGTCTTCTCTGAAACAACCAAACGCCAAAACCAGTAAGCGGCGTTGCTTATTAGGGCAATTTCACCAATAATTTGCCAGTAATTTTCTTCTTCTGAGAAGCTTTTCTGTCCTGTTGTTGAAATAAACCAACCCAAAATGAGTCGGGGTTTGGGAAAGAAGCAGCCAAAGCTTATAGTTAAATTTAAAAAATGTGTTTTAGAAAGCCTGGGAAACTATCCGTTAAATACCACATTAAAAGATTACACAATGCTGGTCAAAACAGCTTTTTTAAGAATTTAAATGTGTTAAAAAACAGCATATGAGCTAAAAGAGTGGGAGGGAAGAAAAGAAACACTAAGAGGCTCAAACTGCTTAGAGTAATGCACATTATAGTGCAGAACTGCAAACCAATTCAGCTTTGCATTGCCTTTAAGTCTGTAGAGTAATTGCAGAAAACTGGAAAGTACAAGACATCTGATATGATTCACTTCCCCGATATCAGGTCAAACATAGTGAATCCATCACTGGATGATGTCCAACTGGATTTCAAATACTATAGCTCATCGGCTGCCAGAAACAACTTTGGGGAGGGTTTGCATGTCTGAATGCACATTGCCAATGCTGCCATCTTAGCTGTTCATGCTCCTAAGCAATGTGCCAAAGCCAAACTCCCGCCAAAACAAACCGACAGTGGAAAGCAAAGCGATGCCCTGAAGACAACTGGGACTCCTCTGTGAGATCCAGTTAGAGGCACCGACTGGCTTTATCAAACAGGCGCAGAAAAGGAAAACAGAAAGAAATAATGAGTGTACCACGTTGATTGAGATGAGAAAATCAGGCGTTGATGTGTGGGATTTGTTCCAGTGCCGTGATGCAGAAGATGATTTGCTCCAGCTTCTGTCCATTTCCGGTCAAGTTTTCGTTTAATCTCCAGAAGTTTGTAAACGGAAATCAAGATTGTATCATCCTGTGCATTCAGAGGCTGTGAGTGCAGACAGTTACCGACAGATACCATACATTATTCTGCTGCAAAGCCATCTCTTCCTGTGCAGTGGCTTTTCTCAGTCTACTAATCCACCATTTATAGGCAGCCCGCAAACAGCCTTACTCATTTTGCCCATATTTAAATACAAACACCCGCCCGGCACGATGCAGAAGTGTGTCTGTGTTTGTGTGAGGTACACAGCGGCGCACAGGGGCCTGTCCCAATCCACAGAGTCAACTCTGAGCTCTAAAAAGGGGGAATGTCCCTTTTAAATGTGTGGCAGGATGTATGCGCCTGTGGAGTTAAATAAATGTCAGCCTACAGTTGATATTCAAACTAATGCAATGATGCTCCAATTTAATGTGGAAGGACACATGATGCATATGAGAAATTAGTTTTTACATAGATTTACATAAACTACTTTAGAAAATGGCCAAAAAATTAGGGCTGCATTAACTAATGATTGATTATTGGATTTTAAAAAATGGCAGATGCTGCAGATTTTTCATGTAACCACTTATGCCAATTTATACAACGTTAAGAGATGAAAATAAAACAATTTATTTAATTTTTGAAAGAAAAAAAAACATTATTGTCTAAAATGCAATAACGTAACATTTACTTAGTGAAGGCTTCATGATTCATCACAAAAGATGCAAAAGAAGCTAAAATGATGCCACTTGAATAAAACATATTTACAGACGAAAGTCTTTTTATATCTTAAATGCAAATTGTAGAATTTTTTTTGTACAGTTTCAGCATAATAACTTCTCTGACTAAGTTGTTCTCGACACAAACTCCTTGTTTGAATCTGCATACTTCAGTTAACAATTAATCTATTACTAAATTAGTTGATGATTATTTCCATAATCGATTCATCGCTATTAATTGGATGCCTTCATCTCACAAATCTTCCTTAAAAGAAGCAACAGATTAAAAAATAACAGTTTTCTAGTATCTGATTTCCACAGACGTCGGCTTTCTCATTCGCTTTGAAGTGAGCCATGTGCACACTTGCGTGCCCGAATGTTTGTGTGAACGCGATTGCACTAACGTAAACACAAACGGCAGTGCATTCGCAGCTCGCTCGCCCTCTCTTCCTCGGAGCGGAAGGCCCTGCTCCACAAGCCGACCTAGCAACCCTTCCTGCTCCCGGTTCACGGTGTCATCCTCTCCTCCCCTGCTCCCTCCCAAACTGGCTGCCCAACACGCAGTTAAATGCGCAGCAGACACTGTATCGATTAATTTGGGTGACCCACTCTAAAGAGCTATCTAATGACACACAACTGCCGCTTCTGCTCCAAATGGCTTTTGTTCCCAACTGTGTGCTCCCGTCTACCATCTGAACTGGGGAGTAGTGAGGGTTTGTTTGTACACAGGATGATTTTTCATGAAATATGAGAGCAGGGCATTATGACCTCCTCAGTCATAGTTGGCCACTGTGGGTACAAGCAATCATGAGTGTAATTTCTCTGTTTTGTCCAAAGCAAACAAAGAAAATAAGCTCCATGTGGTGCTCATAACGTTTCTTAATGAACAGACAATAGTAGAAAGCAACACTGAAAACATGCCTCCATCACCACATTGCATAAGCTATAAAAATACAGCTTTATTGTGTAATAGGGGAAGTAAATCAACAGTATGATCTCCGAGGCTTGAATATGCCATTAACCGCACTTACTTAGATTAGCAATGATCAAAAAATACCAGCGTAGGTAAACAGTTTCACTCCCTCGTTTCCTTTCATCAACACCCAACATCCATTTGTTCACATGAATTAGCAAAAGCAGCAGCTAATGCATGGAGTCAGATTACAACCCCAGAGCAGAGCTGCCTTTATCCCCCTATATGGATCTTAATCTGTCCAAATCCACTGCTTTCTCTGTGCCCCAAATCCACAACAGAGTCTAATTCTCTTTAATCTAATGAGCAGTAAAGATGCACTTACTGTGGATCAAAATACCACAGAGCGCCGTATCTCAGAAGAACATCATAACGGAGGTAGCAGCTCAGGTCTGAACTCCTGCACTGTCACGCAATCAAGAGTAAATGGGAGCAGCAGGCAATGCATGTTTGTTCTGTGAATGCTGCAAAGTGTGTGTGTTTTTTGTACTTACTACTGTAATTTCAGCAACTTAAATGTAACAACTTTGTGCTGTCTACAACTTCTGTCGTTTACAACTTTTATACTTGTATTTAACTTTTTATGTACAATTATTCCCCTGAAAATAATGGGAGGGAACTTCAAATCATCCTAACATCTCATTTGAAAGCTAAATGCTTCAGGTTTCTTTAAACACTTAAATATTGTTTACTTTTTTTTATATATTACAATTTCAATTGGTATTTTATGATAAATATTAGCTAATGTTTATTGTAAATTAAAATCATTACATGCTAACGTTAACATGTTACCTAATGTTAAGATAAGGTTTGGCTACTGATGACACACACTGATGAAAGCAGAGCAACAAGTGTTTGCTAAACTTAGCTAACATGTTTACATTAGCTATGAACCAATCCTATTAGCCTATTTGCTCATTCAAGTTGTTAGCCAAAATGCTTACATGCCAATTTTTGAAGACAGGTAATTTTGGGCAAATTTGATTAGCGCTAACATATAAGATGCAAAATACATAACGGTTAATGTAAGGTACTGTGAGTTAAAAGGCTAATTTTAGCATATTAGCTCATTTCAGCTATTTTAGCTGGCATATGCTAGCTAAGGATGGCATTTTGGGTAAAGCTATTGCATAGGCCACAATAGCTTTTCATAGCCAATATATACATGTCAGCTAAGTTTAGCTCACTCTTGCTGCTCTGCTTACATCAGTGTGTGTCATCAGTAGCCGCAATACAGTAAATTTAACTGACTTAACATGCTAATTTTAAAATATCAGCTAATGTTTACTCTATTTATCAACTTTAGCCAATCCTGTTACACAGGCTGCTATGAAAACAGAAGCTAATGTAATCTGAGATAACATAAAAATGTTATTATATTTGCTTATTATTTCTATTTAACATGCTCATGCGGTCTCAGCAAGCTAGCTGAAGCTAATGTAAGAGCTATGCTTACATTAGCATATTATCAGAAGAGCTCCTACATTCATCCTGTGGTACTCACACAGAGGAAATACACGTTTTTCTATTTTTATTTTACTCCTCACTTTTTGTTATTAAGAACTTTACAAGAAGATGGCTGTCAACAGAAGAAACACCTGTCAGCTTCATAAATACAACACTGGAAATTCTTCACTTGACTATAACAAGTAAATTAAAAGCTGAATTGTACACTGAAGAAGTTTCTATAACAGCGTATGACAGGACAATTAATAACACTGATCTCCCTTGTGCAAACAATTAACCTTGACTGGGAACGTTATTGACGACCAGCCACTAAAACGTCTGCTTTGTTGCAGCAAATCAATTGTGTAACCAGTCAGTGTCAGATTAAATATGCTCCCTTTTAAAACACAGGAGAGGCAACGGTTACTTTAGCCATTCAATGGAAAAACATAAATAAAAAAATCTGGCTAAATAAAACAGCAAAGTGTTTTTGCATAGTAAACAAAGAGATATTTGTCCACTGAAATATTCTAAATAAGACATAACAAATCATGAATCATATGCTTAAACAAGCTTAATATTTCACTTTACAGGAAAAACAACAACCTCACACAACAAGTAGATAAGCAGAGATAAAACTGTCTCAATCCCACAGAGGTGCAAACAAGCATTATTATTGCTTCCTTCAAATTAAATCAGTTTGAGTTAACATCTTTCCAATAACATCCAGTGTAACTGGAATAATGGCTCTACTGTAGGTTATTTCTCAAAATGAGAGCTAGAAAACAAAAATTCACATTAAGCGCAGACTGTGGCACTGTGGAAAAGGTGCTAATGCAGCTTTACTATTAGCTGGTCCAGAGGAAAGAAACAATTAGCTCGGCGCTGGAGGCGGATCCACAACCAGTTCAAATGTTCTGAGAGCCGTGCTTAGAACTCCGATAGTCGTGTTTACCTTTTTGATTTAAAACTAAAGCAATAAAAACACAAAAGTTTGTGTTAATGACACCGAATTTCATCTTTTCATCTTGTTTCATCTTGTTTGTTTTAATAACAGCAGTGATGTCATCAGTTGCCATTTTCAGCTGAATCTATCAAAAATGATTAGCATTATTAGCCAGTGTTTATAAATCCTTTTTGAAACATTATGTGAAGCCCATTTTTGCAGGACCGTCTGCGGCGCAGTAATACTGACGTAGATTCTAAATAGCAGCCATAAAATAGCATTTATAAATGAAGCTGGTAATATTAGGGCGTCCGTTTCCAGTAGAGCTGCAGGACATATGAAAAACATGCAATTTCAGTATTATTGTGGGATAATGTGATCACAAAGTAGGCTGCAATTAACCTACATTTTCCTCATTGGTCTTTTTTTAAATCACAATGCTCCAACCATTTCTTTTAACATTTTCATCTTTCTTGCTGAAATCTGATCAAGGCTGTAAAGAGCCATCCAACTGACCAAATACAATATTGACTTTTAGGGCATCAATACTATAATCACCTTCAAGCAACTTGGCGCAATTGAAAAATATATATATGTCTTTCTGCAATATAATCCACAACAGCAACAGCAAAAATTAGATTACATCGCTGGGAAGATCCTCTTTTCAGTAAAACGACACCAAATAGAGGAAACATCAAATGATAATTTCTAGGTTTTTGTGGTTTATTTTTAGGTCCTTTTTCCAAATTTATGTTTCAGATTTTTTGTTTACTTGCCAGTGAATGAAAATGAATGCTCAGATGCATAATAATCTATCTTGATACCAATTTTAAGCAGCACGCTTTACACTTTAATATACAAGCTGCAGATAAATCTGATTTGGTGATTCAAACATACTTATAAAAACATATTTTCATCTGATAATTCTCTTACTTTTTCGACAGTAAAATGGTGCAAATAGGAACTCTTACATGTCACACAGTTTAACCTACTTCAGCTGGTAAACATGAGATTCTTTCTCCAGGAAATGCAGCTAGAACAGCATCAACACAAACTGTTTAAGTTGTTTAAATTGAATTTCGTACTTCTTGTGGTTGTTTTTGCATCGTTAAAGTTTTCTTTTTGCTACTTTCAGGGATTTTTAAAAACCAATTATTAAAGTCTAGGTTTATGAGAACTTTGCTGCCTGAGCACCTTGCTCTGCAGATTTATGTACATTTTTTTGTCTGGGTGTTTTAAACTGATAGAAAAAAGTAAAACTAATCAAAACTGGACATAAAGAGGAACCACAAGTATTGTTCCTGAAAACAAAAGATGGTTCAACATCCTGATTTGTTCACATTTATCGAGGGATAAATGACGGACAAACATGACGAAATTAAATCAAAACAATCAACACAGAACTGAAGGTAACTACTATAAATTCCTGTTTTAAATTACTGTGGTGCAAACGGTGTGTAAGCTATTGAGTAAATATTTCTCAGAGTCAGATGACCTTCAGGAAAACTTTCATTTCTGCACACCGCTGCGTTTACATCTGATAAGAACCAAAGAAAAAAAAAAAAAAAAAAAGAAAAGAAACGCTGCTGTTGGCATACAAACAAGAGGCAGGTGTGCAGGTGAGGAAGAGGTCCGACGATACAAGGCGTTGCTTCACGTCCAGTTCTATAAATGACTCGGGCCGTCCAGCTGGGATCGCGCCGCTGTCATCAAGCACAGCCTCTCCGGCCCACGCAGGTCTGAGCGCGGGGGCCCTTCTCTCCGAAAAGTCAAATGTCAGATGTCGTCCATCCCCCGCTCGCAGCGAGAAAAGCACCCAGCGCTGCGTCGGGAGGAGCGCTCAGGTCCCGGGGAGCAGGGAGGCCCTGCGTCTCAGCGTGGCGATGGAAAAACATCATTACTATGCTTATTCTGCTTTGGAGCGCTGCTGCTGTCATGGCAACCAAATTACTAACTACATTCCCAAGCAAAAATATTCATACCCTGTGGACTTTTGTTTGTTTTTTTTACAGGTTACAACCACAAACGTCTAAGTTAGAAAGTAGTTTGGAAGTGGAAGGAAAATGTGTGGCCTGCATGTGTATTCAGCAGCTCGCAGAAACAGTTTCTGCTGGAATTGCAGCGTTTTGAAGAATTTCTATACCAGACTTCCAGATCTAGATGCTGAAAATCCTTCACACTGTTCTGTGCAAAACAGCTCAGGAGGATGGAGAGAATCTGGACATCAGTTTCAAAGTCATACATCCAACACTTATACACGCTTTGTTCTAAGTCAGGGGTGTCCAACATGTGGCCCGAGGGCCAATTGTGGCCGTCGGATTGATTTTGTGCGGCGACCAAATGCAGTTCAAAAATGATACAAGTGTGAATCATTACAAACATCATTTTCTTATAATGGGAAATGTTACACAACGTATTTTGTCTTTTTATAACCAAGGTTTATTAAGGAATAGAACGATGTCTCTCCAGAGACTTTAAATGAAAAGTCTATTTGACTGCACCAATATCAACGATTATTCAATTTATTAAACTTGGCTAAGTATAGAAAGCGTTTTAAAAGAAAGCGTCCCTTCTTTTACAATGCTTTTAAAATGAAGAATTTTGCGAACGTGCAAAATCCTGTTCACATGTTGGATCTACAACATCCCTTTCCTACAAAAATGGATTTGTTTTTGGCTCATGAATACTTATAGTGCAAAGATTTCGGCCAACATGACTAAAAGTTTGGACAATGTCCAAGTCATTGTTATCCTGCTGGAAGACGAACCTTCACCCCGCTATGGAGTCTCTGGTTCCCTCTACGTTTCCTTTAACTAACTCTCCCAATACTGAAAAACAACCTTCCCCATTACAGCTTAATATGCATTAATTTGCACAGTGGTCTTAGCACTACAGCCAATCAGCACCAAGGAAAATAAATGGATTGGCTGCTTTGCAAACACAAGCTGGTAGCATGCTAAGTAGCCTTTTGCTTAAATAACTCAGCATCCCAATTATAATTTGAGGATATATGAACTTTATAAGATATTATAAGACATGTTTAGTGAAAAAAATGCACAAAATGGTGGATTTTTGGCAAATAATTTGAAGTCACAATCCACAGAAAAATCCTTGAGAACTTAACTGCAAACAGATGGGGGTTCGCTGTATTAGCAGTGTAATACCCTGCAGATATTGCACTGTAAACAGTCCTTTTCAGTATTTATATCCCACACACTCATCTTATGATGATGACACATTTGAAAATATGAAGAGGTAAAACTGAAGCGAATTCAGTCCAGTAAATGCTTCCTCTGCCACTTTCCAAATGCTAAATCCACTGTAATTCATGGACCTTCATTCAGTTTCTGTTGTTTCTGTTCTAGTCGGTGACCAGGCAAGAACCGGATTCATTTATCAATCCACACTGGAAATAGCTCTACAGCCAACACATTTAGCAACACATTAACAATGATGATGACTAGAACTTTTGGGAAAATAATAGGGATTATCACAGGTCATGGCTAATCCCTATCCAGCAGCTACTTAATCAGGTAAGCCTTAAAAGCTGCAGTAATGGTCCACCACTGAGCCAGATTTCCACACATAGTTCATTAAGGTGAAAAGCTTCCCAACTGACATTTCCTCCTATACTTATTTCTGTCGAATTTAAAAACATGAAGAATCCCCCCCGCGGACTCTGCTAACGTGGCCTGCTGAGGCTGATTAAAGAGGATGGAGTAATTACTCTGCAGCACTGGCTTTCAGGAGTGTTATGATAATGCCTTCTGAAAACAGGTGGCTGCGGCGCGCTCGTGATAAGTTGGACCGACGCCTCGCAGCGTCGCAAAACAGGCAGCTGAAAACAAATTACCTCACACCTATAGCCTGCAGCCACGTTCATGCTTTGTATGTACACAGCAGCCAGCGTCCTGTGTTGTCACAACACTGATGCATTACCAAAAAATAAAAAAACGTTGCATTTCTGGAAACTCAAGAGGATGGATTTACTTCCAGGAGCTCCGGCCGACGCCTTTTGGATCCGACCTCTTGCGTCGACTGACAACCTGCTTCTAATGTCTAATCAATATCTGATTAAGATAATTGCAGAGCCTTTCTAAGCATTGCAGCATTGTAAAGTCAAGAGAGACGGACTGTGCATCACAGCCAGAAACAGAAATTAATTTGTGGGGGATTTTAAGCGAGAAGCTCAGTCTACGATTGAGAGAACCTCAACATCAGTTCTCATGCTGTGTCCTCTGCTAGCAGCAAATTAGACCTGCAATCATCTGACCAATCCATTATTCTACCGATAAATCGGAAAACAAAATAGCAAATTTCATTTAGCCACTCAAACCTTTTTTATACATTATTAAGAATATGCTAACAGGTGCAAATAAACGAATGTTTCAATTTGTTTATTTTCTTATTTTAAAATAAGAAAATAACCATAATGCCGAAAAATCCAATAACATAGCCTTCCTGTAGTGTGCGCTAAAATAAAGCTCAGTCCTTTCTGCTTGACTTAACATCAACTGACAATGTTTTGGATTAGACGATTAATAATTGGACAGTAAAAGTTGATTAATAAGAGATTATTTTTCTTTTTTCACAGAATTTGGGGGGCGTTCAGGGTAGAACAAAATTACAGGCAAGAGCTTTCATCTTACTCTATATATTTTTTGGTGCATTTGTGGCTTATTTGCTGATTTGAGTATGTTCTTTTAGCAAATGGCCTCTTTTTGGGTTTCTATAGTCCAGTTAACGACTAATAAGTCAGTTGACAATTATTTCAGTAACCGATTAATCATTTCGGTCCTACATCAAACAGGACTTCTTATGATTAAGACCTGTCATATTTCATTCCTGCCTGCGTCTACCTGCTGAAAAAAGGTATTTGCAGGGCATGATGCTGCCACCACTATGTTACTGAGCAGCACCTAGAGTTAAGATTACTGCATGCAAATAATCAATAAAACACACTGACTTTGTGTTTTTTATGATGTCAGGTCAAACCATGGAAGAGTTCAAGTACGCATGAATACTTTCACAAAGCACTGTGGCTAAAGCGACCAGTCCAAGTTTCCCAGTGAAACCGTTTCATCTCTTTATAGCCGAATCTTGTCAAATCCATTTTTCATTAGCCTTCACGTTGCTGGAGACTGTACGGGTATGATCTCTTAAAAAATTCATAACAAAAGCACCCAAGACATTCTGTGGATCTCTCAACACTCACTCCACCCACCCTCCCTCCACTTTCCACCAGAAATGTGGCCAGAACTGAGCCGCTCGCTGCTTACTCCATCCACTAAAGCTTCAAGATTGCCACTAATTTCCCCCTCCTGATGAGCCATTGGCTCGAATCGTTTCAATCGATGAGCTCTGCCCGAATAAGAAAAATATCTCCCTCAATTCCCCGATGTGGTCCCTGCACATGCCTGTTGTGGCGTACAGAGCAGAAACTGGAGTACCGATCTGCAGCTAGAGCTGGATCAAACAAACACACACAGATTCTGTCATCCTACTTTGCTCTAGTCATTCAGTGACGCATTAATAGCTCATATCCTTGTGCATAAATTGTCTCAAAGTTAAAAGTCTGCAGCCTTTAAGTGAAACGACCGCTGGGTGAGCTGGGTAGGTAGGGTCCAACTGATTATTATCTTTATTGCATTCTTATGGTAGACTGCAAAGGTGGAATGTCAGACCTGTAAACACAGAGAGAGGCAGGAAGAGCCACCCCATGTGGCATGAACAGTGAAAGCAACCCCCACAATCAAACATACATCGAGCAAGCAGGATTGTGCAATTGTTAAAACCGGAGAGATAAAGCATTGTTTGATGGTGCATGCACAATAAAGACTGGGGGGGGTTTAGAGATCGCTTTTGGTGCTGATTGCAATGCCTGATCTGCATGCATACTGTGCACCAAATGCACATATACACATAAACCCAGACCATCAACCTGCAGGCTGCGCAGTCACATGGAAACGCTTCGTTGAATATGAGGGTGTCCTTATTTCTATAATAGAGAAACATGAATGTGTGAGATTCTTGCAGGCTGAAGTTCTCCTCACTTCCTAGTTTACAGCTGCTGTCACAGCTCGGCTAACACCCTTCTTCCTCCATAAGCCAGCGAACAATTTTTCGACTACATTTTTTTTTTTTTTGCCGCTGCGACGAAATTCTTCCAGACACGCAGAGACCGCAACACATTAAAATAAAATAAAAAAAAAAACAAACAAACCCCACTTACATTTCACCACCCTGTCCGTCGTAGATAACTTGGGCTCATCATTCGGCTTGTTTTCGGACATTTCCAGTGTGATATGAATTTACAGATGTGTAAATATGTGTGAAAGGAGGCTGGAAGCGGCTCCCTGCGTTGCTCTTGCCGAACAACTCTTCGAGTGTGTCCGAGGAAAAAGAGACCGCGGTGATCTCACCCGGGTTCCTCTGAGCGGCCAAAAATACTTGCAACGGGGGGTTACAGTTTCACTGCAGGAGCTGGAGGAGCTGTTAGGAGCTGCTCTGTCTGATTTACTGTTACTCCGAGCCAAGTTGCCTGGCTCAGCGCACTTAACGTGCTGGCGCCTCAAGGCCCGCCCCCCGAGGCTTCCTATTGGTGGAGAGCCGCTGTTCTCACGTTTATCGAAAGATTTCTCTCTCTCTCTCTCTCTTTCTCTGTCTCTCTCTCTCTCTCTCGTCCTTTTATCATCCCAACTGCTGTGAATAACCCGCAATAAACTGAACACAAACAAAGCGAGGAGTGTCGTTTATCTCTGGATGTTGTTATCGAGACAGCATTCTCGCCGTTTTGAGTTCATTTGTGAAATGAGAGTTTGACTTTAATCTAGAAACAACAGGAGTTTTACAATCCAGCTCCTATTTTTGAATAAATAAACGACTTTTCCAGCTATTACCAGAGCTACTACAATTTCATAATAATAATTATATATATATATATATATATATATATATATATATATATATGCACCAACAAAAAGGATTAAAAAAAATTACTATCATTGTTATACTTAGCATTACCTTTTTACTACTTTTACATTTGAACTTTTCAAATTGTACCCACAATAAATTGTTATGATAGGATTAAGTGGTTGATAAAACAAAATTAGATTTCACAGAAGAAAGTTCAACACCATAAACAAGATTGTAATAATTCTGGATGTTTTATTTGGTCTCTCTAGCACCACCTTGAGGACAGATCAGTTCTGGTCACAGTACCTTGTTCTGCAGACGCTCTTTTGAATTGAGGCCACATACCAGAACATGATGAAAAGGAAAAGTAGTGTTGTTCTTTTAAGGTCTTCCAGTTAGTTAGAATAGTGCCACAGATGAGTTACAAGTTACTTAGTTTGTAGTTAACAGGTAACTATCCACCCAACATTCAGTTCTGGACAGAAAGGGACGGTGTTTTAAAGAAAACACTCCTTTTCCCCCCACAAGAACATAAAATATAAACTTGAGAAGTATTCCCAAATTTAACAACAAAAGAAACGGATCGGAAATAGTCATAAAAATACTAATTATGTTATTATGGTTGTAGTGGGGGAAAAAAAAAAGATTTTTAATACAGACTCCTTATTGTAAATCAATTATTGACGACCTTTTTGTAGAGTCAAGATGATCACAGACTGCCTTAATCATAAAAAGGAAAGCCGTGTAGAAGGAATAAGTTTTCTATCTTTGCTTACTTGCAAACAGATCAAATTTATTTATAGAAGTAAATTATCAAATCAGTCCAAACTCGCTATTGTCATGTATCAGGAAGCTCAAGCTTCTCTCTGGTTTCAAATAAAACAAGAGGGAAACTTTATGGAGATTTTAATTTCCAGGAGGATTTTGCACCTGCCCACTTCTAAAACTATGAACACATGACCATTTAATGACCATGATGTCACTGTGCATGATGTAATTCATGCAAAAGGAGCTTCAACCGAGTGTTGACTGCACATACTGAACAGATAACATATCTTTATTGTTGTTATCAACCACATGCTGTGATGAGGTGCAGGTTGGGTCGGGTGAATTACATCCCAAATAAAATTACTGCATCCACACAAAAAACAAAGAGATAAAAACTGAATTTGAAAAACGCAAAAATATTTACGTACTTAAGTATTGCACGTGGTAACAAGTGTTGCACATCTTGTTTCTTCCAGATAAATGTTTTTTTTTTTTTTTAAACAAATGCTGTGGGTTTTAACTTTTCCCTTTCTGAGGGGAGAAGCTGAAACAGAGCTCCTCCTCTATGTTTTATGTTTTTTTTTTTTAAATATTCAGGGCTTTCCTGACACATCAGGAACTCTTCCAGGGACTGGAGAGGGCAGCCCGTTAGTTTCTCCGCAGACCTGATAAGCCTCTGGAGGGTTTTCCTCTCTGAGGCTGAACTATGCACACATTGCATTAGGTCAACATGCTCTCAATGGAGCAGCGGTAGAAAGTGGAGAGCAACTTCAGTGCAAAATATTCATGAGAATCCTCTGGAAAGAAAGCCTCTGCTTCATGGTATTTGCCCCGCAGATAAGATAGTCATCATGCAGCACAGGAGTTGTCAACAGGCTGACATTTCTGTAATAATATCCTGCATTAGCAGCTTGTAAAAGTGATACCTTGTTGCCAAGGCTGTGCTTTATAGCAACTGTCTGAATTTTAAAAAGTTAGAGCAAAATCCTTCCAGCCACAAAATCAAAGATAAACAAAACAAACTGGGACTAACATAACAAAACTACTCAAAAACATGTTGCCACCATGTGTTCTTATAAATAACAAATTAAACATTTTGTAATGTCATTTATATATCTATTTTAATCAATACAAACCCACAAAACAGGTTTGTCAGTTTTCATGGTTCCACGAACACAATTATGATTCAAATTGCCTCCATATCTTTTCTGCTGGCTCCACCCTCAGGAGAGCGTTTGCAGTTTCACTCTTATTTACATTGGTTTCACCGTGATCAACACTACGTTCCTGTTTGTCTTTACGCCACCACCTTTGGCGGCTGTGACTACAAGCCGTAGAAGAAGGGATCTGTTCAACCGCAGCCGCCACAGACTTTGAAGATTTCACTGTGACAGTGTGACAGACAGACCTTGTGTGCACTCAATGGGAGGATTTTCATCTGCTGATGGTTGATGTGTAAAACCAGTCAGAGATTTGCGTAAAGGAGACCTCGCCTATAAATAAATGGTACCAAACTGGTATTAGCAAGACGTTGGCGCTGCAGCGGTTAATCAAGCACCGAGTTTTACATTTCCCTCAATGAAACAGTCAATGCGTCCCCTTTTAACTATTCTTGCACTGGAGACGTTTTCCACAGATCATTAGTTGTAGCACGTCTCGGCTGCTTTTGGATGCAATTAATTAAACTCAGGTCTGGCGTGAGACTCGCGCTCTTTATTTTCCTGGTAACCTGTTGTCCGAAAGGCAGTCACCTTGGTTATTTGCCATTTTCCCTCTTTGCATACTCTCCCACCTATTCTGTCTGCATGGAAAATACAGTGGAATAACAGGCAGAGCTGTAAGTGTAGGCTTTAGTTTCAGTACTTGAATTTAACCAGGTTGGAAATAAAAATTCATTGATAAATGTCCTCTTTTTTTTTTAATACACTGCAGCTTTTTCATTAAACTGCACCTCTCCTTTCAACCAGTCATGATTACTTGACTATTCCTGGAAATATAGGGCTTGCCGGAGAGAAGAAATGTAACTTTTCAAGCTATAGAAACAGCTACATATTTGATGCCGTTAATTTTTTCAACAAGGTTCAGTTCTTTGGTTGGGAGAAGCCAATTGTAGAGTGGAAACTAAAACTCTCTTCCCAGAACATTGTTTTAAATGACTTCAAAACTGGATTGTTATCCAATTAGTTGAAATGAGGAAGAATATTAATGATCTATCCCAAAGGTTTGCAACTGTTAAAATTAAGAGAAACTTTCCCTTCAGTCCAGCTAAATACAATTTTAGAGCAACAAAAAACAGACTGCTTATAATTTCTGATAAATATTTACTATAGAAAAAGTTTTCTCACTTTTAAAGAAACATAATTTTATTTCCATTTTTAGGTTTAAAAAGAAAGATGCAAACCTTTTGCAGTAAAGAGGGTGGATACATTATCTTCTTTGCAATGTTGATATTTTTAGAAAATGATGTGAAGAATTCTGTATTTCCTTTAAAGTTTCCATATTTACACCATCATTTCCAACCTAATGAGAAAATCATTCCATCGAAAAAAACCTCAAAAACTGCTAAAACTTGTGTTTGTCGTTACATGTTTATTTAAATAGATTTCCGTATTTTGTTAACGTTATTACCTGGAAATGAGGCAACATATTTCATCTCACTCAGGTCCAAAACAAAATAAACTTTAAAAGCAAGACGTATATTGTGTTAAAACCTGTCCTGACTGAACAGGGCAGGAGTAGGGATCCATGTTGTCCTAAAAAAACTCATTTAGTTCCCTGTAACGTAGCAGGAAACACCCTCTGATCTGAACTGCTCCTGACATAACAATAGCTGTTCTGTTCTGATGTTACTGAGAAGTGGGACCTGCCAACAGGAGCAGCTCTGTAGAAATGAGCCGCACAGGTAAGGGACCTTTCATATTAACAGTTTATCATCCAATTACAGCACATCTTAAGTAATGAAGAAGATTAATGTTTTGATATGTGCGAGTCTTGATCGTGAATGACGGGTTGGTGAGGGATAATTGGGGTTATGCTGCTCAAGTATGAAGGGAAACTGTTGGGCATTCCCACAGAGAAACTGCTCATCATCTATGAGACAGAGGCGACGCAGTGGGCCACCTACCTTCAGTCAGCCTTCACCGGGGAAATCCCAGAGGATGGCATCTGCTGCTACGACGTCAACACGCTGTCCAGAAAAGATGACTTAGTCAAGTTGTCTTGCTACGCCTGCAAGCTGCTGATCCTTTCCAAGGGGATGATGGAAGGTCTTCAGCAGATGAGGCGCTTCTTCCTGTCCAGGGTCCTGAGTCCTGCAGCCTGTGTGGTGGTTCTGCTGTGTGGCGTGGACAGTCTGACGCCGCTGCTGGACCAGGTGCCCATCAACGGTGACGAGTGCCTGCAGATCTCCTGCAAGCAGGACGCTCCAGAGTATGTGAGCGATGTGATGGATATTATACGAAAAGGTACGATCCAAAAAAATCAATCACCTTTACTCCAATTTGGTTAACGCAACATGGTTTTTTTTTAGATAAATTAAAAGTAGGAAGATTTAGTATGTCCAGTAATTGACGACAGAAAATATCTGACATTTTCTGCTTCAACTCAATGCTCACGTTAAATCAGTTTAGGTTGATTTTTAAATAGCATTAAGAAGCTCATCAGTCATAGCAACAATACATAAAAGAACCAGAAAACACATTACAATCCATTATCGTGTTGTAAAGGTTTCTGAAACAAAATGAACAATGCAGGTAAAACTAAAAATCTCTAAGTCTTAAAAATATAATTTTGAGGCTAAGAAAGGCTATTTTACAAGAAAAATAAAGACAAATTTTACCTTCATATTTATTACAATTTTAGATCACTGGTTCAGATTGCATTGTTTTTCATGTCCGGCATGAATTAAAAGTGTTAAAATGCTTTGAGTGCCACTTAGTGTTTGATTTGGATGTAAACCAAATAACATCAGATGTAAATTAATGGGAGGACATGTGTGCTTGTTGATTGTCCGTTTTTCATTTGCAACACAGGAAACTCAAGCCACAATAAAATATTTCAAACGCTGAAAACAAATAACTTGTTCTTGCTGTCCTCCTTGAAAAATATTCATAAGCCTTTTCCTGAAAGTGAAGCGTTTTTAGGAGAAACGACTGCATCTGCTCTCGTCTGCTCCAGCAATCTCTCCATCCTCAATCGTCCAAACTACAATTTGTCTAAAATCCAAACACAGAGGAGTGGGCTTGTGTTTAAACAGGTGTGTTAGGAAGAACATTTGATGCAAATGTGGCCTTCACTGATTACTCATTGCAAGATATGCAAATTCAATAGCACTCTACCTCACTCCAATGCAGTGATACAGTTGAAGTGTTTCAGGCTGGGTGCCCACGAACAGTTATATTTTAACTCAGGAGTAGTTCTGCTTTTGACACAGATGGATGTTGTTTTTTAAATACTGTATCTAATGATATTGGAGAGGATATTTGTTCAGTTTATGTTTAAAAACTAAGTAAAAAAAAAAATCATAAGTGATTGTTTAAGCAATTAGCGTTCTTGTTTTGTGAACCCAGCTAATGGCAGAATGATAACATGCTCCAGTTTGAACTAAGAATAATTTTCTTATAAATCTCTTAAAATTGTGTTGTTTTTCTTCTTCTTGGTGTAAAGTTTCTGATGAGCTTCAGTCAAGTCCAGTTATGCTAACAGCTATAGGCTAACATCATAGCACTAATGTTTGACATGTGACTACTACTTTAGGCCAATAGAGATGGTACAGTATTTTATGCATTCAAGCACTAAGGGAAGATGTGAGTAGATAAATACTGGAAATAATTTTATATGGCATTGCTTTACTGAGATATGAAACACTGTAAGGCAAATAATTACCCAATTTAAGCTAATTTGACTATGTTTTACATGTTTGCCAGACTCTTTTAAAGTGCCCCAGAGCAGACGTGGCTACAGCGTAGCAGCTTGCCATTATCAGTGTGTGAATGTGTGTGTGAATGGGTGACTGACTGAATGTAGTGTGAAGCACTTTGACATCCTCTGGATTAAATACAGACCATGTACCGTATTGTTTGTACATCAGGGCTCGTTACAAATCTCCTACTTTCCAATTTGAAAATGTTAAAAGTAGATTCTTTCTTAAATGTGGAAACACAGGCCTCTAAGAACAAAATCATTAAACTCAAAAATGTGATTCAAAAGTCAAGAAATCATGAAGTAGTTTGACTATCTTCAAATATCCATTTCAGTCTTTCAAGAAACAAAAGAAATCAACAACTAATCTTCCCACACAGATATCTGGACACAACATAAGACAGAAACTACAACTCTGACAGCTTTTATCAAGTAAAGATGGGGTGAAAATGATCACTGAACAGAACCCTTCCTATTTATTTTGGCACTTGTTACAATACATTTAACTGCTGATTTACGGATATTACTGGATTAAAATGTCTACTAATAAAAATAACATACATCACTGAGGTAATTCCCCTTTTTGCATGCGGCTGCTCCAAATTGGCTCCAGGTGTCTAAATACAGTTTGCTAATCCATAACATTCTGCACCAATCCTTTACAGGTGGATCAGCAATGGCAGCAAATGCGAACCCCATGACACACAGACCATCTGGATCTGAGCAGAGGGACGAGCAGATGCAGTCATCTGGAGCCGACAGACTCAAATCCAGGGTTGTCATCGTTCCCTCAAGGGTTCCCTGTGGGGTGAGAGAAGACACTTCTCTGGAAAGATGTGCGTTTATTCAGAAAGCAGCCATAACACCGACTAACACAGCAATCCCCCGGACTGTCCTGTCTGGCAGAGCTCCTCGGAGGTTTTCATACTCCTGAAAAACGACTCGGCAACCTGCGACTGCGAGGTCGAGTTCAAGGCAGAGAGGAAGATGGAGAGAGTGAAGCCTGTCTGCTGGAGTGAGCGCATCCTGTGTGTCAGTACACCAGGTAGACAACACATGATTAATGCGTGACTGAATAAATACTTTTCAATTGCTCTGCTTTTTTGTTTTTTGTTTTTACCTGGTTATTACTCCTGCATGTTTTCTGCAGCTGATTTTCCTGCTGGAAATGTAAGAGTGACTGTCTACAGCGGTGGAAAAACCCTGACCAGTGCTAAACTGCAGTACTTCACAAGAATTGAGGAACTCGCCCATCTTCTGTCAAGTGTGGCAGACCCTGTAGAGTTCATGTGTCAGGTAAAACCTTCAACTGCCTTTTATTTAAAGAAGAACATATTTTAGACTAGCTGTGGACCAGTAGCAGGACTTTGGAAGTACAATCTTCATTTAAACGCATTATTGTAATTATAATGATGCCGTCTGTGCCATTTTTGAAAGGCAATATATAGTTAAGTCTGACCATTTATCAATGCTTGGATTGAGGGAACATAGTGAGGCTTTTGTCCAGGCTGGCTGTGAAAATACTGAGAGCAGATCTCTATTTACATCTTTAAGTATTTGCAAAAGCACTTTCTGACCTGTAAGAAGTGCTATATAATAAACTTTACTTACTAAAATCTGCAACAGGCTACTTGGGTGGTTTTTGGACAATCGACTCCTTATACGTCTCTGTAGAAAATGAAGAGGCCACTGCACTGAACCCCATTGAAAACCTTCTGGTTATTCCACCAAATATTGATTTCTGAGTTAAAACTTTAGTTTTGTTGTTTCTAAATAAACAAACTTTTTTTCTTTGCATTATTTGAGGTCTGAAAGCTCTGCCTCTTTTAAGTTATTTTGACCGTTTCTCATTTTCTGCAAATAAATACTAAATTTTGTCAACAGATCATAGAATAAAAGAACAATGTTCATTTTTCTCAACAGTATAGAAAGTAAAATCAAAGAAACTGATCATTTTAAGTTGTCTCAATTTTTTCCAGAGCTGTATATATCAAAACTTCAACTCATAGAGTTTTTTGTTTTGTTTCCTCAAAAGATAATTGCACAGGTTGTTTATTAATACATTTCTGACCAGTATAGTATGATTTAATACTGCATGCTAAAAATTAAGAGCTGGAAGTGAAACATGCACACTTGTACCATCAAACCAATAGTAAAGTTTTTGTTTGATTTTTTTTTTACATTTGAAACTTATCACAAACAAACACACCACTCATATAAAAAATATTCATATATCCAAAGTAAATTATTAGCTTGGATATGCAGGAGGTTGCTTCAATGCAACTTTTATATCTTGAACAACTTTTGTAGGACACACATATAAATATAACCCTCATGAAGCTATTTCACAACTGCCTTGCAGCTGATTTATAGTCGGCGGAAATGTGCAAATAAAACATAAATAAAAGTAAAAAAAGAAGAAATCAAAATTGAATGAAAATATGTCTGATGTTTAGACAAAGTGCTGTTTTCTCCTGGATTGAGGGGAGAGCAGGTTACATCTGTCTTTCAGTGTTGAACACTTGATTTGATTAGGTCAGTTTTGCTGAAGCAGCAAACTTAAGCAATGAAAGAGGAAGAATTTACAAACTAAAAGTGAGGCAGGACTTTGATGCTGGCATGGTCAAATTAAAGTTGGCATTTTTATTTGCTCGCTAAATGGATTTCCAATACCACTACCACTGTTTTATGAGTTGGTGCATCCAATCCAAGATTTGTTCTGGGAGTTACATCTGCCCTTAATAGAAAAGTTGCTTTTTGAGTCATAACTCAACACAACATTTTAAACTTTGTTTGCATTGCAGGCTCTTCAGGCTTGCTCTGTGGAAAAGTTGGATCAGAAGTTGTCTTCCATGCTGGTGGAGCTGATGCCCACAGGAGGCTTTCAGGGACTGCAAGCAGAAAACATGCAAGAAAGAGGTACATCACTGCTTAGCAACGCAAAAGGCCTGGACAAGTAGGGCTGACTTTGAATTTTATTCAGACTTTGCACATCAAAAGAATCTCTAAAACACACTGTGTAAAACGAATCACCAAATGGATTTAACTAGAAAACAGAGCCTCCTGATGCAGCCATGCATAGTAATTATTTTGTTGCAGCAGTTTTTATATCTTTAAACCAGCATCACAGTTAGATTGCATGACAATGTCAGAACTCATCTGTCTCAAACTGAGAAAGAGTGAATTAGGAATTACATGGAACATAATTTCCCCACATCGGAAGTGTGCTAAAATGCTAAATCCCCGCACAGCTGTTTCTTTGGATCTTGCTTATATTTAATTTTTGGCCAATTCTTTTGAGCTTAAACTGTTGTGGTAAGCACTACTTTTGGAAATAGTATCGAATAAGTACAGTAGCAATACCATCTTCTATTTCCTGGCCCACCGTAGCTTTCTATGTGGCTCTCTCGACTCCAAATTACATCAACAAGTCCCTCCAGTTTTTCACAAATCCACAAAATCAACAGATCCCCACATTCGTTTCTGATTTTACTGCAAGTTTTTCTCAAAATTGGGTTTAAGTGACTGCTGCCTGAGCCTTACTTGATGTGAAATTGTAGTTTTGTGATTTAATAAAAGAGAAGTCACGTTTAACATCATACATTAGCGCAACTGTTGTACAAATTCTTTACAAATATTCTAAATTAGCACTACGAATTCTATGAATTTGATGCAAAAAAAAAAACCCCACAAAAGCAATCGCAAAATCCTGGATGGACTGATCAGTGAGAAAAGATGTTTAATATTATTTTATTTTAACAAACACTAATGGAATGCTGAAGCAAACAGCTATTTATTGATATTTTACAGTTCAATGGGTTTATCAATAGATTCTGGCACAACTGGCCCTTTAAGAACATTCAGATTTTTGAAATACTGCTGTACAATAAGGACAAAATTACTACATAAAATACTGGGCAGTTCTAAAAGATAACTGCCCAGTTATTTTTCAGTATTTGACTGAATTTGCAATTCAGTCAAATACCTTAAAAAATACAAAGGTGCATGTGTATTTGTGCATTCACAAGATGTGAAACTAAAGCCTTGCAAGCAACTGAGATGTGCAAATACCAGCAGAAATGTTATTCCAAATAAATAAAACTATGCAAATAACTGCAAATGGAAGAAAAGATGTAAACACTGAGTTTGTTGGAAGCAGTCATGCTTATAAAGTCTAACTGCTCCAAGGAAGCACCTTCTTTAAATGCAACTTATTTAAAGAAGTTAAATAAGTTAACTTATTTAACTCAATGACACTTAGGATGTCATTGAAGGAGCTCTCCAGCTCACCTGCAGCGTCATGCATTGGGTGGAAAACATTTAGTTATAGTTCTGTCTCCCACTCCTGCATGGGCCGAGTTAGCAATATGGGAAGTTGTTTTTTTGGGGTTTTTTTTTAATTGGGACTGTTTTGCATCACTGAATCAAAAAGTGACATTCATTTTTTTCATTTTTCTGTTCTAATTTGATTCAGAAAAATTCAGTTTTCTGACTAAATTGATTACATTTTAGTGACATCATCAGTTCATTTCCGTTAATATTTCTCATCCAAAAAAATGTTTTAGGAAAAAAAAAAAAAGTTTTGTAACAGAGTATATTATTTAATTGTTATAAATTTGGATTTCTGTAAATTGAATAATAAACACTGATAATGGTAAAGATATGTAAATTGAACATTTCGTCTTCACTGTGCAAAATTCTCCATCTCTTTTCTGTCCCGAGGGAATCTCTCCTTATCGTCACTCGTTGATCCCAGATTGTCAGGAAATCGATCCATATGTGAGAACAATTGATGCATTTTGATGCTGATGTTTCGTCCATAATCCAGAAAGTTGACCTGATGAGCAAAACCAATGTGATTTTTGGATTCAGTAAATCAAATTGACCCTAAAACAGTTGAAAAACTCCAGACAATGTTTTGGCTATTGACCGGTGTTATAAGAAAGTCTGGCTCTTTGGAAGAAAACGTAAAAGAAGTTTGATAATGACTCAACTCTTTAGCATTGAGAGTCCACATTGAGATCTATTTGAGAACCTTTGGCATTGTCTGGATTGTTTGGCATCTTCTATTTTTTTATGTTTTGGAGTATAAATTCTTCAAAACCTTCAAATCCTTTTAAATGTGAAATAAAAAATAAGGTGTTATTTAGGAAATTATAGAACTGAATGACAAAACATCACAAGCCAATTTAAATTGACAAAATAAACAGGTAACACAGTGGGAACACATTCTTCCAGCATGATCAACATTATCCAGCATAAGGGAGGAAAAAAAAGGCTTTCCATTATTTCTCAGCTCATTATGTGGTAGACTGATGGCTTCATCAGCTTGTGGGATTGATCTTTTACTCTGTTAAAAAGGGCAGAGGGAGATGTTGCCATGACAAACAGGTCAATAAAGTGCCTCCAAGTTGTCTTTCTTTGACTCTCCTGGATGTGTCAGATTGACCACATTGCTTTACATCACCCTCATGTTCCCTCCAAACAGACATTACTGCTGAAAAACAAGCTAAAAGTAGAATAGGATGAGGAGCAGATGCTCATTTTGAGGCTTTCCTTTGCTGATTTGAAAGGGTTTTCACATCTGTTTAAATGCTCCCAGCAGAGGTCCACCATGGGGACGTGCCCTCACTCCTCCACTTCGCCGCTCGGTATGGATTCAGGAGCGTCTCGGGTCTGCTCCTGCAGTGTCCGGGCGCTGAACGAGCTCTGCGCATGGCTAATCAACACGGGCAGACTCCTGCAGAGATCGCCAAAAGTCACGGCCATAAAGAGCTTCACGTCATTCTAAAGGAGAAGCTGGTAACTCCTTCCAAACTCGGATCCTGTCTCTTGTTGTTAAATCTGGAATTGACTTGTTGTGACAGTGTGGTACGAGACAGATAGTCTGTGAAAAGATCCATCTCCTACACCTTCTCCCTAAGGTATTGTCATCTGAAGAAATTCACCGCTCAAAAACAACCAATCAGAGCCAGAAGGAGGGTCTTAGTGCTGTCAATCATCCTCACATACTCAGAGAAACAACATAACATTACAGAAAAACTGTTAAGCTGTTGTCAGTGGCATTTATATCTAGCTCTGCTAGCTGTAGTGGAGCAGAGAACAACAAGGGGGTGGGCAGCACCATATACAAGGTGACAAGTAATTAACATTAACTGGGGGAACGCAGAGGAGATAAGATTGTCTGCCTCATGAGAACAGTAAAAGTTTCAACAGATGTGTAAAAAATATTTCTTATTAAAGTTACATAACTCAGCTTTGACCCTTTAATACCAAAGTTTCAAATCTCCACCTGGACATTTTTGCTTATTTTAATTGTACGAAGTTCTATAAATGTCCTGTGAGTAAATATATATTTGCCTATTTATCCATATCAATTGGAACTTTCAATATCTAGCAAGTTATTTTCACAATTTACCATCTATAAAGAGACCGCCCCTCATATTAATTTCACTTCCTGCTGCAGTGGGGGGTGATATTACCGTAATATCAAGATTGGCTGGAAAGTGCAATGTCTCCCTTTTCAGAAACCGTAGGAATTTTTCATATAGCTCAAAATGTGGCGAAATTACGGTGGATGGTCTAGAAGGGATAACTGGTGGATAGATTTTATGATAGGAGCAGAACCAAACAACAGAAACTTCTCAAAACTTTCACAACTAAAGATCAATACATCAATAATGAGGACAACAGAGTGTCAGCTGCTGCCTTGCTCTCCATTGATTATCTTCACACCTTGAGGTGAGGACGATACTTCCAACGGGAGCTCGCTGGGCTGAGTGTTCAACACTTAAACAGTCCTTTAAATGCAGCTGTCAAAATCCATTTTCAGCCTGCAACAATAACACCATGCCACATTGTCTCATTAAACATCAAAAGCTCTGTTCTTACCACATATTTTCTTCATCCTTACCAGCAGCAACTTTTGACTTTCTCTCATGCCTGAAGTCAACATATGGAGAATTTGTCCTCAAGGGAAATTTAGACACCCTAACAGCTGTTGAGATGTACTTATCGTCTCAGCAGCACAGCTAATTGAGAGTGACTGCAGACTGAGCGTGATTTGATCAGACTGCTGCTGCAGAGAGCTTGCTGTAAGCCTAGAACGAGCTGCCAGGGGAGCATTGGAGTCAAACACAGGTCTCTCCACAGGGACCCGAACAAGCCTATAGCTGTAGCACAACAGACTCAACGTGCACAAGCATGCATCTCCTATTAGGGTGATTAAAATTCATCTGAGCGGCCCAAATTGTGCACTAAGTCCACGCTTGTATGTAACCTGGAAAAAAATTCTCAGGGTCCTGGCTGCTAGCTGAGCTTTCTGCACTTTCATTAACCAATCTGCTACGTCTCCCCCAACCTCCAATTAATCAGCCCTTGATGCATCAGTGATTTGTGCGCTAGAGGAGCATTGCTCTGTCAATAAATCCAAGATGGATCAGTCCCCTGCCTCGTTCACAGGCTGAATCACTCACGGGCCCAGCGTCACATCCACTAGCTGACTATGGCTTCACACTTCTTAGTTAATTAGCTGTGAATCGCTCCGGCGGAGGGGGGGGGGGGGGGTGTCAGGGGGAGTTGAATTATTCAGGGAGAACAGAACTCAAATATAAATACAGAGAATGCACCGTTACTCATAATGTTTTGTGTCCTTGAATTGCGAGATCATGCTTGGCGAATTACAGGCATAAATGCACATTATGTCTTAAATTTATGAGTGCCGTTTAATCAGGGTTGGAGTTTTTACTGTGTGCTTTCAATAAATACAAATTAGTTTCCAACTGAATGTTTCTCAGAGAGAACAAGCAGCCGTTTATGTGCCGTACGCAGCCTTTGTGCAATGAATAATCCTATCCAAATCCAGGGAAGCTGAATGAGGTGCCATAGTACTCCTCCTTCCTCTGGGATTTGTCGAGTCCACTGACTTTGCTTTGTATAATGTGTTTGCAGTGTCATTTGCAGCACTGTTCAGCCAGGCAAACTCCAAAGATTTGTTTATTATTTGAATGTCGGTGCCATTACGCTCACCCTGTTTGAGGAAACTGTTTCCTTCATTCAGATTACACAGTAAGAGACCGGATGATTCATTTATCTTTGGAGCATTAAAGAAAGATGAATTAGATTGATTAAATTAGCTTCTGATTTGAAAGCTGGTGCCATGCATGCCATTGAATCTAATCTGTATGCATTTGATCGTCATGGCAACTGAGTTAACGCTGGTTTGCTAACGTACTTTGTGGCAAAGTTTTACAATTTGAGTCCAATGTGAAATCCGACACTAACGTTTTTGCTGAGAATAAAATCAAAAATGAAATATAAATACTGTTGATGTCGGAGGTCTTCAAATTTACCCTAAAATCCTCATTCAATATGGCTGCCATATATTAAAATGAGCAAATAATCAATGTATTTTCCACTGATCTGCACCAAATTAAGCCTCCTATTTTGCACTGCATTAGCTTATTTTTTTTTACGTTAGCTTGCTTTGCTAGCAGAAACTATTGATGCACTTTGAACTGCCTTGTTGCTGCAAAAGTTATTTACGTTATAAATAAAACTTCTTACAGTATAATTATTCTAATTGTTATTAGAATGAAAATGAGTTTGTATCATATTTTAAACACATAAAAAAAAAACTTTCTACTGACATATTACAACTTCTTATTCGGTTTCCTTTGGACATGGCATTTCTTATTTAAACAAGAATTTATTTTTGTTTCATTGAAATATAAATCTTGCCATGACTCGTATTGCATCTTGTAATAACGATGGTTGAAATGAGAAAGTTTCTCATCATAGCAAGTTTTTTTTATCTTGTCATAGCAGGAAAGTTTTTTGTTTTAACGAGATCGTTCTCCTGGATTTATGTCCCAACTCTGGCAGTTAAACACGTAAATATGCAAATGAATTGCCAAAACTGATCTGTATTGTTAAAAGTTGTTTCTTTGGAAATAATGAAATCTTTATGGTTTTCCAACTTGTTTATACAGCAAGTTCATCTAAAGTCTGATGTCATTAATGGATCTAACTTACTGAGTTCTGAGACAAATCAGGGATAAATTAAACAACTGGACAGAAAAAAGCAGCCAAAGTCCAAAAGAAAACTTTCAAAATGCCACCAGAAAGCTTGGAGAACTCCAAAATATTTGGAAAAAAATCTAAATGAGATTGTGCAAATTTATTCTGTTTAACAGTTATTTTCTGTGGATAATCACAATTTTATCTACCTGCAGAAAAAACTAAGAGACTCCTTAAAATGATGAGTTTCTGCAATTACGCTCTTTCTCTGTATATGTTTGAGTAAAATTAACATTGTGTTTTATTCTGTGAACTACATGTCTCTGAAATTCTGAAAATGCAAACAATGAGAAATGGTCAAAATAAAAAACATGCAGTTCTTTCAGACCTCAAATAAAGTTCATATTCATTTAGAAACAACAATACTAATGTTTTAACGCAGGAAAGGTTCAGAAATCAATATTTGATGGAATAACTATGAGGTTTTCAATGGGGTTCAGTGCACTGGGCTCCTATGTTTTCCAGAGCTGTGTATTCAGACCAACACTGGTGTATGTTTAACACAAACAACAGCAGGTTGCCACTAATAGTCAAAACCAGCTCATTTTCAAACTGACCAGGTTTTCCATCTTTGCTTTACTGCTCCAAAATGTTCTCAAGATCTCCTGTCCATTGTAACAAAAATCCTTGCCTCAGCTTTGTCTGCTCGCATTGCAGCAGTGAAACTAGATTTGAATGGAATGCCCAAGGCTCCATAGATCTCAGACGTCTGTAAAATGATTTAGCATTTGTGGTTAGTAAATAAATACCTCTCTTGTTCTTTTGAAAATGCCACGCTGTTCTGAGGCGGGCCATTAAAATTCTGCATTGGAGCAGTTGGTAAATAAGCCGCTCTATTCCCCCCTCCTGCTCCTTCAACCTGTTGGGTCTGCAAAGAATCTCAACTGTCAATTAATGCATTCATGGTAGCCAATAGCTCATTTGCAGTTCTAGGAACAGCGCGGCGTCGTAATTGAGTCATGATTGGCTGTGTTGCTTGGAAACTGCAGACAGATCTCAGCGTGCTGGATGGTGATATTTTGATCCAAGTGAGCTATGTCTCATAAATTTTGCAGATCTCTACAGCCATTTGTTATTGAACAGGGAATGTATGAATTAGCAAAGGATCTTGACTGCTGAAATAGGCCTTTTTTTTTTTTGCTGAACTTCAAAAAAAGATTATAAAGGAAGTGTTCAGGCTGTGTTTTGCTGTCAGTGATGCAACTCTTCACAGCTTCATGTCCACAGAAGCTGGGGAAAAAAAGCAGCAAATTATTACCCATAATAATCTGGTTCTAATTCTGGATGCAGTCTGAATCAGCCCACAGTCCTCAAGTTGTTTCCTAAATTATATGTTTGAACTAAAAGGGGAAGATTGTCTGATTTCATAATTACCCTGATCATAGCCTTGTCTGTCTCTTAGCATGCAATTAGCAAATAGGCCGATTCTGGAGCAGCTCTGTTGTCAAAGTAAGACAGAAAACCCCACAAAAAAACATGCTTTCTCTGAGCCAGGGGGCAGCGTTGCAGTACACCTCCTGAACATCATGTTACAGCCCTGAAATTACAAGTCCTGCAAGGAAGTGAGAACCCTTAATTATTAATGTCACAACGGTTATGACAACACTGAATATTTCATCACCGTGTGGATGCACAGCCGGCTTTATGGACAGTCCTCTCTACTTATATGGCTTCGGGAGATGCTGCGGCAAATGGACATTTCTTCTGAAAATTATGAGCCCACAGCAGATAGGCTTTTTTATTCTCTGCCATTTTGACTTACATTTAAAAAAATAAAAAAAAATAAAAAATTGGTCATTTTTACCTGTCAAATTATCATAGGCTAAACTGCATTTTTATGCGGTTTAGTTAATATTCACCTAGTCAAATCCAAATCACCTCACATACGGCAGATTAAATCATCTAACTTTTTCTCAGCGACAAAAAAAAAAAAAAAAATCACTGATTGTGGCCCCAATAAAACTTCACACAGGTTTGAGTGAATTAAAATTAAAACAAACTGCCCCGCTTGAACAGTTTCATTTGCGACTTATGAGAGGCATAAAGTTTATTTCCTGCTTTTTTTTTTTGTTTGTTGCAGAGGATGTGTGGCTCAGGCGACGACAACAGTGTGTATGAGATGATGTGCAATGCAAGTAAGTGAGGGCTGTAAGTGGTCTGCACCAGGTTTTAACATTTTTTTCAAACTAATCTCAAGAGTATGTAAACACGCAAGAGATGTGACAGTTATTTATTAAAAATGAACGAAGCCAAAATGGAAAAGCTGACTTTGAAAACCCAAGCACACCCATGATTTAGCAGCTCATACTGCCAGCAGTCATAACTCCTGGCGATCACAGGGGTTCGGTACCACAGATGCCCACAAATAGCTAGGATCTGCGAATACTTGAGATTCCCTGTAAAGTCGCTCCGATCTGCCTATTTTAATAGTTCAATCAACAAATATACCTTAATATGCAATCATGGGCACAGTGGAAATCATCTTAGCAATACCACAGAAGCTAACATCTATTTTCTCCCTTATCTCTGTTTTTAGTGAACAATACTATTTTATTGATCTCCAAGGGAAAATTGCTTTTTGGGGAGCAGATAATCATTGGCAAAGAAAATAAAGGTTATTCCTAGTTTAGCTGCCAGTTGTGTATCAAGGTATTTTAATGTCCCAAATTGTAAATTCTTTAAAATAAATCTACATATCCTCTACAAAATAGTCTAGAATACCAGAGTACTGGAGTTGTGTTACACAGAAAAATCTGTGAATAGTGAATACTGAACCATGAATAGGCAGGAGTCAACTTTAACTGTTTTGTTTAGGAGTTTACCAGTCATGGTATTAGTCTGAGACATTCTCTTAATTTGTTGTTGTTTGTCTAGTTGATGACCCATTTTGGGTTGATTTTCAGCTTATACAGATGGCCTTAGTCTGACTAAAGAATACTGAGATTAAAGATGAATCAACAGTTGACTCATTTACTGCGAAGCACCCATATGTGATTTTGTGAGTGCAAATCAGGACCAAACCATTTCCACCACACCTCCATGTTGTACAGGCAGAGTAAACTGTTTCAGACTTTTTTAAATTGTTATTTCTCCAAACATCTCAACTTCTGTCTTAGCTGTCAAAAAGACACAGGTCCAGTTCGTTCAGATTAATTGTTGCTGGTGTATTATTTTCATACAGACAGAGGCCGTCCGTCCCCTTGTGGCTTTCCAAAACCAGCCAGACTTGTTCAGTGGTTTTCATGCTCACATGCAAACAGAGGCTTAGATAATCCAACATCGATTTGTTTTGTGATTGTTCACTCCTGGGAAAACTGCCCTCTGCCTTGTAAATAATAATTTCTGATTTCCAATCTATCTACAGCTGTGTTCACACTGCAGCCTGAAGTTACCTAAATCAGATTTTTTTGTCAAATCTGAATTTTTGCTGTGGTTGTTCACACTTCCAAATACATGTGACCTGTAAGTACTCTCCAGTGGAGGCTGCAAACGGCCTGAAAGTGTCCCACAATGGCAGTAAAGGGAACAATAACGTCAGCATTCTCAGTGTTTTACCAACCACCATAAAAAGAAGTGCTCCGTGTTTGTGGAAGTAAACATGGATGCTAATGATGGAGCATAGCTTACAGATTTGAAGTGGTTGTCCAACTTGAGCCAGTCTGTTAACAACTTAGTCCTCATTATGGGCCACCATAGTTGTTGTTTTTCTTCACTTGCGCATAATCAGGAAACAGAACAGTGACGTTTGTTGAGTGTCAGTGACGTTCAGGTCGGATGAATGCGACCTGGACATTAGGTCGCATTTGAACCGGATATGTATCGGACGCATTCAAAAGGAATTCAACCTGCGTTGTTCAGACTGTCATAAAAAGATCAGTTACAGGTCGCATTATGTCAAAGAAAAATGAAATTGGGTCACTTCAGGCTGCAGTGTAAACGCAGCTAAAGATTGATGGGCAGCAAAAGTTCTTCTCTATGACCTTAGAGATCTTTCCTCATTGGCCATGCACAGAGATTCCACACCAATTGCTCTGTGTGAATTAACAGTAGCACAAGCAAAATACATGCAGCAAAAATATTGTGTGCATTAGAGACTCTTTTCATCATGGTTGTAGGCAAACAGAGACAATGTGAGGGGGAGGACGAGGATGTCTACACGCCAGTCAGGGTAAACGACGAATCAAATTCCAACTTCAAATCTGAAAAGACCTTAGACCTTACCAACCGTCCGCCAGCACCCACTCCCAGGCCTGAGAGCATGCAGCTGAAAGAGAGCAGAACCCCATACATTGCACAAGGTAACACCTTTTGTTGCATGATTTATCTGCCTGTAGATGCATTAAGAGATAATTTTGTGAAGGAGTGTTTGATGCAGGAGGGGAGGAAGTGCCTAGAATGTGCACCGCCACTATTATTGGAGTGCTGCCAAACACGGTGAAGAGCCTTTTGTACGACGTGTTTTGTTTTGATTCCATAGACCACATGAGCATGGTCGCTCCCTGTTGCAAAACAAACAGGAATGAGGCTACACAAAGACACGTTCGCTTGCGTCAAGAGCCTTCATGTTCCCTAACTGTTCAATTTCAGCTGCGTGAATATTTTATGAAGTTGAAAGATTGAGAAGTGACTGGTATTATTAAGGCTTATAAATCATAAATCAGCTCCGACTTGTTTTGCAAATCCAAACACTTGCTCAAAAATCTATTTTTATTCCCACAAAACAACATTACACCTGTTCTTCACCTTCACCTTCATGCAGAACCCATAAGAAAGGATCTCAATTGCTCAATGGACAAATTCTCGTTCGTGCGACTTATTTTCTTTGTATTGAGCTTGCATGCATTTGCTGTGCCACTTCTGTTCCCAATGGAGCTCACAAAGCAAAACAAGAAATTGAGTGTTTGGAAGGATTCTCTGTCTCCAAACCATCCTCTTGGTAATACAGAGAAAAAGAGAGAGAGCGAGAAAGACTGGGGCTACCACCATCTGCAACCAATCTCGAACAGGCCAAGGCCAAGTCAGCCAGAATAAGTCATTACACATGTTTTCCACCGTCCTCGCCTGTCCCCAGAGCGTACAAGAGAAAAGGAGAGGTTTCCATCTATTGAGACAGTGCAGCTTTAAACCACAAGAGGATTCAGTCGAGAGATGGGAAAGCAGAGACGAGGCCTGGTCCCGGATTAGGCGAAGAGCCAGTTACTAGATGCACGAGTGAAGTAGACTTTCCTTCTGTTGATATTTGAAGTCTAACATGGAACATTAGACATCAAAGTTGAGCCTTTTTTTTTTTTTCTTATAAAAATGCCTATTTTTTATGCCTTTGGCTGTAAAAGAAGCCCTTCTTTGTAGGCTGCCATGATGTCAGATCATCTTCCAGGGTGTGGATGTGGAACCACTATCCAACATTGGTCACACAGCTGCACATTCATTGTATTTGACAGCAGAACAGTGTAGTCTTTCATTCTGCTAACCAAAAGTATAATTTAATTGGTGCATAATTCAACCCAGGAGTGTATCAGTCTGTATATGCCTGCTTATACAGACCAGATGCAAATACGTTAGCAGACTTAGTTGATGTATTGGTTTTTCTGTCCATAGACTTTGTTTTAAAATGTATCTTCTGGCTCCATCTTGTGGATAAAAAACCTAATTACAGTAGAAACAGGACCTGTGGTGTTTTTTTTAAAACAGGTTCTTACTATTTTTTTTTTTTTTTTTAGTTTTTAAAAAGAAGAAAATACCCAGGGGGGACACTGATGTGTATTCACTAACATCTAAACAGGGTGAGTGATGGGTTGCCCAGCAGGGCTCTGAAATTAACATGGAAAGAAATTGAGTGTTTTTTGTGTTTTTATTTGAAAATATGTTTTTTCAAAAACTGCACCCATCCATCCATTCATCATATTACATTTCCATCCAGTAATCCCTTAGCTATATATACATAATATTAATTTAGCTTTCCATTGATGGAAAGCTGAACTGTATTAATTACTCTGTCTCAGATGTACATTCAAGCATACTTCTTATCTCAGTTGTTCAGAAACATTTATTGTATTTTGTTGAATTTAAATTGTAAGGAGAACTGTCACTTAACGAGTCACTTTAGAAACTGGTGCTTCAAGGTGTCAGGAAGTTAGAAAAATACATTTAAAAAGCACTTTAATCAACAGAGTTGCATCCAAAACACAGAATAGCAGAATTTTCCTTTGTAATCATAGTGGACTCATACGAGAGAACTAATTTGAAATAGTGACTTTACTTTGATTTATAGAACAAATTATTAGAAATGTTCTGGTCAGTAAAAGATCCCGGGTTTGTGCACTGCAGCTCAAAAACAACAAGGCTGCGCCTCCGGCACCTATGATACCTTCGTACCCAATAAGATGCATCTTGAGCAGCTGGCGGAGCTCCAGCAGAGGATAAAGACTGGCACACTCTCTAAGGCCAAAGGTCTCAGTCACATCAGCGACCAGCAGCAACAGCAGCAGCAGGTCAAAAAGAGCGCGGCTAACAGGAAGGAGGTAGGATCTCAGAGCACTCTGACTGGATAAAAAGAAACGCATCTATAACCTCGTCTAGGTCTTTCAGTAGAACTACTGGCATTGTTGGAAAATGGTCCAGAAAGCTTTACGTGTTTCCGGTTAGATATCTACTAACATTTGAACTGTTTTACATCGTTTTCGCTTCGACCAAAGGTCATTTAGGTGAAATCTGAGGTTTATTCTTATTCTGTTTTATAAATGGTTGTGCTCAATGTGCAGAATATTAATGGGAACATATGCAACAAAATGGCATGGCCTGGTTGTTTAGCTGCTGCAGCAACTTTACCAACAGATGTAATGCAGAACAAGAAACTATTAGCAGAATAAACAGAAGCAAAACCTAGACAGTTTCTACAAGCCTTTCGTCATATTGGCATATGGTGTGGTGTGGCTCTAAGTTATTAATACAGTTTTAATAAAATGTTTGCTAGAGGAAATTAGTTGTATTTTTATAGGACAACAACTTTATTTAAAAGTATAGTTTTGTCAAATAAAGAAAAACTAGAGTTTTACTACTTTTTGTTCTATATATTGTTGATACTGCGACAGACTGGCGACCTGTCCAGGGTGAACCCCGCCTCTCGCCCGGAACGCAGCTGGAGATAGGCACCAGCAACTCCCGACCCCGTTAGGGAGAAGGGTGACGGAAAATGGATGGATGGATGGATATTGTTGATATTTATGTGAAATTATGTAAAGAAGCGCATAAAGTAGTACACAACACAATGATAATAATCATAATGAAATATGTCAAAAGTACCACATATTTTTTGTGTCATTCTGATGGTAAATTGAAGGGAAAAATTACTAAAAACAAAATGTTTATCTTAAACCTATATTTAAAAAGAATAACTGCTTTGTTATCATTTAACTTATGAAGAGCACAGAGCTGAAGGTTGCAGAGCTCTGCTCTAAACACTGAATAAAAACTCATAAAAGTTGATTAAGTGTCATTTTGAGAACACTGCGGCAACACCATATAAAAGCCTGTAAACATTACAGACACTTCAGGGTGTCAAAAGGAAAATTACGAGAGAAGATGCTGTTTTTTATCACCGCAGGAGAAGCTGAGTCACCTGAGAGCCGGCATCATCAACAGCAGAGACGACTGTTTGTATGGTAAATGCCGTACTGAAAGTTTGGCGTCAGCACAGAGAGACTTTAACGTCCCAAACTGCAAGTAGTAAATGCCTTTCTTCTCTCCCTTGCAGATGAAATCAACAATGTTCACCTTACACCAAGTGAGTCCTTGAAAAGCCTCATCTCGGAGAACAGTTGAGGGCTGTGTTTGCATGCCTTTGTAGTTCCTGCAGTCCCAGTTTTAGTGCTGGGTGGACTTAATCCTCTGAGAAGGCCAGGGATTTGTTTAGTCAAATCCTCAGTGTTGCGTTTAGATGGAAAGAGTTTCAGCAGCAATGATAGGGAGGTTTTCATTTCCCAGAATTACTAGTTCTCTGCACGTCACAAAGTAATCTTCCCACCTTTCAGGCCATCAGGTGAAAGAGAGTCGCCGAGAAAACCAATCCTTTGACTCTGGGTTTTATACAAAGCCACTGAAAAAAGAGCAGGTGAAAAGTTTGACCTACATTAGCAAAACAAATAACTTTTTTTACAGGCCTGTGTATTTGATTTGATAAGTACGACTAATAAAGTTATAATTTTTTTAATTTTTGCTTTGTTTTTCTTTGCAGAACGATCAGAGAGCTGACAAACGGTGAACATGCATGTCAACATTATTTACACGATATAACTTTTTTTCTGAAATACGCTTCTCTTCTTTATGTGAACATCCAATAAAATCAGTTTTCTGTTTTAGTTTCTATGTTATGGGAGTTGGCCAGTTTCTGAAAAAGTGGGGAAATCACGCCCCACTGAATTCAGTTGTAGCATTTTTTGTATGCAGCCAGGGTTTTTTGGACTTGTTTAAATTTAGATTTGTTTTTGTACACTTTAGGTTAGATATAAAGGATTTCAGAACCTGATAATGAACCGTTGATTTATTTATTCAAACACTATATTTATTTGAGGGCATACCTTATTTATACCGTGACTATACAGTCCTTAAGAAGTATTGAGAAGTCACAATTACAAAGGTTAGATCACACAATGTCGCCCATATCAGAAACCGCCACTGTTACATTATGTCACATTATTTTAGAATAACTCACTATATCTGTGGTATTTATGTAAATCAGGTAAAGGTAAAAAAAATAAATAAAAGTAATTTTGTTAATATAATTTTTTTTTCAGATCTGTTCACAGCAGATTTTTATGTTATTGTATAAAAATCAACCTCTTCTGTCAAATTTAAATGTCTTTTACAAGTGTTAGAAAAGTCAGTAGTTGTTATCTTGATTTCTGAATGGATTTTAATGATGTTTGTCTCTTTTTATACAAATTGTGGCATTTAAATAAGCATCATTTCAATTTAAAACTGAATATATTTAATGATTTTCTTTCGTTATAATTTATTTTAATTACAATTTTGTGATATTCCAAATGTTTATTCGTTTCTTTAAGATGTTAAACGATCTAATAAACGTTACCACTGTGTCACAAGTTGGATTTTTGAGGATTATTTTGGTTAATCATCAACATCCAAAATGTTAATAGATGTCAAACATGTTTGACATTTAATGTTTAACAAAGTAAAACTAAGGGTTTGACCCTTGAGAGAGTCACATATATCTGCACAATTACTGGACAACAGAATTATTACAAAATACACACATTTTCTGTCTCATTTTCCTTTTTCACCCATTTAAGTGAGAGTTATAAACAAACACCTCAAAGCTTTCCAATAAATATTTCTGACATTAAAAGAAAGAAAAAAAGTCAGTTAAGAATATAGTGTCAATCATTCCAATTGACCAATCAGTGATCCCTAACTGTACCAAAGAACACGCCCTTTATCTGCAGGAACTGAACCTCATCAACATTTTGTCACTAATTCTCTATTATTACACATTCCTGCTATTGCAAATCTCAAGTACTTTTACTTTAATTTTATCCCTTATGGCAAAAATAAAAAGTTTGGACACCAACATTTAAGAATTACGGTTTATTCAGTTTGGAGTTAAAAAAAAAAAAAAAATCCCTAAAAATTATGATATGGTCAAAATAATCACTTGCCTAATAATTGTGCAGTGTATATTCAACTAAGCACAAATTATTACCCTAAAACTGACTTTTAAGATTAAACAAATGTCACAGTTCCCCCTCTAGAGGGAGCCACATCTCTAAACATTCCTCAGTGGTGACAATGAGGCAAACAAACCATCTGGTGAGCGCAGGAGCACCTGCTGACCTCCTGTTGGCTAAGAGACAAGCTATGGAAAAATCCATCCATCCATGTTTATGAATGTAAACAGCCACAGAAAGAAACACCCATGTGGAGGGTGAGAAGATCAGGGAACAGCTTCTTGCTGTGTCTGGCTGCAAACAGGAAGCATGTGTTCAGTTGTGCTTTGTATGGTGCCAGTACGTGTCCAAATGAATCCGTGAATGAAATGAAAAAAACTGTGTTTGTTTACTGTGATGTATGGAAAAAAAAATGCTCACAGAGGGGTTTTCCTAAAGGTCACAGAATTGATTTTGTGTTCAACTCCCACCTGGACCGTCTGAACACACAGAGGCCTTTTTGTGCTGCATCAGACTCCACTGTGTCTAGGTGTTAAAAATCCAAGCTTGCCATCGTTTCTCAAACTAATTTCTCACACAAACACAGACACTGGCTCACTGGTGGAGCCCTGCCTGTGGCTGAATGAGTGAATGAATGAATGAAAGGACGGGAGCTGCATGGGGAATTCGGTGAATGTGCGGCTAAATCCGAGCCCGGTCTTGAAACCCAGGCAGAAGCTGAACCTCGTGCCAACAAAGCAGCTGGGTACACGCCGGGCACATTTTTCTGTTCAGCCATGCTCTTTGTGAATAATATGTATCAACGCCGTCCCCGCTCAGACCTGCCAGTTAGCCTTTGGAGATGATCCGGCTTCAGCACCCCGTGGCATCTCAGGCATATGTTTGCCCGTCGCCTGCTGAGCATATCTCAGCATCAGAAGCGGCGGAGGGAGAGGCAGTGGGAGAGAGAGAGGCTTCGGATCGAAGCGTATGCAAATATCCGAGGTCCACCGTGAGGGACGTTCCCCCAAGCTGCAGAGGGAGCTTCAGCTGGCATGCGTGGCACGACGGTGAACACGTTTCTGGATTTGGGCAGCGCCGTTTCAAAGGCAGTCAAATCAAACGCAAATCAAACCCGTACTGTGTTTGCACTTTGACTCAAATATCCGGATGTTTTCTGAAGCACAAAACCTCATGTTCCACTTATTACTTAAGCTGGCCAAACAGATTTCAGTTATTCCAGAAATTGATGACCATTTTAATACCAAAATGCAATACTATTGTGTTTACTAAAATAGCCTCTTTACATTCTCAAATTGTATTATTTTGTTACGACTATGGGTGGGCATTTATCATATCGTTTATCATTTGTCATGATAAAAATTTGATATATTTGTGGCCCCCAACTGCAGTTGAACAATAATACAAATTTGGCTCGTCAAATTTAAGTTCATGGTCAAAATTTGACATTTAAGTATTATGAATACTTTCACAAAACACTGCAAGAACTGAGTCAAGAAGTATTTTTATCTGGGTTCATGGAGGGCTGGAAGTGCTTTTGGAAGCTAAATGAAAGTTGAATTTACGGTCCTGCATCAAGAACAGAAATGGATCAAATTCCTCAATTTGTTTTCTTCAATCTCTATTTTCCACCATCAGGCTTTGGTTGGGACCAGCAGGATTAAACGCTTCATGCATCAGTAATAACGTTATAACACATCTGTTAAGCGGTGATGGCCTTTATCAGCTGGAACATAAAAAGCTAAAGTTGTCGCTTCATATCCTAAACCTCTTTCATACTGCTGAAAAAAACATTAGTTCAACTTTTCAGGAATAAGTAGTCTGTTGAAGAGGCGTGCATAAACAGGACCCTTCACCACCACTCTGCTGTGCATCTTTGCAGGAGCATAACGCAAACTCCCTCACCCAGTCCCGTCTCCAACCTCGAGATTAGGGCAGAGAATTGTGCACAGCTGCTCCCTCAACATCCTAGATAAAAATCAGGCAATTTCACAGTCGGTGGCATTCTTTCATCCCCTAATCCACGAGCAGCTCACAGTTCAAGAAGAGCCTAACTGGGATGAGAACACGCTTTTTGGAGTTGACCTTTCCAGACAGTATGGGTACAGTTGTACAGATGTTGAGTACCAGATCAAAAACAAATAGTGCAAATTGTTCTTATCTCCTGGATTTATTTAGTTAGGAAAGTGAGGCAAGAATTAAATCTTTGATAACATCTAAAACAATGGTGGTGTCAAATATCTTAGCAGTAGGTTGAACTGGTAAGACTGTGAACACACAATTCAGAGGTGCAATTCATTAAAGAAAACCAATTTGACAATTTCATGATGCGCCGACATGGTTAAAAAAAATGACTAATGGTCAAAAAAACAGAAGAAAGTTAATAAGTTGTATTTACAGTGATTGAAGACCAAAGTGCAAGAATAAACACCTTTCGACTCATACCTCGGGTTGTAGCGATACAATAATCTCATGATACGATACGACATTTAATATTCTGATCACAATAGTATATGAATCATATTTGGTAAACAATACAATTCGATAAGATTTGATGCACTTTTACGATTTTGTGAAAGATTTTAGAAGGACAGAGTGATTTTACTGACATTTTGAGTTCCATAGACTTGGATGTAATTAACTGAAAACTGATTACACAATACCTGACTCTGATTGGACAGAGTCTAACAGTTTACAGCTGGACAAAATGAATCAAAGATGCAGTGGGAAAATTTGTTTCTGTCACTTAATTTATGTGGATTTGACATAAAACTCAGTTTCAACAGTGATCCATTCCCTTTCACATAACCAGAAAAGCCGTTTTTTTTTTAAATATTTCTCTGACATTCTGAAAAATATGGTTTACTTTTAACATAACTTACTTGGCCTATTAACACAATTAAAAACTGGTGTGTAGTTTATAATGTGCACAAGTTAAAAAGACACTATAAGCCTATGGTCCTCTATGGTTTAATGTATCGATACTCATGGATGAAAAAAATCATCCATGATTTTTTTCATGGATGGATGGATAAACTGCCTTTATTTCCTCCCTCACAGTCATTGGCTCTGCTGTGTCAGAGCATCCAAGCTACTTGTTGCACATTTGAATCATTTTTTCTTATTTTTTAAAGAATAATAAGAAAAAAATCGAGGAAAAATCGATAAATATCGTAGAGGAAAAATCGATAAATATCGTAGAATCGATATAATTATACAGCCCTACTCGTATCGAAGTAGTTTCTGAAGTGTTTTCATATTCTCGTTTGGACATTTCCGCAAAGAAAGATGAAGAAGACATGATGAAGATCAGACAGATAAAGGCTTTCAAAGCCATTTGTTTAAGGTGGAGTTTGACTCCAGTGGTTGCTGAGCCTCAATGAAGGAAAGCTGAAGTAACTGGTGAAAAGAAGAATGACAATCTTCAGAACTTAAAATTGGACGAAATTAAATCACCATTTGAATTTTCCTATCTGACTAGTTTTCCTATATGCTAAAAACAAACATGTAAATGTTGTATTCCGCTTGCAGGCGTCGACTGCAAGAGTTTCGTGATGTGCTAGTACAGAGAAAACATACAAATTCAAAGTAGGGCACCAGACAAAATCAGCTGCAATCTGGACAACCTTCAACTAACATCAGTAAAACCAGAAACATTTCCTCACGTGAAAATTAAATATTTTCCTAAAATTCAAAGCTTCCACAGTTCAGAGTCTCTTTTCTTTTCAGAGTTTTTAAATAATGGTGACAAAATGCTTGCTCCAGCGGCCGACAGGCTTTAAACGTGGAAGAAAGTGGATGGACGATGAATCAGGGTTGAGTGGACAACAGATAAATAGATTGTTTCAATAACCAATAGATAGATGAAGTGTTTTTATGTATGAACGTTTTGCTACAGCTTTACAGAACTCAATTACCAACACAGGTGGAGTTTTACTTCATACATTTACAAAACAATAAAACAAATGTATTTAATTAGAAAATATTTAATCAGAAAAGCAGCAAGTAGATTTTAACGCTCACTGCATGTATTCAAAAGTTTAAGCTACTTCCTGTTTACTCGTACGCAGCTGATTTCCTATAAAAGCTTCGCCATAAGTGGACTACATGTGCAGACTTCCTTTAAATGTTCTTTATAACTGTAGCATCTCCCCATCCTTCACAGAACCCCCCCTCTCGTTCTCAAGTCATCCAGTGCACCTCTTTTCTCTGACCCCAACATCCATTTGCAGAGCAATTCTTCACTCAAGTTCAAACAGGGGACAAAAAGGTACTTCATGGCGGAAAAAAAAAAAAAAAAGAAGGGCCCATGAATCAAAAGGCACGGAAATGGAATTCACTGTACAAACGCCGGGAGAATTTCAATGTCCGCCGAGGCACAGTGGAGCTCTGTTCGTTTCTGTTCGCGGGCTGAGGGGTGAAAGGAGCAGCCGCCGCAGCGGGGCACATCCATTCTGACAAGACCTTATGCACACTCTGAAAAAGGCCTGAGCAAGGTCTGTTTGTTTAAGAGGAAATGGACCCAGCTGAAGCTCCAACAAAATAACAGGGTCGTTTAATGGTTGCGCCTCAGTGTGTTTATTTGGCAGATATGAAACCAAATATAAAATGCTTCCCACTTGCTGTGCATATTAACAAATCAGGAAATTTCATTTTAGTATTTGTCTTCTTCCTCTCAAGTTAAGCAGCATCTTTATTAACTGGTATTTAACTGGGAATGTGGCCAAACCACACATGAAAAGATCATCATGCGAGTGACAAAATTCAACGTTTCAGTCAGGACCTCGCTGATAAATTAGACAGCTGTGGTGTTTTGCTTGCTGTTAGCTGTGATTTATGCAGAGTTTACATGTTTCTCATAAAGACGGCAGCTCTCTTCTCACGTTTTAAACACTGAGCATATATGTAAGCTACTTCATAACATCTAACGGCTGCAGATATTGACATTAGCCTTTCTTTAACACGTCTGACCCCTTGAGATGCTCATCCAGACAACAAGATGGTTTCTGGAACACTGCAAAAACACCAAACTATTGTTGTCTACTTTCTAGTGTGTATATCTTAGTAGTTTTGAATTAAGAGACAACTAACTCAAAAGTAACTTATAGAAGCTCATTTTAAGTCAATATTTCCTTGATATTGATGAAAAAGTTCTAGTTTAATTTGCAGATTATTTCACTAACAATATGGTATTTGTCACGTTTTAATTTATCTGCCAATGGAACTAGAGCCCTTTCAAAAATATAAAGGAATTATTGACTTTAAACAAGCTTCTATATCTTGATAAGTTACTTTTCAGTTGGTTTTGTCTTATTTCAAGCGTAATAAGATATATGCACTAGATACAAGACTAAAACGACTTGGTAAGATTTGGTGTTTTTGCAGTGAAGGTGTTTTGGTGCGAAATGAATGGACAAAAGTAAAAATCTTTGTGAAGATACTTGCTGAACTTGGGTAAGACAGTGATACAAGTCTTGGGCAGAAAGACCAATCAGAGAGGAAGATCCAATTTATCCAAAGCAACATAAAAAGTCCAACATAAAAAGTTTGTAAATACCCTCAGGGATAAAGAATGTAATTTTTGGAGACATGGTCTAATGAAACTAAAATTGAAGTGGAGGAGAAATGGGGAACGCTTCAAAGATTTTTGCCATTTTTAAATTTCCCATGTAGCACACAAACACAGATTTGTTTGTGTGTTTGTTTGTTGGAGAACTTTTCAAATGATTTGTAAGGGTTTCAGTTTGGAATATATCTGAATTATTGTGAACCATTGTGAACCTTTTGTGAAGCAAAGTTTTTCTGCTTCCTGTATGTTTCCTTTGTTCATGCAACAGGTACCTTTGCTGAGAAGAGATTATTTATTCAGCCACTTTTTTAAAAAAGTCAGTCAGGAGTGTAAGGCAAACAGATTTCATCCAAATGTTAACATCTCAGTGTACTTCATGCATTACGATGACAATGGCGTATTGCTGCTTGTTGCCCTGACCTGGAAACCAGATGTTAGAAAAAATACAACCAAAGTGAAAAAATAGTTCCTTCCAAACAATTAGCTACGGTTGGCATGCTCTTTAGCTGCATTCACACAAGTTGTTAACACCAGTAACTACGGATGGATGGATGGACGGACGGACGGAAAGAAATGCATGAGCCTGCAAGCAATTACCATCATTTCAATATTCCAGCAGGCAGGCTTATTTTCGCGCTACCTCTGTATCAAGAGATCAAACTCATTACACGTCTCCTAATGTAGATTCTAATTAAACAGACAGTGAAGGATGAAAACAGCCACACAGGTTTCCTGATTACTTCCTGACTTCTTTTTGATCGAGAAACAGCGGACAAATCCTGAGTGATGTGAAGGCCATGAACACCAGGAATGATCCTCTGACCTCATCCCAGCCTAGCATCTGCTAAAGGGCATAACTGCTCCATCCTGCGCCCCTCTATGACCCCTGGCCATTTGACGGTGGGTCAAAACTGACCAAACAGAGCCTGCCAAGCACCCCTGTCTGTGGGCCCCGGGCACCAGACTCAGGGACCCTCGCTGGCCTCTTTGCTTTTTGAGGCTTTGGGAAGATTAATAGGCCTCCTCCGCAGAGCGCCTTTGTGAGGCAGCGCCCAGGCGTGTTCAAGCTGTTGGGTTTGCCAGAGACGAAAGGAGCAGCGGCTAATTCCACCGCAGGTCAGTTTGTCTGTTGCTACTCAGCATTTCCAATCGCTCGGAAAGGTCACATCCGGACCAGGAAACAAAACAAAAATAAACTCGGAGAAAAAATGGCAAACCCCAAAATTAAAAAAAAATAAAAAATCTTACATCGGCCTTTATCTGTGTGGTGATCGTAGCCCAAAATGCCCAGCTGAGCAAATCAAACACACAATCCAGTCTGCTCTCAGTTCAGTTTGGTTTATGGATTAATGCTGAAATCAACGATGACATGCATGCAAATGTACATATCATATTTGCACAGCCGCTTTCAGAAAGAGGTGCTAATCATACACAAACACTTGGGTTATTTTAGTCTAGCAGATTCGTTAGTCTCATTTAAACACACATTGCTGTGGAAAAGTCTTTACCCCCTTATAGATTTCTCCGGTTTTGTTTGATTGTCGTACCAAAGAATTTCAAATCAACAAATTACCCAACCAGACCTAAACAAACAAAATAAATACAAACAGCGTTTTTAAAATATAATCTCATTTCTTGGGGAAGACCAACAAGATCTCTACCACGTTAACATAGAAATTGACTGGTTATCCACACCTTATTGGAAACCGGAGAGCAATACAACTTCCCACAATTAGGATTTATTAATGTCAGACCTGAAAAATCACTTAAATATAACATCTATGTCAAAATGAAGTAGGCTAAAAGACAGTGATCTGAAACTCCAGTCCTTAAGAGTTGGGGTCTTGCAAATTTTATATGTCTCTCTGCTTCATCACACATGGCTCCAATATTAGCTCGTTAGCAGACCCCTGCAAAGCTTGACTGCATGCTGGTGAAGCAGTTTCACCATTTAATTCGAGTGTGAAGGACAATGGACACATCTAAAAGTTGTGGGACTCTGGCCCTTTAGGAATGCCGTTTGAAACCACTGCAAGATCTTCAAAACATAACATGCCTAAGTCTAAGAAGAACCCCAAAATTTCAGGAACAGATGAGAAACATTTACATCTATGGGTCTGGAAAGAGTTACAAAACCATTTTTAAAGGCCAAGACACACTGGATCCATGATAAAGTTAATGGGGCCTCGCAGACCGCCAACAATTCCCTGCAACTACGTCTCCAACTGTCCGACTAGGCAGCAATTTGACGAGAATGTCATGAGTGTGGCAAAGTACAACACATCTGCTTTGGGGGAAAACACATGCCAGGCTCTTTTACCCACAAAAGCAGCAGTGTGGTTATCCATGCCGGGACCTCAGAGGTACAGAAAAAGATGAAAAAGTGAAACGATAACCTTGCTTGAGCAGGTTTTTTACTGCTGGTCCGGTTTGTGCTTATGCAGGTGGGATTTCTGGTACATTAGCCAGGCCATTACCTTCCTATGTAATTATACCTGATTCTCATCTCTCTTCAGCGTTCTCTCTGGTATTTTTCCTATTGAAGAGGACTTGTCTGGTTGGGGCTGGTTCAGGCTACTGGTACATACTCTCACAAGAATACTTGATCTTGTGAGCGAGTTGATTCGTACAGGTACCGTCATGTCAGAGTCAGGACAAAAGAGTCGGATCCAAGTGTAAAGAGTCGGACGCAAGAGGTGTGTGTTGGCCTTAAGGCCTGAAGTTTCCAGAGAACCACAAATTAAGAAAACTATTGAGGCAGAAGCTGCACTTTTCAGGTTGTGTGTAAAATCTCACAGGATTTCAGAAAAGAACATACCAGCTGTTTAATAATGTGGTGGCAGTATGATGGTCTGGTTCTGCTTTTCTACTTCAGGACTTGGACATGCTGTAACTGATAGAACCATGAATTCTGTGAAGGTGAATGAAGTAAAGCAAAGGTTTTTAGGGTGAACTAGTAAAGTTTTGGACTGATGGGACCTTATAGAAGGACTTCATACTTTTCTGAAAAGAGCGGGCCAAGTATTCTTCCACAGCGATGTAAATAAATTCCTTGCCATTTATTGCAATCATGATGGCAGGTATTCCCATCAAAGGTGGTACAATTAATACATTTTGGGGAGCAATTAGAAACATTATATATAAACAGTTTGCCTTGGACTGCAATTTATCCATTTCCCTGAATAAATTAAAAAATCATTTGGGAATTTTATATTCACTCAGGTTATCTTTGTCCAAAATTAAATGTTTTGACAATCAGAAACACTTGACTGTGCCAAAAAAAAGGAGGGGAAAACAGAAGCGATTAGAAAACACTTGATACAAACCAAACAATTTTTTACACCAACTTTGAACGTTGAGCTGAAAATGTTATAGAATATTTTTTTCCAGACTTTATGCAAAAAAAGCTTTTGGGCTGAAACCATTTTAATGATTTTTCTTCGCACTTGGTTGCAGGTGAGGGCCTTTTGATTCCTGTCATGTCACGCCTCCAGTCGTGCAGCCACCAATAAAAGCCTCTTTCACCCTCTCTCTCTCCCCTCACCCTCTCACACGCACTGACAGTGCGCGCATCCACACACACACACACAGTCTTCTCGCTGCTCCAGGTGCCAGGGTGTGAAGAGATCAGCCAATCCCAGGCCTCATCTGAAGCTGGATGGTGGCCATCGTGTTATTAAAAGCTACGGGTGAGCTTTGCTGCTCGCCTTTTCCTCTGCGCTCCAAACGATTTATTGGGGGAAAAAAAAAAAAAAAAGACTTATGAAACAAAACAGCGTTGAGAAGAGGGTATGCTTCCCAGAGGGGGGGAAATAAATTTGAGTTTTCTGTTAGTTGTCTGATAAATAGCGCACTGAATCACCGCTACCATCCATTTTCATGAGCTGATAAGGAACCAGCTTATGGGTCATGATGGCATGATTGATGTCTCCATCTCGCTGCTCTTTGTGTCCAACAATAATTTCCAGTGATATTATTTCCATAAACATCATTAGGAGACAGAGTCGTTCCATCTCCTCAATCAGGACTACTGGGAAAGCTGAAGTGCCTTTGATGAGATGAGATCACATTTTAGAGGGAGCCGCTTTCCTCCTCGCCTGTAGCCAAAAACAGCCCTAATTGTGTTTTGTCCCATATGTGAATTATTATTAACGGCGATTCATTTACTACACTTCCTTTGCCAATTTCCTAAATTAAAAAAATAGCATGTTGAGATTTACAGCGCCTCACCCCCTTTCCACACTCATTTCCAGAACCAGCTTCCAGCGTAGCTATGGCAACTTCCAATCATCAAGGTTGGTAGAGCCTGCTGGCCGTGTGCTTGGCGCGAGGCTCTGAGAGGCGCAGGTGGAGCACATATGGAACAATGGCCTAGTGGAGAGAAAAAAAGAAAAAAAAGAAGCCCCCTGCCCGTCTGCATGTGCCAGCAGTGCCCATTTTAATCCCAGCGTTACCTTCTAGTGCTCTCTGATGGAGATGTTCGGCTGCAATCACAGCCTCCGACCAGCGCTGGGCCTGTGCCAAACTTCACAAAGCCAGAAAAGTCTCAGAAAGTCATGCATCCACCCTCTTTTAGATTATTTACCATGACCAAAGCAGTGATGGCTTTTCCAGGTTCATAATTACTGGTTTCTACTGAATATGCCCCATTATAAATTTATATACATATATATATGGTTTGTACATTCGTGGTCATACATACGTTGCGCATTAATGACGTTTGTGGCCCATATGGCTCGTAATGGGAGCAGTAATTTTATGGAAATCACCAGCATGTGTGGTAAATAAATCAATCATCCAAGAAGCCTTATCTATCACTGCACATTTTAGCAGTCAGCTCCATGTAGGTTAATTAAAGCACAATGGCCGAGGAGAGGACCTGGCACCCATCCTGCTTATGTTTAAGCCTTCTCAAGGCCTGCTGAGCTGAAGCTCTATAGCCAGATGAAATGTGCGCATCTATCCTCCCCCATCCCTTTACTCAGTGCATAAATCATCTATAAGGGCCTCAGCGTCGACCCCAAATTCCATGAACAATGATATTTGTTCACAAACAACGCGCATGGCTGCTTGTCGGACTTCAAAGTACAGGCTGTGTTTCTCTGGGCTTTATGTGCAGACTTTATAATGTAACAAAGATTTTTCTTAAAAGTCAACTTATCTGGTTTTGGAACAAATCCATTAAGTTTTAAGATGAGTTTTGGTAATGTGTGCCACTGCTAATTAGTGGTTTTGTTTCGTGTGAGCTCTGAGATAAGTACAAATTTCTGTGAAGCGCAGTGATGGAAATTTTATGTATTTTATTAATTGCAGTACACAAAATATTTCACAAGTAAAAGTTCTAATTGCCTAACATTAATAAAACATTTAAGAGAAACAACCAAGAAAAGGTAAAAAATAAAGTCGCAAAATATTTTGTGTTTTTTTTCCAAATAAACAGCTGAGCTAAAATGCATAGATCTCTTCAATGATGTGGCTAATCAATGCTAACTTGTTTTATTTCATATTTCTAACTATAAAATTTGGGCAGAACATTTTGTTCTTCTGTGATACATTTTGAAGTGCTGTGATTTTTAAGCCCTAATATGTCCTAAAATACTTTAAAAGTCAAGCAGATTAAATGTGCAACGTTAGACGGTTCCACCAAAACAAACCAAGTTTTTTTTTAATCAAATTTCTTTGTATTTCAATAACAATTCAGTTCAAATTGCTTTAGAAATGACATATTAAAAATTATTTTACAAACATTTACTCAATTAACTGTTTTGACTAAGTTTTAAAAACCGAGTTAAGCTAATGTCGTTTTCAGTTTTGCTATCCAGAGCTAAGCTAACACTAGCAAAGCGCCAACCCATTGTGACAAAATGCAGCATCTCTGTGAGGATATATGGAACAAAACTAGCGTTCAGATTAATTTAATTATAAATGAATATGTTTTAAAGTGACTCAGTTTTATTTTTAGCTTTTATGTACTGTAAGAAACAGTCAGTTCTTACGCTTTATCTTTTTCTGAAAGCTCCATGAGACCCATTTTATCCCACATGCAAACATCCTGCTACACTTTAAATATGTACAATTATTTTGTAAATGCCTATAAACTGTTAAAACTAATTCTTTGCATTCTCAGAATTCAGCCCAGCAATTTTCTGGTTTTGGAAGCCAGGGCTAAATCAACGTTAGCCATGCTTAAGTACAATGTTTACACAAATTCAACTTTCTTTGGCAGATCCAAAGAACAAAATTTTATGTTTGTCACTTTAACTGAAACTGACTTTTCTTTCTCTCAAATTCATTGGCTAAAGAACAGATTTTATAGGGCATTTGCAGTAGTACGTCAGCAAATTTCCTGTCTACAACTCTGGAGGTCACGCAGAAAACATTTTCTTTCTTTTTTTTTTTTTTAAAGTAAATTAAGCACCTGTCCTGTTGTTAACAGAAACAATGAAATCAAATTAACAGGTTTTATTATTCAAAAGGACAATCTGGATAAGTAAATAGAAGAATTATTAAAGAGGAAGAAGATCTGATTCAACAAGGGAATAAAGGAGGCTTTATGTGGTTGATTACAACACCATATCATCATATCAGATTATTCTCTATAAATAAAGTTACTACCATATTTCCTAAAGGAAGAGATTTTTGTGGAGGGGGTTAGAGAACATGTTGAGTTCAGGTTTGGTGTACTGTATTTCACAGATTAGTAAGTTACCAAATTGAAAGCTAATGGCTTGTAGTGCATACCAATAAAAAAAAATTAAATAAACATTCTTACCTGGCTGGCAATAACAGTAGTTTGTGTATTCCACTCAGATTTTTCCCTATGCCAGATCAAGTAGTTCTCCATATCCAGGTCAGAAATGTTCAGCAGCCTAAGCAAACATAATTCAGATAACATTCACTATTTAGCATCTGGTATGAGTCTTCTAGTTAATCAATGAAATCTCTAGTATTATTTGAAAACTCCTCACCAAGTATCAAGGTGACCTCTAGTTTCAAACATGGAATGTATCTGGGGTAATCAAGTCAACTATAAAATTCTGCTAGCAAAGCTCAAACCCACTGTGACAAAAATAAAAATTTTGGAGGATTTAAAAAACAAAACTAGTGTTGATTTTTGTTTTTGATTTTCAGAAACAGTTTGGACAGGAACTGCTGCTCTAAAAATCAATGTTACCTTTCTTTTTAAGTCTTTCACAGGCTAACAATAACGACGGTTAATATCTCCATGGTTACGCTCATCTTTACGTCACGTTATTTAAGAATTCGAAGTCACCACTAGCCACAGGGCTACTACGTCCCTTCATCATTCAAAGCGCCATAATGGACGTCGGAAATTAGGGTCTGAAATTGTTTTCCCAAGTTGTTTTTGTCAGTTTATTCGTGGCTTCTTCTTGTTCGAGTTAAGCTAATTTATTTCTGAGCGTAACACACCTGGTTGGGGTGTTACGCTGAAACAGCTTGAAACAGCTAGCTTACAAACCGACCCGTACTTCCTGCGCTCCTCGTGACGTGTTCATCAATTTACCGACTGGTCTCCACATGATTTATGTCTCTGTCATGAACAGCGCTTCCCCTTACACCGTAGCGACATTAAAAACGTACAGAAGAAGAGACGCTACCCAGTTTTTTCCGTACATGTTATGCCGGGGCTTTGTTTCCATGGTTACTACTATGGATTAAACGTGCGATATTTTTTCATAATGCAGTATTTGATGTCTTTCTAATCATCCTTACTTATAAAGCATATGAACATTAATCTTCTCATCTTGTAAAAGGTGTCCGCTGCAAATCCGCGGTTACACCGAGGGCTGGCTGCTATCCTATCCTCGTTAAAAGTTTTGTTTTCACCCTTGTCTGTTTGCGCAGCCGACCACGCAGCACAATGTGGCCATTTTTAAAGTGAAATCAACTAAATGAAGGTGATATCAGGCCACCACGTGCGGTTTTTTGATAGGCTTTACAGGAGTGGGCGGAGTTTCGACGAGAGTGACGTCACGCGCAAAGCCCGCCATACGGTAAGTGTGCTTAAATGTTTTTGAAAATATAAATTAGAAGTGGACTTGGTTGCTCCTAGAAAAATATTTAATGAACAATAAACAAGATAAATTTCTTACAAAATTATGCATAATGTTTATCCTGTTAAAACATTTTTGATAAAGAGATATAAATGAGATTTGGACCCTATGTGTACTTTCTGTAAAAATAATAAAGAGAAGCTTGTTCATCTCTTTTGGGATTGTAATTATACCAAAATATTCTGGAGAGATATGTCAATTTTTTTTCATCAAATAAATTTCAATATTACTTCAATAGTTAAGAATGTTTTGTTTGGGATGGAGAAATGTAAACTTGTCAAAACAAAATTTTTATGTTTTAACTTTTTTTTTATTATTTATGGTAAATATCATATTCACACCTCCAAATATTTGCAACAAAAACCCAGATTTTATTATCTTCTATTAATGTCCTTCAAAAGTAGCTCAAATGCTAAAGCCATTTAAATCATAGCTGCCCGTAGTTTTTGCACTAACGTAATTGGGAGTTTATTGCAGATTTTTCTCAGAAATTGTCAAAAACATTTTTACTTGTATTTTAACAGCTGCCTCAACCTAGATTATAGTCCATGACTTACACATCAAGTAATAAAGTCACATTTAGCATCATAAATGAGTGCTAATATTTCAAATATTTCCAAATTACTGCCACAAACACTTTAATTTTTCACAAATCACAAAATCCTGGAGGGACTGAATAGCTGTTCAATAATATTTCAATTTAGCAACTGAGTAATATATTAACAGTTTGTGAACAAGTTTTATCAATACATTATGCCACAACCGGCCGTTTAAGAGCACGGATGATATTGATTTGGCCCAAAACGAAAATGAGTTTGACACTCCTCATCTATCGGAACAAAATTTGCAAAAGGAGTTATGTACCCACTTGATATTTAGAACAAATATATTTACTTTGGTTATCTAAACATTAGCAGAAGCTATATTACTGCAGGGTTGTTTTTTTCTCAGTAATCTTCTATAGGGTAACACAATCTTCCAGAGTTGGTTTGTAGTAGAAAGCAATTAAAAAGAGCTTTCAGTTGGACATTAGCATCATCCCAATCTCATCTCCTAAGTTGGCAGGCTCGGAGTGAAGGCACCCGGCCGATACGACTTCTCGTGGCCCTCGGCTGTCACTGATAACAACTGTATCTCATTATCCCCCGTGTGTCGGGGCCACGGAGGTAGTGGCAACCGTAAACACCATCCTCCTATCCCACCACAAAGGCCTGTACGCCGACAAAAGGCGCTCACTGAGCCTTGAACCCAAGCCAATTTCTCTGTTCTTGTTGCCATGCACAGCAGATGTCTGAGAGAGTCTATGGAAGGTTACTAGGTTCTTTTAAACCTAGTAAACATGGAGCTGGTGTCTTAAGGCATCTATAATCTGAAGTAAGTAGAGGCATTTTGTTTTTTTGGCCATTTTGTAAAGACCTCGTCAGGCAGAAATCACAGAAGCGAGTAAAAGACGATAGAAATGTGTAGGAAGATTTGTGGAGTTTGTTCTGTAAGGTATTCGTCTTAAACTGGACAAATTTTAGTTTTATTTTAAGTGAAAATATGGAGTGAATACAATAAAATGTAACCAAAATAGAAAATTAATTTTAAATTATTCTCTCAGTAGGTTTGATGAATAATTTCTTTTTTTTTTTTTTTACAATTATTCAAAGAAAAATAAATTCCCCTGCTTGATGTGATGAAACAAAAGACGGTGGAACTGCAATATTTTCTTGTTTTAATGAGAAGAATTGTAGCAACAAGATTTTTAGTTACAGCCTATATTTTTCTTTCCATTATACAATTCTTTTCCCCAATTTTTCTATTCTTCCTCCTGCAATTTATTGTAATTAAGCACTCTTCCTTGATTAATTTAGACATTTTAATGATTTAAACTACTCCAACAGAATCATACTTGCAATTAGTAGCAAAAACAACTTTAATAAATCCTTTTTTTAACCTGAATTTTTGGTTTATTATTATAGAGCTTGCAAACGTTTAGAGTTTAGTTGTACATATTTTAATTAGGCTTTAATTTACCTTCTCTGCACAAAGGTGACTCAAGCAAACAAGCACCAAAGCAAATTCATGTTATGGACAATTGCAATCAACAACTTGTGTCATGATGTTTTTTAAAAAGTAAAAGAAATTAATCATTACCAAGTGTGGTATCTTTGCTTTTATTAGAAAATCATATAGATTAAATGTTAATCATAGCTAGCTTCATACCAGTGTGTTTCTGCCAACATGCCAGATGGACCATTAATGAGAATAGCACGAGGATCTTAGTCTATACACGGATATGGAGATGCAACAACAAGCATAACACCACACTTGGCTTCCAAAAACTGTTATTTATTTAGACAAAAATAGTAAGGGATGATCATTGCACACATGCACATGTTTTTTTTTTTTTTTTTCCCCTTCTTTGCCGAAGTCAAAGAGTATGTGCTAAAAATGTGTGCGATCTCTGCAGTGTTGGATGAAAGCCTGTTTGTGGATGTTTTCACTGAGTGGGCTGCCACGAGAGACTTGGAAAAATTGGAGGCAACACCTGTCACACACATTCAGCATCAGATATTAACATCCGTCTTTTTTGCTGGTCTGCGAGGAAGAATAATTGCTCTTGTTTAAAAACCTGCCTATTAGCACTAACCAGGTTACGCTGGACATCTGTCAGAGAGTCGACAGGCGTAATTGACTTCCATCCTATCCCGGTCGTCTGAGCGGAAAAGCAGGTCGGGACGGCGAGAGTTGCATCGGTTTGTTTTGGCTTTATCACGTGGAATTGTGCGAGATGAAAACGGCACACATATGCCCGAGCGTGGAGCTCAGTGGCATGTTATTGGCACGGTGTTTTCATCAGGTCTGATAACATATGTTTGGAACTCAGGAGGCTCTGGGCAGGGGGGAATAGCGCTGTGTTTGAAGTCAAACCGTCGCATTAAGCAGAGAGAAGCGGCACAGTTGTGTGGAGATGCTCTCTTGTTCAAAGGGATGGGAAAGGAACAGCTCCGGGGAGCGTCCAACATCAAGAGCTGACCCCGGCACCGTTTCCTCGCTACCTTCTGCCTCGCATCCCACAGCCGTATGCTGCGATTCCCAAAGACCGGCAGGCCTGTGCCATCTGGCCTCACATCGGATTCCCCGGACACATATTGGGAATCCAAAGTATGCCACCTCCCTGCCTTTCCCTTCCCTCTGTGCTCTCTCCCTCTGGGTCGTCTCTGCACCTCCACTTCATCCCTGCTTGAGTGCTGGCTCGAGTGGAAGGGGTCGGCTCTCCAAGCAATCCCAGTTGCCCTTTTCCTCTATAATCCTCTCGTGATGGGATCCAGGAGGAGCCCTTTAAATTCGGAGGGAAACGGTCAATACTTTTAAAGATGAAGGAAAATCCCCAGAGAGTTATCCACCAAGGCCTTAAAGTTGATTTTGGCTTAACCGCTGCTCATTAGACAGCATTCAGTTCTCGTTTTCCTTAAAAAGTCAAGATTTAGCATCACAATGTGGCATGAACCGAGTTTTGAACTTTGAAAAGTCTTTTTACTCTGCTGCCCACTTCCAATTAGCTGCTTAATTTTTTCCTGTAACCTAAATAGACCAATACTTTAGCCAAAGTAAAGCATTAATCTAGTTTCCAAATAATCATTCTTCTTGATAGATTAAACCTTGGGTGCCCAAAATGCGGCTCTGGTCCCATTTGTGGCTCTCTTGACAGATTTTGGGTGGCCTCAATGGAGCAAATCTGCCCTGCAACCTGAGATGGTTGATACTTTTTCAACCACCTTTTTATAGATAAACAAAACATCAGGTACATTTATTAAAGTTTTTCATTCATCTCAATTTTGGAGCAACTAGAACCACAAATACTCACCTAATTACACTCAAAAGCAAATATTTCTTATCAGAAGAAACCATCAACCCCCAAAATGTAGAAATTGTGGGCCTTTTTATGTTTTTATATCTATAATGATTTAGACATCTGTTTTCTACAAAAATCCACCTACTTTGTTTGTTTTAATAGCAGCTCAAATAAAAAGGTACCAAAAGGTGATTTTGAAAATACCTTTTAAAAAGGTAATTTTTTTGTGGAGGTGGAAACTGATTGGTGAGCTTTAGGCTCCCTTCACCTCATGGCGTCTTATAAACCATACATGACATAAAAATTGATTGGCAGGCTCCCATCTTAGCTCCATTTTATTTTTTGTGTTTGATCCAAACATCAGAAAGAAAAACACAGCATCCTTCCAAGTAACCGATTCAACTTCCTTTTGCTCATCTGAAAAAGGTATTTTTTATACCTGAAGTTGGACAAACCCCCACTGTGAGGCATCAATTTATTATATTATTGCCTTCATGTTGACCCGAGTACTGAAGCGTGATTGATGTTTCAAAAGGCAAACTTAAGAGTTTGATTTCTGACTTTCAGTAATCAAGATGATCACATTTATTAACTGTACATATTTATGCATGTATTTCTTTTTCTTTCCCATTTTTCTGTTTGTTAGATTAGATTATAGAGCGCTACCAAAATGATCGGACTTTATTTCCAGTGGGACTGGTTGAGTTATGCACATTAAAGTCATTTACAGTGGTTGATGGTTTGATTTGACAGCTTAACATTGTTATAGTACTCATTGGGTTGTTGTTTTTTTTTGGGGGGGGGGGGGGACAATTCTCAATAGGCTGACCTCCTTTCAGAGCGCTGGTTGCAGTGAAAAAGTGTTGACAGACACACTCACAAAGGAAGAAGAGGCTCCAGGAAGAGAGCAGTGGTGGGCTGTGCAGCATGTTCTGTAGCACTGCCACAGATTTCACACTCCTTTTGTGCGTCTCCTTCTCTTCCTCTCCTCTGGGCGTCGCCGCAGTGGGAAATTCAATTCCCTAATAACTGGGGAATCAAAGTTGGACAGCACCACTGCTGCGACTCATAAAGGGAGCAGTGGAGTGGTTGGCCATTCATTCGTGCAGCCCCATTACAACGTGCACCAGATGGACACTGCACGTCACCGTGTGACATCTCAAGACAGCCGCAGCCTGCCCGCCGTGGAAAAGATGAAAGTTACGAGAAGGACGGGAGGCAGGTTGTGTCAAGCAGAGACGGATCTGATCAACAACTGCACAGAGACGAAATCAAAGTGGTCGAAGCATGTGGCGTGAGGCATCTGGTATTCTAGCAAGCAGAAGCTGGCGTGGTGTGCCAATACGTTTTAGGGGGAAGAGCCGCCTTCCCCCATTCAGTGGCCTCAAGCGAGTGGAGAGACGCTTCTTGGTGGTGTTTTAAATCAACATGGTGTTTTTTTTGTTTGTTTTTTTATTGTCTTGAAATGGAGGAGTTGGAGTGGATTAAAGCTAAACAGGAAGTGCATTTTTGTGGGTGAAACTGAAAACAGGCGATGAGACTAAATTTGTGGTTAGATTTTGATGAGAAGCATTTTCAGGTAATTTGGTCGTCAACGTGGTTTGTTAGCATAGCAATTTATATTTTACTCGTTTATAAGATTTGCTTTGACTTTTTTTACTTATAAGACTCTTGGTGTCAGTTAAGGTCTGGCAATCTTAAGTAAAATTACCAGAGCTTCCACAAATTACAGTATTAAAGCAGCATTATGCGACGATTCTAGATGTTTTAAAAAATGTTTTAATATTCTTTAATTTGGTGTCAAGCTTCCCTGCTTTCCCTCTCAGGACTTGCTGTCCTCTGAACAAATATGCTGCTCAGTCAGAAACAACCAATCAGAGCCAGGGGAGGGACTTAGTGGTGTCAATCATCCTCATGTACAACATTCAGGCTCTTTCTTGCTCTGTGCTACGCCACAACTGGTTCACCAAAATGGAGCCTGCCATGAAAGCTAAGACTTTCAATGACTGTGAACAAAGTTTTTCTGGAATGGTAAGTTGTTTGTTGAGCAGCATATACATAAGGATGAGAGCGGTAAGACCCTCCTCCAGGTTCTGATTGGTTATTTTTGGCCAGAATTGGTGAATTTCTTCAAATGACAACAGTAGATTCGGTAAGAAGTGGGGGAGCTCAATCATATTCCTTTCATATTCTGTCCCAACATGGTGACAATAAATGTGCATTTGACGTGCTAATAGCCCAGGACGTTATTTAATCCATGTAAAAATGTAGCTGAAAATTGATATTTGTTGTTCCTGTTCATGTCCAAGTTTTGTGTTTAATTACTGTATTAGTGGTGTTTGCCTACTTAAACTAGTCGTACTAGATTCCAAATCTTTGGCATGTTTCAAACAGTATTTTATTGGAGAATAACAAAAAAAAAGTGAAATCTGTGACCTTCAAAAAGATGCCAGTGCTTTTCTTCAAATCTTAAAGTGCATTTACAAGCTACAGAGTGAGACGTTTTGGCTTGTTCAGCTGAGAAAATATTTACTCATCATCCCAGATATGTGAATCTTCCAAAAATAAAATTACAGCCTTCGATAAATGTAACAAATTAAAAAAAAAAATGAACGTGATGTGGGTTTATGTGCTGTGTAATGTATGACACAGGGACCTGTCAAGCTCTCCTGGCATTGATTTTTACATTTTATACTACTTCCTGCGTGGAGCCCTGTGAGCATCTGATCCCCTAATCTCAGACTGCCAGCATTTTTGCATGCATATTTCCAGCCATGTTCTTCTTTCTTGTAAGCGAAGGAAAAAATATTGTAGTTTCCTTCATATAACTGAGAAGTAGTGAGCATTAAAAAGTGCAGGAGAGGCGTTGCAATTTTTCCGTATTTAAAAGCTCTAAATATTTTACATTAATTATACTTTGATACAATTAACTGTCAAACAACTATTTGACTCTGTTGTTGTAGGTAGGATGAACAGACAGAGAATAGATAAAACCAACAAGGAAAGACTCCTGGGAATAGATCAGGTGATGTGAACAGATTTAAACAGAATCTGTGCAATTCAGTCACTGGAGGTGCATCTCAAAACGACCGGAAATTCAGTCAAAAAAAGCGATGTTACAAGGAGTTTGATAATTCAAGTTAAATAAAAGCTCATAGCATGTTTTGCTAAAAATGTTACAAGTAGTTAAAAACAGCAGAGTTAAGCTGGGGGGGGAAAAAAACTGGTTATGTCTGTTTGACCATTTTTGTACTGTTTAATTGCTGTATTAGTGGTGTTTGCCTACTTAACCCAGTCGTACTAGATTCCAAATCTTTGGCATGTTTCGAACAGTATTTTATCAAAGAATAACAAAAAAAAAGTGAAATCTGTGACCTTCAAAAAGATGCCAGTGCTTTTCTTCAAATCTTAAAGTGCATTTACAAGCTACAGAGTGAGACGTTTTGGCTTGTTCAGCTGAGAAAATATTTACTCATCATCCCAGATATGTGAATCTTCCAAAAATAAAATTACAGCCTTCGATAAATGTAACAAATTAAAAAAAAAAATGAACGTGATGTGGGTTTATGTGCTGTGTAATGTATGACACAGGGACCTGTCAAGCTCTCCTGGCATTGATTTTTACATTTTATACTACTTCCTGCGTGGAGCCCTGTGAGCATCTGATCCCCTAATCTCAGACTGCCAGCATTTTTGCATGCATATTTCCAGCCATGTTCTTCTTTCTTGTAAGCGAAGGAAAAAATATTGTAGTTTCCTTCATATAACTGAGAAGTAGTGAGCATTAAAAAGTGCAGGAGAGGCGTTGCAATTTTTCCGTATTTAAAAGCTCTAAATATTTTACATTAATTATACTTTGATACAATTAACTGTCAAACAACTATTTGACTCTGTTGTTGTAGGTAGGATGAACAGACAGAGAATAGATAAAACCAACAAGGAAAGACTCCTGGGAATAGATCAGGTGATGTGAACAGATTTAAACAGAATCTGTGCAATTCAGTCACTGGAGGTGCATCTCAAAACGACCGGAAATTCAGTCAAAAAAAGCGATGTTACAAGGAGTTTGATAATTCAAGTTAAATAAAAGCTCATAGCATGTTTTGCTAAAAATGTTACAAGTAGTTAAAAACAGCAGAGTTAAGCTGGGGGGGGGAAAAAACTGGTTATGTCTGTTTGACCATTTTTGTACTGTTTAATTGCTGTATTAGTGGTGTTTGCCTACTTAACCCAGTCGTACTAGATTCCAAATCTTTGGCATGTTTCGAACAGTATTTTATCAAAGAATAACAAAAAAAAAAGTGAAATCTGTGACCTTCAAAAAGATGCCAGTGCTTTTCTTCAAATCTTAAAGTGCATTTACAAGCTACAGAGTGAGATGTTTTGGCTTGTTCAGCTGAGCAAATATTTACTCATCATCCCAGATATGTGAATCTTCCAAAAATGAAATTACAGCCTCCGATAAATTAAACAAATAAAAAAATTAATGCGATGTGGGTTTATGTGCTGTGTAATGTATGACACAGGGACCTGTCAAGCTCTCCTGGCATTGATTTTCACATTTTATACTACTTCCTGCGTGGAGCCCTGTGAGCATCTGATCCCCTAATCTCAGAATGCCAGCTTTCACTCAATGTCATCTGCCAATGAGCTGCAACCAGGCGCCCATCCTGCCTCTGGCACCAGAACTGCACCCATCCAGCTTGCGAACGCTAATACCCGCCGTTGCCAGGCTACGGCGAGAGGAATCAAATTTTAGGTGGCTTCCCCAGCTGTGCTGTGCTGTCGTGCACCGAGGGACGTACATGGCAGCGTTCCCGCTGTGCACCTGGATGGGATGAAACGGGAAGAAGCGGAGGAGTCTCAACTGCTAGCTGCAGCAGAGGCTGGCTAAACAGAAGGCGTGTGTATGGAAACAAAAAGGACAACATTTCACGTTACGAATTTTCAGATTTCAATGCGTGTGCTTTGCTGGCAGCATGAAAACCCGAGAAGACGGATCTTAAATAGAACTGGTATCATGGAAAGCTGAGAGAATTTTGTGATAAAAAGACAAAAAGATCAAAACCAATCTTGCAAATCCAAGCAATGTCCTCTTTTCACCAGTTTATTGCATCACTGAGTGCTCTTTGATCTGATCTATGAGACAACAGGGTTTCAAACAATTCCCAGCAAACAGCCTCTCCAACAAGCCCCCCACACAAGAAAAAAAAAAACATGAAGGGCTTCTCCACAGCTGACTTCCTACATCTTAGTCTCAATGCAATCAGTGAGCTGTGCCGCTAAGACATTGTTAATTTCACAGGCTTCACACAATTGTCACAACATCTTAACAATCGGCTTCAAACGAGATGCTTTCCAAAAGGCTGAAACGGTCGACCACATGACCTGGACGACATGACAGGGAAGCGGCAACAAGACCCAAATAAAATCTAAAAACACAAAGGTTTCAGATCACCTACATGTTGTAGTGATTATTTTAGAGACAGTAGAAATGCTAAACTTACAGAAAGTTAAGAGTTGCTTCTGTTAAATCCGAAACATAATGAGTTACCATACATAAAGGCATTATTTAATGCTCATAAAACTCACGGGTTCTTCTAACCAAACGCTATACATGTTAATTAGTCTCCAATATATAACGTGGAGAGCATTGAAAGCTAAATAAAACAAATCCCCAGCATTCATTCACAGGATTAAATACCTAAAATCTGGGACAATTTTAATTAGAAACAGAAGCAGAGCTTTAACAAGCATATTTCTAAGCAAAACAGACCCCATTCTCTGTAGTTAGCTAGTGCTTACACAATGCTAGACACTATGCTAGCATTGCTTGCTAACTAGAAAAAAAAATAAAAATAAAAAAATAAAACACAATTGGAGAACTGTTCAGGGTTTTATAGATTAGGCAATTCAACTTATTCCACTTAAACTACAAAAAAAAAAAAAAAAATCTAAATGCCAGAATGCTAACTAGCAGGGTCTAAACTAAAATAGTTAGCAAACTTTAAGAGTGTTTTGTTTCTTTATTTGAAACAATGAATGCTAAGCAAATATTGGGTCAGTTTTACAGAGTATTTTGCTAAATATTACGCCCACGATGTCACTCCTGTCCCACTATTACATTTTTAAAAATATGTCTTTTTGATGATGGGATTTATTTAAAAAAAGACACACAATGGAAGCTAAGGTTAGCTTAATGATAAGCATGCCAATTACTGAACCATAGAGCCTTTGGGCATAGGCAAAGTTAGCTAATTTTAGATTTTATAAAAATGACTTAATCTCTCATCTTCAAAAAGATTAAGTCTTTTTGAGAGACTTCATCTCTCAAATTACAAATAATACCATAGATCATAGTTAGCAAAAACTGGCATATATTTATACCCACATTAGCATCTAAATACCAAAATCCCCTTTCCCCATAGCTTTACATAAAGAATAAAAATGGGGTTAAACAAACCTACTGCTATAAATAACATTCCTACACAAATTTATATGCCAAAACAATTTCTTCAGTATTTAGGTTTTTTTTAGAAATCAGCTTTTTAGGGGGGGGGGGTGTTTGTATTTTATAAAAACATGCTAATGTTAATGAAAAGCATGCTTAGCACTGGGCTATGGCTCTCTATTTTATAGAACATACAGCTGGAGGACTAACATATTTTAAATGTATACATAAAAATAGTTTCTACATTTTCAATAAAGTGTAGAAGAAGGTATTCTGGTTGATCTCGGAAGCCGGTCCTGCTCTCATCTGTACGTAAATAGCCAGTTTCTTGTTGCCTTTGCTCTCTTAAAAGCCACTGAAACATCCCTTTAGTCTGTGAAAATAAATTACATTTTCATTCATCCTCTACTTTTACATTCATCGATCGAAAATCTATGTGCGACTTCAAAGCTTGACTTAACCAGGAGGAGAGCAATTGCTCAACACAGACTGCCGATGCTGCTAATAAATGCATAAATACACTTTCATTTGAAAACAGGCCAAGTTTCTGGACTCTCGGATGCAAACCCCCCCTCTTGAACGGTCCCCGTCCTCGGCTGCGTTTTGCTCTCCCACGCACTCCTCCAACTAACCAAACACCTTATCCTTGATCTGTTTCCTCAGAAGCAAACAAAGGGGCACTTAGCCTCGCCATCATCGCAGCGAGACGTTGGGATCCATTAGAGATTGAACATTTCACTGACATTTCATTCGGCTGATCCTGCAGAAAAGAGTAAATCCATCCCCTCCTCCAGCTCCTCCTCACCACCGTGAACCCAGAGACAGATGCCGATGCCACTGTGCTGCCAACAAGATGGAGCTGCCAAAAAAAAAAAAAAAAAAAAATTTGTCTTTTCAGCAGCCATTTTTTCAAGTGCACAATCTCAAGAAAACATTTTATACCACAGAAAAAAAAGCATTTTCTGAAACTAAATGAAGACCTTAAATAGCCTTCACCAACTTCTCTTTAGATAGCAGAAGAACCGATCATGGCCTGGAGGAACAAAGAGGTATTTAGAAACCTAAGCGCGACCTTTCCTCGCTGCAGCACTTTTTGTGGGAGTGGGTTGCTTTTTGTGTGTTTTAAATAAAGAAAGGCTGCCACATTGAGGGGGAGGATGCATCTGAAATCTGACAAAAATGTGAGCAGTTTTATTGACGGTAAAATAATAATAATAAAAAAAGCAGCGCAGGGAGCTAAAAGATGAGTCTGAAACCATTGCTGTCAAAATAAATAAAAATAATACATTTTGGAGGAACAAAAAGGGCCAATATGTTTCAAATTTACTATCACTGATGTATCTGTAGAGGCAGAAATCTGCAAAAGCACAGACTGAAACAAACTCCTTTGACAACCTTTATCTACATAGCTATAATTCTCAGATCATCTCAGAAGTTTGCAAACACGACGCTCAGAGATGTAATGCTGCTTGTCAGCTGGAGGGAGCACTGTTTAGCTTTTGAGCTTCACTAAACATTTGTCCCATTTGAGTTCGCATACACAAACTGACAAAAACATTTTAAAACAAGTCTCACCATTAAGTTTTGTTTCAAGATCATTTGTTGCAAAATCACTTAAAGTGATGGAGCAAAATGTCTGAATATTTAATATTTTCATTAAAAATCCATCGATTGGCTCATCTGAAAGTGAACTTGTTGCTCCAAAACCAGTGGAGTGCAGCAATAATCAAAAGTCATGCGCAGGCAATTATATTCTTTAGATAAAGCCGTTGCTGTTTAATTAATTTGATTGTTTTTGTAACTTACGGTAGTATTGAACGCAAATGCAATTTGCTCTGATGGATTGATAATAAAAGCTCATTAGCTGATTTATTGGGAAATAACTTTCAGAAGTAATTTGCTTGTTTAAGACAGTGAAGAACTGTCACCCACAGCAAATGGAAACCCGATAAATTCAGTGAACATAAGGTGAAGGGTTATTCTTAGCCATAATCATCACTACTAGCATGAGGGTGTTAGTAGAGGCAGCAATAGGCCTGAAGCCAAGTTAGAAATATGACAAGATAAATAAACTTCTTTAAGACTCTGGGAACGAATAACAACCCGGAAATTAGAGCATTTCTTTTTGGTGTGGTGGGTTTATCATAACTGGTGAAACCTTTAACATGCTGGGTATAAAATAGTTTTTATATTAGTGTTACTTGCTAGTTAGTTCTGCCTTTCACTCATTACGTTCTCATAACAAAGTCGTAATTTCAAAAGTAATCAAAGTTTTTCTCCCTTTTAATATAAAGTGTATTTTTAATAAGATCCAGAAAAGAAAAGCTGGAGCTGAATGGAGCCAAGAATAACGCAGTGCAGCCTGCTGCTGCACACTGCAGGTCAGCTGACTGAAAGAAAGGTCAAGTATAAATGCACAGGGAATTACTGGAGAAAGTTACAGACTTATAAAAGCGTCCAAATTCAATTAAATTCACAATGTATGCATTTATCCCAGAGGATAAATTACTGTTTCATGTCGTCATCCAAGTATCTTGAAAGAATTGCTGATGCTGTGGGCAAACAGGAGCTCTGGTAGCAGTCAGTCTCACAGCAAGTCTGAGGAAGCCTCTGACTGAAGGCTGTTGCTGAAGGACAGTCTCATAACTGTCATATTCCAACAGTTCAAGATGATATTTTACAGCATCATGTCCTGAATGATTGGAAAGCACTGCTAATCCACCTCACCTGCTTTTGCCACTCCTCTTTAAATCTCTGTCTGTCTGGCTGTATAGTTAGAAAGCTGGAGTTGGTGATATGATCAGTGTCTATTCCTCCTCCTCCTCCTCTCTCTGCTCTTTGGCTCTGCTTTTCAACTCCTCTAGGAATTTGGGTCACAGTTCAGGTGTTATCTGGACTTTTGAGATGCTACTCATGTTGTAAAAACAAGAGCTTGTTGCCACGGTTACACATCCTAAAAATCCACCCATGACTCAACCAAAGACAAAAAGCCTACAAAGAGAACAAGTCAGAACTGATGCAGCAGCGCGACATCGTCCTGAGCAATAATAGAGTAAAAAGTAAAAGTTATGTGCCGAAACTTTTTTTTGTATTAATACTTATGGCGCCCCTGGATTCTTGCCACCCTGGAAGGTGCGCCATCTTACAATTCTGCCTTCAACATTCACATAAAATCCATTTTCTCCACTTTATTAAGCTACACTTTTAAACACAGCTCACTCAGACACAGTTAACCGTTACTGAGTGGGACGAATCTCTTGTTCTGTCCGTCCGCTCAGGTTACAGCCTTCGTCGGCGCATACCTGAGCTCCGGTTTCAAGTTAAAACAGTTCCTTTTCATTCAGGCACATGTTGTCACCAGCTGAGACATCGTGTGCTCTGAAGAAATATAAGCACAGCCCGACACCGGCTCTACTTTCACTTTAAGGTCAGTAAATTAAATGCAAAACTCAGGATTCGTTTGGGTTTTGGAAAGTAAGACGTACGCAAAATTAGGAGGGATTTGAAGACTTTCTGATGGAAAACCGAAAGTTTGATTAAGTCAATGAAATGACTTTTTTTGTTGTTGTGTTTTTTAAAGGCATCTTTAACAAACAGAGACCACAGGCCTATGAAACCAAATATCCAATAATGCCTGTGGGAACTGGTATAGCTGCAGACTTACAAGCTTTTCTTTCTCACACACACGCACACACCAAGTCTCACGCCCCATGTGAACACTCATCTTTAACGAGGGGAGAGCTGAAACCATGCGTGATTGTTTTAGAGAGGCTGCCCTAAAGGCACGTTATCGCTCAATGTGGGACCGCTCCTCTCAGTCATACATCCCCCCTCCCTCTTGTTGATTGTGCAGCACAGATCAGCGGCAACAAAGGCATCATTAGTGGGGCTTTGGTCCCCACCAGGCCTGGGCTAATTATGAATAGGGGGGCCCCGGTAATAATTCAAGGGCCCATCGGTGCAGCTTGAAACTGAAGAGAGAACTTCACAGATTTCGGTGGTGGCGTACGCTCGGCCCATCTGCCTCCGTTTCCCAGCCACCTGCCTGAAGATCCGACTCACGTCAGCCGCAAAGACTGGAGCACCATCAGACACAAGAGGGAAGACATATGGGATTTATGCGAGGCTTTAATGAACGATCTGCATCGGTCATTAAAGCTCCGGACAATTACCTGCTTGGAGCAGGAAACTCCTCTTTAAAAAAAAACAAACAATTGTTTGGTTTTAATTCTGGATTTAGAGTTGGTTTATTCCCCTTTTTTTTCCCTCATATGAAATTGATCCCTTGCACATGAGATGGTCGTGAGCAGAGAAGGAACAATTCTCTCTATGCTGTGAAAAAGCCCAAATGAAGATTTATGTCATGTTTAGCTGCACATTAGTGATTCTCCACTGCACTCCATTGATGAATGCAGCAATAGTTTTACATTTACACGGGGAGGTGATCATCGCTCCTGCCAGAAGAGGGCAGTATAAATTGTCTTAATCACATCTCGAGTGATTCCCCCCTCGCCCTCCACCCCTCCATCCTCGGGCCAAAGCAAGCACAAACACAGCTCTAATTCCAAACCCACAAAAGAGGGAATTTGAAAGTAAACAAATGAGCCCGATGGGATGATCAGCGCTCTCAGATTTGCAGCATAAACTCTTTTCCCATGGAGCCGGCTCGTAATTTCAGCACCGGGCTCAGATTTATGCTCCTCTCTGTCAGCTTCTGATTCCTTTTGGTGACTAAGCTCTGATTCATCGCAGCGTATCTGAGCTTCTGAAGACGAGACGGGGTGACATTAGAGGGCAATTAACGAAACTTATTTTTTACATTGTCCCTGCCAGGTCACACACTTTGCCTGCATCGCTGGCAATGTGGACAAAACGGCCTATTGAAAACATTTTCCTCGTCTGTGACTTGAGCTACAAAACTTTTTTTCTTCATTTTGTCGCATTAAAGCAACAAACTTCACTTTGCCAGGATTTTATATTTAACATCAAGTGCCATATATATATATATAAATATATATATATTGCTCTGCTAAATAAAGCGCATTTAGAAATGTCACCTCACTTTTTGAAAAAACTGAATTTACAACTTTTTAGGAAATGTGCTACTTTTAAAGAATCGCTGTCTTATTTCTAATTGGAGGTTTTAAAATAAAAAAACCTTTCCCAACCCCTCAGGGATAATTTCTTTTTTCTCTGGAATATTAATATTTGCATTATAATGTCAGAGAAAAAATAGATCTAAAAAGTGACCTTTCGTGTCATTCTGGAAAACCAGGGCTCGGGTATTTATTATCCACAGCAAAAGTTACTAGGAGACATTTTAGAAAGTCCAAAAAGCAGAACCGGAGCCACAGGTTGCAGACCGTTGTGCTGCATAAACACAAGATGGTGCTTAGCAGCAAAATAGACACTATTTAAAAAAAATAAAATCCCTGAGAACCAATAAAAAAAAAAAATTTTTTTAAATCTGAATTTTGTTGTGCGTTGAAAACACCAAGTCTGGTCAGTTTTTCTTTCCTTCTCACAGCATGATGCTGCCACAAGGAGAGCTTTAATCTGAGAATCATTCCATTGGCTACTTTCAGCTTTGGAGGAGCCACTAGATCCATAGCTCAGGTGGGAAAATCTGACAGAAAAAGAAGAATAATAAGTGCTTGTTTACGAAGTTCACATAAAGCTGAGATTATAATATTTAGTCGACATGCAAAATGTCACAAGAGGCAGAAAATTAACACTGCAGTCCTCTGGTGAAACATGGTGGTGGCAGTATTATGCTGTGGGGAGGCTTTTCTTCAGGAAGTTACAGTTAAATGTATTTGATGAAAGGAAACTGGCTACAAGATTTTGTTTAATTACAAAAACAGTCATAATATAGACACAATTTTTACAAGAAAAAAAGTAATTTTAATGAAAAGTTTTGGATGTTTAATTTTATTTTGTTTGTTATCGCTCAAAATGACTACTTCATCCTCCTAATATGCCTATGATATTAAGACTTTATTCTGATATTACAACTATATTTTTCCAATAATGTCACATTACTCTTGTAATGAAAAGAAAAGAAAATCTTAGACCTTTATGTTACGTCAGTGTTGACCTGACTTCAAAGTCCAGCAAACAAAATGGCGGCATTTGAGAACGCCGACATCAATCTCAACCATGGATTCCTCTGATGGGGGCGGAGGGGATTCCCCTTTTGTTGGTTGTGCAGGAGGCTCCACTTCTGCTTTTCAAATATGTACAGTTACTTAACTGTACATCTGCTTGCAGAACTGGCCAGACTAAAATCTCATCATCCAAGAATAATAATGTTTTGTTTTGCCCATAAACCTATTTTAATCTGTTCAAGAAAGAATAATAAAAAGTCAAAGGTACTGCTTCTCTCAGAAACCTGTAGAGGTTTATACATTTTACATGCTCACTATATAAAAAGAAAAAAAGAGGCATGCGTCTGAAAACATCCATTAAATTAGATTTTATTAAACCATCTCCAATTTTTCTTCTGTAAAAGCCTTAATGGGGTATAATTATCTTGTAGAAACAGAATCAAATACTTTGATAGTTTGCAAAAAGGATCACATTTTGCATGATCTGGGCCCGACATTCAATTTCAATTAATTTCTGTATATTTATACAGCGCTGACCCTCCAATGAATAATTTTAATTAAAAACAACAAATCTTTCCGTAACAGGCAGTCGGAGAGTAAAAGGATCCCACGTAGGAAAAGTGACTGAGCTTTTTGTTTTATTGCAGTTTACATTTACAGCAACAGCTCTGAAGAACACAAGACGCTGCCAGTCAATTTGTTCCATCAAGGCTACGTAGCGTCATTTTTTTCAGTGTTTGCAATCATATTTACTACCAATTAATGTTTTAAACTTGTTTTCTACAACCACCCTGCCAGAAACTGTTGGACAATTAGCAACTTGGCTAAGTTGACATTTGCATGATGGACTGAAACACTCCTGGAATAATTTAAGTTTTTTTTTTTCTCAGCAGCATCATGCTGTGTCAGGGTTTTTCCTCTGGTTGACTGCCTGATTACAACCCAAAACATGAAGGTTTTAATCTGAGATTTTTCCTGAAAAGGAGCAGGAAAAACAAAAAAAAACCAACAAAAAAAAAAAACACACGGTGAAAGCTTTTGGTCTGGATCCAGTGGCCTGGAATAACTGGCCTCTGAGGAGCTCTTGTGTCAAACGGTATCTGTGACAGGGAACAGCGACGGGGGATAAATATGTCTGATTGCACATGTGAGCGCCGCTTCTTCCTGACAACATCAGGGACGGGGAAGAAAAAGCACGAAAACCCCAACGTACATACATTTCTGGTCAAAAGCATCACTTCTGGCTCATGAAGAGTCAACTAAACCTACAATACAACCACAAAAATGTCGGGTTTCAACAAAAGGCGTCTAAAACAGAGACGAGCCTCTCCCTTTGAGTCGTCCTCGGCTTTCTAACGCGTTTGCAGACGGGTCAAAAGGTCCTTCCAGCCCAAAGGCCTCACCTTCTTCCTAATGAATTCCCAGGATCCATCAACCTGCAGGCGCTCCCATACACGCTAACCAATGATTACACCTTGAAGGGGAGATAGGGGTTGGGGGGAAATGCAGCATCCCCTGCTCACACACACACACACGCAAAAAACACAGAATCTGGTTCTCTCAGCTACCACCACCAACCCCCCCTCCGCCCCAGATTGGAGGCAGGTGCAGCAGCAAATCAAGCCTCATTAGCTGCACCTTCTGCTGCCGTACACTGCGGACAGATGGAAGCTCGCCCTCACATGTTACCTCACATCAGATGGCAGTTGGAGGAGGCTGGCTAGGGGGTAGCAGGGAGAAACGCTTGCCCCCTTTCTGCCCACGCCGCTTCCTTCGGGCCGCAGGACGCCCCTGAGCGCAGATACAGCACCAGGATGCTCCTTAACCTCTTCCTTTCCTCCCGCCGAGCTTTTTTGGAGAATATCAAACGCCGCATCAGCTGTAACTTCCCCCTCCTCTCCCCCTCCTTTGCTCCGTGTCGGCTTTGACCCCAGTAAGAGAGGTTCATTCCCCGGCCCCAGGCCTGCGTTTTGGTTGGGTTTTTGCTAAAAGAGCCAGAGGCGTGTTTGTGTAAAGGCCCTTGATATGGCGAGACAGTACCAGGCCCCACAGGTAAATGACTTTAGCTCAGCTGCAGCGTATCATTTCCCCCCTACCACTCCTTTCCCTCTCTTGTCCTCCGTGGCTCTGACACAAGATCTGAGCGGCTAATTGAGGCAACAGCGTATTTCACTGGTGTCGACACTTGCGGTGAATTTATGGCCACTCCTCTCATGGGGGCAAAGGCAAATGTGTCAAAGGGGAGATTGTGCGCAAATTGATGCTGTCGGTATGATAAGAAATATCGCTAATGTGCTTTTCAGTGGAGAGAGAGAGAGAAAAAAAAAAAAAAAAGGTAGTTTGGCTGTCAGACCTGGATGGGGTTAGGATGCTGGAATTTCCTGTTGGGGCCCTGAGAGCTGTCATATCGGCCTAAATCAGAGAGAGACTCGTGGATAAAGATGCCCAGATGATGACAGAAACACCCAGCGTACCACGCCTTGCATAATTATCCATATCCCCAAAGTTTTGACTCATTTTTTTCTCAATACGGCCACAAACTTGTGTGTATTTTGCTGGAATTCAGTGCAATAAATCAACTCAATGTCATGTGAAATTGTGATTTAATTAAAAAAAATCTCAAAAGTGCGGCACGCTTTTCTCTTCAGCTCCATTTGGATTGTGCCTCTACAAGGTTTGGCTGCATTTTTTGTTGTTTTCTTCATCGCCGCTAGGGTTATGTACTGATTACAGCAAAAGCAGGTAGGATCGGTACAACTAGCCCTTTTTTAAAAAGATATTTTTAAGCTCTGTTGGCCTTTATTGTACAGCAAATAGACAGAAAGAGAAGAGGAAGAAGAAACGCAGCAAAAGGCCACAGATTGGGAATCAAACCCAGGACAATTTCGTCAAGCAGTACAACCTTTGCAATAGGTTTAAGCCCCGTTTACACGACAACGGCAGAGCAAAACGCAAATGTGTTTTGGCCTTTTGTTTCCACGGTAACAGCATTTTGCCTGGACAAAGAAACAAAGGTTTTACAATTACTTCTATGTGAATTTTTACCAATCCAACTACAACTTCAGATTTTAACACTTCATTCAAATGATAGCTTGCAAAACAGTCAAGTAAGATAGCGCTTCAATTTTTCATTTAGGCTAAGCTAAGTGCGCTAAGTGCTATCAAAAGCGAGTAAAAATGCCGGAGCCTTAAATGGGAAATTAGTTTTGCCACCAGCACATTTTTAGAAGTGTGCTCATTTGTGCAGAAACATTAAATGGCATAATATAATTTTCTTTTACTTCATATATTTACCACTTGGGGAAAGCCCCATAAAATACATCAAAATTTGTGGTTGTGATGTGGCAAAACGCAGACGACTCTAAAAATCAGATTCTTTTCACGTACCGACGCCAAGCTGTACGCTTAAAATAACTGCAACTTCAGACATCTATGGAGGAAAAAGTCCATCCGGATAATGAGGTCACACACAAGTTTATGACTCAGATAAGTGGAGTCAAGTCAGCAGGTCATGATGTCTGATTAATTAAAAAAAAAAAAGAACAAAATGTTTATAGGATTACTTCAAGAAATTAGTTTAAGTTGGAGGAAGTCTTGAAGGCAAGTAGTGGGAAGAATGAGGACACGAGTACAAAAGGTACTTTGTTTAGGCCAACAGGAGGAGAGAGGGGGCTCTGTGGTTGGAATAGAGCTGTGGCATTAATGGATTGGACCTAAGTGGTTGGTTTAGAAGTACACTGAATCGTGACGTTTTGAGGCTTCAGCCATGCAGACTGCAGAGGAATGCTTCAACCCTAAACTGCTCCTGCAAACGTCATGAATGCTAATGCTGCTTCGTGTCTGCTTCATGCATAAAGAGGCAACTGTGTTTAGCTAACGCGATCGGTTTAGAGACAACACTTGGGTAGATTAAACCGAACCGTATGCGTTACTGTGACATGACAGTTCAGCCGAGAAAGAGGAATCAACTAAATTGGCTCCCAAATGCTTCTCTGCATCTCCTCTGGTTTTTATGAATTGAACAGATTTACAGCACAGTGCCACAGCAGTCTTTAAGCTAACTGTTTAGGGAGTGTGTGCGCACACACACACACACACACACACAACGAGTTTAGAGGTAAATGAGGACTTTCTTTCACAGAGTTCTGGTACCACCTCCTGTTCAGTCTTTGCAGATTTGTTCTGTGGAACGAAAAATCAGTGAATACACAAATTTGTGGAAAATTTGCCTTTTAATCTGAAAAATCCTAAAATTGCAGCTTGGGAAGCTGAAAAATCAAGGTTTAATGCTACTTGACAAAGCATCCAATCCAAAACCACCATTTATTTTCTTTGGCAGTGATTGGCTACAGAAAGGATGATGGATTTTAACTTCAATAGTAAAAGAGCCTTTCCAACAGGTAAATGTAAATATTTCTAGCATTAATTAAAGGCTAGCAGTAGCGAACACATTTCCACTAATTTTCCAATCAGCTACTAGCAGAGCTCATTTTTTGTTCAGTGCTTTAGCTAACTTTGAAAATGTTTTATTTCTCCCGGTTAAATTTTTCCAGATAAATTCTGAAGCGCCATTTTAATCAACGCTGAGGTTTGACATCTGTGTTCAACTCTTCAAGTAGTTAAAAGCTCATCTTCACGCTCTTATTTTGAAGAGCGTTTGTTCCGTTTCCTCTCCTCCTTTTCGCCAGTAACTTTATTTCAAACAAGCAAAATAAAAGCCAGGCAGCAGAGAACATGACCTATTCCCACTCGAGCTAAAATTGTGGGGGGTTTTTTCCCTCTTTTTGTCAAGTGGTGTTTATTTGATTTGTTAAAAAAAAAAAAACAGGGAACAAGTTGTGTCTTTCTAACAGATGCTGGGTGCAAACAGCCTAAAGATCTAGTTTCTAAATTGACTTTTTGCTAAAAAAAGATTCTGGTTTGTCCTTTGAAATCAAATGGATTCAGAAGCCAGAAAAAGTTCATCTATTAAAGTCAGATATTCGACTGAAAATTAAGGAAAAAGCAGCGAAACACAAAGACAGCAGAAAGTTGGGCTTTTTCAAAGATTGCAAGAAAGTCTTTTATAGCCGGATGCAAACGATAAATAATTCAAGAAGCAATCTATGCATACATCTTAATATCTCAATCTACGCATCAACTAAGCAGGTTTTTTCAGAGCGTCGCCACCCTGCAACGATCTGCGAACATCGGTGTTCGTGTTGTCCAGGCTCCTCCAAAAATAAGCCGCGCCCGTTTTGACATCTTCAACAACTCGAATTTCAATCAAGCTGCTGCGGCGCTTCTTGTTTTTCTGGGATCTAATGAAGAGAAAAAGACACATGGGACTCCCTTTTTCTCCCCCTCATTTCATCCTTCGATCTGTTCTCAGATCCATGTGCCATATGGAACGGCGTCCAGTCCAAGAGCTCAATGCACGTTTGGTTGTTCTCTAAATGCAGCAGCAAACCTGAGAAAATGTATTAAACATAAAAAGGTCTCCTTTTCTTGTTTTGCTCGCTCCCTTGCGCACCTAAAAGCGAAGGTTACCCCTTCCAACGGCTCTCCTTTTGTTTTCTTTTGGGATTTTGTTTAATTTAGAGCAAATCTTCATTATTAAGCCTCTTGCCAAGTTTGACGACGCGGCGCCATATGCTGAGCGCTTCCTACGCCGTCTTTCCTCTAAATCAAGGATTTCAGATTTGTCACTTTGTGGCATTACCAGACAGCATGTTTGAGGTGGGTTGATGGTACAACACAGACGGCTGCAGAGCAAGTGCACTTTAGAGCTGGAGTACGAAGTTTGAAGGGGAAAAAAAACAAAAAAAAAACAAAAAACAAACGGCCGACAGGTTCACCTCAAACGTGCAGCACTGACGCATCCCACCAAGTCACGGTTTCAGACTCCCTCTCTCCTCCGAAGCGCTTCAGCCCAGCTGGAATCTGGAAGTCGTTAACAGAAACTGTAACAGAACAGAAGAAGATGGAGAAAACGTTAAGCAGGTGAAACGCTCGAGACTTATAATTTAAACGCTCTTCAGTCATTAGCAGGGGAAAAGGAGGAAAACGTCTCTGAAAATCTGTCAAAGTCAAGATGTTTCCTAAAGTGATCACCGTTATCCACTTTGCTGATCGGCTTCATTGCCTTTACAGCATTTATGCAAATCTGCACCAGGCTATGAGGAGAGATGCATGTTCAATTACACCTCCTTTATTATTCAGCAGCTCTGATGGTGAAGGGTATAGCACACTTAAGTGTTCATCTTTGCTGAGTGTGCAGTTCAGCAGTTTAAGGTCCTCTGACACTCCTTCTCACGATGACGCAAGGCCACACTGTCCTGCTGTTTCACATTCACCCTGATAGAACCGGGTTGGACTCTTTTCTCCAACAGAACCACCTTACGCTGTTTTTATAATCAATCAGTCAAATTTTATTTGAATAGTGCTTTTCAGCAGCAAGGCGTTTGAAAGTGCTTTACGTCATAAACATAAAAACACAAAATCACGCCACACAGAATTATCAAACGTGACATTAGGTCACAAATTCGTAATTGATTACGTTTCAAACGCAACTCTAAACAGGTGGCTTTTTAGGCGAGATTTAAAGGAAGTCAGCGTTTCAGCTTTTTAACAGTTTTCTGGAAGTTTGTTCCAGGTACAACTGATAGCCTCGGTTCGATCTGGGACCAAAATTCCAACGTTTGAGAAACCTGTTCCCCTCCTCACCTGTGGAGGCGCTGCGCCAAGAACCGCTGAAGGAAACGACATGAAAACCTTAGAAGATGAGACTGAGCCCTCTTCACAAAATGTGAACAAAAAAATAAGTGATGTCTTTTTTTACTCCTGCTAGCGGTAGACTCGCAAGTTTGTTTCGGTTGTATTTACCCAGAATTCCCTGCGACATAGTCAGCTTCCTGCTGTTGAAGCAGATCCGATCCACTTCATTCAAACCTCTTAGATGACAGGAGTGACTACAACCAGTGTAGTCCTCAGCCGTCATCTCAAATCAGTCTGCCTGTTCTGCTCTAACCTCTGACCTCAACAAGGCATGTTGTCAAAGCAACGTCCTGACCCCATCTACAAGTTTAGGTTGACTTTTGAAGGAAAAAGTGTGCAGTGGATTTTATTTAGGGGCACTAGAGTTAGGTAGCTTCTATAGCTGGTGATTTTATGTCATTAGCTGCGATGACGCCAATCCCTACAGGAAAAAGTTGATCTGTGCAAATATCTGCAAGCGATTTATGACCGCATCACTGAGTTCGACTGCAACTGTACACGGCGTGCCAGGGCGGAATAACATCGCCGTGCCAGTGACTATAGATCAGCCATCCCATAATTAGATTTCTGCAAACCAGAACGACTCCTTATTGGATGTCATTCTGAGATGCTTCTCCTGTGATTGCCTCCATCAGCCCATCTTTACTTTGCAGATCTGCCAACTCAGCCATAAAAGAACGCCTCTAATCGGCGTCGTAATTACCTTCAATAATTATTGACAGCGCTGCAGATGGGGAGGCAGGATGGACAGAAAGAGCCCTTGGTTCCTGCGTCGGGCTCCGCGAGGCCGGCTTTGTGGAAGAGGTGCTGCTTCCGGAGATGAAAGGTCCTCCGAACACGCAGTCCGCAGGAGGCAGAGGGTCTAGGCTGACGTCATCCGTTTGCTCTAATGTTGAGTGCCAACCATCAACAGCAGGTGACCTCCTCCTCCTCCTCCTCCTCCTCCTGCCTCCAAACAAACACTCGCACTCTGCCATCTCCCCGTTTGCCAGGACTGCACCTGCAGCATATTATCCAAGCCTTTAGCTTTGTAATGCGGCGCAGGTGCCAAAGAACCAACACACCATTGTAACACAAACATACATAACAGGGCCCGAAATGAGGATACACGCTTACAGATGTGCAACGATTAATTGATATAATGAGACGTAAATGCAATACATCGTTTTCTCCCACAAGCAGCACATATGGCAGAGAGGGGGGTTTTATAAATGTTGATTCCTTCCCTTGAAACCATTTTTTTTTCTCCCTAGCTACTGTGCTTTAGTGTCAGGATTTAGAGTTTGATCAGTTTACAACTTTATTTTAGCACAAACCTGAACAGTTCAAGTCATTCAATGCAGCCTGACATTGGTACGTAATCTCTGAACTGGATTCATCAGCTTTCGTTTCACAACAGTAGCATGATAAATATGAAAAACAACAATCTCAAGCTCTCCATCGATGATCTTTGCGTCTACAATTATCTGTTCTGGACTCTCAGATACTCAAATTCTGGACAGAAAAGCTTTAGGGCTCAAATGTTTCCAGAAGTTTTAGCAGATATCTATAACTTTTTATGAATTAAATTAAGTGGCTTTCTTTGCAAACAAAAACAAAGAGACAGTAACATTAAAGCATCCAAGGTGAAAGTTACCCTGAAATCTGATCTGCCTAAACTCAAGATCCTGTTAAATTTTTCCTTTTCTTGAAATATAATTGAAAAAAAAAAAAAAAAAACTATATTTTTCCCCCCATGAATAGATCTTTATTCCCCACAGCAAATATTCTTTAGCACAGAAAATGTTTAATCACAGATAATTGAAATATTGAGATTTGTTTGGTTTTTGATTTATTATTGTTATTTTACCATTTCCAGTCTTTTCACCTACTTCATGCAGTCAGTCAGGTTCTGCTTCAATGATGTGTTGAGTCTACAGTTTTGTACAGTATAAAACAGTGACATTAAGATCAAATGCTGTGATTTCTGTTTTGAAACAGGTTGGTTGAAAACCGCTTGATGATCAGAAACGTTTCAGTTTGACAAGAAAGAAAAAAAAAAAAAACTTTGAAGGGACCAAATACTTTTTTCTGCTGCATCTGTAAAATTTCACTTTGGGGAATTTTTCATTTGACTCAAATGTCCAAAACTAAATCAACTTTGCATGAAAGTTGATTTAAACTTCACAGTGATTGCTTTTTACAATAAAACAATGCATTTGTTTATTTAGAAACTTTTTAAATAATAATTTCCCCCCAAAATTCAGAGAATCTTACATTTGGTGAAAAGCTATACATTTCCATTTTCTATCTTCCTTGTTGTTCTATGCTGTTTATGAACGAGGCAGGAACTACTGTAGTGAACTGTTCAGTGAATGAATGAATCATTTTAACTCTGCTTTGTTTCCCTTTCACTCACTCACCTGCTTTCTCGCCATCACACCTGCAGCACGTCAGTTACTATCCTCTCTCTTTCTCCTTTTCAGTGGAATGTCTTTTCTTTCAGTTTAGTTCAGCAGTTTGATTATTTCCATGTTTCCTCCAGCTGAACATGGCAGTGCGCTGCGCTCCGTTAGAACCTCTCAGGTTTTGTCACATTGCACAAATTAGTTGCGGAGTGAGACGTCTAATTGGACTTAGAGCAGTTTTCCACACTGCCCTTTGTGTTTCAGACGTCCCCCTGCTTCTGCACACATGATTTCAATCAATGGCTGATTAACAGGTTGTTCCTCATCAGCCGAACCAGGTTTGCTGAAGCAGCAAGTTTTCTGCACTGGCAAGAAGAAGAAAACATAAAAGAGACATTTGCTGATGAGGACAGCATTAGGCTCCGCCCCCGTCTGACGGAGGGGGCGGAGATAATTGGTTAATAGTTAATTGGTTAACAGTTGATAATTGGTTAATAGATAATTGGTTAATAGTTGCTGACTTTGCTCAAACACAAAGTAAAAGTTAAACTCATGTAACTATGGCAACACAGTCAGGGCAGCGTGCTTCGAGGACCAATAATAACAAATAATACAAATAATGTGATGTAAAGTAGTGGATGACTATGAAATAGCTATGAAAAAGAACGTCATTAAGATTTGTTTTCCAAAAAACGTGCAGGTTTTCACTCTCTTTAAGAAGAAGAAATATAGCAGAAATACTGATATGATATGAGGGGGAAATTATATGTTGTTTCCTGAATCAAAGCTTTGTCAGTAGAAACATCAAGAGACCAAAGTTTGGACTTCTGACTCTAAAATCTCATCAAAATCTCATTTAAACTCTCAAGTTTTGTGATGATGGTGTAAAATAGTGCAGAGGTGGGTGTGGATGTTTGTGGCAGCAGACGGACGTTGATAATGATCAGCAGCCTTGTGGTGATCAATAAAAGCCATCATGTTGTTTCCTCCGGGCCGTTCGCTCCGTTGTTTCATTCTGAACACTTGCGCTGCGTTTTGTCTCAGGAAATTGAAACACACAGCAACTTTTGCCCGTCTGAACTTCTTTCACCCGCTTCGCTTGGTGACGATTCTGCGCGCTGAAGCTGCAGGGAAACCGCAGCGAGTCGCAAGCGGGCCGAGACACTGACCACAGGCACCCAGATCCAGACTCAGTGACAGACCTTGTGGTGACATCTGCTTTTACTCAGAGAGAGCACTTCAGCACTTAATAAAGCATGTAATCACGCTGTTGTAACTCGGGAGCAGACTAAAGCAGCGCAGGCTCGCAGAAAAAAACCGCTTCATAAGGCGACTGTTCCCCTCGCACACTAATGCCTGGTTCTGTTTATCTGCTTTTAGTTTATCAGCAATTTTGCTCTAAGGCCCAAATGAAGACAAAGTGCTTTGTGAAGTTGTAATGATTGATTACAGGCCTTCGCAGGACACGTAAGAGAGCTATTTGCTGAAAATCTGACGGAAAAGGTGTCGGGCTCTTATCCTATGCCCACCTGTATGCAATTTAGTTCATGTAAATGACAGAGAAAAGGAAGGAGGTGTACTTTTTAATGCTGGTGCAATTTTACAGGGCGAAAGCTGAACTCCACATCGAGTAAAAAAAAAAAAAGACTCTATCGCCAAACACATGTGACATAGCCCAAATACTTTCTGCGGTGTGTTTCTGCACCAACGAAACTTTCGAGTTCTGCACCGGCTTTGCAGTTTTGCAGGCCGGAGCCCAAAGTCAAATTCACTTTGAGTGTGTTCTCTGCATCTGCTCTCATATTTCAGCTAAACTGCCTCCTCGGCAGGGCCAAGGAATGCATCAGGCACCATAAATCAGGCGCCTGATGGGAACTTGGCGGCCATACAGCGGCGCAGAGAGCGGCGTTATGTAGCCACGGTACAGTAAAGATGTTTTAAGGTGAACATTACCATCTTGGTGGAGGAGAAAAAAGCCGGGGGGAGGATGCTTTGATTGGAGGGGAGTTTTTGAGTAAATGACAGAGCTATGAAAGCCTGTCTCACCTCCTTTGGCCTTTTGCATTCCTCTACTTGTGAATCACTATGATTGCTGCGATGGCTGCAGGCTATTTATACAGCGTCAGTTACTAGTTTAGGCTGTTTCTTTTTTTTTCTCTGTTTGTCACGCCTCAATGTTTCACATCATCAGTTTAAAGTTTTTGTTTTTTTTCCCCCTGACAAATATAAATAAAGAAAGCAGTTCTTAAATGATCATTTTATTTATGAAGGAAACTAATCTGGCCCTGAGTGGAAAAAACAACAACAAAATGCCACATTGTTAGAAGCTCTTAAATTTCAAAACACTTTCACATGAAAGAAAACGAAAGTTAGCATGAAAACCTTTTTTCAGTGGCAGATTATGTTGAATTGTGGGTATAATTGTGAGTTTATTGCAGATTTTTGGAAGAGATTGTTAAGAATATTGGATTTAAGTGACTGTATGTGCTTCTTACTTCTACTAAACATCTACCTGAGCCTTGCTTGATTTATAATCCATAACAATCCGCATTTGCCATCATACATAAGTGCAAATATTTCTAAATTAGTGCCATAAACACTTTGATTTTTGTTTTAAAAATCCCCAAAACAATTGTGAAATCCTGGAGGGACTGAAAAGATGTTCAATATTACTTAATTTTGAGTATGTACGTGTATTTTAAAAGTTGGTTTATAGGTTTCAGCAACACGTTCTGGCACAACCGGCCCTTTAAGGGCGTTCAAGATCTTGATTTGGCCCAAAATGAAACTGAGTTTGACACACCTGCATTACTGACCAAAAAGCACCAATAAACTAAATCTCCTCATCTCAATGACCTCTAGGACCTTTTGGGGAAACAGTCTGCGAACCGACAGGACAAATGCAGAACTTCTTTAACAACAAAAGTAACCCAGCATTTCAAAAAACCAAACATCATACCTCTAGTCAAGGAGAATGTCTGGGTAGAAACCAATGTTTAAATGAATTTGATCATCTTTAACATTTAAGTAAACAAAAGAATCCCTGCAGGAAGCAGACACTTTGTCGTGACACTGAATCCTGGCTACAACCCCAGTCTGGCGCAGCTTGGGCGTTCAACTTTTCTTGTTTTGCGTTTTACCCTGCAGAAGTTGCATAGGTGGGCTTCTTTGGTCGCCGTCTTGTTCGTCTTTCTTGTCACGGTGGGATTGAGCGAAAGAGTTCATGTAAAGAAGGCAGCCGGCGCTGTGTGTGCCAGGTTTGTTTGTCACATCTCCGCCTGTCTGCGCCTTATGCAAATGGGCGGGGGGCAGGGAGGGAACGGCTCCATGGGAAACTGCTGGTGCTAATCCAGCATGTTGAACAGGGGAGGAGAGGAGTACTTTTCAATAAAGCACCCCCACCCTGCTGTCAATTCATACACACACAAACAAACACGCGGACGCGCACGCACACTCACACTCATCCCGCGTGCGCCGTCACACAAACACCACAGCAAAAAAAAAAAACACGACACACACAACTCCTCTCCCACTCTGACGCACAGAAACACCGAGCACCTGTTTCTTTTCTGCGTATCTAAACAGACATGAATTAATATGTGAACAAATCCCACGATCTTAAGACCCACCGTCGATCCGCGGGGTGTAATACCAGGGCGCTTTCAATGAGATAACAACGAGCCCCAGCGTGATCGGCCTGTACTTCCACCTAAAGATAGGCTAATAACACGCTCCAGCCACGGTCCATGACTGAGGCTATGAAATTTATGCTAATTTGTGTGGGAATACTGGAGCTCAGAGTGGCGTTTAGGATCAGAGCTGTTTTCTTTTCACTTTGGGACATCCCTCCTCGATGCTCCAAGCTCTCTTTCTGCAAACAATGCAGAACAAGATTTTGGGTTGTCTCTTCATTAAAGCTCTCGAGTTAAAAGTTTTTGGTGTTCATCAGAAATCCCAGAGGGAAAAATCTGTCGTTATTTAGTTAATTAATTTGACAAACTGTTCAGAGTTATGGAAAAACCCAATATAGGTATTTATCAATCACTTTTTAACACAAAAGCTGAACTTATTCGCAGCTCAGTTCTGAAGTATTTGAGTAAAATTTGAGTATTGGCTGATTTTTTTCTTGCAAAAACTGAAAATGTTTGAAAATCTGACATGTCTGGGTTTAATGCTACTTGACCTGCTATTGGTTGGCAAAGCAGCCAGTCCAGCAGTAGCATTTGTTTTATATTGGCTGTGTATCCAAGAGAGTAAATAATAATACTCTGTTGGATACACTACAGTGGTTTTCACTATGTGTATTTATGCATATTTAGGTATTTTAAAAGTAAACAGAGGCAATAAAGGGGCAAATTCTCAAACTAAAACTGTTTTGAAGCATTTTCTTCACTTTCAGCTTCAGCAGTTAGTTTTCTTTAGCTCACACTAAATACACTAAACCTGTAAGAAGTTTGTCTGTGTTAGCAGGATTTCCCTGACATTCACTAATCTCTTAATCTGAAGCTGAAGCCAGAGTTTGCAGACAGGTTACAAAGGTATCAGTCGAGACAAGAGTACAAAAAAATAGAAAAAAAATCACTCGATTATATTTGTAGGATAAAAGCGAAGGCAGTGACCAAAAGCTGGGAAAAGTGCTTAGTCTGAAAATCATCAGGGAATAAAACAAAAAATTGTTTTCAAATCATGATTCAATCTATTGAAACCAAACCGAAATTCTGAAAGGAACCGCAACCCGTTTGGGTTTACCGAGAGCCGATGCACAAACGTGGACAAAACATGGAACAGTGGTGAACGTACACAAAATGACTCCCAAGATCTTTAATGATTTGTCTTGATTTGTATTTACAAAAATACCTTCATGTCATTTTTTTTCAACCTTTACTAAAAACATATGGTCGAGATCACTAAACAGAAACTTTGCCTCGGCTGCTTCCTGGCGAAGTAAATTAACTTATTCTTCAATGCCAAGAAGTGTTAGTGTATTTCTCCCACAATCCCAGCATAGATGTGTTTGTTGCTATGCTATGTAATCATTCTAGAAATTTAAGATCTACATAAGTAAACACTAACAAAATAAACGTGAACAAACTCTGCTGTGTTTGCTTCCTGCTAGATAAAGAGCGTTAAAGTCACGATTTTGTGCCAAAAGAGGAAATGGGTTAATTCCAGCAGCACGCAAGACAAATTTTATATTCCTCCGTTTCAACCTTAAGACGTGACAGAGCTCTTTGTGCTGGCATTGGCTCGGGTCCAACGGTGCGGTCCAGCCTCTGCGCTCACAGGTTGGTGTGAGAGAACTCGCTGTGCTTTTTTCCCCTCTTCGCTACGCAGCGGAGTCGCACACCGGACAGCCGTGAGGCGCCGTTATTTTCCCCCGGAGCCGTATGCGGAAGAGGAGAAAAAATGGACAAACACAAAGGCAATCAACAAATCTCCTTTTGCTGGAGCTCTGTGAAACATAATAAGACCAAATCATCATCTATTTAGCTTCGTCAAATCACTGACAGCAGGCCTTGATAAAAGAGAATGGAAAATATGTAGGGTACAAGACGCTGCCAAGACCCTCACCGACAAGAGCTTCCTATTGAAGCCAGATGTTGATTCAACTGGCCAATTTTGATAAATGGCATAATGATTACCATTATAGATTGAGTAATTTTATATCCGCATGCCACATTGTTGGTCCCTTTTAATGGAAGCCAAAAAAAGTCTGATTTGTGCCCGAGGCCAGGTGGGCTTTTCTGGTGTTGGCGTGCTGCATGTAGCGCCTTAATCACCGTTAGGAGGGCACCCATGCAGCAGACGAGCCACCTGGCCTGCAGGGCACCGCCGACGGTTCCTGTTGTTGTCGTCAACTGTCCAGAAAAGCCCGTCACACGGCTCCATAATGAGATTTAATTGCCGCTTTAACCTGACGTTTGCCCCCTTCTAATGACCTCAATCCCATTAGAAGGACTTACTCAATCAGAGCTTCTCAAACTTGACCCACTGACCCACATGGATGTTACCTGGTGTGGCACTCCGGTGTTTTGATGGACTAAATCTGAGGTCCAAACACCATGTCCCCTTTCGCCGGGGATTTGGGGTGTTACGGCAGATTAGCGAGAGTAATGCCACCATGGAAAATGGGAGTGGGGAGTTACAGGATCGCTGCTGGACATAAACTGATGTTTGCGTTCAGGCCTTACTGTGACAGATACTTCGGAGAATCAAGGGAAATCCAATTACAGGACTAAGATAGTTTTTTTCCCCTCTGATCTCATACTGTCCTTATTTCCTTCCTTAAATCCGCTTTAAGGTTCTTTTTAAACCTTTTTTCGCCTTGCAAAACATTCAGTGCTCCACATTTCTGGGAATAAACATAAAGGAGTAGCAATGTGTGCAATCAGAGCTCAAGTTTTGGAAGACTTGTCTTCACTACACTGTAGAAAGAACCTTAATTCTGCTTGTAACTACAATAATATGCAATTGAGTCAGTATAAAATCTTTCATTCTCTCTTTAGCAAGAGATTTTCAGCTGCCATGTTGTTGAGAAAGCCAATGTTTCGCTCCAGGGACGTTAATACCCGATCTATATCGAAACTAATTCTTTGGAAAAACCTACTGACTCCACGTAAACAGAAACAGGGTTTTTGTTGAGAAAACCTGGAAAATGTTTTTGAAAATACCCATTTGTTACTTCCCAGTGCAGGAAATATGGACAATAATGGAGTTGTTTTTGTTTTTTTTCTTTCGCATCTGTCTCATGGGTGATGATTTTGTTTCCATTAAAATTCAAATGTGAACTGAAGAAGTAAATGACAAAAAAGGCAAAACAATGTCAGGTAGGATACAGGTAATGTCCACATAAAAAAGAAATGGATGGATGAATTAGAAAAACAACTGCATTGACAAATAGATAAATGAATAAATTAATGGGTTTAGAGAGTTGGACAGAGAAAACGTTTTTCATAGTCTGTTTTTTCTATATTTTATACTTTTCACTACTTTGTTTCACTATATTATCACTCAAAAGTCTGCGACAGACTGGCGGGGTCACAGGTTTCCAGGGTGACCCCCGCATCTTGCCTGGAAGGTCAGCTGCAGATAGACTAGCACCTCCTGACCCCATTAGGGACAAGGGTGTTAGAAAATGGATGGATCTCTGAAAACTTACAATAACTTGTTAAGTGGGCCCCACTCTGCTCCCTGAGGAGCGCCTTTAGTTACAGTCCTTCACAATCCATACAGTAAGAACAGCAAAGAAAACAAAACAAAAGCAGAAATAAGATGTTATTTCATCAATCAAATGCTAAAGGTAAACACAAGAAAGAGTCACAGTTGTGAAGTCGTTTTTGTAGCATAGCTCATTTTATTGTTTAAACAGTTTTGCATAGGAAATATATCCACTTCCAGTAATTGACTGCAGTAAAAACAGCTGCTAGCAGTATAGGCTGGATATAACAGTAACAATCACAAAAAGTTGAGCCTCTATTTACACTGATTTTTAATCTTGTGGCAATTTTAGCCCCTGCATCAAATGTAACCAGCTTGAAGGCATTGCCTAAATGCTTCGCATTACTAAAAATCAATAAAAAGAAGGGATATCAAGGCCTTCGCTATACAGTTCACAATGGACACCTGTGGCTCCTAGACTGTAAATTAAAAAGATGAAATAAAATAATAATAATAAAAATAAAAAAAAACAGGTTTCCAAAATTCCTCTAAAACATACATTCAGATACATACATAGACCTTGAACACACTTGCAGTGTAACTACGATCACTACTGGAGACTGCTTACATACTGTTGTGTTGTTGGTGATGTTGTTGTTCGTTACGTGCGAGTCCGCCGTAGTTCCTCAAGAGTGAAATGTGTGTGCAGAGGGAAGAAAAAAGTGCCACAAAACCCCCACTTACCCACCTCCCGTTTCAACGAAACAAAACAAACAACAAATCAGCTCCGCAGAGAAAAGAAAATACATTACTTCATCCTTTCACTGCACATAATGTAGCACTGACCCTCTTTGCTCCGACTCCCCAGAAAAGGAAAACTATTTTAGATTTTAAACAAGTTTGATGCGGACATGTGTGTTGACATATTTATAATATGAAAACATTTCAAAACAAGACAAAAAAAAAAAAAAAAAAAAAAAGTCAAAATAAATCAATAAATGTGTAATGAAAAGCACATTTTCCAGATGACTTCGCCACGTTCTGGGTATGTTTATCACATTCTACTGTTATGTACAACAGACACTTGGACAGCTTGAACAGGCACTGCTAGCTTCTCATCGCCGTTTGCTGAGAGTCACAACCTGTAAAAATGCTGGTTTTAATGTTTGCTTTATAACCTGACGTCGAGTGACTAGCAGCTAGCCAACAGTATGGAGGATGTGTATTGCTCGAGTGGGATGAAAATGAGGTTTCCCTTACGCCTGCACGCCTCTCAGTCCCTTCAGAACGCTCATAGTAAGACAAAAATAAAACCACACATATTGCATGAGTGCCACAGGTCCTCCTTGCATATGGTTGCCCTGTTCCTGTCGTGATTAGAGTAGTAATACTTTAGACAAAAATTAAAATGATGATCTTGATATGACGCTGCAGATAGATTGAACACTGTTTACATTTTTTTTTTCTTTTAATAAAGTTTCAGGACGTTTTTGACATTCAAACTGAAAAACAAAAACAAATAAAAAATATATACCTCAGCTGGAAAAGTAAAGTACCCTAAAGTGAAGCACCTTAAATTTATACAAAGGCGGGGATTTCATGTGAAAAGTGCAAATTGACTGATGTGTAGATACTGATCTTTTAGGACATTCTTGAGAAGACAATTGATTATTGACCACGATCAACAACAAACTGGTCAGTAAAATTAGATAAGAGTGCTGGCTGTTTCGCTCCCTTGTCATTTTATGCTTTAGCAGTTTTGGTTTAACAACCTCGGGACATTTCGTTTGGATGCACTTACTTTTCAACAAATGACATCCATGAAAACGTAAGCGGTTTGCTTTCAGGCATTCAATGGAAGTCGGATGGGATTAAATGGCAAAACGTGCAAAATGGGGAACAATTCACCATGTTGGGTCAAGTTCGAACATGAACCATCATCTTCTTTTAAACCATTTACTACCTGTAAACGAAACCCTTTTATACGTGTTCCTGCCTATTGTTTAATTTGTCATATATTACCTCATGTTTTGTTAAGTTTTGCCCATCGGTCCATTGTGGACATGACTACTCTTCAAAGCGGATTAGTGCATTTGTTCTGACAAAAAAAATATATAAACAGAATGTGATTATCGACGCGCAAACAAGGAACAATTAAACATTTTTCAATTTGAAAATATTAAATTGGGCTACTGATTAATAAAAGCCACGATTCCCTCAAAATCTTAATAACATGTTTTTATTTTAAAAAGTAAATTAGATCATAAGGCAGATCAGAGCATTTTGATGTAAAACTGTCTCATCAGGCAGAGCGAAACTAAACGAAGTGTCCCGGGACGCAGCGCAGCACTTCGTGCAGGAAAACCCAGACATTGTACAACCAAAACTGCTAAAGCACAAATCAGCGAAGGGGCAAAACGAGCAGCAGCGAGCACCGATTGACACATTTCCATTAGGAAACTAAATATTTCATTCGTTTTAGGACGTTTGTCACTGGAGATTTTACCCTGCTCGTCATTCGTTTAATGTCAGATGCAATCTGTGGCCTTTCATTTTCTTTTTTTTTTTTTTATGTTGTCGTTTTATATACATTTTTTTTCTTTTTTTTTTTTTGTTGTTTGCCTTTTACTGGTTTAAGTGACGTCACCCTCCCAGCTGCTACAACAAAACACATTCACGCCACTCGCTTGTTCAACAAGAATTTACACCCATTTTGAGAGGAAAAAAAAAAGCAAAGAAAATTATCAAATAAAACAGAAAGAAAAAGAAATTACAAATTCTGAGAAACGTCACATCACACTTACTATGGCCACTCTAATCAAAGTACAATTCAAATATTCATGGAGTTTTTCCCCCCCGAAAATAGTAATATCTAAGCACTAGGAATAATGAGAAATAATAACATTAATAATAGTAATAATAAAAAAAACCTTCATTGTTGTTGTTCTTTATTCTTACTGATCTCCAACCTGCCACATTTTCTTTTCTTTTTTTTTTTTATACATACAGGAATACAAACGTGATGACAACACTATTCTGGGTAACCTGGAGAGTTCTAACTCAAATCCAGCATCTAAAATAAAAAAATAAACTAAATGCTAATTAATTTAGTTTTCCTAAAATGGAATTGACTTGCTTCACCCCCTCCCAAACCCAACCCCAGAAATGAAGATTTACAAATACCATCTTCAAGAGAAGAGCTCCCCAGAAAAGTTTACAGTGTACAAACTCCTGTCCTACGGCAGGATTTTAAAAATAAAAAATAAAAAATGTTTTATTTACTTGAACAAAAAGACCCTCATCTTCTCGTTTCGTGTAGCGTCGGAGGCACTCGATCGCACAACAACACAGCCGCTCTCGCCTTGCATGCACACTTCAGCTGCAGAGGCAGTTTGACCCCCACCGGACCGCAGCCAGCAACACCATCAGGATATTTACCTTTATGTACAGTCTCCCAATTTTACCAAACACTGACCATACAGTGACCCTTACACACACACACACACACACGCTGCACATGAACAGACACACTTGGGGACAATGCACTTCAGTGGGTCTCTGATGGCCGAAGGCTGCAAAGCACTTTTCCTTTTTTTAAAATAAAACTTAAAAAAGACAGAACAGTGCACATAGAACGGGGTGACTTTTCTTTTAAATTAATATATATATAATTTTTTTTATCTGCATAATAAATCCGGGTGAAGACGAAGAGCTTGAGCTTGACTTGAGGATCATTTTGTTAACTGCTCACGCCAGAGAGCGCTCGGGAAAATTTCGCCCCTCAGAAAAGGAAATATTTCTTTCACGATTGCAGGGAAAGAGTGCAAAAGAGCTGCTGTTTCTCTGAGAGAAAACTGATTTCTACATTAACGACGGTATGATTGATATACATAATGCCCTGTAATATGCCTGAGAGGTTTAGATTGAGACTTCTGAACACTGCACGGGGGGAGAAGATGATTGCCTACGTGCTCTATTTAAGTGCTATATATATTTCCTTATCTAGTGGATTCTATTTAAGCTTCTAGTCGGCCATTAAAACAACATTCTTCTCTAGTCCAATAATTACTTTAACACACTTTTACTGGTTCGGCAAGGGGAGTATGTGTGTTTATATACATTTATACAAATCTACTAGGTATAAAATACTCTCTAAAGGCTTGCCTGAGCCTGTCTGGAACTGATTTGGACAGGTCTCACTAGCATTAGTCGGTGTGTGATTGTTGCGCAGGTCACAGGCCACTTAGCTGATGTGTTCGTTAAGGCATCTATTCGGGAATTGCATTCGGCTGACGTCTCCCGAGGGAAAAAAAGACAACGAGAGGGCGCGGCGGAAGCCCTCCGGGGATCTGAGACCGACCGGGATCCTACGAGAAAAAAAATGATCTCCTACAATGATTGTCGTGCTCAAGTCAAGCCGTCTCTCCAGTAAAATATATCAGCTCCTTTCGAAAGGTTACATGCTAGCACCCCAGGTGGAAAGTTGAAAGAAAGAGTCACGGTTAGGCATGGGTCGGTGTGGGTTTGAGCGAAAACGCAACGGTGGCAGCAAATGTGACAGCTGAGGCCAGGAGAAGAGCTAGCTAACAATAGCTAGTAAATTAGACCATCATCGTATCGCTTTTCCATTCTAGTTTTATAATTGACTTACTTTAAAGGTAATTTTATGTTTTACTGTTTTAACATCGTTTCTAAACAGCTGAATTTTTCTTTCTCCGTAAATGTAGCATCCTTTATTCAGCTAGCTACTAATGAAGCATTGTTTTTATGCGCAGACATTGGCAAAAAATATATTTAAACATACATACTCTAGTTTTAGCAGTAGTTTTAGTGTTTAACGCACAGACTATCAAACATTTCCATCAATGTTTGAAACCACTTTCGGAGCACTGTAAGCTATTATTAGCAAGTTAATTCATCGGGCTTCATCCTGCACGGGTCGAAAGTGAAAGGTTGTAGTCCTTTAGTTACCCTTTCATTAGTTTTTGGACTACTGGAAAAATTTTCATTTTGTGTTTTTTTTTTTGTAGGTGCAGTAAAGGTATTTTAGCTTTTATTTTCTAGCTAACAAGCTGTGAAGGGACAGCAACAATGCCGCTTCTTACAGATGGAGAAAAACTGATTTTATTTCTTATTAAAGACGTTTTAAACTTCCAAAAGCGGTGAATATGGGTAACCGACCCATGCCTAGTCACAGCAGACTAATTAGTGACTTTGCAGCCGTAGTAAGACCAACATAGGGTGAGTTATAATGTTTGTTTTTTTTAACACATACTTCTAAAAAAAACTTCACCCTTTTCCAAAAAAATATATTACACTGAAACATGTCTGACTGTCATTCGGTAGATGCTGGAGGAAACGAGAAAAAAAAATAAAATCAGACCTTGCCTTTCACTGCATAGAAAGCAGTCCCCACTTTGGTCAATAAAAAAAAAAAAAAAAAAAAAGGAAACACCCACAACAACAACATCATCAACAACAACAGCGACGGACAACATCAACAAAATAAATGCATTACCATATTTTCTATCTCCAAACTAGCCTCTAATAATTGACACATCTATAAGCACTACCTACATAGGCAAAACGTGGTATTGCATAATTTTCATATTTCTGAATTCCACCCTCCACAATAGTAACGGGAAGATGAAGAAAATGAGCATTGAAGATAAGAGAGAAAACAAAAAGATGAAAGGTTATCAGAAAAAACCACCAAAATACTGAAAAAAAAAAAAAACCAAATGCTGGTAGATTACAAACTTTAAAACAGCAACTATACACAGCCTTGATATGCAATGTAACTGTGAGATAGAGTAGTACATGAAGTTAAAAATCAACAATTTCATTCAAAGTACAAAACAATTCTTATCATAAAAATGTTAATTTTTTTTCTCTCTCTATAATGATAAATGCAGCAAAAACAACTGTAGTGATGTCTCTATATTCAAAGGCAAGGCACGTAATGTGGACTATATGTCGTCGTGCAAAATTAGGAGTATCGGAGAAATTTTTTTTTTCTCGTGTGTGTGTGTAAATATATATATATATATATATATATATATATATATATATATATATATATATATATATATATATATATATGCGTGTGTGTGTGAGTGTGTGTGTTGTCTGGACTGGAGGGGCAACAGCTGCGGGATTGCCATGCAGAGATCTTGATTTTCGGGGATATGCCACCACCTGGATTCATAATTTCAGTTTTCACCCTCTTCCACTTTAGAGTTCGCCTTGCACAAGCTGTCGCTTTACCCATGAAGATTACAGTACATTTGCATGGATAATAACTGTACACATAAGCTTTATAAGCTGACGGCCAAATGCTTTTTAATTGAAACAAAATGTCTCTTTCACGCACACTTTGTGTGTGTAATTTCTCGACTTATTTTAGATTGTTTAAGAAGAAAGAAATTGCCCATCGTGATGGGAAGTGCTCAGATCAGATTAAGTGCTGATTCTTTTTTTCTTTTTTTTCTTTTTCTGTTGCACAGGTAGCTTTACGCTTGTCTTCAAAACTGCCTTTCACACGTTTTACTCATGCGAAGAGATGGATATGTGACTGAAATCATATTCTTGAACATTTAATAACTATCCCCCTTCCTTTAGAGTCTTAGGGCAGTCAGACTGATAGCTTCCCTTCAAAAAAAATTCAATTGCACTTGCCTCTGTCGCAAAATTTTTTCTTTTTTTTCTTCCTCTTTTATTATTACATTCCTTTTGAAAAGGACTTGCGAGTAGTTTTTCTTCTTTTCTTTTAAGGAGGGGTCCAATGTCAAGCTGTTAGCATTTAGTGTTTTTTTTTTAAAAACTGCATCAAGAGTTCTCAACTCTCCCAATAAGTGTTTACATTAGTTCTTGAAATAAGTAGCAGTAAAGAAACAAAGTCAACACATTTTTTTTTTCTTAAAAACAAAGAGTCGTATCACAGTAAACTGAAATCAAACGGAAGGAAAAAAAACAAAAACACTCTGAATTCACAATTTTTGTTCCTACGGTGTACACAGTGGATCGTTCGTTCATTCGTTCGTTCAGAGTCTCTTAGCCATCCACCAGGCAGGGATGTATCTGCAGACCCCCCCTCGGTTGACTGTGTGTGTGTGTGTGTGTGTGTGTGTCTTGCGGGGCGTTCAAAATGGTTTTCACCTTCCTCTGACGTTGAACAATAAGTAGGAATTACTGCCAAGAGTCTAGAGTGTCATGCAATTAAACATTAAGGCATCTATACATCACAGTATTCAGATGGATTGAAAAAAGTTCTGCAAACGCAACAACTGACTGGTGGGTGGGTGGATGTGTGCGAGGAGACATCAGACCTGAAGCTTTTCTTCCTTCCTCTGAGCCGTCCACTCATCATCTTTACTTCAGGGCCATTGTCCATCATCATCATCATCGTCGTCGTCGTCGTCAGGATGAGGAAGAGGAGTGGGAGCGGGGAGATGGAAGAGGTGAGACTGGGGGGGGGGGGGGGGGGGGGGGGTTTATGCAGCACCTGCTGCTTTGCTGGTTTCATCCATGGCTGCAAACACCTGTAGTGCTAGCTCTGCCCCACCCTTCCACCCTGGGTGGGGGGAGGGCGGAGGTGGGTCAAGCCTCGATGAGCTCAGTTCCCGGACTCGGCGGGGACCAGCGGTTCACCAATGATGTTTATGCTGTAGTTCTGGTGGACATTTGTTGGCAGAATCGGAGTCCCGTTCGACACTTGGAATGGAACTAAGCTCGCCCAGGTACCAGGACTGGAGAAAGAAAACACACAAAAAGACAGAAATAATAGTTAGCGTCATGCTGGGAGTTTCTCCTTTTTGCAGATTTATGTAGTTATTATGAACATCAGCAACCAAAAACAAGAAATAACAAATCCTTTTAGTTATTTTCCAGGGAAAATAACTAAAAGGTTATTTTCTCCAGCTCAGTGGAGCATTGAGTAACGCAGGGCAGTGCCGGTCAGCTGGCTGAAAGGAGAATGCTGTTTGTCACTACCTTCTTCTTTTCAAGAAAAAGATAACTATGCTAACAGGGCTGCATGTTATTAGAAAATTATGCAAAAACCACATTAATAATAAAACTTTTGCACCACATTTTGCTCACTATTTTTCTATCACTTAACGTTGTGGGTATCTACTGCAAGGAGACGACATCCAACAGGCTGAAAGTCACAGTGGCGTGAAAAATGTGAACCCATAATAGCTTAAATGTAGCCAAAAGCAACTGCATTCCTAACAACTCTAAAATTATAATGTAAAAAGTCGTCACAACACCAATGTTGTCATAGTGGCTACTACAAAAATGAAGCTCGAATCGACGTCGGGGGAGAAAAAGCGCTTAATCTTTCCATAATGAAGGAGCATTAGCTGAAGTAAATTGTTAAAAAACAAAAACAATAAAGAAGAGATGGAAACTAAAGGAGAGCCACAAATTTTACAATCAACAAGCAGATGTGTCTGTTTAGTAGCTTACTGCAGGCTTCATCCGAATAACTAACCAGTTGTGTTAGTTTATAAAAATCCCAATGGGAAAATGTGTATTTTGTGGAATAGGCACTTGAAAAATACTGCTAAATTTAGTATATGTTGTATATTGAATAAATGTTCCACAATATTGATACCACAGTGATTAATAAGGAACTTAAAGGTGGGAATGGTTGTTGCTTCCCTGTCCCTGCTGAAAACAATCATCCCCACACTATCATGCTGCTACCTCCATGTTTCACAGTGGGTATGGTGTATTTCAGGTGCAGTGTCTGAATTTGTAGATACTAACTATACTGTGGCAGGCTAACAATTAGCCGCTAACGATGCTAAGATTAGACTTTTCTGCTTAGCTGCCATTTTAAACAATTATTTTCAGTTTTTTTTATGAATTTGGAATGCATGTAATGACCTCACTACAAAATATATGGATTAGTGTCAAACAACATTCATTCAAATTGTCAGAACATTAAAAAATGGACGGACACACAAGGTGCTGTGTCTGAATTTGTAGGTACTCTGACAGAAGGCTAACCAGTAGCAGCTAGCGATGCTAAATTTAGATTTTGCAACTTATCCTGCCTTTTCAAACGATATTTTAAGCGTCTTTATGAATCTGGAAACATTTAACCACCACCAATACAATATATATGTATCAATTACTAAACATATTCACTCAAATTGTCATAACGTTTAATAAAAATGGACACAGTCACAAGATGCTGTCTGAATTTGTGGGTACTCTGATAGAAGGCTAACCAGTAGCAGCTAACGATGCTAAACTTAGATTTAGCTACTTAGCGCGATTTCAAACAATCTTTTAAGCGTCTTTATGAATCTGGAAACGTTTAACCACCTCCAATACAAAATATATGTATCAATTTCTAAAAATATTCACTCAAATTGTCAGAATATTAAAATAAATGTGACTTTTCATCGTTAGAACCGCCTTGGTTTTAAGGCCGCATTGAAACCTCGTCTCTTCTCTCTCCAATCATGTTACTGCTTTCTAGTCTCATTAGCTGCCCATATATATGCATACTGCGTTATATATATGTGTAAAGGCAGTATTTTACTAATACCGTGAGAATCGCATAGTAAGACATGTGACTAAGCGGAGGTGATCATGTGAGAGGGTCGTGACGCAGTGCCCGCTGCTCTGCACAGAAGAAGAGGGGGTTAAAAGAAGCAGAGTGGGGTCTGTGCACAAAGCTGCCCCATCCCTATTCATCTCACGCTAATGGCAAAACAACACGGTGATTGTTCCCGGGGAGCAACGGTGCTAACTGAAAACGCGAGCGGGAACAAGCGGCATGTTGTTCCCGAGAGGTGCTGCGCTGCGTAGATGTCAGATAATTAGCCCCCCCTTGTTCTCCTCCTCGTCCTCTTTACTCTCCTTTTCTTCCTCAGCAGCCCTCAGTGTGCGCCAGCGCATCACCCTCGCCTCGGATGAGAATACCTGCGACGCAGATCCCAAGTAAAAAGAGTGAAATGTTTAAGGAGTGTGGAGAGAGAGAGAGAGAGAGAGAGAGAGAGAGAGAGGCTCATGAAAAGCAACTCTTCAGCCTGTCCGAGATTCACATCAACCACAAGCCGCAGTTGTTGCGCTTAAAACAAAGAAAGTGCAAATTTAATTCACCTCGGGGCGTGAAAACACCAGCTGCCCGAGCGATGAAGTGAAAAGAACGAGAAAGCGGCGGAGATGTGTTCAAAACAAAAGCAAAAAAAAAAAAAAAATCACAAGAGCTTTGTTACATTCCAGCTCGCAAAGAGTTAAAAAAAAGACTTGAAGGCTAATCCTCTAACAGTTTTTCTTTTTTCCTGTCCGACCAGCCCTTCCACTCCTCCTTCCCTCCCTCCTTCCCTCTCTCCTCCAGTCCTGCCAAAAATCATCGGACAGGAAACGAGGGATTAAATTTTTCCTACCTTGCCAAACAAAGAGCGCACAGAGCGGGCCGGGGGGCTGCAGCTCTCTCTCTCTCTCTCTCTCTCTCTCTCTCTCTCTCTCTCTGTTTCTCTCTTTCTGTTTCTCTTTCCTTATGAAACTTCTTTAATGTAATGGCTTACATTAAAACGGGGGTGGAGGAGACCACACAGCTACAAAAGGGCACTTGCGGGTCTTTGTGTGCAAATCGTTCCTAATCTCATTAAAATCGATGGCTGTCAGGCCGTATCTACGTCCTATAAACCAAAAGCTTCTGCTCCGAGAAAAAGTGTTCATACCGCCTAAACTTTGACAGATTCCTCAAGTAAAAAGTGTTCATACCGCCAAATTTAAGATTCCCAAGTGAAAACCCACAAAACTTCAGGATCTGGCGTGTGCAGGCCGGCTTTCCAAAACACTTCAAAAGTTTGGGGTTAATGCAAGAGTTTGCAGAAGCACTTGCAGCTGCTATTACACCTGCAAATCTCTTGGGTTGTTTCCTAATTATCTATATATGTTTTGCAGGTTTTGCAGGTGTATTAACTCCAGCATGATACTACCACCACCATGTTTCAATATGATGCAGATGTTAGGATTTTTCTGCGTTATCATTTTTACATTCAACATATATTATTATGTTAGATCATTAACCCAGCATTATATTGTGATTTTCAATTTAAAGTATTCTCTTCCTCTGCCAAAATGTATAAACTTACTTTGAGGCCTTTTCTTTCTATGTTTTCATGTGAAATAGTTAACGGTGTGTTTCCCAGACCTTGACTCCAGCTAGTAGATGCTCTGTTATCAACTAGAATACTCCCTACGTTGGAGGCCGTCTGTGCATTCTCTCTCCCCATACTGCCCTCCCATATCTTGTTAATAAAAAAAGCTCTCACAAGGGGTCTTCAGAACGCTCAGTGAACGGCTTGGAGGAGCGGTTCTTGGGTTTTCTCCTTTTGCAAAAGCTTTTATAAAATTCACTTACGTTGTCTGTTTGTTCTTTTATGCAGATTCATAAGTACCTATCAGCAGATGCAGCGTTATTTTAATTCCATTTATAGCATTTTTACCCCTACATGGCTCGTAATGCCGTAACATTTGGGGTTTCGCTCTTGCCAAATGTCTCTAATGTTCTCCAACAAACCTCTGAAACTTTCAAAGAAAAGCTGGATTTAAAATATGATTAAATAACCAAAAAAAAAAACAAACAACAAAAACACAATTTACTAATTATATTTGAAAGGGAGCACAGGATTTTCGCTGGCGTGGAGCGGGCTCGTACAAATGCACGCCACACTTTTCAGATTTGCTTGTATCGTTTTGTACCATTTACAGTCGTGCACGTCTTTGTGGTGGTTTGCCACAGAATATACACTGAGGTTTGTGGCTGCAACATGATAGCATGTTGAAAAGTTCGAGAGGTGACTTGGGCGGCTTGAATGGGCTTAAAATAAATGCTGAGTAACTGAAGGGGGGAAAGAAAAGGACACAGAAAATGACGGGTTTGCTAAGGTATTCTCAGTTTATTGCACTTCATGATATATGTAAGCTCCTCCTGCACTCAAGCAACCCGACCTCCATGTTTGCGTTTCCTCAGGTAACCTTTAAGACAGCCTAACTAACTTCCCAAACCTCGCGGAGCACAGCCCGGCCGTATGGCGTGCTTCGTTTAAGGATTAGCTCGCTAAATTAGATTATCTAATGGCATCTTAATGGATTGCTGACCCATTTCCTGCACAATGGCAACATGCGAGTCTGGCAGCTTTTTCAATTTGGGCGCTACGGTGCTGGAGAGACGCGCTTCAGTTTAAAGGGCGACACAGATAAAGGAGAGATCCGATGGATTCCAGCTCCATGGCCTGGACAGCTAAACAGAGGGAGGGATGAAATAAATGAAATAAGTTAAATTCAGGCGACTTATTTGTCCTCATTACTGTACTGTACAGTCACATGGAGTGTGAGTGGGGGAAAAAAAAAAGAGCAGGCATTTCTCTCTGCTACCTCTACCCGCCTATTAAGAGGCCTGCAAAGGGGGTCTGTGCTGCGTGCATTTGTGTTTATAACTTCACCAAATGCAAACTGACCTGTACACACACTCACACACACACACACACGGATAGGTCTGCACATCCAGGGGAATAGGAGGTACAGGGAAACAGGAAAAGGCTTAGCTCAGCTCGCCTGCTCTGCCATGCCGAAAACGATTCAGGATTTCTTTCTCTCCCCCCCCAAGAGAGGAGAGAGAAACACAATGTGGAAACAAGATGGAGGCGGTAATCTGCACCTTTAAGTTAAACACAACGGAGCATTGGGTCAAGATTAAGCAAAGACCAGATAAGTCCTGCATGGCTGCCGCTACGTACCTCTGAGACAAACGAGGCTTTTTTTTTTTTGTTGTTTAAAAAATCTTGCAGAATTATTACATCGCATGATTTTTTTTCTTGCCGATTTATTACAGAAACACCAATACTGAATTTGAATTGAGAATGTTCTTAAAGGGATTCTGCACCAGACAAATACCAAAACACTGCAGTCTCAAAACTTTACGCATTAGCCGTCAGTAAACGCACCAGCCATGTTGTTTGATGCACTTAATTATAAGTTCACAACGAATCAAACGAGGGTCGGGGACATTCAGTGCCAGCAGCGTTTATTGTGGCGCCTGATGAACATGCGTGAAAACCCACGCAATACATCAACCTTTTAACACTAAAGCGTCATAAAGAGGGCGAAAAATAAGGTAAGATAGAATCATTTCACTTTGCAGGTTTTCTGTAAAGATCTGATGGCTGAAATGGCTATTAAAAAATATTGATTTTGTGTCTGATGAAGCGATTCCTGTCTCGATTTGGCCCAAAGATTTGGTTGAAACGCTCTATGATGATCAGGCTTTAAACCACTGGAAAACAGCCACAGCGTTTTTGTCAAAACGTTTGATGTTTCAAAGAGTTCATTTTAATTTTTGCTCTAATTCCATGGATTTAGGAAGAGAAACGGGCCCACAGCATCACTCATCCTCCACCATGCATTGAGAGTGGCAATGTGGTGCTTTCCTACACCTTCATTCTTGCATTACATTAAACTCGGAGCCTCTGCAGCTCCTGTTGTTTACCTTTGTAAAGGTAGGACGAAAAGTTAGCAGACACTTTTAAACAGTTGCTAAGCAGAGCTGGTGACGCTGAGATGCTTTTTTCCTGCGCTGCGGTTCTCTTGCATAGATTTGTTTTTGGAGACTTTAAGTCACAGGATGAGAAGCTGAGATGTCTGATCAACTTTAAAAAAAACGTGATTCTAAATTTCAAAAGGCTTCGCTTACATTTTATGGACTCAGATAAACGTTGAATGGCTCGATAAAAACTCAGTTATGACGCGTCTTAATTCAGGATTTTATTCCCACTTACTAAATACAGTCAAATTAAATGTCAGATTTAAAAAAAACAAACACAAAAAAAACCCGATTAAGCTACGGTAATAAAATGATTACTATATTTAAAGGTTTTTCTTTTTTACACATCTTTAGCGGGAGTCCCACTAATTTCTGTTGGATTCGAACCAAAGGTACTCCCATTTGGCTTGATGGAGGTAGTCTCCAACCAGGGAACATGGAGTACTTTTTGTCTTTTATGGTCGATGATTGCTGCAATTGCTTTTATAACTAAAGTAAAGTCTACACAGGTGAGTTTGCATGTGTTGCAGAGGAAATGATCAGCCCAGACCTCAAAGAAAACTGGAAATGTTTATCGCCGGTAAAAGCCTGAGCAATGCATTTCTAAACATGACTTAGCAAAGGAGAAAACGCTTAATAATTGCAAGGGAAGTGCTTAAGTCAGAATAAAGGGGAGAAAAGAACAAAAAGGGGGGGGGGGGGGAAACACGTTAAAAAAGGCAATAACTTTCAAAATTTTTTTCATCAAAGAAATGCATGGAGTAATTGCGGCGTTTATAGGAGCCGCAACTCATGTGCGAGAACATCGCTTTCTCAAATGTTGTTTTATGTGAGGGTGTCAAAAAATAAAGAGCAGACATTAAATTTTGAAAGGGCAAAAGTGTAAATACATGTGATGTGTGAGACAGAAGGGAGACGGCAGATGAAAAGAACGAAAAGGTTACCTTTGCCAAGCAATCCCCAAAGTGTCGTCAGTGGCACTGGGGCCATAATGCCTGCCGTTTTGAGTCACGCTCCAGTCACACTTCCTCAGCTGTCAATTGAAACCTAGCGGTCAGATCACTGGGCCAAGACAACTTCCACTTCAGATTACACTACAACTCAACACTGTATACACACATGCATGCAGGACAAGGGCAGGACCTCAGAACGGGCCCAAAACTTAAAACACATGAACTTGATGAACTGTAGTTTTCTTTCTACATATGTGTAATTTGGTGTATTAGGAATTACAGTCAATTAAGAGCAGACATGAAGAGGGGAGGGAAGGCATGCAGTTAAGAGTTAGTGGCAGCAGCTAACCTGGAAGCTCAGGAAAATTTAATGGAGTTAGTTGGTTAGAGAATGTGAGTGGCATATATAAATAGTACCTTACAAAAGTTCACGCTTTGTGAATTATTCCACATTTTGTCATGTCATAAACACAAACCTCGTTGTTGGAATTTTACAACACAAAGTAGTGAGCAATGGTGAAATAGAAGGGAACTTTTGCTTTGCTTTCATTTTGTTTTAAACAAATAACTAAAGAATGAGATGTGAGTTCGTATCGAGTCTAAATGTCAGAATTTCAACCTGTTCCGGGTCAAATTCAGCGTTTTGCACATTAAGAGATTGAAACGGTCTTTTATAAATGTCTCCGCCTCGGTCAGATTTGTTGGAGAGCTTTTGTGAACGTCCATTTTTAAGTCTTGACCGAATCGACACAGCATGATGCTTCCGCCGCTGTGTCTCAAAATGGAGGTGTCGCGTTCAGGTGTTTAGTTTTCCCCCTTTCAGTTCTGCGTCAGTTTCAGCTGACCTCATCACATTTTTCCCATTTCTCTCTCACCAGAGGCTTTCTGCTTGCATCTTTTTCACGATAATCAGAAAATGCACCACTACACTGTAAAAACACGAAATCTTACCAAGTAGTTTTGGTCTAATTTCCAGTGAAAGTATCTAAGTAAATTTAAAATAAGGCAAAACTGGTAAGTTTTCAGTTAGATACAGGAGCTGCTTTTAAGAGAATAATTCCTTAATGTTGCTAAAAAAAAAAAAAGTATTTGTTCCATTGATGGATTATTTCACTTATAACAAAACATTTTCCCTGCATTCTTACGTGAAATAATCTGGCAGTGGAACTAGTACCACTACCAGATATAACCTCCTGTATCTTTTTTCTAATTTCAAGTGTACCAGGGTATTTGCATTGGAAACGAGCCAAAAATACTTGCTGAAATTGTGTGTTTTTGCAGTGTAATAGTCCTCAGGATAAGAGATTCTCCATTTGGAGTTGTAGATCTGTGCAGCTCCTCCAGAGTTGTCATGGGACTCTTGGCTGACTTTCTCATTATTAGCCTGAACACCTCCCAGTTGAGATAAAAGTGAGAAGTCCAAACTTTGGTTTATTGTTTTATGCTCTAATTCTTTCTATAAGCTTCTCCACAACTTTTCCCCTGATGCGTCGTCTGCTGTGCTCCTTGGTCTCCATGTTTGCTCACTAAAGTTCTGAGGCTTTCACAGAACAGCCGGATTCATTTGGCTGCGTGGGATTTTATTTAAGAGTGTCAAAGTGAAAGGGGCCAAACACAAAAATGCTCACCACAGTTTTCCCTTCTGAGCCACAATTATGCACTACTTTGTGTTGGTTTTATCACATAAAACTCTCCCACCCTAAATAAAAAAGCATTTTATCTCGCGGTTGTCACAATGTGACCAAATGTGGAAAAGCTCCAGCCGCATGAGCGGTTTTGCAAAGCACTGCGTCGTTTCATCTGTGAGTGGTTTCGCTACGGGTTCCACCTGCTGAAGCCGGCGAAGCCGTGCAACACGTTCGACTCATGCGCCCCGTCGATAACCACCGCCTCACTGCAGAGCGCTCTCCCCGGCCCGGGACGGAGTGCGCATGCCCCCCAGCATGCAGACTTTATTTTTTCATTAGCTAACTGTTTTTATTGATTTGGGGTCACAGTGCAATGAATTTAAACCACACACACACACACGCGCACACACACGCATACACACGCACCCGCGCTCACACGTACTGCTAACCCTCCCTTTCCCCACTCTTTCTTCATCTTGCATTTCAAAACACGCCAACCTTACATACAGATTACAAATTACTGCAACATAAAAGCCACACACACAGACCTCGTCGTCTCCCCTGCATGCATTATGCGGCCGCACGTGTCTGCAATCCAGCTGAGAGCTATCCCTGCCAAACACCAACCTAACCTTGCCCTGTGGCCAACGCATTCATTTAGTAATGCATCGGGATAAAAAGTGCACCGTTAGCACTCTTTGTGCAGCGGCGGACGCTCTGCAGAGGCTCTTAAGAGAGATTTAATCAGAAAGACGCTGAATATTCAGAGCCATTTGCAGCGGTCAAGATATGTGCTCTTGGTTTTTTGTTTTTTTCTTTTTTCTCTCTCTCTCTCTCAGCACCTGGACGGTTTAATTCTTTTATTTAGGGAGACGTTTCTCTACATCCTCAGTCTGCTACTGAGCTAAACATGAGACAGCGGCAGTGAGCACTTAAATTTGTCCCTTTAATCAACAGCTGCTGAGGAGAACTAAATCAGGACACAATGAGAAGTTGCTCCATTCAGAGTGTTTTTGTTTATCGAAGGTTGGGAAAGTGAACCCGCGGCTCCCCTCTCCCTCCTCCATCCCCCACCGTCGTTCCCGCACTCCGGAGGCTTGACAATAGCTCGGAGAGGACATGCGGGCTGAGCCAGACGCTCCGTGCCCACCGCTCCTCGAGGGGCTCGCCATCTGTCCGCTGGCACCAACACATCAGAGTGGCGGCGGCGCGGGGCAGCAGGGGAGAAGAAGAGGAAGAAGAAGAAGAAGAAGAAGAAGAAGAAGAAAAAGGAAGAGGAGGAAAAAAAAAAAAAAAAGAAAGAAAGAAAGGGGGGGACGGAGCCGGGGAACGTTAGCAAACAGATGCGGGCAGATTGTGGATTAGGATCCTTCCTTAGATAATACCGAATGACATCTGATCACAGATCTCTCCCTGTGGAATGCTCCACGGCGGCATTCCCTCGAGGGGTTAACCAAGGCAGGAGATGAATGGAGGGGTTTTCACACGCTCGCTGCCTGCGACTCCTACAGCAGGTGTGATGTTGTTTTGTTTTTGTTGTGGGTTTTTTTTTTTTTTTTCTTTCTGTCTTAAAGCCAAATGTGTCGTTGCGTGTAATTTATCCTTATTGTAAATTTTAAAAATAGGCCCCCCTTTAATTGTAAAACTCTTCCAATCTGTTTGTTTTAGAATAAATTTGCAATAGTTTGAACAAATATCAAAGGCATTTACATGCAGCGCCTCTCCCATTTTGTCTCATTACTCTCGCAAATGTCAGGGGATCTCAAAGTGACACATGATTGTGAATTGGAAGAATATTATTAATATGTCATTTTAAAACGTAAAAGGATAATTTGCTATTAGTCCCACAAGTGGAAAAGTGAAGCGGACACGGCAAAATAAGAGTAGAAATAAAAAATGAAAATCTGCTAGATAAAATCCAGAGCAACTCATTGTCTTGTAATTTAATCTCAGCGTAAGTCCAGCTGCTCTATGAAGGCCTCACAGGGCTTTTTTTTGGAGAATGTTGGTAAACAAATGGCATCATGAAGACCAAGGAGCTCAGCAGAAAACTCAGAGATGAAACTACAGAGAAGTTTAAAGTTTGTTAAGGTTCTTCAAAAAAATATCCCACGCTTTCAGCAGCTACACATTAAAGTTTGTGGTTGAAACATGACAAAATATGGCAAAGTCTGAGGCGTGTGAACGCTTTTTGCAAGAAATATTATTTCAGCGCGATTATTTTATTTTGAAATCTACAAAGGCCGTTGTGCAAATCCTTTAAATATGAGCACACATAAAGAGAAGAGGCCCAGTGCTGCTCAGCGTTGCAACAAAACGCTCACAGTTTATCATCTCGAAGCGCAAAAACCTCATGGGTTTGACACAATAAACACACCACTGCCAGATGAGGACAATGACGGAGTATTTTGAGAAACTGTTTAGTCTTGAGAGACTTGGCTCTGATCGAGTCTCTTTTTTTTTTTTTTTTTTTCTGCCCCGAGGGGCAAAAGTCCAGGTCTTCAAATACGACCAAAACAGAAACAGACACAAGAAGACACAAGATGAGTCGCCGGGAAGGAAAACCCCTCCGGGAACACGAGCTAATAATCCTGAGGAAAGTTGTGATCGTCTCACTTTTAGGTATTTTCCAAACTGTGGTCAATAATGCTGCAGCTGGATTTCTTTGGGGGATATTTATACATCTTGGCTGATTTCGTGCTTTAAAATCTGGAGCGAGTCTGAGAGCAAAATCGCTGGACGAAATTCAGCAGCTGCACTCGGATCGTTGCTGTGTTCTGAGCTCGCTTCATGCCCCACAAAAAACACGGCTACCAGAAAATGTGGAAGACAAACTGTACGACATCAGCCAAGTGATTCCTCCTCCTCCTCCTCCCCCCTTTTTCTCCCGAGCAGAATAAAAGCGTCCCAAACCAGACTAAATAACTAACCTCTCCCCTCCTTTTTTTTTTTTTTTTTTCTCCTCTCTATTTTAAATCAACATTTTTCAAAATCCCATGATAAATAAATAAAAGATGGAGAGAGACAGACAGTGAGAAAACAGAGGCCAGGTTTGTGATTTTTACGAAACATAAAGAACCGAGCCGGGGAGAAACCCGGCGATCATTATGTAGCCGTGTGCAGATGCATTCAATTAGTTGTGGTTGGAAAAGCCTTGGCCTCGGACCAGCTCTTTCAATAAGACACGGTGGAGGGGAGCAGCCTCTCTTTCTCGACCGAAAACGCCCCAAAACTGCAGCGCATCTAACACACAAACACACACAAAGGGCTGCCACTTCTGTCCGAGAACATCCGACGGTAACACGACGGCACTTTTTCATTATCAGCTTGCAAATAAAGGAGTGTGCTGGACAAGGAAGTGTCTAAAGTAATGTGTGAAGGAAACAGAGGAGACAAGGAAGACAGTGACCCTCCACCTTTGTGTCTCTCTCTCTAAGTGGAGCAAAAGATTTGATTTTCTCTAAACTATCGCAGCCACACTCTCTCACTGACAAAAGTGTTTTTAAGTATAAATCTTAACACCTGTGCTAAAAATGACATAAAAAAAAGAAAGGAAAAAATAGCTTGATGGGGAATGAGCTTGTTTGTTTTTAGCTTCATTACACATCAACTGTGAAAGAAGCTGTTCTGCCAGTTTGTTCAAATCTGCTCTTTATTTTAATAAATATGTATATCTTTCAGAAGTGGGGGATGAAAATAATCAGACTAAGAGCAACAGCTTTAATGCTGAAACAGAGAAAAACAGCTCACCTGTTGCTGGTGGAGAAAGGCGGGATCTCTAGGGCTCAGGCCAACAAAACGATTAGACGTCGGGGTGCCAGGAGTCGAGTAGCCTGAGCGACGAGTCGTCACATGGAAAAAAGGAGACAATTTTGGTCCAGTTAGTTTTGAATAGGAGTGAATTTGACATCATTAAAAATCTGCCACCTTAAAGAGGAGGCACTATGTAGAAAAAGGGCAGGAGTCCCACAGGGCTCAGTTGTCAGACCACTTACTTATTTTCAAGAAAATAACACAACTTTATCAAAAATTACATTTTAAAAGGTTGTAAATAAAGTCTTTAGAGATGATATAGTTACACTAAGCTAAGAGAGAATAGCAACTAGCAAAACTACCACCACAAAAAGAAAGGAAAAACAAGAGGAGACCAACAAGGCTCATTCATTGGCCCACTTTGATTCTTCGTTATCACTGGATCCATGTCAACAACTGTTGCTTTTAGGAATGGGGAATAAAATTGTTTTTCTTTTCTGACCAAAGATATGAAAACAAAATATTAAATATAAAGTATTAAAATAAAATTTAAATATTCATATTTATAATAATAATAATATATCAATGCATAAAAAAATAAAAAAAATAAAAAGAACTAAAACATTACATATAAAAATATTTAAAAATAAAATATTACCATCTAAAAGTAAAAACAATTTAGTGCCAGTTAAATAGCACTGATGTTATCAATACAAGCTTTCAGTCATCAATAATGTGATTTTTTTTTTTTTTTTTTTTTTTATTTCAGTCAGAAATTAAATCAGGATTTCTCAGATCTATTGACCCATAAATACATGAATGTTGCAGTAGATGGTCCTCCATGAAAAACTCAAGGCAAAATCTTTTCAGTATTCATAAATCAGAAGCTGGAACTGCTGCATGCAGCAGCCGCCGCCCGGACGCGGCGCCAGCCTACCTTCTGTCGATGTGGTGATGGGCTTGGTGTCGGGCATGGAAAGAGTGACGGGTCGCACCGGGCCGTGGTGCGGGGATGGAGCCAACACTGGGGTGAAGTGGCCCGGGACCTTCCCAACCCCCTGACCACTGCTGTTCGGCTGCATGTCAGGCAGAGACAGACGGAGAAAAAGAAATCACTTATGAAGAAGATTTAGCCTTTTTTTGTCACACTTAAGGGTTTGGGTTCAGATCTTTAAACAAGTATTATTAGGCAATTATTGGATTTTTAAATGATAATCTTATAAGAGGAAACAGAGAGCCAAACTATCCTGGACCAGTGTGAAAAACTAATCAAACCAGATTAAATTTTTCCATTATAATGGATTTTGTTTTGTGTCTTGCTTTTATTTCTAAAAATGTTTTGACAAATTACAGAAAATTTTTCAATCATCCCTTCTGGGAGTTATGAGATGTTTTTCGGTTATGAGATGTTTTTGCTTAATTACAACAATATAGTTACAATATTAGCAAAGTAAAGATGCAATTATACCAGAAAAATGTGTTAAAATCATAAGAAAAAACGTTCTTTCTTTAAAACAGACTCAGCCGTTGCTCTATTATTTCATAATTTGATGCTGATATGTGTTAAGTATTTCCTTATTCCTCATTTTAATTTTTTTTTAAGTTTTGCCAGCCTTCTCATAAAACTACCACTTTATTCTGGTAATTAAAGGATACTAGTACTGTGTCACAGAGCTGGCCTGACGTCAAAGTCCAGATAAATTGATGTTGCAAACAAGACCGACATGGAAACCCGAGGAGAGGATTGATGGAAAAAATCCAGAGTTCCCCAAAAATGTAATCTTCACAAGCCAAAACTTTGATTCATCGATGAAGTTGATGAAGCTCCCAGACGCATCACAGCATTTTCTTGGACCGCTGAGTTCAATTTTACCAGCTAAATAAACAATTGTCACTGAAATATTATCTAAAACACTTAAACAGAACCTGCCTGACAAGACGAAGTAGGCATAGAGATCTGAAAACGCAAAATGTCTTTCATATTAACATTTTAGTGATCCCAAAGACTTCTGGGAAAAATATTCTGCCAACTCATGGGACAAATGTGGAACTTTTTTTGGAAAATGTGTAATTTGTTAAATCTGTTATAAAACATCCTGAAAAAAAAAAATAAAAAAAAAGACCAGGAAAACACGGTGGTGGTGTGATTGTCGAGGAACGCTTCGCTGCTTCGCCTAGTTTTTGATCGAATCATTAGATCTTCTCTAAACCAAAATCAGATTGAGACGCTGCTTTGCGTCCTTAAACATTTTGTTCATGGGTGAAAATCTTCCGGTACTCCTGAGTTAAAACAGGTCTGGAAAGAAGATTGGGCCAACATTCCTCCGCAGGAATGTGAAAAACTTACCACCAGTTATTGTAAACACTTAACGGCAAGAGTGGCACAACCGCTTACAACTTGGGGTTTGTATTTCCTCAGGTCTAATATACCTGATATAAAAAATGAGTCTGATGGTATAAAACGTTTAAGTGCGATAAAAAAACAAAAAAACAAAAGCGAAACCAAACAACGTCTTCACAGCCCCATAACTTTGCTCTGCGTTCGTTTGGCTGATGATGCGCGGCGGCGCGGGTTATGTGAAATGTAATAACGGCATCAAGAAGCTGCACCATAACCGTAAACATGGCAGGACTGCACTCGTTTTGTCTCCTAACAAAACCCGTAACATTACGAGAGGACATCCTCTGCACAGTGACTTATGGTTACAAGCCCAGGCTCTGCTTGTAAACGCGCTGTTGGCCCAATCTCAATAAAATAAGACGCGCATGCCACCGCATTTTAACAAAACGGCTCGCCCTGATCATTTAAGCGACCTGGCAGAATTAAAACGCCCAACTAAAAGCAGCTGAAACACTTTCGCTTAAAGATTTCAGCCCCTTTCATTTGCTGTCTTGTCACAGTTATTACTAATACCCAGAAAGAGCTGAAGGGGTGGGGGGGCTGTGTGTGTGTGTGTGTGTGTGTGTGTAAGCGACAATGAATTTCCTACATCATTCCTCACAATGATTAAATGGACTTTAGGAGGACGAGGGGCGTGAAAAGCCAGAGAGGACTGCGGCGCGACCCGCTACAATGGTCTGAATGCGCCGCTATGGAGGGACTATATATAAGAGGGGAGGGGGAGCGTTGCATAAAGGAAGCAAGTGGGAGCTGCTCTTTGAGACGGTTGGAGACTGTCTGGGCCGTTCACTCCGGGGCCGACCCGAGTTCAAAACTCAACCAGGCCTTTTCGGAGAAGAATCGAATCCGCAGGGTTCCCTTCGTTGTGAATAGAATGTTTAATTAGAGTGTAATATAATCTGCGTTAAAGCAAGCATAAAACATTCTGGCACTCGTCCATGGGATTATAAGCGCTGTGTTATTTGCAGAACCCCCCGCCCCCCTCCACCTTCCTGCATCTCCCCACCGGTCTTCCAGCTCTGCTTTCTCCAGAACCCCAGCAGAGGGCCAGTTAAGTCTGCACAAGAGCACGGCCCCGGCAACGGCAAATATTTACAACCTTTATCATTCCCCGTGGTTTTTTTTCCCCCACCCTCTCTGGAGCAACACCCCCACCTCCGGCCCCGCCGTTCTGGAGATGGAGCCGTCTACGAGGCTTTTGTTTACAGTGAGAACAGCCGGGAAATAAAACTCACATAAATATCACACGGCTTTTCTCATCTATAGAGACGCCGGGCTCGCTCTCTCTCTGTCTCTCGCTCGCTCGCTCGCTCTCTCGCGGCGCACATTGGGCCGCACTGTGTTCGCCGAAACGCACAAAAGCGCAGAAAGCCGTCTGATTTACAGCCGAGTCCTGATAGGGATTTGCGTGTCATACATGTGACTGCAGTCGCAAGAGTTTGGCTGATTTTTTATTTTTTTTATTTTTATGGAGTTATGTGGTTGTTGTGTAAATTAACTGCAAACATAAGGCTCCAAGTGTATTATAACCTTTTGCCCCGAGTGTTATGTCATGTTGAAAATATATGGACAAAAACATTCAAGGGTTTATAATCGTCTTAGTTATTATCATAACTGGGTGTAAATTACAGCAGATTAATAGTCTTTGCAGTGGGGATTTATGAGAGTGTCTTTAACCAATTATACTCAGTGACAGAGACTTTCAGCAGCATTTAAAACCCTTGATCTCATTCACATTCTGTCGCGTTTCAAGTTGTGTTTTATTTGGATTTTTATGTGACAGACAAACACAAAGAGCGTCGTTGTGAAGTGGAAGGAAAACTTTACACTTTTTGTTTTCTGAAAATGTGCTGGTGTTTGAAGAACCACCTCTTGTTGCCGCCGCGGCTTTAAGGTTCTGGACGGTTTTCACATCCAGAAAATACTTTTCTGCTTGCAAAGTTCAGGCAGATTGGATGGAGATCATCTCTGAACATCAGTTTTCAAGTTGTGCCACAGATTCTTAATGAGGTGCAGCTCTGGACTTTGACTAGTCCATTCTACCGCAGGTACATCCCACAGAATATTTAACATTTTGTGTTTAATTCAGTTCAATTCAGTAACAATTTAAAACAAGTGTCATAAAGAGTCATGAGACATTGCCTGAATGTATCTTAGACTCAAGTGGCTTAACTCAAACCTGCCTCCTCTTGTCGTCATACTTTGTAGCACGTAGAGTGAAGTAATAACGGTATTGAGAATTTTTTTTTTTAAATCTTTGAATTACTTTAACCTGAGAGAGTTTTGCGTTATCGTACATCTTTATCAGATAAAACAGCAACAACAATTTACTGCATCCATCTTCCAAAAGCATCGTGCAAAACACATGTGCATGCCGCACATTTCAGATTTCCGTTTCCATTCACTTTGCAATTGTTGCAGTTAAATGACAATGTTTGTATTTTTAAATCGCATAAAATCCTTTTTTGCAGTTAAAATCAAAGTGTTTGTGGCACTGATTCATAAATATTTGCACTTATGTATGATGGCGACTTTATTATTATTCGCCATATGGTTATGGATTATAACTCAAGTAAGGCTCAGGCAGATGTTTCGTAGAAGTAATAAACACATCCACCTCTGAGCTGGAGTAAACAGTCACTTAAATCCAACACTTTTCACCATTTTTACCAGAAATGATGCACTAGCACAAAAAAGTGCTGGGATTTATTGATTTTGCGTGAATTTCCATGATAATTCCCAAGAAAGTGGAGGGACTGATTGACGTAATTTGGCAGTAAACAGATAAAAACTGCTTTGATTTGAGTTGTAAAGGGACAAAACCTGAAAACGTTCAAGGGGTGCGAATACTTTTGCAAAAACTAACAGGAATGTCTTTTAATTTGGGGAAATTTAAGCAAAACAATAACATATTCCCAACTTCCAAGCGCACCTTGAAGGCATTAGTGAAATAGTGCGCGCCGTAATTTATCTTATCTTTAATCTCTCGAGGTCAGAGCCCAACAAGATAAAGAACAAAGGCTGGAGGCTCTGTGAGTAAGCCCAAACTAATACTTTAAACCTGCAGACACACAGAAAGAGACCGACCTGGCTGCTCTGTGGGCTGGACGGGTCGTACGACGGCACGTAGCTCTTGAGGGGATCGGCGGGGTTGAGGTGAGGCGGGTAGCGTATGGTGGGGTGCGAGAAGTAGGACGACGGCGCCGGAGGCAGGATGGCCGAGGCCGAGAACTGCAGGGGCGAGTGTGAAGGGGGGCTCCTCGATGATATAACTGTGGGGAAAAGCACACAGACAGGGACGACAGAGAGAGAGGAGAGGGTTCAGATAAAACCAGGCTCTCTTTAAAGCCTAGTGTTCACTCAGCGGGTTAACGGCTTTTGGAGCCACATTTAAGACCAATAAGTTGAAGCTGAAGTCAGATCTGTTCTTAACAACAGTCTTTCAGTTCATTGATGTCTCACTCGCTTTAGTATTTTTATCTGGACTTTGTCTGGACTGTCATCCTCCTCTTTTTGAGCCATTCTGCTGCAGATGTTGGTGCACAGTCATGGTGGAAGCATCGAGTTTCTGCATAATAATATATCATTTCAGACTTGCAGATGGGCTGTTAGTCATTTCAATGCAACTTCTGTCCTGCCATCTTTTTCTCTTTCTCCTGCCAACATTTCCAAACAAGCTGCATCTGTTGGGTTTTATTTCCAATTTATTTTGACACGAACTTTGACATTTAACCTGCTAACTGAGGCTAATAGTGTAAAATGTAGCTTTTGCTCCATCCTTTTAGGAAAGATTGACAGCTCTCCTAAATGCTTTCCACTTCTGAAAAGTTTTTTTTTTCCCCCCCTTTCTCTTTACAAGGGCGGATTTCAAATTGTTTGGAAGTATTGGTCCAAGCCGTCACTGACTGGAGATGTGAATTTGCTTCTCTGAAGTGACTGCAGCTCGTCTTCGACGCTCTTTTCTGCTCTGGACCAGCGAAAAGCCAAAACTCCTCATTTTCCGGAGGAGGTCAAACTTACAGAAGATCAATAGCGAAGCGCTTCGATTAGCTCGTAAATCCAGACGTACTTTTTTTTTTCTCCCACTCGCAGTTTTTCAATCCCAGCCTGGTCATTTAAATAACGACGGCACTAAAAAAAAAAAAAAAAAACTGTTGATGCACTTGAGCTGTAAGTGACGTTCCAACCTGGTTGATATCCAAGAACGAGGAGGGAGTACTTTCCATCGTGACCGCAAGCTTAGATTTGCGCGGATTTATTTATTTATGTTTACCTCATGAAGAAAAAGTGCGCTGTGACTCACCACTGTGTCCCACACCTGATAGGCCCGGGTGGTGAGGCTGAGAGAAAGTGCTGAGTCGTGGTGAGGAGTCCTGCGGGGAGGTGGGGCTGAACAGCGGCTTTTCTGGCTTCTTCATGGTGGGAGAGGACATCTCTGCTGGCAGAGGAAAGCAAAACCAAACCATGCATGTCACTGAAACCGACTCCTCTTCATAGTTTAAAGCAAAAGGAGATGCAGAGGTTGTATGTTTTTTTGAGTATAATAAAAATAAAGGGTTTTATTTTCTGCTAGATGTGTAAGAAACAGCGGGATATTTTTTATTTCAGTTCAAATTTCTCTATTTAGCATGTCAATCTACGTATATCTGTGTTATGTTTTCAAATATTTTAATCCCTAAAACCTCACTTTGATTAAATAAATACCAATTTTTAATATTACGAGTCTTTTAAGAAAAGCCGGAATCAGTGGACCGATTTTTTTCCTGATCGGCAGAATAACAAAGAGCTCTCAATATTTTCCTTGAATTCAAACCTACTGACTTTCTAATTAGTTGGACAAAAATCAACATTAAATGTGGCTGATCAGATCTTGCTCTTTCGGCGAAATCATGAAGTACTGAGGTCAGTTTTTATTGGGTTTTTTTTTTTTAAGTGCTTCAGAATGAAATTTGGCATTCGAGACCCGATAATTGGCATCAGCCAGAAAAACCCTGATCAATGCAAATCCAGTCGTGGCGTTTTGCTTCCGAATGCTCCAACAGAGACAAAGGGACACGATTACCACAACATGATGCTCAAGATTTCGGATTATTGCCACAAATTAATCAGGTAATTCCTGAAAGGTTTATCCTAATGCCTCATTTAATGAAAAAAATGTTTAAAATGGGGTTGAACTTGATCCTGAGGGCTTCATGTAATAAAAAGGAAACGCAGAACACAATGAAAGATGCATTTGGAAAATAATCTCCTCCCTGGGGGGAAATACCATACAATTTCTGGAATCATAATAAATCACCGGAACTCCTCAATAACTTAAAAAACCCCCCAAGTCTTTTATCATGTCAGAGCAGATGATTAAAGTGACCCACGTAGGATTTAAAACTTTTAAGACCTTCGCTTCATCTTCAGCAGAGAGCAACACTCTCTGTGATTCCCCGAGAAATCATCCAGGATCTGGCAAACGTTTGCTGCTGACGACGGAGCGTGTGCGCGCAAAGTGAACCAACAAAACAAAACAAAACAAACAAACAAACGGAAAAAAAAACAAAAAAAAACACGCGAGCTGTTCATTATTGCGGCTCCTCGGTTTTACGAGCGACGCTCCGCTGTCACGGCTGCGCGGTTTTCAATTTTCCATGCTGAGACGTGGAGTCTGAAGGGAACGTGATAACAAATAGACGCGAGAGGCGGCGGCCTGTGTCGTCTTCTGCCTTTTCCACGACCAACACTCGTGTAACTTTCACATCATCTGCCTCTTTTCTTGCAGAAAAAGATGCTTTTTTTTTTTTGTAGGGGGGGAGATTTATGTTATTTCTCATTTAAATCTGTTAAACTTCCTTCCCTGAATTGACTAGAGGCGGGGAAAGATCCGGACAAGCAACAGGAAAACTTTGTTATCTCCAAGGAGGAGAGGTGGCGGGAATTTAAGGGGATTTCCCAGCCCGATTTTTGGAAAGGAGATATGTTTCATGTTGCAGAAGAAGAGAAATACCTTAGAGGTTCCAGGATGAGAAAAAAGGCGATGCAGTAAATTACAGCGATTAATTAATGCTTTGAATAGTTAAAGAAGCGCCGGTGCCTGGAAACTTTATTAGTCATGTTTAAAGGACTGATTTGTTTTGTACTGGCTGAGTGAATGTGTGCTGGTGTGTAATAAACCCCAACATTTCAGTGCTTTCCCAGACCAGAGCACTACCAGAGAGCCTGAACGACAACCACGTGAAAGAAATGAAATCCTTGGCACTTCGGTCGACTCATATGGGTTTAATATCGGCCCACTTCTCATTTATTCTCTCTTGACAGAGTAATGGCTGTCTTTGGAGATTTTCCTACCCACTTCATTCCCTTCCTCCTCACCCCAAGTGTCTAAGTTTACGCAGTGCAATGCTCTCGGGCCTTGTGCAGAGGGACACGCTAGAATTTCGTGTACCCACATTGCGGCTGCGGCTGAATCCCACCACTGCTGCGTCTCCTGTGTGTCATCTGGTGTTTTCCTCTCGCAGCCGCCCCACTGATTATATTGAATTAAAAAAAGGAGGTGGTCTGGGTTCAAGCCGGAGCTAAAAACCACTGTGCAGGGAGAGGAAAGAAAATACGGGCTTTATTTCCAATGATTTTATGCGTCGCAGTTGCACCAAAACGCCTCTTACCTGCTTCTTACGGTTGAAATACGACTAAAAGATGTAGAGTAAAGCGTGGGAATGACGAACAGATCTTCATTACAGAAATCTATGTAATGTGTTTCACTAAGAGACACAAACTTTTGAGTAACATTCAAATTTATTCAATATAAATTAAAAAACTGTGGGCGTGTTAATATGAGCTAAAGTTTCAGAAACTTCTAGAAATGCTCAACTGCCTATTTTGATAGTTAAATCACCAATTATACAATAAAATGCATTAATACTTGCAGTAGTAACACATGTTAGCACTTCCACAGAAGCAAACATCCAGACATTTCTTTATCTCCGCTCCTGGCGCTTCAGTCAATCAACAGCAAGGAAAACAAATCCTGGATTGTTTTTTCCAACAAGTTGAACTTCCTTTTCAATATTTAGGATATTATATGTAAAAATTTGATGGTGAGTCCTCTGTGCTTCAGAGCAGAAGGACAAATAATCACTGCTTACATCCACAGTGCAGACATTAAACATTTCAATAGATGGGCGAAAGCAGCTGATGTCACAATCCACCCAGGATCAGTAAAACTGGACAATAACAGATCCGGGTTTTTGTTTTCCGAACTGCAACATTCAGATGGTGAGAAGAAAATATTGGGGAAAAAGAAATGGAAACAGGAAGCCAGTCTGCCTTTATTCAACAATTCATGAGGGATCAGGTTCTGCGTAACACAGATTGTTTTCAAAGAACTACTCAGATTGTCTGAAACTTTTGCACAGCTGCTGATGGGCTTTCTGACAAAGTATTTGCTTCACTTTTTGCCGTCGTTGCCTTTACTTTTAAAATTTAGAACCATCCACTGAGTACGTTCTGAAGATTATTTGTTACAGTCAGTGGAAAGATTCATGCAGAGCAGCTTGGAATGTGGTTATCTGACTTTATTTACCCGGGAAAACACAAACTGAGTCACTTTTAATATCTTTGCATGCAATGAGAATAGAAAAGGTTTATAGATTCTTTTAGATTCACATGCCTGTCAGTCGTTTGGCTGTGATAAGATCTTGAAACTCGCGTCTCGTGAGTCAGGAAGGCTTCGCCTGATGAAGTCGTAATATAAGACGACCCAATTATTCTTAAATCATTCGTTTGGCAACAAAAGGCCACAGATTGACAGACAAGACTCAGACAACATGGCAGCACTGCAAGTTGTTCAGACGGTGAAGGAGGCAGAAAGCGTTGCTAAAATGGCCGACGGCTGGACGGCTGAGGGTGAGCTGAGCTACAAAACCATCGTAACGCACGCCGTCACCAGCAACTGGGAAATGGTGAAGCTGCAGTCTGACATTTGACCACCAGATGAAGCAGCTGGAAGTCAATAAAAAGTGAAAATCACCTCCGTCTCTGTCGTGCCAGTTCGCCCGGCTGCTGGCTGGTGAGCTGGGTGACGAGTAGAAGTCGGGTCCCGTCGGGCTGGTATCCATGTTCTCCTCCATGTTGGTTTTGGGCCTTTTGCTGAGCACAAAGTCAGATTTATTACTTGATACAATCATTTGCTTTATGCACCACAAATCATATCAATTGAAACAGGTGCTAATATTTATTTTCTGCCTTTATAAAATCAACAAACATGTCAGTGTATTTGCATGTTGTGAAACAAGTTAAAGAAACATTGGACAAATTATGTTAGCTTTAGTAAAATGTGCTAATTTAAAATAACATAATCCTTATTAAACTGAAATAATAGAAGCTCAGTAATTACATAAAATCAGACTTAAGTTATTTTAGTTAGATGAAGTTAAACTGGTTCAACTAAACTCACTAAAAGGAGCCATGCTAACATAAAATGAAAAAATAAAAAGGTCTGCAAAGCCAAGTTAATTCACAACAAATTGGAAATCAGTTAATCTATGCTCAGATATACTGATCTATGGAAAAATGACTTAAATTGAGCAAACATAAGATTAGAAAAATGTAGCTCCAATACTCAAAACTACTGAATGCCAAACTAAGCCGAAATAATTTACAATAAATAAAACGCTTATTTATCAGGTTAAAGCTCCGCAGGTAATAAACATACATTTCATTAAGCCCATATTTTGTTTTTTATCAATCTGATATCATTTTCTAATCTTACTTGCAAGCAGAAAATCATCACAAACTGGAAATGAAGACTTAAAAACAGCAGGAATGAAATTACAGTCGTCTGTATAAAGTGCGTCACTAAGAGAATTGAGGTACAGAAACACAAACTTTTGAGCAATAGTCAAATTTATTGAATATAATTTAAAGAAATGTGGGCGAGTTAATATTAACTAAATTAATGCAAGTTAAAGTTCACTAAATTAAACTTAGCATAGATGCTAAACTAGGATAATACAAGTAAAAAAAAAAAAACCTAAAATAAATTGAGCTAAGCCAAAAAACTAAATAAGTTAAGGTAACTTATTTAATTAAATAAGTTAAAAATTTGGGGGGTTTTTTAGGATGGAGAACGTTTTCAATTCCTATTTATACAGCAAACAAAGTCAACTATATGGAGCAGCAAGAGAGGATGTTTGAAAAAGAAACTTCGTCTGATAATTGTGCTTCGCCGGCGTCCCACTGACCTGCCGGGCGGGGAGGACAGGGAGCGTTGTAGCGCCACGCTGGAGTTCAGGTCATGATAGTAGGGCTGGCTGGGCATGTCCGCCATGGAGAAGGGTACCGCTGCGCCGTGGGTGATTGGCACTGAGGAGGACAAAAAAAAAAGAAAAAAAGAAAGAAAATAGCTCAAGGTTACTCTGCTATCTGGTTGAGAGATGCATTTCCATGCTTGCATCTAGAAGCAGGTGATTTATTACACAGACCATGATTGGTGGAGTGTCTGTTTTTTTTAGTCCAAGGTGTTTGGTATTTACTGAGTCCCTGCATGTGGAGAAGTTGCTCTGGAAACTTTAAGTGCTTCAGTCATTGCTCATTTGTTCATTTTTGTCCAGAATGATCTCACGTTTCTTAAGGTTTTCTTGATCCTGAAGAATTCTGCAGGTTTTCTATGTATTTTTAAGTATTTCTCTAGATTCTGTCTCATTCATTTTCTGTCAGTTATCCACAATGATGTTTTTTTATTTAATAGTTTGAGCCGGTTCATCCTTAAAGCCTTTTGCTTCCAACATCCTGGCACAAAAATAAGATTCATTCCCACTTATTTAACTGAATCTATATAAATACAAAACATAACTCTGTTTTAAAGTCAATTATAGCCTCTTATCACCAACCAGATGTTTCAGGAGAGGATCAACTGAAGTCCAGTCTTGTGCCTTTGACTTCTATTATAGTCAATAAAACGTTACTTTCACAATATGAAAAATTACACCAAGACATTTTGATCTAGTTTCTGGTACAAATATCTTGAAATAAGACTAAACAAAAACATACAAATAATATTTTTTTCCATTCTTGATCTTGTTTTAAGTCAGTAAATCCTTAATATTGATTATAAAATACTAGTTTTACTTGCGGATTATTTACTTTATAACATGGGAATTAATATTTAATAAGTGAAATAATATTTGAGTGGAACCAGTTCATCAATATTAAGCATTTCCTTACTTAGAATAAGCTCCTATAAGTTGCTGAAAACATATTTGTAAGTCAGTATTTCAAGTGCTAAGATATTTGAGCAAAACGTTTTGGTAAGATTTTGTGTTTTTGCAGCGTCAAGATCGATTTGAAAAACTGCCAGCAGGTCTGGTTCCTTGGATTTAAGGCATGAAAAACTTAGACGGATTATCGTACAACTGTATACGGTGAAATCTTTTTATGCTGAGTGAATTAGAAAACCCCCCCCCAAAAAAACACTGTGCAGAGAAAGACCCGGCAGTAAAACTCTCTTCCGTTTCCTCTGATAATGATTTACGGTGGAAAAGGTGATATTTTCCCCGCTGCGGTTGAGGTGAGGGATATTGTTTCAAGGGAGGCCGTGCCTGTGTTTACAGAACAAAAGGGGTTCGCCACCCATCCTCGCACCAGTGTGTGGCCTGTGAGGCCGCCTGCCACTCGAGCGCTCGGTCGGTTTGGAGTGGATGGGAAGATGGAGTGTGTGGCGCCGTCTGTTGTGGTCTGAGGTTCACCACTGGCACGATCCGATCCGCCAGCCTCCGCCCTGGCAGCCCGCTGCAGCGCTGGCAGCGGCCCCTGCCCGCTGCTACCCACGCCGGGCTGTTTGTGGAGGAATGCATCCGGCCCGAGGACACTGAATACCAGATCATTGTTTTTGTTGTGTCGTTTCTCGATTCGCCGGGTAGGACAGCCCCGCGCCCCCACTGGCCGTCCCTCTTGGCGCGGCGCGGTTTCTGCAGAGCCAGTGTGCCACCCTGTCGATCAATTATTCAATCATTTTTGGCTTTAATTCAGGAAAGGAATTTAAAAAAAAACACACGCATAATTATTTATATACTTCCTTTGCCTGGGTTCGTCCACGCGTTGTTTTTTTTTTTAAATAAATAATTTTTCACACTTGAACTTGAGGCTGGTGTTGCATTAATGAGTCGAAACGCCGGGTTGCGATTCAGCCTTGAACTCCGGAGCTCCCTTTGATGGACTTCAAAGAATGTCTCGACAGCTCAGAGAGTCGGGAGAGGAGCGCGATGACGGACGAGCGGCTGCTTAGATATCTTCCCAGGGAGCGACCGGCTGAGTGAGTGACAATTCCTGTGTGTCCGGCGACCTTTTTAAAATTCCAGCTCGGCTTTGCTGAAGCCGGCCTCTGTCACATGAGAGCAAATGTGGCGGCTCAGAGGCCATCTGGTCAGAGGGCAAATTAAACACTACACAAAAACACAGCCTTCCGAGGGATATTCTGTGTCTGAGCACTGAAAGGAGTAGTTAGTGCCTTTTGGAGCACAAAATGAGACAATGTGGCTCAAGCTTTTGAAGTATTTATGGTTTGGGATGGAAAAAAAAAAGGTCAGACGTTTCCGCTTCTGTAACGTTAGCCCAACTCTTCTGCATGCAGATGTAAAGAACACATATGGATATGCAGCAGATTGAAGGCAAAGACTTTCTAGATTTCAATAAATCTAATATGAACGTTTCTGTGAATCAAATGATTATTTTTGGTGACTAAAACTGAGAAAATCCACTTCCTCCATGAGATTTGACTGCTGTCTGAAGAAATGCAATGCTCCCAACCAAAAACAACCGGTCAGAGCCAGGAGGAGGGACTCAGCGCTGTCAATCACCCTCATGTACTCACTGGTAAATGCGGTAATGCTGGAGAAACAACGTACCATTACAGGAAAACCGTTTATCTGCCGTCATCAATGGCTATGCTAACTATCCTGAGCATTCATTTCTAAACTGCAGCTAGCAGAGAGAAAGAGGGGATGAGCAGCACCACAGGAGGGGTGATTGGCAGCGCTAAGACCCTCTTTCTGCCTCTGACTCTGGTTTCTAAGTAGGACTTAGAATTTTTCGCAGATTATCTTTTACTGTCATGACTTAATGACGGTTTCAACAAACATTTTTTTTTTTAATAAGAGTTACACACGGCAGCTTTAATCTAAAATACAAAACTGCTTCTGTTACGTTTACTCTACAAAAGCAGAACAGCAAATGGAGCATCTGTGACTTTAACTTTATGGTGGAAGTGATTTCGTAACCCCGTCATAAAATCTGACCCCGGCCGCAACCCCTGATTGTCCTGAGAAAGCTGCTGACATTCCCGACTACGGAATGAACCGCTGGAGCCGACCGACTGCTGCATGCTGCAACACACCGGCCACACCGCATCGCTCTGTTTCTCTTAAACACAGGTTAGAGAGGAGGAGGAGGAGGAGGAGGAGGAGGAGAAGGAGGAAAAGGAGGGGTGACTGGAGTCTTTGTGCTCCGCAGGCAAGTTCGCTACAGTTGCTGCCTCAGCTCAGAGTCTGCACAGGTAAACTGTGCCTTGACGTGCCCCTGGCTGTCAGGGCAGCCTTTGGAGAACAACCGTCAACGGCTCTGCAGAGGAGGAAGAGGAGGAGGAGGAGGGGAGACATGTCCATGCAGATGAAGCTCTGAAGACAGCTGCGCACTCAAGAGTTATCCTAAAGCAAAGGAGACTGGGTAAACTGGATTCTCGGCAGCACAGCTGTGTGCTGTGTGCTGGGATTTCAGCTCAGAGATTACAAAGGAAAACCAGGTTTTTTTGGGAGGTTTTTTTTTCCGTGCGTGGGGGTCGAAGGCGAGGGCTTTTCTGGGTCAGCTCTTTCTGTTTTTATGGGAAACCCCCTGCCACCCCCCCACCAAACCCACAAGTTTCTACACAAACACGCAGGTGTGTTTATCTTCCTGATTACACTTGATTAATGACTGCGAGAGTTTATGCAAGCTGACAGCTTCCTGATTCTTACATCAACTCCGATGCACCTGTTACGCCGTCTGCAGACGTTAAGGCGGTCCAACTGTGTCAGTGAGACTCCGCAAAAAAAAACAACAACAAAAGAGCAGCTCAAGACGGGCTGCAGGTAGGCAGGGTGCCGAAGCGACGGCAAACAAGCAGAAACAAATAAGGAAGCGTGTACTTACTTCTAGACACTCGCACCAGCTCCGCGACACTGAAAACTCCCGATTTGATGAAGCTGTCTTCCAAATACACTGCAGGAAGAAAGGCAACAAGTTTCATTAGTGAAACCACTTTGAAATAAAAATAAAGCACACGTGCATGCGGATCTTTTTCTGAGACGCCTCTTCAGCTTTCGCTCATTTTGTCACGAGCTCAAACCTGAGTGTAATTTTTGTGGAGGTTTTATGACAAAGCGACACACAGTAGCGCCAAAACAGGTTTTCATTTTTTTTTTACAACTCGAAGCCTGAAGAGTGCCGCATGCATCTGCGCTACAATGCGTTCAGAAGCTGCATAATTAGTAAGCAGCGTTCACCTGCGTTTGATTTAATCCCAGTATAATTGCAGGTGTTGTGTCAGGGTTTAGAGAACGAGTCATTGTTGAAAAATGTTATCCGAGGTTCTGTTACGTAACAAACGCGAAACAGCTTCAGCACTGAAGAGCACACTGAACACACCACTTCAGTTTGAACTACATTTATGCCTCGAAATGGCCTAATCAAAGCGCAAACCCACTGTTAAAGTGACAGTTTTGTGGCAAGACGGTCACAGACGCCCTTCATCTAATCTGAGATTTACTTCTAAGACAAAGAGCAACATTTTTAGTCCCAAGATATGCAAAGTTGTTTCAGACGAACCACAAAAGACTCGAGTTGAAAACCTGAAGTGAGTGTAAAGAACTTTTTCTGCAACACTGAGGAAAACATTTTGAATTTTGCACTTTCCATCAACTTAACGTTCATAAGTTTTTATCAACTTGTGTCGGCGATATGGCAAAATCGGATCCGAGAATAAGAATGCTTTTATTCTGTTTCTGTTTGCATTTGGCAAGAAATGATTTGGACAAAGTTACAGATATTTTAAGCATCTGCGTCTTTCACCGATCGAAACCAAATCTCCTCCGACTCGTTCAGTTTTGTTCAGAAGTCGACAGTAAGAGCCGAAACAGGCCAGTATCGACTCACGGTGAAAAAAGCTCAGTATTTAGATAAACGCAAAGATAAAGTCGAAAATCTGTCAACGGTGCGGATCTTCAAGTCATTCCGGGGAACATCAGCTCTAACAGAGACGATCATGTGAACTCGTTTTATTTCACCTGATGTGACTTGCCACATTTAAATCAAGCTTGCTGTGACAAATCCTCAGTTTTTTTCCACTCCTGTTTTTAGAAAACTTCTCTTAGCTCTGATAAATATATGCATGTATTTCTGCATGGTGGATGCATTCGCAGCACCTGTTTGGGACGCGGCGACGGGAACCAGAGTCTCGTCGGTCAAGGAAAAACGGGGAATTTGGCCCCTGACGACCGAGGCGATCTCTGCTTCGATTGGCGGGCCGGCGGCGCTCAGACCGTGCCAGAAAGACCGGAGGAATATCTCCACTGGCACCTTCGACGCTTAACGCCTTTCATGAGCCAACTTTTGTTTTTGTTTTTTTTTTTCCTTCTTTCGCAAGGAACTGTGCCACCCGCCGAGGGCCTCCCGGGCCTGAGTCACTGGCTCGACTTGCGTGTTTTCCTTGGCACCGGCATCGGCAGAACCTGCTCTTGAGGTAGAAAACTAATTATACTTCTGAAAGTATTTGCATTCCATCGCCGTGACGACACGGCACAGGTCAGGCCAGGAGAAAAGGAGCAGAAAACACAACGTCAACAGTCTTTTGTAACACTTTCAAATGTCGCCGTCTGTTTTCCGAAAACCGCGTTTGACGCTTTCAGTTCGACGATGACAGCGGGGCTTAAGTTTTCGATTCAGGATTGTCATGATTTACATTTAATACGTCAATTTGCCGAGTGTAACGACGAGCGTGTCGACACAAAAACCCTCGGCTGCACGCCGATGTGCTCCTGCAGAGCCGACAGCGGCTCATGCCTCTGCACGCAGCGCCGCAGCCCCGAGAGGCGCTCCGCCGTTCCCGCCTGCCAGTCACGGCGTTCCCGAGCAGGATTCAGAAAGCGGCTGCGCCCCGCAGAGGAACAATGCGGCGATGACAGAAGGGCGGGAGGACGAGCGGCGCTCCGCATACCTGGCAGAGGGGTTTTGCCTGGCTCATTGTTGCTCGGACTTCCTGACTGCTGCGAGTCTGCGGACACACACAGAGAGAGAGAGAAGGGCGGGGAGTTAGTGGTGAGAAATACAAAAAAAAAACAAAAAAACTTTCCTCTAATCTAGAGGTTTGTGTCCTGAAAAAACCCCCCCAATAATTGCATTTTGTCACATTAGAACCATAATTTTGAATCAGAGAAGAAGCTTGAGAGGACCATGGCGACTCTGGAGGAGCTGCAGAGATAAACAGCTCCGGTGAGAGAATCTGGCAGCCCTGCTGGGTTCAAATCCCATCATCAACTGAAAAAACACAAAACCCTCCTGAGAGTTTCTGGTCTAATTTCTTAGTACACTTGAAATGAGACAAAACTAACTGAAGAGCAACTATTCAGCAAGATATAACAGCTTGTTGTAAGTCAATAATTCCTGAATATTGATGAAAAAGTGCTATTTCCACTGGAGATTATTTCACTGATAACATGGGGAAAAATATGCTGGTATAAGTGAAATAATCTGAAGCAAAGACTTTTACTGAGTATGTTTGTGACGTAAACCAGCTTCTATGTTGCCTCTGCGTTAGTTTTGCCTCATTTCAAGTGCACTTAGATCTTTTTTGCACTGGGAACGAGACAAAAATACTTATTTTTGCAGCAAAAAAAGTCACAGGAAGACTCATCTGTGCGACTCATGTAGGCGGTCACAAAAAATCTAATGTCTTCTTCACACAAAACCTCCGCCGATCTTCTCATTTTGAACGAGCTCAAGGTGAGAAGCGAAGGTTTTTCCTTATCTACTGTACTGGAGCCGAGTCAAACAAGTCAGCGTTGTTTGAACAGTATTATCATTAATGGGAGAGCAAACTGAGGCGGGAGCTCGGCGTCGGGACGCAGGATGGAGCCCGGACGCCTCTTGCTCCGCGCGTCATTTTTCACAGCGGCTGGAGGAGGAGAGTCTGAGGGGCTTCACAATGTGTTCAGCCCCGCTGTGCAAGGTACAAGCAGAGAACAAAACAAAACAAAAACAAAAGGCGAGAGAGGACAGGGAGGGGAAACACAAGGAAACATGAGTTGAATTCTTTCCACCGGCTACAGGATTTGCTGCGTCTGACGTCCTTTAGTGGGAAGCAGGGAAATTGCACGATTCCTCTGCAGTTCCCGGTCAATTTCGGACAAGCGCCAGGATCTTTCTGCTTTTCAAGCAAGTTGTAAAAGTTGTAAAAGTTCAGAATCGGTGGCATAAATCGGGGCGCACGGCGACGGTGACTCAGCCCGAGAGAGGCCTTGAACTTGGGACGTAGCCGTGCCAGGCGGTTAATGGCAGCTGCGATGATTCAAACTGGCCGGGGCCCACACATGGGCCCCGAGACAGAATGAGAACCAGAAGGGAGATTATCATCTACACCTTCAACATGTGACGGATCTAATATGAGAGAGAGAGAGAGACAGAGAGAGAGAGAGAGAGACGGTGAACTCAGATACCCTCGCCTTTGCAAAAACAGCCGTTTTCCTGTCGCGGATCCTATGAGCTGTGTTACAGGGAGGAAAAATAAAAATAAAAGAAAGGAGAGAGAGAGAGAGAGAGAGGATGGAGGGGAAAGGAGAGCGGGTTGGTGGGGGAGGGGGAATCTAAAAAGATTTATTCCTTTCTTGTTCTCTCTTCGTGTCGCTTTCCCGCTCTGTCTTGTTCCCCTGCTCCTAAATTTAACTATTAAACAGCACTGCAAAAACAGAATGTTCTTGGCTGGAGCTCAACAATGACAAAGTGGGGAGGGGAGGAGGACCATACATTAAGAAGCAAAAAAAAATCCTCTATTTTTAGTATAATTAGCCCTAAAAACAAATGACTAATCTACAAATTGGAGCCTTAAACCATATGAGGCTTCAAAATAATTAAAGGAGGTATTTGAGTTGGGCATTTTTCACTCGAAACGCATTAAAATCGGGAGGTTTTACACTGTAAAATGTGACTTTTGACCATCGTTTTTATACCTGGACATTTTAAATGTGTCAACCGATAGAGGATGCATTTAAAATGAATTACGTTGAGCTTAACCAAACAACTTATTATTACTAATTCGCTGTTCCTTGAATAACTTTAAAACACAATGAAGTAAAAAATCCTGGAACTTTATTTTATAGGAATTAATAAACTGCTTCAGAGTGACGTTTCGCTCCTGCAATTAATCACTATACATGATTTTTAAGCTTTTTCTACCAGTAATTTATTTAAATTGTCACTTTTTTTCATTCTTTTTTTTTTTCCATAATAAATAAATAAAATAAAAGCAGCAATGTGAATGAGTTGAGAAGCTGCACTCAGAAAATTACAGGAAGGGCTCCGTCGTAAATCCGGTAAAAGTAAAGAGAACTAAATCATCAAATTTACCGACAGATTAGGCGTCTCTGACACTGAAACCTGCGCGGCATCGCAAATTGTTCGCTTCGCGCTCAGAGCGGTCGTCAGCCAAACAATATCCGATGTTTTGCATCAACAAATCGAGAGTTGCCGCACGCAGACGTGGTGTGTGAAGGAGCTTTGGTGGGCAAGTGGAGGTTTGTGTGGATTTACTGTAGCACATGTCCATAAAGTGATTGCAGGGAACTTGGTGCGCAGCGCCCCCCCACCTCCCGTCTCTATTCCACTTTCAGAGTCATCCATCAGTCTAGTTACGACTGCCAACTCCATGCCTCCTCCCCGGGAGCCGCGCAGAGGGAGCGACGCAGGCGGGCGGAGAGAACAGCGCGGCGGCGGCGAGGTAAAGAGAGGTGGAGCAGAAGGTGGGAGACGGGGGGACGCTCCGGCTCGGTTCGATCAGATCAGAGTTTTCTGCTTTTTGTTTGTGCTCTTCTCATCTTCTCCTGCTTCTCTGTGAGCCGAACAGGCAGGCATGACAAAAAGAGCAGATGGTCGCAGCAATTAGAGATCGCAGGCGGCATCTTCCAGCATGAGGCCCCGCTGTAGCACCGGGAGAGACCACCTGGATGACTCAAGGTGGGATGCAAGCATATGGCACATCTGCCAGGCCTGCGCCGGAGCCGGGAACACCTCCCCTATTGCATTACATTTCACCTTTGACCCAGGAAAGGGCAGTGTCGTGCTCTCTGGGTGCTTTTTACCCCCTCTATGATGGTGACACTCTGTGGTTTTTATTTTGGCTAAAAATCAGCTTCCAGTCTCTGGTTTTATCATCTCTGCAGCTACAGTCACATGTCCAGGTCAATGAATTGGAATCAAAAGGTTAATTTCTGTCATAATTGGGTTGAAAATGTATCCAGATTAAAGGATCGGCTCCCTTACATATTTTCTCCAGGTTTTTGCCGTTTGGTCAAACTGGAAGGTTGCAAATGAGGCCCAAGAAAAGCATAAAACACACAAGACAAGGAAACTGTTTATAAATAAATCATAAAGTGAAACAGTGAACCAGACCAACCTGTTCCACTGAAAACTTCATTAGAGCCTTAGCAGAAACGACTCACGTCAAGCGTTTTCATTTGTGAATCTGAGCACAAGGTCATGCACCACCATCAAACTTCAGTCCAGACTTTGACTAGACCACTGCAAACCCTTCATGCTGTTTTACTCTTTCAACCCAAGTGCACATAAGCGTGAGATCAAAAAGTTAACTCCTTACAAATTGAACATGATTCAATGCTCCATCAGTAATGGCAGTAATGTCCTCCCATATCAAACTGCTGTCACCCTGTTTAGCTACAGGTAAGAGAAGGACAGAAACCTTACAAAATGTCCCACTTTTTTCTTCTCGTTTGGGAAACATGAGACAAACTTTGCGTCTTTTTCGCCAGTATTACTTTTAGTCTCGGTGCTCCAAGAAATATGCCATGTTTTCTACCTTTTCCTGCTGTTGAACTCTGACCTTAACTGAGCCATGTAAGGCCTTCAGTTCTTCAGATGTTGCTCTGTTGCGGTCTCCTGAATGAGCCGATGTAATCTTGCAGTAATTTGGGTTTATTTCCAACCACTGCTTCATGTTTTCTCCATTTGGCTCCAACTGTGGCTCAGAAAAGATGTAAAAGATTTTATCGGTTTCTTTATATCAAAGTTACTTATTGGGCCAAACTTGGTTCTGGTTTGGCGAACTATAGATTCTGGCGGGTTTGGGCAGCACTTTTCTACTTAAGTAAAAAAAAAAAAACAACAACAACAAATAGCTTTTGTTTGTATTTACTCAGGTTATCTTTGACATCAAAATCTGAAACAATCTTTTAGAAAACTGACCTAAATGAGCTTTTATGATTTATTTTGATGCACCTGTTGTTCGTTTTAAATATAAAACACAAAATGTTGATTTTTCTTTAGTTATATAAGGTTGCTCATATATAATAGAGTGGAGAACTGAGTCATTAGGGGCCCGGGGCCCGGGGCCCGGGGCCCGGCTATCTGCATCTAAAAAGGTGTCCTGTGCAGAGGTCCAGCCGATCTGATAGTCTTCAAATAAACAGTAGTGTAACCTGTAAATAAACAGTTGCGGTCGAGGAGCCTCAGCTTTGCCCTGGGAGCTTGGCAAGGCCAGACGCCACACACACACACACACACAGAGCCTCACATGCACGCACGCATGAAACACACACATTTGCTCTTTTCCAAAAACAACATTTCTTGGCACCCTCCTTCCCCCGCCACTTGTTTAAATAAACAAACCGGTTCACGGAGGAAGGGGAGAAACAGCACAGCGTTTGAATCAGATTATCTGCTGTTACTCAGCAATAAAAAAAATTAAAAGAAAAAAATAAAGTAAAAAAAAGACAGAGAGAGAGAGAGAGAGAGAGAAGGGATGGGGAGAAAAAAAGCAGCAGCAGAAGTGGCTTGTGGGTATTTTTGGATGTGTCCACGAGTTCTTACACCTTCTTGTCCGGTGGGATACTTATCATACCACTGTAACGATTAGGGCAATTAGTGGTAATGGCAACAGAAATCTGGCTCGGCAAGAAAGTTTCTGAGTGCTTATGAGGTTTTCTCCACACCCAAGTGTGTTACTCGCCTGGATTTTATAATCACTAAAACACTCACACACTCTGGCTCCAAACCGCCCTCCTCCTCAATTTCTGGCACCGAACCCATTCTATCCCACCAAGTTGGGGAACACGCATGCACACAAACGCACGCATGCACACAAACGCACGCACGCATGCACACAAACGCACGCACGCACACAAACGCACGCACGCATCTGAGGAGAGTGTGGGTTAAATTAGCCACATAGTTTGGGAAACTTTCTCTCCTTCTTCTTGTTATTAGTTGTTTTTTTGTTTTTTTTCCTTCTTCTCTGATGGCGGCGGTGCGAGTTTTTGCAGCCCGCAAACACTTTGCAGACACGTTCAGAAACAGCGGCTCACGCACGCACGCACGCGCGCGCGCGCTCTTGCTCGCTCGGGCCCCACGCACGCCCTGCAGATGCATACCGCTGTCGACATTTCAGGAGGAGAAGCCTGTCTGGCAGCCATTTTATATGCCGAGCAGGGTTCTGTGCACATGTATAGCGCTCTGGCTGCCAGAGGCGCGGGTCCCGAGCCAAGATGCATTTCAGCAGCCCCGGGGAGGCGGGAGGCGGGGTGGAGGGAGAGCGCGGGGTGGACGACTCCCGGAGAAGCAGGGAGAAAAATATCCACCTAATTACGGAGCGGCTCTGATGCGTAATGTTTCGACAATACATCTGCTCCTGAGTAAATATTTGAGGTGGCCAAACAGACTTTCTCCTCTTCCGGAAAGTTTGTCCTTCCTTGGAAACCTGCAGGCGTGAGCGCGAGTGTGCAGCAGGGCCCTGACTGTACATGTGCTGGTATGTAATGTAATGTAATGTAATGTAATGTGTGTGTGTGTGTGTGTGTGTGTGTCATGTCCTCTTGTGCTCCTGGTTTCTATCATTCACAGCTTGCAGGATGACCTCACAGCGCTCAGCCCGGCTTCCAGGCAGCCAGCAGAACCTGCTCCCTTCTCCCAGATCCCTCTTTCTTCTTCTCCTCGCTATCTGCCTATCTCTGTCCCCGCGCCTGCAACTGTATCCCGACTCCATTGTATCTTTTTCACATGCCGACATCTACTATTCAGGGGATCCTATCTGGCAAAAAGCTCAAGCTACGTTTTTTTTTTTTTTTCCTCCTTAATTTTCATCCCCTATCTGCTGTTTTTTTCTTTTAAGGTTTCCATCTGTTTTGGTGACCCCCCTACCCATCCCCTCCGTCGTTTGCCGCCTTTATTAAGCGACCCCCCGTCCCTCTCTCATTCTAACTCTTTGTCTCTCTATCTCTGTCTTTTCTCCCTCCCTCGCGCTTTGTTGTCTAAACAAAGTGGCCTTTATCAGGATGAGCTGCAACCCAAACAAGCCAAACAAAAGATATGGGCGAGAAAATCTGCCCGCAGAAGAGGGGAGGATCTTATCGTGCCAGCCTTTGTGTGCCAGCCTGCCAACTGCCGACGCCCCCCGCCGCCGCCAACCCCTCCCCGAATCTCACACACATTAATATGCCAAATTTTGGCACCGCCGCAACGAGCTGGCACCTGACCTGGCCGAAAGGAAAGCGGGGGTGACGGGAAGACGAACCGTTCGATGGAGGGGGCGCCATCTTTGAGACGGCGCTCTCCCGACGAGCGATAAATCAAGAACCGAGGAGCAGAATCCGCCGCTTCCCACTTCACGGTGGAGAGGCAACCGCTCGGGCTTGCGCTAGACCCGATACCGAGTTCCAGTTTTCTGTCGCCACCACAGAGTGGGACGGATGCCATCTCTCCTAATAAGACCAGAAGACATGCGGCGACACATGTCGCTACTGGTGAAATAAATAATAAATAAACCGAACAGACCACAAAAGAGGAAACAACGCTGCAGGTTCTTTCTATATCAGTGTTGTGTGAGGGACTATTGCAGAGTCAAAGGGACCTCGCCGCCCGGCGTTGTTTTCTAAACCTCTGAGTTTTGACAGCATCGAACCATTTCTGGGATTTACAAAACTCAAGTTGTGACAAACGTTTGATTGCAGTTGTTGCTGCTAAAGTTGGTCAGTCAGTTGCTGGGTTTAGGGAGCAATCGCTCTTTATCCCTCTGGGTCATGTGCATTTAAATTTTTTGCTCCCTTCATAATGAAGCACTTCATCATTGTGCTAACTTGTGTCGCCTTCGACTAACATTTAAATTGGTTTTCTGAAACACTGAAGTGACAAACATGCATAAAAATATCAAATCAAGAATTGGGAAACACTTTTTTACATGTGACTGAATTTGTCTTACTAACTGGACTTAAATGAAGTCATGTTATTATTTTTGACACTAGTGACCTTTGACAGGAAACAGGGTGCGAAAAGAAGAGGCAGCAAATGGCCCGAGAACAGGAATCAAACCCACAACCCCTGTGTTGACAGTGCAACTAACTGAGGCGCCCAGCGCCCAAATATACTGACACGTAAAAAGATCGTTCCCCCATCTTCTGCGTAAATATCCCCGGTTTTCAGCATTTACATTCACATTTTTTCAGCCAATCCTGAAAAGTCTTGAACGTCTCCAGTTGGAAGCGGTGAGTTTAAATCCTGTCTGCAGTGTCGGTGCAAGCGTTAACGAACACGACTGGCATTTATAAAGTGAACTGATGATAAAAAAATCTGAATATCGTCGTCATATCCTATGATTAGACATGACTGTCGTTGCAGAAGGTGTTTATGAATCCTGACTGCTGTTTAAAACAGTTTATAAGCTTTACTGACGAGCAGCGACAGATAACTTGATTCATCGGCTGCGATTCGCTGCAGAAATTCAAAACACAATAGAGGAAGGTTTAAACATTTACCAGAGGATTCGATGATGACTTGAGAACTCTGAACTTGTGGACAAACTGCCTCTTCGCCTTTGATTTTAATGCGTTTTGTGAAACATCTTGACGTTGAAACTGTCTGCACAGACAGACAGAAACAGCAGGAATCTTAGTCATCTCCAACGACGCTTTCCACTGTGACACCATAATGATTATCTCTTAATGGGAACAAGGGAGGGATTCCTTATTGGCCTTAAAGCGGCAGCTGAAAGCCTCCCTATCAAATAACCGCTGGCAGGTAGAGAAAACCACAAACACACGGATGAACGTGGCAGAAAGAGGAGGGAGGAAAGGTGAGAAGGGGCAAAGTTGAAACGTCTGCACGAACAATTCAATGTTGCGCTCCTTTCTTTAAGGCGCACTCAGACTCGGTTCGTCTGTCAGGGTTTGAAGACGAGGGGAATCAAGTGGGATCTCGGCCCAGACGGGAACAATGAGGACCCGAGTGGAGCGCCGTGTGCGAGCGCGGCCGACTGTGCGTGACCCTGTGGGCTCACTTGTATCTCTCGCCGTCCATGTTGGTCCCGCCGACAAGAGCACGCTCAGGCCTTCTGCTGCCACAATGTCTGTGTGTGTCTGTGTGTGTGTGTGTGTTTGTTTCTAATCGCCGCATACTAATGCGAGCGAAGAGCGGGCCCTCTTTCTTCTTTCCCCCGCCGAGTCTCCGTGCCTTCTCCTCCGTAAACTCTCACGGCAGTGAAAAGAGGCGAGCGTTTTAACTGAGCCAGGAGGACAACAGGCTCCTCATTGAGGTCACCAAGCAGCACGGATGGGGAGGGAGCTCATTCTGCGGCGAGTGGGCCCCGAACGGCACGCTGAATGGCCCGGCAGATCATTAGCCACACCGGCCTCGGCGAAAACCTGGCCAGGACAAAAGCCGGGAAACCAGGGATGCAGATGAGGGTTAATCCACCCAAATTCAACTTCCCCACCTTTTTCAATTCAGGATGTAAAGTTTACCCACCTCTGAGCAGATGCCCCGTTTGCACCGGCGCTCAAAGGCAGCTTCCATTCATGTAGCGATGCCACACCGGCGCATTAAACGTACACGCAGTGACATACAGAACACGTGTGCGCACACCGAGGCACGCAGCGGGCGCCCCGCAGAGAGCCGCTGCGCGCGGCGCGGCGCGGGGCGGTCGGCCTGCAGACAAACTGCAGCGACACGACGCGACACAGTGGCTCATCTGTCCGATGAAAAATGAGCAGGCTGGTCTCCAGTCGGCACACCGCGCCCCCCGCTTAATGCTTCCACCTCCTCCCGCTCCCGCCATGTTTGCCCTTTTCTCACAATGTGGTCTTTCCTTTCGCTTATTTATTACACTCCTTTCTTTTTTCCCCTTTCTGTTCCTGTCACTTTGCTCTCAGCTTGTTGCCCCAACTGGACGATCTTTCACAAGAACCTGACGACCGTATTAAAGGGGGGTTAAGGGGGACTCCTTTTATTAATATTATGCCTTCAGTTCTAAAGCTTTATTGTTCAAGCTACTTTAAATTATTGTTTTCCTCACTATGCTTCAATCCCATTGGCTTATGACTCCAAATAAGACTTTTTAAAACCTAACATTGGGCTTATTTAACATTTTTACAACCAACATTTCTCTGCAGCAGGACACTCACACCCAACAACAGGGTTAAAACTTTTATTTTTAAACCATATCTAGTATTTCTATCAATAAAATGTAAGTTTATAAAGTTTTGTGCTTGCAACTTTTACATTTAAATTTTTTTGGAATATATCTGAATAGGTGAGTCAAGCTTTTTGGGTTAATTTGCAGACTCAGCCCTCATTTAAGTTGTTTTAACGCAGCAATAACACTAAACTTAAGCCTAGAGACTTTTCAGACGCTTCTAGTGACTTTTTCCAAAAAGGCAGATACTCACAAATCCAGCAACGTTTTTTTTGCCCACTTTCATAGAAACAGAAAAGCAGCGGTCCGTAAATGGAACCCTGTGGTACACCCAATTTGCAATTTTGAAAGGTTGATCCGACACTGTCAACTTTAAACCATCGTACTCAGGACTAAACAGATGCGTAGCTTGTTGTGAGAAATTGAACTTTTAATTTAATTTTATAGAATCTATCTAAATCCTCCGGTAATTCCCTGGGTCTGAGCGCAATAGCTGCGCGCGCGCGCTAATCCCGTCTTCACGTTTTCCAGGAGTGAGCGACGAAAGTGTGGTCTCACCATTCACACGTTCAGTCGGCGTCTCGTCTGGCCCGTGAGAAAAAAAGAGGAACTTTGCATCTGTGTTGAAACAAAAGCCCCATCAACAGCCAGCCATCTTTTTTTTCCCCTCTCTCTCTCTCTCTCTTTTTTTTTCAGTATGCACCAAACAAACAATTAGCTTTGTTGCAGTGTAATTGACTGGCAGGACCGGCTGGCATTTACATTCGCCCGCTGTTGCCACCCTGCCATTCGGCGGGCCTGGATGAAAGGGAGTAAGGTCCGTACGAGGGTGCGAGGTTGGCCACGTCTCTCTTACTTCCAAGCTTTTTTTTTTTCCTCCCCTGGTGGCAAACTTCCAAGCAGGAGCATTTCAGTTTTTTTTTTTTTTGTTTTGTTTTTTTTTTAAGGGAGAAGGGAAGGGCGGGTGGAGTGAGGACGAGACTATGGATTTAATTATGCATGCGTGTTTTCCCATTCATTGTAGCGGTGGGAAGGAGCGACGGCGAGGGGTGTCACGCGGGGTGGTGGACGGGGTGCAGGGGGGGGGCAGACCAATGACATTCCGTCGTTGTAGTCCTCCTCCTACACACAAACACACACATACAGGCAGCAGTCTGGGAGCGAGCCGCTATAGGCTAATGAGGTGACACTCACCGTCTGGAGACCAGCCAAAACAGTCCATTAACTCCTAGCCAGTAGTTAAGAGGAGAAGAAGGAGAAAGGTGGAGGAGGGGAGGGGACAAGAGGAGGCAGATGAGGGAGTGGGCAAATGGGTGAGGTAGGTGGCTAGATGATGGTGGGAGGAGTTTATATGGGGGGGAGTCTGGAGTCTCAGGATGTGAGAGTGGGGGGTATTCCTGCAGTTTTGTAGTTGTGAATGAACCGGTGGGGTGGCTGAAAGCAGGGAGGGGGCTTTGAGCGTTCACTGCTGGCGATTATGCTCTGAGGAGATTTGTGTGTGGGTAGGGACGAATGAGAGAGGACGGCGGAGAGAGATCCAAACCCACCCCCTTGTCCCGACCCAAACCCCCAGTCAGCTAGACAGACCTTTGACAGAGGAGCTCTGTGATTCGCCTCTTTCATCTTCAGAGAAACCCCCCTGTCCAGTCGGATAATTATGAGACAAATGTACCGGACCCCCGCTGCTTGAGTGGCAATGGGCATTGGAGGCCAGAAACACAGAGAGGGTTCAAACCTGCATGTCTCGACTGGTCCGGAGGGAGGGGAGGACAGAAGGAATGAGGGACGGGGTCTGGGAATTTCCCCGCTCTCCCAGGAGAGACAAGTTGGTCCATAGATCAAAGATCAGGGGCAAACCGGTGGCGGTGCTAACAAGGACAACAGGACTTTCACTGAATACTTTACGCAGACGCTTTGGATTCACAATGCATGAAATAAATATGGTTCACAAACACCCAGTTCCGTGCAAAAGTATTAAACCATTCAGGCTTTGTATTCAAGTAAACAGACTTTCTGGTCTTTGGGAATTACCTTATTTTGGCTAAAATACAATTTTGTTTTTTTTTATTAAATATTACCACAAATGAACTGGAGCAAATTGTGAATTTGTGAGTGAAATCAGCAACATTGAGCCTAAAAATCCAGTTTAAAAGCCTGTTGCTTATTTGCCTGGTATGTGCGGAAACATCACTGATTCATTCCTTTGGTTTAGGAGACGCTTTTGAGCATAAATGAACAGCTAAGTCAAATTTCAGAGGCGTTTTTTTTCTCCTTACAACAAACAGCAGGAGAGTGAAAAAGAAGCCAAAGTGGAGAGGATACCTTTAGAAACGCTGAGATCTAAACCGCTTTAAAAGACAAAATATCCAAATCTTGGGGATGTCTCAAGATTGCTGCACCGCAATGACTCTTTAATACATAAAACAACATATTAGTAAGTGTTGAAGTTGGAATGATCTCAGCCCAGAAGGTGTTCAGTGTGTTTAATTGTGCTTTGGTTGGAACTGATACGAAGGAATGGTTAGCCAAGGCTGCTTTAACTACAACTTTACCTCACACCAGTCACAAGGACCGATAGCTTTCAACAAGCATGTCTGCAGAAATGCAACTGTAAATTATACTGAAAATCCATTTCTTGCGGGGCTCTGATGTCTGGTCTAACTTTGAAAGGGTGAAAGGTTGGGTCAGACTGTCTTGCTGAAAGGCAGCAGCACTAACACACCACCAGCCTGCAGCCTGCATCCTGCAGTTGAATAAACACTGAACTAAGAACAGTGGAAAGACAGGCTGCAAGTAGCTTTCACTTATAGCTGCAGACGAAAATCCCTTTAGATTACGGGCCAAGTTCAAAGACAAGGTCTCATAGCTTGTGCTTGCGTCACACTGGATCTGATCAACCTCCGCCTGTGATGTGTCACTGATTGTCAGAGCTCACGACTGTGTCGAGCCTCAGCCAAGAGGACTTCCCACTGGCCACGACTGGGCGCTCCCACTCAGGGCAAAAAAAAAAAAAAAATGGCTCTCCTCCAGCTGGGCTTGAGGCCACCGAGGATCCCTGCCACCCATCGCCGCTGTTTGCGCTCTCAGAGTCGTGCCAAGCGAGCGGCAGCAGCGCAACGCACACAAACACACACGCCCACGCACACCTTTAAGCTTGGCTACATGGAAGGAATTATGCGATCGTAGAACGCCACCACATCTAAGACCAAATCTTGGCTCAAAACAGACAAAGAAAACAAAGCGTGCACTCATTCGGACAATTTTGCTGGCACTGCTTCTCTGGAACGGGATATAGACTGAAGAAGGAGGTGGAGGGGTGTGTGTGTGTGTGTGTGTGGGTGTGTGTGTGTGTGTGTGTGTGTGTGGGGGGGGGGGGGAATCAACCACAGAGTTTAATGTGTCATTACAAGCATAAAAACAGACTACTGACGTTGCCAACAGATGTCGAGCCAGTTTATTTTTGCCATTACAACTCCAGTAGGGAATGAAGCAGCAGGTGCAAATGGTGCTTTCTTCTTTACTATCCGTGCTCCTGTGCTGCTGTATCATCATTTCTTCTCATTTAGTAAGCAAACATGCATCAAGCTGGGCATCAAATCTCAATGCATTTACTGCTGACTTTATTCCGCCAAGAACCGAAAGCGGGATGTGAACTTTCGATCAGATTGTTCAGATTAAAGCGCAATTTAACTTTCTTGCGGGTAAGAAAGCTGGTCTTATAGTGCCTAATAATGTCCACATCCCCCCCCTTCCCCCAACTCCTTACCTGGAAGGGTCCAGTAATGATGGAAAGCTGTGCTAACTCCTGAGGCTGTAAGCTGTTCAGCTGGTTGGTGGTTTAAAAGCCGGCTGCATGCCGCATGGCTAGTAAAACCCCTCCTTTCCTGTTAATGAGCCTGGAGACAGGGCTTACAGAGGCCCCCGTCGGAGCTGGCCCAAATCAAAGCATTCGAGGGGAGAGAGGCTCTGGGGCAGGAGGGTTCATTCGGGGGGAGAGAGTGCAGCCTGGTGGTGTCTCCACTGGCACAAGACCCCTGAATGAAGTTTTTTTTTTTTCTTTTTTTTTTTTAAAGGCAAACTAAAAGAGCGATTTCATGAAAACATCTGGAGTCCATGCACCAGGTAGATGCTTATTTGGTGAGTCTTGATGCCAGTTGGTAATAAAACGGTGCCGTCAAGCAGATTCTAGTGTAACCCGAGGCGGGCCGGTGGCTCTGCGCCTGTCACAAGGTCACGCCACTGGCAGCCCTCCAAAGACAGCAGAGCTCCTTCTTTCCTTGTGGATCCTCTGACTGACTGGAGACATCCTGGCAACAGCAGCGAAGGTGTACAGTCAACAGACTGTGTCTCTCAACAAAACATTCCCTCACTGCACAAAGAAAGGGTACTCGCTTGTAGTTTGGCGGGTTTAATGAATGGTGCTGACTAAAGGCGAGCAGCGTGGAAGCAGAGCCGACGTGAACTCAGTCTTTGCACGCTTCAAAGTAGGAACGTTGTTATGAAAGTCAACCATTTATTTGAGCCACAACTTTAACGCAGATGTTGAACTTTATCCAACTGAAAGTTTACAAAGCCGTTTAGTCAATTAGTGCTTTAGAAATTAGGGGAAGCTAAGTGCGCTAAACTTTTTCAAAGTTAGAGTGCTCTAAAATGCTAAATGGAGAATCAGCTCCACTGGAAGCACATTAGCAGATTAGCAGGAGAGTGCCAACCACTGCATTTCATATATTAGTAAATACCAGATAAGATCTGGCCTTTATCAGGATTTAAAAGTTTTCTCAACTGCTCTAAAGTGCATAAAAGCTCACAACAGAATCCCTGCCACCATTTTTTTCACCGTCCAAAATGGAAAGAACTAAGAGGTGACGAAAATCGAAGCACAATTCTTGACACCGGCTCTGGAATGCTTCAGTCAACTTGTTCAACTCAATCTTCAAGACATTCATGTTCTGTTGCTGCAAAACAAGCCCTAATCATCATTCCTCCACTACTGTACCTGACAGGTGCTTTGAAGTGTTAGCGCTGATTTGCTGTCATGTTTTTTTTTTTTGTTTTTTTTTTGTCCAGACAAAACGTCTCATCATCCGATCAAAGAACGTTGTTCTCATCGTCTTTATGTAAATTCAAGCTGCCTGGTTTGTCTTCTAGAGAAACGAGCAACATTTCCAAGCAAGCTATTCTTGTCCAGCCTCTTTCTAAGTACAACGTCATGAACTTTGAGCTTTAACATGCTAAGCAAGACCTCCGCAGTCTGAAACCGAGCTCTTGGGCTTTTGCGTGGTCTAACCTCTTGACATCTACTTCTGAGAAGATTCAACACCATCTTAAATGTCGACCTTCCCACCATTTGGAAACGACTCCGATAAGGAGCAGAGCTGACGTCTTTCCAGCTCCGCATTGTGTTAGCGCACCAGCAAACCTTGGATCAGCAGCACCTGACTCAAGATGTTCACAATTAAACGGGGGGAAACTGAATCCCACATTCATGGCAAAAAAAAACAAAAAAAAAAACAAAAAACCAAAGACGCAGACAACAAATCCACAAATCCTTTCTCTGCTACCAGGGCTTGCTGGGGGAAGTAACAACATGTGGTTTGGCTGCACAGCGCCAGCTTGCAGTGGGAAGAAGAGAGGCGCTAAATTAATTTCACATTTTGTTGTTTGGGAGTCGTAAACAATGGGATCCACAGAGCAGGCCACTGAATGGTTTGCTTGCAGGGTTTGAAAACATCACACCAGCAGCTTATTGCAGCCAGTTTAATGCAGCTGTCAAGGTGTTTCCACACAATGTGTTTAAAACGGTGACACGGCATTAAATCGGGTTCACAAAAGTAGCCATTCATAAGAACTTCTGACATTGCACAATGTTCAAAAGTGAAACTGCAATAAAAGGAGTGAAGATATTGCCTGGTGGTTTTCCAGCCAACGATTTAAATGTGTTTGTTTGACTTTAAATTTTTTCTGAGTGCTTGCCAAAGACTTTAGGATGATGATCAATCCTTGCCTGGCGAGGCAGGACTGTTGGCCTGATAATGCTCGGATGAGAAGGGTTCTCTTGTCCTAAATCTCGCTGTTCTTTTGCTGCTGCTGCTGCAGCTTTTTTCCCACGCGGCTCCCGAACTATAATCTCTTGAAATATTTGCACAGATGACGGCAGCGCTCGGCTGTTTTGACACAGAGCCGCATGAGTGAAGCCCAGCAGTCACTTTTTCCATCGGTTCGGGAACAGAAATTCCCCTCTTGCCGCTTTTCCTTGAAACGATCCCCCACACCCAATAAGCCTTCCTCCACTTCCTCGGTACGCTAAGATTTGTCCACCCGGAGACTCATCGTGGGGGATTTCACAGCCGCCCTGCAGCCGTCCTCCAACAATCAGAGAGAGTTGCTTTCACTTTATCGGAGATGCCAAGAGTTCACCCCTGGAGGTCAGGGGTTATGAGGGTTTCATATATGCAGGATACCTGAGGTAGTTCCTGTTCTGCCTTGGTTCAGCTCAGGAAGGCGAGCAGAGCCGACAGGAACGCTCTGTTTATGTTTCATGTTTCTGGGAGGATCATCTCTGAGCTTAAAGGAACAAATTCATGGAAAAGCTGCCCCCGTCGAACCCCCCTCCGGGGATGCTGGTTCAGCTGCATAAAAATATCCCACTGACCGTCTGCACAAACATCAATGTACCGCATGTCGATACCAGAACCCCCTGAAACGGCAAACGCTGCTGCTGCACGTCTTCAGGCAAGTGTCTCAGCCAGCTCTGCACGTCTCGGATGCTCAGGTTTCGGCACATTCTTCTTTGTGAAGGAGCTCTGGCTCAGTCAGACTGGACAGAAAGCAACTGCACATTTTAAATTTCAACATTTGTTTTTTTGTTTTTTTTTACAGATTCTTAATTGGATTGAGAGCTAGACTTTGACTGGACCATTGTAACCCAAATGTAATTTGATCTGTTGTAGCTCTGGCAGTTTGTTTCCAGGACTTATAAAGGTCTGGGGTGAAGAAAAAGGCAGCTGTCGTCTCCGCAGATCCCACACACACTGGACACAAATGACCAGGTTGATTCCATGCATATTTACACTAAATCAATGTTGTCTCCTGCAAATGTACACATTTACAACAAAGGAAAAATTAGTTGTTTTTTTGCCTTTTATACATTTTTATATTTTAAACGTCTTCATTGACAGCAGAATTGAACTTGAGTGAAATTTCTTGATTGCGTGAACAAACGTCTGATATTTACGGCCGTTTTCCTGCTGCTTTTACAGCTTCTACTGAATTTTCCTCCAGGATTGTCCTGTATTTGACTCCATCCATCTACTTCCCAACAACGGCTTTCTACCTGAGCAGTGGATCTCTGGAGCTCATCCAGAGTTACCAAAGACCTGTTGACTGCTTTTAACTGATCGTCTCCTTGCCTTCTAGTTTAGGTGAAGAGCCATTTCTTAGTAGGTTAACTGTGGCTCTATTAGATGTTCTAAGTCTGGGACATTATTTTATGACTTAATTCTGCATTAAATTTCTCTGCCGCTTCATCTCCGGTCTGCTTAACGTGTTCCTCGGTCGTCATGATTCTGTTTATTCTCTAATGTTCTCCAGAAAAAACCCCCAGAGCAGCTGAGTAAGATTAAATTTCACACGTGGGCACTGTTTATTTATTAGGTGACTAAAGAAGGCGAGCTGTACTGGATTTTATTTAGGAATATTAAGAGTACAGGGTATTTAACACTTGCTATTCGTAATAAATTTTGAAAACCAAGTTTTGTTCTCTTTCCACTTTACACTAGTATGTGTTTATCTATCACATAAAATCATCCCATGAAAGTTCTCTGACATTAGTGGCTGCAGAGCGAAAAAGTGCGAAAGAGTTCAAGAGGTGTGAAAACCTTTTGCCTTCATTCGTAGAAACAAATGGGGTCCTGAAAAAAAAAAACCCCAACAAGAAATGGACCTGAACTTAAAGGATCTCTGAGATTTCAAACCGTAATTGCACAGAATTTGATGCGCAATCTGTTTAAAGGTCATAAAAATAATCTCCTCGTCCTCGCCAGACTGTTGCATCATGGGAACTGGAAGGAACATCAAAGGGCCACCACTGGAGCAAACTCCAGTAATCCCCCTCCTGGCAAGCATCTACATATATACATGCGTCCTTGCCAAACTTTTTTTTTTCCCCCTCTCTCTCTCTCTCTCTCTCTGGGCTTGAACGTGCGTGTGCTTGTAGAAAACACTATCTCCTCGCTGACACTGACAGTCGCAGCTCTCGCAGAGGTTGGCAGCGCCTGCAGAAACACTTCCCGTTCTGTGGCGCAGGGCGAGGTCCAAGCCACTTGAACTTGGCAGGGCTCACCTGGAACAGCCTGCCTGTAGGACTGCCGCAGACTCTTCACCCCAAAACACCCACACACACGCATGCACTCCAACTCCAAATCGTCAGCCAAGACAGGCATACATGCATGCAGGCCTTCCTGTAAACTCCAGCAGCTGATGTCAGCCGCTCCTCCTTAAAAAAAAAAAAAAAAAAACTGGCTGCAACTGACTCTCAGGTATTTACCGAGGGAGAAGGAAGCGATTCATTTATATCTGTGCGTTCTGGTTGAGCTGGTTTGGCTCGCTCGTGTTCAGTTTGCGCTTTTTAATTAAAAAAAAGACACCGCTGTGGCGCATTCAATGCAGTGCAGTTTACAGTGTTTTTAGCGTTTCAGGTCAGCGCATTCAGCCCAGGAGCTGAACAATGGGCTGATTGTGCGTACAAGGTAAATTTTTTTTATCAATCGAGGGGGAATTACACAGATCATATGACACCATATGGAAATCTTTTTACACATAATGTATTTCCTTTGCGAGGCCTACAGGGAGTCCTCTTTAGGAGGGGAAAACGCTGTATATATGTATGGCGAAGAGGAAGGGAGGGCGGAGGGGAGAGCGAGTGAGTTAGTGGCGGGGGGTCGAGGGGTTTAGAGAGGGCGGTCCGAGCACGCTCAGCGAAAATATGCCTCATGCACTCGCTGAACTCAGGGGGCCTGAGCAGGCTTCTCTCAAGGTTACAGGAGAGGCCCGTATGAAGAGAGGAGCGGGAGGACGAAGGCATGCAGCTGCAGCTGCGGCGGCGGCGGCGGCAGCGGCAGCGGCGGCCCACGTGCAACAGGGTTACCACTGGATGCTGCAGTAATTAATAACACGCAGCAGAACGTTTTATATCTAATCCATTAAGCTGGTTTCAGCGGGCTCAAATAACAGGAGCAGCATGCGATCACCTTTGACTCCCGGTTTCCTTCCCTCCTCGGAGGGCCGGGCCGCATATCCGCTGCCGCGCCTCCTCACCCCCCCCCACCCCACTCCCCCCACCCAGGCCTCCGCCACACAAAGGTAGGAAGCCGGCCCGCCAGAGCTCGCCGCATTGAGACCCGAACACTAAATCACCTCTCGGTTTATCTGCCGCCATTTACACCCGTATCGCCAGAGGAAATGATAAAGACAACAAGGCCCCAGTAAACACATCAGACGAGTTGAGGGCGTGAGGCTGTGAGCTGATTGAACGATACGCAGCCACTGGACTCTCCCAGCAACGCCGCGTGCTTACAGCCTGAAACTCAAATGTATTTTACAAGCATTTTGGTTTTTTGGGTTTTTTTTAAACAGACCAACATAAAGTTGTGTGTAGTTGTGAATCAAATGAAACATTGACAAGTAGTTCTTAAGATTTCTTTGCAAATAAAAATCTGAAAAGTGTGGCCTGCATTTCAGACTCTCAGACTCTTCAACCTCCAAATCTTCTGCAGTTTGAAACTTTTGCTAATTAGTCCAAGCAAAGTCGGAATCGGAGATCGACCTTTCAAGTTTTGCCACAAGCGCTCATTTGGACTAAGGTGTTGACTTTGACTGGGCCACTCTCACACAATAATACACTTCCTCCGAACTGATGGCGTGTTCAGGATGACGGGCTGCGTTTGGGTTCCACCACATAGCATAACCTTCTGGTTCCCTACATGGTTATCTTTTTTCTGTCATCAGATTCTCACACCTGAGCTGAGGCTCTCTGCAGCTCCTCCACAGCCTTCTCTTTCTGATGCTCCCTTGAACAGCCATGTCTTCGTGTCGCTGCCAACACCGATAAAATGCACTGCAGTTTGTTGATGCAACATGACGGTGATAATTTACTTGCGGCATGCATACTTCTACAGGACAATGTGCATCTCTGCAAGCACACAGAGTCTTTCTATTGTTGAGTTTGTGCCAGAGGCGCTGAGTCATAAACCCCAGACCTTTTAGAGGCGTGTGCTTTTTATCTACAAACAGGACAGAAGCCAAACCCTGGCTCTTATCAGGCCCTCACTCTGTGGATTTCATCAGATCAGCAGCTGTCATGCTAAACCGCCACTTCAGAGCCAAGATGGCAGAAAAGAATCAAACACTCTAAAGGCTAAAACAACAATCGGGATTGTGCTTCAAACAGGGGTCAAAGGGCAACAGGTAGTAAACACTAGACATAATGAACTGGTCACTCTGCCTTTGCTCTTGAATTGGCAGGTCATTAGCGCCTCGTAAAACAGAACAACTGCTCTGCTTTACAACAACTTAGACCTGCTTTCAGACAAATAACCCCGAGATGTGATTTAACGCCGCCGATTGAAGGAAGCGGGTTTGCCGTTGTTAAAACATCTTGGTTAATTTCCAAGGGAGCACCAGACGAAGTTACAAAAGCGCTGCCCAAGTGGCCGAGCTTCAGAGTGCAACTTTCCGCTTTTACACTATCTGAGACTCTTTTATAAACAAGAGGAGGCGGGGAAAAATACCGCCGCATCCGACATAATAAAAGAGCAGCATCAAAGCAGCGATAGAGGAGAATCAATCGGAGCATTAGACGCCGCTTGGGGTTGTCAACGTGATGGCTTAGATGGAGCGGGAGAACATCTCAGTGGATGTAAAGCGGGCAAACAAATTAAGAGGGATGAGCTCCAGCTTGGTGGATTACTTTTAGCTTCTTGGAGCTCAATAACAGGCCACGAGTCTGTCAAAGCTGCGTGGCTCTGTAACTTTAAAAGAACAACAACAGTCAAAGTAGAAAACGAACCGGCTCAACCTGACAGAGCACATCTTTTCAAAGAGGACACCAGTTCCCGTCCTGATTGTTTGAACCCTTTGCCCTTTTTTTTTTTTTTTTTTGTTTAATCGGAAAGTGTTGGCATTGCTGGTTGGTTATGCATCCCAATTATGAGCCTCCTTCCAGTAAACGCTGTGCACTGGTTCACTTTCTGTCAAAGATATTTCATCCCATTCATCAGACACTTTGCTCTATTTCTACAGTTTGCAGATGAATGCCTAGTATAGAGGGCGAAGTTTGGTAACCTGACCTCCTTTAAAAATGGACATTTTTGGGCGCTTCATTTAAAGAAAAAAATGATAATTAAAATGCTACCCATAGCATTTTAGTGTCAGATTTCAACTAGTGATACACAACTCCATTAACCGGTTCTGACCGGCGACAGGCCAAGTCATGAATACTCTTCATTAAATACTCCAACGCCAGAAACTTCCACTTACTCCATGTCTGTAAATGCATCAATATAAAACCTTTTGTCAAATGCACAGTTTGAAATTAAATGAACATCAGACAGATTAAAAACCTCTGGTTTGATGAGTAAATTGGTTTTCTGTTGGATTCAAAACTGCTGCAGCTATTCAAGACAGTGCGCCATTTTTATTTTCAGTTGTTTAGCCGAACTAAGACACCGTCGACACAAATATTTGTAGTCAAAAAATCCGGACTGGCTGGTTTGTTGGGCTTCTTTCGTGCCCAAATAAAACAAAACTAGTCAGTAAAGGAGAATAACATCTGATTTGATGCACTGTTTGTTGTTATTGTCACCTTCTTTAAGAAATATGAAAAAATACATTATACTGCACTACATATGAAGTGACTGTCACAAGTTTTCCCGCTAACAGAAAGTCTAGTTCGATGTATTCTAGAGTAGTACTTAAAGTATTGTTTTAACATTGCTTAAAAACCTGTTGAAGACTAGTTGTTGTTGACAAAAATAAATAAAAATTGGAACTCTGACAAAAACACTCTGCGTCTGTTTACTTAAAAGTTATCAGGTCATTTCAGCCTCGTTTCATTTTGACCTTTTTCCAAGTATCAAACAGAACCGACCGTTTCATACGTCTGACTTTTGATATAATCTTTTATCATCTTCAGAAATAATTTTTAAAATATCCATTAAATTCCAAGTAAAAATTTATTACAACTTTTCTACTCAGATGAAATACAATACAAATTGCATCGTATGCTGATGACTATGTGATGTTGATACATTTCTTTTCCAGAGTTTCCAATAAAAACACATTGTGTTGGTTCAAATTAAATGTATTAGTAAGTAGTCCAGGCAAACTCAACTCTTCACCATTTCTGTCATTTTATAACATGTTTTTGCGGTAAAAAGGACAAATCTCACATTAAATTGGACCCACTTCAATTCAAGTGACAGCTGAGGATTCACACAGAAAATATTTACCACCAATTGGTTGCTGACAGTTATTTTGGTTTGATAAGGGATTGTCACTTCCCATCTTTCCTAAGGGTTTGCTAATAGAAATTAGCATTAGCGTTAGCAGAAACTATGTTTATGATTAGTGCTTTAATGGAAGTAACTTTTTACCTTTCAACAAAAAACCAACACTAATGCCAAGTATCAAACCAAATACTTTTATTATTATGGCTTTTATTTAATGATGAGGAAAGATAACGATTTCAAGAGAGCAAATACTTGCATTCATACGCATTTTTGCAAAGCAGCTCGCACTGTTTAGCGTTAAAAGGGTGACCAAAACATATCTTTTCACTGTGAAAGCACAAATCGTAAGGACTGAGGTACAAACCACACTGAGGGCGATGAGCAACGAGGGATTCTCTCCTTTACCTTTCGTGCACACCGGGTACCGCAGCGGAAACATTTCAAAGCATTTTTAGTTTCAGGAGTTGAACTTCACTGCTGACTGCAGGGACCTTTCCAGGAGCGACTCCTGAGAGCCCGGAGCCCAAGAAGCTCTGCAACGTGAGACGATGCGAGGGTATTATTAGACCGACGCAATTTGCCTGTGACACATTTACTGCGAAGGACCTCAAGAGTGATAACACACACAAACCGCAGTCTGCTGAGTAGAGTGAGAGCAATACTCTTAGCCACGGGAGAGTCGGGCCAATTAATGCCAAGGAGTCCTCCGAGCGCAGCCCTCTGTATAATCCTACAACCGAATTTATGGGGAGCGCCGATGCAGGGTTCGTTAATCACATTTCATATCAGAAATAGTCACTCCCACTGCTTAGCGTTAACGTTCCTCAAATGACAAAGCCGACCAAGAATGCATCTCACACAAGCAGTGACTTTATGAGGAAAGACTCATAAATACGGCTATCCAAGGTTACTAAAAGACGGAGGAAACACGACGGCCTTAGAGTTACGGTTACTAATATCACTTAGATCCAAGTCCTCAAGAAAATCTCGCTCAGCAAGTCAAACTGGCACTTGAGACATGAAAGGGCAGCTGCGACGTTTGGTTTACATTATACCTTAGTGGTTTCCACATTGTGGCCAGGGGATAAGCATCAGGAGAGGTTTATCTCTGTCACAGAGCTCTATGGAATATGTAAACACTACGCGTAATCAGTGGCTAAAATTAAATAAAGTGCAAGGGGAAAGGAGGCGGTGTGGGAACGTTAAGCAGGAATAAGCCACCATCTTACTCTTTAAAGTAAATAAAACATGAGAAACCGGAGACAAAGCTGCAGGACCTCTTAAAGCAGGAACATTTTAAAAGTACAAAATTCAATATCAGCAGCTAACGCTCAGGATCTGATCCGATCTGATCCGTTTCTTGGCTTCACCCCGATGGTGTGCCTTTGTCCTCGCCAGCCACCCTGTGAGGCGGCCGCGGCGGCGCTTCTTTTCTCTCCCCGTTTTTGCAGAGAACACCCAATTGTTTTGGCCGAAGAGCCTCTCTACCCATCCGGAGCCCAAGTTTTTAATATGGTGTCCAAGCAAAAGTGATTAAACATCGCAGAGCACAAACAATGCTGGCCCTTAAATCTGTATGAACCCTCTTTCACCAGAGCGAATGAAAGAGCGCTCTGTCTGCAGCAGCAGATGACAGACGCGCGCTTGAAGATAAGTCTTCTCCACGGGCCCTTATCCGGGGAAACACCCGCTGCCCGACCGAATGAAGAAATAAACACCCGACAACAGCGCCGACCGAGCCCCACCTTTAAGGCGGCGATATGAGAAAGCGACCCCCTTTTTACACGCACCGCATTGAGATCATACTTAAAACCAGAGGCATTAGCTTGTTGCAAGTGAGTCACTGTGGAGGAAAATTCAGAACAGATGACAAACATACAGTAAAACCTGGACGCACATGTACATATGTACAAAAACAGGCAACTGATCACTATTAAAACCAACCAGCTGTCTGAAGCAGGAGAACTTCTGAAAAGAAAAAAAAAGAGCATATTTTGTGTAAATCGTCACGTGCGGCACATAAATTACCGACAATCACAATGCATCATGTGTGAGGCATGTAAAACAATAACCCGAACGAATGCGAGAGATGCATTTGGTTGCTGTTAACAGAGTTAAAGGAAAACTGGAAAGTGAAACGGGGCGGCAGCAAATCTGGGCTGAAAGGATGAATGTTTTACTTTCACGCAAGTAGCTCAATATTAATCAAGGATGAAATATTTTCTTCACTGAAAAAGTCGACACTTGCACTCAAAATCCACATTTCTTCTTCTTCTAGAGTAAAACTTAACGGTAAAGTTCATGTTTATGACTGATATTTCTGCAGTTCTTTAAATATGGTTGCACGAATGGGAAGTTGGAAGAACGGACATAAAGATGGATCAACTGAAACCACTTGCTCTATATTTTAAAGGACGCATTAAAGGCATAATTCACGCTTTTCAAAGCTTTTGCAGATTGTGTTTTATTTCCAAACTGGTGCATCATGTTCCTCTCGGTCGAGGGTTACTGTCTCTTTAAGAGATTCTGATGTTTTTGCTGGTCAGGGAGGCGTCTCTGGCTAAAATTGGTTGTTGTTGTGGTTCAACCAATAAATTAATTACACCCTTCTGGTGGAGTCAAACGAGACAGAGATCTTGTTTTATATTTAGAAATATATTGAGACGATTTAATTGCAAAAAGCAGAACAGAAACGGTGTTGAAATACTTTTATTCAGATCTTGAAATTATCTGAATGAAATGCAGCCATTTTTAAAGACTTGAGAACGTCAGAACCTTGTGTCATTGACAGCGCTGTTACTCTCGCAGCAGGAAAAATACACCAGAAATCCCACAATTTTTCTATTTTACACTCTCTAAATCCTTCATAACTGCACAGGATTTTCCGAATTGTCACAGCATCCATAAAATTGAAGGCTCTCCTTGGCCATAACCAGATACACATGTAGACGCAATAACAAATTTGAAACGGTGAGTCGTCGCCGAGCGCCATCGCCGAGGGGTCGTGCAGGGAGGGGTCGCCGAAATGACAAGTCGACCTAAATCGTCTGCAGCCTGCTGCAGTCAACAAGTCAGCTTGAGCACTACCATCTGACGGGGGGCTTTTCTTCGACGCACCCCACGCCCTCCCTCTCCTCTCCTCTCCTCTCCTCTCCTCTCCTCTCCTCTCCTCTCCTCTCCTCTCCTCTCCTCCAAAAGCTCAGTCAAAACTGTCTCTTTCTGCTGCTGTTACTGGTTCCTGCTTTCAATTTCACAAGTAATGGCTTCAGCGTTTTCTGGTCTGCAGACACATGTGGTCCCGTGCAGAGAACCCCGCTCTGCAGAGACCGTTAGGCAGACAAATGCAGCCTCGGGGGCCCGTCACAGTTATGAGCGGACATATATGGGAGTTATTATTACTCTTAAGAGAATTAGGCTCTGTCAGGCCACGGGTGTAATCAGGGTGTTCACTTAACCACTCGGTTCATATGGGCAAGCCACGTGTTAAATAAAGCAAGAATGTGTGGAGGAGGTTCTGTGAAAATTCGACGCAATTTCTGCTGAAATTGTTCTGCCATCTGTGCACCAAACACCTTCGTTTTCACCCACCATTCGGTTGCATGGCAAGAAAAAAATATATATGTTTTTACTTCTTATAAATAGATCTCTCTACATGAATATTCATATATGTTCCTACTGATAGCAGGGTCTTCAAAATGTTGCTAAAACGTGGATTTTAGCATCAGAACGACCACTTTTATGCCTCAAAATCAGATTAAAGTCACCGCATTTTGTCTCTTTTTGGGGCAGAAGTGGCCAAATTTTAACAAGGAAGTGGCGTTAAAGAGGTATTCTCCTTTAAGGGCAAAAAAAAAAAAAAAAAAAAATCATTTGAAATCATAAATCTAGATAATTACTGCTTAACCCTTAACCTCAATCGCAAGAGGGGAAAAATTTTTACTGACTAAAGCGATTTTCACACATGTGCTGCAGTGATAAAATGTTTCAGGAATGTTCCGGAGCAGCGGCGTGTGAGAACAGAAATGTCCGAAGCATCTGCACTGAGCTTTTTGAGGAGGCTTTTTCATGATTTTCCCACATTTATCCTCCTCTCTTGTTAAGATTTTTTTTTTTTAACGACAGGCCAGGAAGGGAGGTATTGTGGGAACTCTGACTGCAAACAAGCAGAGGGCGAGCGTTGTTCTCCGAGTTCTCCGCTGAGCTGCACGTTGCTGTTTCCGCCCAGGATGGCCTGTTGCTACTGTAAAAGATGTTGAAATATAACAAGTCTCGCGGACAGAAGTTTATTTACAGCTGTGACAGCTCATCGTCAGCAGAAAATCATCAGCTTAGAGGAGCGTCTGCAGACAGAAACTTTGGAAAATATTTTGACGTGGCGTCTGCAAACGGGGGGATCTGAAGGCGCTCGTGGTGACGGTTCGTTTTAGCAGCTTTTCTGTTTTCAAAATAGTTCTAATAGAAGAAAACAAGCCTTTATTTTACGTTTTATGTTTTTCTTTACTCTAAAACCTAAAAATAAAGTAAAAATTGTGATTGCTTTAATAAAAAAAATTGTGTGTTCCAAATTTAAATGGATATAATGGATATTTTTGCTCATTTTAATTATACACTGTTCTTTAAATGTCCTGTGAGTAAATATAGATTTGCCCATTTATCCATAACAACTGGGACTTTCAATATCTTGCAAGTTATTTTCACAATTTATCATCTATTACAAGAGTGCTTCTCATATTAATTTCACTTCCTGCTATGATGGGGTGGTATTACCGTAATAACCCAGTATTATCTGGAAAGTGCAACATCTCCACTGTCAGACAGCGCAAAGTGTGGCAGAATTACGGTACTGCAAATTTGCCTGCATCGCCTGCGCTCAGTTTAGGACTTAAAGGTTTAAAAAGATATTTTTAAATTTGGTTATCAAAGATCCCTCTCGCTCCAGCTCACTCTACAGGATCTAAAGGTCTTCTTATCTCTCCCTCGAGTCTCCCCCCTGCTGAGACGCTCAAACCATCTCAGACGACTCCAACCTCCGCCCAGACGACGGAGTTCCTCGCCGTAGAGTCCAGCCACTGTCAGGAGGAAGCTCATTTCAGGCACCGAGATCTTTTTTTTTTTTGTTCATTTCAGCGAGGAAGAGCAGAACGGGACACTTGTAAAACTCGACAAGCTGTTTCTCCAGGTAGTTTTGCAGGTTTTGTGGACAAGTCTCATCAGGAGTGCAGGCTCGAACTGAAACATTTCCAGTTTTAAGAATGCAAAGTGGCCATCGCTGCCTCTGCTCAGAGTTCCCATCTGAAAGATTAACATTTGCAGATGTCAACGGAGAATTATGTGATTCTAAAAGACCCCCAAAATATCTGAGTCTACTGTAAAAACAAAACTTTTCCAACCACATTAAGCTCGTCTTTATTAGAGCTATCAGCACTATTATAATTACTGATGTTTTTGCATGGCCTATATTAAAGGCTACTTTTTTTTTTTTTTTTCCACAGTCACAGAGAGACAGTTCCCTGCTCAACCCCTTGTTGGATTTCCTTATCTGGCTTTGTCTGGACAAATCTTGGACACAAAGCCCCCATTTTGTGCTCCTCTCTGGAGATCCTGTTTCAGTGTTCCAGACACGACGCGGTCCACCACCAGTGCCTCTGGGAGCCAGATCGGCCGCTTCCTCCACTCTAAAACATACGATACACGGGAACTCCTCTACGTCTCAGAAGCTCGCTTTTGTGTCCCGGGACGGACTCGGCTGATCGGCGGGGTGTCAAATGATTTCACGCTGCGGCTCGTTGCGGAAAACACACAAGGTGTTCCCGTCTCGAATCTCCCCCCCCCATTGTTTTTCTACGGACTGCTACAGTATTTGCATTATTGCACAATCGGCCTGTGCCTGCTGGGATGCGAAATGTCTTTAGATTTCTGCAAATTGGAGCAAATAAAAAAGATGCAGAAGTGTCTCCGGGACGCTCCAGTGACCTTATTCCTCCGGTGCTCTGAAAGGACAGAGAAGGAGGGAAAGGAGAGACCGAGGGAGAAAAGAGTAGTGTGTTCGCTGACCTCATTCTGACAACAAGCCCGGGAAGAGCCTTTTCTTGGAACCGTTTCGCAACAGCTCTGTTGTTTATACAGGTGGTACGAGAGCCGAGAAAGATATGCGGAGAGCGTGCATTTTGCAACACCTCATTATGAATACTAAACACAAGCAGCATGTGAAATCACACAAGCTGCACACATACAAGCCCAAAAAAAAAAAAAAAAAAAAAGGAGAAAAAGGTGGCTTGGGTTTCAATTTTAGTTTGACATTTGCAGGGATGGGATTATTTTGCTTGCCGGGGCCGAGCCGTCCCCCTCCCAGGCTGTTTAAATTTCAAAGTCACGTTCCCCTCACACACACACACACACACACACGCACACACACACACACACACACACACACACGATCCAGGGGCCGTCACAGTGTAATATCCTCCGCCGCCGTCCACTGGGGGCTCGCCTACAGGAACGGACGCCTCTGGTTGGCCTGCGCACTCGCCCGCAAGGCGGTCTCCTGCCACAACATCCACTTGGCCAGAGTTCAGCCCAGCGGAGGGCCACAATAGCCTGAAGGTGGTTGTCCAGACCATTGTTTATGCAACAGTACGCTACTGCCAGGTTAAAAGGGAAAAGAGCAAGACAGGAGGGGAAGATAAATGGCTCCAACATGCTGCTGTTTGAAACTTTCTTTCTTTTTTTTTTCTTTCCTTTTCATTAGCAATTTGAAACACTTTGGCAGCCAAGTTGGTACAAGTAAATGCAGGCAGCTGTAATAAAACTTAAAGACGAGAGAATTTAATAATTTAGCATTTCTGCAGGTAGAGATGAGCTCACAAAATGTGCTGCAGGATGTTTGACAGAGGCAAAAATCTGAAAATGATCAAATTGCAAACTTATTCCCCTTTTTTCCAAAAGTCTAAAACTCAAAAAAAAAAAAAAAAAAAAAAAGTGGCTGCATCTTTATCGTTCCCCCCATTACAGCCAGTCGCTCTATTTGTCGGGTTTTCCATTTGGTTTTGCTTTCCTTTCAATATTATGTCCGACTCTGTTGCAAATTATGTTAACATCCTGTTACGACTCGCACTTTTATATGTCGACGTATCGGTCAATTAAAAGAATAACAGGTTATCCAGATACAGAGTGTTTTATATGGGAGACGCACATAAAAGTGGGATTTTATTGATTATCTCTGCGGAGCAGCTCCGGGATTCACAGACAAAAGAGGAACACTCTGTAACCCACCGTCGCTTTTATTCAAAAATGTTTTACTACATGCTAAGAGTGGGCTGATTATCAGAATCAAAGTGTACAAACATCTTAAAATGTTCTGTCCCCCAGCAGTGTGGCCAAGACTCCTGCTGCCCCTCCCACACCCATTGCTGAAAGCTAATACTCTTTTTTCCTCTCCGACTTGGAGAAATGTATCTGGCTACAAAAAGCACAGAGAGTCATGATGTGGAAACTAAATCTGCCTAAAGCATCCCTCCTGTAAAGGTAGCTCTGTTTTTAAACATGCGTCCACAAGCCGGCGGCGTCAGATCGGTTAAAACTGCTAACTTTATATATTTAACTCGCATCTGTGTATCAAAACTAAATGAGCAACCAATGAAAGTGAATTAACGTCATTACAACGGGAATCCAGTGAACCCTCCCATTGATTCGCTGCGTTTTCAACTCCAAATTATTTGTGGAAAATTAGGAAGACGAACTATCTCGGCACAATGCTGCTTTATGCAGATTATTATAGTGAAGATAACTGTGGATATTAACCTCTGCAGAAGAGCTGAGACGGTTCCCGCTCTGCGTATTAATGACAATTAGGGTGTGTTTGGAGTTTAAACGTTTAAAATAGGCCGTTATTAATGTTTTTAGAGGAAAGCTTAAGCATTTTCCCAACAGCTGTAATCCTTAACTCCAAGTTTCTGACTTCAAGTCAAAAACTTGAAAAATTCACATTGACTGGTGTCAATGAAAGTCATTACAATGACGTTTATTTCACCTTAAAATGGACCCAAAAAATTTGCAATAGGTGAATCAGAAATTTTGCACAAAAACAGGATTTAAAATATCCTGGAAAATTACAGTGACACTCGGATTTATGATTTTTAATAATGAACACCTGTTCCCTGGATGTAATGAGTAAATACAGACACCAACTCTAGTGTCTGTGCAAAGTTCAGGCTCTTATTTCTGGAGACTGAATACAGATTAATGCAGAACTTTCCTTTATTTCCCCACCAACCAAAGAGGTGAACCTGAAATCATAATTTCCCTGAAAAAAATGATCCACACAGCAGCTGTCTGTTACACATACCAAAGTAATTGTTCGAAATGCCTTATTTTAACACAGATTAAACATAATTAGAGGCTGTTTATCCAATCGCGGCGAGTCATTCTGCCAAAGGAAAAACCTCTGTCATTGTCCCTCGCAGCTCTTCTCAGAGGGATTACAGCTGGAAATAGGATCGTGTTTTTTCAAACGCAGCTTCCTTAAACACAGGAAGGAGGCCTTCAACACAAACAAAGCGTATGCCCGTTGCATGTAGGGACGGCGGGGACCAGGGCGAACGGTCGGCTGGCTAAGGCCAGGGTCCTCTGAGGTGACGGCGAGGAATTCAGGTCACGGCAGCCGAGACGTTCAACCAGATCGGCCCGGGTGGAAATAGCACCGGGAGGCCGGGGGAGAGGGAAACGAGCGCGTCATAGCCACCCGGCCCGATTCCAGAAATCCCCCACACACACCCCCACCCGTTCCCTCTCACCTCCTCCCACTCCAACGCAAACAAGAGCCATAACTTCCCTAATGATCTGGGATCATGTACAGTGTACGCCTCGCACATGCTCCACCAATAAGGAACGCTTCCTCTTCATCTTTGACCTCTGTGTGGGTGTGCCCACTTTCTGACTCCATGTGAGACTCAAACGCGGTTGAAACATCCATTTTCTGAACAAGACACGGCGTCTTGTAAAAGTTTTGACGCTCCTAGAGCTTTATCGCGTTTTGCAGCCGTAAAAATCTGTGCGTTTTATACGACTTCGTGTGACAAACCATCACAAAGGGCTGCATAAATGTGAGGAAGCAGGAACATTATTTCACCTTTTTGTGGTGTGTACATGTTCATCAGCAGCCTGGGGTTCTCAAGCAGACTTAAAACTTTGACTAGGCCATTCTAAAACATCTAAACTAAACTTGTAGCTTTGCCTCAGTGCTCAGGATAAGGATCATTGCTCTGCTGCAGGTTTATTTCAGATTCAGCTTCATCCTTTATTTATCTCCATCCTTCTCCTGGAGATTCCTACAACATGGTGGCGCTAAACAGTTTTGTATTTACAACTTTCTGGGTTCAACAACACAACGCTGGGTTTCCTCTGATAGGAAACTTTTAAAACTACTTTGAATAATAAAGTGAGCTTAATGCACTGTTTGATAGCTAGAACTAACTGGAAAATGTGTTTGATTTGAAATGACTTTCTGTGAAGTACCTCAATACATTTCTTATGAGTTGTTGAATTAACGGGACTGAACTGAAAAATTATTCAGGTCAAATGAAAGCCACCTCACTAACAAACCTCACTGATCAGCTGGAATTTTCACTCAGAATAAATGCAACACAGGAGAAATTTATATAAATTTCATTTAGGGTGCGAGAGTAAAGGGGAGTGAATATATTTGCCTGCTACCCATCATGCAGTTTTATTTGTGGAAATGCGTCTAATTTTTATTCCCCTTCACAATTCTGGTCAACTTTTTCACATAAAAATCCAAACTGTCACGACATAGCAGGGCAATAAATCAATAGCATTAAATATTGCGATAGAATTGTGATCAATATCAACAGATAATACATCCAATAGAATTTCCAATAATCTCACTGAACTCCGATCCAGAACCGCACAGCATCCTGGGAGATGTAGGCAGAGGAAAAGCTTTAGCCGCTCAATCTCTAAGCAAGGCTGGTGGAAACAACTAACCCACATACTCTTTGGTTACCTAGCAACTCACTCGCTCTGTGGTTGCCTAGCAACAACCTGTTGAGCAGCTTGTGCGGCAGCAGTTTTATGTTTCTCCATCGTGCCTCACAATCGCTTGAAAATAATAAAAAAAATACTTTGTGGAGTGAAAGGAAAAAATAAGTACAAGGAAACTGGATAAACCAGGAAAAGTTTGGCAGAGCTTTAGATATTTAAAACGAAAAAAAAATAATCAATAATTATCGATATTGACTAATGTGAAATGTTTCTGCTGTGATGCACTTTTCTAGTCATATCGTTCAGCCTTAATGGCAATATGTGGGAAAGTTCAGGGCGAGTTCATACTTCCTAGAAAATATGTTCAGAAATTCCCACTTTAAGTCCAAACGTATCTCCTAAACGTCTCACAATCACAGTCCCGTCTTTTCACTTTCAGTCACGCACAATTGGACTTTGATTCTGAAATCCATCAGCGCACTCGCTCACACAGGCACACACACACTGTAAACAGTCTTTATTGAGACATGAGTTCTTGTATAAACACAGACGAGCCCTACTGAAGGGCCCGGGGCCCGCGTCAAACAATAAGAGCTGGGGAGGTTACGGAGGGGGGGGGGGCGGGCGGAAAGTTGCTGGATGTTCCTCACAGACGGTGTGTACAAAATCCAATTATCAGAGCCGTGGCATTAACATTCCTGCAGTCTGGCAGGTGACAGCAGCCCCCTCCCGTCCCACCCGAGCTGCACCGCCAGCACGGGACGGGCCCCCCACCTCACCCCCACGGCAGCTTGACAATACAACTCGCATTTTCCTCTGCCTCCCCATACGCCTCTTTCTTAAGGAGTATTGAGACATATATGGAGGGAAGACGTTTGGGAGGAGTGTGGGGTCCGCCAGCCACAGAGGTCTTTTCTTCAAGAGATCAGCGCGAGCGGCCTGGCGGGCAGCATCAGTCAATGGAGCATTCTTCTCCTCGCTGTCTGCTGGTGTGAATATGTTGATCGCTGATAAGGTTGCTTTGATTGCCCCTCCTTTCTCAAAACAAACAAAAATAAAAGACGGACAGTGGGGGGGGGAATGCTTTTTGTTTCGCACATTTGCCCCCAAACAGTGTGCGCTTTGTCAGACTGTGGCGTCAGAAGAGGCCAAATCAAACAAGTTTAAACGGTAAAACAAATAGAATATCGCTGAACTTTGCTGCCGGAGCGAAAGGGATTAAAATAAAAGCTGATCCCTGAAGGCATTTTAGGTGAGAAAATACTAAGACAAAGCCCAAAAAACCACAACTGAAAACTCAGATTTTTTGATTTTTTTACAGTTCGTTTCTGTTTAATCTCACTTTCTGGCTTCTGTAATTAGCCTCTGCACCTTCCTCCAGCTTTAATCCCTGCAGCATGATGAAGGAACGGACTGGCCCATCATGCTCCATTAGCAGCTGTTCTTTTCTTTGCTCTGCGTACAGTACATGCACTGTAGTCCTTATCGCTATAGGATGCAGCGTACGTGATAGCGTGCAGGCGATCTGTAACCCTGCTGCCTGGTGTCATGCCCTGCTGTACTCTTGTCTGGTCCTATATATAAACCTACATCTGGGCCCCATTCTGTGCTTTCCATCATGTCATCTAGCCTACACCAGGGAGGCCTTGAGGAAACGCGTACAGAACAGAACATTTGGGATAAGGACGGCTGAAACGGATTATTATTTTTTAGGTGGAGCGTTTTGGTCTGGCTGTTTTCTTCAAAAAGAAAAATCTAAAAGAGACAGAAGATATGGACCGCTCGGCCGGCATGAACTCAAATTTATTCTTTCTAAATATATTAAAACTGCTACTTTTAGGAGCACACATTAGTGCTAGCAAACAAAACAGGACATGAAAGCTGGGAAAAACCAGGTCTGTTTTACTTTAAGGGGCTTAAAGGGTCTGCCTGCACCACTCTTGTTAGTTTTGAAAATATGTCTTTATGTGTGTATAGGAAAAAAAAAACACAAGTCCAAAAAGCTCTGTTACCAAACAACCTGACCTGGCAGCACGTATAAAGCAATAAATTTAGCTTATGAGTCAATACTGGAGATGGGACGAGATTTCACCCATTTTCTTTGGGGGGAAACTGTGAGCTTCTTCACAAAGTGAAGGTTGCATAAATCACTGGACGCTGAAGAATCTGTTTCCAGTTTAGAAAAATTCAGTTGTGTTCGAACAGCCAATGCATTGAAGAGTAAATGGCTTGTATTTGAACGGCAGTTTATCAAGACTCAGGACTCCAAAGTGCTTTACATTATAATCAATTATTTACACAGTCATGCACTCTGATGTTGGTGCTGTTTGTGTGCTGTGATTAACGGTGTGCAGTTCACAGTGTTCTGCTTCGTCATGACCCGGGATGCTGCTTTCTGTGATGTTTCAGTCTCTTTTGTTTATTATTTTAAAAAATGTTTAAAGTTGACAGGAAATTTGCTAGTTATGTGTCATTGGAAGACAGGATGATCAATACCTATACACCAAGTATAAAGTCTTTACAAAAGGAAAAAATTAAAAACAAAAATAAAATTAATAAACAATGCTAAGCCTGGTGGGGGCGCAAGTCAAGCCTGGTGGGCCATCAGGCTTATAATACACTGTGGGAAACCCTGGAAAGGATCAGCTGACTATGTGGGAATTTAATTTTAATAGTCAATAAATGACGCCGTTTCTTTCCAGCTTCATTCATACAGATGCTAACACACAGAGCAACGACACCAAAGTGGGCTTCAATCTCTTCTTCTCCAAACATTTACCTCTGTTAACAATTCATGAATGAATGAGTTTGAAAAAATTATTTATTTTAAGAACAATTTATGTTTGTTTATCAGAAACTATTTGGATCTGTGGATTACAGGCTGAAAACGAAGCAGTGCGAGTTAGCTTAGCAAAACAACAACGTTAGCATGAACAGGATAGAAAATAAGTAAGACAAGCTTGTTAAGACAGACTTGCATACCCCTGTAAAAATGCATAAGACATTTTGAAATTAGTAACGTTTTGCTGTAGTACAATCGAACAGAAACGATGTTCTGCAGCGTTCTAGATTCAAGTTTACGATACTTTTGTTCGTCTCACCTCCCCTCCATACTGTGCTGGCAAGACAGGTTTCAATCTGAGTCCGTCTGGATGATTAGCTCTTCTCTGTAGCAACTCCCTGACTTAAGTCAATGATATGTTTACTTGTGCTTCCTGTATTGAATAGTAAGCGTATATATTCTGTTTACTTCAGGAAAACAGAAAGTTTTGGATAGCAACTTAAAAGCTCCTAAATATCCAAGTTAACTTTAAAATAATATACTTCGGTCGCAAATTTTTAAAGGAAGGAGCAAAAAAAAAAAAAAAAAAAAGAAAAAAAAAAAAGTGTTTCCACCTCACATACATGTACTTTTATTTTTTATACATTTTATTTATGGCTGCACTATTTCTGCACTCTAAACTGTGCTTTTTATTTTGTGCGTAGGTTTTGGGGAGGGAGGTTGCCAAAGCGTTTTTCTATGCACCTTTTTTGGCTCAGCAGACTAATTTTGTAGCACTACTTCACATTTTATGTTGGAACAATGACAGAGATTTCTCTCTCTCTCTCTCGCTTAAGGTTGGATTTTTCATTAATTTCTTCAGCATGATATGCAGCTGCAACCAATTTTATTTTAAGGCTTTTCTCTTTTTTTTTTTTTTCTTTTACCACCGGTGCTGGTTAATGAACGTACGTTCATTAAATAAATGAAATAGGTGTAAAGAAGTTCCACTTCCAGCTCTTTTAGGATTGATGTGTCATGTTTTTACACATAAGCATAACTAACAATCAGATCATTTGGCCCATTAAACTTCCTTTGTTTGTCTTCTGTGTGTCACTGTCCGTCTTTGCACATGTGGTTTTTTTTCTAACCACCATCTTGCAGGCCAGCCTTCGCCTAATTATTCTTAAATTGTGGCTGAAAAAAAGTTTTCTTTTCTTTTTACATTAGCTCAGCAGCACTTTCCTCATTCATAACAATTGGCACTGGTTTCGTTCTGCCTGCCAGAGCTCACACCCCGACCATTTTCATTTTCCGTCGTCCATTTGTTTCATTCATGTCATGGATTTTGGCAGCGTCCAGCAATGTTTTCCTGATGGCCGTCAACCTTTCAGCGCCCGCCTTTCCAGTCACAGACTCCCCCTTCGCAGGCTTTGTTTTGAAGCAGGGAGAAGAAAATTCGGAAACAACGGTTCCCACTTGTGTTGAACCCCAACATATCTTGAATTATTAACTGTAATCTAACTCTGAACAGAAGATACTTAAAACAGAGTATTGCTCGGCTGGCATGCTCTCGGATAGAGATGAAGATTTTGCTCAATTAAAGGCGTTTCTGCAAAGCAGATTTATGAAGTTATTTAACAAAAGTTGTTTGGTTAATTAATAAGTTAAAAAGTCAGCAATCAGCTAACATTACTTAGTCTTTATAAGTAAAGTGTATCACGTGAAATCCCAATAAAATACACTGAAGTTTATGGTTGAAATCTGACAAAAACAGACATAAAATTCAAGGGATGTGAAGACTTTCGCATGGCTTAAGCAAATCTCCACCTCCCACAGTCTACTTTCATAAATCGATCTCTGCCAGCATGCACTGTACTCCTTACACCCCGAATGACTTCACATGTAGGAGTCAAAGGGCCAAAATGTGTCATAGTTAAAGCCTAGAAGAGCGGCGTGTTTTCACAGGGAGGCAACCTAATCCTCAAGAGCTCCAAAGCGACATTTAAAACCCAGACTCTCGAGCGTCAGGAACCAGGATTCCCAGGATGGAAACAAACAACATGGCTACTGCATCTCATGAGGCCCGGGGCAGCTCGCCGCCGCCACCAGCTCCCCTCCGAGCGTAGTAAAAAGGCGAGGCTGGCCGGTCGGAGCGCGGAGGGAAAGAGTCTCCAGGGGCGGTCAGGCTCTGCAAGACGGACCAGAGGATAGCTGCACCGTGGATTAGGACCACAGTGGCCCATTGTTAATTGGGCGCCATGTGTGAAAGCTACAGAGAGATTAGTTTGTACAGCTGCTGCCATTTGTCATAACTGCCTTTAACAAGACACATATGGCAACCCCAAGTTACAGCCAGAGGTTTTGCAAATAGAAGAGGGAGAGAGAAAAAAAAAAAAAAAAAGAGGAAAAATGTCTAGAACACTTTTCCTCCTTTAAGCAGATGAAGATGTTCCTCGGAAACATGGAGCAAACCCGGCTGGGATCCCATGGAGGGAAATGATGAGGTTGTGCATTCTTCATCTGGAGGTCAGGGAGGGTTTCTCTAACAACTTCTCAAGAAGAGCTAAGCCAGTTAAAAGTGAAAATCTGCTGTTACATCACTGCAAACCTGAAATTAGCCAGGATCTGTGTTTTATTTGCACGTACCAGACTGTTTTAGCCTGATAACTCATTATAAAAGGGTAGAGTTGTTTTTTTGGTACAAATCCGCAGCGTAATTGTCGGTTGTAGGTACGCACACATGTTGAAGGCCTAATTACAATCTACACATGGTAAATCTGGAACAAGCTTTTAAAAGACTCTCACTTTCCGTGTTTTCCCTCACAGATGTCAGAGCACTAAAGAGCAGCCGCTAACAGACTCTAAACGCCGCGTTTTAAACTGCTAGTGTGTAACAATCTAATGTTTGAAGTCGATTTGTTTCTGCACGCAGAAGATTAAAGGCATATGTAAGCAACAGCGTGTCTTAACGTGCATTTTTGCATTTAAATTAAGGAGAGGTTTCCTCAGAGTTGTAACCAGTTGGAGCCCTGAGACGTTGGTGAAGGACTGGAGGGGATTTCAATAAATTAGAGGCAGAGCTGCACAGGGTTGGTAACAAACTCTCCTCTTCCTCCATTGGAAATCAGGGCCTGGTTAAAGGGCTCTGCCCAAAAGTTAACGCGGAACTGAACCGCGTTAACTTTTTTAAACGATATTTTTAAACGATACAAAACGATCCAAGCTTTGATTAAAGGTTTTGATCGTCATTCTGAATTCAAATTTAGTGGAACTGCCGTGAATTGAGATTTTACAGTTTTACCGTTGTTGGCTGTGAATGTTTTTATCTCTGTCACCGATGGTAAAACCCCATCATGTTTATGCAAGAACAAAAGATTCATTAGGAAAGGGTGAATATTATTTGTTCTGTAGAAAATCTGCAACATCTGCTGTTTTGGCGTTCCTGAAGTGAAGGATTTTTATGTAGTTTCTTTGTAGTTTCAGTGTTTCCTAATTACGTCGGAGCGTTTATTGGGTTTTGTTGCAGGTACATAACCTTTCCTGCAATAACTGATCAACTGAAGTAGGATTTTCTCTTCAAACACATTAATAGTGGGGCTTAGTTTGACTGTTAGGTCAACACAAAAAAAACTTTTTAATCACATCCAGACATTAATAGACATTTTCATCTTGATGTCTTGACTTTTTAATATCTATATTTTCTGCAAAAGTGATTAACTCGCAGTATTTCTGACTTTGACTACACTGCTGCCTCCACTTCACATGTCAAGTTCATTATTTATGGGCAAAAAGACATTTACCATCAGACATAAACACAAAGGACAGTGAAGCAGGATCCCTCTGCTCTTGAGTGGCAGCAAATTATGCAATTAAGTACTTTTGGAATGGATTTGAAGAGGAAAATATATTGCAAAATTTCAAAAATAACAAAATCAGTGATTTAAAATTTTAAAAAAATTATAAAAACAATCACAAAATCCTGGAGGAACTGTAATATATAACAGCTGCATCTGAGGGACCTCAACCTTGGTCACTTTAGGCCCATAGGAATGCTTTAAAGTTATTTGACCTGCGTCTTTGAATGTGGAGTTTTTATACTCTCCCTCTGCATAAGGTGGTTTTCTCACTTTAGTCCCAATTCCCACAGTCCAAGAACATGTAGCATGTCTCTCTGTTGGTTAAGCAATCATGCTGACACACAGGTTAGGGCAACAACTTAAGATGCTCAGAGTCGTCCAAGTTTGAGTAGGTAATGTTATCATGAACGCAAAGCTTGAAGAACCCAAAGATCTTCTGCTGTAACAGTTTTACAAACTTGGCACCATTTCCAGACGTCAACCTGGCATATGCGAGGGAGGAGCGCACGTCTTCTGACAACTCAATGGGGTTCCTGATGAATCAGTCCCAAGCAGGTCGTTCCCAAACTTTAAACCCAATAACCCCTCAACGACCTGCTGCATCGACTTTGAAAAGAAATCCTCTGGAGGATTCAACCCGACAACCCCCACCCAACCAAAGGGCCAAACAACAACAACAACAACAAAACGCTCGGCCTAAAGTACACTTCGCACAGCAGTGCAACGACGGGCCTTTCTTCTTCCGTCTCGCCCGGGTCTCGTCGAGCCGTCGCAGCAATGGGGCGTACTGTACCGAGAGACAAAGGAAGAGACACCCATCACTCTCAGCCTCGGATCGACCCTGTCTGGACTGAAAAGAGGCTTTGACGGCGCAAAGAAGGGTGTGCATGTGGGGGGGCGATGCAGGGAGAAGTCAGTGTCTCCTGGGAAACCAAAGTGATTGTCTGTTCCTGCTCAAAGTTCCCCCATAACACCTCACCTACCACCCCTTCCCATTCTCTCTCCCCTTCATTAGTCGTTCAGCAGCCTCCGTCCGGGCTAAAAGGAACTGGCTTTTGCATGAAAGTCTCATTCTGATACTTGAGGGTCCTTTTCTCCTGACCAACTTGAAAAAAAAAAAAAAAAAAACGAGAAAAAAAAAAATCCTCTTACAAGTTCTCTGACACTTTTGTGTCTCCCGTCTGAACCTTCTTATCCCTCTTTTCAGCCCAGATCCTGCTGTCTTACTTGATCAGTCTTGCAGGCAGATGGGACAACACTAAGTTTTTCCAAGCAGTTACGCTTCTCCGTTGAAAAAGAAGAGAAGGCAGTCTCTGGATGGAGAAGCTCAGGCAGAGGGGAGAGGGTCTGCTTTGTGAGGAAGGACAGTGAGGTACGGTGTGGTGGCTGGGACAGGGGGGTGAATGTACCCATTTGTCTTCATTTGGGGAGGACTGGCAGACACGGGGTGGGGGTGGGAAATTTATCCGGTGTGGGGGGGGGGGGGGGAGGAGTGGGAGGTGCTGGTCCTCCAGTCAAGTGGCCTCAGGGGGATTTGAAATGCATTTGGGGTCCTTGGGAAAAGCCTGGGAAAGTGTTGGGAGGCTGAGATCTTAACCGTGGACTAATGACACAAACTGCAGTCCTTCAACATGAGCGTCCGAAAAATGCAAAAACCCCATCTCCTCCTGGATTACATGGAAAAAAACAGACTCTCCAGCAAAAAAAAATAAAAATACTTTTAGCTTGCATTGCCAAAAAAAAACAAACAAACAAAAAAAAAAAGTCCTTGTCCCATTTTTGGATGCAACAGGGCAAACTGTGACCCAAGCACATTAAACACAGCGCAGCGAAGCAGGAGAGGGAGTTGTAAATTTAGCCAGGAGAAAAAAAACAGAGAAGCAAAGCATCCACATTTCTCCGTGGCCTCTGCTCCGGGCTGCCTTGTTTCCATGGAAATTTATGTACACAGGGAACACAAAAGAGGGCTAAGGAGGTAACACGGCCTGTTTAAGCCTTGAGGTATTTGCTCGAGCAAAGCCCCGCTGCTAATAACACAAGCCTCATACTGAGCCAGGCAACCTGGCTGCTCTGCACCCAGGTCGGTGTTGGAGAGGGAGCGGGAGGGGAGGAGGAGGGGAGGAGGCCGGGGGAAGTCAGAAACTAACCAAAGATCCCAGAGAGGAGATGAAGGTAGGGAGGCATTAGAAAACCGAGCAAAGAAAAGAGTGCATTGCAAAACATAAATAGCTCCCGGGAAAAAGGATCGGGAAGACATTTAGTGGGAAGCGGAAATCAATAAGGCAAGCGGTGAAGCTGGGAGGGAGTTCTAAGTGGATTAGATTGAGAGAAAGTGTTCGATAGGTTATGGCTCTGAGAGAGACGTAGCGAGACACCACAGGCTCTATTGCATACTAATCAGGAAGACCGAAGGAAAGCTAAAGGGAAGGGTTGCGCAGTTCACTGCGGAGATCTCTTCCATACGGCTTTTTTCTGGAATTGTAGCTTAAACTCTATTTTTTTTCCCCCTAAATTAAAATTCATCTCCAAGTATCAAAGCCTGTTCGGCTTGTAAAAAAAGAAACCTAAGCTCTCCAAACAAATTTAAAAATTAACTTTACAACACTCTCCTGGCGTGATCTCAGCCACTGTTTCTCTGGCCAAGTGCCTGGGTCTAGGACAGCTGTCATGGGTCGCAGACTCAGACTTGAAGGGAAGCCAGGGAGCGAGAAAAGAAAAAAAAAAAAAGAAACTTGGAAAAAGAAGCAGAGAGAGAGAGAAAGAGAGAGTCATTCGGCTGGGCAGCGTGCCGCAGGGGTGATTTCTGATGGCTGAGGAGGATAAGAGGAAGCGTGGAGGAAGGGGAGGGTTGGATGTTGTGCTTAGTCACAGACCTCCGCTGTGACCCAGAAGGCTGGACCTCACCACCAAGCGTCTCACCAACAGCTTCTGAGTCAGCTGGGTGGAAAACAACATGCAAACGGCTCGCTCTCGCAGGGTGGCGAGTGCGCAATGGCCGGTCACAGAGATCGCAACCTGGCCGAGGGGTTGAGGGATGTGGGAGGAGGCCAGCGCTGCCTATTACTCCCCCTCACTTAGGCCAGTGAACCAAAGGACCACCAGCCAGACCAGAAGAGAAGGCAGGAGAGGGCGGTGGGAGGGGTGGGAGCGGAGACAAACAGTTGCCAAAAGACCATGAGTGATCCTTCGACCGCTGTGGTTTGACCCTGATTGAGGAGGTCAACGAGGGGATCGCCAGACAACAAAACAAAAAAAGTCTTCCTCCTCCACGTGCCCTGAAACTTGTGTTCTCACCGATGTGTTTTGCTCAATTAAACTTCAGAGGACGCGCTGCCACGTCCCTCCGCAGAAGTCCTGACCCCAGGAGACTGGGGTGGGGGAGCGACGGGACTGCTGGTGGTCGTGGGGGCCAAAGGTTAAGTCTGGAGATCGTAAAACAGGGTCTCCATTCACATGTCAGCTTGTATTCAGAGGTAATCTATCCATTTTCTAAAACTATTGTGACGGTGTGAAAAAAAGAGAAGTTACAAAGTCAAGGTAATGATGTTTTATGGCCGTGTTAACTTTCAGCAGTGGAGTAATGGGAACGCAGCGTGACCCCGACCTCTATAGGCTTCCCAACTCAGCGTTAAAATTTATAGCTACAGTGATTACTATTTATTCGCACTTGAAAACGAACCAAAAGTCCCAACTGTAGAGCTTTATTTTTAGGGTCTGCTTGAGGAAAATGTAGTTATTTATTTTTTTTCCACCGGCACAGAGTCTGCTTTCTCATAAATAACCAGTAAAAATATTCGTTTGACCGTGTCCTTCATGCAAACTTTCTGCTAAACTCTAGTCTGAGTGAAGACATACGCCAAGTCTGCTAAGCTTCACTCAAGCCATTAGGGATCCCTGTTTTCAATTTAGCGATCCAGCATCTCTGGACTGATCCGTTTGAAAATGTTTATTCTCTTCTGTCATCATGATGCAAATTCTGTTGTAATCTATGAGCTTGTCAAGCCAATAAGACACACCAGATTGAAAGTGCCCAGACTGGAGCTCCCTAATCTGAGAGACGACTCATCACACATGTACCGGAGCCAAAAATGCACGTTTTGTTTGCGCTGCCTGTGATGTCAGAAAAGAATGGATCCCGTACCTCCCGAAGGCTTCGGGATTAGACGAAAGAGAAGACTGTTCCCGTCCTGCAGACGTACAGTTGCTGAATAAAAGAAACAAACAAACAAAAAAAAGAAGCAAAACACAAAGCGAAGCTTACAGAACCCGCGACACGTCCCGACACGATGAGTATCTGCATGCCTTGTTGCAACTATTCCATCAAGCTGTCAAAATGGTTATGCAAAACACGAGCGCAGGTGTGGAGAGGAGATGATTGAAAGAAGAGAAGGGAAAAGAAGTGCACTCCTGGTTTAATCAGATAAAACGGTGCAACGGAGTGACTGTGCAGAACATGTGCGTGTGTGAGAAGCTAGGAGTGAGTTTGAACAGCAAGTTGGCACAATGGATGCCATGAATCCCGACCCCCCCCCCCTCCTTCCCTCATTCCAGGCCCTCAGCCTACTTCCCAGCGGGCATTCATCTGGGCATGCACATGGGCGCTACAGCCGAGCCTGGCTAAACGCGTCTGTGCCCCAGAACAAGGGGGTGAATTTTTGTGAGTGCCCTCTCAAAATTCACCAGGGACTCTCACTGCCAACCTGCCAACCTTTCTCAGGCACGAACCAGTGGGGATTAACGGCAAACCCGCTCAAAACGTACATCCTTTTTTTTTTTTTTTTTAAAAACGCAAACAAAATAAAAGCGGCGAAATCATTTCTGTTACTCGATTATGCAGCTCAGCAGAGCAGGACACAAAAAAAGACAATATATTAAAAGCACAGTCTGAACAGTGGATACTCTTTCAGCCGGAGCCCGATTTGCTGGTTTCTTTGTGTTTGATTGTATGTTTGTTTGTTTCGTGCAGTTGCAGCTGAACAAAAGACGGCGGCGGCTTCCATTCTGCCACCATCGGGGGGGGAAATAACTTTCCAGTGTGCCCACCGCATTGCGGATGCCAACCGACGAATCAAAGGCACGCTGCACGCAGACAAAAGAGGGTTTGATGCCAACCTCCGAACCTCTAAACAACCGTCGGGCGGCGATCCGCCCTGCCTCCCTGGCACCGTGTGGAACAAAATGGCGGCGCAGCGCTTTGCCGTCCACAACATGGCTGCGCCGTCTGGGTTTGGGCGCTGCTTGGCGACTTAAAGGAAGAGGGAAAAGACTTTTTATATTTGCAAAAATAAAAATAAAAAAAACTTACAAGTGGAATAAGTGTATGCGTTTTTCAATTCTTGTAGTGAGAACGCTAAAAATGATCATCAAAATTTCAAACTTCACGCAAAAAAACCAAACATCTTTCTCAGGAGAAATCTTTGATATTGACAGTTAAAAGAGAGGGAGGAAAAAAACCCCTCACTAAAAGAGCGGTGTTGTTTTAAATGTTGGCACGGAGCGGTTAAAACGCAGCAGATGCAGAACAAGGGGAGCGGTGGCATCCTACAAAGGACACAAAAGGAGGGTCTGATGCCAACCCCGGTGCCAGTGGCAACCATTATTGTCTCCGTGCTGTGCCTTCTGCTTTCCCTGGCACTTAAACACAAAATGGCGCTCAGGATTTGATGGTAATGAGCTAGCTAAAACCACCGTCCCGCCTCTCAGTGGCGGAGCGTTTTCGATGCTGCAGCTACAGATTCAATGAAAGGGGATTTCATCGTGGAGCAAACCCAGGAGGGGAGGCATTCCTGTGCTGTCAGCAGAGAAAAGGAACTTTAGAACAGTGAGACCGACGAGGTATGAGGAAATGAAGGAGTCACATTTGTTCAGATGGCTGCTGAAATTACAACCCGTCACATGCAAAGTTGCAAAATCACAGAACATTTTTGCAAAAAAAGTTGGGGGTTTTTTTCTTTCGTCGCTAGTTTTCACATGACAAAGTGTGAAAACTGAGGAGAAAAATAAAATCTCTCTGACTATAAATGTAATCTCTAATAAGTTAAATTGTTATTTTTTTCAATTGAACGTATTTCAATTTATTCCACCACAACATGCAATCTGTAACAATACTCAACTCTTAAATTAAATTTTAAGAAATTAATAAAATGTGACAAATTTATAATTCAGCACAAATCTAAAGGTGTTTAGAAATAAGAACAAAAAAAATCTGGAATGATCAGACATTTTCTGCCTGATACTGAAGATTTATGTGATGAAAGCTAAAAAAAAAAATGTTCTGCAGTTTCATCAATGGAGGATTTTAATTTTCAATCCAACAAAAAAATAGGGACATTCACATTTATTTCATTTATATTATTTTATGTAAATGCGTAAAAATAAACGTTTTGATCGATGCACACAGACTAATATTAGTGGGAAATTTGAGTTTTCATGCAATTAATAAAACAATCAGAGCAAATCAATTACCAATACTCTGATTCAGATTTCTAACACTAAATCAAATTGAAAAAATATCATTATTTTCCAAATTATTTCTGTTGAAAACAAGCAGAGATTGTAGTAATTTAAAATGTTACAGGGTTTCTGTCAGCATGAATGATCCTGCATGGACGTGTTTTGATATAGATTAAGAAAGAATTGAGATATAAAAAACATAGGTGTTAAAAATCCTGCCTGATCCTCATTTCTAGTCTTTTTTTGGAGGTTAGATCTGCTGAATTCAACATGAATCCACTTGGATTTTTCCTCCCAGCGACTACAATTTGTTCTGCAGGGTCTCTGATGAAAGTTTGCAGTTTAAATCTGACAGAAAATGAAGAAATTACAAGATTATTCCCGTTAACGTCTCTCACATTAATTCAATCAAAACATTAAAGGACATGCCAGTGTAGACGATTTTTGACAGTGAGAATAATGTGGAATCTTAATTTTAAGAAATTTAATGAATGGGGTGAAAAATCTATATTTTTCAGCATTATTCATCAAAATCAACCAGCTTTACAGTAAAATTCTCTGGCTCTTTATTGCCACAGAAGTTGCCTGAATTGTTTGATAATAAGACTTCATCAGAATTAATGTTACTAATTTTAAATCTGTCTGTTTGACTGGATTCAAGCAAATGCCGTAAGGCGATATTTGTTACGAACTGAGGCTATTTTAACATTTTTACCTGAATTGAGTTTGTTTGACCTGCCGAAATCCAGTCAGCGCATTTTAAGGGGAAAACTGGTCAAATCTTTTGGCTGAAAATTAAAAAATAATTCATGCCGTTTCCTCAACAGCAAATATATAGACGAGGAAATAATCGATTTAAAAAAGAATCCTAATTCATGCTGTTCTCTTGCTTTCTATTAAAACCCAACTAGTTTTTTAAGATCTAAAAAATGTCACTTTGATCCATAATATTTTGAAAATAATCCACTTATGTGTTCCTGCATTCGTGCAACAGCTTTCTGTAAACGTCAGTGTTCATGCAGCCCGATGGGCAGAACTGAAGGGTGTGTGTTGGTTTGTGCAAGCCAGTGTGGCTCCGTGTGCAGACAAACACACACTCTGCAACAATGGCTTCACACAGGCAGGAGCTGCTGCAGCGGCACAGCTCAGACAGAGTTAGAAATGTTTCATATTGGAAACACATTTAGCTTTTTTGCTCAACAATGAGTCGTGCATGAAAAAAAACAAAACAAAAACAAAAACCTGAACGTGTTTCAGCAGTTCTGCTGCTCACATTTCTGGTGTTTACTTGTCTGGCACAAAGAGCAATGACCGCAGCCCAGACTGAGTCAGAAACTAACACATGTGACCTCTGACCTCACCAAACCATCACACAAACACATCTATATATACACACACACACACAGTGTCTGAGGTTGAACGTACCTTGGTCCTGGACATAGTATGCTAGAAACAAGTCCAGCTCCTTGACCGATACTGTTATGTGGTGAGGCTGGACACAAAGTGCTGGGTTGGTGCAATGTGGAGACTTGACGAGCCGCTCGCCGTCCGTACTTTCCAGAGGGATGCCCTTGAAGAGGATGACCATCACCAGGTCCAGGCGCCAGACTTTGTCGGCCTGCCGCAAGCAGTCGATCCGGCGGATCTTGCCCTTCTGGTCCGGGTTGGACAGAACGCAGCAGGGCGGCTTCTTGCCCGTCACGCTGAGGACGAAGTCCTCCCGGTACTCCTGCCGAATGTCCTTCCGCAGCTTGGCCAGCAGCCTGGAGGCCCACTTCTGCTTGACCTCAGGCTTCTCACCCAGGAGCTCATCCTTCACGGCGCGCTCCTCGTCCTTGGACATCCGCTTCTCGTGCTTCTTGAAGTACTTGCGCTTTCGGGCCTGCAGGTTGAACCACGTGTAGGCGATGGCACGGACGTGAGGGAGAAGCGCCTCGATGAAGGGATGAAATTCATCCTGGAGGAGCCGGAGGGGAAAAGAGAGGGAAGACATTTAATCATCTCAGTAAAAGAAAAAAAAAGAAAAAAAAAAAGGTGTTTTTTTTTTTTAACTCAACAGGAGGGACATCAGCTCACAAATAAAATTATTTTATGTTGAACTACTTTTCTGCAAAAAAAAAGAAAAAAAAAAAAAAAAAAGGATGTCACGATTTATATTTTTTGGTCATGCTGCTCATCAAACTCTCCGTCTTCCACAGTGAACTTATCCCACGCTCACTAAGAACAGAGGATAAGCTTCTGGACAGGATGGAGTCGCGCAATCTGATGTTAAGACGGTTCTTCATCATGGATAGATGGGAAACGACAGTTCAGCAGTTTTTATGCATTTTCACACAAAAACTCAAATTATTATAAATTTTTTTTTTTTTTTTTACCAAACCAAGCAATAAATTCTAAATATTTACAAAGCTATTTTATCCTAGTAAGTTACATTTTTAACGTGACTTTAACTTTTCCTACTGCGACATGCATACTTTGAAAACTGATTTAAAAAAATATATTTATATGTTGTTTTGACAAAAAAAAACTTTGGGGCAATTTTTTTTTTTTTTTGCATTTGATGAGTCTCTTTAGATTATATTTCAAAACAAGAAGGACACATTTCATTATTTACAAACCCTTTCACCTTTTGTTTTTTTTTTTTTTTAATAAGGGTAAGACTTCAGTAATCCTGACAGTTTTCATTAACTCCTTCTCTTTGTCGTCAGGATTGCGCGAACAATCCGGCCACAAACTGCAGCTCCTCCAGGTGAGAAACGGAAACGTGGAATTATCTTAGCTTTCAGGTCATTAAAATGTCAAATTTAATAAGCGTAAGAAGCAACCTCCCCCCCCACATCGCCCTCCTCCTCTTGTTTAAGCAGGCTTTTGAGGAGTCAAACCACACATTGTTCTTTTTGAAGGCAGTCAGGCAAAGCGGGCGATGGGAAACCACAGAAATCCACTTTCAGCGTACGAGTGTGTGTGCGCGCGCGCGCGTGTGTGCCTGCGTGCCGCTGGAAAGCCACATATCGTCTCTGCACAGACAAACTTTGTTTCAGCGTCCAAATCGCACGATGCAATCATTCGTCAGCCGAAGCAGAGAGCGGCTTTTTAAATCCCGCAGATTGTTATTTTTAAAAGCGAGATGTCACGCTGAGGGAAAACTGTGCGGCTTTCCGTTTGCAAAACTGATCATCGGAGCTTATTTTTTATGTCGCCTCCAATTAAAAAAAACGACAAAAGTAAACTTTGAAATTCTGCTTAATGTCCTGAAAAGAAGAGGGGGGGAAAAAAAATATACATTTCTTGTTCATGAAGCGACTTAAAATATTTCAATAACAGTCACTATTATTTTTCTTTAAGCGGGCTAACAAAGCCTAAAGCTGTGAAGATAAATGACTTGGCCAGGGCCTGAGCGGTGCACTTCAGTTAGAGCCATAAAAGCACAATCCTCTTAAGAACAAACTAAACCGCATCTCAGTCAATCACTAACTTATGCCAAGTAAAATATAAACAGTCACACTGAGTCAGCCAAAACAGTCTGCAGCAACCCCTGTCCAGCGCTGAATCAACCTTATCGGTGCATGTGATCTTCCTAAAAGAGAAAGTAGCTTTATCTCCTCCCAGCACCACTGAAGAGGGTTTTAATTGGAATAAAAATACATACTTTTCTGGGAATGGAGCTGGGGGAACATGTAAAGGCAGAGCAGGTTGGCCTGGGAAGTGTGTGAAAAGTTTGGGAAATTAAGCAAACGCTCGTATTGGGAGCAAACTAATGAGGGAGCTTATCAAAAACGAACTTAATACACAGATAAGGACGGAATCAAATAGAAATGTTCTGCATTGTCACGCAGTGGGGAAATTCAGGCGTCACAGCAGCAGGTTGAGGTAAGTGGGAGCATGCATGTTCACACATAAGGCAAAATATATATATATAAATATAAAAGAGACTGTCCAGAAAGGGCAATAATGATGTTTTTTCATATCTAAAAACAAAAAAAACTTTGAATCTAAGAAATCCAGACATATGAAAACTGAAGCACTAATAGATGTGATTTTTTTAAAAACATACACAACCAGAGTCATCATTTTAAGAGGGATTGCAATTATTTGTTGCTTGAGTATTAAAATTGACACACTGCCAAAGCTTCATTCATTGTTGTGGTAATATACGTCATTTCTTTCTTTCTTTCTTTTTTTTTTTTTTAACAGTAAAACTAGCAAATTTTCACAATATTAGCTAAAAATTTGAAAAAACTGTAATTACAACGACACTGACTGGAAAACAACCCTGCTCTACATCTCACTGAAATATTATCATTTAATTTGAACAAGAACTGAAAAAAAAAAAAAAAAAAAGTTGCAAAATAGAGGCACGGTAGCAACTACAGTAATCATTCAAAGCAGTTCATTTAAGCCTGGAAATTACTGTTTGATTTTTCCAGTTCAGCTGCCACCGATGCCTTATAGCACATTCATTTCACAGCTGAGTTTAAAACACCAGGCACGAGTCACATTGCAACCCAGTCAGTCACTGTAAAGCCATTTGTTTGTTATTTAAACAGTTAAATGTCCGGATTCGGGACGGTTCTGCACGGCATGCCACTCCACCATTTGTGATTCTTTTACAGTAGAGCTGCTGCATTCTGCACTGGACAATTGGTGTTAATGATCCTGCTGCAGATTTAGGTATGCATTCTGATGGACAGAAGACAAAAAGAAAAAAAAAAAAAAACAACTCCAAGCAAGTGTAGTTTAATTTAAGGTGAACTGGAGAAGTAAACTTTGTATGATTTTTAGAAACATGCACCAGGTTTGCACAACTAAGAGGTGACATAAATTACAGTTTATCCTGCATTTTAGTCAAGGTAAGTAAATAAATTAGTTTGATTTTGCGGTCAAACGCTGTAATTGTTTTTTGACGTGCTGGCATTAATTTTACCATGTAAATTGCAATAAAAGTAATGAGTTAATATTTTATCAATAATAATTCCTTCATGTTCAGTTTTTTTTTTTTAATTTAATAAAAAGAGTTTCCAACATTGCAGACTCAGAGCGCGCGTACAGGACATCGTATCCAACCTACATGTGCCAAACTCGCCCCAACGACACACTTTACAAAACAAGCAAAATAAAAACCAGAAAAAAAAAAAAAAGAAATGAGAAGAAACACACACGAGTACCTGAGTTAGACAAATCGGAGAATACATGTCGAGACGCCGCTGAGCACACAGAGAAAGAAAAAGTGATTGTAGGTGGACTAATTCCTCCGATCACTCCATCGTCCTGGACCGATCGGTGCGCACCGTGCAAGAAGAGAGACGGCGTGTGTGTGTGTGCGTGTGTGTGTGTGTGTGTGTGTGTGCGCGTGTGTGTGCGTGTGTGTGTGTGTGTGTGTGTGTGTGTGGAGCAGCAATCCGAAGGGAAATTATCCAAGAATATCCATGAAGAGTCTCGATCCAAAGATTGTCGCCACCGCGGAGGGAGAGACAACAAAAAAAAAAAAAAATAGGATTTGTGTTTTTACTACGCAGGAGCTGGCATGTAAAAGTAGAAGAAGCAACTTGGAGCTGTGCGTGCTCCGCCGTTACGACGTGTTCCCTCTCTCTCTCTCTTCCTCTCTCTCTCTCTCTCTTCCTCTCTCTCTCTCTCTCTCTCTCTGCGCGGAGCCTCGCAGGGCGCAGAGTGCCGGGACGGTTCGCCCCCTGCTAAAAGCTTCCAGCCAGAGCTGATATGAAACCGAGCGCTTCCACCTTCAGTCGGTCCTGCGCGATTCCAGCAAATCAGATCCAACTCCTCCTCCTCTCTCTCTCCTCTCTCTCCCTCCCCTCCTCTTCCTCCCTCTCCTTCAGTCACATCCTCCTCCCCCTCGCCACCTTCCCTCCTCTCCTTCAGCACACAATTCATTTACTCCCCTCACTTTGGCTGAATTATTTTATGAGCTTCGGGGACTTTGGACCAAAGCTTCTTCGGCCACACAGAGGATAAAAAAAAAAAAAAGAAAAGAAAAAAAAGCACATTTACAACCTCCTTTCCCAGCTTAGATCGCTCCCAAGTTGAAGCAAACTTTTCACGAGCGCGTCTGGGTCTTTGACATGAACTCATTTTATTAATGTTCTTAAGTAGTAGGATGCCTTTAATAAACCCATATGGGTGTTGTGTAATTTACTAATATTATCATTTACAAGCAAATTAGTAACATTCGGTAACAAACAACCAAAAATATACATTTTTTTAAAAAAATAATCTGCTTATGGAAATGCAAAATAAATGAGTAAAAGCAGATTTTCATTTCTTTAAGCAAAAATGTATTCTTATCTTTTTTTTTGGTTTAGAAAACATGAAGCAGCTCATGTTCTCACACCTGGACCCTCATGAGACTTGGTGCGGTTTAAAAACACAACAAAAATTTGTTTAAAATAACAATTCCCCACGTTCTCTATTGCTGATGCTTGTCTACTTGAAATAAAAAGAAAACACGGCGCAGAAGAGAAATTGCGCCTCCTATGGTCAGAAATATATAACAGCCACAGGTTTATGTTATTTTGTACTGAGATAAGTAAAGTCTAATTTTTGCTCAGCTGTTTTAGTTCAAATGTAATTTATTTATTTATTTTTTTTGTTCTTTACAACATCAAATACTTTTTACAACTGGTTTCCAATTAGAAAATGTGAATGGATCAAAAACAAGACGTTTATGTTTTATCCATTTCTAATAGACGCTTTAAGCTGAGGGTGCCATCAGAAAAAGGAGGGGTAATAACTAATTCAACCTTTATATTTATTATGTAATTGCACATTTTAAAAGGTTTACACACTTAAGATAGCCTGTTCTGCTAATCTTGGTGAATGAAAACAACCCCCCTTTAGCCCCCTCTGTTTTGCGCCCCTGCTTTTAACCAAATCAAGTGAAACGTGCGCACAGTGTGCACGTTTTTGCATGCACACGGTCGTGTTTTGCACAAAAAATGCACCTAGAGTTAAACACCGTTGCTTTGCAGCCGCACACGTGTTTCTGCGGGTCCTACGGGGCTGTCAACAGTCCGCACAAAGTTCACACACACACACACACACACACGCACACGCACACACACACACACACACCCACACACACACACACACACGCACACGCACACACACACCAGAGGGAACGAGGAGGCGAACTGCGCCAAGTTCAGGGAACTTTCTGCTGCTTTCTCCACCACGCAGCGGTAGAAAGGACGACATATAAAGATATCACATGGAAAATAAAATGGCACATAACAGAGCGTTATCACAACATTTGAAAGCAGTAATATAACCCATGTTCACGTACCATTGCACTGTACTGCATGGATTAATGGGGGAGTCCTGGAGCCTGGTTGGAAACGCACAAGCCGGTAGCTTCACATTTCTCACGCTCAACTTTGTTTGGAGCCCCTTTTCTCTTGCGGTGCGACAACAACAACAACAAAAAGTCAACACCGGAAGACAATTCTTGGCAGACAGAGGTGAAAAGAAGTCAGGAGCACCTCGTCTTTTTTTTTTTTTTTTTTTTTCCCCCTTTTTTCCTTCCTTCGGTCGTTTTATTTTTTTTTTTTTTTTTTTAAGGGGGGATTTGAACGCGATCCAGAAGAGGCTGAGTTTTCGGCACTGGGCTGGTCTCCGCCTTCACTTTCACTGTCTGACTGCCTGCCTGCCTGCCTGCCGCCCCTCCGGCTCTCAGCGAACAGCCGTCAGGCTGAACGGAAGCTCCACCGGAAGTAGTATGTGGCGGCTTTTCTAAATAAAAGCCAAATTGAAAGAGAACTACGGCGAAGTCTATGATTACATAAAAAACTCTATAGTACTTTTTTTTTTAATGAATATTGTTTTAATAGTATTTTCTTCTTTTGGACGATAGAAGGCATAGGAAGAAGTCAATCCCATATATTTCCTGTGCATCTAGTGTTGGTTCCGGACCAAATTTACCCAAAGGGCAGCCAGTATTTTCTTTTTCTTGTCGCATTTTATGTTTTGGGGGGGTAAAACGAGGGTAAGTAAGTGTCTGTTTAAAAAGTAAACTCTGAAACAGAGCGAGCTTTGTCAGTTTTGTCTCTATACATTTTCAAATGAACAGTTTCTAAGTATAGAAATGTCACTACATATTTGTTTGCGTGCATCCAGCCTTCTAAAAGAACTAGTTAAACGAATCATCCGTTTTGTGTGCTGTATCTTCATTGGCAGTAGCATTAATTTAGGCGTTCTTGTGTGCAAGGTGCACATCTTAAAGCGGCTACATTGCACTGCTCATGTTATGCAGATATTTGTTATATAAAGTAGCTGTGTGAAATGGGGAGTACTAAAATGAACATCACTCTATATGCTCAGATTAAGCAAGTAATATAAAAGGTGAAAAGATCAATTTGCACTTTTATAAAAATTTTACATTAAAAAAAATATATAAATTTCTCATTCTGTGGGTGAAACGGATTGTCTCATGCTCTTATTTTGAAAGTTCTACTTCCTGGCGGTCATCTATCTGTGTCTCAGCAGCTTCACACAGCCTCCGTTTTGTAATAGCGTTTACATTCTCGCCGCTCATTGGCCAGCAGCGGTGGCCCCGGGACCCCATGTACCCTGGGCCCCTCACTTCCGCTAGTCTGACGGGCTGTGGGCCGTTTGACAAGAGCCGCTGCTGGACAGCCGGGTCAATGACGGACATTACACCGCACTAATGAATAAAAAAAAATAACACGAAACAAAATACTAATAATGACATGCACTATTATTGCTATGACCTACTGCTGTGAAAGCAAACTTTTGCATGGCCTGACTCTTTATAATATATTTATTTTATGAGTCGGTAGAAGTTTGCATTGAAATCAGAAAAACAACAAGCAGCAGTGGTGAGTAATATTATAGCAGATGTCCTGTAATGTTATAAACAGACTCAACTTTCTTGTTGATGCCCCGATTTGACATTTTATGCATCATAGAAAAGGGAAAATAAATGGGATCACATGACCTAAATGGAGCACATTTGTTATAACACCAACTCACTGTTTACAGTAGCCGAACATGGTCAAGTTGGATCATTATTTGGACCCGGTTGTTTATGCAGGTAGACTTATCTATTCAAGTTGTTGACAGATAAGAGCTCAGCTGACGTTATCTGATCTTTATTCTTGCCAATCAGATCCTATTTGTCTTTAAAATGCTACATCGTGGTTCATCGTTTCACATAAAAAAAAAGTTTTTACAATAGTTTTACCTTTAAATAGTTTTATAATTGTGTTAATTAATGCGAAGAAGGCAGATTTAATTTCATTTTACTCCGTTGAATTCGAGATTCCTCTCAAAGGCTTCATCTTTGGTTAGCGAGGATTTATCGCCACCATGTGGTAGCAAGCGAAATTGCAAGTTGGTTCGGATTTCTTTATTTTCCAGAGAGAGTAAAATCTATTAAATAACTTGGTCTGGTATTAGTGTGGTGAGGCTGTTTTTGTGACATTTTCCTTTAGTATTAACAGCAAGATACTGGTTTGAAACAGAAAATGGTTTCATTTGTTTTCCTGAACATTTTATACCATAAGTTTAACAATGTTTTGCTTTGCAAATTGTAACCTTTACTTAAAAAATATAGGTTTTTGGACCAGAGGCTTCATTCAGTGGGAATATTAGAGCAACAGGCAATAATAAAAATGCATCATCTTTATTGAAAAACAAAAGGAAATCTTTTAAAATGCTGACAAGGTCATGCAAAAACTAAATCAGCTCTCCAGATTTATTGTTCTTTACTGAATAAATTAATGCTACAAACATATACACAATGATAAAATCTTACTATATGGATATTTAGTTGAGGTTTGAAGCTGACCAAAGCATAGCGATTGACTGTCGCAAATCAAAACAATATCAAACAAAGGAACACAGAAGAACTTACCGCATACAAGGACATACAAAGTAAGTAAAAGTAGTAAAAGACTGATCACGAAACAGGAGGAATCAGCAAAGGACAAAGAAAACTGGAGAGCTGGAATACTGAGAAATTAGTAGAGAATGACAATAGATGCAGTTGAGGCAATCAGCTGACTGGGAACAGCTGAAGAAGGGAGCAAGAGGTGGCAGACTGAGGGAAGGTGAATGATAAACACCTCCGGGTTGAACTAAAACTCATAGAAACATCTAATCAGGGGAAAAGAGTAACACTGATCTAAGAGAGCAAACTCCCAAATCACAAAAAAACAGAATATTAGAGTAAATTAAGAAAGTAGATACAGAGGAAAAAAACCTCTACGGCAAGACCTTTTTAACAATAAAGAATACAGGAAACCGAATAGAGTATGGCAAGACATAAAGCAATCTAACTAAACAACAACGAAGTGATAAAACAAAAAATGGTCAAATATCTCCTGGAGCTAGTAGCATTAATACCACAAATCCCAAAATGCATAATTCCATAAAGTAATCTTCAGTGCAGACAGTAATCTGAGCTGCAACAGATGTTTTCCTTCTGCACGTTTTCTTGCTACCATAAGGGAAAATGAAAATGGATTTTCATTAAAGAAAGCTATTATTATTATCGTTCGTCTGTGAAAAAGTGCATTCCATTGAAATGTAAGTCAGAAAGCTGCAAAGTGAGAAATATTTTTTATGTTTTATGAATTTTATTTGACATTTGCTCATCAAAGACCTCATTATTGAGATTTGACAATAATAATGTCGAACAAACTAGATAATAATAAAATATTAATTTTAAAAGTGGACCTAATTAAACAGTTTTATTCCAATATATTATTTCACTATGTAATGCTTTGAGGAATATTATTACATAAGTTTATGTTAAAAATTGCATAATCATCCCTATGCATATCAGAAAACATGTTTCTAAATACATATTTTCCAGATACAAGCTACCTGCTGAAACAAGTTAAATTTGAATTCATATATTGTTTGGCTGCATTGTAACCAAACAGGAAAACTTAAAAGTTATTTAAATTATTTTGCAGAGGGCTGGCTATAGCTGCAAATGCTTAAAAGAAAAAAAAAAATCACAAAATTTTTCAGCTTTAATGACAATATAAAAGAGGATTAGACAGCTGAAATTGTGATGTCATCTGTTGCTGTTTTATTATTTAGCATTGTTTCTATCATTTATCTTCCTTTGTAGGATTAAAAAAAAAAAAAGAGTCCCAAATGTGCTGATTTGTGACCCCATCTAGACTTTCGACCTCACTTTGTGGAACCACAGAGCATTCAGATGTGATCTAAAATAATGTATCCCACAAAGCAAATTTAGATTTTCTCTCACTGGAGTGCAGCCAAAACAAGAGGACATATCCAGCCTGGGGTTAGGGTTCACCAGCAGCGAAGCTTGTGCAGGAACTGGAGTTCCTTCAAGCGTCCAGAGCAAAGAATCCACCCTCTACTTAAACCCTGGAGATGGGGCGCGATAAAAGCTCGCCTGTAGTCAGACGAGTAAATAAATATTCAGAAAGAAATGTCAGGCAGCGTTGCCTCTTCAGCCTGGGAAAGGCGCGGGCAGGACAAGAGCTCTTTGTCCAGCTTTAAATTAACACAGCTGGGGCTGAAAAGAGAGGTGCACTTGAGGAAAGCTGTTCATCTAAAAAGCAGGCTGCGTTCGTCCTTTGGTTGAAAAGAAAACAACACTTTTTGTGTCTGTCTTGAAAAATCTTCAGATATCTGAAGCCAAACAAAAACGTTTAAAACCACCAAGCGGAGTCGTCGTAGAGCCGAGCTTAAAGGTCCCTCTATGAAAACAGACTCTCATTAGTGCTACAGCAGAAGCCGTCAGGTGTACAGACATCATCAGTTCTGCCTCCAGCCAACGGCAGCAAGAAAACGAGTAACACGGCTTTGTTAGATCGCACCGTTCCAGATCTCCACTCACCATCCACCACGTCCGGGCCGACATGTCATAACAAAGCTGCCATTTGATGGACCTCTCTGTCAGATTCCCAGCCATCACTGAGCGCGCTCCTCGCCCCGGTGGGAGACAACACAGCTAATCAAAGGGACATCAGTGGAGGCATGCTGGGCCACATGTAGGCCAGTCCTTCACCAAGCTGCATCATGGGAAACTTTAAAAAAAAAAAAAAAGGATCAGCAACAGATTGACCCCAGTGACTCGAACCTGACAGTGGTAATTAGACGTCCCCTGACCCCGCAACCTTCAACTACCCCCCCCCCAACTGCCCCGTCTCACCCTCCCACACAAACGTCCTCCTCTGTTTCAAACTCCTTCATGCTTGTTGTGCAAATTCAGCGAGAAAGAAAGTTTATGTTGCTTTATTGTAGCCTTTTAGGAGGTCTTCATCAACGCTTCTCTTTGCTTTCTGGAAGTGTTTTATAGTAATTGTCCTTCCAGTCTTTATGCCTGACCAAAATAATTGCGTATTGCTGTTTTTACAGCAAATTGCAAAGATACACAAAACTGTTGACGTTTTTCAGATTTTGCCATGTTACAAACTTCAGTGCATCTTATTGGGCTTCTATATCACAGACTGACACAAATTAAGGCATAACGGTGCAGTGAAAGGACAATAATAGATGATTTTCTTATACTTTGCACAAAAAACAGTCTGAAAAGTGTGGTGTGTGTCTTTATTCAGTCTTTCTGACTCAATGCTTACCTGGTAATTTCAGCCACATATCTTTGGGGTTTGTCTCTACAAGAGGTCAACATTTTTGCCCATTCTTCTTTGGAAAGTAACTCAGCCTCAATCAGATTAGGTAGAGATAGAAATAAATTTACACTATTTTGACATCTTATATCCTTAAAGGTAAGGATCACCATGTTGTACCACATTATTATATTTTCCATAACAATGTACTTTTAATCATACCATTTTTCCACTCTAAAGGAATAACACTTAATGTCATCCCTTTCTTTTGTTTTTTTCTCTTTCCTCCTTTCTTTCTGCAGACAAAGCTTCCATTTGAGTTAATTGGATAAGATTTGATTGGCAACCTTGTCAAAGCAGATTAGGGCAACCGATACATATGTGTGTTATTGTTGATTTCTGCACTAGATGGCCACAGGCACACGCAATCAATTCCAAAACGGCAGCGAAGGTCACAAAATGCATATTTAAATTTGTGTACCAGTTTGAGGCGCCACAAAGAATTTTAATGGACCAAGACAAAGAGTTTGTTAACAAGGTATGTGCCGACAGCTGTGCTTGGTAAAACACGCACAGAAGCTGTTTCTAACAATGTGCTTTACACGGAAACACTTGCAAAGAACAGAGTTGAAAAAATAACTCAAAACGTTTTCTTAAAGAATCCAACATTTCTTCTCTCTACTTTTACCATAAATAGAACAAAGTACTTGATATATTGTGTTTTTCATTTATTCAGCTTGACGGCGCAGTTGCGGACATGTTGATGGAGGAAGAAGTGGCTGTGGACACTAACCGGCAAGAGGAGATACTGAACACTTCCACCTGCATCTGTTCAGAACCTCTCATCTCACGTCACCTGCAAGCCTCCCACTCAGGGGTCCCCAACGTCAGTCCTCAAGGGCCAGCATCCTGCATGTTTTAGTTCTCTCCTTGGTGGTAGTGACAACCTTTTCAGCATGTCAATGTTCTTCTTAGGCCTCTAATGAGCCATCATTTGATCCAGGTGCGTTAAATCAGGGAGAGAACTAAAACATGCAGGATGCCGGCCCTCGAGGACCGACGTTCTACAACCTCCAAAACAACCGACGCCCCAGTCGCAGCGCCACCTTCTGCCATGATCTCTGCAGCGCCTCCTGATGCCGCCACAGAAAGTAACACTTCAACATCAGTACCAGCTTGTACGCCATCATCTGTGGCATTTACATCTACAATTAAATGTTAAGCTATATGTTGAGGGTTGTTTTTTTCTGCTGGACGGTGATTCTTTTTTCCAGTCTTTTGCAGTATAAAGTCAGCTGTTCCTGCAGTACAGGAGTGCATACTGTTTACTAACAAGACAGCTACTCAAGGCACTTGATTATTATGAGACGAGTTCCCCTGCAACCCTGCAACGATAGGTGGATAAACCCAATGGATTTCTTTTTCGTTTTATTTTGGGAAAACATTAACAACTGAACCATTTTACATAAACACCCACCGCAAGCGTTTGTAGCTGTGAAGTAACAAAACATGACAACCTGAATTGGTAAGAACGCCTGAAAACAGAAAGAGCGTACATTTTTTTAAATGCTCCTCACAAGGTCGGAAGAAAAATGAACAAATTGTCCCCAGGTGGGAAAGTTTTCATTTACTAAGCGTCTTCTGTAATCTAATATCAACAGAAGTCATCTGGGAAAGTGTTTGTTCAGAACCATGTTAGGACCATCTGTGTCCAGCTGGGCTTTTTTTTTTTTTTTTTTTCTTTTCTGTGAACGAAGCAGCTTTGCGTGTCCACATAAATGTTATCTGAAAAGAGTTTTTCTCTCCTGCTACATTCCAATCCTCCTCAGCGCGGCTGCTCGGTGGCAGCTGGATTTCCCCACGACGACTGTGGGTGGACTTGGAAAAAGTAACTTAGCATATGTAATCACACATGGTTGAAATGAGAGGGCAAGAAGGCTGAATCGAATTAAAATAAGTGTTTCTTTACTTTAGAAATAACGTTGTGGTCAGACGATTACAAGCACGTTTTCTATCAACTTGGAGTCTTTCTGATTTATTTGAATAGCTCTTTTTCCAGTGTGCTCGTTTAAATTTATTGTGGATATTTCACAATCCTGCAAGGATAACTGGGTAAAGCCAGACACCAAAAGTTGTTTAAAGCTTTAACTTGACAAGCTCATGGTCTGTTGGTGATCAGGATTGCCTGTATAAAAGTGAATTTATTCAAAATCACTCATTGGAACATTTCAGGGCACAAATCTGAGTGACAATCTAAGTTGGAGCACTGCAGATTCACACAAGTTGGGAATGTCTTATTGGCAGGCTCAAACCTGCCAGTAACTGCTGGAACATCAGTTCAATCTGCTGTTTTTCAGAAATAGAAACCTGTAAATATAAGTTAAAGCTGATTTTTCTCATAAGGTTTGTTTAACACATCCATCTGTCCGATGGAAACAAATTACAGAGCAAAGAAATGATCTTTATTCGATAATTGAGAGAATTCAGAGGGAAAAGAAATCGCATCAGATTGTTTAAGGAAATGCATAAACCTGATTACTTTATCAAATATATGTTAGCATAGTTTAAACAAGTCAGCAATACTGTTACTGTCATCATAAAACATAAAAACAATCCAAACGAAAAAGAACAAATCATAGTGTTTACATAAGTCAGCCCAAGTGAAATATTTTGTTTACTTGAATCACTTATTAAAAAATAAAAACTTAGACGCATTCTCCGGCTGTCGGAGTGCGCTTCTTCGGTTCAGGGAGCAAAATGGAAAATGTCTCAGTCCCTGCATGAGAGCGGCCCACGATATTGATTTTAAGGTTGGAATCGATGCATTTCTTCGTCCAGATTGGATTAGCTGTTTTAACTTCAACTCTTAATTGGATTTCACCTTTCTAAAATGACACAGTATTTGAAAATCAATAGGGCAATCAATAACCTGAGTATTCCGGAAGTTCAGCATGCGGAGCTGCAAAGTGGAGAAACTCGTCTGACACCTGCCACGAATGGGGCCTGCGGATAAATCTGATTACGCCTCTATTAGGGAGAAGACACATTAAATCAGTTACCATGTGTGATCAGGGTGTGAAAGCAAATTAAAATGCAACATTAAAGACTTTTGATGACAGAATATTTCCAGATTTAAGGAAGGATGATGGATCTTAATGTGAGAACGATACCTAAGCAAAGCATAGTCTGTTCTGGAGGTAGATCCCACTTTTTAGAATAATTTAAAGGCACCATGGACAGAAATCACTAAATAATCACTCGCCTGATGGCTGGTGATCCAATAATAAATTCGGAGACTTTAATCCGAGTCTAAGCTCGGCAAAATAGCAGTGAAGCACGCCAAGCCGCAGAACTCCAATCCCAGACAGGTAAACATGCATCTGAGATGTAACTGTTCGAGGCGTAGCTGTTTATTTGGCATGTGGCTAATTATTTTTCTTTTGTTCAGCCAGATGTCATAGATGACAGAAAGAGCAGGTGGTCATTTATCTAATTAGCCCAGCAGACTCAACCATTACAACAGATTAGAAGCAGACTGCAGCAGACCACTATTATCTACACTGGATCCCTTAAACGCCATCATGAGAAACAAAGCTGACAAATTACATGTGTTAGAAACCCTGTGTTTTTGTGGCGTTAACCCTTATTAAAACCCCAGCAAGCTCATGAGAGCCTCTTTTGTTTCAGAAAACCATTTATTAACCATTTTAAAGACTTCCACTTGTGGTCTTTCTAAAATATTATTAATAATTGGGAGCTATTGAGCAAAGTCAAACCGCGTAGTTTAACATATAATGACACAACCTTGGATGATAAACACAAAAGTCGCACAGCGATTAAGTGATCCCGTCCTCCCGATCACGCTGCGGTGTCATGACCTCCTTCAAGCTGAGAACAATTGGGGTCAATCGCGTTTGCTGAGGGTGGCGCAGTGAGTGTGTGTGTTTGGGTCGGACTATGTTAAAAGCATAAAACCATGTTAGACAGGACACTTGGATTGAGTTCACGGATTGTGCACACATTTGGCACGCATCGTTGAGACTTAAAACATGCTTTCAGGACAATGACCGATTAGAGACGGCTGAACTGACGCCTCGGGCCACTTGTGCAACACTCATGCTAATTATTTTTGCTTAAAAAAGAAACATGTTTTAGTTAATAAATCTGTCCTCAATTAATCCTCGTAGCTTTAGTAAGACAATTCAGTTGGCTTCTTTTCTTTTTTGCTATTCTTTTATTTCAAATGTTTTTTTTTTTGTTTGATGTTAAAAAGGGAAAATGTTCCTCATTTCTAGATCCAAGTGAAACTGAGAAAAATTTCCCCTCTTCTGTTTTCCCGGAACATTTGACACATTTTGTTTTTAAGATTCAGCCTCTAATGTGATGATGCCTTTTAGAAAAATGTGTGATTGAAACTAGTATTATACCCACATTTACAGTAAATCATTGCCTTGCAAACGTATTCTTACCTCTTGGACTTCTCCACCCTAATCATAATTATACCTAATGTAGCTTTTTTTTTCTTAAATAAACAATGTTTAAGAACTGCTTTTCTGTTTTCAATCAGTTAATCTTTTCTGCTATTAACATTTGTCTAGTTGCAAATATGTTGCACAAAATTGTAAATAAATATTACATATTGTACAACAAACAAAAAAACAACAACAAACAGAAACATATGCAGAATGTAATTTATTCAAATATGAATACCTATATAATTTGCTAGAATCACAATTTGCAGCGCAATAAATTGGTAACTTTTTATAAGACTTGTAAACAGAAAAGTAACTGGTAACACGTTCACAAAACAAATGTTCCAGTGTTTGAGGTCCGACTTAAAACAAAACAAGGTTTGAAAACAAAGTAGTAAGAAACCTAAAATGGACAAAGAGAAAAAAATTCAAAAGGTCCAAACTCTAAACTCCTGCGAGATGCCAAGTAACAGCTGCCTTATGGAAATATTCACATCTGCAATTGAGAGTGATGGAGTGCAAGGCGGTGACTTGTAATGTTAAGCTTGGCAGCGATCATTAAAGTTCAGACATGGATTCAAATTCATCCGCCAGCATGTAAACATAATAATAAATTAAAAAAAAGAAAACGGTCAAAGTTATGAACAAACGATGGTTATTGCTTCAAAAATCTGAAACCAAGTAAGAAAAAGAAAACAACTTTTCAAAATAAAAAAAAATAAAAAATCAAACATACATTTTTCCTTGCATTGTCTCCCCAAACACCTAAAAATCATGATAAAAACTTTTCAAACATCCAAGAACCCGAACATGAGCTTCAAAAACCGATGAGTAAACAAATGAAACCACGCTCATGCAAATTCAAACCAGAAAAAATTCAACACAAACCTATAGTGAGGACTTTTTTAAAAAAATTATCTTCTGTTTAAGATGAAGTCTTCACATTAAAACAGACTGTGTGCTAGCATAAAATTCAGTGCATATTATTGAACCGCTACCATCAAAAACTTGTTGAAACATGCATTTAATAAATGCTTGCTGACTATTGCAACATTTTCCCAGATCTTTGGTTGGTGTGGAGTGTACAGTGATGGCAAAAAAAACCATAAAAGAAAATAAAAGGTGGCCTACACAGGCACTTAAAACTACTTGGATAATATAGTATTCTCTCCACACACGATAGGCTTTGTTTACATACAGGTTTTTCAAAGAAACTTGCTTACACAAAGCTAGTATAACTGTGACATTACATATTTCTCTAATTAAATCAGTAAAGTCTCCAGCAGTTTCAAACAGATATAACAAAACAATCATAAATAAATTATACAGCGTTAGCAGAGCAAACATCGCTGCCTAAACTGCAAAGAACATGCATTTGCAACATTTTGATGCTAGCTGTTAGCACGAAAATACAGGAGCATTTAACTGCCAGGGCTAGGATATAAATTCAAGAGCAGTGTCTCGTTAAAGCAAAAAGGTTTACAGTCATAAAGAGATCCAAAATTTGTTTTTACGGAATGAGTTTTTAGATCTCATAATACGGGTTAACTTTCTCATTTCATCAACTTACAAAAATATGTACCTGACAGGTCACTTCTTAAAAAGGCATAAAGGTTTTCCTCTCACTCACCATCGTATCACTATTTTCTCTGAATGAAACTCAAACACCCTGCGTTGTTGGAAATTTACTGTTATGACTAGAACATATTTTGGTTTTATTGAGATAGAAAATCTTGTTAAAACATAAAACACATTTTAACAAGCTAAAACAAGAAAGTTTCTCATTCCCTGTTTTTAAACGGATGACTAAGTGTTAGCATAAAACACTTGGCTAAGTTTAGAACAGGATAATTTATAAACTGTCAGGCTGCAACAGTAAGCTAAATATTCAGAAGGATCCCATACAATGCAAATGTTAGCCAAATGTTAGCTCAGAACTGTTAGCTAAGTGTTGGCAAGAAGATCAGCTAGCTGTTCGCAAGGAAGTTGGCTCTGTTTTACAATGAAAATGTTAGCCAAGTGTTAGCACAGAACGGTTAGCAAGAAGAACAGTTAGCTTAGTGTGAGAATAGAACAGCGAGCTCTAAGCACGTCACAGTTAGAAAACTGTTAGCATAGAATAGTTAGGTAAGTGTTAAGACTTAACAGAAATTTAAGCACAAAACTTCTTGTTGTTTTCTGTTAGCCTCAGAAAAGTCCAATCATTTTCTGACAATCAAAAATCCTATTTTCAAAGGCAAATGCATGAATTTTGATATTACAATCTCTTTCACAATTTTTTTAAAGGTGTCTTTAGGTAGTAGAAAACAGTTCTTAATAGGGTTAGGCTTGTTGATTATCGAGCCTAATAAAAAATAAAGCATAACAACAATAAATCAACAACAAATCCCTGCCAACAAAGAACCAAATGGGTTTCACTGGAATAATTTAGATTGAGTGGAGTGGGTTTGGGTTATATAAAATTTAATCATATTGAACTGAAATTATTTTTGTTGTAAATTGGAACTGAACTAGCAGTCCTTCACTTTTGCTAGAAACAGCCATTTGATGTCTAGTAACAAAGTGTTGGAAATTGATATCATTTGTGTTTTAGACAGCATGTTATGGTTTGCTCTGCTAATTTGAATTATTTTTTCCTTTATATTCCTGTTTCTAGAAATAAATCTATAGTTCCTGCTTTGCCTATGTGTGTTTCCACAGCAATTCTAATCTGTGAGCTTCCCTATCAGATATAAATATGCACTTATAAATTAAAAACATTCAGAAACAAAATAGACCTAAGCTACAGGACTCAAGTATCATGTCTCAAAATCCACAGGAAAAATATTTGTACTAATCCTCTGTATTGCAAGTGCTATGGTCAATACAGCAAGTTGATTTAAAATAACGGATTACCAATGTGGTCAGTATTCTTAGAATGTGAAAATGACCATATTTCTTCCATCTATTCAGCAGCAAACTGACTTGTTACACTGACCTAGCTTACACAGGTGGAAGAAACAAAGTTTTCATAACTGTCGGCACAGTCAAGGGACTGTGTGATGCTTGTTTTAGATTTTAGAAAAAAGGAGCAGTCAGGTGCTGTTTTGTAATTGATCATCAGCAAGTCTGACTACCTCTATAAAAGCACGGGTTTCTTGCTGGAACATGCAGGTTTGTGTTAAAGTGGCAGTATTATGCCTTTTCCAGGTACATAGTGCCGTTTTATAGCACAATAAAGTAAATGTTAACTTTTGTTGTTATGAAAAATGCTATATATGTCAAAAATTACTTTAAATAAATTTGACTTTGCAGTTGAACACCTTGAAATTGGGCCTGTCTCTTTAAGAAGTTCCTGCTCTTTCTGACACTCATTACAATGTTTTTAGCAGCACTGCACTGCTAAAGAACTACTTAAGAACTCGTCTTAAGTAGTTCCTAAGATGAGTTCAGCAGACTCATACTTCCACTAGCTGTTTGCTAATTGCTGCTACCGCAAGTCTGGAGGAGCTTGCGTAGAAAAGACGTCACTCAGTGAGACTACACATCTTACATAGCTTAATGGTTGCCAGGGGAGAATTTCTCAAACATGCATGACCTCCAGGTATGTTTTTGATTAGGTAGTATGATGAAAAGATAAAGTAAAGCTAAAAAAAGAGATGATTTTACATAATACTGCCCCTTTAACACAATGACAAGAACCAAAATCATCAGCAATAACGAGGAAAGAAGCAGCTGTTTGAATCAGTCCACCTCAGAAGGATTATAGAGACACTTCCAGATAATTTAAAGCTCCTTATTCTACAGAGACTGTGTGGACAAACACCTCAATACCATATGACAATCAGAGCAATGATTTGGGCTTGTTAGGTAGCCACAGAACGCTGAAGTCTTCTGTACGTCAAAGTTTAATCTGTCCTACAGTAAAGCTTGGACAGACAGAAAAAATAGCCAATTAGGTCATTAGAATCAAGGTGTTGCTATGGGTACTGACGTCAACCTAATTGATTTGGTGTAGTAGATGAGCCATAAATAAGAACTACAATTCTCACTGGACTGATGCTGAGTGACTGATAAAGTCGGGTTATTGCTGCTAATGGTGGTTCTACTGGCTAATAAATTATGCAGTGAGTGTACTTAGTTTGTCCCATGACTGTATAAGAGATAATTTTTTTTTCTTATGACTGTACCTTGAACTCTTCATGACTCAAGGTATCTCTAACAGTATAATTTGGCAAATAATAGACAGGAAACAACAACCACTGATAAGTGAATATTAAACTCATATTTAACAACAGAACTACGAAAGTCACGATTGAGGAGTGATTATATTAGCTTGTTTTTGCGTTAGTGCTCTCAGTAGTAATATGACATCTCTAGATTGAAAGGTATGAACTTTGTTCAGTGGCATTATGCTCCTAAAAATACACACATTGTAGTTAAAACCATAGTAAAACAATCAAAGAAAACATTCATGAATCATTAGAAGGTAGTCATACTTCAGAAACCTTTTCTAAAATGTGGTAAATAAAAAGTACCAAAAACAAAAACAAGGCACAAACTTTATACAAAAATCAAACTCTTTAACAGATTTGTAGTTATTCTGTCTGTAGCTAATTACTAGTGAAGGCTCTTTATGACGTAACCTGAGAGATGCCCCACTGCTTCCATCATGTAAATAACCATTAAAGGTGGTTTCCAGATGCTAAAAATAGCAGTCACAGTGATCAAAACATTTTTCCATTATTCTAAAACAGTGTTTGTGACCCTGTTTCTGGAGAGAAACTGAATAAAATCGAGCAAAAAAAACAAACAAAACAAAACAACATAACAGTAAAGTATCTGCTGCCCAGCTCTCGTAGCGCAGCGGAGGGCGGTGAAGGTGTGCAGACAGATTTGTTTTAGGAATATGTGGAGTGTAGCAACTTCTACCGAAAGTGCAGGCAGGAAGGGGAACGTAGAGCCACAGAGCTACACGTGGCTGCGGTAGTGGTGGCCGGCGTGGAGAGCCTGTCTGCTGCGCAGCGGGAGGAGCCACAGAAGTTTCCAGCGCGTGCCACAAACCTCAGCGAGCGCCCACTGCCACGTTCTTTTTGTCCCATATCTAAGCAGAAAAATACATCACCTTAAAGCATTTGGAAGTTTTGTTTTACGTATATAGCTGCTTTTGAGAAACGTGGCTCCTTGCCCCGGGCGGCACGACATCGGGGATGGCATGAATATTTGTTCTTAAGCTGGTTTTTAATGTTTATGTATTTATATTTAATATCTGTACAGTGTGAGCATGGGAAACTGAAGTCAAACTTCTTGTTTGTGCACATAAACTTGACTGATCCTGATAACAAAGGACTGAAGAACTCAAAATCCTAAACATTCACATTTGCAAAAGTTCAACTTATTTGTTTCCATATTTTCTCTTGACCAGATAACATCTAATAAAAACCAACATTCATTTTCTTAATACAACCTTTATTCTAAAAAGCATAAAATCCCCACAGCCTTTACCTTTTTTATCTATAAAGCCAACTTAAACTTGGATGAGTCCTAAAATATAGATGCTATCTACTGTAGGTACTTTACAGCACAGTTTTTGATTTATAAAACCATTTACTCTATGAATATAAATATGATATGAACATCTGGAGCTCGATATGTGCCTAAGTATTGAGGTTTAAAACAAACTGAAGAAACAATAATATAGAACCTGATCATTTGAATGATATTCAAATTGTTGACGGGAACCTCTTCTTATTTGTATGAATTTCAAGGTGCAACAATCTGTTAGAAAAGAAAAACAAGACTCACGTTTCACTGGAGAAATGAGACATTTTCTCAATGGTGGTCATATCCTGCAGAAAATAACAAAAGAAATCATATGTATTTTTTGTATCACAAAAAAAGTAGTAACCTTGTGTTTGTGGGTGGCTGGTTGATCTTTGATGACCTCTGGAAATGAATTATCTTTAAAATGATAGCAGCACAAACATTTGACACCAATTTTGTTTGATTTGAAGAGGGTGTGGGACCAACTTCACTCAGGTCATTTTGGCGCTCTTCATAAGCCCTTTAATAAAAATCCAACAATTTATTCTTTGCTGAAGCTAATGACAGTTTGTAAGCCTTCTAATTAATTTCTAATCCATAATTTTTTGTTTCTGTGAGGAGTGAGGCCGATTTCTCTTTGCCAATAGGAAAGATGCGGAAAAAATCCCATTCAAGTAAAACAGGAAATGGCGACCACTGTCATAAATTTGCTCGTATTTTCAGTAGGATCAAAAATTAAAGCGACTGAAACAACTGGAGCAGTGAAGAACACAGCTGGACAAGTATACAAGGAAGTTAACATTCAATCAAAACCTCGAAGGCAAACAAGGTTATGATGGGGTCACCAAGTCAATACGTTCACAACTTCACTAGGATGCCGTTAATATTGCAGGCTGCTGTAATTTAATAAAAGGAAAAGTCAACGTCAGAGCAGCAGCAGTTCAATGTCCTTAAAGTACTCACAGAGAGGACACCAGCCATCTGCGTGTAAAACAAGCTCGACATGCCACCGAACATGACCACGCCCATGAGCGCTGAAACTCGCAGCAGAGCCAGTTCATGACGTGTCGTAAACTTTTCCTGGAAGGGGGAAAAAAATTTTTTAAAAACAGTAAATACAATAAACAATTCCAGATTTTCTGTTTTTCTTTCTTGAAACGGTTAGATTATAATTTATGTACAAGTTAAAGCTATTTCTACATATTGGCAAGAATGCAAGCACACTAATTCACCTGGTCTAGTCTTGTCAGGGGCTGGAAATAATAGTACTGGCAAAAGTCCAGCACCAGTGTGAATAAGCTGAGGACCTGAGTGTAAAAACACAGCTGCAGGAAGAGCCAGTGGTTGTCTTCTCCCACACAGTTATTGATCCTGCAAGACAGGAAACGGGAGTAAGGGTTTGAACTTTGCGGAACGTCAGGGTGTATGTATTCCTGGACGACTTCATCAGAGGAGACAGTGAGGCTGGTCGGCGCCCTGGCACCTCAAGAAGAAACAAAAAGCTTCAAGTTTAAAGAATCAGCTCTCCTTTTATGTGTGAAGTTTGTGCTTCTAAGTACGTAGCAGAAAACAGTACACACTGTGACCTTGAAACATGGTGGAGGTAGAATCATACTGTGGGCATGATCTTTGTCAGCAGGAATAGGGAAGCTGATGGATGGAGCTGTGGCTCGGCAACACACACATGATCAGTATCCTTTGATAATACGACCAGTCAAATGTTCAATAATTTCACTGAACTTTCAATCCAGAACCACAAAGCATTTTGGGAGATGTATCAGATGAAAGGCTTAGTAGGCGATTAATCTACTAACTCACTCATTCTTTCGATACCAAGCAACAACCTGTTGAGGAACTTGTGCAGCAGCAATTTCAGGTTTCATCGCCGCGTCTCAACTGTTTGAAAATAATAAACAGCAGCAAAGAGTAAAAGAAGAAAATGGGTTCAACAGCTGGAGAGGAGAATGTGGATAAAGCAGGAAAGGTTGGCAAGAGTATAGATATTTCAAACAAAAACTAATGAAAAATTATCAACTGATAGGAAACCCCTATACTGTTCTATAGGTTTTTCAGTCGTATCGTCCAGCTCTAAGCTAAATATAAGATAATACTAAAAGAAATCTGTGTGAGAAAGGAAAAGGTTGAGCCAAGGTTGAGGACTTAGATCAAATTATACTCATTAGACTCGTTAGAATGGGGGCTGCACAGCAGCGCAGTTGGTAGCACTGTTGCCTTGCAGCAAGAAGGTCCTGGGTTCAATTCCCAGCCTGGGGTCTTTCTGCCTGTTCTCTCTGTCCAATTTACTGTTAGGTAAATTGTTCTTTCTTGTGAGTGCTGGAGATCGGCCCCAGCACCTCCTGTCCCATTAGGGACAGAAAATGGATGGATGGATAATTCGAATGGTCCAATTATGGTTGTAGACAGCTTCAATCCTATGTGAAATTGAGTAATTTTGCAAAGAAAAAGAAAAAGAACAGTGTTGACTCAGAAGATGCTAAATACAGTTTTCATATTTTCACTTGCAAAATAATAAAATACATGCAAGAAAATTCAAGATGGTGTGAATACTTTCGCAAAGACTATTTCAGTCAGTAAATATAGAAGGTAGATTACTGAAACCCTTACTGTTATTTCAACACATCAAACGCAGTCAAACAAGCACTTAATGGGAATAAATAAGATCAGAGTGACCGTATATGCTCACCAGGGGCAGTGGTGGTCCATCCTGCGCACACAGTGGCCACAGCGGCTGCAGTGGTGTGACCTTTTAGGTCTCATTAAGTTGCACTTATTGCACAACTCCCACTGTTCTCTTTCTGTGAGACAAACACATCTATGGTTTAGAGCTGCAAATAGTTGATAATAGACTAAGAGAGTCACAGAAAGAAAGGCTCTCCGTACCAGAGTGAGGTATATGTGGATCCACAGGAAGACGGCCGGGATCTGCGGTGGAAGCTCTGAACAGGGCCATCACACATAGAGCCGATGCTAGGTAATAACCTGGTGATACATATAGACGTGAGGCTTAATGAGCCAGAGCCATTCACTGGACCGTTACTGAAATCCTCAGGAGAAACAGCGACACTCACAAACAACTAAGGCCCAGGGGATGTGCCCTTCGTCATAGTGTGGGAGCAGCACCAGTTTGGGAACGAAGAACGTGTTGTAGAGCCAGATCCCAAACACCATGCTGATGCAGAGCCAGCCCATCGGATCCACTACGAAGTGAAGGCGAAGCTTCATTGCTGCTGTTGCTCCCGCTCACTGGATCCTCTGGAAACTAATCCAAACCAAGTTTCCCTGAGATAATGTTTAATAGATTAGACCGAGACGACTTTCTCTAGTTCCTAAAGGTGCTTCGTTTCCTCTTAGAAAGGCTTCTTTTAGTTTTAGGCTTATAAATACTTGAAAAGTGTTTAAACCGACCGTTTCAGCAATGTCCTTTAAAATGCAAAGAACAGTGAAACTATCCAAGGAGGGGAGTTGGATCTGCATTGTTTGTTACAAGAAATGCTTGAGCCCTCTTCTGTTTTGTGCTTCACTTCATTTCACTTGTCGCTGAAACTATTAGTCCATGTTGCCCATAAAAAGTTAATCATTCACTAGTAATTGTCCTTAGATATAAATATGTGTAAGGTCTCTGTTACCCTGTGATGGACTGTTGGCCCATCCAGTGTGTACCATGTCTCTCAACCAATGACCACTAGAAATGTATTGGTATTTATCGATGTTTTCATGAAATAAAATAAAAAAAAAACAGTGGAGAAAATAGTAAAATTTATATTATATTGATCAATATAATATACTATATATAATATATATTATATTGATGTAATAATATTATAAAATAACACTTCCAACAATACAAAAACCCTATTTGTTTTCATAACTGGAAATAATTTGTCTACAATTTCTGTTACACTTGAGGCAATAGAAGGAGTCAAAAATAAAAATATACACTGTGATAATATATATATCTAGTATTTATCACAACCTCGATTTTCAACCTGTTTGACATCATTTTTTTAATAACAGATATTATAACACCTCTATGAGCGTCAGAATCAACAATCTTGTGTCCAGACTCCTGAACTTTGAATTAATAAAGTAATTATAAGTAAATGGCCGATGTCAAATAAAACAGAGATTTGGGGATACCACGGACACACTTACACATGAATCTCATCTTATCGTTTCAGGTAGGAGAATGAAACCGCAGCAGGAGCCCATAATGTGCAAGCAGCGAGTTAAATGTGAAAGTGCTGGATTTTTAAGTAGTAGTTACGATGAGCCTCCTCCATCTCCATTCATACCGACAACACCTGACACCGTGATGGGCTTGGCTCCATTCAACCCCAACAATGTTAGCTAACAGCTGGGCCCAGCGGAGTTACACCCAGTTCCGATGATGTAAGAAGAAACTATTAAACCCCTGAAGTGTCGGTGAGGATAATATTATATATAGGAAAACACCACTTACTTTTTTCTTTGCTTTGACGCTGCCCTGCCCTGGAGTGCATGTAGCAACCCAGCGGCTACTTCCTCATCCGACTGTGTGTGGGCTGGACAAATCCTGGTTACCTGCAATCACAGAACTGTTTCCGGTTGAGTTACGGTTAGGAAATTAAAGGCATGGATGCAGTTTTAAAACTCGTCCGTGTGAATTTAAAGAGGAAGATGTTGTTTTTGGCAAATTGATTCAGTTCGGTTCAATTCAAAAATACCCAAGTATTGTTCTAAATCATCATCCATCTTTAAAGAGTTGTTGTGGATTGTAAGGCTCTGGGCAGGAAGTAGCTCCGCTATCAGTCAATCTTGCAGCGACTCTGAAGAAGCCTCTGACTGAAGACTGTTTTTCTAAGACATGCTAGCAACGTAATATCCAAGCAGGATATGCTATTCCACATTAATGTGTCCCGGGTGACATCTTAGGTTATTGGCAAGCAATTCTATTTTATTTTAAATCTATGTCTGGCTGCATAATTAACAAGACATGCAGGGATACGTTGCAATTTGGGATGTGATTGTTGTCTATTATGATCAAAGGAAGAGATGGTGTTAGCTTCCCTTCCTACTCCTTGGTTCCGCTCTACAGCCATGAAGCCTCTTTTTCAAGTCCTCGGAGAGTTGAGGTCGTAAAGTTCAAGTGTTACTTTAGCTTTTGATATGCTAATCAGCTGCATGTTTACATATCATAAAAAGAAAAAGAAAGCTTCAAAAGATATGCTTCAACCAAAAATACAAAATCAGAACCAGCATGCTCCAACATGCTGCAACTGAGTTGGTTGCAGTTGATTAGCATCACTAAAACTGAAATACTGCCTGAACCTTAACCCCCAAACTCCAAGAACTTGAAAAGGAGGCTTCATGGATGCAGAGCAGGACCAAGGAGAAAACTCAAACCATCTCTTCCATTGATTATGATGGGCAAAAATCACATCTCATACCAGTCAAGACCACTTAACCTGAGACCAAGTCAAGACCAAAACTGAGGGAAGTCGAGACCGAGTCAAGAACACAACCAGCGCCCGGCGCTACATGACACAATAAAATGTGAAATATAATCAAAATTGCTATTCAAATTGATCTGAAAGATTCACATTCCTATAAAAACACCTATATATTAAATACTTGGAACTGAAATAAATTTAACCAATATTAAAAGCAGAACAAAATCTTTATTTTGCTAATCTAAAAAGATAATGCCCTGGGCATTCACCCATATCATTCATGTCAGAAATGTTTAATGTCTGCACCATTAAACATAGCAATTGAGGCAATGTTATGTTGTTTGCATTGCAACAAACAAGAAGGAACCAAGCACAAGGCGCTCACCATGACTGTTCTCACCCTCTCTCCCACTGCATGAAGTCAGGCAGCACAATGCTGTAATGTCTACCATCATACCAGACATTACAGCTGCCATTTTGAGCGAAAACAATCAAAGAGCATTGCGCATGCTCTGTGTGCTCTTTCGTTCTTGTGTTTTATTTATTTGCTAATTAAATAAATATCAATGCTACAGCTACTGCAGTGTACGCAGAGCATTACAAGAACAAAGAACGGCTCTCAGTGAGGCTCCAGTCCTATATTCTTAGTAAAGAAGAAAGGAAGACTCGTTAATGTCATATCGCTATATTGCAGACTTTTGGACACGGCGTTGTCCCATATGTGCGACACGTTAGTCAACACCTCCGCACAATAATTCAGAGCAGTGAGTGACTTTTTTTTTTCATCTCAAATGCTTATGTGTCTCTGTACAGCTAGCTTGCTAACATCACGTCAACGGAGTTACTTTCTTTGACTTCTTTTCTAAGTGACGAAAAAAGTTAGACGAAGTCCCCACAGTCTGTGAAAGCGAATTGTCTGAATTCGCTGTCGCCATCGGATTTCTTATGACTTACGCAGCGCAATTCAGTTAGCTTACTGACGATTGGACAGACGTCTTCTGACGTTAAAAACACCCCACTGCGCATGTCTTAGAGTGAAAGCCGGGGAGGGGCTCGGGGGGAGCAACAGAAACAGTAACAGGTAAGTCACGTTATTGCTTGGATTTTAATCGGTCTGTTATGCAGCCAGGGAAAACGAACATGTTAACAAATAAACTGGATAGTATGCGGTACGTTTAGTGATATCACAGTTGAGGTCTTGACTGGTCTTGAAATAAAATCCCGAGTCCTCAGCGCTGGAGACCAGACCGGTCTTGAGACTCGAGTACTACAACACTGTATCAAACCCCAACGTCTCTCTGCCCAGCTTTAACCACAGAGCCAGACAGAGATTTAAAAAGTACAGGTAAATGCAAACGAGGAGGGTTGTTGTCATTGAGACCATGCCACTTTGCATATTGTCTTTGGCTCCGCCCATTTTATTTGGGGGTGGGGCTACGTCACATTAATGACGCTGATCTGTTGTTGCAGAAACAGGGGCGTGAGGGCGCCACTCTGATAAAAAAAAAGATCAGTAATAATGAGATAATTATAGATATTGTATCATTATTTTAATATGATAATTATCTCATTTTAGTGAGATAACAATAATATTACTATAAAAATATATACTATGAGAGTATCTCACAGTATATAATTATATAGTATCTCAATGTACTATACTGAGATAATAATAATTCATTAAAATATTATAAAATTTTAAAAGTCAATCGAGATACTTATTGTATCTTGATTGTATACATACAATCGTCAAGAGGTACTATATACCTCTTGATGTTTTTCAGAAACATCAAGAGGTTTCTGAAAAACCTCTTGATGTTCCCCATCATACCTTTGAGCTTTGATTTCGGCTCAGCAGTTTTCTTCTCCATCTCTTTTTTACCATCTACGGGCTCTACGACCACGACCTTCAGGGCTTCGACGGTCACAGTCTCTAAGGGTGTAGAAAAATATCAAGAACAAGAAGAGATCTGGGCTCTGCGAGAACAAGTGCAAAGTGACGACAGAGATAAAGAATGAGTAACTATAGACCCTACCAATGACGTCCATCCACACGTCATAATCATCAAAGCCCCCGAACAACAGTCTTATGTCCTCACGTAACAAGTCACATTGCATCATCTTTTCTCACCTGCATTTAATCATTTGGGCTCATTAAGACAGAGAGAGATGTGAGTTAGAATAACTGATTTTATCAGGCTATGATCAATAGGGAATTGATTGACGCCATGCTAATGCTTATAATGCGTTCAGCAGTGACCAATAAATACAAACCTGTGTGTGATGGTCCATCCTGCTCCTCTCAATGATCAGTTTTAGGACAAAATAATAAAATCCAAATGTTACTAACAGAGTGATGTGTGTTGGTTCTCTGTGCAGAAACAGAAACCCGACGACCATGTTGGGTTCAGCTGTGCTTCCATTGTGGCGCGCCGACGTGGGTTCGATTCCCGGACCCGACGATATTTACCGGATGTCTTCTCCCCCTTTCCTGGCAGCCTATTTTCATAAAAGGGACACTAGAGCATACAAACATCCTCGGAGAAAAAAAATTACAAGAGTAATTTTCCTTTGGGTTCCTTTGCTCAGCGATCAGAACCAGCCGGTCTCTCCATCGGATCAACTGTTCTGAGGTTCCGGTCGGGTTCTCTCAGGTCAGGAGTTCTGCTTTGTCCGGTAGTTTTGTGTTTCTCTTGAAAAGACGAGAGGAACCAACAAGCTTCTGGCTGAATATTTGTCCAATCTTACTGTTTTAAATCAATCGGGTTCCTGGTACAGAAAGCAGTTTTGAACACATCTTCAATGTAACTTGGTGTGTTGTTTTCCAATTAAAACACCCAAATATGTTCAAAGTTGATCGTTCCACCTAAATCTGTGTAATGAACCAACCCCACATCACAGTTACTTTTTCTTATGTTTGAAAGATTCACCTTTAAAGCTGCAGTATGTAATTGTTTAAAAAAATATTATTTTTTACATATTTATGGAAACTGACACTATGTTGTAAGAAATTAGCTCCTTTCGCAGTGCAACCAATCAGAGCCAGGAGGCGGGTCTTCGCGCTGTCAATCACCTTATGTGTGCCTGTCTGATTATACAATCACAAAACCAGGTTTGATGGGAGTTTAGGACAGAAATCTGCAACCAGTGGCTTCAGAGCAAAATGTTGCTCTTAAATCCCTCCATGTTGGTTCTCTGTGCAGAAATGATACTTTAATGAACAGGAGATGACACTGCCACTGCTGTATTTCACAGTTCTGCCCTTCCCCTTTTTCTTCCTCATGTAACAATCGCCATTAAGGCCAAACAAATTAGTTTTAGTTTTAGAGTGTTTTCACACCTGATAGTCCAGAAGACTCGTTTGATTGGGGACCAACGTTGCAACATTTGTTACATTTTGCTGCTATGGTTCACTTTCACTGCACTGTCAAACGAACCAAATCCTTTGAGCAACCTGTTCCCTTCCTCACCTGTGGTGGCACTGCACCAAGTACCACTGAAGAAAACGACATGAAAACACCTGAAGAGGACAAGCATTCAACTTACTTCTTTGAGAAATATCAATTAAAATGGATTAGCGTTGGATTTTATTTTGGCAAAAGAACATGAGCCATGTTCTACACTAGCAATATGCTAGCGTGTTTGTTTAGGTTGTATTTACCCAGAATGCTCCAGTCCGCTGGGTGTTTGTACTCATTCAAATGGCAGCAGAGTTCACCTCAACCAAAGTGAAACCGGGGTTTTCTTGTCGACCAGGTTTTGCTTTTTTTTAAAAAGGCAAACAAAACAGACTTTTAACATATCAATGCTAAGGAGAGACAACCAACTTTCCAGAGGTGGAGCCACATTCCCCTTTTATAGCCTCTCAATTCTGACTGTGAAACAATTCTGCAGGACTTGTTGTACGGGAGTTCAGAAAGTAAAGAGGATTTACTTGTCCAACTTGTGCTTCTGTCACTGTCAGAATCACAGACACTTGTCTGAACGCCAGGCTCTACCCTGAGCTACTTCAACCCGGGGCTCCTGGTCTATCAGGTTTACTATGAAATGATGAGCAAGTCATCATGACATGAGAAAAAAGAGAAGAAACAAACAAAAAATAAAAATTCAACAGACCTTAAAGCTGCAGTTTGAAATGTTTTATAAAATATCTATTTTTACATATTTGTTGAAATTGTCACCATGTAATTTGTAAACAAAAAAACATCAAGGTTCTCTGCCTTCGAGAAACAACCAAAGCCAGGAGGAAGGTCTTAGCTGTCAATTCTGCTACTCGGAAGTTGAGCTGTGCTTGATGGTCAACAGACATACAGTACAACAACAGTCTTTAGTCAGAGGCTTCTTCAGAATCGCTGCATGAATGACTGCTACTGCAGTCCTGCCCCTAGCATCACCATCCACCACTCGAAGATACTTGGATGCTATGAGTTACTACAATACGGAAATCCCTTTAACACAAATAAAGTACATTTGAATTACCAAATAAAACAAACAAAATAGTAATTTTATTTTGAAAGACCGAGTCGTTTGCGTGACACAGTTCCCTTTCCGGAATCAGAAGCGGCGGATGTTGACAGCGACACCGCTTAGCTTTAACACTGGTGTCATAGTTTCACTTTGTTGTTGTAGTTGTCCAAAAACATGGCATCATCTAACTCGTTCAAACTCAGATGCTCCATCCCGGGCCACGAGATGGACGTGAGGGGACTGGCGACCGCCATTTTTCCAGAGGGAGCTTTGGTGTCCGTGTCCAGAGACCGAACCGGAAGAGTTTGGGTGCCGAACTCCAGGTAGTTAGCCTTAGCATTTAACCTCCTGCTTGCTAACTGTGCTGCCAAGTTAACACTTTACGCCCCCTAACAAGTCATCTTAGGACAAAGGAATGCATCGAGACTTAAAAATAGCACTTAGAACAAAACTTCCTGTCATGAGCATCCACGTAATCACCTTCTTTGTTCAGTAACGGTTAGCAGGGCAGCTAACATTCGCTGAAATTAGCTTTGTCATTCATTCCGCTGCACCTGTCTGTGGTTCAAGTTCGGCGTTTCAGTGGATGATCCCGAGTCTGAATAGTAGCTAATGACAGATTTATAAAACTGACTTTAGTTGCCTGTTTTGGTCCATGAACATGCATTATTCTGGAGAGAGGAAAGATGGTGAATGTCATTTGGACAAATTCCCCCGAAAGCTGTGTTGATAAAATAGCAAAAATATAATGGTGTTCTAAACAACTTAAAAAATTTGTCTTAGAATATTTTTTTATGTCTTGGCATACGAACAAAGATAGTCATGATCTAATTTTCATGTAATGACAAATGCTATTAAAGTGGTTATAAAGAGTTAAAGTATGTACGTATCTCCAGGTATCGGCATAATGCCTCTAAAAGTAACTTTTCAATTTATCCGGCCTAGATATAGGATGGCCTTTCAAATATATTATTAATGTAGAAAGTTAAAAACTCAGATGAATGCCTGTGCATTTTACTTAAGTTTAATATTTCAGGCGTGGTCACTGATGAAAATGCTGGACCTTGCAAAAATAATACAGGAACTCTTTTGTGAAAGAGATTAGAAACATGGTTTGTGGCTTTTTTTATGTTGCACTTAAATAAAATCGAGGGGCACCAAATGCTTTCCTATCTTACCTAATTAGAAAATGGAATCCGCCTGTGTGTCTCTTAAATCTAGCTGTTCTGTGAAGGCCTCAGAGGTTTGATACAGCAGCATTTGTAAACAACCATCTTCAAGACCGAGGAATACAGCAGATGGTCAGGGATAACGTTGTGAATATTTTAAAGAAATGTGAGAACCAGCTTATGTATTCATCCAACAGATCCCGGGGTTATCCCTTAGATAACTATTTGCTTACAATGAAGATATATTATATTTATGTGACAAATACTTTAGCGATGATTAGCTCTACAATCTGATTTATTTACAAATTGTGTCTTCTTTTTTGTCACTTTCCTCTCAACAGCCCAGATATGGGATTCTCTGAGATGCATTGTATGTCTGGACACTCAAATTTTGTATCTTGCGTATGCGTCATTGCACCCAATGAAACGTACCCCCGAGGGCTGATTGCCACTGGTGGGAATGATAACAACATTTGTGTTTTTACTCTGGACCGGCCGCAGCCCCTCTACACCCTGGAAGGTCACAAAAATACAGGTGAGTTCTCACTAAATTGTTTGCATCAAGAACGTTGACAATGCGTGTTGATTTCAAGTTTGTAATATATATATATATTTTTTCAGTTTGCACTTTGTCCTCTGGGAAATTTGGAACGCTTTTGAGTGGCTCCTGGGACACGACGGCCAAAGTCTGGCTCAACGACAAGTGCATGATGACTTTGCAGGTATGCAAAGTTTTATTTATTTTATTTTTTTTCAAAGTTTTGTTTTTTATTGTAGCACTGAAAACCCAGTCATTCATTGAAAGTATTCTGAAAGACTCAACTGATTAAAATTGATTAAGTACTAGATGAGATATTTTACATCCTTCAAGCAAATGTGTTATTTTTAATTTCCTTTTGATTTGAATATTTTAAACTCTCCTATCTCTGATTAAGTCCTAATTATCATTGCATGGCAGATCAGTTTTATCTGATCGAGCTGTTCAATATTTTTTGTATTATTATATTAGATGACCTGAAAACGGCCTGTTGAAGGTTTGCTTTGAAAGTGAAAGCTCATCATGCGCTGGCTGATCTTTCTGCAGGGACACACTGCGGCTGTGTGGGCAGTGATCATCCTACCTGAACAAGGCCTCATGCTTTCAGGATCAGCAGATAAGACCGTCAAGCTTTGGAAGGCTGGCCGATGTGAGCGGACGTTTACAGGTGAGTCTTTTATCGAGTCATCTTCATCTTTCTTTTACTAGAAAGGTGCATTGTATATTTTTTCTTTTTATTTCACCTCAGAAGCATAGCTGAACAAAAAGTCATATTAATAATTTAATTTTATAAGTGATTGGTGCAGCAGCTTTTTAATTTTCCAAATTTTTGGCTGTAAATGAAACATGTCCGAATTATTCTTAGGTTAATTTTCATTTTTTCCTTTGCATACTTTGTTTGCGAAGACACACATTTGGCTTTGCTACTAAATCCATTGTTTTTTTTTTTAAATAGCAAGTTAAATGTTAAGAACATAAAGTGTTTAACTTTCCAAACTGTTCCAGCTAAACCATATAATGATAATGTAAGATAATCAAGGCTGAAATTGGGAATGTAGTTGATAAATTATTTTATAAAATGAAGGTTTTCAGAAAGCAACTTTTCTATTACAAGATATCAATTTTTTAAAGACATCATTAAAAGTGACATATGAAACTACATCAATGAAAAGCACCACATATTAAAACGATTCCAAGTGATTATACTCAATGAGATGTTATCTAAAAGACTGAAAGGAACTTTAAAACATAGTTCCATGGATAAGTATTCACATTGCTTAGTCATTTCTTGCATATTTTGTCAGGTTACAAACACAAAATTCTGTGTATTTTATTTTAATCATGTAATACTGCAACACAAACTGGTGCGCAACTGTGAAGTGGAAGAAAAATGAATAGTTTGGTGTGTGTGTTGTGGGAGCATAATGCTTATCAAAGCTTATGTGTTTCACTTTAGGACATGAGGATTGTGTAAGGGGACTGGCAGTCATCAGCAACACAGAGTTCTTATCCTGCAGCAATGACACAAGTATTCGAAGGTGGCAGGTGACGGGCGAATGCATACAGGTCTACTACAGTCACACCAACTACATCTACAGCCTTGCAGTCTTCCCCAATAGTGAAGGTTTGTTTACTATATCCATGTTTCAAAGATTAGGATCCATTCACGTTTCTCATTTCTGATAAGGACGCTTCAATTCTCACAATGTCTGTATAAAGATAATTTTCTGAAATGTTTCTGCTTTGTGTGGTGTGTTAAACAAATGATCTGGTGTGAGAGTTCCCATCTGACATCCGAATGTTTATGAGTGAAATTTGTCAGTGTAGTATCTGCTGTGTGACTTTAAACAAACCTGTTACACCTATGATTTTGTTTAATTTTATCATCATCTGTTGGGACTCAGGCTTTGAAAATCAAATCAAAAACTTTAAATCTTCCGATGTAAACACAAAGAACAAAATGCAGTAATTCTGGATGAGGAATACTTTCTATGGGGGGGAAACTCAAAGAGAACAGACCAAGTTACTGACATTAAATGTGTTGTCCATTGCTCTGTCTAGAGAAGTGAAGCAGAGAAAACAGAAGCACAAAGCCAGGAGCACTTACTATGAAAATGCGTCTTCTTTCTGACACTAAATCTAATGCTGATGTGGTGTCGTCTCAGATTTTATAAGCACAGGCGAGGACAGATCGTTAAGGATATGGAGGCAAGGGGAGTGCTGCCAGACCATCCGTTTCCCGGCTCAATCAGTCTGGTGCTGCTGTGTTCTACCCAATGGTGACATTGCTGTTGGTGCCAGGTAATGTTAATGGCGGTATCCAATCCACTCTGAATGTTTGTTTTTTTTAATACTTAGTCTTCTGTTTTATTTTCTGAAATGCTTTCTCTTTGCCCACAGCGATGGCATTATTCGCATTTTCACGGAAGCTGAGGACCGCCTGGCGAGCGCCGAAGACCTACAGGCCTTTGAGGAGGAGCTCTCCAAAGCCACCATAGACCCGAAGACGGGGGATCTTGGAGACATTAAACTGGAAGACCTTCCTGGAAGAGAACACCTAAACGAGCCTGGTAGGAATATTTTTATCAAATGGCATTGGTGCGGTTTTTTTTTTTTTTTTACCCATGTTAGATTAACATTAAATCTATTACAGGGAATCGCGACGGGCAGACACGTTTGATCAAAGACGGACAGAAGGTGGAGGCGTATCAGTGGAGCGTCAGCGATGGCCGCTGGGTGAAAATCGGGGACGTGGTCGGCGGCTCCAACCAGCAGACCTCTAAGAGCGTTATGTACGAAGGGAAGGTAAGACGACAAGCTGAGCGCTGCGGAGAAGAACGCTGCACCAGAGCTCTGACTGACGAGTCGCCTTCTGGCCTCAGGAGTACGACTACGTCTTCACCATCGACGTGAACGAGGAAGGGCCGTCCATGAAGCTGCCTTACAACGTGACCGACGACCCCTGGCTGGTGGCGCACAACTTTCTGCAGAAAAACGACCTCAGCCCCATGTTCCTCGACCAAGTTGCTAATTTTATTATCGAGAACACTAAAGGACACGTGGTGGGTCCTGCTCAGATCGGTGGTGGCGATCCGTTCACAGGTGAGGCAGTTAGCCAGAACTGGAACTAAACTTCTGTTTCCCAGATTGAGAGTTTTACATCTAATTTCTGACTTGCTAGCCAATTCCATTTTGTCTCCAATAACTATAAAAGCATAAGAAATAAGAGCCATGTTTTTCTTTTTTCTTCTGCCCTAAATGGTGTATTTCTTACATTAGAAGCACAAGTGACATCCAAAAACAGCTTTACAATTATTATAAAACAAAGACAGAACCATTATGGATCAGCCTTTTAGAAAGGGGACAACAATCTGTGTGTTTTCTCTAGAGAATATAGATCTCCGCCTTTCTTATAAGTCAGTGTGTTTAAAGTGTGGCCCCTCAACTGCAGTTCAGGAATGATACAAATTTAACCTGTCCAGCCCAGGTGGCTGATACAAAAGGAAACGTTTTATTTGTGATCGGAGAAAAATGATTTAAAGATCGGAGAAAAATGTTAAGTACAACACAAAGTGTTTGTCTTTTTATGACTAAGCTTAAGTAATACACACAACCACGTCTATCCAGAGACTTTGCTACACCCAAATTGGCTCTTGGTTAATTTATTAAACGTGGCTAAATATAGCAAGTGCTTTGAAAGAAAAGTTTTGGATAAAAATAAACAAATGACACAACTTTATTGGCCTGATATTAATTTTATTTTCTTCTCCTACAAGAACTGTTGGCACAACGATTTTGGCACACTTGATAAAAAATTAGGACACCCCTGCTCTAAGAAGAAGTGGCTCTAGACGTTTTCATGACTTTTGACTTTTGATGTGGCCATAAAAGTAGGCTACTCACAGTTTTATAAATCTTGCATAAAACTTTTCATTTGAGAAAATTACACACCAGAATCTATTATGGTCTTTCATATGAGGCCCATTGTACTGTACATGTTTACCTTCATGACTAAATCTTACTTTTTAAACCGTTTGTGTATCACTGTGGCAGGAGGATCTCGATATGTTCCTGGCTCATCTAACGATGGCTCCGGCTTCGGCGCAGATCCTTTTACAGGTCAGACTGTTCACTGCTGGGCTTTTTCACATTATGAGCGTAACTGGTGAATATGGTTCCACTGCGTTGTTTGTTCTCCTCACAGGTGCTGGGCGCTACATCCCAGGGTCAAGTTCCAACGCCAGCGCTCCTTCAGGTGTGGCAGATCCATTTACTGGTGAGTTACTCCCTGGATCGACCATCTGGAATATGAGAAACAAGGGAGCTAAGGAGGTCATAAACACTCACTAGATGTAAATCTTTTATTTTGTATCCAGAAAATCTTTGAAGTTTTCCTTTGTTTTAGTTCTTTGGCATAGAATGAATAAACGAAAACCTCCTTTAGTCTTCTACACATCTTCACCTCTGATGTGTTTTCTTTGGTTTTCATGATTTATTTTTGTTTCTTTACTAACTTTTCTTCTCTGACAAACCTCTGAGACTTTCACAGAACACTCAGATTCATACTGAGATTGAATTGTGAAGTGCATACAATCTTGCAGACTTCTGCGGGAAATTTGTTTTCTTCAGAAACTGATTTTATCCAGGGGTTTTAGAGAAAAGATTGTTGAATTCACACCAAACTTTTCAGGCCTTTTATTTGTAAAAGAACAAAACGTTTGTCATTTGTTTGTTGGATCCGTTACCTTGTTGGAAAAGCTAGCAGACCCATGAGAGACCATGGTGCACAAACTTTTTCAGCGCCTCTGTAATCTAAATGTAATTGAGCTTTGGCATAACATAGGATAAATCAGAAAACTGGTTTCAGAGTTGGATTTTGCCCTTACTGGATCTGACTCTCCGCTCTACAGGAAAAGGCGCGTATTCCTCAGCAGCCCAAAAACAGACCTCAACTAACATCTACTTCCCTAAAACTGACGGCGTGACCTTTGAGCAAGCCAATGCCCCTCAGATTATCGGTGAGTTGCCTGAATGCAGATGTGAACATTTTGTCACTGTTCTTGTTGCCATTCGTCAAGTCAAAACCTAAATTACAGCTGACATTATTGCTAAAGTTGGTGTTTTAGAGATTTAAACACATTTTTAACTTGCAAGCTAATATTCCTTATGTTTTTGTTTTTTGTACAGGTGAAATATTGCATGCATTGCTCAGTTTTTAACTCATTTAATGTTTAATTTGTAATCTTATAAAGGCAGAGAGATGAGTTTCAAACTGAAAATTGACTAAATAAATCTTCAGTTCTGAAAAATCACGTTTTGTTTCATAGGAGAAATTATTTCCCTTCCTAATGGCTGTTGTTTTGCTGTTTCCAAAGCCAAGCTAAAGGAGCTGAATGTAGGGGCCCCTCGGGAGCACAAGCTCTCTGACGACACCATGGAAAGCCTTGAGCAGCTGCTGCTGGTGGTGTGTGGGGCGAACTCACCTGAACCTCCTCCTACCATTCAGCAGATCAGCCTCCTCTGGAAGGTCTCGCATTGGCCTGAAGGTAAAAAATCATCTTTTTTTTTCTAGTCTGTAGGAATTATTTTGAATATTACTCCCCTTTCATTTATTTTCCATCACAACAAGACCAAGCAAAACAAAAAAATTCTATTCTACTTTGTTTTTGTGGATTGTAGATATTGTGTTCCCTGTCCTGGACATCTTGAGGCTTGCGGTGCGCCACCCGCAGGTTAACGAGAGCCTCTGCGGCGAGGCAGAAGGCGTCCAGCTGTGCAACCATCTGCTGAGCCTGATGAGGCCTGAGGGTCGTCCCGCCAACCAGCTGCTGGCGCTGCGCACCCTGTGCAACAGCTTCACCGGCAGACACGGCCGAGCTCTTCTCGTGTCGCAGCGCGAAGCCGTGCTGTCACGCGCCGCCGACCTGGCCGCCGTCCACAACAAGAACATCCACATCGCCCTGGCAACTTTGGTGCTGAACTACGCGGGCTGCTTTCACATTCAGCCCGACCTGGACGCCAAGGCTCAGTGTCTATCCGTGGCCAGCAGAGCCCTGGAGACGGTACAGGACAAGGAGGCTATATTTAGGCTGCTTGTTGCCTTGGGAACCACGGTGGCCTCGGACCAGACGGCCCAGGACTTGGCGCGCTCCCTGGGCGTCGGCTCTCAGATTTCCAAGTACTCCACAGTGTCGGAGCCGTCGAAGCTGGGCGAGTGTTGCCAGCTGGTTTTAAAAGAACTACAATGATGAGAGGAATTAGAGATGAGATGAGCGCTTCTTTCTGATACTCTGTTCTCCTTATACAGTCTCATTGAGATGGAAATACTACACTTGTATGGCCTGCAATAAAAAGAGCAAACTTTCTTTATACATTTAGTCTGTGTTTTATTCATACAGCCTGCCATCTGTTTTTATTTATAAAAGAAATATAATGATATATTTGATAAAGCTCCAATGTATTGTAAGCCACTTCCATTACCCTGTTACACTTTAACTTTGACCACACATGCAGGAAGTGCAAGGAAAATGCAGATTCATATTGGAGCCAAAGTCCTCTGAGTCATCTCAATGTTGAAATTTCTGCCCTTTGTCACCGTCTTCTTTTATAGTACGGTACACCACTGTGTGTGGGGTGGGGAATGGAAATGTCTGGGACTGAGAGGTGTTTTCTTTTTTAAAAGAGATCAGTTTATACAATCATGGGGGAGAGGATTGTGTGAGGAATGCACAAAAGATGTGATGTTTTGTTTGAAAGTAGAAGCATGGAGAGAATGTTTGAAGTTGCTCTGTGTGTTGGTGAATCAGAACACGATGGGTTCCTGGAGAGATACACTATAAGAATTAGTGTCAGGATTACACTGGTGCTTTTGTTTAAAAAAATAAAAATTGTTTTCAATACTGAATTATGTTCAGAATAAAGGTTTGAGTTGTACACAATTTTATTGTGAAATTATCCCAGTGAAGTATAAATTACGTTTTTATACTTGAAAGAAAAATGGATGCTTCTATTTAGAGGCTTTGAAAAACAGAAAAATTATTCTAACTTTAATGTAATTCTGAACTTCATCTCATAATTTAGACTTTAACTCAGAATTCTGATGCAAGTCAAAATTACACACTTATTTTTTAAAGAAAAAAAAACGCTAATTGTTTTCAGTACCTAATTATTATTTTCTAAATGAAAACTTGAATGAAATATAAAATGAATACAATTGGTTTGGATTGGAAAACATAGAGAATAAAACAAATGATACTTTCGTCTTTTTCTGCTGACTTTCACAGATGCTTTTACTTTACAAGCTCATCCAACACCGGATGTACTTACAACAACATCCGGGTAATGATTGGAAAATTTGGCGGTTTGTGTTCGTGCTGCTGTCCTGTTCCTGTTTCTGTCCGAGAAAGATTGAAACAGACGCTGTTTTCAGTGGTCGTGAGAGCTACGGGGGCAAAAATCGATAGTGTTCTGGGTTTTATTGTCATTTCGATTGGAGTTTTTTTTATTACCTCACTTTTAACAGAGAGTAAACGTTGAAGTTGAAGCTAACACGGTAGCTAGCCGTGGCTTGTGGGTGCTTAAAGAAGACGAAGCAGACCGCTCCAGCGCCGAGTCATGGCCAACTCGATCCCAATGCAGAAGAAAAACGGACAGTATCTGTGGTTTGCTCTTCTCGGTTTGGGATTTCAGCCAGTCAACATCAAACATCTCAACCTTGGACCGTAAGTTTATTGTTGACGAGAACCAGGACGCTAAAAGTCGTTGATTTTACTCAGGTTAAACTTGGACTAAAACTTAGCACATTGCTTAAAGATTCTTTAAAACATATTTTATGGTGTGTATGGTTTGAAATACGCTTTGTGATTCTAGGAAACTCAAAATAGAACATACTAACAACCTCCTGTTTGAAGCGTCCATCATGTTTTTGTGTTTTGACAAATTTGTCACTCTTGGTGCAACTCCCGAGTTTAACTCGTAAAAACCGCCGTCGGTTTCAAACTAGTCACTGATTAAATCATTTCTTCAAAAACAGAAGCAACTCTTGACGTCCTGAAAAGGACGCTGACTGTCACCTTTAACGTTTCTGGTCGTGTTTGCTGTTCTGTTGCGGCGAGCAGGAATATGTTCAACAAACCGAACAAAGAAGCCTTCTACTTGGTGACCCGGTTCCTGCTGGAGAAACTCAATCCAGTTCGCTTTCACGAGTCGTACAGGTAAAGGTAGGATATGTGATCAGTTGTTGATGCTCAGCAAAAATTCTGCAACATAACGGATGTACTTTGTTTTAGGCACTGCTGGCCCGTTGTGAATCACAAAGCGGATGCTGAGTTCCGGAAGGTTACTTGTACCTGGCTGCGAGAAATCATGGTGAAATCTATTGTTTACATAATATTATATATTAATGCTAATGTTCAAACATTTAAAAAGGGGGGAGAAAAAACAACTTGCAATGAATTCTACTTAAAACGTTTTTTTCTAAAAGTTTCATTTAGGTCATTTTAGTTCAGCCTTACTTCCTTTCTTTTTTGTCACTGACCAATGGAAGCAACATTAGCTGTCAGGCCTGGTTTAAAATGTTTTTTAACCAAGGTACTTTTAATTCTCAGTGTGATGATTCTTCAAAGCTTTTTTCCATTTATTTTTTTGTTTAACTGGTGGCTGCAGACAAAGCGAACTTTGTCAAGTCCCATCCATCCAGTTTCTTGAGAAAGAGCTCATCCACTTTGAGGTTTATCACATTTTGTTTTGCATGAAGCAAATTAGATATTTACCCTGAATTTTTTTTAATCAAATCTCAAAAATTATGGGTTAAATTCAAATTTCCTGCCAGTTGGCCTGAACACAGCGCAGTGCGGGGATAAAAATGAAATGTCCTTGTTCACATGCTTTGCTCCATGTGATCTACTCCAGGATGAAATGGCCAACGCTGGATCTAAAGTGGTGATGTCATTGTTTCTGTCCCCTGGTGGTCCCAAGTTCGTCAGCTTGATGCTTTATTTGGCCACCCATGTGATGCAGCAGGACATGAAAACGTTTGTCACAGGTAGAGCTTATAGGGCACTCTAACATCAATTAACCTACTCTCTGCAGCTTATGGTTGTCCTTCCATTGGAACTTTAACTTCCTGTCTTGTTGCCAGATAAGAGTTGGACTCCTGAGGCTGCAGCCATGCCTGCATCCACTCCACATGTAGCAGTGGAAAGGCTGAATCTCGTGCGCAGCAGGTTTTTGAAAGCCGCAGTGGATCAGGATCGTTTTCTCCATGACTACCAAACACGAGCTCAGTAAGTCGTTCTACCTTGCATCAGAGAGGTTTTGTCCTTTTTTTCTCAGTTCCCTGTTTTTTTTTTTGTTTTGTTTTGTTTTTTCTTTCAGTTTGATTAGTTTTACTTTCTATTTCTTGTCTCATCTGTTCAACATTATTTAATCAGGTGGAGGTCACTGTGTAGCAGCTGAAGCTATTTTCAATCAGCACATACTTTTTTTAACAGCAGCCTTTTCCATTCACCATCAACAGGCATTAGAAAACAGGAAAATCTCTTCCTTTGTCATCTTTCAACTGTTTTATTTGGATTTAAAGCTTTGACTTGCACCATCTATGCAAGATGTTGCTTACTGTGTTGTTCTTATGCATATCTTCTATTTCTGTTTTAAATTTTAGGGCCGTGGTTAAGTCCATAAGAGACCTCAAAGTGGATGGTTCAAAGTACGATCAGCTCCTAAAGTAAGCTAAATTTGTCTCCTTGAAGTTTCTGCTAGTTTCTGCATCTCATTAACGAGGGTTTTCTTTCTCGCAGGCGTCACGTTTCTGAGGCTCCCTGGGATGCGGATTTTTTTTCTCAGAAGATTAAAAAGGTACAGAATGTTTTTTACACAACTGAAGCTTGTTGTAGATTCTGCCTTTCTAAACCAGAGCATATAGTTGCCAGGTGTAAAGAGGTGCAGTGATTATTTAAAAGTAAATAAATAAACTTTCCATAAATGGCTCTGAAGTTGTTGTTAGTTTTTTTTTAAATATATCTTAATGTCCTGTGTCTACTTTTATGGCAGCTTAAATTTATCACCTTTTAGTTTTAATTTTAATTTTTCTTCATCTGTGAATGATTGCATGATTAAATCTGAGAATTTCAGAGATACGTACATTTATTTTAAATTCTTTTTAAAACTCTGTTTTTGACTTTGTGAAAAGTCGCATTAAAAGTTGAACTAAAGCTCCACCTGTCCTCCTTTTTTCCCTGTAAGGTTCGTTCTTTGTGGTCGGCCATCGAAGGAATGCTCTCTGCTATCCAGGAGCAGCAGGCGGCAGTGGAAAGCGTTTTGAAAGGAGATGTGGATCAGTCAGTCTTAGATGGGACAAACCGAGTCCTCAAGCTTCCTCGTTGTCTGCTGGAAAGAATCGAGTGTCTCCCACATCAGGTGAGAGTCGGAGAGAACGGCTGCATTTGTGTTTGTTAGTACTGGCATCATGACACAGCCTTTATGCTGTTCAAGAAGGTTTTGTGTTCCAGAAGTTTGCAAATTCAATCTGGAATGAATGCCTTAATTTTTGATGTAATTTTCATCATTGCATTAGGAGGAAACTGGCTGGGTTACTGGGAAGTTTTGCTGCAGGAAGAACCAGCGCACATTTAATGGTTCTTTTAAAGGGAAAATGACTCAGAGCATACCACCATGATTACAATGTTTTTCTTTTTTTTTTTTTTTTTTTTTTTTTTTTTTATACATTATAAAAAAAATACAGATGACTGTACTTATTTTCCAAAACTTTTATTTCATTCATCCCTTGTGGGAGTTGACCTGAATTCAAAATCCAGCTAAATACAAGATGGTGGCTCTGGTTGGGTTGGCATCACTGAACTACTGAAGAAATACACATTTTCCAAAAATCTTCAGAAAATTCAGTTTGATGGAAACTGATTTATCTACTTCTTGGAAGTGTGTAACACTTTTCACTTAAATTAATCTGAGTTATTAAACAGAATCAGTCTTGTTGATTGTAATTTTTTAAAACTTATGTGCTTACAGTTTCAGGATTCCAGTATTATCAGATTTGTTTCATCCTCTGTTCCACTGGGAGCTATTCTCCTAATGTATAAAAGTGCACTAATATAAAAAATCTCTGCCTCCCAGTTAACTTCAGGCAGTGTGTATGAGGCGGGCCAGCTGAACCTCCTGTGTGTGATGGAGCTGTTGAATCATGCGCTGCAGCTCCTGAAGGAGGAGCGGAGTCGGGTCTCTCCTGGTGCAGAGCCGCCGCCCGCTGCATGCCGCCTTCAGGAACATTTCCACCAGATGACCCGGGTGCTGCAGGACCTGCACCTCATCAGGTCAGCATTGCTAACGCAATTGAAAAGCGCTCGAGTCACCTTCTGTTTTTAATGTGCTCTATAAATGTCAGTTTTTTTTCTTCTGTATGTGAAAGTTGGGCATTCTGCTGTTATTTCTTCAGGCAGAAACTTTCCAAAGAGGAAATTCCAGAAGTCAGGAGTGCCATTACAGAGCTTCAGGCCGAATGGGACCAGAGGTGGAGGCAAACGCTGAAAGAAAAACCCCTCGTGTCTTTCCTGAATGAAGATCCTGTGAGTTGACCCTCCAGACCCTGACAGGATTAATTTAGCATTTTATCCAGTTCCACTCACCCTGCAGCTGGATCATTTGTTTTTTTTCTTTTAGGCTCTCGGTTTCCTTTCACCGATGGCTCCGTTGTCTTTTGAACCGGCTCCTGAGGCTTCTTATAGTCATACTGTCTTTTCTCAGTTTCCTGCAAAATTTCTTGGTGAGCAGAATTGGAATACTTCTCCAAATCAGTTTTATGTTTTCATTAAAAAATTTAAAAAAGTTTTTACTGCATAATTTCTGAAGATGAGCCTGCAGAGATCGAGTCGACGGAAGATGTGAAAACGCGTCTTGACATCAGAAGGTAAGCCGGCTGAGCGGCTGCTGGTGGGAGGCAGATACCTGGACAGACCCACGCAGTGGTCTGTCCGTCACTAACCCTCCCCAGAGCATTCCTGCTTTCTGATGACCGCGGCGAATTGAGAGAAATCGCCACGGACAGATACGGAGCAGACACTGACATGTTCTCAATTTAATCAGTCCTAATCCCTTCATTATATTAGAGGAAAGCTTACCTATCAGATGGAGCCATTTCCATCAGAAGCTATAGTGATATAAGCTGTAGTTTGTTTGTTGCCTGGTTGTAAAGCCTTTTTTTTTTTTTTCTTAGCTTTTACAAGCATGCAGGTCTTGAAATGTTGTGATTTTATAAAATGCCACAAACTTGAAGCCCTTTCCACATTTTTAAATATTAAAGACTAGTTTTTAATGTGGTACAGAATATCCTGCTTAACTAAAAACTGAACATGCGCTGCTTCCAGAATTGTTTCACGCCCCTAAACTAGTACCTTAAACATTATGTTTTGACGACAATCAAAATGTGCCTCATTGCACCAGGTTAATGTTACCTGAGCTGGAATCCATGATTTAAGAAATTCTTGATCACAATACATTTAAAATTATTCCTTCCTTAGTCCAACTGTGTCAGGTTCCTCTGAACGTCCCGTCATCCCTCAAGTATCGAGATCAAATGCGTCTCTGGATTGGCTTTTTGACACTCTGCCATCACCGCCACAAAAGCCTTCAGCTGTCCCGCCGCCGCCGCCTCGGGTAAGTGCTGCTTAAAAATCCAATCGTATTGGATTTACTCTGTTTTCATTATGTTTTTAATTATTCATGCCAGGCCAACATTTGCAAGGCGACCCACCGGACAGTGGCGCCACTGAAGTCAAAAACTGAGATTTTAGACTTGGAGCATGAAAACCTCGCTGATCAGGTACGTTGATGGCTACTCTCAGAAATGATTGCAAAATCGTTGTTAGTGATGCTGTACAATCGTTTCTCATTAGTTTGCAGATGCTGTAACTATGACCAGTCCTCCTAAGGCTGGAGTGAGGGGCTTGGAGGGTCTCCTTAGCAACCTTCAGAGGGATCCCTTCACTGCCAGGAAGCAGCTGCCGCGCACGCCGGAGAGCTTAAGTGAGTTAAAACATCTCTACGCCTCCTGATCTCTGGTTGCAATATGAAATGTTAGAGTTCCTGGGACTTGTGTGACAAACCAATATAAAGTAGGGAAAGTGATACTTTAAAGGTCTTAACATATTTAGTTGTTGGTCTGGAGTTTGACAAGACCAGGGGCCTGCAACCTGTGCTTCTCTTCACCTCTTACAAAATAGAAAAATGGGTTTTTAATTTGGGATCCAAGAAGAAATTGTCATGGTTACCTGTGCAAAATCTGCTCTCAATATCAACAATGGTGTAAAAGTAACTAGCTTTGTACTATGCTGACCTATCAAAGGTTTGCGTCATTCTAATTAAACTGTCTTCATAAGACGTTCTCTTTAAATATTTAATCAAATATTTGTCCTTGTACTTTTTTTATTTGAAGTAATGGATGTGAAAAGCTCCTGGAGAAAAGCCGTTGAAGAGGACGACGCTAAAAAAGCGCCCTGGTTGGCCGAGCTGCAGGACAGCATAACGGACCGGCTCAGTCCTGTCGGCCGGCTGCAGGATGCCGTCCCCGACTCTTCCGCCCAGACGCTCGCAGATCAGAGCAGATCCTCTTTTTGCAAACGGCTCGTCTTCCCAAAGTCTCCTCCCCTCTGGGACACCTTGAACACCGACGCCCACGACAGCCCCAGCGGCACCGGCAGCAGCGCCATTCAGTTCAGCCTCGACTACGAAACCCTGCCTGAAATGCCAAGCTGCGACAGTCTGGACCTGGAGGACGAAGCTGTGGCTCTGACGAGCGAGGAAGACGAAGACGTGCTCGTCCCTGCCTTAAAGTCGAAGCTAAAGCCAGATTACAAGACGTCTCGTGTGGAGGACAGCTGGTTTGCTGAACCTGCAGCGTCAGAAGGGAAACGCAACAAGGCGTTTTCTCTGGACTCGCCGGATTCACCGCCGGCGAAGCAAGAATACAGCCTGCCGACCCTGATCACCTTCTCCCCGATAGACGACATGAAATGTTAGCTGCATTTAAGAGAAACCTCCTTGTTCTCTTTAAAAGTTTGGACTCTTAATTCTAATTTGTGTTGTACTTGAAATGTATATAACTAAAAATTAAACATCTGTTGCACTCTGGCTTGGCTCTAATTTGGGCTGAGTGAATAATTCATGAGCTGGTTCAATAAATTTAACTTCTAACCTTTCTCATCCTAAGTAGCTCAATGTGGAGGAAAATGTGAATAAAGTAAACTTTGCTAATGTAAAACTTGTGTTGGCTTGTGTTGAACTACTGAAAACATTGAAGCTTTGTAAAAAAGAAATAAATCTTATTGAACTGAAGTTCATTTTGTTTGGGAGGCTGAAACACCTGTGAGCAAATCAGTGAAGGCCTGAATAATTTCATACTAACCCTCTTAAATTTGAATTAAAGTTATAAACCAAGGCAACTTTTAAGAAGCAGTGACGCTTGTTCCTCTTGTAGTTCCACCCTTTGGAAGATGGGGGGCGTGAGACGCTGCAGAAACAAGGTGGCGTATTGAAAAGTCAAGCTGGCGCAAAAACCCGAGAGAAAACAGGAAGTGTGTATTACCCATTCGTTTCGCCTTGGTTTTGAACTTGAAGCGAAAGTTACCGCTGCTTTGTAAATTAATAGCGTTGTTCCATTGGTCACATGCGAGATAAAACTGAATTTTTAGTCTTTTTAGACTGGTGGTTTAAATGAGTATGAAGGATATTTATCTAAAACGACTAATTGGTTAATTGATCCTTTCAGGTTTCACCTTGAGTTCTTTCCTTTTGTCACAAACAAGCTAAACAGTCCCACAGCATGACAGGTCCACCACCTTTCTTCACAGGACAGTGCTCTCATGTTTAAAAGCCTGTCAAATTTGTAGGATTGTGTTACTCTTGGGCCTTGATACAACAAAAAGAACAAAAGCTAAAAATGAATAAAGTGTAAAAAATTGTATAATAAACGTCTAGAAAACAATTAGATTATTAATGATTACACTATTTTTTGGTAGCACATAATGAATTAAGGTTTTAATGAATAATTGTGGATTTCAATTATGTGAGCAATTATTGGCGTCTTTATATTATGTTAAGTAATTTATTAAATGCATTAAAAATATAAAGTAACTCAAAAATATTTAGCTTTTTTTTTTATTGGATTTATTTATTGCGATGGATTGGTGCCCCTCCTCTAGTCAGTTGATGAAAAGATATATCTTTTAATGAAGTCATGTAGCATAAACTAATAAAAACTGTTTAAACTTAATCATACACTACTCAGAAGAAATCCCCACTCCCGATGAAAACTTTTATTTTGAAAATAACTTCCGGAAGCACCCGGTCCCGTACGTCGTACGTCGGCTTACTAACAGTTTTGGCAAGTAGCCCGTGTCAGTTAAAGTGGGGACAGGCTGTGGCCGCTCCTCTTCGCTGGGCGGTTCCAGGCTGAAAGAGAGAGAGAGAGAGCGAGAGAAGGAGAGAGAGAGAGGGGCGTTTAGGAAGAAAGATCGCCTACAAAACTATCAGCGCAGTCACAAAACATGGCGCCTACCTCCGCCGACAACTTCAGATGAAAGTGTGAGAAGAAGTGGCCTGCAAACTTTGATAGGAGTCCAAGAACCAGCATCGGCTTCTCTCCGCGCACAAAGTCGACGAAACGGAACACATAAAGCGGTGAAACAGCAAGTTGCCTACATGTCAACATAGTCTCCTGTTGCAGCGTAAACAGCTGGTGAGTTCTCACGTTTTACAATATGGCGCAACTGTTGACCAAACGGAGATAAATTGCAGGGATCATAAACGGTAACGAAATTACTTGGAGGACAGTGCTGGGGCTTGTCGGTTGACTTCGGGTGTTGCGTCTCCACTTTTCACCGCGGAAAGAGAGACGGGCAGAGCCACGTATCTCCGCTCAGGAGGAAATTGGCTTTGTTTTGGCCGCGGCGGTGTGGGTTTCCTGCATCGACGTTGACCTAGTTATGGGTTCGGATGCAACAGTTGGGAACCCAGGAGCCCTTCTTCTTCCTCCTCCTCCTCCTCCTCGGGGCCTCCTTTGACGCCTGATAATCTGCCTGTCTGAACCTCCGCAGGTGTCTGCTCTCAGGCGCGATCCCACTCTGAACTTCCTGCTTGGATTTTCATTCAAGCTTGTGTAACTTGCCATTTATGCCAGGGAGGTGTTGATGTTTAACTATATGGTGGCCGCTGTGCACATGATGAGGAACTGTTAACTTCCTTTTGAAGTGAGCCGACGAGCCTTAATCCAGGTAATTATCTCTCTTTATGCGGCTCCATCGGTCTCCTGGCTAAAAGTTATCTTGCCCGAACAGATGCTGACTTATAAAAGATTGAATTCATTGATTTTTTTTTTCTTTTCCTCTCAAGCAATTCCTAAAATTATACCAATAAAGTCAACCCCAGTAATATTTGGATAGGTGGTTCTTAGTCTGTGGCAGACTAAGACCTTTTGTTGCCATCAAGATGGGCTTCTTCTGACTTACAATTTGGCTCAAGACGGTCAAAAACTTTGGACGCAGTCCTGTGATCCAACCAGACAATTGTCCTAAGCACATTGGTATGTTTTCAAAAGCTAACAATTTGCCAAAGCAATCAATTTAAGTGAGACAAACATGGAGCTACATGGCTACAGTGCACACAATCCCAAACATGTTTAGAGAAATGGGTCCTTACCGAAAAGCTGACCACTTTAAAAGGAAGTTAAGGAACTAAGGCGACAAAGATTGACGGTGGTTACAGAGTAATGACCCTCTGACGTCTCCCTGACTGACTTCCTGACCAAACGGCCAGATTGAGATTTAAAGAAAAGTGGCAAAAGCAAATGAGGTGGATTAGCAGGACATGTTGCTGCTAATAATGTCTCTGCTGCTCGGATATTGAGCCAGTCATGAAATTGTCACACAACAACCGTTTGCAGTCAGAGGCTTCTTCAGGTTTGCTGGAACACTGACTGCTACCATCCGCAATAACTCTGTAATGATGAGTTACGACAATATTCAATTTCCCTCTGGGATAAAGTAAAGTATTTTTAAATTAAGTTAAAACTCCACAGTTTTTGATATCCGGGCTGATAAGTCTGAGCTTCTGATATGCATTTATAATGTATATAGTTTATGTGATCATATGAGTTTGGGAAGGTTTTGCTCCCAACTGTGACTGTGTGTGTGGGAGGATAATGAGGACAAATGCTATTAAACCCACAGCCAAGGTGCCTCGGCTCTTGAGTCTATGCCAGCCGGCGTGAGAGGAAGCCCCAAGGGTAGATTCCTTCTTGATCCTCCTCATCATAGCGTCGGTGATTCATGTGTGTGTGTCACATCCTGGTTTATGTGCATTAAGCATTCCTGGTTTTTCTGAATGTGTCTTGCTTTGGCAGCTGAGGTTGCTGCAGGAATCTTGCCTCCTGACAGGATAATCGTGGAGTGTGAGAAACGCTGAACTCGTAGAGCAAATGCCACGTAGAAACACGCGCACACACACACACACACACACACACACACACACAGCAATAACTTCTCAGCCAACCTCGGCTCGGCTCGACAGGGGATGGAAAAGAGGAGTGGACGGACGGAGGAACGCTTGTGCTGCGTCGCTCTGCCACAGGCTGCAGGTGGAAAGTGGGTCATGGCTGCACTGTGGCTTTGTGTACATTGAACTTGCACTTTGTCACCGCCGCTGCTTGTCCTAAGCCACAGTCAGGTGACTAAGGAAATGAAGTGGGCTGGATAATGGAGCAGCAGGAGCAAGAAGAAGTAGTTGCCAAGGCAGAAGTCAAATGAGGATCTGGGTGAATGTGAGAGTTGCCTCAGGTAATTATTGTGGAAGAATGAGATGCAAATTTGAATTTCAAGTGGTTGGTTTTTGAATTTTGACTCACATTTCAGTTGCTTTAGTCAGATCTCAATTATTATCCCTCAAATGGCATAAATATCTAGAGAAATTCTCACATCGAATTGCAGATTGTTTGGTATGGAAATCTAAATTTACACCTATAACTTAAAAAATATATATATATGTTGCAAACCACTGAGATTAGCCAAATTAGCTTCTACAGATTTAAAGGAGAAGAAGAGCTACCTCCAGAAATGGGAAATTAAATGTTGCTTTTACTGCTCTGTGTGGTTTTCACCAAGAAAACATGTGCTTGAACAGGGACTTTCAGACTACTCACTGCAATAATGGTTTCATTATTATACTCACTTGCACCTTAACTTCCTTGGGAAAAATAAAAAAATAAATCCCCCCGAAATCCTGATTTGATTCAACGAATGATTCATTTCTCAACAAATCGAATTCATCTCTATGCATTTCACTGTTTTGAATTGTTAAGCCCTTATTTTTCATTATGGAAAGATGAGTTTAATCAGCTCTTTTCTTTTCATTCAGCTGTTCAAAACCAAGTGGATTTAATATAAATAAATATATAGCTCATGTCATGTTAACAAATATTCCAATTCATTAAGTGTTCCATATTTTATTATATTAAAACCACAAACTTCCGGGCAGATTTTTTTGAGGGCGATTTTATTTGATAAAATAACAGAATTGTCCAGTTAATAATCAAATGGTTTTTAGGGTGTCTACGTCAGACTGGACGAAGAATCTTCAAGCCTTTCTAAATGTCTTCAGTTATATTACTTTATATATGAAGTATTCTCACAGCGTAATGATGTCGACGTTTGCATGTCGGCCAGATTGTTCTGCGTGTCTCATCTGATCTTGTGGGAAACTGGAAGCAGGACTTCTAACTCTTTTTTCAGTTTTAGCTTTCATTTTATTGACAGTTTCAGCTTCTCTAGAGTCATAAATCACCTTCTCTGTTGCTTATGATTGTTGCTGGTATTATTACAGGCAACCTTGTATTCCACTGACTAGGCACTGTGATCCATTGTTAATAGAAATCACCTGCAGGTGTCTGCCTCTGTTTTCCACTGTCAGCCCCTGATGACAGCAGAATAGAGCCAGTTCAGGTTTTTGGGATTGGAAATAAGAAGTATCTGACCACAGAAGCAGATTGTCTGATTCTGCAAATCCACGCTGATTCTAATCCAAAACACAAGCTGCAATTAAGAGTCAGGATGTTATTAACTGAGCCTGGAAATCTGAAGCCGTATGTTATGAGTGTCGCTAAGAAATCATAAAAACGATTTGGCACTGAAACCAGTTTGGTGGCAGAGTTAGCAGAGAAGCTGATCTTGTCCCACACGGGTCAGAGTGCTGATCCAGGGTTGTGATCGCCACCAAATCGGTCGTTTTCTCTGAAACCAAACAATTCCTGAGCTCCTGAATTTTCTTCACACTTTGTAATATTTTGTCCTCTTTGATTTTGAAGAACAGTTGCAAGTGCCTTGTTAATTGTCAGGTAATGAGTTGAGCATTCAGTTTCTTCGGGGTTGAAGATGTTTGGTACTCCTAGCAGCTTCAAGCCAGATATTTAACTGATATTGCTGTGAGTTTATTATATCTTGTTGCTGCTCTTATGCAACTTTATGAGATGAATTATTTCTTGGTGGTTGCTTAGAAACTGCTTGTAATTATTGGTGCCCCGACTTGAAAATGGGGACATCTGATATTTACTATATATATTTATGTATTTCCTCACCGTTTGGACACTGAGAAAAAAGCATTGACATTGCTGCTTCGTTCCATCTGAACACCCCTTAGTCCTGAGCTGCATCGCGTCTTCAGTTACATGACCAGACAAATAGCACATGACCAGCCCTCTCCCCTTTCTGAAACACATAAACACAAACAACAACAGATGCAGCTAAGTGGTTCAGCAGAACACTGAATTATTACAAGGTATTTAAAACTATTTAAGCATCATATTTGCAAAACAATCCTGTTTTTTCACCTTTTAGGGAACATCTCCCTTTAAAAATTCTTTGACTATTAACTCGACACCAAGCATGTGACACAATAAAACCTGCAGGCAGTAAATCCTTGCGCTCAGGTCCATAAAATGATCAGGACTTTTATTTCTCCCATCTGAAGTCTCATCCACCTGCTCCCACACACGTTCTCTTTTTTCTGCGCTCCTGCAATAGAAGTGAAAGTTTGCTTGAATATTTACCTAAAGGAATATCTGCTTCGGCATGTGGTGCAAGAAAACCTTCAGCAACCTCTCGCTTTGAAATGATCAAGAGTTAGCAGGTGTTGCTAACTGCTGCTGGGTTGCATTTCCTTCAGGTTTCTGACTCTTCAGTAGGAGTGTTTGTTGTGTGTGGCCGACACCAGTTTTGAAGCAGAAATGTTCTTAGCGATTGAATGGTAATAATTGCAATTCAATTTTCAACTTCAATTCTTGTCGTCTGCAACATGACTATTGTGTTCAGTGTAAATTTTCACCTGTATAACTCCGTGTTGAGTATGTCGCTCCTGATATTTGCTTCTATAATATACTCTAGTAATATTATTTCTATTTATAGAAAGAGGAATTTAACAGTTCTTAAAATTTGGTAGTTCTTTGTGTTTTAGCTGATTGCTAGCATGTTCAGTTATTGTTTTTAAGGGCAAATCTTTTATCTTTTTCCTGAAATATGAACTAACGTCTTGCTACTTTGTGCTTCTAGCATTTCCTACATCAATGAGTACTGAGGTCTGCTGTTTGCAGCCTGTAGAGATGAGCTGTTTGACTCGCGGATCCTTCAGGTTTTATCATCTGATTCTGTTACACTTAAATGATTAAATAGATTACAGATTTGATGCGACAGTGGAGGTTTTATGTTCCTGACGTGCCTGAAACAGTCCAGTGCATCCTAATACATATTAACTTGAGACAGACGGTGTCTCGCCAGAGATCACCAAGGTGGATCTTGTGATCTGAAGAAAGAAAACAAGCTTTTAGCTAACCGGTTTCCCTCCTCCCACCCTTGCAGTGTTGTTTCACTTGTTTTCTGGCTGAGCTGGAAGAAGTGAAGTTGGCTCGTCAGGCTCTCCTGCTCGGAGTGGAAAGAGTGCTCTCTGTCTGCCGGGGCTGTCACGCTGTAGCTGCTCCGCTCTGCGCTGCAGCTCCCGGTGCATTGTTGCTCCACTTCAAAAGGTTATATTTACCAGCAAACTTCAGCCAGCGAATTGGACTCGGCGCTGGCCTTGTGCAGTCATGTGCCGCCTACGTGGAGGCGTCGACTGTTGATATAAATCATCAAATGCTTAAAAGTGCGTCATTTTCTGCTTCAGAAACCACACCTACCCATGAAACACGTGCCTCTGCAGTTCATGCATGCATCGACAACAATTGGGTTTTGAGAACCTGCACTTAGCTTTGGAGCTATTATTAAAAAAAACTACCATTGGACTAAAGTATCGACCAGGAAACTCGTGCCAGAGGAAAGCAAAAAGTTCTGGCAAAGTTTCTTAAATGTTTGACGTGCTGCAGAAATGACAAGCACTTTTTGTATGAACTTATAAATGTTTCTTTAAATTGCAATTATTGGGATGTGGAGAGAAGACAATACATGGTTTTCAAAAAGTGTGACATGCATCATCTTTACTATGACCCCACTAAATAAAATCCAGTGCAATTGCAGTCAGAGTCACTTAGTGATCTGTATGAATCCAGCTGTTAGCTAAATGTTTATTGGACATCAATGAACAAACGGCGTTGTGAAGACCAAGGAACGCAGCAGACAGGTGCAGAAACTGCAGCTTAAAGCAGCGCGACGGCTCTAAAACAATATCCAAGGCTGATGGCGTCTTAATGGACACTGTTCGATCCATCATCTGAAATTAGAGCAGCCAAGAAAGGCCACTCAACTCTGGAGGAGCTGCAGAGATGCAGAATCCTTCTAGGAGGATTTGATGCAAGGCTTTAGTGATGCACAGCTGACAGCATTTATGGAAGAGTGGAAAGATTCAGATCAATGCTGAAAGAAAACCAAAATCAGTGACAAACCATGAAAACAACATGCCAAATGTGTGGCAGAAGGTTCTCTGGCCAGGCAAGACCACTCTGAAACTTTTTTTGGCACAAACCTAACAAACATACACAGTGAAACATAGTGGGGAAACTCTTCATACCCCTGCTTCCCCACTAGCAGGGGTATGATGACTATTTTACAAGGCACGTTAAATTCCTAACGTGCAGCATTATTATCAATTTCTCTCTGGTTAGTACAGATATATTGTTGACTACTTATACTTGATATAAAAAATAAAACAAATATGTGGTTTAAATAGTTACCAGGGTTTAAAAAGCAGAGATAAAAACCTGCTGTGAACTGCAAGTTTTCTGCTGTTTGCAGAAACATTTTTGTTTTGTTTTGTTTTGCTCAGCTCTGCAGACTGTTGATGGTTTTTAACTGATAACATCTGCATATCACTCAACTTAATCCCCAACCATAAAACAGATAAACAGCAAACTCTTTGTGTCTTAATGCTGTCTGTTGTGTCTTAGTAACCTGTCTAGTTATTAGTTTATTTCACCACAGGGTTGGAACAGCTACAATTTCTGGTTGTTCTTTTCCGCCCAGGTGGAGCTTCGCTTGGTCTGTGGTATCTGGGTTTTGCCACCTTGGCAGCTTGCACTAAGTCTGGCCACCGCTGCTGACACCATATTGTGTTGACAGGTGGCAGGGAATGCCACTTTGTTCTCCAGATCCTGCAAAGCCCAAAGCTACAAAGTGCCACTTGAAGTAGACTGTGGGTTTACACACTATCTCATCCTGGAACCATTTGGCTGCATATTTATGGATGGAGCAACTTGTCTGCAGCATATTTACAGCATCTGCAAACTTCTTCTTTTTTTCTTATTTGCTGTTATCTTCAGCCGCTGCATTAGGGAAAGCTGTTAGTGTGCATGGCAGAGCTTGTGCAGAAATAACGTAAACGTGCAGCGTCATCTGTTGTCCGGAGTTGCACGCTCACTTGTGCACAAAGGGAGCGTCTTTCACGCCTGGGGAACGAGCCTCCAGACTCTTTTGTGTGAAACGAATGAGATCATCCTGGGGCAAACCATGAAGAGATGCAGTACGAGCTTACTCCAAATATATAAAAACAAACAATGACATAAAGAAGGTATATTTTTATATTTTTTTATGTAAGGATGAGCCTAATTTTAAAGATGGCTCCCTGATTGTTTTTCCTACCCTGTGGGTTTGCAGGGTCATTTCTCTCTTTGCCTTAAAACCAGTAGACAAATGAAATTATGTCTCTTGAGGATCAGAAATACAGTAGAATAGAAAACTGAGGAATTCAGTGTTGCAAAAGGTATAATCTTAACACTAGTTCATCATGTTAACAGCTTCAGAAAGTTTATGGAAAACGTCATCAAGGTCATTGGAAATTCAGTTTTGTACCACTTTTTGTTTCAAACATGCAATTTTTCTGGAAAAAAATTAGTTTGACAAAAATCTTATCCTTAATTCTGAAAAAAGAACCTCGGTGTAAATTAATTATATAAACCTATGTTATAACCTTGTGCTCTTGTATCTTAGCTGTAAAGTTCAAGTTTATTTGGACAGCACATTTCAGCAACACGGCAGTTCAAACTGGTTGCAAACAAACTGGTTTGTCCATAACTTTTACAATGTATACTAGGGTATTTATTTTGCCAGTTCCATATTTTTTTTAATGATTGATGGAAATGAATAATAAAAAAAAGAAACTGGTAAGAAGTAGAGATTGAACGATGTTCTCCACCATGTTCCTTCAGCAATTCTAAAACATCTTAGTTGGTTTGGTCACTCCTATGACTCCTACAACTGTACCAGTTCCTTATTTTTCTACTGATTCATTTAATGTTGGAGCCGCCCATTACGACCTCTCTGGTTTTATCTTAAGATGCACAGACAAGCCTCCTTCAAAATGGGGTTTTTGTTTTGCTGAGGTCAGAAGAGCTTAAATGCTTTTTTCTTTTGAGGGTTTTTTTTCTGCCATTCTAGTTTTCTACTAATTTGAATAAATACTTTTAAGACCCATCTTGGACATATATTTGGATTATTTGTTCAGATATCAGTAAATTACCAAAGTAGTTAAATTTTGACTTCTTGATCGGGCTTTCAGGGTTTCCTATGGTGTAGTATAAGCCTGGCGGGCCACCAGGCTTTACTAGTGCCCCCACCAGACTTAGCATTGTTTATTAATTTTAGTTTGTTTTTTTTAATTGTTGCCTTTAATTGGTGTTTAGGTGGTAATCTTCTAATCTCCCAATAATGCGTAACTATCAAGTGAAATTTTAAAAATTTCTGTCAACTTAAACATTTTTTAAGTCAAGAACATGGCAGGCGGCTGGATGACTGCTCTAGCACCCCAAGCATCAGGATTAGCAAGTTTTCTGGGGGAAATTCTGGGGCTTTCTAGAATCTTTTGGCTTCATCTGATAGAGATGACACTTAGCTCTTGTAAAGCAATAAAGATTCCCCCTGAAAACTTGAATTATCTGGGAATAATTGCTTAAATTAATTTCTTAAAGCGAATAAACGCTGCCTATTGTTCCATAATTCTTTACAGTCTGTTTTCTTGTTCTATATTTACAGCCTGTAAAAATATCTTATGGAAATCTTTAGTGAGTATGCATCCGTGCATCCATTTTTGATGACCAATTTTCCATGTAAATGAATATTGATAATAAAATAATCACTGTCTCAAAATATCCTCATAGTTAACCATATAAATCAAGCTAATCATTGCAGTGCTACGGCAAATGCAGCAGCTTTAGCAATTCGTTTTCCTCACATTGAGGAGGATGACTGGTGAACGTTGACTTCAATGAAAGCTGCATAGTGTGTGTTGTGTTGGTTTGTCATCACGACCCTGCAACACTGAATGCAGCCCAGACAAAACGGTGACACTCGATCATCAGGACTCAGCAGCTCCAGAGGAACAGGTTTTCAGATGGCCAAGGAGGAGCACAACACCACCTTTCAGCCTTTAGAGGCAGCGGCTCAAGTTACAACACAAGACATTTATATCCAGGAAATGTAATGTGCTAGTCTGACTCGGTTGTTTTACCCTTTGGCCCAGTTTTGTTCATCATTTTTGGCTTGAAAGTGACTCCTTATGTTTGTGCTTACTTCTGTTTACAATCCCTTTTAAAGCTTTTAAGTCCAATTCCCCTTCCATTTCTGGGAACCACTGGGGGTTTATTAGTTTCCTGCACATTAAAGTGGATAGTTAAAGGAAGCCATGTCTACCATTTTATTTATTACACATCTATAGCTGCAACCTAAGTGTGTCTGAATGTCCTTGGAGTCTGACTGCTGGGAACGTCAGTTACGCTAAGGGTAAACCTTGAGATCGATTTCCTGAGGTAGGGTAACACTACTCTGCTCTGGGTTGAGCAGCTTGGCATTGTTGGAGGCCGGTTGCTATGGCAGCATCAGTGTTTATTTATCATGGACTACCTCAGAGAGAGATATTTTACAGTTGTGGGGTGGGGGGTCTGGTTGAGACTCGAGGGGTTTTCAGCTGGGTGGATGGGGTGAAGTCCGTCAGGAGTCGGTTTATTTCAGTAGCAGCGGTGGTAATTTGTGAAGTCGTGGAGAGACTTGCAACCAGAAAGTGGTGGGTTTGATTCCCCTCTCCCATCATCTCATGTGAATGCGAGTGCTGCTCAAGCATAAAAGCTCTTTGAGTGGTAATTGGGAAGCTCTTTATAAGATTGACTAAGAAATGCTGTCAGATTGAATCAAATGACAAATAATGTATTCCTTTAGTTCACCGTGTCTGAGATGTCCCTGCTGAGGATCCATCTTTTACAAAAAAGTTCAAATTGTCTTCCTTAAAAACAGAAGAATAATGCAGTAACAAGGAGCTTCTTTGTGACAATTATTGGAATTAATTCTAAAGGGAAAATTAATGTTGCAACTCAAATTATCAACATTTCTTCAAGGAATTGTTGTAAATGCTGATGGCTGTGGGTAGGCACAATCTCCTGTAGACGTCTGTGTTCCAGTGACTCTGACCGAAGACGCCTTGTTGTTGTTCCTACATCATCTTGATTTTATGAAGAATCCTTCTGTGCATGAAATGAAACCAGCATAAAAAAAGCCTTTTCCCCCTTCTGGTAGATGGTTTCATAATCCTACCATGATTTAGATCAAAGATGGCTAATCAGATGAACCTTCTCTGAGCTACACCTTTTTCATTAGTTTGTCACTATGACAAATCAGAAAGAGAAGTTAAAAAATGCAAGTTATCATAATGTTTTAGCAATGATGCAGCTTTCTTGGATACGAAACAGCTTTACTGTATTCATCAACAATACCACATTCTTTTTTTCCATGACCAAACCTGCATTTTTCAGCAAAACCTGTACATAAATCTGTCAGATGTGTGAAATGTCTAATTAATTAGATTTTTTGCAACTACGTAATCTTGCGCTGAAAGCATTGAAAGACCCAACGTCCATTCTTCAACTTATCTGAGACCATTTCACATGGGAGGGAACCTTGGACATTCCTCTTTCCACAGATCATAATTCTGCTGAAAGACCCAATTATCACCCATATTTCTGCTGGAGGCCACTTGATTTTTATTTATAAATTTTTTTTTTATTTGCATCATTCTGGCATTTCAAGTAGTTTCCTTGCCAAGTTCTCAAGATATTTGAAAAACAAACAAGCCCACCGCAGCACAGATCCTCCACCCTATTTAACAGCCGGCATGAGGCTGTTCTATACACTGATGGCACACACACCTGCAGTTTGTTGTTAAAAAAAAAAAAATCGGTCTTCTTCTTTGCTGTCTATTTATTTGTCTGACAGGAGTGTCTATCGTTGTGGAGAACTAAGATGAGGCAAAAACATCAGCTGTGTGTGTTATGAAAAGTTTTTATTAGTTGTTGACATTTAATTATTTGTCTTTTTCGGTCAATATGAGCTTAATTGCACAAATAAATCAAGCGGATCTGGTTATATAATTAAAATCCTGCATAAGAGAAGTTTGTGTGGTTTGCTAAATGTCCTCTTGTTAAGTATGTTCTGTTTTATTTGTTTTTTACTAGTTGGTCTTCAGACTTCAAGCTCTAACAGAATTGCCCGCTGCCCAGTAAAGTGTGTGTGTTTTGTTTTTTTTCTCCTGCTAGATGTACTTTGTTCCCCTGCTGTGACGCTTTGTGGTCAGCTGCGTTCAGGCTTTCAGAGAACTGTATGACTCACAGTCCTGATGTTTTATTTTCATATACTGTGTACTAACATACTGTTGCAGCAGAGGTGAAATGTCATTTATGTCTGTGCTCAAAATGAACAGTTTGTCTCGTTCATATATTCCATGTTGAACACATTTCCGACTTGACATTAATTAAACACCATGTTGGTTATATTTTTCTTACTTTTGTCTAGTCATATAAAAAATACCTTGTTTCCTCAATAAAAGTGCTGTTAAAATGTTGGTTATGCATTCTCCCTACAAGTCAGTAAAGCATTAAATGACGTTCACACCGGCATTCAGAAATGTCCTTTCATTTCTGAAATAAAACATCAGCCTTGGTTGGTTTCACACTCTGTGCTCCTTCAGATGGAATATATTCTGCTGTGCAACACTTTTCTTTGCATAGCTTGTCATTGGTTTTGCAAAGATTATCAGCAGTAGTTAAGTAATTGTTGGTTATTATGCCTTGTTGCCACAGAGCGGTGCAGGATTGGTTGATCAAGGAGATGATAAACCCAAGAGCCTAACGCGGCGCCAGGCTACAGCAACGACAAATCTGAAGCACTATGTTGTAGGCCGATGTTTTTTCTTTAGCCTGGTCAATGGACTGTGTTGTGTGCTGCCAGTAGCTCCACCCTAACCTATGCCTCGTGTGCCACCGTCCCTCAGACTGACAACTGAAGAGGGCCCAGGAATAGTGTGGTACGGGTTGGTAGTAAGAGCTGCTTTCACACTGGAAACAAGAAAAACGTACAGTCTGACTTATTGTGGTACATTTGACCAATTTCTAAAAAGACAAACCTTTGAGTTTCAATCATTGATTGGGGTGAGTCGAGCTGAAAACTGTTTGGTTCCATTAATATATTTTTTTCTTTGGTCAGAGGTTAAATCTGTAAACAGGACTGACTATTTGAAGCTTTGAAAAAACTCTTTCAGTGCCAGTTGTTCAGAATCAGATGAGAATATCAGTCAGCTGATCTTCAAATCTGGACTGCAAGCAACAAGTAACAGCTGTCTAGACATAGCTGTCCATTCCTGTTTGACTGCATGACTTTTTTTATGCACCCACCTACAAAAGAAGACCGGACACACTCACTGCGTAAATTATCGGTATTACATAAATTATCCAGCTTTAGTCAAAGGATATTAAACAGGACTGCTTTTTTTTTTTTTTTTTTTTATTTTTTATTTACCCCCAGAGATAACAACGGGTCTAACAAGCAGCTTTCTTTTGAATAGGGGTTTGACCGGTGAGCTGTTACCATGGATATGATGCAGTAAATCTCTTCAGAGCAGCAAGTCTTTGCTCCGAAGCTGCAGTTGTGCATCATGATCAAACTGAAAGCTGGAGCCAGTCAGAATAAGTGGGAGGCATGTCGCTGAGAGGGTTCTTTCTTGTGTCGTGGAATAGAACATCTGGAGTCAATTAGAAGGAGCACCCAGAAGAGGATGACAGGATGTCTGCTAAACAATGGATTTCCATTCAACTTGATCAGATTTGTGTGAAAGGAATCTGGTGGTCCATTGCACTTTCAGCGATGCTATTTGGGGTTTTTGTTTACTTTTTTTGACACTGTTGTACATCTATTGCACTCTTAAGAGTTTCTTTGACTTAGAAAGAAACAGGTGCTTATTTCTGGCTAACGGCTGTAATCGTTGGGAGGAAAATTAAGCCGACTTCAATTGAATCCATTTGACGAGTGCATACACATAAGTGGCCAAGTCTAGATCGAAGGAAAGATGCATAAATTTAAGTAATTGTACACACAGTTAGTGAAACTCAACATCAGCCAGTGGAGCCTCCTCTGCATTCCCGTGTCCAACTTTGAGACATTAGCAGTTACTCATGATTTCTGTATTGTCTGTTTTTTATTTTTCTGCAGCTTCGTCACCTTTCCAAATGTCACCGTTTTCTGATTGTGCAGCCTGTGGTGTTGAGCTTGCAGTCGCCGTCCAAATGGCTTTCTGTTTTTTTGTCCCTCTGCCACAGCTGACTCACTGCTGGAAAAAATGAACTTCCTGTGGTGGTTCTGAAAGCTCTTTGAAAACGAAGTGCTGGCTCTTTGGCAGTCTTAATCCTGTAGCACCAGTTTGACTTTTTAAAATTTTCTCTTGCCGGCTTTTGCTAGTTCCAGCGGCTTCTCTTTTCCGATTTAAAGTACAGTTGTAATGTTTTGTTTAGTCGGTTTATTGTTTTTTTTCATATGTCATCCTCTTTTTTTTTTATTTTTTTTTTTTTATCATGGTTTCAAAACGATTCGGTTGCAAATTATCTAAAAATGGGGAGGCATCTCTTGGAATTAAAGAAGTTAAAGAACTGATTAGTCTTTTTGAAACTATCTTGGTTGTTTAATATACACTGCTGCTGATTCGGCAGTAAGCTTAAACTGCTACCATGTTTGTAATTTATGGCCAAAGACTTTGAGCAAAAGTTATTATGGATATTTACTATACACTGAACTGTTATCAGGAATGAACTGCTAGCAAAATTTGGGCCGACGACCGTATCTGACATTATTGTTGACCATCACCTTGTCGTAGTTCAATATTTACAGATTTTTTTCGGTGGAGCGCAACTCTAATTTATTTGGGGAAAATTTGCATATTTACTTATTTTACACAGAGTATGTGTAAAATATTCAAGGAAAAATCCATCTCGGGATGCTAAAGTATAACCTAGCACGCTATTCATTGGCTGGCATCTGCAAAGCAGCCAATCCAGTAGCGCCATTTATTTTTCTCTGAGCTGATTGGTTGAACACCCAAGAGTGGAGATGTTAGCTTTTGTGGTAGTGCAAAGACAGTTTCTACTGTGCATAATCCTTCATATTAAGGTGTACTCAGTGTTGGGCTAACTGGTCTCATCAAATTTCGCCTCGTTGTGAGTTTCTCTGTGTTGCTGTGTGAAGGACTGGTGGTACAAAACAGTGTCATACTCGTGTTGTTCTAAATGGCATGCAAATAATTATTTTTAATTTGTTGCATTTCTTATCTAATCACATTTGGCTTCTTAGTGCAACAAGAAACAGTTTGTCATTCTGTAGTACCGATTGATATTATCAGGTATAATTTGCACATCCATCTTCACTGAGTCCTTTGTGCATGGAGCATCAAGAGTGGGAAAATTCACATTTAGTGTGCAGAAATGCACATTTATGCCTTTAATGAGTCTCATCAATATGAAGAATTGCCGGTAACACTTACAAAAGGAGATGTAGAAACAATCATAAATGAGTGGTCAGCAGTTTTAAATGAATGTAATGATTGGACTGGTAATATTTAATTTTAATAAAGAGAAAGAAATGGCTGCACTCTTTTAAGATGAAGCACTACTTGTATCATCTTTTTCAAAAATGCAACTGATTTTATTGTTTAAACTTGTTTTCATGTAAACATAGACAAAATTATATATAGATGTTAATATATGCAAGGTAAATTAGCCTTATAGTAATTACAGTACCAATTTACTCGGGTAGCTGTTCTCCAGGCCGTTGAACCTGTTTGTTATCTGGCATTTATTACCATCACCTGCTGCTTTTTCAGCTGAAGCCACAAATCTGTTCTTAGCAATCCGAAGCAGTGCATGAACATCTAAGTAAATATAGATGTTTGTTACATAGATTATAACAAACGTAGTTACTGTACACTCCTTACAGCTGGAGAAATCTCCAGTCACTGCAGCATTTTCTGTAAAGTCTCATTACAGGATTTTAAATAGTATTAACAATATTTTTTGTAGTTTAGAAACTCTGTTTCAAAAATATTTGTACCTTAATGCAAGAAACTGACCCATTTTTTACTTTTTATGTTGAATACCTTCAGCTTTTTGTGTAAGTCAAATGGCTTCCTTCAATACTAGACCTTGATTGGACTGGATTTAATCAGTTTTCAACCCAATTCATTTTAAATAATTCCAGTGTTTAAAACACTACATTAGTTGTCATGAGCCTTACCTGTTAGGATGAATTAGTTCAAGTATGTTTGGTTAAAATGTTCCAAAATTGACCGGCATCATGGTTTTCTCTTTCAACACTGCAACCATTACATAGTTATAACTTGATGCCAACTCTGGATATTTATAAGTATTTCCCTGTGTGCCATAGAAATATGTTGTTGTTCAAGCCACATTGAATCATATATTTTAGCTGCTTTATGTCCTGTGATTTAAAGTTTAGGTGAAGTTTCTTAGCATTCTTCCCAGTTCAATGACTCTTCCTTGACTCTCTGCTGCCACCAAAGCTGTAACTCTCCTGGCGTTCGGAGCGGCTCTGTGATATACAGTGACAAGAGTGCTTGTGGAGATCCAGTTTCTTCACCACTGCTTTTGTTGCTCTGGTTTGTTGACTTTGTTGTGGTGCTAAAGTTTTAAGAGATCCTTTCATTCCCTTAGCCACAATATTTATCCTTGTGTGTTTGCATCTGTCTGAGGTTTGAGAACATTGCTTTTTAAGTTTCATGTCATCAGCCACTTTACAGCGAATGTCGCCTTCAGAAAGTAGATCACAAATACATTATTCTAACTATTTAAACTATTTACAATTAGGCTAATAAAATAATCGACAACTTGGCGCCATTGCAGATCACCTCTCTTCCACCGGCGCATCTGCAACAATCAGAGGTTTTGTTTTTAGCACAATACCTCCCATTCAATCCGCTGCATTTTTAATTTCTTAAGGCTTAGTTTATTGTCTGCCTTGATGGATGGATCTACGTCTTCATTTTCCTGCCAACTGTGACCAAAATAGGAAGAAATTATAATATTTTATTTGTCCTTTGCAAGCAAAATATAACTTGCTGTAGTCAAGTTGTGTGCATTCATTGTTTACAATCAAACAATCCCTCTATACTTTTGGCATTTAAGGCAAATATTATAGGCATAGGTGTATAGGGAGATGAATGGACTGCAGTGTAAAATGCAAGCAGCTTTACCCAGATTAGGATGTAAAATACATATTCAAATATTTCCTGAGATTTTAGCAGAGGAGGTTTTATTTCATTAGAAAGACAAAACATTGCTTTGTTAATTCCCCCACCCAATTAATTTTCTGATTCTCAATCCTCAGGTACCCCCAGCCATGATCGAGGACAAGGGTCACCGTGTGACCGACTACTTTGTGGTGGCGGGCCTGACCGACAAGTCCACGCCCCTGGAGCAGGATCTGTCAGAAACCAAGTCCGGCGGGCCAAAGGCGCCCATCACCGACCTGGCTGTCATTAACAGGTCCGCCGGTGAAACTGTCCCAGAGGGCTTCACCTGCATCGAGACCACCTACAGCGGCCAGCCGGCCAACCTCAATCATGGCAGCCTCAAGAGTCCAGAGCTCTTCTTGTGCTACAAAAGGGGTCGGGGGAAACCGCCACTCATTGACATCGGGTGAGTCAGAAATGTGTTCTAGAAAGTTCATATATGTACAGTGTCAATCATAAGGATTCAGACCTTGATAACATTAATTTTTTTTCACATTCTCATGCTACAACCACAAATTTCATTTATTGAGGTTTGACTCTTGCTCCTGCAAAGGAAACCCAGTATGGAGAAAAATGAACTGGGATAGAAGCATAGACTGCAGTTGTAGACCCCTGGCTTACATCAAAGTGTATTTGTACCAGAATGGCCCAACCAAAGTCCAGAACTAAATCCATCTGAAAATATGCAGCAAGATTTGGAAAAAAATGAACCTTCACAGAGACTCTCCAACTGACTCCAAAGAACAAAGGACCCAAATTGATGTGTAAACGAAATGTGGTTTTACAAAGTATCCGCCCTGCATCCACATAAAGTAGCATAATTTTCTGTTTCATTTATGTGAGGCCAACACATAAAAAACACCCCAAGATACACACAGATTTGTTAGTGTAACATGACGTTGTGTAAAAAAAAAAACTCCAGGAGTTCGAACCCTTTGGCAAGGCACTGAAGTGAAAGATACAGAATCCCTAAATGTCTTTTTTACAAATAAACGCTCAAATTTGGAGATTGCTTACAGTCCATTATCTGTTCACACAACAGTGTTTGGAATTATCAGTTTGTAATATCTTATTTTGGGTTTTTTCCTCTTTATAAAGAAAATCAAAGTGGGTCATGAGTTTCATATTGTGGGGGAAGATTGGCAGTGAAACATAGATCACATTCAGAAGAGCAGTTTCTTTCAGCTGCAGGTGAAAGTGTTGTGGTTAGGTTAATGTTTCCTTCCGATTTCATCAAAGGTTTTTCTTTCACAGCCACACCTTTATCTCTGTTCATCTACTCTTTTTAAGGGGACTTTATGTTCAACCTCATCACCTGAGTAAATATAGATTTCCTCCTACAAAGGAGAAAAAATGTAATCAACCTTTACAATCATAAACACCTTATCAATCTCAGCCTCCAACTGATGTGAATGAATGGTGCATGTATGTCAATGGGCTCATTCAGAACAACAATACAACAGCCTGAGGTGTCCACGTTTTCCACACCTTAGGTTTTGTTTGTGCCACTAACAAAAACTAGAGTTTCCAGTTTTGAGAAGTGCCATGATGCTCATTCATGCTGACATTTCCGACTTCCCTTCACCTTGTAAAGCTAATCTCAAAGACATGCTTCCAGTCGCCTTTGAGTTTATTCTGCTTGAGGCCTGGTGGTGCTGCAAGCCAAAATACCAGCTGTGCTTTCAGAAATTGCGCAGTCTTATCTACCATGTAGAGTCGGGGTGGGGAAAAAATTGAAGCACATGGAGATACCTGTGACTGATTTAAGAAAGGTGATTTTTTTTTTTTTTTTTTAGCTTTTGTTTCAGTAAAAAGCTTTTTCAGGAAGTAGAGCAGTCTACCACACATCTGTCTTTTCCAGGGAAACCAGGAGGGTGCCAACATTTCTTTTTTTTTTTTCTGTCTTTGCTTTTTAGTAACTCCCCAAATTAAGCAACTGCATAGCTATTTTGTTATTTTTTTAGTCACACTGTAGCTGAAAGCAGCAGTTTTGGTTGCAAACACAACATTTTAAGCCCTGTTCACTCATGGACTATCACTGTGCTTACATCTGAGTGCATAAATAAAACAGTCTAACCAAAAGATCACTTCGAGGAAGTGTAGATACTTGTGTTCAGTGGTAGCCATTGTTATAGGGATTATCCGGAAATGCTTTGCAACATTTAATGCTTTTGGGATATAAAATAAAACGATGTCGACTCCCAAGGAATGTGAATTATCTGAATTTAAGCTTGTTTAAAAAATTATTTTCATTTTAATTTTAATTAGGCCTGCTTCATTGAAGAAAAAAAAAATCTTAGTGATTGATTATTTATGTGTTTTAAGCCACTTTTAGTTTGTAAGCATTGTGAATTACCAGTGGTGGGCACCGCTAACTAAACATTATTTGAGCACTAATCATAAACATTAGTTCCACTAACACAGTCCGTACACCAACAAGGGTATTTAGTGGAAGCTAATGCTAAAGTGCTTAATTTAGGAGAATCTAAGTGCGCTAAATCTTTTCAAAATGAACAAAAATACTAAAGTGCTAAATGAAAAATTAGCTCTGCTGTTAGCGGATCAGAGTATTTAAAAGAATAACAGACTGCAGTGCAATTTGTGGCCCTTTCAGTGGTACCAGACATAATTTACTCAAACAGTAAGGTTTTGTAGTTCAAAGAGAAAATGCTGGGCAGAGAAAAACGGGAGGAAAATTTGAGTTCTCAGGGGGAGGAAGCTGCATATAGTCAAAAACTAATACTCTTTTCATTGCTTTAATTTACTTTTTATTGACTTTCTAGTTGACAATTGTCAAACCGCCTGGTTCTTCCTTGAAAGAGCTAGTTTAAATTTTGCAGACGGTGAATCATTTATTCCTCCGTCTGCTACCTCTGCTTTGGGGGAAGCGTTCCCAGCCCCGGGGCTCTGGAGCATCCCGTTCTGCCGTGCCCATTAGAAGCACATTTTTGTTGCCTAAATGAGAATTTGTTGGCAACTGTTCCTTCCTGGCCTCTTTAGGTTCGTCCTGCACTCTTTTCAGGATGAATGGAGTGTTTCAGGACCTTTATATCTGCCAAGGCTGGCTTTCATGCTGGCTTACGATGACAAAAAAAGTGTGTTTTAGTCTTGGTGTAAAAGGGATGCTGTAGGATCTCTTGGCCTCCCACAAGGTATTGTCCAGATGGAAAGAGAAGACGTGAAGCATGCTGCTATTGAAGCCCTGCAGTCATGTAAAATATCTAACACAGTGGGGCTCTGGTTGCTTTCCTGACTGCATGTAAGATGAATTAATGCAGGGAGATGCACAATATTTGGGCTGGAGGTATTAAAGTTTTTGTTTTGTTATTAGAAGGATGTAAGGATCTATTAACTCCTTTTGGAGTAAGGATAGCAGTGATAGCTGAACTAGTTACATTAATTGTCACATAAAGATGCTAAATCCGGTGTAAAGTATCAAGTTTAGTCTATTTTTTTTTTTTTTACGATGCTTTCTTGTGCACACTGTGTGAAATTGCCTCTGCTCTTTTTAAAAACCACAATACCTGTTTGTCAGTGGTGCGGTGGTCAACTCTGTTTACTGCTTGTTCCTCTCACTCACAAACGTCTTTCTGATTTTGATTACGACAGAGTGCTGTATGAGGGAAAGGACCGTCTGATCCAGGGCTGCGAGGTCATCCAGGCCACGCCGTACGGACGCTGCGCCAACGTCAACAACAGCTCCGCCAACTCGCAGCGCATCTTCGTCACTTTGCGCCGAGCCCCTCCGGTCCAGCCCCAGAATTCCCTGGCGGTGACGGACATCTGCGTGATCATCACCAGCAAGGGCGAGACACCGCCACACACCTTCTGCAAAGTGGACAGGAACCTGAACTGTGGCATGGTGGGTCACACACCTTCTCCTCAGCCAACCACTTCTGATAAAGTCTTGAACTGATGAAGGAAACTTCGTTTTAAATTCTTTCAGTGGGGCTCCAATGTGTTCCTGTGTTACAAGAAATCAGTATCGGCGTCCAACTCTATAAGTTACAAAGCAGGTGAGTAATTGTGATTTCTCAGATTTAGTTTGAGCCAATATGCCTGCTGGAGTAATTGCCTTGTTCATAGTGGTTATAAGGTTGCTTTGGAGTTTGGTAACGTGTGAAATTCATAATTATTCAAACCTGGAAAAATTATTATTAAACTCTCAATAGACATTCCCACAGCAGGCAAATGAAGCCCATATTCTCCTTGTTTTCACAGCAGCAATTCTGATCTCTTCACCTCAAGAAAATCAAATTTGTGCCGCCAAGTGAACCCTCCTGGATTTGACTCGATGCATCACAAAATGTTGCTATTAGCTGCGATTCTTTTTGTTAGCTTCCTTTGCCTTATGATATTTACGATATTATCGTCTCTCACTACTCTACTTCGACTATTATGACATGGCTAAACTGTGCGCTGCTGTGTGACGTGTACGTTCTTTTGTCCATGCAGGTCACTTTGGGGTGTTAATTCATTCACAAGCCAGTGAACTATTGTACAAAAAAATAAGCACATTTCAGTAAAAAATTTCAATTGAAATCCTGTTGTGTGAATGTATCCTAAACATCTCATTTTGGGGCAATTAATGCAAACAAAATAATGAAAACAATATATTTTCTCAAAAATAAATTTGTTGTAATGCGTCATACTTTTTGCAGTGCACATACATTTGATAATAAATAAATGCCGTTTAGTGTAAAACGGGAAACAACTTCTTCTGTTGTATTAAACCACCCTGATGTTTTTGTATCAAAGCTCCAGCGAGCTTCACTTTCACTGTTCATCTCTCACGACTCCTCATTAAGCTCGTTCTGTCGTTTTCCCCCCTCATGTGACATTTTCACTGACTGAACGCTTCCTGAACATCTTGCCCTTTGAAACGTTCTATTGTGCGACACACATATAGAAGAGTGTTGACACAAAGACGCCCGTGCAGCCCGGCTTTATCTTTCTGGGCCCGCTGTCTTCCTGTGAAGGAGCTGTTTATTCAACTCAATGCAACTGCACTTCCCTCCACGCCCTTAATCTCAGTGCCTGCAGGTCTGTCTGCGTGTTTGCATGCCGGCACAGGAAGGTTTGTGTCTTGTCATAATGGCATCTCACCCACCACTGAAGTCAATAAGTCATTTCCTGAAATCAATCCAGAATAATTGTTTTGATGACTCACAGTAAAGACATTTGAGCTTTCAGATGGTGGTTTCTCTTTTCCTGAAGTTCTTTTGGATCTGGTAAAGGGAATGAGGAACCCTGTCTGATACTGCAATACATCATGATGTTATTGCATCATAGGATTACAAGTCTTTTTTTTTTTTTTTTTTTTTTTTTTTTTTTACTTTTGCAGGTTTAATCTTTCGTTATCCCGAAGAGGACTATGAATCTTTTCCTCTGTCGGAGTCTGTACCTCTTTTCTGTTTGCCAATGGGTTCCAAGATCGAATGCTGGGCGCCGAACACCCGCGACCCTCTGCCGGTCTTCTCTACGTTTGTCCTAACCATCTCTTCTGGTGAAAAGGTGGGGCAGGTTAACACGCAGAAATAAATAATACCAAAAGAGAAAATCCCCGTGTTTTGTTGATAATTTGTCCCTTCTGCCATGCCAGGTTTACGGATCAGCCATCCAGTTCTACGAACCGTACCCTGTCGATCTTCTGAGCGAGAAGCAGAAGATCCAGCTGGATCTGCTCACCGCTGTGGAGAAGAAGATGATCCCTAACCGCTCCGTAAACACCAACAAATGCATCTGTCTGCTGTCCCGCTGGCCGTTCTTCGAATCGTTCCGCAAGTTCCTGATGTTTATCTACAAGCTCTCGGTCTCAGGCCCACACCCACTGCCCATTGAAAAGTAGGAGTCCTGTTGGTTGTTATTTAGGCGTCGTTGGTCACATGGAAGCAGAGCTTTTTTTTTTTTTTTATTGATCATTTTTAATCTTCTCCATGTTTTTCTCCACAGGCACATCTCGCACTTCATGCACAATGTGTCATTTCCTTCCCCTCAAAGGCCCAGAATCCTTGTCCAGGTGAGACACTTCCTTGCATTGATTTCAATCATAAACAGTTATCAAAGAATAGCTGAAAAAAAAAACAAGGTTGCCCTTTAAAAGCCAAAGCTGTTGACCTACAGATGTGTTTTCCTACCTGCATCACAAAGTTTAAGAATGAAATCCAGAAGAGTATTTTCCAATTTCCATTTCAACCTGTGGTTGTATTTGTGAAGCTCTTCAGCAGAGATGTACTGGAAATTTAAATCAGACTGATGCACCTATTCTGATTTCCTCTCTTTCAGAACAGATGCTTTACTATTTTCTGAATAAATTAAATATAGCTGTCCTAAAAATGTCATACTAAAATAAAACTGCTATTTCTCAAGAACAAAATTACTGACCCATCTCTCGCTATGGACCAGTGAAAGTCCCCCAGCTTATAGAAAAAAAAAATAGTAAAAAGTATTACAACAGTACATGGATTAAAGCTAACTCTTTATTATTTTTTTTGCACACCTGAAACCTAATCTGTTAAAATTGTTGTTTTACCTGCAAGACAACACATATTTAGTTTGTATGTTTACAAACTAAATATGTGATTATGTTCAAGACTATGTCAGATTAAGTGTTCAACTTGATCTTTGAGAAAATCTACTTTTACTGTGATTCTGTCCAGTGACCTGGAGCTACTATCTTGCACCTTTTGGCAGCATTTTCAGCAGTGATGCATCTAAAAGTTTCAGGATAGTAACTGAAGCAGGAGCAGCCCTGCTTTAGACTGTTAAATCATCCATTCATTACTTTGAGTGATCTTTCTGCCGAAAACGTTCAACAATTATTTATATTAGACCTGAGGAGATGTCACACCGTGTGAGTGAGAGCAGTGTGTCACGATTTAAAAACAAAAACATGTCTGCAGAAGTGATGCAGCAAAAATACCTTTAGCTTCTTCAGCAAGACACCTGCATCATGAGTCCATCTCCAGTTAGCATGTTGGATGGTTGATTGGTTTGGACTCTTCAAGAGCAGGAAGTAGACATATTTTACTGTAATACATTGCACTTCCTGTTATCTGAAAGCTAAAAGTATCTGCTCTTATTAATAGCGGACGTACCCCTGCAGCAGCTTCCTGTCTAACTGCTTCGATAACTTCTGTAAATTAATTTAAACACGTCACTAATGGTAAAAATGGCTGACTGAGAACGTCCACACTGAAGAGGGTTGTCAGTGTGACCTGATGGGTGACCTGATGGCACCCAGGGATGGAATGTTGACAGATTAGGGAATAAAATCTGATTGTTAGTTTCTGATTCAAGTATTCAAAATACATCCAATTCTGGTCACCACACCGTTTTTTCCTCCCCTCAGTGAATCTTTAGAGAAACCCGATCTTGTCTAATTGATTTACACGTTTTTGGCTCACTTATTTTCATTTTCAGCAATGTTACTATTGTAGTGACTTTCTTTTTACCTTTTATATGCCCTACAAAGGTTATGTGTTGCAATATGCTGTTTTCAAAGCTGTACAACACGTATTCCTACAAATAGAATACTTTCTGTTTTCTAAATAAAAAGTATATCAATAATATTAATTTCTTTGAACCCAAATGCAAAGACAAGTTTTTTTTTTTTTTTAGTTTTTCTTTTGTGGCTCTAGTGCCTTTTGTTGCTTTCAGACAGGAAATGGCCTCCTTATATCAGGTGCCAGCTCTACCTCTACACCACCTGCGCTACACAGATGTGGTTTTGACATTATTTCCATACTTTTCTAATCCTGACATTTTCTCTTTTGCAGCTCTCGGCACATGACACTTTGATACTGTCTCAGCCCGTGTGTACTCCGTTGCCCCTCAGGTACGACACATGTATGCACTCACAGAAAAACAAGACAGGAGAAAAACATAACACCAGTATTACCAGTGAAGGGACTCAAAGGTAGCAGGCTGTGGACAGCACAGCAGGATTCTTGAATTTAATTTACAGTAGAATAAAAATCCAAAATGTTCATTCAGTTGCAGGTTGTATGATTAAATGTCTGAGTATTGCTTGCACCTTTTCATAATTTCCATCCTTTTCTGTTTGTTTTGTTTCCCTTTTCTCTGCCACTCTGTTTTTCTCCGCCAGTGGGGCAGATTATGGCACTCTGCTGATGAATCTGGGTGCAGAAAACTGCGCCACGCTGCTGCACTTTGTCCTGCTGGAGAGCAAGATTCTGCTGCACTCGCTGAGGCCCGCCGTGCTCACCGGAGTGGCTGAGGCTGTGGTAGCTGTGAGTACTCTGCCATATTGTTTTTTTTAAAGGATCTAGGGAAAAAAATTAGAAATGTAGCTCAAGAAAATTGAAGTGTAAAACTAAACTGATGCATCAGATATGTTGTTGATGCATCAGTTTGTTTGAATTGAACCACATGAGTAATGCAATTCTGATTTTTCACAAGCAAGTTGAACATTAAACATGTTTGTCTGCATTTGTGAAAGTGTTTTAGCTCTCACACAAGTTGACCTTATTGCATGTTTTTCACATTAAAAAAACAGACAAAAAAAGCTTTTAAAAGAGAAAAAAACACATTTATTTAAACTGCAACTTATGTGAATGTTAGACTGCAATAATGTTTTTAAGCCAATCAATTTAGTGTTTGTCCATTTTAACAGTAATGCAGCTAATGTAACGAAACAATGAAATGTTGATGTTCTGATAGCAGTTTAACTCTTTCACCTTTGCCCTGTTAGCTGTTTTTCCCCCCCATCTAGTTCCAGGACAGAACGGTGTGTTGTCACGTTAAACACTCACTACTGTCACAATCTTCAAAAATCCACCTGTTGCTTTAAACCAATTTCATCAAACCAAACCTAAAAAAAAAAACCTCACTGCTAAAAGAAGATGCTGATCCAGCTGTGTTTAGAAAATTTACAATCTACCATAGAGTTTAAAAACACATTTCGAAGCTGTCTGTTTTCATAAATCCAGTGTTTTGTCTCTTCAGATGATCTTCCCCTTCCAGTGGCAGTGCCCCTACATCCCGCTGTGCCCCCTGTCTCTGGCAGGCGTCCTCAACGCCCCATGTCCTTTCATTGTGGGCGTCGACTCGCGCTACTTTGACCTGTATGACCCCCCGCCAGATGTTGTCTGTGTGGACTTGGATACCAACACCATCTATCTGTACGTGGAGCTCTGATTATTTTATTTGCAGGAGGCTGCAGCAGCGAGTTTAGCCACGTTGATTCTTGTGGAACAATTTCAATTTCCTTTAAGATAAAAAGAGAAATCTTCTCATGCAACTTGCTCTTGTTTTTAGCTCATATTGAATTGTTTTGTTGCTGTATAAAAATCAAAGTGAGAGCACTGTTCAGATGTTGAGCTTTTCTCTTACTTCAAGCTGGCTGACTCTGTGGTATTTAATGTCACAGGTCGGATGAGAAGAAACACAGCAACTGGAAGTACCTCCCAAAGAAGCCCTGCAAGAGTCTGATCAACTCGCTGAGCAACTTGCACCACCAGCTGGTCACAGGTACAAATGACATCCCAGTGCCTAACACATAACAACTGGTCACAGACAAAAAGAAACTTTTGAAATCTTTATAAGTTCTGCTGTATTTTAAGACGATAGTGTTCTTGAAATACAGCAAAATAAAATGTGTTGCTCATGGCAGCATGTTAGAGTAGCTCTTGTTAGTCTTAATTTGTTCTGTAAACTTTTATACATTGAGGGGATTTTGGATAACTATTTCCTCTGGTTTTGGATCCTTAGCAGCTGGAAAGATTCCTGCTCCCGTTTTTTTCTCTTTCGAATAGTTACTATAGTTAACCATGCCAACATTGTATTGTTTTTACATCTGGAATCAACTTTACTATGCGATAATATCTCTGCCTCTCAGATAATGAGCTGTTGCCATGTCATGACAATGATGAGACTGTCATAAAGCAATAGTCTTCAGTCAGAGGCCTCTTTAGATTTTTTTGCTAGACTGACTGCTACAGGAAGTCCCTCCTGAACACAGTATCACCATTTCTGTGACGACACCTGGATAATTAAATGAGTTAGAAGAACATTTAATTTCTCCATTGTTGAATTTAGTGATTTTTCAATTGCAGTGTTCAACGTCATGTTAATGCTTTTGTAGTACTAGATCAATAAACATCAACATTTAATCAATGGAAACGGCCAGTAAATATTGAAAATTTACAAAATAAACAAGATGAGAACAGAAGAGATTGTAGAAGTTGAAAACATGACTCAGGTGTCAAACTTTACCTGCTTACCCTCTGAAGGTCTGACAGTTAGTTTAACCTGGATAATAACACGACCTTTATTGTGCAACTTAACAACATCTGCTTCTAGGTTCAGATCAAAGGTTAAAACAGAATAAATTTATGTTCATAGTTCGTAATGTTAGCATCCTGAACCAAATTCACATCCCTTTGTGAATTCATTCTAATCCATCAATCGTATTTACGAAACAGAGTTTAATCATCTCTGATCATAGTACCATGTGTAGCTTATCGTATTTATTTATCTGCCACTCCAAAACAACCTGCACTTTACCAATTGGTTTTCGTCTCCCCTGATGACTTCTCTCTTAAATGAGGATATTATTCTCCTCTTCTTGATAAAGCTGTTCTCATTTACATATTTCACTGTGAAACAGAATTAAAGCGAAATTTAGTTGTATTAATATTTTTTATAGCAACCATAAGGAGGCCAAGTAAAGCTACTGAATCAAAGTGAGTACAAGTGTTGCATCATCTGATTCTTTCTGGGTTTTCAGTGGCCGTTCGCCAAACTCCACACGAGGACTCGGCTCTGGACCTGACCCCCATCGACGCGGACTTCACCTGGCACAAGAAGAAGATGTCCCTGGAGATGGAGATCCAGGAAGCCTTCCTGCGGTTCATGGCCTCTATCCTGAAGGGCTACCGCTCCTACCTCAAACCCATCACCCAGGCGCCCTCTGAGAAGGCCACGGCCGCAGACTCCCTTTACGACCTGCAAGGTAAGCAGAGGGCCTTCGGCAGCCGGCCCCCTCAGGTGTCATAAGAGTTCGTTTATCGATGTTGCTGGGAAAATGGTTCCCAGTTGGTTGTCTCTTCCTGAACCACCAATCGATCAAAGGACAGAATCCTCTTTTGTCTGCTTCAGGGCTGCAATTAATGATTCATTTCGTAACTGATAATGCGATAACTCTTTATTTGAAGGGGTGTTCATAAGACTGATGTGACACTGTCATAAATATGACATACCATCTGTCATGAACATGAAGGAGTCCTTATGAATGTTTGTGACTGTTGTCAAGACGTGTCGTTTGGTAACTAACGACACTCTTAATGCAAAGTTGAATTAAAAGTCCATTAAAAGTGACAACTTTTCATATTTTGTAAATTTATACAGTTTAAATCCAAATCTGTACTTTTAATGGACTTTTAATGCAACTTTACCTTAAAAGTATCATTATTTACCTTAATGTTCATTACAGGTGTTATGTCATATTTATGATGGTGTCATATCAGTTTTATGCTGACTAAGTTGTTCTTCTAGCACATTATTTTGAGCCTGTATACTCCACTTAACGATTAGTCAGTTATTGAATTAATTGACAATTATCTCAATAATCAATTAATCATGATTAACCAATTTAACTGTTTCAGCCTCTCTAAATATGCTCCCATTTAATGGTTTGTTGATGTTTGCTCGACATTTCAGTGAAGATGTTTTGTGATCATGACACCAACTCCTCCATCTCCCTGCAGGTTTCCTAAAAAGCAGAGACCGCGCCCATCAGAAGTTTTACTCCCAGCTCACAAAGACCCAGATATTCATCCGCTTTATCGAGGAATGCACCTTCGTCAGCGACAAAGACACCGGCCTGGCCTTTTTCGATGACTGTGTGGAGAAGGTAACCACCAGCTGCTGGTATTTCCCTTTCCTCCAGGATGCCTTTGTTTGACGTCGCTTTATTGGCAAAATAACACTGGAACATTTGGGGAAGGGGCGAGATCAAGCTTCCTCTGATTCATTCTTTTGCCTTTGCTATTTTTCCTCTTCTTGCAGCTTTTTCCCTTTGATAAAATCACCGACAAGAGTACCAAGGTAATGTTTAATCACACTTTCCGCAGCCGGTTTTCTTTTTTAAAGACTGGTCTGACATAAAACCAGGCAAGCGTGCTACATTTTCCTCTTCAGTGAATCTGTACAATAAGGGGCTTGGACTTGATTTTCTCTTCATCCTTTAATCCCAACTAGAATCAAACATGCACTTTTCAGTGATTGTAAAAGCATTTTGTACAACAATACTATGCAGAAAGGTTTGTTGTGCTAATAGTTAGGTATCTTCTCTGAAAAAATGGATTAGAAATTACTGGGATAGCAGCTAAAGTCAAAAGGAGGACGTTGGAAAAGTTCATGATTACTTCAGACGGATAATATCTGGGTCATTGAAAGCAAAATGTAAAGAAAAGCGTCTGCAGATCTTTCTGATATTTAAGGACTGAACGTTCAGAGTTCTTAGTTCTGACCTGGTTGTTTCTGGGCTGCAGGTTGAAGGAGATTCATCTGAGGACACCAAACTCCTGGAGCTGGATGAGTCTCAGAAGAGCGAGCACACGGTTTTCGTAATGCCTCCAGAACCTCTGGCCGACACCGGATCTGAACCTGCCTCTCAATACACGTAAGCTTTACAATCCACCATTAGCAAAACCAAAGTTTAAGACCAAAATGTCGACATGAAGTAATCGATTGACTGACTCCATTTTTGCACAAAGATATTTCTCCCAGCGAGTCTTTTTAGAATTTCCTTTCCTTTCTGACTGACAGTGGACAGCAGCAGGTGGGGGAGGGGTATCGCTACTCTGTATTGCATACAACAAGAGAACACTTCAGTCACTCTATCACTTGTAGGAACAGTACAAATCTTACTCAGTCCCTCCAGTTTTTTGCGCTAATGCATAAATGTGAGTTTAATGATATGATAGTTAAAAAGTTTGGGTTCGAGTGACTAACACTAATACTGCCACATGGTGGTGGCAGTATTTCTTACTTTTACTTCTGCAAGTTGGTTAATATTATGAGAAACACAAAATCAGGCAACTTAAGTTCTTTAAAGAATAAAAATGTTTGCATGTCTGATCTGCCTGCTGGTTATATTTCCTCATCTTTTTCTACATTTAGATTTTGGACGGGGGTTTTAATGAGGGGAAAAAAAATATTGCGAAATTCCATGCAAATATTTCTAAAGTGGCACCACAGAATTATGGATTCGATTGCAAACGCAATCACTGAATCTGCTTAGTGATTTTAAAAAAGTTTGAAACCAGCCCACGGCAGACTTCGCTTGAAAAGGATTTTGTCCCCCTCCTCCCTCGTGACTTTAATGTTCTTATTTTCCAGATATAAAGGTTTCCCCAGACTGCAGCTGAGTCTGTTTGACCGGCCCAGAGAGTTGCGTCCTGCGCTGAGCACCAGAGCAGCGGGGGCCAGTCTGTCCAGCAGCCCTGCACTGCTGGCCAAGAGAACCAAGCAGGTCCATGCACAGCAGACACTGAAGTGCTTTCACCTCTTTGAGGCTGTTGAAACTCAGAGTGCCTTTTTATTCCTATTTAACAGGAGATTAAGCTGGCCTACAAGCTGGCGAAGCGTTTCTACTCCAACCCGCCGCAGTGGGCGCGCTGCCTGTTCAGCCACTGCTACAGCATGTGGTTCATCTGCCTGCCTGCAGGTGTGCGGCTGGCCAAGTCCAAGAGCCGAGCCATGCAGCTGGCCTACAACGTGCTGCTGAAGATGAGGGCCACTGAGGTGGAGATTCTGGACGAGGTAACTGCTCCGTTCTCATGTTTTTTAAAAGTAAAAAAATTAGACGGATATTGACTGGTGCAGCTTGATTCTTTGTGTTTGTGTGTTAGGTGTGCTACAGAGTGGTGATGCAGCTCTGCGGCGTGTGGGGTCTCCCCGTTATGGCTGTGCGAGTCCTGGTGGAGATGAAAAAAGCCGGAGTTCACCCGAACGCCATCACATACGGATACTATAACAAGGTTTTATTTCCGGAGAACACTTCATATGTTTCGCAGATCTCTCCTCGTTTTGCTGAGTCATTCGTACAGCAAACAAATGAAAAATCCTCGTTCCTCTGTCCGCAGGCCGTCCTGGAAAGCCCCTGGCCGAGTCGGAACCGCAGCGGCCTCTTCATGTGGACCAAACTGCGTAATGTCGTTCGTGGAGTGGCCCAGTTCAAGCAAATCCAAAATCACACATCGTCCAAAAAGAAAACGGCCACGACAACGACCACAGGTGAGAAACAAACGCCTCTCATCCAGTCTGTCTGCACTCAAAGTTCCCACAGTCTAGAAAAGTTTGGCAGTTCGGGAAGCACCGATTGCAGCTTTCTGGACGATCACTGATTTTTAAAGGCACAAGTTCTATTTTTCACCTGAACCATTAGGTGTAATCCTGATTTAATCTTCTGTCATTTTTCAGTTTTGGGAATATATGGTAAAATAAAATTGAACATGGATTATAGTTTGATTTTCCAGAGTTTTTTCTTTCCGTTTTTTTCATTGTTCTAAATGTCAGAAGTCTAAACTTTCATGGATGCAATCGTTTGCACTTGGATTTATCAATTTGGAGATGCATTAACTTTGATTTGCCAAATCACACCTGGATTAACCATAAACATTTTGTGTTTATGTTTAGTTGGTTCTCATGCTTCCCGAGTGAGCGCTCATTAAAAAAGTGATCACTTTACTGGCTGTTTTTCATCTAGAAATCTAAATGAAGTCTGCCTTTTGCTCTTAAGCTAAACAAGCATTTACTATTTTAGAAGCTGTACTTTGAAGAGATGATCCAAGTTAGTTTGGATGCAGTGAAATCATGTTTTTCATCCTTGTGGGACATGCAGATAATTAGATCAGGAAGTAAAGTTCGTGCTCAAGCAGACGCAATATTCAACAAAATGCTTAGAGGAAGAGGGGAATCTAGAAATGTGAGTCTGAAAAAGTGACATTTTTGGAACCCTATATTGTGTCCTCCAGCTGCACCGGGAGAAGAGTCCGGAGCCGCAGATGCTGATAATCTGAGCCACGGAAGCGCTCACAGCTCCAACGAAGTGAACGGCGAGGAGCACAACGAGGACACAGCAGACGGCTGCCACACAGGTACAGAGTCACCTAAATGAAGGGCTGAAACCTGAAGCAAATCAGAAAAACCTGTCCGACCCCTAAATGCATAAAAAACAGGAAAATACTAGCCTGGTGTTTTCTAACAGGAAGACAGTCTGACCAAGGATACGGTTCTAAGGATGAGCTCCACCAGGAGCTGGCAGAGCCGTCACCAACAGAAGAGCATCCAGCCGGCCAGAGAAACTCTGATGAAAAGAACCTTATCGGTAAAATGAGCTGCTTTTCTCAGCCTGAACTAACTTTGATATTCAAGTATGAATTAAGTATGGAAAGATAATAGGGCAACATATTTATTTAAACAGGAGTTTGTGCTTCTCCCTGCCTCACTTTTAATACAAAAGATGCACAGAGTTTCCTAGTTACTGTTTTGCCACATGTAGCATTGATTTTAGACACAGATTCGTATTTGTGTCTTGTAAAATAAACATGAATCCACCAAAACTAACTCCTGTTTCGTGGAGTGGCCATATTGAAACGCTGAATCCACCTTACAAGTTATAACTGGGTGCAGTTGCTTTTGCTCCCAGTTTTCCAGTTAGAAATCTAACTTTGATTTATTTATTTATTTTTCTCTAACTGGGATGCCAGAATGTCTCAGTTTTGACTTCAACTGGAACGCAGCATTACCCTGCAGTGTTTGTTTTTGCCTCCAGGTGGCGACATTGCAGGCTCAGTGGACAGTGCAGTGGCAGAGGCCCTGAGTCCTGTCGATGTCCCCTCACCCGTCCCCAGCATTGTTAGACTCTCTACTGGAAGCTTTGATGGTGGCAGGGAAACCAGTAAGTCAGCTTTATGAACTGTTTCAGCCTTTGAAGCCATAAAGTTATTTGAATTATCGCAATTTTAAATTGTTTGCACCCTATAGAACCTGGGAAGCTGTTCCGGAGTCTCAGTAAGACGGACAGCGTGTCGCTGCCGGATCCCGACACCTCGCTGGCAGCTGGGGACGCCCCGTCGCCGTCCCAGCATCAGCGGCAGAAAGCCTTCTCGGAGCGCAGCTGCAGCTTCAGCGCCGAAACCCGTGCCGGGATGCTCCTGGAGCAAGGTGTGGACCACATGGCCAGCCAGATGGGTGCGGACGCCCGCATCCTGGCCGCAGCGCTCTCGGGGACTCAGAGTCCGCCGCCGCACAGCAAGTCCAAAGCACTTTTTGAAGACCTGGAGGAAGAGCCAGGGGATGATAAAAACCCATCAAAGGAGGAAGATAAAGGAGAAGTTAAAGATGAAGAGACAAAGGTGAAGGTCACTGAGGTCAAGAAGGAGAAAAGGGAGAGGAAGCAGACGGAGTCGCAGGATGAGGAGTCCGGAGCGCGGGGAGCCACGCTGGAGAGGGCCGATGTGAAGGTGGGGGCCGACCCACTCTCCCTCATGGTGTCGGAGAATGTAGAATCGGCATCCGTTAGCAGCCAGGATCCGCCGCGCTCCACGCCTACCGTCGTATCCCGCAACCTGGCTGAGGAAATCGAAATGTACATGAGTCTGAGGAGCCCACTGGGGTCGAAGTCCTCCAGCATGGAGCTGCAGCAGGGCCAGGGGGACGCCCCCGACCTCAATCAGCCCGAAAAGCCTCTGGATCGGAGGCCCAGCCTCCCCGTTCATCCGGTGAAAAGCGCCGGCAGCTCGCCGGCCGACACGCCCAAACGCAGCCCGAAAACCATCACTCGCTCCAAGACTTTCGCTGCGAAGACAAAAACGTCTGCTAGCGCTTCGACGAGCCCCGCCCCTAAATCCTCCTCGCTCACGGCGCTGGTGAAGTCCTCGCAGGCGGGATCTCTGGGATCCGTCATCAACACCTTCTCAGGCATCAAAATGGACTCGTTGCTGTCAGGAGCCAAAATCGATGTGCTGAAGTCGAGCATGAAGCAGGCGGCGAATGTGGGCAGTAAAATGTGGGGCGCCATGGCATCAGCCTTTACTTACTCAGACGATGAGGTGAGACCCTGGTATTTACGCCTTTGCCTTGCAGCTTGTTTTATTTGGATACATTTAAATTAGCGTTGCACTGAATACAACGTTGACTCTTTTTATAGACTTTTAAAGTAACTTTGCATTAAAAGTGTCTTATTTTGTCTTTTGGCGGCAGGATGAGCAGCCTCAGGGCACGGGCGGTTTCCCAGGCGGTCTGGATGAACACATGTTGTCTTCACACGATTTGGCCGAGACTCCTGAGAAAAGAACCGTCTCCGGTTTGGTGGCTAACGGCCTGAACCAGAGCAGCACCAGCTTGGGCAGCAGCAGTGGCAGCAGCGATACGGGCCGAGGGACGCAGCAGACGCGTGAGCACGGCTCCGTAGACACGATAGGAAAAAGCAGATCCGTTCGTTCATTCGGAAGGTTTTTATTTGCGCCGTGTGTTTGTGGCTGCAGATGCAACTCCAGGGCGTGCGGGCCGGGGCCCCGACTCTGAGCAAAGCTCCTCCCACCACGCGTCCTCCTCCAGCATCTACCAGAACTGCGCTCTGGAGGTCTGGCCCACAGAAACGCACCGTCGCTTTAAGAACGCTTTAGGAGTAACAGCTAAATGTTCCCGCCATCAGGTGCTGATGTCCAGCTGCTCCCAGTGCCGCTCCTGCGAGGCTCTGGTGTACGACGAGGAGATCATGGCAGGCTGGACGGCGGACGACTCCAACCTGAACACCAACTGTCCGTTCTGCCGGACAGCCTTCCTCCCGCTGCTGCATGTGGAGTTTCACGACCTCCGCATGACCCCCGAGTACGACTCCCGCAGGATAGCACTTCTACTTCTGCTTGAACGTAGAGCCAAAAGTTGAACTTTAACTGTTCTTCTTTCAGTTTTTATATGAACCCCAGTGCGTCTGGAGAAAGCATTCACTGCAGCAGCATTCAGCCCACAGCCAGCAGCTTGGCCGACATAAAGACACCCGACCTCATCACTTTCTCAGAGGAGACGAAGGAGACGCCGGACAATCGTCCTGCAGCTCATAAGAGGTACGGCGAAATATAAAGATTATCCATGTGCTGTGTGTTAAACCCTAGTTATGTTCATCTGTCATGTTTGTCAGTCAACCCATCCCTCAATTTATTCATCCAACCTTCAGGTGTTTTTTGAAGAAAAACATCTGTCGTGCATCGACAGTAATTATGTCATTCAAAACTAGAGGAACTTTATGGAAGATGTTTGACGTTCCTCATAGCCCTCCCCCCTGACTCCTCTGTTCTTTGTGCCGTGTCCAGTCTGGTTCCGGAGCCGGTCCAGTCGGACCCCCTGGGCCTCCTGGTGCACCCGGCAGCAGGGAAGCAGGAGAGAAGCGGCGGGACGTCGCTGACGCGCAGCAACAGCGTTGGAGGGCCGCTGCAGGGCCTGGACTACACCCTGAGACCCGGACACGGCGTCTCCACCACCAGCCTGCCCTGCAGCCTGCACGAAGTGTCGGTCAGTGATTATTAAAACGCTCAGCTGAAGGTCGCTTCTGCACTGGAACTGATTGGTCGGATTCTTTGTGTCGTTCAGGATGGCATTGGCAAAAAACGTCCAAACCCCAAGCCAGTGTCCGTCCCGTACCTGAGCCCTCTGGTCCTTCGCAAGGAGCTGGAGACCCTGTTGGAGAACGAAGGAGACCAGGTGCAAATAAAATCTCTCAGCACTTTTCATGCGTCATCCGTCGCAAAACGACACTCGGTACTAAAACAGGACGTTCTCTGTCCAGGTCATCTACACCCACAAGTTCCTCAGTCAGCATCCGATTATTTTCTGGAACCTGGTGTGGTACTTCCGCCGCCTGGACCTCCCGTCTCACCTGCCGGGCCTCATCCTGACTTCTGAACACTGCAACAACGGAGTCCAGGTGCAAAACAAGCGACTGCGAATTTAGTCACAGTTTAACTACACTAAACCTTAAAGTATTCAAAACTCTTTAACTTTTTCATAATTTAAAATGAAGTGAATGAGAAGTGACTTACCAGAGTGAGAAAAGTCCCTACGTAATATAATGTTTGTGGCTTAAATAATACAATAAAGAGTCGTAAGCTGTGGTATTTATGTAACAAGCTGTTGTTACTGCAGCTCCCCCTGACGTCGCTGTCTCAGGATAGTAAGCATGTCTTCGTCCAGCTGCTGTGGGACAACATCAATCTGCATCAGGAACCCGAAGAACCGCTCTACCTCCTCTGGAGGACCTTCTGTGAGTGCATGCAGATTATTTACAGCTTCCACTAGAGGGCGCTAAAGCACAACCACTTATGAATGCTTCCTTGAACAGGTGAGGGTAGGTCTGTGGGCTACACGAAATCATTTTTAGACAATGAGATGTTTATGAGCTGTTTTAGAGCCTCCTGTCACCTTAAATCCAAATAAGTTGCTGCAGGCCACATCCCTTAACATGACGTTTACACTCGTACATAAAATTGGCTGCACATAGATGTGCAATCGTACAACTGTACATCTTTGAAAAGCATTAGTAGAGCCTCCTGCACAACCAACAACAATGCAGCAAGTGGTTTCTTAATGGTAAGTCAACATCAAAACACTTATCTATTCCAGCAGCCAGTGAACAGCACGTACAGTGGTAAACCCAGCTGACCAAACCTGCTGGGGTTCAGCTTGGGTTGCTAGGTGACAAGGCAGTGCCCTTGATTGTGACTTATTAATCGGCAGGTTTTTGAAATGGCTAATTTTCCAGACACCCAAAAAGCGTTAACTTATTTCCAAAAACAGCTAGGTGGAGTTTTTTTTTGTTGTTTTTTTGTTTGTATTTTTGGTTTGCTTTGTTTTTAAGATGGGTGATTTTTAGAAGCATTTAAGACCCAAACAGAAGGCAAAGATGTGCAAAATGTAAATTTTGCATTTTAGGTCCCATTTAAATTCACACTGTCGAGGAAATTCTACTGGATATTTGCATCAATATGAAGATCTTACAGAGACAAATAAAAAAAATAAAAAAACAACAATTTCACCTTTAATTTCCTGCATGACCAGAAGAGGTCAGCGCTGAGTCCGTTTCCTGAAACATTCTGGTGTTTGTTGCTCCTAGTGGAGAAAAAGGGGACTTTAGCTCCAACAGATCATCAGGAGATCCGAACCCTCCTCAACACCATCGTTAGAAACATCCAGACCAACGACGTCTACGGTCCCATCAACCTGCTCCTGCGGGAGATCAAACGCCGTCCAGACGGCGTCAAGCGGCAGAGGTCAGCCATGTCGCTTTTCTGTTTTAAGGTTGTTTGTGTTTTCTGAGGTGTTAACTTTCTCAGCTGAATTTCTCTCAGGAGCATTTATAGAGAAATCCTGTTTCTCTCACTGGTGGCTTTGGGACGAGAGAACATCGACATCGGTGAGTGACAGTTACAGAGAAATGAGTTTCTCTTTCCATTGACTGAATCACATCAGATATCGCTGTTAACTGACATTGAGAGCCTTTCTTTAGAAAAACCCAGCTTTTAATTTGGTATTTATTAAGTGGAAAAAAAAGAATCTCCTGCTATGATTTATTGAACAATGACCAAAAACACAGTGCAAGCAAATAGTCTAATAATTTCTGCCATTTTGAATGCAATAACGTTGAAGCTTTTGGTAATGTAACAAAATGTTTTCACTACTTACATTAGCATAATTCATATAAATAATGACATTACTGGTTGATTAACAGGGAGCATGTGGGTCACATGACCATCGTTGCAGTGATTCATTAAATACGTTTGATCCATAAATGCAACAAATAACATTCATTTGGACTTTTACAAACGCAATCTGGAAGAGCGAATGCTAAATTTAGACATTTTTTTTTTTCTTGTCTCCATTTTCTGGATTATAAATATAAACGCGTCTTACTTAAAAAGGCACCTGCTTTTGTCTTGTGAGATTCGGCCTCTATATTATGGTTATATCCCATTTAAAACATTCTTAAAGTAATGAAAGAGTTATTTTTTAGGAATACCTTTCATTTCAAATGATTTCGGAGAATTTTTTTTTATTTTACCGATCGGGGGGGAAAAAAAGAAAGTACCTGAATCAAAGGTTGGGTTTTTGAAGAAACGTGGCTGATTTTTGCCTCTTTGTCTCCTGCAGAGGCCTTCGACAGGGAGTACCGGCAGGCCTACGACCAGCTGGGCCCGGAGCAGCTCAAGTCTCTGCACCGCATGGACCGCCCGCCCAGCGCCAGCATCCAGTGGTGTCTGAAATGTTTTGGCGCCCCTTTCATCTGAGCAACGGTTGCATCTCATAGCGTCCTCACTGGTCATCTGCAGCAGAGGGGAACAGTGAACTTTTTAAGCCTCTCCCTTAGCTGAACATGGTACTTTAAAGCTGCTTTTGTGTTTTGTTTTTTTTTCTTGTATGTTTTCAAGCCGTGGCTTTCGGTTGGGAATGTTTTTTTTTGTCTCCCGGGACGACGTGAGCCGCGCTTCTTCACTCGTTGCCTAACGGAATGTTTTGTCTGCCCGCGCCGCAGTCACTTCCTCTGTCCTGTAACTTCTCCCAGATCAGATCAGATGAGACGGATATGTCCCAGAGTGCAGAACCAGACTGCTCTGTATTTGCACTTTCTAAAGCAGACAATAACACGCATACTGAGCTTCACCACCTGTTTGTACATATTTTTCATTCAAGTGAGAAATCTGAAACCAGAGTTGCCTTTTTCTTGTTGTTCTTGTTGTTGTTATTTCTGTTCCTTCCAAGTCTTAATGAATCCTGGAGATGTTGAAGTGTAAATATACAAGCTGGTGTTTGTTTTAGTGACCGCGGCTACGGACAATCACTAAGTATCAATCACTAAAATGGATTCACAACATTCCAGATCGCCCTGCAGCCAGGAGCATGTCTTACACCAGTACTGATCCCTGCAACAACACCCGACTCCCGAACGCAGGGGCGCCACACTACTGATCCAAAAGCAACACAGCCGTGCTAACGCAAGGAAAGCTGAACAGCAGCTCGGTTTGATTCTTATATCTGCCTTTTTTTTTAACAGGAACTTGCTTCACTGGTTGCTCTAAAAGGCCTGATTGTGTGAGAGCTGATATGTTGTTGGGCTATTCTCTTTTCCCTGCACCAAATAAAGGCTTCACTTCTTTATAAAGTAAAAATGTAATGAATAAGACTATGGGTTGTCAAAATTTTCTTTTTGAAATTAAATTCTATAAATTGCTGCAGTAGTATTAAATTAAAGCTGAATTAAACCTGCGCATCCTTTTTCTCCTACTTCACGTATTTGACCTCGTTCTGCTGGTCTGTCACGCGACATTCAAATGAAATAATTTTACGTTTGCCGCTGTGATGAGACGAATCCTCCCGCCAGGCGCTCCGATCGCTCACAGAGCGGACGGCATTTTAGTCGGTCCGGACCCTTTTTGAAAGTAGCTGCGGAAACCAGAACCTGTTGATTACTGCTGACTCTCTCCCAGGAGTCTGAGGCGACATTCCACTAAATGCTGAAGCATGAGGTAAATCCGATTCGTGCTGTGATGATGACCTGTTGGGAAATGGGCCTTCGATTGAACTGTTTTTAGATCCGAGTTGGGAGCTCGACTTGTACAGAAGAAATCATGTAAAATATTCCATTTGCACTGCGTAGCGTGAGATCTGAACTTAACCCATTGTGACGATAAGATTAAGCCACAAACAAAAAGGAAAAAAAAAAAAATTTAAAAATTCTTGATTATTTATTTTTGTATTATTCACATTTGGATTGAAGATGGTTTGGTAATGTAGAATTTTTATAACAGCATCCTCTTCCCTTTAAATGTATCTTTAAAGGGGGTTCCATCCTGTACTAACTATGTAAATTAGTTTTTCTTGGTTGTACAGAGAAGACTTTTTTTTTTTTTTTAAATAACAAATGAAAGTGATCTCTTACCATCCTGTGGAAAGAAAATGAATGTCTGTCCTTAAAAGCGCTGCAATAAATGAGTTTGTGAACTGATTGGAAACAAAGATGTGTTTTTTGTCAATGCTTTTAGTTTCTTTTTTACTTTTCACACACACTTTTTTGCAAAATTATAACATTTTCTACAAATATTATATATTATTGTTGTTGATTAAGAGATCCCAAAGCTATTCATCTATCAGTCTTTCCACCCATCTGTCACTCTTTAATTTATCTCTCCATCTGTCCAAAATCTCATGACTCGAAGGGTAACGGGTCATTTCTGTCTAAACAAAGCCAACTTAAATTCTGTGAGCAACACATGTAATTGTTTTAAAATGTCACATTTTATTTAATTTTTTCATATATTAATATATTTAATAAGAAGTTTAGCTGAGAAATCGCACAAAGATGGCTGCAGCCGTCTTTACCAACTCATTCAGCACAGAGAGAAACCTCGACTCTACAGGCGTCTGCACAGCAGCAAACAACCTTTAGCAGAAATTCCACAGGAAACTCTTCATTGCCTCAGTCTGAGGTATTTGAGAAGGACAGGAAAAAATGTCCAATTTCACAACTCCAGTTGCATTTCTCTCAAGAGCCCAGCAAAAGTGCATAAATCGATTTTCCCCATAAATACCTTAATACAGAAGAATGGTGCTAAGTTATTTTCTCAGTGTCTCTCACTCACTTTTTTCTTTTTGTAACATCTGGAAAAGCATGTTGTGTGTTGCGCCAACAGCAAAACCTCCTGATGCACTTTGTGTGGGGTTGCTTCTCATCCAAGAGACTGGGAATGCTCACAATTCTGCCGGAGAGCACGGCGTTGTCTGGAGGACCGAAATCTGTTCCAAGAAGGACTTCTTCCCACAATCAAAGCTCAGATTGGTGATCATGTGTGTGTTCTCCTGCACGATTCAGAACTGAGCAACGAGGTAAAAGCAACGTTACACCAACAGTGTCAACAGCTGCAGTAGAGACATTTTAACGCGTCATGGACTTAAACTCACAAACTTAAATAAGACAGGAATGGATTACCATGATTTTTAGTGCTGATACAGAAAAATGTTTTCTTTTAAAAAGTGTGGAAATGTACAGCTGTGATTTCATCTCCAGGATACCAGGAACACATTAAAGAAATTGCATAACATTGTTGTCACTGAAATTTCTGAGGAGCTGACATGATGCTCCTGTTTATGGGATGTCAAATGTCTAAAAACATCTCATCAGCAGCAGAAAACAAAGTAAAAACAGCAGTGATAACATGGTGACGGCATGCTGTCTTTTCCCAGATTGAAGTTTTTGTTACATCAAATTATTCAAGACACTTAAACATAAAAAAAATAAGCAGAAACTGTGTTGATAGTCTTCAGTCATTTGCAGACACTAAAAAAAAAAAAAAAAAGAATTAACTCCTGTAATTATTTAAAAATAATAATTAAATGAGTGGTGATTTAAAAAAAAATATATATAAGTTAAAAAAAAGCTCATTAAGATTTCCAGCGCAGTTTTTATGTTTTATTTTTAATTTTTTTTTTCTAGTTGCCAGCCAACAGGATATGCACTGAGGTAACTTCCGGTTTTCTGTGGTTGAAGAAGGAAGCGGCTGTTGATTAAACCCTTTAATTAAAGCAGCTGGAGTCACAGGTGTGTTTTCCTGGCGTTGGCTTGCTTTTTTTTAATTATTTTTTTTTAATTTTTTAAATACTTCTAAGAGGAAGTAAAAAAAAAAATGTCACAACGACGAGCGAAAACTGAAGCAAATGCTGAGAACAAGCAGCAGCTGAGTCGGGAAATGCGACGGAAGAAACATGGACTTTTTATCCAACAGATTGAGAAAGAAGGTAGCTGGCAAAACAAACAACCATTTATTATTTTATTTTATTATTTTTTTATTTTATTTTATTTTTAATGCATTTTCAGCACAGGACCGCATGAGGCACTTGGAGTCCAAACTGGAGAGTCTCCTAGCAACAGTTGACAAAGTGTTTAAAGTGGAGCTGATGAAAATGCCTCCTTCTCTTCAAAATACTCTGGTTGGGGATCTGATCAGCCGTAAGTCTTTGCGTTATGTTTTGCACTTGATCTTATTTAAAAAAAAAAAACAAAACCAAACAAAAACAAAATTGAAATATTTGAAATTGATGCAGATAAAGCCGAACAGACCCAAATGTAACTGAAGGCTCATTTGTTTAACAGGGGCAGTAAAAATGGTGCAATTCCCTCTAAACTGTATCAAGTTTTAATAGAGATAAAATAAGATGAGCAGCATGTTAAAACCTGAATGAAAATGCTGGAACGTGGGAGTTGGGTTAATTGATGTCATTAAAGCTGAACAATTTCACATCCAATATAGAAGGCATTAACAAAATTAGACATTGTGATTGAAAGCTTTCTAATCCACTGATATTCAATTTTGAATGAGATGATTGTGTGACGAAAATCTATTTCCACTATTTCTGCAACAAAACCAATCAAGTCTTTGAAACTTTCAGTCCAGGTTTTGGAAAAAGAGAGCTGCTTGTATGAACTACTTACTTGACCTCTTTTTTTGTGGTGGTTTTCTCCAATTTGTTTTTTGTCTTCTGTGATAGAGGAGGACCTCTCAGCCAGTGAGGTGTCTATAGCCATTCAGGTGAGTCTATTTTTTTTTTTTTTCCCCTCTACGCTTCACAGGAAAGGATTTCTTAAATGAATTCTTTTTTTTTTTTTTTTGTCAGAGTGAATCCCGTGAAATGACTCAGCCTCTCAAGCTAATCCCCAGGGGATCATGTAATTGTTTTGTACTCTAATATTCCACTTGCTGCTCTATTTTTGCCTGGTATTTTGTGATTTTGCGTTTTTCATTTTCAAAGTAAAATCGACTGATTCTGCGGCGGTGTTGTCCACCCCAGTCCAGAGGGCTTCTGCCAGGAATCCAAAGGTGACGCGTGAATCGTTTGACGTAAAACAATGATTCAAACAGGTTTTTCATTCTTCATTTGCTGTCATCTTTGTTGTTTTTTATTTTTATTTTTAGAGTGGCAAACCAACAGGCACAAAAAGAAATAGAACTATAACTGTCAGCAACAGCACTGAAAACCTCAGGTGAGACCCGAACGTCTGTGTGAGTTTGTCTAAACCAGATTGAGGCTGAAGGTCAAGGAGTTGCTTGTCCTTCTTTTTCCTACAGGCCTTCCTCAGCGATGATCAAACGAACCCAGAGCCATCTGGCGAGTCGCAAAACTCCCGTAATTACTCCCGAGGCAGTACAGAACCAGAAAATGCCTAAACTCAGGTCTGTCTGTAGTGCAGGAAAATGAATCTACCACTGATGAGCCACAGCTTTATTGGGTTCTCCTGGTTACAGCTGCATAGACGATAAATTATGATCTGTAAGACAGAGAAGCCTTTGTATAATAAATGTTTGAAAATGAGGTGATTGGCAACTTGAGGATTATTTATCCATTTGTTGCAGGTCGGTTCTGTCTGATGGTGAGCTGTCTTGTTCAATGGCAGGGTCTTCAGCCCACATCACCGTGACGACGGCGCAGGGACAGGTAGAAATGCGTACTTGTTACCTGCAGCGTTTCTCAGTCCTGGGACTCGCCTACTTCATGTTTTCTGTGTTTCTCTGACTTCACACACTTGACTTGAATAAATGGGTGATTAATTATTGCATCATCTCCTCTTTATGGAGGAGATGATGCAATAATCTGCCTCAGATTTTCAGTAGTTCTTTTTAAACGATGATTACTGCAAGTCCTGACATTTATACTAACCATTTAAAATGCTACTGAAGACTTTTTTTTTTTTTTTTTTTTTGGGTTCATGGATTTCAGTATTTCAGGGACATAAAGCTCCCCAGTAGTTTTGGTTTTTAAATGTTTAAATCTATTTTTAACCTGCATATTGTCAGAGGTTTTGATGCCGTTTCAGATTGAGTCGTTTAAAATGCGATTCTTTTGAAATTTGAATTGAAGACATATTTTAACAGGTAAAGTTTTTCTTCTTTCTAGATGTTAATGTTTTCTGAAGAGACGAAGGAGGAAATCAACTTGGAGTTGCTTGATGATGTGGCTTGGTGCCAGATTCAGAAGCTTACGGTGAGCTCTTTATGATTTACAGGATTTCCACATTGAGTGCATTGAAACCTTGTGCATTCGTAGTAATTATTCATTCTTCCTGGATTTGACCATTTCAGAGGCTGATGGAGTATTTAGCGCAGCGCAGTCAAATTCAGTGATATTTGACCTGGACCAGCCAGTTGGGCTTGACTTCGTTTTTAAATCTGCCATCTTTGGGTTGCAGTCTTTCCATAGACTGCGCACAGTCAACTATAATGTGTAATAAGAAATATAAATGTCATTGTTTGTTTTTTTTAAATTGAATAAAGTTTACTGGCGATGCCGTACGATTGCGAAATCTTTCTTTCTCCTAAATGTCATGCAGTTCATTTTAAAAACAAAAGGCTAATTATTATAAAAATCTTTGTTTTCAAATGGGCTGACTGGGGAAATTGTGGGCAGAAATGGGCTGCATAAAAGCTGTGCTGCAGAAAAATATACTTAATTTTTTCCGTATATTTGTGTAATGATGCAAAGTAGTGGTAATTTCACACTGCATCAAAACCTGCAGGCTCTCATGTATTGATGAAATCTGAGTGACATCCCTGTATCAGTGATGTAATAAGGCTTATTGGTCAGATATGTCTCCATTTGTTAAAATGTTCAATTTCATTGGCATAGGATTAAAAGTTTGAAAATTACGTTGAGTGGAAAAACACAGGAGTTCAAAGTTCCAGTTTATTTTCTGAAGGTGTAAACGGATTAGCATTAGTCAAGTTAAATCCAAAGGCTTGAAAATAAAGACATTCATGTGAGTAAAAAGATCACAGGGAAACTTCTGCAAGAATAAAAAAAAGCAACAGTGCAGTTTGCTTAACCTCCGTACTCAGACATCAAGCATTGAGCGCTAATTAGGCACTTTGTAGTAAAATTACTTCAGCTGTCTTCACTCTGAAGTAATTGTTGTTGGGAATGTAGTGACTCCATCTCCACCTCCATAGGCTCCTCGGTTTGCGGCTGAGTGAAGGGGGCGTTTCTATTCTCTGGTTGTTTACTGCTGGCTGGCGTCGACTCGTTGTGAATGCTCATCCTCGGGTAGAAAGGACCGACCAGCCAGTTGAGCGGCGTGTTGTTGACCAGGTAATCCATGACATTGTCCAGGGACTCCTTCATCTTGCCCAGCTGGACCCGGCTGCTGGTTAACACGCTGTCTGGCAGGTCTCCCAGCACCTTGGCTCGGCTGAAACTGCTGTACACCTGTGCTGCCGAATGGCTGAGGGACAGCGCCTCCTGCTGGATGTGGTTGGGGAGTCCCTTCAGGCCGGAGACCAGAACCAGGCAGGTGGTCTGCAGCTGCTGGGTGAGGGAACGACCGAGGGCCAAGGTGCGAGACTCAATCACCTGCGACAAGAAGATCATTCTAAAATTAACATGTTTGGTCTTTTATCAGTTTTATAATTGCCTTGAAGCAAAACCTTCACACCAGTCATAAAACGAATATTAAACTGGAATGAAGAAAAAACGGCTTCAGTAGTGGAAGCAGTTAACATCTGAGGCAAGAATGTGTTTTAGCCCTAAAATACTTTAAACTGCAAAACCCTCAATGTTGTACTGAAAATGTAAAAACAGCTAAAATTTAAATGCATTTATTTAAATAAAATACATGTTTAATATCATCTTTACCCAATCCTACAAAAAAATGCTATTGGAAATTTTTTTTTTTTTTTTTATCAAATATATGTTCTGTTTTCAGTTAGATCATGTCTCTCCAATAAACAATTTGTTTATATTTTTACATATCTTTACAATACATTTTAGTGGCTTTAATTAAACGCAAGCCTTTTCAAACATGCTGGATTTAAAGGCTCTGAGGGAGTTGGCTCTGCCTCCCGTTCTGGACCCAAGTCCTCTTGCAACGACTAGTAAACCTCCATGATGCAACCAAATGTCTTGTGGAGAATAATAAATGGTTTCATGAGAGTTTCATTAATTATCCGTACAGTTTTTACATGAAGTCCTAATGTGGGGAGAAGCCAAAGAGGATAAATGTGTTTTTCCTCGAGGCTCCAACTGTTAGCCACCTGGCTTGATTTGGTTTAATTGAAAGAAATGTGTTCAAATCAAAACAGGGGTCCTAATTGGTTGGCTTCCTGTGTGAATTACCTCTGCATGGTGACCATTCTCCTGGGACTGAGTACCAGATTTCCACGAGACCAATGAGTTCAGCTTGTTGTTCACCATCTGGTTAGCATTGTTGATGTTCTTTCTGCCATATTCGATCTAGAAAGAGCACAGCTTAAATCTTAGAATCAGCATTTTTCACACTTAAGGGAATAATTTACATCGATTCTCGTAGTGTCTAAGGGTAGAAGCTGTTAGTCTCACCAGGTCAACCGTGGAGTTGAGCTCAGAGATGAACCCCATGCTGCGCTCCTTGCCCTCCTGTATCCTGGCCACGGCGCTGGTGTACGCTCTCTTCCTCAGCTTGGTGGACAGGCAGCCCAGGCGGACGTAGTAGCTCTCTTTTTGGTCGAAGCCTTTCATGGCTTTAGCCTCCAGCTCTGTCACAAGGCGAGGGGAAACCAAAACATACTATATTTAGCTGCTACAAGCCACTGCATATGTGGGGCTTTTAGTCACGAAAGCAATAAATCAGTGTTAGAACGCCTGGGCTTTAAATCTTTGAGAACAATTCTGACCTATTCTTGCTGGTGGGGGAAAAAGCAGCTAATGCACATTAGCACTTATCTGATAATCCCAGTTTTCTGGGAAGCAAAGTTAGCTGCCTGTCAATATCTGACCCATGATGCAGCTTTATGTAACTGCAAGATATTTTGTTTGAGTTCTTTATAATGCTGGAACTTCATTGCTCATGGTGGCAGCATGTTAAAGTAACTCTGTTATGTTATAGATTTTTATTTTTTTTTGGTTGAGGTGTCACATGTTTGGACATTTATTCCCTCTGGTTTGGATGCTGTGCGGGGGATTTTTGGTCTCACATTTTGTTACTTTTGAACAGTTATGATACACAACTATGGCACTGAGGTTGTTGTGACAACTGGGAGCATCTGAGTTGCATCTCAAACACACATTGCATTTTTCCTTCACCTTCATAACTACTGTACCTGCTGGTCCATCACATAAAATCCCAATAATAAAATGATAAAGGTGTCTGAATATTGTTTCCAAGCATTTACCCAATGACTTCCACTCACCTAGCTCCTCCTCTGACATTGGCAGATACTGCTCCACCAGGCTCTCAGATGTAGTGAGGGCCGTGTCCACTCCGCTGCTGACCAGCTGCACCACTCTGCTGTCCAGCATTGTGCTCACACTGCCACTGACGGCAGCCTTGGTCCTCTCCATCCCGTCCTGGACTGCGCCCCGCGTCTTTTCCACCACAGTGCTCAGAGTGTCAGAGACGGTGCCCTTGGCTCCAGAGACTTTTCCCGTCATAACATCCTTAGCGGTGGTTACGACATCCTTGGCGCTGGAAACAATCTGGGGGAAAAGACAGATGGGGGAATTTTTATTTTTGAAATGATTGAAGCCAAAACTGGAAGGTTATGGAAGAAAAGCCATGGGTCAACATGATCAATGCTGTTTGGGGAGATTAGCTCACATCAGTATTGTGCAACTGGGCTCGTTGCCATACCTGGTCAGAGGGCTGATGGAGGATTGGCAGAGTTTTCTCAATCTTGTCCAAACCTTTGCAGGCCAGGTCATTGGCAATGGCAACTGTAGATGGAATAAGAGACAATTTATTGTAAGACTTTCTGAAGCAAAAAAGTCTAGATAACTTGAGTATCCCTTAGACTTTTTCACATTTTCTACCTTATAACCAGCAATATGAATGTGTTTTAGTGGGATTTCACTATAGACCAACACAAAACAGTGCATAATAGAAAGTCACATAGCTTCCATTTGTATTTTACTTTGATATGCAAAAAATAAAACCCAGGGCAACTACTTGTTATCTAAGTAGTCAACACATTCAAAACCCAAAAGGTTTTATCTGGAGAATAAGTAACATTGCACCAATCCCCAATAACGTTAAATACGGTTGTGGCTGCATCATGCTGTGGGGATGCTTTATTTCTTCTGTTATGAAAAAGGTAGGTGTAGCTAAACCACTGGGATGCAGGTCAACCTTATTTGTTAAATATTTAAAAAACCAGCCACTTTGTCTCGTTTCATCCAAAAAAATCCAAACTGAATACGAAACTTGAAGAATTCTAGAGTTGTGAATACTTATGTAACACACAGAGTCATAATGAGGTGAAAGATCAACTGGATTAAGAGTCAGGAGCCTGGGTTAACCATCCTGTTTCAAGGTCTAGTGACGTGACTCAGCTGAACAGCACATATAATGGCCCTGCAGGTTTTAGTATGAGTTGCTTGTCCTTTGTCTTACTCTGAGGTTCCAGCTTGCCGATGATGGGCGAGGCCGTGGTGAGGGCCACAGAGGTGATGGTGCGGACCCCTTGCTCTGCAGCCTCACACACACTCCTGATGTAAGGGTGGTTGTCCTTGGTGTTGGAGTACATACTGAACACCAGGCTGTAGGTGGAGCTCACCAGAGGGAGGCTGGTTACCCTCTCCACCACACTCTATGAGCAAATACAGAGAAACACAACTTGCATCAATTTCTTAACACTGAATGAGTGAGATTTTAGATTTTCAGCAGCAGCATCAGCATCGCTATAGTCTTTACCTGATTCGGCATAACTTCAGCTGCTGCCATTTCTGCTCTCAGAAATCTGTAAAAACACATTTATTTTACTGTAACAACTTTTCTTCTGAAGAAATACAAAAAAACATTACAAACAGTCACTTCCGTAGTACAGAAAAGTAGTTCCGGTATCTGTCATAAACACTACAGGTAAAAAAAAAAAACCAGGTCGTTTCTGAACAAAGTGTTCAAAACTCTTACCGAATAAAGGCGAGAGATGACCCACAAATGCCACTGTCTTCACCAGATAACGTGAACGAACCAACGGCTGCCGTATTTATTCGCTCTCAAAGAAATATCGCGAGATGAGGCGTGGCGCTGTGACGCAATGATTCCGGAACAAAGGTGACGGAGAGCAGATGGGGATTTCTTCTGATTTGTGAACTCTCACCTGTCAGCTAACGTTCAAAGCGGTGACGAGTCAAATATTTTGACATAAAAAAAAATGTGAATTTTCAACCATGACGTGAGATGTTGTCCATTTAGGAACTTTTCTTCTTTTGTTGCATTTTTTCCCTTTCTTTATAAAGCTGAAAGTCAAAGTCACTGGTGTTGCCACATTTTTACAAACACCTGTTGAAATGGGTTTTAATGATGTGATACTTTTTTAGAATATGATTTTAATCAAATTAATCTGTCATATGCAATAAATAAAATAGACAAGTTGCACATTGCCTCCCTGATGCTATCCATGGATGAAAATGTGCAGATGTCTTAACATCTTTGTTTCACTTAGACACTGTGTGAAAAGTTCTCAGTCCGTCATCAGCGAACACCGGACAAACGACCATCCACCCACACGCTTCCTACATATTTACTTCCATACTACCTCACCCATTGTCTCCTCTGACATTAAAATGACGAATCACAAATCACAGACCCTGTTTAGTTGACCCACAAATTGAAAATCTATCAAATATTCCGGATCTTCTTCAAATGAAACATCTTACAAGTACATTATTAAATGTATTGCTCCCAGACCTCTAATAGACCGAAACACTTGAACATTTTCTTTTTCAAGGTTGCGCTCGGCTCGTTCGCTGTAACAAAAAATGATTTTATTCTGGGATTCTGTTACATAAGTAAAGGTCCTCTGGGGATTTTCTTCTCATGGTTTGAGCTCAAAAGCTTCCTAATACCCCACGTTTGAGACAAAAATCTCCAAATACAGAGCGTTAAGACAGAATACTCTGTGAATAATAGTTTCATTTCTAAGTGTTTCTTCTTATGACTAACAGTAATAGCATAGCAAAGACCAGTGATCACATTTATTGCTAGTTTGAATCATACAAATACAGCTAATAACCTGACTAAGTGTGATGTATGTTTCCTTTTCACCAAAACACTTCTGAAAAGTGTGGTGTACATTTGAGGTTTGCAACATGAGGCTCTTTGGACCTTCAGAATAAAAGAAGTTATTTTAGCCACTTTTTCTGTCTTGCACAACCTAGTCAGTAAAGACTTTATTAGGGGTGGAGATGATTCACTTTGAACCACTCCACATATTTTTCTCTCATTTGTTTTCTGTATACTTTTGGTCTTTGTGATGCTAATTGTTAATTAATGTTCTTTAGCAATGTTCTCTACAGTCACAGTGAGTTTAAATTACACACAGGTGGACTCTGTCTACTAAAAAAACTTGACCTCTTAAAGCATCTGTCTATATCAGATTTAATTTAGGAATATAATGTAACAAAAAGTGTCCACATTCCACAGTCAGGCATAATAAGACACATTTATCATCCCGTTTGCCTCTCAGTAATCATCAGCAATAACAGGGACAGCGACTGCAAAGTTTATAACAGTTGACCTTTTTCTGTCCGTGTGGCCCAGTAAGCTGCGTGCCAGGATGACAGCAGGTCAGCTGCTGCAATACAAACATATAAAAGCATAATTCATGCTCCAGTTCCAAGTCTGATCTCCATCTTTTATTACCCTTTGTAACATCCTGTACAGCATAAAATCTCCTGGTTTATTCCAGGTTATAATCAGTTGCTTATAATGGAGGGATTTCAGTGTAGCTTACAGTGAAGTGTACAAGCTGTGGTGCACATTCACTTTTTTGACTTGTGTAATACATTGTAACATGCTGAAAACTGGTTAATGTCTTTCCTCTTTCTGGTGCATATTTCTGTTTTCATACACATTAATAAAAGTTGAATCAATCATATGTGCAGAATCACTGTTGCTTTGCATTTGGAGGCCAGATGGTGAAACACATGTTCACATTTCAGCTTCTTCAGCTGGCAAACGCACTGGGACCATTGGGCTCAATTTATTAGCATGTAAGTAGATCAAATCAAGCCCACATGGAAATATTGGCTTCAGAAAACCACAGAGAGACTGTCAGGATCAAAAATGTAAAGTTGGTTCTGATTTGCCGCAGGATCTAAAACAGAACTCCTGTCTCGTTAATGAACACGTAGCGGGTCGTGACTCCACGTTGTACTGGACATTGATCGGATCGTGTTTTATGGCACACGTCATGCTCCCTTTATGGCCCGGGTCGGCTTCAATGCGAATCAAAGAGCATTTGATTGTGGCTCATTCGCACGACGATGTGAGATCTCAAAAACTTCTGTGTAGCGGTCAGAAGCGTAATAACTTTTTCTACTTTTTTTTTTTTTTTTTTAACTTTCACTTTGACACTGAAGCAATTAAAATATCACAGATGAAATGAACTGCATTAGACTGGCAGCAGAGATATCAGACAATATTAAACATTATACGTTTCCATTTCTGTTTTAACTTCATTACTTTGCTCTACCCAAGTTTCTGTTTGCATATTGGCAAAGCTTCAACCGCACTCTACATGACCTCTGACCTTCACTGTTCATGCACACAGATGAAACTGGTGCTTTTCTCAAAGTGGATTAACAGATTAACTGTTGCAAATAACTTTAAAAATCTTCAGTTCTATACCTGAAACCTGAAGATGAATAATTTTTTTTTTTAGGAGAACAGTAAATACAAACATACATCCACAGTCAGACTTAAACTGGGAAGAATGAATGTTTTGTCGTGAAAGAAACACAAATACAAAAAACTTACTTTGAAGGTATTTCAACAAAGTTTGCCAGAATTCTGGCTGCATTCTGGCCACGAATGCAGCCAGAATAAATTCTTCTTTTTATTGTTATCCTTCAAATATATATGCTTGTTTTTTTTTAGTTGAATTGTGTGGGATAAAACTTGCTTTCAATTTATTCATTATGATCTAATTTTTTAAACCACAAACTCAGCTTTTTGTCAGGGCTGAATGGATGGATGAATTCTCACTGGGAAACAAATAACAAGTAGATGTCTTTAACCATCAACTTCCAAACAAACTGTCTCACACAATTCATAAAAGTTGGTTTGCAATTGCGTCATATTTCAATTGCATTTATAAAACGTGTGGATGTTTAGTTTCTCCGAATCCTTGTTTGTACAACATTTTCATGCAGACCGAAGGCACAGTTCTTTGACTTTCTACCTTGGGTAAATAAAACCCTCAGTGACATCATCTGGGGTAGCTTGAGTTCACTGTCCCCACTGGACTTCCTTCAAATCACACTGACATTGCCACAGTTCAGCCGAAGAAAGCCATTCATTTTGTCTCAGTTCTCGTTTCACATCAGATTTAGAGGCTGCAGATTCCTGTGGTAAACACGAGGATGTGCCAGAAAATGTGCTGCTTATTTGATCTCACAGTACATTTCGCAATCGACAAGTGGCCCAGAAAAAAAGTTTCTCATGAATTTAGCAATCAAAGAAAGTAAAACGGTGGCGTAAAGCGTAGTACTTCCAGATTTAATCCAGTAGATGGCGCCAATGTTGACGGTTTCTGCGAACACCTACAAGCAGTGTTCATGTTTTAAACCTTTTGCACATAAATGTTGGTTTTGCAGTGAGTTGTACTTTTTATTTTTGTTACCTCCACCTATCAGATAGAGGACAGTAATACTTTTGTAGACTAATTTTAATATGAGCTGCACGTTGCTGCAGTTGCTAGACTTGCCACAGGAAGCCGCTGGGTTCAAATCCTGGCTTGGCGTCTTTCTGCGTGGAGTTTGCATGTTCTCCCTGTGCCAGCCTGGGTCATCTCTGGGTACTCCGCCTTCCTCTCGCAGTCCAGAAACATGAATTTTAGGTTTTTTAGAGAATGACTGGCAAGACCTCCGGATGTTTGAATCAGCAGAATCATATTTTAGGAGAAGGGCATTGAGGACCGTTGAACGATGAAAGGAAATTCAGTGTCTGTTTCCTGCGGGTTCTGCTGGTGTGCAGCTGGCATGCCGGGTACAAGAGAGTCTGTACCCCCAGGGACTGGAGATCAATCAGCTCCATTGTGCCCTCTGAGACAGGCAGATGATCTGGGCGGCAAGCCAGCCCTCCTGGCTGGGTAACAGATACCTGTGGGCTACTGGGAAAGTGTCACACCTCAAGATCACACACAGCGAGAGACGCTGCTGGAAGACAGGGAGCAGACAGGAGGAGAGCGGCTGTCCTTTCAGGCTTTGAAGATCACAGGGCAATGAGGCTGAGAAGAAATATGACTCACTGACGGTCAGCTCGAAGTTTAAATGTTACAACCTCAAACACAATCTCTGTTGTAGATGTATTTTATCCGCCCTTAAAGTGGCATATGCAGTAGAAGCTAACTAAAAACCAAATCTGATCTGGGGATTCTACAACCAAAGCACTGGCTTTGGTTGTAGAATCAAGACTGAGTATCAAAATGAGACAGGAAGAAGATTTAAGTGACTTTGAAAGTGGCACCAACTCTTTGGTTAACAGAGAATCATCAAAGAGAGAGGAAATATCCAGCAAGCGATAGAAGTGTGGATGAAATACAGCAGGCCTGGTTAGAGATGATGAATGCCATCTATCCACTTCATCGTACAACATGTCGTGGTTCAGAGAATGTAATATATGGACAGCTGGATTGTGTCAGTTGAACTATTGTTGGCTCTTGACCTTTCTTATTCTGGGTTGTGCATTAACCCAGAATGCACAACCCTTGGTCAGTTGAGCCTTTGTTGACAAGCAGTTGAACATGCGCACCAAACAACATAGCAGCTTAAAGTGAGAGTTTGTGCCTTTGTGGACAGACGCTCAAGGCACAGGAAAGGTGTTGAGGGTGGTCAGATGATGTGGTCGTATTGGTGTCCTGCAACAGGCTGGCGATCTGTCCAGGGTGTACCCCGCCTCTCGCCCAGAACGTAGCTGGAGATCGGCACCAGCAACTCCCGACCCCACTAGGGACAAGGGAGAACAACAAATGGATGGATGGATGTGGCCTTATTGGGTTCATCAGACCAGGATATCCAACTTTCGCTGACCAAGACCATCAGAAGGTTTTTGCGAGTCAGAACTGTCTAAATTGAAACCATGGTGTTGACAGGAACAGAGTGAAGCGTTTCCCTGTGGTCCTGGTCCAAGTGAAGGAAATGTGAAAAAATAATGGATGATTTTTGCACAGCATTTTGTGGTGTTGTAACCTCTCCTTTTTATATGCAGCTTGCTAAAATACATTTTCAAAAATGGTGAGTAAAGAGAATTTCAGCTCATAAAAACAGGCAGCCAGGATCTCTTGTCCTAGTCTATTTAAATAATTTTAAAGTACGTTGTAAAAATCCATCAGGACTCAGATGTTGGCTTAGTTTTGACATCCTTGTCATATTTTGGGATCTAAATTTGATAAAGCTTCTGCCTAAGCCTGACATTTCCATGTAGAAATGCCCTGATGCTCACCATTTTGAAACGATCATGACTTCAGCCCTTAATAAAAGAAGGATCTGTGCAGACAATAGATGCTTAGCGGGGTATCCAGCACACATTTATAGACAAAAGTCTTGTTAATCCAGGCTCTGGGCACCTGTTGGATGTAATCTTGAAATAATGAGTTTGGCTCATTAGCAAAGACAACCATCCATGCCTCCCACTGTGGGTATCGAGTTAAAAAATAATAATCAACAACCCGTCACAGTTGAAATTGTGAAGAAGAGGCCGGAGATTGAGATCTTTGTCAATCCTGCGGCATCGTGCCTCGACCCCAGTTCCACCTTGATGATGAGTTCCAGTAACAATTTTTCATTTTGAGAGAACAAAACAAACCCAAAGCAGAGGTGTTTGCGCTGGTTGTTGAACACTTAAGGGCAGATGGGAAACAGGAAGATTAGACCCATGTGGCTCCAGCACATGACCCTGCAGTGCTTCCACTGGATCCCATCGCAGGGCTTTTTCACAGAACCAAGCCTGGATTAGCAGGCCGGCTGTTGGAGCTGGCAATGAGGGCATCTATTCACTGTTATTTTTTCTGTTTGCTGACAACCTCAGCAGGTTCTGGTGATTAAGCCATAATTTAGAGGGATCTGAAACCAAATGTCTAAGTTGAAGCTGTGTTTACAGAAAACAGTTGCTTTAACAGGCACTTAGATGCAATTGAAATAAGTTTTTTTCAGCATGTGAGTGTGGCTCTGTCTTTGTGCAAGTGTGCATACATGCGTGGGCCGGCTTTTTGGGCACCAACACAGACAATCTCTTTGTTTTGGAAGTGTTCGCTTAAGTCTTCGGGGGCAAACGGCAGCCAAGAACAACGTGGGAAAAGAGCAGTACTTCAATTCTGCTTTCCATCCGGACCTTTTTTTTATTTTTTTTAATTTTCTGGACTCTTTCTGTCAGCTGGTCTCCAAAACATCACCGGGGGAATTGCAGGACTTTGTAGAAACCAGAAGAAACCCAACTTGGACTTGAGAGAAGATGTAATAAGTACAGAGTGGCAGCTGACAGATGGGCCAAACGGTCTGTCGTCCCTCTGGGCCCTTTTTCCAACTTCCAGACACTTACTGTGCGGGCACCCGAACGGACCTCTGCTCAGGTGGTCCCTGCAGCCCAGCAACAACTCTGTTCTTTTTATTACCACCCTCTCTAAAATAAAGGAGACAAATCATGAGGATTGTGAAGGCAGTCATGCAGATACTTAAAATTTAGGAATACCTGTTTTAAAATAAAAGCGTTAGATGCAACACAAAGTATACCTCGTTTATGAACCAGGGTTCTACATCCATCTTACTTTTAAAGTGCTTTAAACTTTCAGAAATACTAACTTATGTCTTGTTCTAGCTGTAGAACGTATTCAAAAAAAAAAAATCCCATACCTCCTTTTTCCCCCCCAAAACAAACAAACAAACAAACAAGGTAAAAAACAACAATCAGTCCTTAAAATTTTAAAATCATAATCTTCTCCCAATGAGGACACAATTGTGTTTTGGATCTACAATATTCTACAGATATTTTTAGGCCCGAGCAGCGAAGGCCTATTGTTTTTGTACTGTTTCTTATTATTATTCTGCGCCCCTCTTTGAGGGCCTTTTTGAGGGCTTTATCATATTCAAAAACTCGCCAAACGTGGCGGAGGCCTTAAGCCTGTTTAAAATCTTCGTATTCGGTCGACGCACAAATCGCAAAAGAAACGGCAATTAAGGATGTCATTCATCAGCAGTCACTGTTTAGAAACCATTTCAGTAATTTGCCAGTAGGTGTCAGTATTACTCCACCAATTAAGCAATTTGCATTACAAAGACAGCGAAAGATGTCAAAACAGGCGGATGAGCGTGAAAACTTTGCGGGAGCGTCTCCCGTGACATTTCCAAAAGGAAAGGGGCATATAACCTGAGAGGTTATATGTAACCCCTCAGGTAATGTTTGTTGGCTTAAAACACGCAGTAAAGCTAGCGTTTTGTTAATAACTGTAATTTACAACCGCAAGTAAATGCGTCAATTTCATTTGTCCCTATCTTACTGGTCAGTCAAGGGCAAAATCAAATGTAAGCAATTTGATTGGTTGTGATGGACTGAACTGAACTGTAGCTGTGCCTGTAAGCTGCTACATACTGGTAGTCGGCTGGTGGCGGTTCATGGTCGAGGTTCGGACTATTCCGTTGTGGACTGTAAATTTTTTTTGCTAACCAGTTGGAGCTGCTAACTTTTCCTGAACATTTTGCCTGGTTTTTGGCGCTGCAGACCCGAACTTTTCCAGAACAGTCCCGAACAGTCCCTTCCGCTCGTGAGCCGGAACGGACTGTTGGACCGGAGTTGGAGCAGTTTTATTGCTGTTCGTTTAAAAATTGGTAGCTCGCGGTGCGGTGAGTAACCCATTCCGTTCTGGTTCTGGGAGCCGCCATGTTTGGAAATGCTATTCCGAGGACGATGCTAACCGAGTCCCTCAGGCCTGCAACGTTTGTAAAGCTAACAGAGCGCTTTACTAATTCAGCCCTATTTAAAGGCTTGTTTCGAACAGCTCTGAGAAAATGCTGAGTATCTTATTACCGATCCCTTCAATAAATTTGAACTTTTTAGTTGACACCTGCATAAGACTTGATATGTCTCAATACAAAGCAGTCCGTATCACATTGTCATGGTCAGCTGATGTCATCACATTAGCTCCGCCCACTTCCAACAGAAATGAACCTATTTTGCATGGCGTATATCTGCGGGCGGCGGTGCCAGAACCCCCCCGGTGGCCAATAGGCCGCGCTTGGCTGCAAGGGGCTCATTACGCCACTATGTGGCTTTAATTCTTAATTATTATTTATTACATCACAATACTTCAATCTTAAATTCTGGTACTAAACAGACACGTTCAGTCAGTGAAGAGCTCAACAATTCCAGACTACTTTTGAAACGAACGGATCACAACAAAAATGGATGAAGCCACTTTTTTGGAAATGATTGGTGAGATGATTGAATTATCAAATTATTCTCAACTAGTTGTACAAGAAGAAGTGGAAACGGTAGACAAACAGATAGCAGAGTTAGAAAATGAATTGATTCAACTGGAGAAAGAATTAGAAATGCAAGAATCAAAGGCTATGATGAAATCCGAAGCAGTGAAGGAATCAGAAGCTGAATTACTAAATGAAGTGATTCAAGTAGCGAAAGAGAAAGGAAGGAAGGAAGCTCAGGCTGTGATAAAAGATATATTAAACGAAGTGAATGGAAAACGAAGAAATAATAACTGTTGGAAGTGCAGAAAAATAGCCTGTGATTCCTGAAGAAAAAAAGGAGGGAAGTTTCTTCAAGAATCTAGCAATAGGCATTGGAGCAGTCATGGGGGTAGGACTTGTGGTTGTGGGAGGAATAGCACTGTGGAAAGCTTGTGGTTCACGGACATGAATGGAGCCACCATCGGAAGATCAAAGCGATCGAAGATATACTAAATGAAGTGATGGAAGTGGAGAACGAGATAGAAATGAAGGAATCACAGGCTGTGATTCCTGAGAAATAAAGGAGGGAAATTTTTTCAAGCATCTTGCAATAGGCATTGGAGCAGTTGTAGGGGTAGGTCTGGTGGTTGTGGGGGGAGCTTATGCTTTACGGACCTGAATGAAGCCACCATCTGAAGTGGACATATCTGACCCAGAGAAAAGGCATTTTTAAACCCTGCCTTAACACCAACCAGGGGAGTTTGACAGTTCTTTTTTTCCTAGCTACCAGGGTGCGTGGGGACCAGTAGGACCAGTGGTATGGATGTTGGTTCTCCAGAACCAGGAGATCCAGCCAAGCTCCAAGCGGGCTTTGGGTGCACTAAACTTGGCAGATTCAGGGTAAGGGTTAGGTGGCAGAAGAGAAGTCCTGAATGAGATCCAGGATCTGGGAACAGTGTACCCAGAATGACGCTCACTGGGGCTTGGCCAGTTGCAAGGGTGCCAGGCGACTGGCACCGGGCTGGGCGTATCCAGGGTACTTCCTGGGATGGGGCCCAACACTGGGAGCTGTACCCCGGTGTCCCTCGTCCGAGATCAGAGAGCTATGTACTCTGTGGTTGTTCGGTGGGGGATGCCCAGTTGCAAGTGTGCCAAGCGACTGACACTGGGCAGGGTGTATCCACGGGACTCCCTGGGATGGGGTCCAACCCTGGGAACCGTCCCCTCGTGCCAGTCGCCGGGCTGGGCCAGTCGCCTGGCACCCTTGCAACTGGGCGTCCCCCACCGAACAATCACAGAGTACATAGCTCTCTGATCTCGGCCGGGGGGCACGAGGGGACGGTTCCCAAGGTTGGACCTCGTCTCAGGGTTCCAGCCCTGGTTCTGGTTCTGGTCACAAGGCTTTGTGTCCATGGCAGCACAACACTCAGACAACCGGTTGGATGAGCTCAGTCTCATGTCTTTGTGTGGGATAAGGCAGCACAGGAACTCGTTGTTCTTAAACGTGCTGCGCCCTAAATGGATTTCTTCAACGCATCAGGTTTGCTTTCTTTCTGTTTCTTATTATTAGGCCCGAGCAGCAAAGCGCTGTGAAGGCCTGTTGTTTTTGTATTGTTTCTTATTAGGCCCGGGCAGCAAAGCGTTGCGAAGGCCTAGTTTTCTTACTGTTTATTAGGCCAGAGCAGTTGTAGTTAACATCAAAGTGTGTGGGCGTGGCTTAGTGTCAAACTTTGACTATTCGCCATGAAACATCAAGATTAAATAACTTCCAAATGCAAGATCACAGCTGTATCAGACTTCCTATGTCTCTCTGCAGAACAGTCCTGAACACATTTCCATGGTAAGTTGATGACATCACCCTAGCCCCGCCCACTTTTAACAGGCAATCACCTGTTTTTTCTGCTGTATGTTTTACTGTTATTCTGTCATTTCTATGGGTTTCATCATCTGAAAACTGACTTTAAATGATTAGATGGTGAACTCTGTGAATGCTGGCTGCTGACCGAACCGCAGTGGAAATGGCGAACTGCAGTCCTTCACCATGTGCATACGATCGGCTCTAAATCACAAATGGATCATCCGACTGGTGGCAAACTGGATATGTATGACCATTGTTCGCCTCTAAAGAGCCCAACAGCATTGAAATGTAATTTGACTCCACTGAGCCCCCTAGGTTAATCCACCAGCTATATCTCCTCGCTAAATCCACCAATCTGTACCACAATTTTTGTATGTCGTCATGGAGCGCCGCCGAACGCATCAATGTGTACCGCCTGGCGGACGGGCGCGGAAACTGCGCTTCTGCGTTGGCACGTGGGCGGCGGTGCTGGAAACTTCGTGAGAGCTTCTGTGGTGGCGGGCAGGTGGTGGTTGCTAGTACCCCCGCAGTGGCCAATAGGCTGGAGCGGCGCTTGGCTGCGAGGGCCGCACGACGCCCTCTTGGCTTTAGTTTTGTTTGTTTTTACATCAATTTTGCATGTTTAGTTCATTTTTGGGCAGATGCATTTTTTACAAAATTTTCACTCAGAAATAAATCATTTTGGACGCCCCAAAAGCTTTTAACTCGTAGCAAAAATAGTTAGACACCACTGGTTCAATCTATGATGTTCCAACTGAGAAAGTTCTGCCTGTACAAGATTTAAAAGTTTTAAAAAAAAAATCCTAAGTATTGCATTTCCTTTTTAAAATGCAGCTCCGATTTTATTTTCACAGCACAAATCTGTGTTATCTGGAAAATCTGACGGACGTGTCTCAGATACTGTGTCATTATGAGCAAGGTTATTTTGTGAAATCTGAAGCGATAATTTGAAAGATTTTTATCCAAAGTTATTCACCTAACTGGTCAAAGCAATTGTATGAATATTGATCTTAGCTGTGAGCCAGGATTTGTCTGTTATTCCACACTTCTCTAAAGCAGAAAGATTAAACATAAAACCCCAGAGTTCACTGACAAGTTGACTGATCGTTGGCAACATTGCAAGAGAGGGTCCTCTCTGCGTCTGCGTCTGACTCTTTTGTTGCTGGAAGCCTCCAGACGCAGAGCGGTGGCTCTGACATACCCGACAGAAAAGTAATGCCCGCAGCTGAAACGGATCTGAGCTGACAGACAGTTGGGTTACTGTACCCTCAGCGAGCTTGGCATCCCGCTCCACGGAGGCCATGGCAGTGGCAGAGGGCTTTGGTTTCCCCCTGGAGTCTCAGGCATGAGCGGACACACGCAGAAACGCACACATTCAGCCGGCGTGCCAAATTCCACAGGGCCGTGAAGGCGATCAGGACACATGAGGAAAGGCAAGCAAGTGGCACTGAGCTGCGCTGAGAGAAATGGACATATTTAACCCCTAATTTGTTCCTTTTTTTTTTTTTTTTTTTTTTTTTTTAAAAGAAATTCTGCAGCTGCTTTGATTCATTCGAAAAAAAACAAGTTACTCTTATCCCATGGGGTTTTTTTCCTTCCTGGTAACATATTTGGGAAATTCCTGCCCTCTCTTTGAATACATTCGACAAGCGGCTCTTTGAGGCCTGATGTCACTGATCAAACAGCAGTGTTTGGAGTCAGCTTAAGCCGGACAACCAGGTTACTCATGCGTGGGGTACAGGCCCGCTCCAATGTGTTTAGCCAGAGGAAACCAACACATGTACTGTACATACCACGGCCCCGGGCTCGCCTGTTTGTGTGTTCCTACATGCGAGCCGAAGAGCAGGAAGTGACGCTGGCGCGCTGAACTTTGGTTTGCATTTCTGTTTTTGTCACATTTGCACACATCTTCAAAAAGCACAAAATGAAACAAAACGCTTTTTTTTTTTTTTTTTTTTTACAGAGGAACAATATTATTTAGGGCGTCAGATGACAGAAAATATCCAGCGAGTGACGTCATTTGTTTTCTGAACACACGTGTGAACCTTAAAGAAGAAACAGAAGTTCTCACCAGGAGCCACTTTTAATGGGAAATTCAATAATACCTTCTGTTTATTGAATATTCACTTGACTTCCAACCAGGATCAGTAATAACAACAAAGCTTGTGAAGAAAACAAGAGGTCTCACTTCAACACAAACTCCATTCAGGAAAGTTACTCACAGCGGATGTAGAAGTACGTAAGAGCAGTGGTACTTCATAATAATATTATCTCCTAAAAGCACTTACTTACTTCTCAATTTACTAATTTACCTGTAACTAGTTACGACCCACAGGAGTTTTAAGTTTAGACATTTTATTTTTTTGCAAACTACTTAGATTATACTTCTACTTGAGTGAAAATATATAGGAGTTTTGCAGCTCTTATTTGAATAAAAATGTTTTCATGGGTAGGCCTGTCGCGATAAACAATAAATCAATTAATCGCATAATAAATTAAAGATATCGACCTCATTTCAATTATCGGCTATATCGTTTCTTCCGGCATTTTTTCTCTTTCTGTTGATGACTGAATGAAAAAGGCTGAACTCTGGCGCTCTCCACTGACCCTCCCTTCCTCATTTCCTTAATGCCCAGCGCACACTAACGATCTGAAAGCTGTCGGCCCATTTTCGAAACCTGAGCCCACACATTAGCCGACAGAAATCCTCGGAGTTAGCAATGGCGGTTAGCCACTCTAACCCAAAACAGCAGGACGCACTGTTGAAGTATTCCACACTTTTAATTCATTTCGCTTCGTCCATTTAAAGCCAGATCTCCATGGTACTAAGATTATAGTCTCATATATGGGAAAAGTAACGGCAGTTTACCGCTCTGCTCCTCATCATCACTGATCATCTCCTCCACAAGAGTTCTCACTCTGCACAATAGTACAACAAAGGAAAAAGGGAATAGGCGCCCCCTTGTGGTGATACCTGCTCATAAGCAAGCAATATAATGACTTACATGGTTTAAATAATGGCTACAAGTCCAGTTAACTCATTTTAAAACCAGGCATTAATCAATGCTTTACTGCAATGCATGTGGCTAGTGTCAGTCCTGACTGAATGAAAATCATGATAATCTATTTATGTCACGTTAACAAAGAACAGCTGAAAAGTTACCGTTTTTACCAGGCGTTATAGTATACAGACTTCATAATCTGCACAATTTTGGTTGAATGCAGTATTTATTTCCACTTTGGCTTTATATTTTTGAGTTTTTATCCAAGTACATTTTTTGTTGATAGAGACTGAGAATCCATTTTATTTTTGTTTTTGGTTGTTTATCAGTTCCAGTGTTAAGTGTTCTTTTGAAAATAAAGTGTGTATGTTTGGCATGCATTATTATGTAATTTCCATTAAATCAGTGTATAAAGGTCTTCAAACAATATTATTGTTTATCGCAATAATTTTTGCGTGACAAAATTTGGTATTGTGACAGGCCTATTCATGGGTGAACATTACATCTATCACAATTGGTGAAGGTTAGAAATGTTAACATTTTCCCAAATGTAAATGTGAACGTTGATCAAGTAACATTCATAGCACCAAAACCATGGGGTTTTGTTCATGTAAATAATTTGATACATAAAATAAACTGGTGTAAAAATAAAACACAATCTGAAATAACTACAGGTAAAAAAAATAGATATTTTAGGGTCATAAATTCAGAACATATAGGTTTGGTTTCTGACACCACATTTGAAAAAATCGTTAATCTGTTCATGTTCTACTTCTTCTCACAGTAACGGAAATCTAAGCCCTTTTCGTTCTGCTTCTACAAAAGGACTGGGGCATGTAAAGAAAAGAGAGCCAAAGACCCTTCAGCCCATCAAAGCAGTCAAACAAAAAATCTCAGCTTAAACACTGTCATTACCTGATGCTTCAACCTCTTATTTGTCGCGCCGGAACAGAAAAATCCTGTAAGATGTCTTGAGTAAAGACATGACGGATGCTATTTAGGCTTGTTAAGTCTAAAAATACATCTTGGGGGGTGGGAGCGAATTGATTTTGCAAGTCTTCAGGTGGGATCTTTGAACAAGTGATCCTACAGAGGACATCCATCAGTAAGAGTAACATTTGTAACATGAGGACATAGCTTAGCTATGCACTGCCAGTCGCACTGAATGTAAACTATTCATGTCTGGAGGGATTACACACTGCATGCTCTGACTCTGAGGGGTGTCGCTGCTGTTCTCGGGGTGCTGCAGGGCGGTCAGAGTTCACCGGAGGACTTCCAGTGGTCTTTCCTCCTCATTTCAAAACTTCACACAATGACAAACGTAAGCAGGGAAGCTGTAAAGGCTGGCTGTTATGTAAAATCAACTTTTTGATCTTTGTGTCATGTTTTAATGTAATGTTTAATGTTATTTCTTCATCATTAACCTTGTCTTATTTTCACAGGTAAGTTTTTTTTATTGAATCAAAACTTACCTGTGTGTTGCTTTTGATTTTTTTAATGCACATTGTGAGTGTCCGCTACCTCATCTTCACCACTCAGCTCCCCCAGACTAGTGGCAGCAGCAAACATTTGGAAATCTGCCTGTCTTATCACACAAAGTACTTTTTAGTCCAACGCTCCTGAGAATCTTGTAAATGGCATAACAGAGGAACATACTTGTGGTGATGTGCTGAAGATGGTGTTTCAGGAGCGTCTTAAAGTCACAGAGGCCAATTTCAAATTTCTCTTGTGTGATATATATACAACATTTTAACAATGACTGACGATCAGATAGTTACTTGACTGTGGTATAAAGTTTGTCTGGAAAATAAATAATACTGGCCCCATTTAAAAATCTAGACGTGTGTCTGGATATTTGACCTTAATTCTTCCGATCAGAAACAATAGGGCTGATTTAGATTGATTGTTAATGGTATGATTCTCAGTTGTTTTGAGGTTTATTCTGTATTCTTTAGTTTCTTTTTATGAGATCAATCTTGTTTCTGTTTTACATTAATTCAGTTCCTCCTTAGTGATTCTAGTTTATGATGTGTTTTTCTTGTGTCTAGTTATTTTTTGTTGCTCTGGTTTAATTATGTTTATTAGGTCTAGTGACTCTACAGTGTCAGATTTATTCCCTCGCCCGTCTCTTTCTCTCTCTCTCTCCTCAATCTGCCTTCTGCTCTCCCTTCACACCTGCAGCCTGTTAGCTCATCAGTCCAGGTCTTTTGTTACATTTTTCACCCTAAATGCTTCTCTTGCTCACAGTTCTTACTGGTCCTTCCTGTTATTCTTCCCTTGATGACTCATTTCTTGTATTTATGGTTTTGTTCTGCTCTGGCTCCCTGTGCTCTCTGTTTTTTTTTTTTAATTATTATTATTTTTTATTTTTCATTAAAACTGATCCGTTCTACCAGCTCCTGTCCGCATTTTGCTCCTTCCTCAAACTCACACATCGTGACAATTTTAGCTGCTTTTAAATATTTTCGGAAGCTTGACATTAACTTTATTTGATGTACGTTCAGAATCCATTTCCTATTGGAACCCCAAAATATTACAGCTCTTTCTGTAATATTTTATCAACTTTGTACAATGAAAGAACTGCTTGACTGTTCTACAGTTTGAAAGTCTCTGTGTTTTTGTCACTGTAACCAGACAGATCAAGCCTTGTCCATGAGAAGTAAGTTTTAGAAAAACCACTACTTTCATGCATGCATTAATGTTAGTCTTTACTTAAAATTTTGAAGTTGTATGTTGCATAATCATCCACTGTAAACAAATAACAGCACAAATAAATCTTTAATACACCAAATTAATCTTCCTACACATGAGTTGCATTTTTGTGCTTCTTAGAAAAGCATCAGAATCAAAGGATCATGTAAGCAGCGGTTTTTCATGCCATACATACTTTTTTTTTTTTTTTGTCTCTTAGTAGGCAGTAAGGCAGAGAGCATTTTAGATACATTGTTATTACAGTGGCCCTGGATAATTTCAGTGCTGACAGGCCAGTCTTGATGCATTACCACTTTGGGCAAAGCTTCAAAGAACATTACGTCATTTAGCTGAACAGAGGATCAAGGGAACATAGAGATGCCGCCTTCAGCCTTTACTTATGAAATAATATGAAAAAAAATAAATAAATCCATCATGAAAGAGGAAGTAGACCAGGCTGAGGTCATTTTGCAATGATTTAAAAACGAAGAAGGGCAAAGTAAGTTCATTTATTGTACTACAATCTATTTGGGCCTCTATTCAAACCTAATTTGATGCTACATCCAAACCATGTGTAGAGAAATGAAGACTTTGCCTTTTGGGCACTGCAAGGGTCGAGAGCAGGAATGCCTCATTCCTTTCAGTTGATCTCAGTTCACAAGCAGCTCGATTCAGATAATACTCTTCCTGACCTTAAATGGCCGGCAGTGCCAACGGCAGAACTACAAAGACCAAAGCAACTCATGCTTAAGACCAAATCTAAAGCCACAAAAAGACGGCGAAACACTCAGTTTGGTTCCAACTGAAAAGCCTGAATCTTTTTGTTTGTGTGTTGCAGCAGCAGGTGCATGACAATGACCTTTTGTTGTTTTATGTTTATGAGACAGTATTTAAGAAGTTACTTCTTTGGATGCCGCAGTTAAAGGAAATAATCATGATGGGCTCAGAAGTGCAGCAGAGGTCGCCTCATCTTTTCCTGACATGCTTAAATGTAATTATATGAAATGTGCAAAATTGTTGACCTTTCCAAGTTTTCAAAGACCAATACTTTAAGAAATCTACCAAAGTTTATCTTTGAATTTGTCTTTGCAACAAACTGCCTAAACAGAACCGAGCCACTGTAGCTCAGTGGGCCGAGCAGCTGACTTGCAACTTGAAAGTTGTGGGTTTGATTCCTGCTGCCTCCTGTCTGGGGTTGGTGATAATCCTCACATTGTCTTATGATTTATGGTTTTGGTTTATGAGTATTTGTGAGTGTGAGTGGGTCAAAAGAGCTTTGAGCGTTCAATATGACTAGAAAACCTTCATGCAAATGCAAAGACAAACTTTAAGCATTTTCCGAATGCACCGCTTGAACTGCTAAAAAGATTAAAAGAACATAGTAAAAATTTATGAGGGTTTTAAAACTTTTGTCCATTGTTGCACTTTCCAATAAGCATAAATTATCCTAATTGTTGTGGAAATGTTGTGAAATGTTGTGAGATGTTTATACATACAGTGCTTTGGAAAGTTGGTCTCTTTTTTCACAGTTTATGACTTTGGTGTATTTTAGTCTCTTTGTTATGCCAACACAAAGCAGTGCATAACTTTGAAGTGAAATGCAAATGATGCATGGTCTTTAAAAACTACAAAAAAAAAAAAAGAATACATTTTGCATTTACACCCCCTGCTCCATTACAACTTAAGACCTTTTGTGTAGTTTATTCTCAGTTTAAATCCTGCTGTTTAAAGCTGGTTTTGATTGAAAAATGATGTTTTAAGATGCACATTCAGTTTATCATCTGAATATGAAATATGGTACAACTGCAAACCTACGACAGCACAGATCAGAGAAGCAGCCATGAGCTCATCGTAACTCTAGAGGAGCTGCAGAGATTCACAGCATAATCTCAGGAAGAATCTGCTAAAAAATAACTTTTAGTCACATCCTCTTTGAGTGTGGCAGGTACATTAGAAAAACAGAGAAAAAAAAAGCCCAACTCCTGCTGAAAGAAATCCACAAGCCGTGTTGGGGACAGAGCAAACGTATAGAAGAGGTTGCTAGATACTACCAACACTGAACTTGAAAATGCTGAAATGCAGAGGACATTGTCCTGAACATACGAATTTCATATCAAAACATGGATCAAGACAAATATGGAAGAGAATCTGATGCTGCAAAAGAGTTAAGACTGGAATGGAGATGCCTGTATTAGAATAGCCTAGTCAAAGCCCAAACAAAGAACATGTGATGACGTTCACAGACTGAGAAGATCCGGCTACCTTTCAGTACCTACATATGCAAAGCTTGCAGAGATGGACCTCAAAGACTTTGATGTGCAGTTTGGCAGAAACATCTTTCTACAAAGTCTTCTGAATCCAAATGAACAGCCCTTTCTGTTAGGACTTTCATTTGTAAAAAAAAAAAAAAACAACAAAAACAATCAAAACCACACGTTATTTTCCTTCCTCATTGCAATAGCGCACTTTGTGTTTGTCCATCACAAAATCCGTTGAAGTTCGAGGATGAAATGTGTCAAAAGGTGGAGAGGTTCAAAGGGTTTTTGCGCAGCACTCTGTATGTTTGGAGCTCTTCTGAAAGCCTCCGCTGCTTCCTTTGCGCTGTTGTGACTGGTCAGTCCGGCGCACAGACAGAACAAAGTGGTAGGACAGAGTCCTTCGCGATACCAGCCGTCGAGGACATCCATTAAGATGACTGGCAGCTCAAACACATGAGCGGGGAAAAGAAAACGCATCGCCTTCAAGTTCGGGCAGCACGTCAGGCGCGTAACGGAGCGTGTTTCTTTAAGAATGTAAGGTGGGTGAGCCCCTCTTCCTGACGCGCGCCTGGCATGCAAACATAAATTTAGCAGCAACGTGTTTGCTGTTGAGGGGAGCCAAATATCTGGAGTGTCATGCCGTCTCCGCGCCGCCTTGGCTGACTTTCACCTTCTTCCTCCTCCGCTTGGGAACCGGAGCCGGACCAGAGCGGAGCGCGGAGCGCGGAGCGGACCGCTTTCTGGTTCTGAACAGATATTCAGAGGCGTCACTCAACAGCTTGAAATTACTTTGGGTTCTGTTTGCGTCCGAGATGATGAGTTGGAGCGGATCGCGGACGGCCGGACTGCTTCTCCTGGCTGCGTGCGCGAAGGTAAAAACCCGCAGCGCCTTGTGTGTGTGTGTGTGTGTGTGTGTGTTTTTTTTTTTTTTTTTCACGTTTCTGCACCAGGCGCTAGAGAAAGGCGCGTCGTTTCAGTTTGACAGGATTTATTGAAATCATGGAGAAACGAATCAAGGGACACCTGCTGCTTTAGTTCTATTCCCAAAACAGAATCAGGTGCTTTTTTGTCATAGTTGGGGAAAAAGAAAGAATAAAAACATCTAATACTTCGATAAAGATGGATTAAAAAAACATCAATAACATTAAATAAAAAACTCTCTCCTCAAGCCAATTTTAATAGGCTTTGATCTGCTAAATCATTTCTAAACCTGTGAAGGAATAAAATGAGAGCAGCTTTTCCAAGTGAAGTTCATCCTGAAGCCGATTCCGAGCTGAAGATCTGTGAAACCAAAAGCTCCTTTTTCTTTTCTTCTTCTTCTTTTTTTTCTAAAGCAAAGCCAGTGAGGACTCTAGGAATAGACCAGAAAAAATAATCAGCAATTAATAACTTGCATAAATGAGATCTTTGCTGTTTTAGTCGACTGATTAGGCTGGTCCCAATGCCAATATTTAGAAATCAATTCAATGGACAGACATGGATCTAATTTGTTTGCTTGTCTTAAAAACAGAGACACCATTATTATTGATAATGATTCTGTCTTACTATGTACAGCCCTTTGGCAATAGGACAACACTTAGCCTTCTACGACATTTCATGAGATGGGAGCATAAACAGGGTCTTTGACTGTTCCTCTGAGTGGTGGGTCTTCTCTTGTCTCTCTTTCTCAAACTCAGTCTGGCCAAAGCACTTTGTTCCCCATCCAGCTTTGTTTGTCACGTTTCCACTTGTTTTCATCCGTTCATGCAAGTTTGAGAAGAAGCTACTGTCCTGCTGACATTTTATGACCTCAAAGCATCAACAAATTGTTCTCTGCTTGAATGACGTCTTCTACAATCTTTGCCATTTTGAAGACTGGCTGCGATTCTGTGTCATGACGTGTTATTGATTGATTGATTGCATTGATCGAGACAATGAATGAATTCTTTCCTTTGAGGATTAAAAAAAAAAATTTAACTGATGAATATACCTTCTAAAATATTATCCTGTATTCATTTTCAGGCAGCCTCATCTCACAACAACTATAGTTCTCCTGAATATTTTTCGTCTCACAGCAGAACCTAGAAAATGACTCGGTAACTTTTTAATCCTCAAGTGGTCAACAGATGACTGTTGCTCCCAGCTGCGCGAGGCGTGAGCGTGCAGCATGAGTCAGCACACAGCAGTGCGCTGCCTCGGGACGGGGTGGGATATGGAGGTCAAGGGGTCAACAAGTGAACATCTCTGCTCTTCAGTGGCCTTCTCCTTTCATCCGTCTGCAGTTGCTGCATTACAGAATGGCAGAAGAATGAGATTGCATCCAAGTGTGGCTCCTGAAAGTTGTATTTGTTAGAATGGGGGCCAAATTGCCTGTGTCTTCATCCCAATATTCTTTTGTTGTTGCCATAATAATGTGCCTCAAGCTGTTTTTGAAGCTGTTTTTATTTCTTCTCTTGCTTATGTAAAGGGGCAGAAATTTTATTTAAAATGTAGCTGCAGCAAAAAAATTTTGTCCACGATTTTTTTTATTAGCTCTGTCCTCAGTTTAATTCAGATTCAGGGGCCATTTCCAGCCACTGTATTGATTATTTGCCGTCCCCTATCACAGTTCAAGAATAAATTAGGACCAAACTACAACCTTTATAAATCAAAATCTACTTACCAAAATGTTAGACGCAAAACAAAGTGATCATCTTTCTTTTCCAAGCTTTCTGGTTTCCTTTGATTTGTTTGGTCTGCTCAGTGACTTGGACTCTAAATTAAACCTTCGTTCATCGAAATCTTCTTTTAATCGCTGCATTAAAATTTGGCTAAATACAGCACGTGTTTGCAAATGAAGACTGATCTTGGTCCGGTTTCTGTTGCTGAGAACAGACACAATATTTTTTCAGTTTTCTTCAATTGAGCCCAAAACAATAAGCATTTAACAGGAAAAACTTGAAAGCTATTTATTTAGATTAATTGGTTTCAGAATTTGAATGCTGCAGTGACCAACCTCAGTAATGTCATAATGCATATATTTGAAGAAGGACCAATCAATGACCAATGATAATTTCTTGTGCTCTTCTCTTTGGCTGTGTCATATCTTAAGTTTATTCCTTTGTGTTTAGTTTCTCTTCTGAGTTTATTCTCTATTCTCTGTTAAGCTCCTTTTGTGTTTTCTGTGGTAATTAGCCTCCTTGGCTCAGTTTCCGCTCACAGCTGTTCCACATTCCTCAGATTAACTCACCTGGATCCAGTGTCATTCTCCTCCCTTCCCTCAGTGAATCAGCATTGATCTTCACTGAATCTGTCAGTGAAGATCAGATCAGATACGCTTAAACATCCTGTTCTCCTTTGTATTTTTTTCAACAATTATTTTGACATTTATTCTTTGTCTGCGTTTTGCTCATACTCCTAATTGACAAAACATGACAGAGCTTTTGACATGCTTCTTCTAAATGCAGGTAATCTTTAGTAATCTGGAGCGGTCCCATCGGGATTCTGACTTGAATCTGATGGAGAATTTGTGGAGGAAGCCAGAGATTAGGGTGATGGGAAGGATATGTTTCAAATGCAAAGGCTTGAAAATCATCTCTGAGGACAATCATAGTATCAGTGGAAACATGGGAAACGCTGGTCAGCAGTTATAAGAGTGGATTAATCACTGTAAAAACCAGATTGAAGATTAAGAAGAAGGATGTAAATAATTGCAACATGCTATTTCTTCTACGGTAACATAAGTAAATTCGTTTCTCCCCCCTTAAACAGCTCCATTGTTTTGCTATCTTGTAAAAGAAACTATTTAATTAAATGTAAAATCTAATTCTAACAATTTGGGGCTTACCAGCATGTCCAGCCTGGTTGTAATGTGACAAAACGTGAAGAGTTTGTCTGACGTTTAGGCAGTCAGAATGCTTTCGCAAAACGATGTACGTTAACGTCCATTTTTCAGATGAAACGTGCTTCAAATTATACGGCTTTGCAGAATAACTGGTGTATTACATCGTGAATGGCTTTCCACATGTGATGGACATAATTCTGCCTTGATTGCAGCATATGGCTGCCACACTCACTTCACCACATGCTTCTTCACTAATAACTCCAGTGGAATTCGAAAGGAAATTAGCCACAAAAGCAACAGATTTTGATGTTTGTTCAAGGATACGACTCCTCTCTGCGTCCTAATGCGGCAGAGCGCGGTGAAGTCTGCAGGATTGGGAAGCTTTGAGATCTAATGGCAGGATTAAGTGGGGTCACGACGCTGAAATGGTCCCGAGAGAGAGAGTCCGTCAGCACTAACATCTCTTGTTCTCTGTGGCTCGATCGCCCCATCATAAAGACCGCAAACTATCCAATTAGTTTTTATGAGTGGCTTTGTTGTGAAGGCAAGTGGAGTGGGAAGTGAATTAATTTTGAGAGGGATTGGTCCCTCTTGAGGAGTAAAGGAAAAAGGCTCTCTGGAACATCTGGCCTGTGATGGATGAAGCAAGTTTTTGGAGTGTGTTAACAAGCCGGAGTGTTTTCAGTTACACAGCAAAAGCCTTCAAACTCATCTCATTGTTCCCATCTGGGCTTAATCTGTAGAGTGAGACTGAGGATTTGTCGAATGTGGAAGCCTCTGTGCGCTCGCAGTCCTATTTCCCGACCAAGTACAAAGTTAGCCGCACTTAACTCGCAAAAGTAACCCGAGAATAATTTTTTTTATTTTCATGGACGACTCTCCTGGTATTTGGCGTGGTGGCATTTCTTCCTCCGTGTGCCACGCAGGTGTGCCAGCATGCTGCTCTTTCCATCTGTAAATGCAGAAAGCAGACATGCGTCTCTGTCAAGCAAAGCCAAGTAGCTTCACTCGGCTCTCAGCGGGCCAATGAAGGAAAAGTCCTGCAGAACAGAACAACTGACTCCACTGTCTTCAGAAAGTCTTTCCAAAATTGCATTGTGTAACATTTTTTATTTCTCCTAATCCCTGTTCCAGCTGAAGTCATATGAAACCCAGTGTTTTTTGTCTTTCAGTTCCAGAAGCCGATTTCCTTTCCGCTCTCCACTTGCATCAAAATCATCTGCCGTTTGGTGAAAGTTTTCTTAAATTTTTCTTTCTTGTGGAAATCAGAAAATTGCTGCAATTCACATTTCTTGACGCTGTCTATCCTGCTGGAGTCAATTGATAGCTACCATAACCCCCAGTAATCTAAAGACAAGACGACAGTACAAGAAATAGGATATTCATAGTAGTACTCCCTCAAATAGTATTAAGTTTTGTAATGGCCCTCAAAGACCACCGTTTCACTTTCTTCTTCATGAAATGAAAGTGGCGTCAGATTTTAGCGGTTGCAAAATTTCTTGCCTTTGGTAAAAGAGCACAAGTCATTTTTCCCACTAGGTCCAGATTTGTGTGTCTGTTTTGATTGTATTTACCCAGAATGCCCTGTGCTATAGTTCGCTTCCTGCTTTTGGTCCGCTTAGCATTCACATATGCATTTGAACTGGAGCAGAGTTCACTCCTACAACAAATCCTGAGTTAGATTTTTTTGATTCGATGGGACATTCAAACCGAACTGGACATTTAGGTAAACAGATCAAATAAAGCGGAATAAACAGGGCTGGCATGAATACACTCTAATTTTGTGATATGCTTGGGATCTATCGTCACAAACTGTAATCTGTCTTTTTTTTGAAGAAATTACTTCTTCCTCTCTGAGTTTCCTTTCAGGTCATGTCAAAGGACTTCTGTCACTGTGGATAAAGACTCTTACCAGGTTCAGCAGCATCTTTATATAATTTTTTGCTTTTGTTCTGGGTTTGATTCACACGTCTTGCATTGTCTTTGGAACGAATGTGTCTGTTTAGTAAATGAAGAAAATCATTGTTTTACAAGCTGACATAAAAGAAGGAAAAGTTTTGTTAGATTTTTTTTTGTTTTGTTTTTTAAGTACAGAAGAAATATATTTGGTTTTGCAGCATATGTAAATATGTAGCTTCAATTGTGCTGGACCTGACAATAGGAAGGTTGTTGATGGTTGATGTCTTCTGTTCTGGATCCAGTATTAGTCGGCCAGAACAACCTATATCCACATCAAGTACATTTTTCTAACATACATATTGCATTGGTCATTATAAAATGCTTTCATATGTTCTTCTAAATAGAAATAGAAACATTTTCATGATATGGTTTAGCAAGAAAATGAAAAGACATTTGGAAAAATATGGACTCGTTGCTTTAGCCCTGAGAGCTGGTGAACAAAGTGTTCCTTATGAGATTTTATGCAATGTGGAAACAGCTTTGGGATATTGCTGCCTCCATTCTGAAGTCCTGCAGAAGCAATATTGTTGTTTATCTTTCCATCACTTGGTGCTGAACTCTAATAACGCGCTGCATCTGCGTGCCCAGAGTGGCTTGTGCCAGTAAGTGGCATAACTTACTGGAATCAGGTTACAGTTCTCTGCCAGACAGTAAATAGGACGGCCCGGTACCCAAGCTTCAGTGTGAAAATGCAACTAGAGTTTTGGTGGTTTAAATAGATCAGTAAGAAAATCTGCTTTGCTTTAGTAGGACACAAGTTTGAATTCATTTAACTGTCATTTATAAAGAGTTGCCAGCAGATGGCAACGTCACAGCAAAGGCGTCGTTTGTCTCCAGCTTTGCTGCTCGCATGTCCATCACGGGGTTTGGTTCATTGTTGTTTTGCAGGTGGTTGCCCCGTGTCCATGCTCAACTCCCTCTGCAGCCCGTCACCAAAGTATTTGTTCCTTCATCATGAGGTTTATTTGTTGTTGCCGGGCTTGAAAGCTGAGCCTCTGGCGTCCTCTTCCTCTGATGAAACATCCTGGGCTCCATCTGCGTCGAGCCGCTGCCCCTTCTATCATTGTGACTGAGAGCGGTTGTTTTCATCCCGTTGTGTATTCTGGGGCTTCAGTTTAAACTTCATCTGCCTGATGGGGGCCTGATGAAACCGTGCGTGTTTCATGTGGACTGCACATTTCTCATGCTAATCTGGAAAGAGCCCTGCAGCTGAGCAGCTCTGCCTCGACGTGATCACATTCATCTGTTTGCTCCCTTCTGTCCCGGCCTTGACCTCAGACACGATCCTGTGGTGGTATTAGGAGCGGGTTGGGCTGGAGACGCTAACAAGAGGGGAGATGCAACGCTGGATTCTCCCGAGGCTCCTAATTAGAGGGGAGTTGCAGGTGGGAGGTTTTTGGCGTCTAACGTGGAGAGATGAAGGTCAAACTGACACTACAAAGGTAAAGCCGGGAAAACATGATGATAGAGGCAATATAATGTCTATGTTGTTACCAAATAGAATTGTGCAAAGGTCTAAAATTCACTTTGCCTTTGGTGTTTCCATAATTTCCTTTTAAAAGTTTCTTTCCGGTATGCCTTTTCCAGGATAATACAGACAGTTTTAAATGGGATTCCTTAAGCTCTTTGTTACAAAGATGCAGTTTGTTCCAGTTTCTTAAAATAGCACAGATAAACCATCTTCAGATGCATAAAATTGTGTTGTAGCACCACAGTGATTCCCAATGAGCTGCTAGTTGAAAACTTTGATTAAAGTAATTGAGGACCTATACAACATATTTAATGTTATTTATCTTCATAATCCTCCAAATATTTAAAAACAAAAATGGATAAAAATGACAAGTTACAGTTTAGTTTACGTTGGCCTAAGATGTTTCTGACTTTGGAAACTAAGCAAGAGGAAATTAATTCTTTGTTTTTGTAGTTTGATGTTTACCTTGCTTACAGCCACTGATGAGGGTATTTTGATGTTTTCTCAAACTGAAAAAATATAATTAATGTTGTTTTTGTGCTGTAATTACCTAGCTTTTAAATATGGTTCATTTATCCAACTTATTCGTTTTAAGATCAGTATGTTATGGTTGAGTTCAATAATGGTGCAGAAAATGAGCAAAAAGGTCACCAAAGACTAGAGAGGAGCTTAAAAATCCTAAAAAAACTATTGTTTAACACATCTTTAAGCAATGTACAATGAAGTCAGGCTCTTTGGAAGTAAAATTAGCTGCACTAAATGATGCAAGAAAGTCATTTGGTTTTGTAAATGAAGCATTTCAATTTATTTTTGTAGCAGCAATCACAACAAACATCCATTTAGATGGGAAGTAGTTTGATCCAAATTAAATTCAAATCAATCCGACCCCATGGTTAGATTTACATCCAATATATTCCAGGGCTGAAACAAATAACCAAATTAATCAGTCATTGGAAAAAATTGCCAACTAAATTATTAAATAGTTAATAGTTAACTGGAATAGAGTTAATCTGACATAAACAAATATGTAAATAAAGGATAATAGTGAAGAAATTATTTCACGTAATGATGTGAAATGGAAAGAAACAAGAATCACAGTTAGAAAGATGGTCAGTGTGGCATCCAGCAGCTCAAGTCTTAAGAGTTCAAAAACAAGATTAAAATATGTCAGATATAGAAGTGCAAATTAGGAGTTGAGTTCCACGTTAGCAAGTACAAACAAGTGTGTTATTAATGGAGTGATAATAATTTGTGTTTAAGTTACAGCAATAAAAGAAATGAATGCTAAAGACAAACAAATGTCTGAATGAACACTATTAATGGAGTTTGCAGTGCAAGCATTGACATAAAATAGGGAAGTGGAACTGAAATATTCAAGCGCTTCTCCCTGGACAAAGCAGAAACGCAGTAATTCCAGATCCACTCACTGGTCGACAGGCATGACAAACAAATAAAAAGACAGTTATCTCATTCCCTGATCTCATCCCTTTGGGGGCAGGAGATTGCACACGAATGTGAGAACAGTTAGCTGTAAAAGAAATAAATAACGAATGGACCCCTGAATCCAGGGGAAACATGGCGGAGGGAGGGCCGTGCAGCAGCGCGGCGCTCCGCGAGCGAATCGGCTCGGCTCAGTGTTTGCGGAGCTAATGATGCTTCCTGGGGTTCCCACATCTGTTTCCCTCCACGGCCACATGTGCTTTGAGTAAACGCTGGGCGGCTACGACCAAACAACAGGGCCCTGGTTACAAATGAGGTGCTGTTGGGATTACAGCGCATACGTCCACAGAAGCAGAGCGATGAGCATGTAGCCATGCAAAGTAGGTGTGCCGCTCTCTTCTTTGGAAACCTTCATGCATTCCAGTTTCAGATTATTCGTTAATGCGCTTAAAAATTTGATTCAGGACAAACGTATACTAGAAAGTTGTTATTCCAGAAAAGCTATGCATTTGTTTGTTTGTAGTGTTGAAGTCAACATGTGTCATTGCCAGGTTTTTCACATTTACAGATTTTAATTTACAGGAAATTTGAATAGAAGGGGATTATATGAAATGCCATTTTTATGTGTAAGAAAAATCTTAGGCAACTATAAATCCTTTTTAGTCTTGGACCAAATTTATCTTGACTTGGATTGCCAAAAAACAACAAAAAAAAACTTATGACTTTCTATTAAATTCATATTTGCCAAGATTAAGGCAAGAAGATTAATAACTGTCTCATCTTAAATATGAGTAATCTGCTAATTAGTGCAGCTCAAAATGTGTTATTTCTGTGTCTTTGAGAATATTAATCAAATAAGTTGCAATTATTAGATTAGTGGGCTTCAGGGGAAGCTTTATCAAACTTTGTTATGTTTGGCGAGAGTCAAACCTGCTGATATTGTTCTGTCTCCTTTATCAAAGCTAAGTAACTTGTGGAGATGAGGTATTAAACATCTGATCTAACTTTTCTTTTCCTCTAAAGGAAAAGGGAGTGTGGCAAAACATGTGAAATAAATTCATCTTTTTTTGCTGAAAAATGTTGGAAAAATCCCACCTATAATTTGAGTAAATTTATTCAGCGGGGAAGTAATTTCCATATTTAGTCATATTAATGGCATCTTGATCATTTCCATTATTTTTCTAAATTATTTTATTCATACTTTAATCTAGTCTGAGAACCATTTACCTCAGTTTATTTATATAGAGCCAATTCACAACAAATGTTGTCTCAAGGCATTTTACAAAAAATTAATCACGTTTTCTAATTTATCCAAATTATCAAACAGTAGAGCGAGCTTAGTTAATTGTTTTTTAGAAACAAAAATGTTTGTTTCTAAAACTTTTTCAGGCTGATAACCAGTTAAGTCACAGACCACCTAGCCTCAAACTTGAGTGACTCAGTTTTCAGCCAGTTTTCCATTATTATTTTCAACACTATCCTTTGATAAGCTAAATGGTACATGCAGTACCCCACAGACCACTAGGGGCGCCCACGGGCCACCAGTGGTCTGGGGACTATAGTTTGATAAAGACTGAAACCCAGGAGATTGCATCAAGCCATTGACTTGCAGGACTCACTGCTCCTGGATGTAGCAACAGAATCAAATTACTTGCGTTGCGTTGTTGACTTTACAGGAATCCTTCATACCAATTATGCATGTAGTGACAGTGGAGAGGAAAAACTCCTCTTTAACTTTGGTGATTTAGTCAGAAACTTGACAGCAGTGCTTTGTCCAACCTGCAGATGGTCCTAGGATGGCTTGTTAAAGCAGGTGAATGATTGTTTTAACTCATTAATCAAGCTGGAACAAATAAAAGCATGGGAAATATTTTTCAACAACACGTCTTACCCTGACGGTACTCCTTACGTTTTGAGTTGTGGTATCGACTCAAAACCCTGAACTAAGAGTGAACTTGACCACAAACTCTAAGCGACCCCGATCCAGATCTCGACGTCTTCACACGGCCCACACAGTCCCGCCGACGTTGTGTGTTTTAGGGCGATTGATGTTTGAACCCTAGGAGAAATTTCTGCTATGACAAAAATGCACCCCCGGGTCACAGTTGTTTTCAGTGCCTCCACTCGCCTTAGTGTTGCATTCAAAGTGTCACTGGGGAATTCCACCCCGGCATGCCTCTGGAGCGATTACATCATCCTGAGCGAGGGTAGCGGGGGCGCACGGACGCACACAACCCCGCATGCACCTGGCCTGTTGGAAACACGTTAATGTCCTAATCCCTCTGCTCTTCCTGGCTGCCTGATGACAGAGAAGCAGATAGAAAAATGATTCAGCTGACATAAGCGTGAGCTACATCATTGCTGGAACTGCTGGGACTCAGTTGAACAGCTAGCATGTTCACAGAATCAGTATGCTGTGAAATAATCAGACAAAAATCACAATTTCAGATGAAAACAGAGAAGAAGAAACAGAGACATTACCTGGAGAAGGAATGTCTTTCATTGTTGCTCCTCCTTGGAAATGAAAGGACATTTTGCACTAAAGGATTTGTTTCAATGTATGTCTCAGTAATTTGTCTCACAAAAGAAGGAAAATGGGTTGGTTTGCAAAACCGTAGAGTAATTGTCTTACTATTCCTTTAAAACAATATAATTTTAGAATCCTAAATTTGTAACCAAGATACACACAAAAGTGTCAAAATCAAATATTTGACTCTGAATTCTTAATCTTGTGATAGTCAGTCATTACAGTGACAAGTTGAATGCAACTACTAAAAGTCACTTTCCAAAACTGCGCTAACACAGATAGCCTCGGTTGTGTTTGGCCCGTTTTGACCCAAACACAACAAAACAAAACGCATTGAAACAACAATATTTAAATTGTTTTATCCCTGACCTAAAACTGTGTTGTACCAGGCAAGAGTACAATCAATATATATGTCCTTCAGATTTAAGGTCTTATGTTAGCTTGTTCGTAAACAAGAACAACAAATTCAGATTCTGTTTTGGTGACTTTTTTTCTTATCGTGTTATGACAACATTTTGCTGTCATATTTGCTAATAAAGAAGTTTAATCTTAATAACTGCACAGCCACATCAAGAAAGAGTTAATATTTACTGGTTCAAATGAAAGGTTTATGGAAAAACATTCAGAGAAATCAATTATTCTCTCTTTTAACGCCAAGAAATTACATTCCCATCAAGCTGACAGTTCAGCTACAGGCGTGATTAAACCTTTCAGAAATTTCTGATCCGGCACCTGAGATGTAGTTGATTGAGCTTCTCGTTAAATCTGTGGCAAAGTGGAATGTGGGAGTGAGCTGCCAAATTATGATTGACGCGGAGAGCAGACAGTGATGTTTTAAAGCGGAGGGACTTAAGTAGGGTTTTTATGCGTTGTGTGTTTCCTACTGTCAGCACGCAATTACTGATGAAAGGTGTGCGTGCGTGTGAGTGAGTATAAAATGACCTGAGCTGTCACTAATTGGCTGGAGGTTGCGGCAGGAATGTGGATGATTGTGAATCTCTCCTTGCACAAGTTGCTCCATCAACACAGGAGAAAGCAGTTATTACAGGCAAATCATTACACAAACAGGAGGAGCTCCATTCTGTGCCGCATATGTCCAGCAGTTGAGGTTGTTGTGAAGGTGAAAGTCACTGTGATGGAACGGTGAGAGGAAAAATAATAACGCGTTAAAGCAGGCTAATTATTTCCACTTTACACAAGTTGGAGCAATTTCCTGAAGAGGTGTTATGTCAGTGAAACGTTTCGCTCATCAATTAGGATTACACTCCCAGTCAAATCTTAATTCGACCTGTCACTTTTATGTGCAGCTGATTTAGTTCTCTTTACAAAGAGATGGCCGACAAAAACAATGGGTCGGACTGGAATGCACACAATTATCAACACAAGGTGGATCTCAGAAAGAGTGGATGAATCGTAAAAGTATAAATATAGAGAAGGGTGAATCTGTGACTATTAAACTCTGAAGGCGTCATAATACAGGGTGGGCCATAAGTTTCCATACAGAGAAAAAAATAAACATTTTACATTGGACAATCGTTTTTATTTTTGTGTAATCGCTGCACGTCTTGGAGCATTTTGTGGTTGATCTGCAACATTTCCAGTCGGGTCTGATGCTCATTCCACGTTTTCTGTTAAAGTTTCGTGCAACCAGGCACCATCAATATAATTTCAATTCTTTGCTCTTTTGTCAAATCATCTTGAGTGTCGGAAATATAAAAGAAATATACATTTTACATTCTGTACAGGGGCACCGTATAAGGAAAGTTATTACAATCCTGACCAATATTGTGTATTCTAAAATTGTTTTTAGCAGTAAAAATGAAATGTTAAGCCTCCCAGACCAGAAAGCACACATTTACCCTGAATATATTTAAAGGTTAGAAGATAACTGTTGTGATTTAATGTGATTTTTTTTATGTCAGTGGTTACAGACTTGACTTTGACTTGGAAATTATGAGTTGTGAACATGTCTGTGAAATACTGGAAAATCTGATTTTCTGGCATTTATAGAAGACAGCGAAACTAAAACATCGCACTTTAATTCGCTCTGCGGGACACGTCGTTCTGAGTTTATTAAAGCTCTAAGCTTTGGGAAGTGCTTTGATGCAAAATGGAAAATAACTTCAATTTCTTAATTTTCTGTTTGATTTCAAACTGTTACTTTCCTGTAGTAGTTCTCTGATGGTCAATAGTTGTTACATTTGATTAATCTCACAAAGTTTGCAGATGATAAAGTTAACAAAAAGAAAATCAGAAGGAGCCAATCTCAGAATCAGCAGGTCAGATCCGAAAATAAAATGGAAATTGACGTCGGCAAATGAAAGCTGGTGCCTGTCTGTCCAATGTTTTATTGTTTGCTTAACTTCATTCCTCTTAGGGACAGTGAATGCAACGTGACGTGAAAGAAAAGTTGAAAGGAGATAAAAAAAAAAAAAAACGTGGCTGGACTTCCTCTGCTGTGAAATGGGGAAGTGATTTACTTTTTCCTGTGAAATGTGAGCCTGTCATTGAGTCACATTCTGCCATAAAAAAAAAAAAAAACTATTACCAGGATGTCATGTATATATATATTTTTGTTTAAAAAGATGCACCAATCGATTTGTTAGTCATATTCCTTCATATTTGTGCACTACTTTGTTTTGGTTTTTTTATATGCAAGTACATGCAAGTTTATGGTAGTAATAAGTCAGGCTATTTATAAATTCCTGCATATCTATCGGCTTTAATGTCAAACGTTCTATTTGCAAAAACATGCTCACAAATAGATGATTGGTTAAATTATTAGCTGTCAAAATGTGAAGCACACTTTTGAAGTCAGAAGGCACAGCAGGTTGTATTATTATTGGGGGAAATATTTCACTATTAACATTTTCAATGTTTCAATCAGACCGTGCACTTTGCTTCAGTCTGCAAGAGCACATTATTTTCCTTCTTTACAGAAGGTTTTGATAAAAAGTAAATTGTGCAGCTGGTTGGCCACATAACCAGCTGCACAATTTATCTGAGTATATTGCAGCTTCTCAACCTACCTGACCCCGACCTTTATTTTTTTAACCCCAGCTTTGAGTTTAATAACTTTAGAGTTGATTAAATTCACCCAGCGCTGACAAAAAGGGCCAGTTTGTTCCCTCACATTCAATGCCACATTCTCACAGTTAATGTTACAGTACAGAAAGCAGTTGTTATAGTGGCCTAATCCGTGCTGACAACAAATATTTTTGCAGGGGAATATTTTCCTTAAAACCCGACCGAGCTTGCCATCCGCTAATTTATACAACAGATGTGGAATTGGGCAACGCTAAGAAAACATTTAGGTTTACAGAGCGCCGTAATGACTGAGGACAGCCAAGTGAATGTTGCAATATCCTGCAGCGAAGCTCCTCGACCGAAAAGCATGTTCGTTGTTGGTTTCATGCATATCTGTAACTGCGGTGGCGGCGGCGTTGTAGCTGCACGCAGATGTGCAAAGCAGTCAGGATGAGGTTTCAAACTAAACGACGGGTATCAAATCCGTCTTGCTCGTCGTTTTTAACTTTTTTTCCTTTTATCTGTCCAATGATCTGAGGCTGCAGTGCAACCAGAGGTTATTCCTGCTCCAAAATGATATTATTTGAGAAACTCTGAACTTGTGCTCATCCTTCTCTGTTTTTTTTTTTTCTTTAAAGTGATTTGTAAAACAGAATTTGGTGCTTTTTCTGTTCTTGTAAAACCCAAACACTCTAAGGATTCACTTACATCATGAATCTCACTTTCATTGCCTCCCGTTGCTCCCTCTGCAGAACTCGTCATCGCTATTCGGCCTTTGCTCCTTCCCTTTCCTGACTCCAGCCCGCCGCAGCTTTCATGCAACCTCCTCCTCACGTGTCAAAAGACGGAGTGTTGGTGTGGCGGTGGGAAAAGGTGGAAACAGATGGAAACAGATGACCAGCCTGTTCCTCTGCAGAGTGACGGTGAAAGTCGTTCCCGTTTCATAGAAAATGACAGAATTACGGCTGCAAGCGCGGAAAAGCTGTGATAAATTATTGTATGTTTTTTGCAACTTGCATATCAAAAATATTTATTTGAGCATTTTCAGCTGTAGAAACAAGAAGCGAAGTGCAATAGTTTGGTCTTTTTGGTCTTTGAAATTCTAAGAGTCATTTTTCTTTCCACTGAAATAATCTTCTGCAGAGTCCAGACAAAACAAATACATTTATTACTGAGTTCTCATTCAGTGTAGAGCAGTATGGAATTGAAAATGTTTCTCTGTATTTATCGGTATGTGTAAAATACCTCGTTTCTAGATTATTCTCTGTAGTTCATTGCTCTAACGTTCAGCCCGTCCATCTGTCCATTTGTCCATCAATATGTGTACTTTCTGATATTTATTCCAGGCCAGGGCTCAGTAAAAATATCTGATGTTTTTATTCAGATTTTGAACGTATTCTCCTCTGCCATCGTCTTTTAATCTTGTACTCTAGACATTGAAATCGCCTTATAGCTGCGACTCTGTGGCCCCTGTTCGCCCATCGGCCTCTTACTTGGGTAAATCAGGAAGTTTGCTCTTCCAGAAATAGCTGAGGAGCGCCGCTGATCATCCGCAGCCAGCGAGCTCGACTCACCGACCCTGAGTGAACCTGTTAGCCTCGGTTATCCGAGTGACGCAAGTGAGTCGGGGCAGATCCGCCACTTGTGTTTCAGTAATATCAGGCACGCCCGGCTGTTGTCATAGGGCTGCAATGAGCTCGCGCCGTTCATCGTTCTTTATCTGTCATACTCAGCCAACTGCTTAATGGTTGCAGTGTTGTCCTTTTGCTGGCCCTGTTGCTTACTTCTCAAAAGGAAGTTTGGAAAAAAGAAGCATACAAATTTCTCAAATAACATTGGATCAAATTTTCTGATAGAAATCTTAAATACCGTATTTAAGATTTTTTTCTTTCCTGCCTATTTGAAATGTTGTATTGAGATTCATACAATGGAGGGAAATTGATTGTTTTGGTTTGTACTTACTTGCACCATAGCAATTTGCATGTTCCTCTAGTTTTCCTACATGCAGCTGCAGTTTAACATCCACACTCCCGGTTTCCAATTTCACAGGCAAATTGAATATAACGTCAGGCCAGACACTCCTTTTCTTCTCATTTTGTAGTCACACTTTGAATTAAACTTTGTCCTGATCAGCTTAAAGGACAGGATTTGTTGAAAATATTACAAAAAGCCTGAATAAACATTGATCAAGACAATTTTAAGGGAATTAGGTGTGGCTGTATATAGACTGAAAATTAAACCGTGATCAGAAATTTCATCGTCGAAGCTCTCCTGATAGATGTTACCGCTCTGTCCTTTCTGCGACCCATAATTCCCTCTCTTCCTGCTCACCTAGCTCTTAAAGATTAACAGAGTGCTCACTACCTGCCCACCTGTTGGAGGCATCACATTTACGGGCACTGGGGGTAATCCCAAAGGTCCAGTTAGTTTTCTAATCCTTGGAAACAGAAACAAGACAGCTCAGCCAAGGTCAGACTGTTTAATTTCCAGGAGATCTGCAATCGAGACATCCATTGTTCACGTTGGGAGGTCACCTGTAACAATATCACTATTTATTGAGCCAAACGCAACTTGTTCGGGTATCATGTTCTCTTGGCAGGGCTCGGATGAAACATTGTTGTACCTTAATTACGACTCCAGCTCGCTTCCAAACGAACAGACAGAGAAACAAGCCAACAGACGCCTGGCTTGTGCACTGATTTGTGGCAGCGTTTGGCTCCTCATTCCAAAATACACTGGAGGGTTCAGTTGGAGATTAACCCAAAGCTGTACCTGACGTTTTCATTGGCTGCCTGAGTCTAGATAAGCCCCCCTAAGATCCATCGGTGTCACTGGGATATCTGTAGCCAACCTGACACCAGAAGCGTACGAGGCCATCTCTTCTACGCACGGCAACGACAAAAGGAGGGCTGCTTGGAGCACATATTGAAGAATTTGGTTGCAGACACAGTTTAGGAACTATCAGATTGAAACCCAAGATGCCAGAGTAAGTCAGGAATTTCTAACGGGGGTGTATTTTGAAAGCCTCTTTCGAAATGTCAGAAGAAAGAAAAGATACTGTTTCATGGCTACAATGGGATTATAAAGTCTTGGATGTCTCCAGTTTGAAGAATCACGTCTTTATATGCAAGCTTGTCCAAAACAAAGATGCTCAAATATTTAGGAAACCTGAGTATTTATGAGGCGATTTATTACATCTCATACAGCTTTTTTGCATTTCGTGATGTTGCGTCTACAATCTTTTGCAGTTAATTATTTTTACGTGACAAACCAAGAAAAAGTGGAGCAGACTTGTGAGGAGCAAAGAAAACGTTTTATTTTTACTAATGAACAACCTGACACTGTAGCTGTGTTCCCCTGATGAACGTTCCCATTTAGTTTTCTGAATGCATGTCAGAAACGTATTAATGCGAAGCCTCCATCTCTCGGTGTGTGTTTTGCACTGCATTCCAAGCACCGCAAATCAATTTCCCTGCACGATTAAGAGTGCAAAGCGTGAAGAAGCGCTTTGCACTCGTTTCATACCGGCTCCTCCTGGCAGGTAAACCTTTTATTTATTGGCTAACAAAGAGCTTCAGACTTCTTGATTTCATGCCACCAGGGGTTGTTCATCACTTTGTAAAGCGAAAATATTTCAAGGAAACTGATCCAAAGCAGCGAGTTTGAAGAAACCGAATAAATGTGTTTGGACGAAAGCGATGTCTCCCATCAAGCATTGTAAATGAGTGCCCTCAGACAACTTAATAACCCAGCATGATATGATAAAGACCAAAAATTTGCTTTATGCTTTCCTCTGAATCGAGACCGGCCAAGAGCCAGGTCAGTCAGCCCCAGTACTCCGACGAGTGAAAATAAAAATGTCATTTGTATCTGCTTCGTAGATACACTCCTCTGGGTTTAGGCAAACATTTTTCTGCTGAAGCTTGTGTTCTCCGTCAGATTAGCGCCTTGCAGCCGTGCCCAGCAGTGCCAAAGCCCGCTCCCTGCTGAGACGACCCTGGCCACACTCGCCAGCTGTACAAACACAGCCACAGCACTTAACACACACACGCACTTTGTTCTCCGGCTTGAGCCAAATCCAATTATTTTCCTCGCCTTGAACCTTTTCCTTGTTTCAACAGCACACCTTCAACCCCTCCTTTCTGTTCAGCCGGGCCGAACGAGGTTGATAAATGTGCTTTCAAGGTTATTCCTGCAAACCTTCACTGTAGTTTTAATCAGATGACATATGCAATGCATCATTTAATTGCTTGACAAACTCTAGTTTGGGTAGAAAAGTGCAAAAATGTGGAATCAGGGTGCAGAAAAGAGATTCTTCCACATCTCCACTAAGAAAAGTGAAATATTCGTGTTTTTCCAAGTTGCAAAAATAACAAACAAAAGAAAAGACGAGGCTTGCTGTTATCACTGTTGAATCGGGTTTGTGCTGCACGCTTGGGGCGACATTTTTCTCTTTATGGCTTCAGCCTTGACACTCAGCCAAACTGTCTTTGTTTTTGTTTCATGTGTGTTCACACTTCTTTCATTATCTGCACATCTTAAATATGCCGAAAAGAATCAGATGCAACACCATTAAGGCTTTGTAACAAATCATTTAGTTACAGATTTTTGGTTTATTTATTTTAGCGACTAATTTTCCTCCAAAAAAGGATCGTCTTTTTCTATTTTAGTTCTTTTTCTCCACAATAAATTTTTACATTTACATGTAGAATTGAGACATTCATATGTTTAATTTACACCACGTTTTCTTGATATTGTGCAGCCCTAATTCAGAATGTAAATTATGGTGATATTGAAATTAACAAAAATAAATAAAAAATAAACAGTTCGTCATTTGAGCTACAATACATGGCATTTAAATGGGAATTAGTAAAATGTATAATGCCGGTCGCACAAAGTCTGTACTAATTATTTTTTCAAACACGAATTCAGTATAAAATGTAGCACACGGGCAGTGCGTGTCGTCTCATCTGATGCTCATTTATGGCACTTGTGTTGCTATGGTTTGCAACGAAACACTACAGAACATTATAACTGCATCCTCCATTTATCGTCACCTAACTTTAAACATTCACCATGTTTTGAAAACTTGCAAACCAGCTCATGTTATTGCAAAGCAGACATTTTTTCTTTGAATATGATGGCAGCTCTAACACCAAAGTTTTTTTTTTTTTTTTTGCTCTAAAAACAAAATCAAAACTTTGTCTTTTCTTCAAACTAGACAATGTGTTTGATAAATGAGGCCGCTCTTTGCTCTCCCGTCAAAGCCAGCTGATTTTCACGAGATAACTCAATGTTTGACGACACCCACAGAGCCATACGTTTGCTGTTACTGCAGCTAAAATGTGATGATACGCCTTGTTGTTTGTTCATGTATATCAGATGTTACCATGAGAGAAGATGGCAGACTCGCATAAACAGTCGCTGGTTTTGAAACGAGCAGGGAAAAAAATGTGCCCCCATGTTAAACTCATGCGTGTCATTAGATATTTCTCAAGCACCATGGTTAAGACTTCAAATGGTGCATCTGATCTGACTCTTAAAGACTGCAAGAATGTGGGCCACATAATGTGCAGTCACCTGCATATCTCTGCTGAACACCCTCTTTCCTTAAATACAGGATTTGGGATGCATCCCAGGCGTCATTCATCAATCCAGCTCCATCCTGTCAGCAGTTACGCTGGTATGATGGGGATGTTTGAGTAATTTCCTTGTTGCTCCATCGTTGTCGCCAGTTTTCCATCCACTCGCGTAAGCGTAAGCGCGTTTTCTTGAAACTGTCATTTACCGGAGGAATGTTTGATCCTCTTGCATTTCTTTGGTCCGTTGTCCGTCACTCATCAGAGATAATTGCACCCCATGGATTCTGTCCATACTGACAAGACGATGTATGGACAACATTAAGCTGTCGCATCAGGCTGATTACTTGCTCATAGACCACTTTGGTGTTTCTGATCCTTGCTGTGACTGACATGTACCCCTTTTTAGAAGAAAAAAAAAACATTTCAGAGCAGATTTACTGCGCCATACTTTTTACTTTTATTTGAGTAGTAGTATTAAAAAGTTGTGGTACTCTTACTTAAGTCAAGTTTCTGGATACTCTACCCACCCTGAGTAACTTTAGTAAATGAAGAATAAACATATTTTAAACCAAAACTGTACCAGATACAAACATCTGCAGCTTGTGTTGAAGTGAGACTTCCTGTTTGTGCACAACTTTTGTTATTATAATGTTATTTTTTATATGCTGAGTATATTGAAGCATTTATGTAACAGGAGATGGTGTCACTTGAGGTATTGCTGAATTTCTTTTATACGTTTTGTGTTGTCAAAATTTGATTAGGACAAGTGTTTGGTTTCATTATTTTGTAATTGTTAATTACTTGCATTAATTTCTTCAATTTAGTTTTCAAAATACCGAAATTTGCACAACTAGATTTTTGTCTGACATTGTTTTTGAATATTAAATCAGATATTCTGATTAGTTATTCAATTCTTAAGTAGCTTGTCTGTCAATATTTTTTTAATCAAGTGATTTCCTAAATGTCTACTTTTTACATTTACAAGAGCAAAAATATGTTTAAGTCGTGCTACATCTACTTGAATACGTTTTTGGGAACTTTTCCTACATCTGGTTTCCACCACAAAAGTAAATATGGGCAATTATTGAATCTTTCAACAGGATAATGATCCAAAGCAGAACCAAAAATGTAAAATCAACACAGACATTATTATGTGGAGACACTGTGCGAAGACTAATTGTCAAAGATCCTTTCTGAATGCTCCAAGTTTATTGGATGTTAAAGGAGAAGACTGGAAAAAGTGCTTCTCTGTTGACAGCAAGTTTTCCAATAATTGTTGCAATAGTGACTTCATAAAAACCTGTGATGTTTTTTCCACTTACACAGATGAAATATTACTCTATTCTAAACGATTCAGTGTGAAATTATACATTTCGATAAAAGGCTTTTCAACCATCTTTGCCAGGGATGTAAACAGGCGTGGAGGGCGCTGTAGTTTACTTGGCATAAACATTAAAGATTGGAAAAGTTTCTACAAACAGTTCTGCAACAATATCTAACATGTAATAAATCAGACTTCTCAGCATTTTTGCTCTGCTCATGGTTCTTCGGGTTCCAGATCCAAATGTTTACCTAATGCGTATTTCATTCTTATGGCTTGAGGTAATTCAGGGTCAGCCCTATACTGACATGAATTCCAACGAGGTTTTCCTAATAATTACAATATAATCTCCAAAGTTTAAAATTCTTTCTGTTCAACCAGAGATGAGGATGAAGGAAGCTGATGAAACATTTTTCTGACTCCCTGCCAGATGCACACAGGCATCTGTCAAAGAGCATAAGTGGGATTAAGTATATTTGTATTTAACTCCGTCTGTCTCTTCATACATACACTGTGTGTCGAGTGGGAATTTATATTATGTTCATAAACCAAACACTTTCATAATCCATCAATTACGTTGATCTCATGATCCCAAATCAGTCTTATGGCTGTATTTTTACTGTTCACTAAAGCTATTGCTTCATTTTCTTTTTCCAGAGATGTAAATTACAGTAATTCCACTGGCTTACAGGAAGGTGAACAAACAAAGGATCAAAAACAGAAGAATTCAACATGCTATCGACCTGTCGCACCATGAACAGGCTGCAAGAAACTGTTTCATCAGAAACGCAATTGGCAGCAAATCGTTTGATCAGATTCACAGAGGTGCAGTGATTCATTGGTTGAAGCAATGCCTCCATACTTAAACATGGTGGCGTAAGTATGGAGATGCTTTGCAGCACGGACAGACCTCCTAGAATAGAGGAAACGAGAATCGCATGTTAGTGCAAATAGTCCCTAAACGGGGATCAGGACTGCAGAGACTGTATTCGATTTTAATGGTCTCACCTCACCCAGGAATGTTCTGGTTTAAGAACAGGATGGAGTGCAGAGTGTGTCATGGTAAATGTACCATGCACCAAACACTGTTTGAATTCAGGGAAAAGGCGTTTATATGTCAAATTGATTAAAAAGTAAGAAAATTCCCCCTGCGTTTTAGTCAAGAGCCAATCTCAATGCTATAAACTCAGTGATGTGTTTAAAACTAACAGAAAGCAAGAGTTGTCAGACCACAAAGTTTTTTTTAATAGCTTTATAAAACTAGATCCAATCTCAAGAGAAGGTTTATATTGGAGTTTAAAGAACGTGGGTTCTGTAGTCTGACCTCATCTCTGAAGTGATGAAAGATGCAGCCATCATTGCGAAAAAGAAGCAATTGTAAATACATTTGGAAAATATGTTGCTGATAAAAAAAACAAAAAAAAAAACATCCCAAATTCTTTCCATATTGCCGCCAGTGTGAAGCTCACCTCCTGCAATGTGGAGGAATATTAAGAGTGGATCATGGAGCAGAGCGCTCAGAAACGCCATGCTACATGCAGGGCAGCGTGTCTTGCTTTCCTTTCCTTTTCTTTTCTTTTTTTTCTCTCTGACTGCCAGACGGATGAGATCAGGCCCGGAGAATGCCACAGACTGTGGAAATTAAAGCTGTCGATGGCCGGGCATCTCCTCAAATGAGGGGCTTAATTTGGGAACAGGAATGCACCAGTAATTCGATGGCGACCGCAAACAGCACTTTTTAGAAGACTGAGGCTTTCATAGTAGAATCTGATGTCAGGAAAAACCTTTTTGGAAACACTGCGAGAGAACTCTCTGTGTTTTGAGAAGAGGGTCTTTACTTATTGAAAACCCTCTCTTGGGTTTCATTTTGCCTGCAGATCTGGCCGAACACCCTGAAGGATTAATTTGTTTGGCCTTAGTGATGTGTGGTCAGGCTAACAGCTTGCTGGTTTTGTTCTTGCTCTGTTCCAAGGGAAACGGCATTTACTGCATTGGCCCTCTGGGACGTCTGACAGAAACTGCTTATAGGTATTTCATAGAAAGAAAAATGTTGCAGGATTCATCATTGCCACCCTAAAAGTTCTAATCTAAAGCGGAAAAAGTAAGAAGCGATATTTTTTCATGTCTTGTTCTCCTTTGTGACAGCTCTAAATGTGAGTTTTATGTGAATAAAAGGAAGAACTAAAAGGAAATATCAAATGCTATCGCGGTTAAAAAAGAAACGTTTTGATGCCAACATAGAAATACGGCAGCATTTAACTGCCAGAGCCAGGAAATAAATACAGGAGCAGAATTGCATTAAACGAGAAGCTTTCTCATTAGAAAGAAATACAAAACACATTAAGACGAGAAAGTTTCTCATTATAGCAAGATATAAAAATAGTTCCTCTGACTGATTACGAGGTAAAAGGCATAAATCTGACTGTGAACAAACCGTGTTTGTAGTAGACAACCTTCAAACATCCTGCGAGGTGTTGCCGTTTTGCTGTTACGACCTTTCTCAGTTAAACGAGAACATATTCTGGTTTTAATGGGATATAAATGTTGTTATAATGAGCGTGTCTCATTTTAGTCAGACGCTGCTCCTGTATTTATTTCCTACCTCTGGTAGTTAAATGCTTCAGCCAGTGACTGTAGTGATTAGAAAATCATTCAGTTCTGCTTTTATTGATGCTATTATTTTGCTGTTAATTTTACAAGGACAGAAAAAGCAATGTGCTAAAATACTAGCAAAGTAGATACTTTATTACGGGCGCTGAGGAGTCAGAATTATATTTCTAATAATAGTGCCTGTATAAACTCATTTATTATTAAATAAAAAGGAACATTCATCCATCTCTCTTAAGTAAGGAGAGGTTGATTCTCCAAACCTTTATTTAGTCAATTTAACAAAGCTTTCCTCCCAGATGGCTTTATTATCATCTGGCTACATACTCTTGTTTTTTTTTTTTTATTCATTTTTTTTGTTTTGTTTTTGATGCTGACGGTTTTACAGCATCAAAAAGATTGGTTACTAGTTTACTAACGAGTCAGACAACATCGACGGAGTGGAATGGAGACTTAGACTTTTCCCTCAACGACTTGAGAGCCTGTAGTTTCTCCATAGTAAGTGGCCAGAACTGCATCCCATAGCAGACCTATGGCATCAGCTGAGCTATGCAGAGGCGAGTAACTCTGCACCAAAGAAGCTCAATGACCTGAGAGCGGCGCTTGAAGAGGAATGGGATGCCATGCCTCAGCAGACAATAAGTTGACTTGTGAACAGCATGAGACGTCGTTGTCAAGCTGTAATTGATGCTCAAGGGCGCATGACATGATATTGAAACATTTTTTTGTTGTGGCATTCCCTCCACTCTTGCTGGATTTTGTTTCAAGCTCTCAATAGGATTCTCCTACTTAAATGTCCAACTTTTATGCTGTAATATGATTGTAGCTTGAATTTTTTTCAATAAATTTCACCTAGTTGCCAAACATCCCTGACTTTTTGTGAGTGGGGTTAATCGGGACCTTCTAAGGTCTCGATGAAGGAAGAGCACAAGTTATAGATTGTCTCACCTGCAACATTAACCTCCCCTTAGCGTTTAAGCTGCAGTGTAGCTGGTGCTACCGTGGTGCTGCAGGTTTTTGACTGGGTTTAGCTTGAAAAAGCTATGGGAAGGCACCTGCATCTACATAAAGATGCTGGTTCCTTGCAAGCTGAACATGCTTTTTCTCTACTATCTTGATTTCCACGAACTTTTGAGTGCAAGTTAAGAGTAAAGAGACTTTCTGCTGTGCCCACACAACAGGCCATTGAGATGGTCACCATCAATCATCTGATGACAGTCACCTTTATGTGTGAAATCACCATACTGTGCTAAATCAGTCCTGCAGCAGCACACATGTCCTGCAGCGTGAACTTGCTGGCCTGCTATGTGTGGAGGGTTGTAATTGTGCCACCCAGCTGTCTGTTGTAATCCCTCTGCGAACTGAAGTGATGGAGGACGACAGATGGCTGTGCGCGCAGAGCTCCGGTTCTCCAAAACACACTTAAGAGTGCCGTTCATCCCCCTCGGATGACACGCAGGTTCGTTACTGACAAAAGTCAGCAATCAGAGCTATTTAAAAACACTGAGCGGATCAACAGATGGGCCTTTGGATCGGGCTAATAAAAGGCTGCCTGTGGTTTCAGGATGGTTTCCAGTGATAAATCTGTGACACTAGAAAATGTCTTGCATCAACTACATTCATCTAACAAGATGAAGTGCAAATCGACCGCAAGAATGAAGTCTTCACTACGACCCTGGTCCATTTATTTCACTTAGACTCAATTTAGATGTAGATGTAATTACATTTATCTAAACTCCCCTCTTGGAAAAAAAATGTGGAAATTCATAATTTTTAGATGAATTTCTCATTGTGAGACCACATGATGGATTTGATCCATTTGTTCTTGAGCCCAGTAAGAGACGAGGTCCAGGTTGTGCCTGGTTTCAGTTTGTCGTCCTGTGGAACCGTGACTGGACCAGGAGTTCACACACTTTAACAAGCTTCCTGCCATCAATCATCTTTAGGCACAGATACCTGTCCTTTTTTTAATTTTTTTTGCTAACTTTGACAGAAGACAAAACTACATCAGTTGATGAACTGAAGCTCACTGGCCACTTTATTAGGTACACCCTGCTAGCACCAGGTTGATCTCCTTTATGCCTTAATGTCTTTCTTCAAACTTTGTGGCATGGATTCAACAGAGTGAAGGAACCGTTCCTGAGCTTTATGACATCAAACAATCAATGTTTATAATGCACTTTACTCACCCAAAGTTTTCCTGGTAGCGAACAGGTCCATAAAATGAAGCTTTATTGATTTATTTTCTTTGAATAAGTTACATATCACTTATAGTTATATTCTACAAACTAATATTTAACACTTTGGATGGAGTAGGTTGTCGATGAAGAAGCAATTTCTCCTTGGAAATCAAAAAATTCCAATATATTCTGCAGCCAATGAGAGACAAACGCCTACAAACCGGTCTATAAGTGATGAAAGCATATTTCGCCCTTTGAAGGCACCATAAGGCAAATAAGTTTGGATTTTGCTAATTAATCTCACTGATATTTTATCAACATCCAAATTTTAACTTATAGTTTACCAGATTGTGTACTGAGCGATTTCCTCTTTCTCTCAATAGAAGTTAAACTTGCAGATGATCTATAAAACGATGGAAAAAACGATAAAATACGACATTTTATCATGCCGTATTTGACATGTAGCAAAAACGGTTCAGACCCTCAGATGGAGCTAAGATGGGTTCCCGGAGCCTCGGAGGAGGAAAACTTTTCCAACAGGATGCAAAAAAACCCCCAAAAAATTCTGCAAGACAAATAGTAGTGAAACCAAATAATAGCTGATCCCTTATTACCACATTTGGATCAATCTGTTGGTGTTAAAACATCTTAGACCAACAGAAAATCAAGGCAAAATCTTCTGAGTCTTCAGCTGAAAGCAGTCGTGACAGATTACTGATTGATTAATGGGAAGGAAGAAATCAAGAGGACAGAAAAGAAAAATACAGTGACGGTAATGAGGGAACAAAAACGAAGAAAAGTTGGACTCGAGGAAGGACAAAAAAAGGAAAAATGATGAGTTAGGAAGGTTCTGCTGGTGGCTGCAGCAAAACAAACCGGGCCAAAGAGGGCCTTTTGTCATGTTTCTGATGCTTTGTTTCTCCTCACACGCAGAAATTATTGCTGTTACACAATCCACATTCTTGATTTAAAGCTGCAATACGTCTGTCCTAAAATAAACCAAAAATGAACAAGTCATAACTGCTAAACCTAAAAAACAAGAAGAGATAATTATGATTATTTGTCAAGCTGAAACAGATGATGGAAGTGATCTATATGGAGACGTTGTTTGATCAAACTAAATAACAGCGGAAAAGCAATATTTTTTTTATGGGTGAGTGTATTTTGAAAAACCTGCAAATGAGGACCAAAGTCTTGCAGAAATGAAAAACCCGATGCTGGATATCTAAGAAAATTATTAGTTGATCTATTATGTTCATTCTGGCTGCTTCAGCAGTTTATCTAATGTTTTCCTTCTGCTTCATTTGCTGAGCTTTCAGTTCAGACACAGATTCTGCTCTCCAGCTGCCTGTTGTTTTCAAAAACACTAAATCATAAATGCATTTTTGTCTGCAGCTCCTGTTCTTTGTTTCATCATCTTTGAGAGCATATTTATGCTCTGCTCACTGCCTGTGTTAAACCAACACAAAATGATCCTGAACTGAATTGAATTTAATGATTTGAAGCCTACATATGATTTCTTGCTTTCTGTCTTAAGACGTTTTGAACAGCTGAGAAACTAATCTTTATTTTATCATTTATGTAAATCTCATTTGAGGTAGTCTAAAAATAAATTCACAATCTCAAACCCTTCTCAAATAACATCTATTTAATAAATACAGTAGAAAAGTTTACATATATACAGACATTTCTATTTTTTGCAGTTTCTCTGAGAAGATGATGCGTTCGGTTGCTTTTGGAGAGTTTAATGTTTCGTCCTTCTGACGGATTAGTGAAGCCTCCTAAACTGCTCTCAGGTGAGAAGTTTCTGTCCAGCTGGAATGAGATCTGGACCAAAATGCGCAACAGCAGGAGAAGATGGCTGGACTGAGGGATGGAAACAGTCTGTCAGTTGTCTGCTTCATTGCATCGTACCAGAAACCGGTCCAAGCACCTGAAAAACATGAACAAAGTCGTCAGCGTGTTCCATTACTTTGGGGGAAAATATGACCAGCCGTGAGTCACTGTACGTCACTCGGGCACCTTCGCCTACATCTGTGCAGGACCTGCTTACGTCTGCACTGATAAAAGTCGTGATGCAATATTGTTTTTTTATTGCCCTGGTTTTTCTGATGGAAAAACTTAACCTTTCATGTAAGGTCATCAGCAACACCCACTCCTTCTTGGAAGTTTATCTTTTGCCCTCAATTGTGTTTTGCAACCAGTACATATGTCATTGATACGTCTTTTTAAGCAAAATCAAAAAATTCACACCATTTTCTTTTACCTCCTCAGAAAATGTACATTTTCATATTTATATGATAAAAAAAATTTGCTCGATAAGACTTCTTAATCACAAGAAATAGTATTCAATGGATAAAAGTGTCAGGAAATCATACATTTTTGTCATTGTATTGTCTGAAGCATAATATTCATAAAAAAAGATGTTGACAAAATGAAAAGCCCTCCAAGGGTTAACAAGAAACGCTCAGATATTTAAAAATATTCACTTTTTTAAGAGCTTGAGTGCAAGTATTGGCCTCACCTCCTTCCAGGTCATCTGACAGGAGTATCTCCATGTCCAAGACGCTGAGTTTTTGTTTCCACAACATGCAGCCTGCTCATTATGAAGGCCATCAGTGGAGTGGAAAAGTCTTTGGAGCTCCTCTTGCTCAGAGTCCGATCTTCTTTTTGCTGCACTGACCGGAGCCGCCTGTTACGTTCAGGAGGAATGATCAGTTTCACAGCCATGGCTTTGACACTGCAGGAATGAATCCTTCACATCAGAGCTTCTTGAAGCTTCCGCCTTTGAATGAAGTCTGTGACACGGTCAGCTGAGTGAAAGAACGATGTTGGAACAACCCAGATCAAAGTCTTGTCTTGATCGGTTCGATTGAAGTGTCACATTTAAAGGACTTGTCGCTCGGAGGGGCAGATCACATTCTTCCCTTATCTATTTGACATCCAATCAATTCTTTGCTTTTTTTTTTTTTTATAGGAGCCATACATGGAAATGTGTTTCTCTTTCCCCCACACAGACCATTTACAGAATTTAGGTGAACTGGATGACCTTTTTTAGTTGTGTTTGTGAGCGACCGGATGAAGGTCGTAACCATCTGCAGAGACCTTCCACATGTGTGTAAAATCTGCAAAACTTAGTCATGAAAATAAAGAGTTATGGTGGAAATTGATGTTATGCATTTTTAATACGTTCCTTCAGAGGCAGACAGCTGCAAACAAACAGCAAATGACAAAATGCGCTGTAAACATATCAATGATGTAAAATCACTACTTGCAAAAAAAAAAAAAAAAAAAGAGAGAAAGACTTAGGCCATTATCAACCAAACTATAGTGCTGTTCTAAAAACATAAATAAATGCACCATTCTGCTTCAGCTGTAAAATATGTGTTGCAGATTCTTTTGGCTCATAAAGGCCAAGGGATCAACGGTCACAGTCTTGTGTTCATTGACTATGTGTTTGTTGACTATGTTGATGCCATCGTTACTATCCAAGTTCGTCACACAAGCACCAATAAAACTCTTTGTTGTTCTGCTTGAGTTGGTGTGACTGAACATGAATGTATCCAGAGTTTAAATACTTGAATAAAGCCAGTAAAGCCAGGTTCATTAACCCTTGCAGGGACATTCTCCAGACAGCAGAACAGTTTTCTGAGGCCATTATCATCCCCAATGCTTCCACTTCATGCTCCAGGGTACAAACAACTTACCAGGGTAGATAGTTGCCCTCAGAGAAGCCCTGCTATGGAAGTCGTTTTGAATTGGAGATGTCGGCGGACGCTGCCAGGCATTTTAAATTGGACGTATTCTTCAGAATTAACAGCAGACTTATGATGTTAACTTTGCTTTAAACTCTGCAATAGATTTTAAATTACTGGCATATTTTTTTTTACAGCCATCTGGGAGAAAAAAAAAAGGGAAAACTTCTTAAGAAAGTGATATTTTAAGGTTATTTTTCAGGCACTAAGGAAAAGCAATTAAAATTTTCAGGTTATTAACGGATTCTTAAATATGTGTGAATGTTACAAATTTCATCATCATTCAGTTTCACAGTGTAGGCACCGTGTAGGAGCGCCTTGGTCGACAATGCTAACATGGCAACGCATCGCAGTGAGCTACCATTCAGCTTCAATGATTGCATTGCTCTTCACTCCAGCGGAAACATTTACCAACACTTATTTTCAAATCAAGTTCACCAAATGTTCTCCAAAGAGAAAAAGGCGTTCAAAGACAGACGCATGCATGAATGAAGACGGTGCCAGGTATCATTATGAGACGTTAAAACATGAGAGAAACAGAGCATGAATGCAAAAGGACGTGATGACAGTGCCAGGAAAGCTTTTCATCCATCAAAATCTAGCCTTTTTTTTTTTTGTTTCGTTTTACTCCCCAACTCCCTCAGGGCTTCTCGCTCCCGTTTCAGATGAGAAGCGGTGGGAGTCGAAGGATTTGCCCACTCTCGTCTCCACGTTCGCAAGGCTGACTGCACCCGGGAGTGGGAGCAGTAAATCAAGTTGAGGGAAAGCTGGCAGCCAAAGCAGGAGAAGATATCTGGTTATATCTTCAAAGCGTGCCAGAGGAAGAACATTAGATAACTAAAGAGTCCACCAGGAACGAGAGAACGTGGTGAAAGTGGAGTTTCAGTTTCAGTTTTCTCATTGAGCTGCTGAGACGGATTCTCTCTGAGTTTTGGATCCAGAAGAGTTCTGCAAAAACGCAAAATCTTACCAAGTATTTTTGATCTAGTTGCTTGTACAAATATCTTGAAATAAGACAAAACTAACTTGAAATACTGTTCAGCAAGATCAAGGTGATTTTTTAAGAGAATAATTACTTAATAATGGTTAAGAAAAAGGCTACTTTCATTGGTAGCTTCTTTCACTTATCACAAGACATTTTCCCACACTACAAGGAAAATAATCTACCACTGGAATATGTGTTTTTTGATCTATATGAAGGAACCAGTGACTTAAAACAAGCTCTTATATCTTCATTGAAAGCTGTTTGTAAGTTGGTTTTGTCTTATTTCAAGTTTACTGAGATGTTTGCACAAGAGACTACACCAGAAACACTTGGCAGCATTTTGTGTTTGCTTTACTTCTTATATTCCAAGTTGTCGCCTCCGATTTGACGATCCAAAATGAACCTTACCGATAAATCTTACTTTTATTGATCTTAGGATTCTAAAATTCCAAATCTTCAAAATCAAGCTGTTTCTTCATTTTTAAGGAAAAATCCTAATTTTCAGTAGGTTATTACAAGATTCCTAAAATAAAAAACAATAAAGTATTTTCTCTTCAGGTTATATTCAGACACCAACTAAAATGAACAAATTCTGTTCTCATCCAATGATCACTTAGCAGCTGGGAATGTGAGCATTCGTGCTCGTGTTGCACAGTGAATGTTGCTCTTTTTTTTTTTTCCCCCGGTTGGTACCCAGACTGCGGAAACTGGCACGGCGCAGGCTCAATTATAATATCAGGTTGGATGTTATTTCTGTTGATTATCTGCTTTTGAAGAACCAGCCTTCCCCTCCGAGTTCACTTCCTCTCCTCCTCCCGGATGAAAAGTTTCTCTTTGATATCCGACTCGCCTCTGAGGTTAATGAATGAGCTGCCCGGTGCCCTGCTTAACGTTAGCCTGGCTCTTTGGGGCACCGACACACACACGCACACTCTGGGTGGCTGTAAGAGAAAGTTCCTAGTCTTTATTTATTTATTTTTTTTCTAGCATCAATTACTGAAAACCAAATACTAATAAACAGAAATCAAAACGTGGAATTTTTGTTCCTACGAATTATTTAGTTATTAAGTGTCTGGTTTCTTTTTAAACGACTCTAAAATCATTCACTTAAAAAAATAAATAGTTACTTAATTTTAATTGGAATCGAGGCAGAAATGTACTTGTCTCCACGTTTGAATGGTTGATTGGTGGCTTTGTTGCTTTGCTGTGCGATTTTCTTGAGTCGTCTTTTGTTCTGACCACATTCACACACTGTGCTTTCAGGGTCAGACCGACGACTGAAAATGTGTGAAAAAGCAGTCAAACTTTAAGGAGGAATTGTGAAAGATCGTTGTAAAACCTCAACAACTGTTGATCGAAACCACTTTAAAAGATCTGAAAAAGTCTGACTCACTGGAAGCAAAATATGAAGAAATGATGGGTAGTTTAAAATGTAAAGTGACCCTTTCTTGTTGTGCTGAAGCCTGGAGTCAGTAAGTTTATTGGCTTCTGTTTATTCTCTTGCTCTCTGAGAAATAACCACAGCCTTTCAGTGCAGTTTTTTTGGTCACAGATCAAATGGTACGAGCCATTTTCTTACCACTTTGGCATCGTGCATTGATGTTCTGTCATGCAGAGGAAAACATGACCACGGACAAATTGCGTCTGGATTTTTGGGACAAGTTGTTCCTATTGATTTTGCTCTTTATTCATGGTGGAGTTCTCAGACAAAATTGTGAATAAGCCCACTTTTTTAGATGAGCAGGAATCTCGGGGGACGGATTGGACATGGATGCTTTACAGCTGACACGTAATGACACGATTTTCTTTGCTGTTCCTGCAGATTTGAGTCGATCCTTGAAAGTTTCCCTCGTCGTCGGGTGACTTCTTGCTGAACGTCTTGTCACCAAGAAGCTAAAACTCCGTATAATCTGGTGCTTTCTGGACTTCCTGTCAATCTCACTCTCATCTTTTTAATAATCTATAAAACCTTTCTTAGAGCCCCCTTTTTTTTGTATTTATTATTATTTTTTTTTTATACATTTTATGCAAACAGATGACGGCTGGATAGCTAATCTGTTGCATCTGTTCCTCTTTGGCAATCAATCTGATAACTGGATCGATGAACTGTTTCCAGCTGGACTCGTTCATCTGCACTGACTCTGCTGAAATGAAGTTAGCTTTTAAATTTGGGCAAAGCTGCATAATGCATGCGAAAACCTCCAGTGATCTAAAATCAGTGACACTTCACCTCAAAAACTGAAGTTGCAAAGACATTTAGATTTAATGTTTGTGCTTCTGCCAAATCCTTTGGCTACGCCTGTAGATCTGAAGCTTCTGCTCAGATTTGCCAGAGCAAATAATATCTGACCCAGTGGGTTTGTTTCCTTCAGAAAATGTATTCCATTTTTCTGCTTTGTTTTTAAATCCCATTAATATTCTTTGCGTATTGTTTTAAGGAGGATAAATTTGATCTCAAGAAGCTAACAAGCTGATTTTTTTTTTTTTTTCTCTGCTTATCACTAAAAGGGTTATGAGAACTTTTCGAAGTTGGGTTACGTTCACCTCACCCAGACCTCAAGTTAGCCTTGAGCAAAGACATCTGGTCAGCCAGGCTGGTTTCAGAACGGCTCAGCTGACAAACATTAGTTGGATTTCTCCTAACGTTTGCACGCTTGACTTAAATTTGCTCTATCTGGTTTCTGGTTGTGCAACATGTTTCCTTTCAGCATCCGTAGCAGAGAAGACAAACATTGCTGCTACGTTACTGATGTCTTCAGGGGTATTCATTACTCATTCAGAAATTCAGTTGTAGTTTTGAGTTTGATTTGGGGAAAAAAAACAAAAAAGTTTCTCTTCATTGTTGTTTTGTTTCATAGTTTTGAGACTGTCGAGTCCCATTTGGGGAAAACTTGTATTTCGCTTCTGTCGGTGTATTTTGCTGCTTTCTCACAAGTATAGGGTGAATTTTCCCATCATTCCTCACTGATTTGCAGACCCCACATGCAGCCTTGTTGACTGTGATTTGTTACATGCAGACTGGTGTAAAACATTTTCTTCATTAATCACCAGAAACACTTTAAATAAAGCGTTACTTATGGCAGCATTTGGTCACCCTAATGCACCAACACATCACAGTTTGTCAACTGAGGCTTTTGCCTATAAACCTCAGCAGTTTAATTCACTGAAGTTAGAAAGTAATGATTGTAAAGTTTTGTGCCAGATTTAAAGTTTTGTGATTCATTCCCATGAAAAGCTGGGGTCAGGTTTTGCAGCTCTTTCTTTTGCTCTGTGATGTTAAATCTACCATGCGGAGAGCAGAAAGTCTCTGTTTTGAGCTCCTTCGGAGGCACACGGTTGACCCGCTTCGTTGCAGCTTGTTTATGAGCGGCGGAGAGCAGCTCAGGGCTCCTGCACCGTCAGTTTGTGCATCTTTGAGAATGCGGGGCCTGCTGCGCCGCAAATGGGCCCTGTCCAAGAGTCGACCCACCGCCCAGCTCTAGCGATGGGGATTTCTGTGATATTCCTTGCCATGTGATTGTCATCTGAAAAGTGGGGACAATGAAGAGCATCCACCAAATACACAGGACATTTTAATTAATTGATTAATTTAAATTTACACACACAAAAAAAAAAGGGTTTCATTGGTGTGGTGCAAGTCACATACAAAAACTTCCCACTTCCATTAACCAGTAGGAGTGTCCTGATAAAACTCTTTTTAGATTTCCGATACGATTCTGATATCGCAGCTTTGAGGATTCGCTGATACTGATACTGACCCTTGTGGTCATTTATAAGAATCAACACACATTTATTTTATTTGGATCTCCTTTTCTCCTTATTTTAAAGTGTTTCAAGTAAATAGTTTAGTTTTTTTTTTTTGTCATGCCATATTTATATAAAGGGGATATTTCAGTGTTTATCCAACATATTACTTTTTCTGTAATTAATAGAAATGAATAAGATGCCAGTATTTTCGCGTTGTGTGTTGATGTAAGTGATTTATGTGACTGTCTCTGTGTTTCAGGTTGCTGTGTGGGCGGGTGATGGGGACGCCGTCTTCATCAGGGAATACACTCTGATCCGAAGGGATCACCTTTCAGAAGAGCCTCTCCCCGGTGGCGGCCAGAAACCAGAGGACCCAGTAAGTTCACCACTGACTTTAAATTTCCCACAAATAATTAATCAGACCCTGTCATTAATCATTTAAATCAGCTCATAAATCTGTTGCAGTGTGTTTATGCAACTCTCCACAGCAAAAGAGTGAGGGGTGAAAAAAAACAATATTTATGTAACACCTCAGTAATGAGCGCCAGTGAACGATGATTGCGAGGCTCTGACTTGATGCAAAGCAGGGCATCCTGGGTAGGCGTTGCTCCCTCGTCATGTTTGCATTGATGAGACGCGATTTGTTTTCTTAAGCCATGATGTTTCATTTAATCGTAAATACATGAACCTCTGTCCTTTCTTCCTTGTACACTTTGTTCCTTTCCCTCCTTCCTTCTTGTGTCCTACATCCTTCCCTTTGTTTTGTTCTTTCTTGTTTCCTTCTTTTCCTTCCTTGTCATTGTGCAGGATTTCCATTCCTTCATTCCCTGAATACTTTGTGCTATTCCGTTTGATTTTTCTGTTTTCTATTGTTTCTTCCTTGCTCGTCTCCTTTCTTCCTTGTGTTATTACTGCTTGTTCATGTATTTCTGCTTCCAAAACTGGATTTTCTTACCAACATTTTTCATATGCTCAACAAAAATAATCAGTGAATAAGTGAACAATGGACTGTAACCTGCAGTGAGTCCGCTTTGCAAAGTTTGGAGTGAAAAAGTTTGGATTTTGGAAATGAACACAGATGAATAGTTATTTCTACTATTATCCCAACATCTTTTCCAGTCAGTTCTCTTTGTTCAAATCTAAATGCATTTCGATCCGGTTCTCATTGAATTGAGCTCAGTACTTTGCGTTGTCTACATGTGAACAGGTCCAAGAACATCTCTCTGTAACAGTTCAGTTGTTTTCCACGGTTCTGTAAGTCACTACAATGGTTGAAATCACCAAGAAGAGCCGGGATATTGAGGGGTTTTGCAGTTAAGTGGCTGTTAATGACAGCTATTAGAGTCACTCTGTAGTAATGAGTAGCGGCCAAGTGTGAGGAAACGTCTTTGCTCAGCCTGCCTCTGCATGTTTCATAGACTGGAGGTTACATCATCTTGAAGAGCGATTTTGTTTTGACACCTTTTCTCCCTCTTATCTTGTCATAAGATCCTGGATGATTTGTTCATGCAGAATCCACCACCCGACTGCAAGTCAAGAAACCCAGTTTCACTGTCTTTACACGTCTAATTGCACATCAGGCAGTAACTTTTTTTCTTTTTTCTTGGTAGGATTCAGGATGAACAAAAGCTGGGGGGGTTTCTGCTGCTGGAATAGAGTCAGGGCTGGGATTAATGGAGGTTATGGTGGTGAGAAGAGGGAGCACTAAGTGGCCATGGCAGCAGCAGCAGCAGGAGGGTCTAAGTTGCTCAGCTGCAAACTGACTTGGCAGCTGTGTTTTGCAGCAACAGGTGGAAAGGGCATCGACTTCACACAATTAAACTCAGAATTTATCATCTTTAAAATGCCATGTACATTAGCTGCTGCAAAGATGGGATTATTTGAGCTGCAGTGGGTTTTTCAACACATACTCTAGTGATCTAAAGAGATTTCTGGGCATTTTATTTCACAATACTGAACAAGTGTGCAGTATTTTTGCAAGATGAACAAATCTACCTCTGGAATATGACCAGGATGTTGCAGATTTCTTCCAAATAGCATGCATGAGCACATGCACCTGTGAAGTAATTGTTTGGGATGAATAGAAATAGAAATGGTTTGTGAATTCTGTTAGATCAATATGGAGAGGTTTAGAAAGACAGTATGATATGATTTCTAGTGTTTTACGCTGATCAGGAATGAATCGATGCTCATAGATGTGAATGTCACATGGACTTTTACAACACTTTCATTTTTACGTGGTGAGCTGATAAGGCAGCTAGCAGCTTCAGTGAACGGTAAAAAATGATCTGGATGCACATATTTTGGAATTAGTCATTTTTTTCTAATCCACAAATGATTAGGTAAGCAAAGTTTTGTTAAGGGGGGGCCGTTCAGACACAGGAAACCGTCAGTGTTTTACAGGGAAGAAATGAAAAGAAACACCAAAAATGCAAAATGCACATCCAAAACAAGAAGCACTATCATATAAGCAATTAATATGATGTAATGGAATCATAGAGCAGTTCAAGAAAAGAAGAATGGAGCTTTGAGCCACACATGTTCTGTGATTTATTGATGTGCCTAATAAAGTATTTACCCTCTTATATATTTTACCCCTTTTTTTGTTTATAAATAAATCATGATCAACAACATTTTTTGACAAAAACAATTACAAAGAAAGCTTTAAAGTCAGACTGAAAATGGATTTCTACAAATAGAAATCTGTAACATAAAATAATTGATTACACAGATAATCACAAATAGTCATGTGACAAACCTAAGACAACAGACAGTGACGTCATAACCGCTTCCCTCTTCATCACTTCAGTATCACTTTATTATCATTGCCTTGCATCCAGGTGAAAAACATTAAAAAAACACAATCTCTTGACGTAAAAACAAGTATTGTAGTTTGTGTCCAAACTGGTTTAACTGTGTCTTTGGGAGGTTGAGATTTTTTATTTATTTTTTTGCCAAGAGACAATGCCTTTTCTTTTTGAAAGAATGCATTGAAATAGGAGAATTTGCCTTCGAGGCTTGCTTATTTTGGTTCTCAGACTCATGTTTGATGCATATGAAAACAGCATGGAGGTGCAGGCATTAAAAAAGTGCTGAGCACTGGTGAATGTGGTGTAAAGCCATGTGGCTTTGGACTGGGGGATCATTCTCTCACCCCCGTGTTTGTTCCAGCAGCATATGTGTTCAGTAAATCTTTGGCCCATACCATGGCACCGCAAATATCTCCCGCTGCTTGATGTGGTTTCACAGCAGTGCACTGTGGGTACTGGAGCGGTGCTGCTGAGGTAAAGTAGATGGGGACGGGACCTCACCACAACACCCACATTACAAACATGAGTGTGCGTAAACCATTCCGCTGGCCGTGTGTTTGTTTCTGGCTACCACTTTATGCATATTTGTAGGAGAGCTGCGTCTCATGTAATCCCAGATTTGTTTCTGTTTGCTTGCTGATATCTGCATGTATTGCGCTGCGTTATTCAGAAGTGCATGTGTTAGTGATTTCAGGGCCTTTAGCGTTCAACGGTCCCACATGCCACCAAATCCATGACTTTGATTAAAGGAGAAACTTTCATCCGTCGTCGTTTTTCTCCTCATCTTCCGTTATATCTGTTCCTCGTTGGCATGTGAAAGCATGCAAACAGTTTCTGGGTGAGTGATTGATTTCTGATTGCTTACATTTCTGGTTCTCCACTGCAGATGTTCCCCTCTGCGTCTGGCATGCACTCATTCACAGGCGCAAACAGACAGAGATAGTCTAGAGCCAGAAAGTATTTGCTTTGCGTTTTGGCATGGCACCAACTAATTGGTTCTTAGTGGAGGTGATTGTTAATGTCAGGCCCCTTTTTTTTGTTATTTTCTGGCTTAGTATGTGTGGTTGGGCATGTCATGGAGATCATTCAAGGCACTTGTTATGAGTGTGGTTTCAATCTGGCTGAATTAGGGCTTTGTAAGCAAAATTAAATTTCACCGCAGTTTTCAAAACAAAGCTATTGCAGCAAATTTATAACATTTCAATCTGACAAGTTCTTATTTTGGATATGCATCATACTGCTCCTCTTTGTCTTTTGCAGCTTGAAACATTTTCCACCAGCTTCCAAATAAATGTCATGGAAATGTTGTTTTCCTCTGCGTGGGGCGAGATAAAATCTCCAGGGAGGTGCTCACTGCCTTTGATAACTGATGTAGTTCTCAAATCTAAGCTTTTGCGTAAATCCACAGAGTTCACTCTGTTCAGACAGCCAGGAACAAGTAGTCAGTCTGCAAATGTTAATCTCCGTTACTGCATTAATTACCTGCTGCTGACAGATCCCTACCACCCATACAGAGCAGAGTTGAGGCGAAGCACTGGGGAAGCTCCAGTAAAACAGGTATTTTCTACTCAATGTGGGCTCAGATTATTCTGCCTTCTGGATCCGTACAGCGCTGGAGGAGAACATGTGTTTCTGTTGCCTCACCAAGACTGAGCAGCTGTAACCAGTGGGTGTATTCGGCAATATTCATTTTACATGCCGTTAGCCCTTTTTCACAAAACATTTTGATATGATTTATTGTTGCATAGTCAAAAAGGCTTGTCAAACTATATAATTTGAGGCATTTTTAAATCTTTTATTTATTTTTCCACTCTCATTTCTTTAATTGAGATATAAAATGCATGCATTGCATTGTTTCCTCTGAATGTTAAGTATATTGGTTCTTCAGCAAAGTGGAAACTTTTCAGATGAAAGCTGCTTCATTCTACCCCACACCCATCCTTTCTTCTTTTCACCCTTTTCTCCTTGTACTTCTCTTCTTTTTTATGTTCTACAACCTTCCTTCATTCCTTGTCTCCTACTTTTCTTCTCTCCTTGTATCCTTCCTTTTTTCCTCCATTCCCACACCAAGTTGGTGCAGTAATTCATGCAAAGTCAACTTTATTTGTATGGCGCATTTCAGCAGCAAGGCGATTCAAGGTGCTTTACATGATAAAAATATGACACAATAAATAAGCAAAACAAAAAAACAAACAGTCGCAGAATAACGAGAAGTAATGAAAAGTTGTAATCTAGACCAGAATGAATCAATGTTTTAGTTATTATTAATCAAAGGCAGCTGTAAACAAGTGAGTTTTTAGCCTTGTGATACTGGCTCCCGGATGAGCCCCCATTTGTCATGCCTGGCTCAAAGGTGATAACAAAAATGGGAGACAAATGAACGGATCTATACAAATAATAATTTTTTTATGCAAAAACATGACTGTGGGAGGAATAAACATCCAGTCTGAGAGGGGTGTGCACCAGCACTGCTGCCCATTCAGGGGAGCAACCAAGCAGATCAATAACTGGCAGGCGTTATGCTTGGTTTAAAACAACTCAGTGTTTTGGCAGTTTTGCAGTTTTCAGGGGATTTGTTCCAGATTAATGAAGAAAACAAATGCTGTTTTTCCATGTCTGTTTCAGATTCTCAGGATGCAAAGTAGACCACAAGTTACTGAGTGGTCTGCAGTAAGTCTTTCTCTAAGCTGGATTTTCTTTGGACGTTTTAAGGATTTGTTTGTTTTATCAGAACCTACAAAACAGTAAAAGAAGAATTTTATGTAAACACGGTGTTAAACTCATCAGTGCGTTGTCAGCACCGACCACTGCAAACCCGTGCATGCACTCCCAAACATGAAAAAATGAAATCAGGAGCATGAATTTGGGCAGACTCCAAATCAAATGCTTTCTCAAGCTTTCACCCCCAGCTCCGCTCTTACTGACAAGCGTTTTCTGCTCCCAAGGAGCCTGTGAGAGAATGTAATCCGTTCACAAACCACAAAATTGAAAAATGACCCCTTGACTCTCTTCCAAACTGAAAAGTGAACAATGCTTGCAACACAAGTCGGTACTCTAAGACCAAATCTTTATACAAGACAGAGGTAAGCCATTGAACTGAAACAAGCATAATTTAAGGATCTCTTGAGGTCATGTTCAGCTAAGACTCTCTCCTGTAAACACTCCCTTACTTACACTTGAATTTGCAACAGGTCATAAAACGCTGCGGACGGAAGGCATGCAAAATCCTTTCGCTTTCAACTTGGCCCAAGTCCAGACTGATGCAGTCACGTTAGCAGATCTGGTAGAGATGTGCCAATTTGATCTCCGATCAGTTGTTGAGATTGCATGAATTAAATAACTCAGTTGTGCATGATTTTCCCATAACTATTGAAGGACCTGCTGCTTACCCAACAAACATAAACTGAGGATGATTAATATGTTCAACTAGAGATGAACATAACTGTTATTACGGCTGTGCAAATAAAACTTCCCAAGCAACTGCTTTTCATTAAGCTTACACATGAAGTAAAACCATAAAGTCGGTTCCTTTCAGTTAATGACCTTTGGTTTTATGCCAGCTGGAGTTGCAAGACATTTATGGAAGGAAATCACAGTCATCACAAAGACAGCACCTTCTAAGGCATCGTGATTTATGCTTGCACAGAGGCAGAGCAAGAATTTAAAAGCTTTCACATTAAACATCTAAATCCACAAATAATGTGCATGTGACACATCACTTTCTGTCTTTGTTTTACCTAGTAAGGTTGAGGAAGTGTGGGTGGGAAGATTTACGTTTTGGAATATTGGGATTTTATACCACCTATGCAGTCCTTGGGTTTCCAAGGTTTCCAGGAAGAGAAGAAAATAAATGACTAGATGGCTGTGTCACGATGGCAGAGTTTGAACCTTACCACGATAGAGTTAGCAATATGTGAATTTAGTGAATATAGCATGTCCAGGGTGATCTTTTTGTTGTTTTGTTTGAATATTTAGGATAAACATAATGTCTGAATGGGTCTAAATGACTTGTAGCAATGATCATGTCCTTGAGGGTCATAAACCAGCCCAGTTACTTGTTTATTCAGAAAAGGAATCAAGCAGATATGACCTAGATCCAATTATTATTATTAGCCGATATGCATCCCACTTTTTCAAGACGGTCTAAACAACCCAGTTTTAAATTCTTTCACCTCAGAAAAAAAATCTGATTTCTGCAACTGCTAACTAAATATTTTAATGTATCCAATAGTTTTTATTTGCAGTCAGTCATGTCATATTTTATTTGACTTTCATGTCACTGACGGGAGACATGTCATGATTCTACACCAGAAAAAACACAGACGGAATAAATCTGTATGTAAACAATGTCTGAAAAATATAATTCTGAATTTATAAAGAAGTTTATGTCACTGAATCGCGTCATAACTCCACCACTCCTGGTCCAACTGCACATCCAAACAGATTTCTCTACAGCACCTGCAGTCAATGCTCCATAAAAAGCCACTGGTATTAGCTGTGCTTTCTTTTTTATTAGCTTCTTTTGTCTTGCTGTGATCTTGTGGCAATACTTTTGGGTCCAGTTGATGAATAACTTTAAAAGCAATCCATAGGTGGGAGCATCCACCTCAACGTCACACAGCTGCACAAGAATGTTATGAATGACCATGCAACAAAAGGGGATTTCAGCAAAAGGGCTGCGTGCGGTTTTGCTCGGTTTGCTGTACCGGGGTTTTGGGGTGTTGAACGATCTGTTGGCTGCTGGATGGTGATTGCGTTATGGGGACGCTGGGGATTTTTTTGGGGGTATTTGATGTAAGATTGACCCAAAGGAGCCTGTTCAGCCTGGGCTATGGTATTGGCCTGTTTTCAATGCTGTGTCTCAAGTTGCAATTTTATTCCATGTCTCCAACCTTGGCAGGCCTCACCCAGACAAACTCCCTTTTGTTTTCACATCTCTGCCCCTCTCATCTTTGTCACTTTATAATTGCCATTCATTTAACAACGTCACCCATAAGAGCAATGTAACCATACAGAAAAAAAACCTTCTGAAAACCAGTACAGTACTGTATATCACTGAAGTTATTTTGCAACAAATAGCTGCAACAATTCTGTGAGCAATCAACGTAGCTTTTGTTTTTGCCCTCTAAAACGTTGTATTTTTTAAATTCAACTGTTGTTTCAAGTAAATGGTTGTTCTTCCTTTTTTAAAAGCAGCAGTTTTTTCATTACACCACAAACTCTACTGTAGAGTAAGGAACCCAGGTGCATCTGGGGAAGCAGATGCTCCCAGAGCAGACATGCAGACTTCCTGGATTAATTTTCCCCCGCGCGCTTCTTATTTCTAAACGCTGAACGAAATCACAGTGAAGAGCGACCCAGTGGACTATTGAAGCTTCCAGATTTATGAAGCCAGCACTGAACGATGAAGGTCTGGTAGTGAAAACACTGTCCGGAGGCGGCGGGCTGGAAGCCAGGGTGTTAGTTGACTTAAAACAACCTTTTGGTGTGGTACAATGGTGTCCCTTGATGAAAATGTCTGCACTGTCTTGTTATACAGCTTCTCTGATTGATGACGGTAATCTTCACATTGCTGCGGAGCCAATGTAAAGCCATCAATCATTCGGTTTCTGAAGAAATCATTAATACTCCACAAAATAGTGAGAGCTCAGGAAGAGAACTGGGCTCTTCTGCTTATTTCTCCTGACCCCTGAAACACAGAGCGATGTTCTATTTGCTCAGCGTTGGGAATCTGCGTTCAGTTTATGATTTGTGGCGCCTTTGGTTATGCAGGTTCAGCCACAAGCAAATAAGCTGTGTTTTTTCAAAATCAGCTCTTCTGAATGATCTCACTGAGTTAATGATAGGGGTTGAAGTGCAGTCAATGAGCTCTTCCTCCACTCCATCCTGCGCTTGGATGCCACAGATGACGGAGTGATGGGAAGTGGTTGGTAATGGGGATGCAAGACCTGGCGCTGGTTTTGGCCTCAGCTGCACAGCGGCACGCAGCGAAAGACAGCAATTAAGGCTGCGGCTCCTGTCTGGCCCACACAGACGCTCTGCACGGCCCTCAAACAGAGGCCCCTCTGGCTACTTTCCTTCTCCGATCAGGTCTGCAAGAATTCAGTGACGTTAGCGTGGCAAGAGAGAAGTGTTTGTGTTTAGAGTCGCTGCTAATGATTTAAAATGTGCAGGGGACCTATGTGCATCAGATGTTTGCTCTGTCTTTGCCGAGAGCCAAAGATTTGTTTAACCACCCTCTCATTTTGTGTCTGATGCTTGAAGCTATGGGTTTATGTAAACCTATGCCAGAGTTTAGAGGGCTTGGACCACCCCACACACGCAGACATATCCTGTCAGCGCATGCCATGCATCATCTGTTGGACTCCTTTTAGGTGCATGTTCCTGTCCAAGGTTAAAGTGGGAGGCAGGCGAGATCAAAACAGCCAAGGCAGGTAAAATATGGAGGCGAATCATTTCACTTACCACACACTTTGATACATAAATAAGAGTGCACTCCTTACTTTGCAGTTTGAAAGTTTCAGGCACAATAAAAGCTTGCAGTTTTATCCCTTGAACACAAGATGTTGCTCTTTAGCTTGACTTGTTGCAGGCGGGTTTCTAGGAACAAAATTAACACGTGATAAAGGTTTTCTGGATTCTGGCCTGACAACAGTCTGTTCAAAAAATGTGTCCATGGACTGTTTACTAAAATAGAGCATAAGGTGATTTAGAGCTTTGAGAGCCTCCCTTTTAAACTGATGCAAATCATGTATATTTATAATATGTTCTCCCCAGGAAAGCAACGCGTGCGGGAACCAGGTGACGTAGACGTCAGGTGTGAAGCTCACATGTCCATCTAGTTTGTGGACATGCAACCCTATGATTGGAAAACTGTAATGTATTTTGTGGAAACATCCCCACAAAAGCAGCAGTTTTAGAGATGGTCTGAAACGACGATTGTCCAGAGATTATAATTTGACTGTGGTTCTGCTCAAATCAGTCCTCTTAGTAATTTTTCCTGTTTTAAACTTTGGTTACATAAAATGCATTAGAGTTATGAGTAGAATTTGTCATTTCAGTGAGTATTCATTTCTTGTGTGTAAGCTTAAACATCCTCAACAAAACTGACCCAAATATAATCTGCAGTAACACACATACCTGGAGTGTGGATTGGTGGCTTCAACTCAATATCTGATCAGTAAAAAGACATTAGCATTGGATCTGATCACTTTTTTGTGCCGCAGTTTGCAAAATTTATCATAATTCACTTGCAAAATTCCTGCTCCTGTTGTTATACTGCATATTTACATTTCTTTCTCTGACTGGTTATGTAACCAGGAGAGGTTTTTGTGACTCTCCAAGAACAGTCCTGACCTGCTGCTGTACGAAAACATGTAAAAATCCACCGCTAGACAAACATCTCGAAGACAGAATAAAATGTAGCATCCTCTGTCTTTGTGGTCATCCTCCCCGTTTCCTGCTGTTCACTTTTACTGCCACAGGCTGCTTCCTATGCAACGCTGCAATCACTTCACTGGTTGGGAGTTCACTACAGTAGCATATTTAGACAGCTGTAAGCCCAAAAGCTCTTGGGGAACACATGGTAAAGGATTTTTTATATGTGGGAGGAGGATAAAATGAGGGTTTAGCTGATCCACTGCGGCTCTTTTCCTGTGCGGTTACTATTCATTCACGCTTCAAATCTTTCCTTTCCCTTTCGCCTTCCTCACCTGGACTCAACACCAGCCTGAAAGGAGGACATATGAGGTTATTGGTGATTTTTCTGTGTAAACTGTGAAAAAAATAGGACTTAATTTACCTTTCGCAGTTTAATATAAAGGAGCGTGCGTGTGCCAAATGAATGTTCTCAGGGTGCGTAAGAGAATGTTGTGTTTCTTGGCGCGCAAAAGAGCGGAGCGCATGCTGAACACGAACACGCTTAAAAATACAGGAGGGGTGAGGCTAAAGGATAAATGTTACGACTTCTGTTTTATAAATAACGCCATTAAAGAGCCGTGATGAAACATGAGAGAAGCGACGTTACAATATCTGTGAGACGGTAAAACCAAACAGCTTTATAAAGATAGGAAAAAGAAATATTTAACAAAAATAATGATTTTTTTTTTTTTAACCACATTTAACACTGATAAGCACTATTAGCATGGTTAGCATACTGGTAAGAGCTCTCTCTGTGTGCATTTTACAGAAGTCACATGTTTAGATGCAACACCAAACAGCTCAATAAAGTAGGACTTTACTATGTTTGCAAAACAAATAAGTGAATAATTTGTGATTTTGAAGCTGCATGTGACATTTTTAGTGTTGTGTGAGAAATTGAAATAAATTCTTCAAATTAGGAGTTTGCTATTAAAATTAGGGGTTTACTATCCATTCATTTTCTAACATCCTTGACCCTGGTGGGGTCGGGAGGTACTGGTGCCTATCTCCAGCTAACATCCTGGGCGAGAGGCGGGGTTCACCCTGACCAGGTCGCCAGTCTGTCGCAGAGGAGTTTACTATGTTTACATAGGAAATTTTTATCAACATGTTGTAATCTTGTAGCAATGACCAAAAAAACTCAGAAGTTTAATTTCACTTGGCATGACCGGTGCAGTGAACGAACGGCTGACATGATAATGAGCCTCCTGTTGTGATTATTCACAACGAAATCCAGAATCTCACAGCACTCGCTATCGAAAAGCAGAAAAAGCTGCAGAGTCGTTTCAGATTTCATAAACCTGACAGGACTTTCAAAAGTCTCTTGATCTTCTCACCTTCGGACATGCTTTTAGACTCAGAAACACACACAGCAAGGTCAGAAACTTTGAATATTCTCAGCCTTAGATATCGTTTACTGTTTAAGTCACAAAGTGATTCGATTTAAACTGAATAAATGTCCCATTTACTGTTAGCATTCAACGGAACAGCGACATAATTACATGACCTAAGGCAGCAAAATCAGTTGTTTTCTTTCCCCATTAGCGGAGCGATCTCAGTTCTGGGCAAGGCTGGGATTGAAAGCTTTGCAAGAAAAAAAAAAATCATATTTTATTTAAGTCATGTTTGCCATGAGGCCTTGGTTAAAAGCTATTTGTGCCCTACTGGCCACATTCCCTTGACGTACTGTACGTTATGTGCCAGTGTTTTTGATAAAACAGGTTCAGGGGTTCAGCTTTATTCACAGTCGAAAGCTGAAATGCTGTCAAATGAATATCATGTCATTATGAAAAGAGAAAACATTACTCATTGACGTATCAAGAAGAACCTAAGGGGAAAACTGATGTGTATGGGGTTGGCTCCATTTATTTCAAGTCTCATTTACATTGTTGTCTCCTTGAGTTACATATGGCTAACAAAGAGTGACCTCAGTTAATAAAAATTTGAGCTTTTACTGTAGCGAATACATCCATTTTTTTTCACTTTGTGGCTTTTCTGTGGAAGCTTGTTTTATTTAAGCTGTATTAGGCCTAAAAAAACAGTGAGGTTTTTAAGCACTTTAATCATCTTATTATTCTGCTGTTCAATAATTTGATCTTAAAGTTGTTTAAACTGTAAGATGCACTGGAATAAATGAAAGTTGGGAGGTTTTTTTTTTCCCCTGGAGGTTTCTCTTGGGTTTTGCTTAAATATGGACGTGTTTTGAGCATCGTGAAAATACTGAAGCTGAAGTTTTGATCCCTTTTCCATGCAAGCTCCATTAGATGATTGAAGGTTTTCTTTCAAACAGCCTGTTTCAAAATTGCCAAAAAAACATTTAGATGGGGTTTAAATGTGGGCTTTGACTAATCCCTAATCATACTTTGGGCATGGTTATGGTCATTCTTTTCCATTTCGAGCCACTCCTCGGTGGATTTGCTGCAGTTCTGTGCTCACGCTCATGTACAGAAAAAACTACCTCTGATTCAACTTTCACTTTGGAAAAGATGCAATATATCGAAGACTCCCTGACAGACTGCAGACTTCATGATCACAACCAGGGAATAAAAGTATTTGCATAACACATTTTATGTAACACAAGTCAGCCAAAGTACTGCACACATTAAAATATGCTTTATAGAATAAATACATTTTGTTCTAAACGTTCATGTAGCATACATTGTTCATGCTCCTTGAACGTTTTTACATTTTGCCATATTGTTTCTACAGTCTTCAGTGTTTTTGTTGGAATTTTGTGTGAGAGGAACAGAGATGGATATTTTTACAAATAAAACATGAAAAATGTTGTGCGTGTCTTTTACGTAGATCTTGATCATAGATAGGAACCAAGAATCTATGCAAGCTACTTCTAAGTTAGCTTGACTGAGCAAGAAAAGCTAATGTGTTTTAGCCAGAAATGTAGTACTGGAATGTTTTTGAGTGCATGTAAAAGATTTGTACGTCTGCAGTTCACGTAGGAAACTGGAATAATGCAGCAGAGGACAATTTATTTCTACTTTAATAGTTTCCATATCTGTCGGTCAGATGCAGGTCATAATAAGGGACTGATGAACACAAGCTTCTTTCAGACTCTGTGTAATTGCATCATTATTTAACAAAGAGGTAAATGTCAGTTTTCAGAGGACGCTGCATAGGTTAAAACCTCCACCCTCCACCTTTTATCATATTGCTCTCACTTTCAGAGCATCTCAGAGCCAAAGACAACACGCACTGCAGATTTATAAAATGGAAAACACATGTTATTGGTGTGACTTTATTTTTAGGGTTAAAAACCGAAACCCTAGCTGCGTGAAGCCTGTACTAGGATCAGACGTGTCTATTGTGCTGCTACAGAAAAGCTCTGTGTGTGAAAAATCCCCACTCGGATGATATGAGCGTCTGAGACAAACCAGGTGCCTTTTCATGTGGAGGTGTGTCTCTGTGTCTGTGGTTGGATCGTTGTCTTATTTTGCAATCATAGAAGAAGTTAACAAGAGAGCCAGTGACACGTCTGCAAATCATCAAGTCTGGATTTCAGCTTTGAACGTCACTATTTTTTATTTTTTATTTTTTCAGCACCATGAGGCCGCTAATTAATCTTACTAACGTGACTCTCGGTGTGCTGTTATTTCAACTCAGATCAGGGTTTTCATTTAATTAAAATTATCCACGTAGATTTTCACATTTATAGGGATATAAGCATAACTTATTTTCACACTCTGCGTTTTCTAAGCTATTGTAGGTCTTAATTTTTTTTTTTAAGAATTGTATTTTTTTTCAATTACTGAATGCTATTTCTTTTAATATGACAACTCTATAGTAGCTTTTTAAAGAAGTTGTAAATGGTTTAGACTTAACCAAGGCAAATCAAACTTATGCAAATAAAGTAATGCAATTTAAGTTTTTTATTTCTTTAGAAGATAGTTATTTTTCAAAGTGTCATTTAAAATGTAAATAAAACTCCCAACTTCCAATTAATAGTAGTAAAAAAAAAACAATTCTGTAATAATTTTCTGAGTACATATGTTTCAACAGCTGAGAATGAAAATGACTCAAATTATATACATATGAATGTACGTATATATATATTTATATATATAGACAGAAAAATATTGGGAAATTAAAAAGCTGATATTGCACACGCTGTTTTTATTTGAGAAGTTACTTTGCATAATTAGTTTTTCTGATCCATCAATGATCAGTGGCAGGGATTTATTATTATTTATTTCAACAAAACATATTCTGTGTTCCAACTTGTAAGAATGGTTAATAGCATTCATGTAAGTCAAGCCTGATTTATTGATAGGCACACATGGAAACCAACACCAGTTATCGTCTCTGACAGGAGGAACTTCCCTGAGGAGATGGATGATAAGAGCAGGATACATATGAACAGCGACGCCTTCCTTTAGTCTCACAGGAAGCACCAAACTCACATGTTGTCTTCTACATAGGATCTAGTGTTTTCTGTCCTTTTATTTTATTTAAGCGGTTAATTTCTGAACATTTTTCTTCATTTTTAAAATTGTAAATTGATATATAACTTGAGAGTGGGCCTAAACACAACTGCTGGGAAGTGATGTACATCTCTTGATCTATTGTTAGTCATGGGAAGCAGATCTCACACATTATATGATTTCAAGTTTTTACATGGGAAATGTTGCTGTCAACAAATAGGTGCATAAATACTCACTAAAATGCAAAATAATACATAAAGGATTTTATTGCCCACTAAACAGCCATATATAACATACTACACCTGAATTTGATGAGAACGTACACTACCCTGTTATTAATGTTTTCACTGTAAAGCTACTCTTTAACTCTTTGGAGAAGAAAAATGTTTTATTGAGCTTTTAATTGTGTTGAAATTCCCTAATAGCTTGGGGATTTTCATGAAACAAGATGCAAAAGTCTGAAAGTCTAAAGATGATCTGAGCTGCAGATGTTCACCTTTTCTAATAGTTTTATACAATTTCCCAACATTTCATGCTTTCACAACCAAATTCAGCTTTTTGTTTATTTCCAGTGACTCTCTGGCAAGGTGATAAAGGTATTTGAACCATATTTTAAGTTACCGAAATACCAAATATTTCAAAAGACCTCAAGCTATTCAAATGGGCACAAAACATCTATTTGCTCCCAGAGAGCATGTTCTGTACCGATTTCCAAAAAAGCTTCAAAGAAGCTTTAATTCCAGATGACAAGGCAGCAGTGTGGTCTGTTTGTCGAAGCACAAGGGATTAATTTGGTGCTGGCTTGTCCATAAATAAGTTATGCTGCTGCTTTGTGTGTGTCCAGATCTGAATGTAGGACCCAGACTTTTTTTTTTTTTTTTTCCCCCCTTGAGCCCACCATGGAGGTCCAGAACAACTGACTCCAGCCACTTTACGTGGCGAATTTATACCCCTCCCTTCCTCTTTAGAAAGGTCAGAGTTGCTCTGATGGGTGAGTGAAGGGGTGTGGAGTATGTGGGATTGGGATCAGGTGTGGTGGAGTTCCTGATTCAGTGAAACGCTGACGGGTCAGCCCTCGCGTTCACAGGAAAAGCTGCTAAAACATTTGCTGATGGGGGAGAAAAGCTCGGCGCTGAAAACACGAGCGGCGGTTTGAGGAAGCAGTAAATGTCATTGCTGATTCTTAATTACGTGGCGTATCCCTGCTCTGCACTGCCGAGGCTGCGGCGTTTTAGGGAAATAGTCATGTGGGAGCACATTGTGGTTACTGGCTTTCTCATTATGTCACTATAAAGCGTTCAAACATTTATTGTAAAATATTATGTTATAATTAATGTAGTGGACTATTTTGCAGAAGATATATTACGTTCTTTCTGTTGATTATCAATGCTTTTTCTTATCAATGCAACATATTTAAACAATCTTTAAGACGTTTAAAGATTTTTAAATGGTTATCAGGCGTATATTTTTCCAGAAGTTTAGGTTTATGTTATTTCTGTTGGGTTTAAAACAAATCTCCAATGATACCTACTGATTGAATTTTTTCGATACAGTATGTTCTTTTCATGAACTATGGAAATAAAGCGTCATGGTTTAAGCCTGATGTATTTCATTATCCGAATTAGACTGTTTTCGCATTTATTTTGGTCCAGTTGACTCATAAGACGCCACATTCTGAATCCAATTGCCTCCAAATGACCTCCTGCTGGTAGATAATGTTTATTGTGCTTATATAACCAAATTTCCTTTCAGTGCACAGTGAGTAAAACACAAATAAAAACTTTATCGGCTGCCAAAGAAAGGACAAAATGTAGAGCAGGGACACAGAAACAGTTGATATGAAATATCCTCACCACTGCATTACCAAAATAAGTCGAGTAGAAAACAACAAAAACAACAGACACAAGAAAGAGGAAAGGGGTTAACTGAACAGAACTCATCATGGATAACGGCATGGATAAGGTTTAGTCTTTCCTTTTTTTTTTTTTACAAGTGACTTTTTGCCGTGGATATGCTGTCGACTCAGACCGCAGTTATTTCAAAGAACTAATGTCACGGGATAAAAGTCCAAAGTATGTGTTCATTCCTGCTTGGAAGTGGTTATGGTGTCAAGTTGGGACAGCAGGATGGAAGATTCCAGGCTTGTACTGCAGTAACTCTGACAGTGTTTGGCTGTCCGTTCTCCGTCCGGGTGGCCGGAGAAGAGTCCTCTGAGATGGTTTGGGCATCTTTTCAGGATGCCTTTGGAAGCTGTTCAGGCGTATCGCAGAGGGAATAGAAGTCAGCGTTGACCCAAAACTGACCAGAGCGACTATAAATTTGTTCGTTCTTTCTTGAATCCGTCTTTCAATGCCTTTTATTCTCCATTTATTCCATCTGGACGAATAGCCAGATTGGAAGGTAGCCTGGTTGGAAGATGGACGGATGAACTGATGAACAAAGATGTGAGTGGGATGAATTTATGAACTGACATACTGGCTGATTTACTGATTGATTCCTTAGTAAATGAAGAGTTGGATAAATGGGTCCATTTATCCGTTTACTCCACAAGATGAAATTTTCTGTTTATCTTTTTGTTTGTTTGGCGAAAATTCCAACTTGTCTAATACTTTGGTTTATAATCTGTAAAACTGGCTTCATTCCTCAGAGGTGTACTTAGTGTTGGGAATCTGTTTATATCTGTTTCAGGATTAATTTACCTTTCAGCAAACTATTCTGTGTTGCATGTTCTTTGACCACAGTTTATTTATTGGTTGATTTTTGAGCCAATGTCAGCCATCCAGCATAAGCTAATGAGTTGTTCCAGAGCAAAGCCTTATGTGCTCGAGGAGTGAATCATTTCATCTTCATCTGCACTTTAAATGTTCAGGGACCAAAGTCCAGGTAGAATAAATGTCTCCTCTGCAGCACCGGCGAAGTTAAATAAGATCTTGACTTCGTTCGTAACGGCCACACTGGGATATTGGTTTTCCCCCTGAGCAGATCGTTTTCCTCGTACTTGTAGTGCTATTCGTCCTCCCACCCACAAATTAGTAAAGGAAATGTTCCCATCACTTGTGAGACACAGCGATCCAACAGAGCTACCCTCATAAACAATGAGGATGAAGAATAATAAAAGGAAACATCTGCTTTATGGTGGTGCGGAGGAGGTGAAGGCTAAAAGTTAGATCCTAAACATCAGAAACAGTAATGAATAGAGGGAATGTTTTTATATTTTTCTTTTTAAATCTAACTTTTTGTCTCTTCCATCAGTGCTAGAATTGCTTCTAGCTGACTGTCACAGAAGTACATCGAGCTTTTAATCCCTTTTTTGGTTGAGGAGAGGAAATGTGGTTGGTTTTCAGCTGCAACTCGTAAAATCCTTGTCCTGGTAAAACACTTTATACTGTGACCCGGCGAGTTTTTTAAACAGCGACTTTGGCGTAAATCAAGAGGAGAACACATGTAGGTCTCGTATAGCGTGCGCGGGTGGTGAGAGGCTAACGTTTATCCCGCTTGAATCATTTAAATCTCTCCGTGGGAGCCGATGTTTTGGGCTCTTGAGTGCACCTTAACGTCGGCCGTCAGTAACTTTAGCTTCATTTGTTTCTCTTTCTGAGAACTCTGAGACTGTTAACTGAGGTCGTGACCTCATAATGTGGAGACCTTTTAATTTGACCCTTCTTTAGCTTACAGAGGAGAAGACGAAGGAGTCAGCAAAACCTCTGCTGCCTGGAAAGCGAACCTGGGAGAACTAAGAAACATTCAACCAGAGAGAGTTTCTCTGCCATGATGAGTGATGTTTGACGTTGCCATGTTTTCCAAGATTTTATGACAGATATGGTTTCTTTTTTTTTGTGGAAAAGTTGAATGTTTAGGGTATGGATTTCTACTCTGTTTTCTAAATAAAAATCAAAACCAAAATTTTGTGTAACGACTTGAATTTCCTTGTTCTTCTTGCCTCCATCAAATCTCTTTCCAAGCATCCTGCTCGCTCCTCCTTCACTGCGTCGATGGACATTTCTATGTGCTTCTTGTACTTTATTTCCTTGGTAACTCCTTATTAAACATCCTTTGTCACATCTGTCTGAGGTTCCTTGGACAAACCTGCCTAACAGGACCTTGTTAGGTAGGTTTTTCTTCCATCTGCTCTCCTTTCGTTCAGATTGGATTTATTTCTACTGATTTATCTGAACAATCTTACCAATTAGAAAGAAAACTTTCAATTTTTTCACCAGGAAATTTCCCAGTGCATCTCACAAACGTCTTTGTTTGAAGAAACAAAGATATCTTAAAGGTTGAGCTTGATACAGTTATCAACCAGAAACTGGTTGATAAAGGCTCTATTGCAGATGTTGTTTACCATCACTTTGTCAATTAATCACTAAGGCACAAGATTAACAATGACCACAAACTGCAAGTTTAGTCCCACTTACTTTTAAAGGTAAACTTAAAGGGTAAACTTAAGTCGCTGTAAACACCATAATTTGGGTAAACATATCATTAGTTGATGTCAAATTAAAGAGAGATTCTGGCTGAAATGTATTTTTGTTTGTTGTCCATCTGCCTACTTTCTGGTAAAAAAAAAAAAAAACAGACCAAACTAAAACAATCTTAAAGCAAAGTTATCTGCTTAAACACTGGAGCGTTTGTCTTCAAACGATTATTTCCACAGTCACCCCACACCTCCTGCATGCTTCCCTTCCTTACGCAATATCTTTACCTTCCTGGAGTAAAACAACTCCAGATTATGCTGTGTATTTTTTTTTCTCACCTCATCTTCTTCACAGATTATTGTTTGAACCGACTAAAGTCGCTGCCAGAAGTGCTGTGACAGAGAGGCGGTGTCAGTCAAACACATTAATTTCCTCCCTGTGTGTTTGGTTTTTGCGTTCGGGGGCCAACCATCGCCTATCCCTCGATTTATTTTCAGTAGTCGCAACGTATGCAGATAGGAGGAGGATTTCCTGCAAAAGTAAACATCAGAAGCTCGTGGATTAAGTCAGTGAGAGGGAGTGCGACCTCGGTGTTGACCCGAGAAAATGGGCTTAACACCAAAGTTAAGTGGCGAGTAGAGTGTGTGTTTTAGATACCTCTCCTACTGGCACAATTTGCATACAGCCCCTCCGTTTTATCAGCCTGACAGAGTAAGCCTTGTACCTGCCGTGTGGATGGCTGGATTTAGAAACAGAAAAGTGTGTGCGTGCGCATTGGTTAAGCTGTCCAGCCCAACGTAGCGATTACGGTCTCCCACTGTTTGCTTTGCAGTACCACACATTCCACACAGCCTTAATTGATTAAAATGATGCGGTGCTTTATTTGGGATTCCTGATTTGGAACGTTTTTATTGTGCTTGGACCGTTGCGGCAGAAGGCCTCCGTTAAATCTTGCTACCTTGTAAGGAGCACCAGTGGGTTGGCACTAAATTTAACTGCTCTATTTTCAATGTTCTGTTTCATATTTGAGTTCTTGTGTCCTGCAATTGCCTAAGAAAATGAAAGCCACTCACTGTATGCTACATTCCCTCTGAGCCAAAAGCTGTCCATCTGAATGTGTGCTTCCCCTTCTCCCCCTGTAACCAGAGGGTTTGTCCCCCAAGGGTACACCTGGCACGTTCCCCACTTTCACAGCATACATGTTCGCTCTGGCTGAAACTGCCAGATGTTATGAAAGGCTCTATTGAAGCAGACATTCAGCTCATAAAAAAAGTCTATCTTGATAGCTTCAGCGACCAGACCATGTCATCTGATTTACATGGGACTCTCACACATAGTCCAGTGGGAAAGACTAAAGCACGGTCTGGATTTGTACATGCAATGCCAAATGTATGTCTCCATCTCTTTTCCTGCTTGGAAATATAAACCAATTTGTAAGGAAAGTACACTACAGCTTTTTTTTTGAGTGTGTGAAATAGCTGAAATATGTAAGAAAGCTGGAAAAAGACGGAGGAAAACCATTCAGGCTAGAAATGCAACCCCAACACGACGGGATTGGAGGAACTGAATCGAAAAGATTAAAAACTTTGAGACAGATATTTGAAATCTCATGAACAGAAATAAAATAAAAAAATGGTTTATTGTTGGGTTTTTTTTATCCATCCCTTGCAGAAATCTGTGGGACACATCTGTATTCTGTCTTCAATAGAGTTGTATTGTTTCATTTTTTACAAAAACTGGGGTCAGGATCCCTATTGGGGTCACAAATATGAAAGTCTGAGATCTTGAGTTCCTTGGAAATAAACCTAAATACCAAAAATGATGATGAGGCAGCATATGCTTCTCAGAAATGTTGTCAAAGTAAAAACATAAACACATAAACGAACAAAAAAACAGGATTCACAAATAAGTAAAACCAACATGTTGGGCAACAAAATGATTGTTGATGCTGAGCCAGAAGGAAGTGGTTTTGAGTTGTACATTTGTGGAGCACAGCACAAAATTAACAATATCTACATGTCCAAGTTTGATTGAGTTAATAGAATTATTCTACGACAGCAGCGGCTTTGGATGACATGTAGAAGAATCGTCGTTTTGCCCTCCGGCGTTGTCCGCACGCGCGAAGTTTCCTTATGTAAACAATAACATGCAGGGGGTCTATAATTGTAAATATGATTATGATTGAGTTACCAGCTATGAACCTCACTGTTTTCAGTGTATTATTCTACTCCACCTACAATACACACACTAAATTCAAAGGTATCAAAGAGTAGGTGACTGAAACCACATTTCTTTCAATTACTATTTACAGCTTCCAAAACAAATTTGGTGTTTTTTTTTTTGTTTTGTTTTTGGGCTCTCTGAAGAAGTTTATGGGGAATTCATATTTTCAGCTGTACTTTTCCTCCAGGGTCATCAAACCAAAGTGTGCCACTTGGGGCCTTTTCACCGACTGAGTCAGAACCGAGACCTCGTGAAGCTCAAATTCACTTCAGGTCCAGCCAGCTACTTTCCCCACTCAAACATCCACGCGCGGCACGCAAAATAATAAAAAAATTAAAAAAATCACAGCCTCCCAGGCCCCTCCCTGCCTCCCCTCCACCTCCACATGTTGCTCCTGAGGAAAAGCAGCTGAGAGCCAGAGCGGACGCAGCAGGCAGGCAGGCAGGCAGGCAGGCAGGACACGAGTAGAGAGTCAGAGAGGAGAGCGCGGCAAGCATCCGACTCACACAGGCAGAGCTGAGACGACATGGAGCTGGGCGCTTGCAAGCTGCTGGTGACGGCTCTCCTTGTTCTGGTACTGGACTTATTTTTGTTCATCACGTTTCCTTTGCTGTGCTATGAAATAGTCTATTTATATCCGAATCACATGAGAAATATTCTGCAGGTTGTTGGTGTTGTTTTGGACTTTCTGTTATTTTACAGTGACTGCCCTGAGTCGTGCATGACAAAGGTTTCAGCAGATGTGTGCATATCATATGTCTGCGAGACTAGAAAAAGGAATCATTTGTATATTTACACAGTCTGCTGAAGAAGGCTCCAGAGTCGGGTTTCCCTTTCCTTGTTGCAGGAGTTTTCCATCTTCAAGGGAAAATGTACTTAGCCTCAGCTGTTGACAGGTGTCTTAAACAGAGTCTGCCTGTCACAGCTTAACACATAGCTTGGATATACAGTTCTGAACAAAAGCCTTCACTTGTTTTGTGTTTCTTTGTATTTTGCCAGGCTTTTCTTAAATATAGTCTTTAGAAGTGGTTGCAGTTCTTCATGTTTTCTTTAGGTTTTTCTTTGGATTTTGGATTTAGGATTAGGCCAACAAAAACCAGCCTTCAAAGGAATCATTGTACGGTAAGTTTGTTAAACCACAATATTTTTTTTTTGCTGAATGGGGTATTAATTTGGGCTCATGTGGAACTGTGCAAAAATCTTCAGTCATCCTTAAATCACTGATTGAATTTTCTTTCTCTTTCTTCCAAAACAAGATTACAAATCAAGGATGTCGTGGATTATTTTTATTCCTCTTTTGCGTCCCACTTTTTAACATTCTACATGTTAAAAAAAAAATAGCCAAAATTTTATGAAAATCTTTGCGAGACCTTTGGGAATCCTAGAAAATGAAAAAGGTAATAAAGTAGCTAATAAGTCCAGATTCTTGGATGGAAGATGTTGGGTGTTTCTTAGCACAGATGTGTCGCTCTTTGATTGGTGACGCGTCATTTTAGAATAAATTATGATGATGTAAAATCTTCAGTGCATTAATATGTTTGCTAAATTCGTCTCGTACATCTAAGGCATAAAAGCAAGTGACCTGAGGTCAGTCCTGGTTGTAAAGGTTCACCTGGAGGTATAGGAGCAACACGGCTAGTAAACGTGGCAGTGAAAGGTTTAGGGAGGCTAAATTTTGATGAATTTTGATTAGCAACCCTGCGGACCAAAGGGATTGCTCTCCAAGAAGTGAAGTCTTGTCCTCCTTTGTTTCCATCAAGAACAATAGAAGCACAGTGAGCCAAACGACTCTTCATCTATTCCTCCCATCCTTCATCTGCTTCCCCTTCTCTCACCCCCGGACGAAGCTCTTCGTTTGTAATTGAGTGAAAAATTCCCTGATTGCTTTTCAAAGGAGACTTAAGGTGGTGAGGAAACAGGCTGGCCAGTGCACAGCCTGTGTTTATTTACCAAGATCCAAACATTAAAATAGTTGGCTCCTGGAGAAAGGGCCGCTGTTGCCTACATGTTTGCCTAAATGCTCTGCTGACTTTGTTTAGGTCTCGCCATCCGCCTCTGCTGTTCCTCAGGCGTCATCAGCGCTGACAAGCATTTATATCAGTCCCAACACACTTTTTAATAATGTGAACCCCACCACCTCTCTCTGTTTCTGGAGTGCAGGTTTGTTGTTGCTACCAGGACCCAACGAAAATAATCAGCAGACTATTATTGCACTGTATCTGCTTTCCTCTGTGAGATCCATTTATCCTTGTAGACGAAACACAGTGCCATTCTGTTGGATAAAAGGGCTAAAAAGGGGTCGAAATGACTTCAACCTAAGAAATGTGTGTGAGAGCTGAAATATAGGTTCCATTTTCAGGTGAGTCAGTATCAATCATCTTAAGACCAAAGGGTGATCTCTTTTCCTTAAGATATGTGAATTGATAGCTACTGTAACCTTTGTTCAGTTCAGTTGATCCTTTTAGTTATAATTCAGATTATCTTCTTTATATACAGAAATATTTTTGTAATATTGACAGATTCCATGTCCATTGTCTATACCTGCTTATTCTTGATGGCTGTTTCCAGCGGCCAATGGGCAAGAGGCGGGGTACCAACCAATCACAAGGCAGCATAGAGAAGCACAGGACAAACAAGTATTCATACTCATATCCACTACAGGGCAGCTGAAAGCTAATCTAACACTCATGGGTTCTGGGATTGTGGGAGGAACCCAGAGAACCTGGGAAGAACCCAAGCATGCACAGGCAGAACATGCAAACTCCATGTAGAAAATCCAGGACCTTCTCGGTCGGCTCAAAAGTGTTAACAACTATTAAAAACCCAGCTGACTGCATTAATCACTCACTTTGTAAGAATCCTTCTGCATGAAATTTAATGAAGACACAGAGTTAATGATCCTTTAGTAGTTTCATCTAGAAGAGACACGTTGTGAAAGACATAAACTCTGAGCCAATCCTAAACCCCATTCCATTAAATTGGTACAATGCAGGAACATGTCACAGCTAAAGAGCAACGCCAGGCTGGATGCAACTTATAAGAAGAGAAAAAAAGCTGAGAAACTGAAACTGCAGACAATGCATAATTTGAGCGTGGTTAGAGGAAATTTTATTAGTATGTTCTGGAGTCTAAAGCAGCATAAACAGCATCTACCTCAGGGGAGCTGGTTCCCCAGGAGACGCGACTGAAATCCAAAAGATCTGCCTCCTACCCTCCACTAAATCTGCAGTCTGACAGTAAAGTCCAATCATATCTCTAATATAGGTATCATCAGAACTGAAAATTGGTGCCGAGATCAACGAATCTCTCTAGGAAACAGACAGAAGAATCAAGTCAGGAGTCATTTCTATTGGAAAGAAAAACAAATGGTTTACAAAATTCAGAGCAGCAACATCTTTGTAAATGAGTCTTTTCAGGACAGAGATGGAGGCAAAGACCCAGGAGTGCTTTAATGAGAAAAAATAAAAGCAAAAGCACTTTAATTTAATAGTACTTTTCTATATGTATATAAAAAAAGATTACACAAAGATTTTGGTAATGCCTCTGTCCTGGAAAGCGATTCTCCCAAACTCAGAAATACCGGACAAGGATTACTTTCTGCTGAAAAAATAACGGCATACATAAAGGCGTTAGCATTAGCATTATTGCTCAAAACCCATGATCATTGACATCACAGTCAATGAGTCAGTCTAAGAAAGACTCATCTAATCCCAGATTCACTGAGGCAGGAATACTTTCTATGGGAAACAAATGGCAGCAATCTCTCCATCGGTGGGCTCATCCCACAAGACACACAAATTGACAGCAAAATTTATAAATATAGTACAAAAGAAGAAAACGGCTGTGAGATAAAAGCAGCATAAATGCAGCACAGAGAATGGTTTACCTCAGCTACTATAACCTTTATCCAAAGGAAAGTTTTTAGCCTTTAAAAGTAGACGGGGGGTGAGACACACACAAGCTGGGAGTTAGTGATAATTAAAAGATCTGCCTCCGATTCGTCTTCTTGGAAATCTAGGAACCACATGTTTCTAGGGTTGGAGGCAACAGCAGCACCTAGCATCTCATGCTAGATTTGTGCCCTGTTCAATTGCTTTTTACGGGATTAATACCATTGGAAAATCCCCTCAGCATTTACCATGTGGAAACATTTTAATGTGTTCCCGTGCTCCTTTTGACAGGCTGAAAACCACGACTCAGTGGCACTCTGTTTTATTCGATGTGTTCTCACCTCCTGCCTACTGAGCCATGTTCCTGTTGGCCTCGACTTGCTCACTTGCTCACTCCGAGTCTTTTTTTTTTCATAAATTCTTTCCAAGTGTTTCATCCATCCACCTTGTGCACAGGCGGCCATATTCTCATGAAGCGAAACGCTCCTTGTCCTTGATAATGAAAGCAAACCGTACTCATTCTTCAGCTTTTCAATAATGCAGCACTGGAGTTTCCTTCAGTAATCTTCTAAAAGAAAGCCAAGAAAGTGAACTATGGTGTTATTTATATCCAATCATGGATAATCCAGATTATTTTACAGATTCCCATTTTTTTAAAAGCACAAATGGTTAGTCCAGTTAAAGACAGTGAGAGGAAAGTTGGAATGGAAAAAGATGGATAATACAGACATGATCTTCTGTTTTTTGGCTGTCATTTCACATCCGAGACGTGAGCTTGTCCTCATAATATTGGTCTTGGGTGATGCTGTGGTATTCCTTACACTACTGCCAAATACAACGCAGAGCAATTAGCAGAGAGACACAAAAGTTTATAAAAATTGACTATTTTATCATCTAAAGACTGTCTCTGACTTTTTAAATGTTTCTTTCTTACGGTCTCATTCGCTTTATTTTCCAGCAGCCAACATGATTTAAATGAATTCTTTCTTTGTGGTTTATGGCTCAACAGATTAAATATTAATTTCTAGAAAAAAACAAATAAATCCACCAGAACCTTTCTGTTTTGTGTCCTTTTATGAGACAGTGTTGGATTAACATTAAAATAAATCCAGATGAATGATGAGGGCATCATTAAGGACTTCTCTTTCCAGGTCCTAAGCAGCACAGCAGTTTTCAATCTTGAAAATGACTCTCCTCTGATTGTCAGTGGCGTTTATGGTTACTCACTCGTGCACAAACGCTTCTCTGGTGTGCAGAGCTCACGGACGGCGCGATCGGAGGAAGATCGGGACACGCTGTGGGACGCCTGGGGTTCGTGGAGCGAGTGCTCTCGTACATGCGGCGGAGGAGCCTCATACTCGTTAAGACGATGCCTGAGCTCCAGGTAGGGCTGCTTCTCTTGGTTTATGCTATCTTAATCCAAATCTCTCTTAATCCGTACTCCTATCCGTACCCCTATTTGGTTTGAAGTTAAATTGTTCCTCAGAGAAATTTGTAAATCAACAAGCTGACCCAAGAGAAAATTATTTGAGCTTAATCTTTGTGTTTTCAATATGTTTTTATTACTTTTTATTATTCTTTTGGATTTACAACTTTCTTCATGCGACAGAGAACAGTCTGAAAAATAGGCAGTGAGATTATCATGGTTTGATAGCCATTTTGTTTTGAAATTGTAAGCAAAATGCACAATGTAGCTGCTTCATTCAAAACTGACAAGCCATTATTATTCATTGATCATGCTAATATATTGACTACTATGTAGAACAGCTTTCATTGGTGTTTCCATTCAGATACATGGATAAAAATGGAGCGTAAGAAACCATTTGTATTGACGGTCATTTGGTTTCACTCCCAATCAGGTCTCCTATATAAAGTATTCATTTACTTTTAACAAAATATATTAAGTAAATGTAACTTCAGTCACAGGAAATGACGCAAATTTGCAGTATAGAGTCGTATTGAGTTAAATAGGTTTTTTTTCCACATAAATTATATCATCATTTGAAATTAAATACAATTTTGTAGTTACTTGTGTTATAAATTTGATTCATGATCTGAAATGTTAAATTGTGACAAAACATTATAAACAGAAGTGATCAGTAAGGGCCACAAACTTTTTCACACCACTGTAAAAACCTCAGGGTCCTTTAATCCTCCAGCCAAAGTCACCTGCTTGCTTTGACTTCAGACTAAGCTGCTGACTTTCATTAGAGTTTAACTCTGCTTGGCAATATGGGCAACTATACTGGATTTGAGGAGTGAAAGGAAAAAAGGGACATAAGGACAGACCGGGTATGTTTTCCATAGAAATGTTGTCACATTTATAGGCTTGGAAATAGCAGCGGAGTGACTTCACCACATTCCTCCATTTTTACAGTTCCCAGAATCTATTGCTCACTTGCTAAAGGTAGCCAGTGAGCTTTGCTGCTAAAATTCACCGCTTTTTCACCGCTCGGGGTGTTCAGGAGGGAGCCGCCAAATGACAGGAGCAGCCAGTGAGATCATAAAACATCTCAACTGTGTAAAAGACAAATTGACAAACCAGCTCAGATCGTATTTAAGGTCGCAACGGAGTTACCATATGGCTCTAGCGCTCTCTGCACATGAGAACGGGCCCTGAGAAACACAAGACTGTCAAAAACCTCATGCTCAAGATGCCAGACCCCCTCTGTAGATCACGGTAAACACTGAGGTCAGGAGGGTTTTCAGGACTGCAGTTCATGATGTCTGTGACCGGCCAGCATTTTTTTGGTCAGGCAAACCTCAGAACGCTACTGGCTGTAAAAGCAGTTGATGTGTTAAGAGGTGCTTGGGGTTTCGGCTCCTTCTGTGATTGCATATAAGCAGCCCTACGTACTCAGGGTCCAGGTGGATCTGTTTACAAACCTATGTGTCCTTTGGCAGTTGCTACCGCGAATAGGCTTAGATCCACTCCGCTGCTGTGTGGGAATGAGGGAGCAGTAGCCTGGCCAGGGGTGGCAGATATAACAGTGTCATTAAAAAACAGCACAAGGCCTCTTATGTGTGTCTCCATGTGAGAGTGAGCGATTTTTGTTGGCAGCAGATGCTGGAAATGGGCCTGTAACACCCTCCAACCAATTCCAGTTTCTTTACACACACACAAGTGGCCATGCAGGCAACTTACTGCCACTGCAAAAACACCCCTGGAGGTGATTAGGACACTAATCATCTGGCTTTCATTAGGCCATTCCACGCAGCGCTCTTCATCACAGAACTCCAAAGCAATGCTGGATTACAAGAAATAAATGCAGCGTGTATTCTTCATGAGGCTCGAGTAGATTGTTGTTTTCTTCATTTTACGTTTATTCGGCTAGAAAACGCTTTATGATATTAAAAATAGATGGTTCATATCCCTTGTGCAGCTTGAGTGGACAAAGTTTCTGATCTCCTCCTATGCATGAAAAATGTCTGGACACTTTTCTGCTTGAACTATCGAAGCGTTGTTGTCAACAGGTCCCTTTGTTTACAGGAGATACTCAGTATTTTTTTTATGGGATTAATAAACTTTGAAGGATTGCAGAGAAAACACATCCCTACTAACACAAGTGAACTGTGCAACATTTTATATGAAGTGTTGTTGATTCTGAGCAGAAACTGTTTGGAACATCAGCCACCAATGAGACTTCACCTGCTGGGTTGTTTGATCAAATTTAAAAGTGGCAAGCTTTTCACATGTTCATCTGTCATATGTGTTCCTCTTCACTTCAGAAAAACAGCAGGGATGTCTTTACTGCTATGACAGCAACTAACTAGATCAAGCCTTAAAAAAACGGTTCATCTCTTCAGCTTGGATTTTTCTCTAATTGGCTCTCCAATTGTGAGCATTTATTTATAAAATACCAGACTCATCTCCTCTAAATGACCTGTTATGTAGTCCAGATAATCTGACATCAAAACCAATGATGACACAGTGATAAACCCAGGTTTTCTGGCTCTGCCTACTTCTGTTTAAACTCCACTGTGGAGATTCCAGTGTGAGAAGGAAATGAAAAGGGAAATTCATTTTATTGCCTTTACCGTTTTTTATGTTTAGTTTATATATTCCTGGTCCCTGAGTGAGTTTCCACACTGATCTTTGCTACCTGTCTCTCATCTCTTGGTCTTTGGAAGTCTCTTGTTTGGGTTCAGGCCCTGTTTGGCTTGGCAGAGGGGACTGTCTGGATTCGTCACAGGCTCTAATGTTCTTGCCATGCCACACGCTCCACATCCACTCCCTGCAATAACACTGCAAAAAAATAAAAAATAAATAAATAAATCCCAAGCCCTTCACTCATGTGCGAGTCTTAACTCTGAGATGTTGTCTCCAATCATGATTTCTGATTAGCAAAGGAACAAAGACAGTGAAATTCCTCTTAAGTTTTCTGAACTCAAAAGGAATATCATCTAATCAGTTTCCACTGCGGTCTCGGGTGATTGGCCTATCATTGTTACCATCAGCGGTTTATCATCCCTCGACGAGAAAGGAATCCTACGTTTCGGTAAGTGGTGAGCTCAATAGTTTGGGCAGAACCACCACAGACTGGAGGGAGTCACGATCCAAAGTGCTTTAATCTGTTCAGCAGACACAGACTACAGGACTCCACTATCCCTGCTCTCCTAATGTACGTATATTACTGTTAATTTATGGAGCTACGATTTGTTTATGGACTGGTTTATTCAGAATCTTCAAAGCTGAGGTTCACTCAATTCTCTGTGTTTTCATTTGGATGAGATTATCCAAAGAATAACACTCTTGTGTTTAACCCACATTTCTCTCACTGCTCACTTATTGTGTCATCATCTCCGTGTCCACACCACTCTCTCTGAACTCTTCACATTGAGGTCACGCTAAGTCAGGTGCAGACAGTGAAAGTGTAGCCACCTGACCAAATATAAAACTGGAAAGCACAAATTGATTGCATAGGGTTAGGGTTAGGTTAGGGTTAGGGTTATACATATATATATATATATAAAATACAATTATAGATGGCTAAGCATTGTAAATTTCTTGTTGAGTTAGTTTAAAGTGCATTGACGTAATGCTATCAAAATTAGGTTGATCACTGCTAAGTTAGGTTGGCAGTTTAGCCTGTTTCACCAGTTATGAATTGTTTTAACAACACAAAATAAAAAAAAGCACAATTTTTAAAAATTAAATCCATACAAGTCCAATGTGTTAATTATTATTATTATTATTATTTTTATCTCTGTGTGATTTTCTTCTATAAAGAATTGCTTCATAGAATCGCAGCTTGTCAGGGAATAAATATGTGTGTAAAAATGAAATTAAATCAAAAGACTTCATAAAAAAGACATCGCTTAAATATTTCTCAATAAATCATTTTATTCTTGGTAGTTTGGTGCATTTGTCTTCAGATATGAAGTCACATTGTGCATGAAGAACCTGCAGAGCTTTAATAACTCTTTGCAAACTTCAGCATTTGTTTGTAGTTTGACAAATAGATTCATTACATTACTTAAAGATTAATACCATATTGTTTGGGATGAGACTCCAGATAATATGTATGCATTTTGGCTTGTTTCATAACTTGTTTTCTGTCTACTCTAGGACCTGTGAAGGGCAGAATATCAAATATCGCACATGCAGTAATGTGGTGAGTTCAGTTCAATGTTCTTATCTGTTCTTATCTATTTAAAGCTGCTTTTACTTTGGAAAAGGAAAAACTGGACTGAAGATGGGGAAATTAAAAATATGAAATTTCATACACAAGGGTAGTTTGTCATCTGTGATTTTGTTGCAAAGCTCACCTCATCCCATTGCTATACAGATATTTACTTCATTGTATATGTCATTGTGTTAATTACCATAGCCAGGACTTTAAAACCTTTGGTGTCTCCGTTAGGACTGTCCGCCAGACGTTGGGGACTTTCGTGCTCAGCAGTGTTCAGCTCATGCCGACGTGCGACACCAGGGTCAGTTCCATGACTGGCTGCCTGTTTATAATGACCCAGAAAATCCTTGTTCGCTCAAGTGTAAAGCCAAAGGCTCGGGCTTTGTGGTGGAGCTGGCACCCAAAGTGCTGGACGGAACACGCTGTTACACCGAGTCCTTGGACATGTGCATCAGCGGAGTCTGCCAGGTGAGAAGAACTGCTTTTTGTCCCGAAACATTTTGGCTTACTTGTTTTTATTTAGCTAAAATCCAAATTGTGGCCCTGGGACTGTTGGTTGTGTCAAAGTTAAAAATGAACTAAAATCTGACATTGGAAAATCAGTTCATCATATCATCAATCAGATCATGTGAAGAAAAAGTTACAAATGTTTTTATGTTGGACCAAACGAGTATATTTATTTACTGTTACGTTTTGTATATTATGGATATCCTGAGCAGTGAAATCAATTGTTTCCACTGATTTTCTTCTAATTTACTGTACACAAATGTCCAGTGGGTTACATATTCTATTATGGCATATGGTGAATATATGTATTCTACGGTGCAGAATACATTTCTGTATTCTGTATTCTGTGTTCGATGCAGAGAAAAATGCACCCTAGTACATTTTTGCTCTCTAAAAAATGTCTGCCGCAAAGCTACATTCACAAGCTTGACTGGTTTAGTGTCATTATTTCTTTTAACAAGCCTTTTACCACATGCTGTGGTTCAATAATAAATATTTTCAGAGCTTCAAAGGTTTAGATAGCGTTTACCATTTTCCTCCACGGTCCTGATCCTGGACGTCCCAAACAATCTTTGTAGATTTAATGGAGAAATTAACACATTTTTGACACTAGACTAGCATCCAAAAGTCTTTGCATGATAGTCCAGGCAGACATACCTGCTGCCATTCCCCAGCAAGCTCTGCAGTGGTGACAGCACAATGCCTTTGTTAAATCACCTTTAGGATGCAGTCCTTCCACTTCCTGAACTTTCTTGGATACGCAGAAACGTTCTTTTCAGCAACTAAACTCTTTGCACTCTTCAATTCCTTGAAGTTCTTGCTGACTTGATAAATGGTTGGCTGGGGTCACAAAGAGCTATATCCTTGTTTCTGGAGCGACAATGGAAGGGTGTGTTTCTTCTGAGGTGACTATGGTTCATTTCAATCATCGCTTCCATTTGAAACATATTTCTTCGTCCAAAATGTCAAACCGAACCCAAAAACTTGTGATCATGTGAGGGAAAAAAAGAGCCAAGTCAGATGAAGTCATCATTTGAGCGTATAGTAAGCTACTGCTTTCTGAAACAACCATTCAATTTTTCATGCACGGATTTTCACTGCGGTTCTAAAGGCATCAGGTTACATTGCCTTCAAGTACATGATCTTAAAAAGAAAGAAATCCAAGAAGACTGATGCACAGAAGGGTGAATTACATCATATGCCATCTGTTTTAAACATGAATACCCAATGAGAATAATTTGAAAGATGTGGCTTTTGACTGACCATCCAGGAAATAGTTTACGATACTTTATTTTTCTCTCGGTTGAATGAAGAAACATCCCGCAGTGCTGCTCGTGTGCATGGGCGCACAGTTTGGAGCGCTATTTTACAATGCTTAGAAACACAGAGTGGTTTTGGTTTTGTGTTACTGACAAAAATAGTGAAAAACTCCATCAATCAACAATGCATGCTTGTGGACATTGAGAAATAATAATAAAAAAAAAAAACAGAGAACGTTGAAATTTAATGACATGCAAATTACTTTTGATGGTATCGCAGTGAAGCAAAGATTAGTTATAAATATTCATCACACCAAGGGGTTTGTTTGGATTGTTTCATGAGACTTACAAAGTTAAAAACAGAATATTTTCCTTGGGAGTTTCTGCAGAATTTTAGGTTTTGTTCTGAATTCATTACATTGTTTCTGGAGAAACATACAACACAACAGCTCATTAAATGATGTACTGGACACTTTGTTGTCCTCCGGAGACTTTTTCATCTCAACTTGATGCTGTCACAGTCGCTGCCTCAAATAAACATCCACAAATCGAGCACAATCCAATCCAATCACCACTTCTATTACCCACTCAGCTTTTTAGGACATCAAGATGTTTCCGTCTGTTTCCGTGTTGTAGATTGTTGGCTGTGATCATGAACTAGGCAGCACAGCGAAGGAGGACAACTGCGGCATCTGCAACGGAGACGGCTCGTCCTGCAGACTGGTGCGAGGCCAATTCAAGTCCCAGCATGCTTCAGGGAAAAGTAAATACGCTTATTTCTTGCTTTTTTCTGATTAGCAAGTTACTTTATTTTTCTGTAAAAAATAAAACTTTCTATATAATTCTCTGCTTTCCACTCATAAATGAATAATATTGCCTTCAAATACAACAATAAATCATCTTTGCATCAACTGGTGTTTTTGCTGAATTGGCTAATTTGCCTGTGGAATAAAATCTGTATTTATTTTGCACTTTGTTTAAAAAGAAATCAACATGGTTTTACATTCACAAGGGTGTTTATTCATATTTCTTAAACCTTTTATTTTGTCTGTTCCACTCAAGCTGAGGACACTGTGGTCGTCATTCCCTATCAGAGCCGTCATGTCCGTCTGGTCCTGAAAGGCCCGGATCACTTGTGTAAGTCCTGGTAGGTCTGGGGTCCCCTTCCATCCAAACCCAAAAAAGTTTTGGATTTATGTTTTTTTTTTATTCTGCGGTTGCCCACAGATCCGAAAGTGCACTGTGTTTGAATCTTCACTACTTAATATTATTTCTTTGTTAGAATTTAAATGTTCCTTAATCTTTTTATATGAGTACAGAAAGATACCTCAGATGGTTTTGTTATTAATATTTACTTTTACAAAATCTAAACCGATCTGTCAGCGCTTCAGAGGCAGAATATTCTCTCAGCTAATTTCAGAGCTCCAGCTGCTGAAAATGTATGAAAAAATATAAACAGGCTTTTTACTGTTTGTCAGGTTTTGGTAAGTATGAAAAAAGGAGATATATTTAGGAAAATCTTCACCAGAAAGTTTTAGAATAACGCTAATTTAATGGTAGTCATAGTTTCACTTTTTGGTGACTTTAAATTAAGCCTGACATCAATGTCTTAATTTCTTTCAGTTTGACAAAAGGCAAATTATTTCACTTTTTTTCAACATTTTAACAGAAAATTGAAATAAAGAGTTTATGTTCCAGGTTAAAATAGCAGTAGAGGAGTCGTTACAGGTTTATTTCTGCAGCTGTTGCTCCTGCAGAATAGTTAACAACTATTTAAGGTTGTATTTTTAATTAATTAAAAGCGGAACACAATACAGCATTGCCGTAAACTTCAATAAATTAGAAGATCAATGAAGAGTGGTTTTATTTGAGTCGTTTAATCCAAATCGAAAGCAGTATTTTGAGTTGACCAATTTTAAACAGAGTGATATTTTTCGAGTATTTATATCTTTATACTTTAATTATGAAGGATGACTGCTAATGAAAACCCAAAGTTCTCACAAAGTATTTTGTTAATTTACTACAAAATACCACTTAAATAATATTTTTATGACAGTATGTTTATAGTGTTGGCTATACAGACACAGAGAAGCCTGATGGCATGACCCTCGACCTCAAGGTCATCGCTAAAGAAGAAGCATTTCAGTAAAGTCTAAGATATTAAGTTTTTAGTTTTACTCATCTAAATTAGCATGAATAATTACTTGAGTGCATATATCTATATATTATGAGTTTTAAGCTGAAATACTTCTGTTTGTTTGCAGCCGTTCTTTCTCTAAATGTTCTTGCGGGATTTAGAGACTTGGTGTCATAGCGGAGGTTCGGTCAAACAGGGCAGAAGCTCACGGCAGCGACGGCCTCCCTGCAGATCTCGCTCGTGATCCTGCTGGCAGCGCTGCGCTGCTGCTCTTGGCTTTCAAACAGCGAAACCAGACTGTGCTCATTGTGTGTGACTGGCTCTGACTAAACCTTTGTGTGTGGTCTGTCCTAAATCAAAGCAATCCTTTAAGCCTCTAGACGTTTTAATCACATTTTTTATTTCCTTCTTCATTTTGTTTGAAGAACAGTGACACAGTAATAATAAAACCCCACTGAGAAATTATTGCGTTTGATGATGATGAAGTTCTGACATTTCAGCAAAAAAGAAACGAAAGCTTTTGAGCAGAATAATGGCTCACCTGAACTCGGATGTCTACGGTTTTGTTTTAGTTGCCTAATTTGTTTTATCTTCAGATGTGGAGGGGAAGACTCTACTGGGGGAAAAAACTGAACTGATGTTGGACCAATCTGGGCAATACTTCTTGGAGAACACCACCCTGGATTTTCAGAAGCTTTCAGACAAAGAAATCCTTCGAATGATTGGTCCTCTTGGAGCGGACTTCACCATCAAGGCAAGAACTTACATGAATATATCACCCTCTTAAAATAAGTCTTTTATTTATTTATTTGCCTAAATCATCTTTTAGCCAAAAAAAAAAAAAAAGAGTGGAGGATTTTTTTAAAATTATTATTTAAAGAAGGTGATAATATGCACCCAGTGATTAAAAATAGCAAATAACTCACATGGAATGGTCTGAGCAGAACCAAATGTGCAAATTATGTGGCCCAGTGATGAATATGTAAATAATTCAGTTTGCAAAAACTTAGCTAAGCTTTTAAATCAGTGGAAGATGCTCATGAAATACAAATAATATGATGAATTCACACAAGCAGTTGATCGAGTTGATATATTTTAGACTCATGAAGCTTGATTCTCATAACTTAACGTCACCTTAGACTCTTTCTTTTAAAGAGTGACGCAGATCAAAATATAAGAAAATTAAGAATATTTTGCAATGTCCTCACAAGTCTAGAAAATAAAGGTTTTTCTGTCATGCATCTACAAAAACCTGCAGTTCACTCCAGGGAATTAACAAAGTGAGTTTTTGACATGGTGTCACTGTCTTGTTTTGTTTTTTTTCTTCCTCCATAGTTAATAAAATCCTGTTAACAGATTTTATGCAACAGATTTGAACGAGTTGACAACAGATGGTTCCAGGTGTCGCATATTTTATTATCAAAGTGCCATTTTATTGACTTTATTTTGAACCTTGGTCTTTATTCTTCTCATTCATTCTTGCACATCAGTCAAACTTGAAATCTTCTTCTTGATGACACATTTTGGTGACATTTACGTGTAGGAACTATAAAAGTGGCTTTGCAAAATCTAAAGTGAAGAGAACTGGAGGACATGTCTTACTGAAAATGAAACACTGGTTGGGTAAATATGAGTTTGTTTACTAAAAATAATGTTCCTTCAGCTCTAAAGCTTGTGCTTGAAACTAAAGCAAAATAAGTCCTACACCCGTTAAGGGATTTGAAATGCTTATCTCGAACAACTTCACTGCTAAAAACCAACCAACACTCAGTCCTTTCTGTTTGTGCCGCAGTTTTACTCAAACCTCTGCAGAGCCCATCCACAGCAGGTCCAGAGAAGGCTTTCATTTACGAACTCCAGCTGAACCTCCCTGCGATTAGCAGGGTGCAAAGCAGCCCTGGTTTCATATGTTTAGATTTAAAGATATTGGAGGAGTGTGAACCACTTCAACATGAAATGCAAATGAATCTCCTGACTACGTCCCCTGCTGTGAAGGACAGCATGTGTTGAAGCTCTGTGTTGTGCTTCATTAGTGTCCCAGATGCAGAGCTGTGCATATCAGTACCGTACAAACCATGTTTTTAAGTGAAATAAAAATGTATTTAAATGTTGAACGGCAGCTTTTTAAATTAAACCCTGATCTTCTCAGAATGCAATCACTGACTGCTGAAACTTAGTTTGAATGGAAAGAGAACGAAGTTGTTATATTTTGTCTAGTTTTTATTCGAAGGGACAGTGAGAAGAAATGGAGAGTGACTTATTTCATTAGTTCCTTTTTGTTCTGTAGATGCAGCTCAGCAGTGTTGCAGACAGTGTGATCCAGTACATTTACTATCAGCCCATCATTCACCGCTGGAGAGAAACGGACTTCTTCCCTTGCTCCGTCACGTGTGGTGGAGGCAAGCCTGACTCATTTCTGATCAATTATGTTACATCACACAGAAAACCGATTCTCTGTTGTCATTATTAGTTTAATGACAACTATTTTATTATAACTTTTATAATGTTTGTCTTTAGATATTGAAATGTTTCATATTTACACTTGATAAAGTGAATATTTTAAGATTTAATAATTTTGTTTATTATAAGTAACTTTGATTTCATTTTAAATAATCCTTTTTTTTATTTACATGTATTTAATTTCTGAAAATATTGCAAACATTAACATGGATCATTATGTTGTTTATATTTTGATGATATTTCTTCACATTTATTTGTTTTATTTGAAATGATTGTAACTGAACTCTTTTATTTGTATTAATTTGCAAAGTTATAGAGACATTTTTAATGTTCAATAATTGTCTGACTAAACTCTTTCTTGGCCTTTATTCACAACGTTGTCCACAGGTTACCAGCTGACATCTGCAGAGTGCTACGACCTTCGCACTGGTCGAGTGGTTGTGGACCAGTATTGCCATTATTACCCTGAAAATATTAAACCCAAACCCAAACTGCAGGAGTGCAACATGGAACCTTGTTTGGACATGTAGGATTCTGGTTCTTTGGTTAATAATAATATTAATTGGTTAATATTAACAGCATAATCCAGTTTATTTTATCGTCTCTTTTTCTTAGTGATGGATACAAAGAAATTATGCCGTATGATCTCTACCACCCCCTGCCTCGGTATGTTTACAGTTCAAAAAGACAAAATAAATGAAAAGACACGAAGCACATTATGTCATTCTACCAGGTCTGACGTTTTCCCCCTTTAGCTGGGAGAGCAGCCCCTGGACGGCCTGCTCCACCTCCTGCGGCGGCGGCATCCAGAGTCGGTCTGTGACCTGTGTGGAGGAAGACATGCAGGGTAACATCACCCCCACCGAAGAGTGGAAGTGTCTCTACGCTCCAAAGACAGCAATCCTGCAGCCCTGCAACTCTTTCAGCTGTCCAACCTGGGTGGCACAGGAATGGTCACCTGTAGGTGTCTCCTTTAAATTCTTATGATGCTAAAATCCTTCTTACTTCTCTGTCTGTAATCAGTTTCTTCACTAAAATATTTGAATTTTTCTTTGAATTTTTAGAAAAACTCCTCTTGGGATGGTTTATCTTTTTTTTATATATATAACTTATTCTTTTTTTTTTTTTTTTTTTTTTAATGAAAACAAAAACATCCTTGTACTATGCTTTAACAAAAAAAGGAAGAAAACCCAACAAAAAATTTTAATTTAATTTTAGAATGAAGGAGTGTTCATAAATGTTTAAAACTGTTGTAATGAAGTGTTATTATGTAAACAATGAGACTTTTAATGCAAATTCTTAAAATATTAAAAGTGTCAACTTTGCACTATTATGGTCAATAACCAAAAAATTATATTAAAATTTGCATTAAAAGTGTCAACTTTGCATCAAAAACAGTCATAAATAGTCATGGTGACCTTCATATTCATAACTGTTGCTATGACAGTGTCATGTCAGGGTTATGCACACCCCTTCATTTAAAGTGTTACCAGGTTTGTTTCTTTTATTGGGTCTTTCAACATTTTTATGCGTCAAAAATAAAAGTACACTTTCAGTAGGAATTAACTTAATAGTAAAGGGACTTTTAAACGTTAAAATTGCTGTGTTTCTTGGTCTTAATTATGCTTTTGTTCAACTTAAAAAATAATTCATTAATCCCAAAGAGAAATTAAATCTGTTTGTAACTCATATTACCCACAGTTCTTCAGAGTTTCTGTCGATATTGATGTCCTGTAGTGGTCTGTGTCACAGCAACTCAGAAAATGCCTCTGACTGGAAGCACTTTTTTTGTTGTTTCCTAAAGAAGATTCATAATTTTCTTGATTTTATAAAGAATATCTTTTTTTCTCCATCAACTCCAGATATTCCTCAGTAGTCTGCAGAACTACAGAGTGACCAGAACCTTGTTACTCAGAAGAGATTACTCTGTCAACAACTTCTTTATAGCAAAATGTGCAGCATCTAGCTGAGTATGGGATGCTGTTAAATTGACTCTGCAGTGCAATGGTTTCTCCCCAAATACAGTCAAATGTTTTCCGGACCTGGTTAGTACCTGGAGGTGATTCTCTTTCCATTTACTACATCTACGGGAACTTCATCCATAAATGTGGCCGTAAACGAGCATAAGAAAACAGAGAAATACCAATAAAAAAAACTAAAAAAAACTATGCCAGTAAGTAATTGTAGGAACAACAGATGGTTCGTTTTAAGCTGCATCTTGATTGTAAGAAAAACACTCATTACTGCTTGGGAACAAATATGCAAATATTTTACTTTGTATAAAAGAGCTGCATTATTAACATCAGTTGCTCCGTGTGCCATCACACACCGGCCAATTTAGCCAAGATTATTTTTCGAACTAAACCCCTACGGTAAAAAGTCCAATGCAACTTCCTGATTGCCAGTTTTTCTCAACAGGAACGTGCCAGCCCCTCGCAGTCAGATCTGTGGCCCCTTTAAAAACTGGTATGCTGTTTGTGCAGCACATTCTTCCTCCGGCGTGCTTATTTTGGCAGAAGATCCATAAAGTTTGCACGTGATGAGAGATTTGATTAGATTTTGGAAGGATTCTCTCTTCACTTCCCTTCAGCTTCAGACTGATTTTTTTTTTTACTATTATTCTAAAGGAAAATGAACATGACAGTAAAAGTTGTGTGAAGTAGGACTGAGAAAGCCTTGTGTGACCTGTCACCACCAGTGCACAGTGACCTGCGGTCAGGGTCTGCGCTACAGGGTGGTTTTATGCATCGATCACAGAGGGATCCACGCCGGAGGCTGCAGCCCCACCACCAAGCCCCACATCAAGGAGGAGTGTCTGGTTGCAGTGCCGTGCTACAAATCCATAGGTGGGAAATGTCACACTAAACTGAGCAGCTTTTGTCCTTTTCTTTGTGGTTTCACGCAATGTTAAGCGGATCTGTGCAATTTGCTTCAGACACGCTCCCCATTGAAGCGAAGCCTGTTTGGCAGAAACAGGCCATTGAGCTGGAAGAGGAAGTGACTGCGACAGAGGAGCCAACGTAAGTACCAACCTAGCATGAGCAAACACTGAACGAGGTTCTGGAGAATATTTTTTATTTGATTCTTGCGAAAGTATTTCAGCATTTCACAATTTCTCATGTTACATCACCAGACTTCAGTGTGTTTTGGTAGGATTTTAAAATTGTTATAACACAATATAACATGAAGTCAGTTGGATGTTAAATGACCTGCAATCAAGTGACCATTTTGTCTTTTTCCACTCCATTTTCTTTTGCTTTCTTCTTTCCTTCTTTCCATGTGTCCTACCTCTTTCCTTCCTTTCCTACAGTTTAAATTTTCAAAGAACTCTTTGCCATAAATGAACATTTGTATTTTACAGTTTAAAATAATTGCAAAGGACAGTGAACTCTGGGGGGCAGGACAAACAGGACAAACGTGTAAGAACCTCTTTGGCCCTCGAAAAACAGCTGGATTTATTCTGAGATTAAATGATACTCATCTGGGCTCTATTTACTAATTAGATCACATCTGAAAGCATTTTGACTGCACTGGGTTTCATTTAGGGCTACATGTGCAAAGGAGCATCAATACAAATGAACAACACATTTTTCAGGGAGTTATTTGTAAAAAGAAAAATGTTTAAAAAAAAAAAAAACACATGTAATTTCCACTCCAAAATTATGCACCACAATTATGTATCGATAAGTCACATAAAATACAAATAAAAAGTCCTGAAGTTTGTAGTTGTTGCATAATAAAATGTGAAAAATAACTTCCAAATCTATGACTAAATTTGCAAACGTTCATCTGCTGAATTTGACCTAAAACTTTTTAGATGTGATTATATGCGTAAGTCCGCTAGTTCCAGTTTTGCTCAGAAGCCGAAAACCGGCAGGATCTCGTCTTAAAAGAAAAATATACTTTAGCAACATAAAATTTCTCCACAGGGGTAAAATAAAGCAGAAATAATTTTGAAGACAGACACAGTTTCAACAACATTTTCCAAGCTTAAAGCAGCAGACCAACCTGAAGGTCAAATTGAAGTGGACAGGTCTGGGTGCCGCCATGAAACCACTACAGTATCACTGTTGTGTTCGTGTCAGCACCGATTTCCATCAAGCTCGGGTCTGAGCAGTCGTCAAACCTTTCACCCGTGCGACTGCAAATACCTCCTGGGTGTCTAATCTGTGTGTCTTGAATCTAACTGGAGGTTATTTCGGGTAAAAGGGGGAAACGGAGAGTGAAGGAGAACAAACATCGTTTTGAGAACCTGCACTTCCTTCCAGCATTACCTCAGCAAACTCCACAATCTTCCAGATGTTCTGTCCCCCGAACGTGAACGATATGTGGCTGCTCAGCAGCGCCTTCACATGAGTTATATTAGCAACAAGTTTCAAACGTTTTTTTTTTTTACGTTGACATATCTGGATCGAGCGACGAGTGGAGGGACGCTGCCAACGCATATAATTTTGTTCTGTTGCAATGTAAAAAAAAAAACATTTCTTTTGTCAAAAAGCTCATAAATAACTCTGCATAATGCACTATTCCTCACAATCCAACAAAAATATCTGCATACCACATGGGGCCTTGTTACGGATGTAGGAAGAAGGAGAAGGAAATTCCTATTTTGGACTTTCTCCTGGCACCAGAAAAGTGAAAGCGATTTGTTCTCCATATTCTGGCCAAACATATTATTTTTACTACCAGTTTATAGAATATTTCTGAAGATGGATGTTTAATCAATGTAATTAACGTGTGGCCTTGGCTGATATTACAAAATGAATGCGGGATTGTTTTTGAACTGACAGATGGGCTTTAACAGCCCATGAAGATAAACATTTCTGTGAACTCGCATGTTGACTTTGTTGTTCGTGTTCCAAGTTCTAACTGCGAGTGATTCATTTCGTTCGTTTGTCCAAACAAGAGCGAGTCCCCGGACGCTCGTAACGAGACGGCTTTCACTGTTAATACGAGCTCTTTATTGAGGCATCTTACGAAACAGTGTGGCGCTTTTGTGTTGCGGTCGAATGGGGGAGGAATCCTGCACGAGCTGAAGCTGCTTTTGTTGTGTGAATGCACACTGAAATAGCTGAAGAATCTGTATCCTGAGGTAAACCTGAAATTAAAACTTGGGATTTAAAACCTTTTTTGTGGGAAAAGGATGGCAGCTCGATTCAGATATAGTCCTCAGTTCTCGATGCAATTGTTTCCCAAGACAAAAGAAGGGATTTCAGAGTCTCCACCTCAAGTTTGAGTTCGTAGAGTGAATATTTATTCTGTGCAGAGCAAGAAGTTCAGATAACTCTTCTTAGAGAACGATCAAACTGGTATCCTGTGGAAGGAATACTGGTTTGTTCTCTGGTGTGTTTTCTTTTAAAGTCCTAATTTTGTTTATTTCAGAATTTTCTAAATTTCCTCTTGGATTATCCAATATGGCCAAATGCAAGGGCGTTTATAAACTACAAACTAAACCGTAACATGCAGCATCTACTTACTGACACGATCCGTTTGTGTTTGAACACATAGAACAGCTTGTTTTACTAATAGCAGTTAACACAGAATCAAAACCTCACCGTTTTCCAACTTGCAATCAGAACATACTCAACTCTGGTGTGACATCATTCTCATGGTGGCAAAATGACAATTATATAAAACGACACTAAAGTTGTGGTTAGAGGGGAGGAATCTGTTTTCCTCGTCTGGTTGACACTCGCCCCGAAATGATCTCAGTAGCAAAAATGCTCACAGAATCCTTCAACTGCAACAACAGATTATTAGACAACAGCTTGGGTAGAAATTACAGTAAATGCTTCACTTTTTTTTCTTCTTCTTCTTCTTCTTCTTCTCAATCGCAGCAATGCTTCTGTTTTCGCTCCAAAAATAACTCCAGAGAGAAATCTAATTAAAGCTAAAAGGCTCCTTTTCAACAAGATTAATGGCTATGATAGATATCAATGACAGGGTTATCACATTGCACCGGCTTCTGTTACGTTTATGGAAATGGTCTGTGTCGAAACACATGGCTCTTAACAAAAAGATGTTTGATCTTCTTTATTGCAAGAGACATGGACACTTGGCACCGAGAGAGACTTCTCAGATCAGTCTTCTTGTAAATCCAGACTGAAGACGGGTTTTATATGAATATTTGTACTTATTAGATTGCTTTCAAAAGTGGATGTCGTTACAAATTACGGTGCTGCAATTTTAGGCCCGTATAAAAACAGAGAGGTAGCCCAGCTGCTGTTTAGTCCTACGAAGCTTAAATGAAATCTCTGTATTCACCAGATGAACACACAGATGCTTAGTTTGTCGCCTGATTTTTTTATTATGTTTTGTGTGTTTGATTTACTGCCAGATGAAAGCTTGTAATCAAACCCAACACTTTGCTAAAGCCAAATGTATTTAAAGACCAAGTGGGGTTCAGTTTCACACTTATTGTTACATCAGCTCCAGTTGGTGTAAACTGGAGTTTGGGGATTTCCTCTCCTCTCCCTCATGTGTTTTTAAATATGAAAAAGGATGCACACGAAAGCTCTTTAACCGAGATCATATTAGATGATGTCACTCAAGAACGGGGCTACATCTTTAAAACTTAGTAGCACAAGCATAAACCACGGATATTTGTGAAGGAAATGAGTGAAACATTTTCTACATTTTCTACATCTGTCTTATCCTCCTGCAGCTTCATTCCTGGTCCCTGGCAGCCCTGCAGCAGAACGTGCGGAACTGGGACCCAGCAGCGGACGGTCAAGTGCCAGGTGTTGCTGTCTTTCTCCCAGACTGTTGCCGACCTGCCTGACGACGAGTGCGAGGGGGAAAAACCCTTCTTGGTCCAGCCGTGTTATCGCAAACCCTGCTCAGGAGAGCTCGGTCATGGGGACGAAAATAGAGAAGAGGAGGAGCTGCGAAGCGACGGGGACGTACTGGACTGGGAGTACGAGGGATTTACGGAGTGCTCAGAGAGCTGTGGAGGAGGTATGGATCTTAATTTATCTCCAAGATGCACAACAACCCAGGACAAAAATAAAAAAGTAAACTTTATTAACCAAAGGTTGACACCTCTCCCTTGCCAAAAAATCCAAACAATCAAAATGTTCAGGTTTTTATTCCCTAAAGTCTGGGAATAATGTAGAAAAACTAAGTAAACTTGATTAGGAAATAGTAGTCGATGTTGTAAAAAATTTTTACATTAGTGTGTTGGAATTAGTAACATGTTCAATGTCAGCAAATGCATCCCGATTTTACAATAAACATTACATAAACATGACTTTTTGTAGCATTATTTTAGAATGAGTGCCAGAAAATTATTAGAATTTATCAAGTAAAGTAGAAAGTATTCAATAAAATGTACTCATCCTTGGAAAAAGGGCTTATTTATTAACTTTTTGTCAATAAAGAAAAAGAAAGAAGAACCAACATCACAAACCAACTCCAAAAGAAATATTTTTTAAAACCTAATGCACTTTAACTCCACAACACTCATGATAGCCTCAATGATCTGGTTGTTTACTCCCTGCACAAGTTATCAGTTTTAACCAAGGTATGAATTTTGCTCTGTTGACATTCTTCAGCTTTGTTCCTTTTCTGAAAACCAAGATTGTTTCATATCCCTGTGTTTCCAACAGTGAGAGTCGCCATGTTTCTTGTATACATGATCTTTGTTGAACAAATGCTCACTTCGTCCTTTGAAGATGAGGAACTATTTAAAACAACAAGTTGAAACTCAAATGTTGTTGAAAGATGTTTTCATTGAATATTTTATTATTAATCATAATTATGACCCAATGTACAGACTGTTCCTGCTGCCTATAAATCATTAAAACTCAATTCGGGTCTCTGAAGTGGCCCCGGTTTATTTTAGTGAAACATCAAATGATGCAGTATTCGAAAGTAGATGACTAAAGCCATGCCAAAATTGGCTTTGAGAAAGTAAACACCACATTTAACCTTAAAGGTCATAAGTCCCCATCGCTCACAGCAGCAGTAAAAGCTGTCCCACACTGAAATGGTTTCCCTAAACATCCTGTCAACACAAGCCAAGGCTTACTTTAATCTCCCCATGTCCACATCCAGCATAGTCACAAATTTATTTCTGCACACAGACATTTGCCAGTGCCTGTGTGTGTATGTGCATACACTCCCCAAAACTCAAGTAGTTGGCATTTGAGGATGGTCACAGAGATGTATCTGATGTCAAAAACTCATCCCCAGGGCTGTGCTTCTGTGGACCATCACATCACTGTGGCCCTTGAAGTGCCTCCTTTATTGTAGACGCCTTTGCTTGCATTGGATTGCTTTCAATATGAGCTTCAATTACTCTTTTAAAATTGAGCCATGCCATTGTGTATTTATGGTGCTCTTATGCCTGGATTTTGTCACTGCAGAGTTTTATTTCCAGTCATCCTTGCTGCTCCAAATACAGACACAATAAAAAGAAACTGTACCGTTTTTAGTTCCAAGGTTTTACATATGAGCCCATTTGGTTCACAACAGAGCTTACTTTAAATAAAAACCATTAAAAAAAAATACTATTATGTATTTAAAAGGAAAAGGGTAAATGGAGTATGGCCTACGGGCACAGCAGCAAAGCACATGACGTAGTCATGGTAACATAAATGTTTTTAGATGCATCATTATTACAGACAAAGAGAAAAATAAAAATAAACATAAGACAACTGAAGACAAATTTCTGCAGATGAACTGCAACCTAGCATTAGCTAGATGGATGGATGGATGGATGGATGGATGGATGGATGGATGGATGGATGGATGGATGGATGGATGGATGGATGCCTAGGAATTAAAGCCATAAATATTTAGCGTTTTTAATGAGTCACTTTTAAAATTATTGATTAACTCCTTGTGCTTTTTTGACTGTCTGTACTTTTTATGAGATAAATACATTTTGCATTTCCATTGCAACCTGAATGTGCAGCTTCTTTCATACTCCAAGCAACCTTTCTATAAAATAGCGCAGTGAAAGGCAGATCTGGACTGGGCTACATTTTGGTCCAGGTGACCCACATTCTGACTACATAAACTCTGTGTATTCGCAAATTCTTGAACTTGTCTTGGTGTAATGGGAGGTTTTCAAAAATAACTTACAGATTTGACTTCTGAGCTAACACATCGAGGAAAAATCACCAGCCTGTGTTCAAACTATTGTTGTCAAAGCTCCTGCCATCAAAAACTTGAGACTGTCAAACCGGCATCATGAAAAGCACCTTCCTTTTTGTGTGTGAGCCCCTTAGAAAGCGTGAAGTAGGAAAATAGAAAGCCTTACACCAAATGTGTGTCTTCAAATATAAAGTAACTTAATGTTAAATTTGGCAAAACAGCATTCCTTGCCATGACAAGCAATTCAAAATCAGGTTATTTGCTCCTCTTCATGCTTTTATGTGTTGTTGTCAAAACGCAGGTGTGCAGGAAGCTGTGATCATTTGCCTGAACAAGCAGAGCAGGGAGGCAGCAGACCAAAGCCTGTGTGTGAACTCCCGTCGGCCCCCTCCGCTCCTCCAGGACTGTAACGCTCACCTCTGCCCTCCGAGGTACAGTGAAACTCCACGAATCAGACAGCTTGGTCACCACCGCCAGGTTGCTTTAAGAGTTGTTTGTAATGGCTTGTGCACAAATGTCAAATTAGACTTTAACGAATGCAATAAAAGTAAAGAGGAAATTACTTTTTTTTTTTTTGTGAAAAATGGGATTTGACGAAATATAAGAAAAGAAATATTAATTAAAACTGAAGTGGACTGGGATCTTGTACTCATTAGCAGCCTGCCAACCGCACGTTCTTCCAAAATATGCAATATTTGGTGCTCATGTGCCATTCTTCTTGAGTTTCAGTGCTTTGTAGCGTCAAACACATGCAACCACTTAAAGCTAGAATGAAGAAACACTCAACAACAACAACAAAAAAACATCATGTGAATCAGTTCATTTTGATTGAGATGGTGGAAGGAATTGGTTTTAATTGTCCATAACTCTCAGCATTATTTCAGCCTAATTAAAAACCAGCTGAGCCAATAAAATCACTATTCAGATGACTTGGATCTCGGTGATGCTGAGGCAGAATGACAGAGACGAATGGTTGTATCCCTTCTGACAGGAAATTAAAGCCTTGAGAAACAAGGTTGGAATCTGACACACCGAGATCCGAGGTCAGCGGTTCGGCAGCATAGCTAGGAAATATTAAGACCATCCTCAGAAGAACTTGCTGGATTTTTGCCAGACGTGTTGCTGTAGAAATCTGGAAGATTTCATTTTGTGAAGTCAGGTTAAGTTACTCTGCAACTTGTCCAACTGGAAATATCGAAGGGAAGCTTGAATGAGCCGTTAGTCTTTGATAAGCAACAAAAGTCCTGGATCCACAAAAACAAAACAATAAATTAAACTGTTACTCACATCTGAAATTGTATTATATTTATTGAGGTAAGTTGATTTTACATATTTGACATTTTTAATTGTAATCGGATTTTGTACTTCAAACAAAACCGGTTAATTAACTAAAATATTAAGCTGTGAAGCCACATGCTGTTCAACATATCTAAATCTTGGCTAAACAGTACGCGGATTCTGTGGCAGGCCACATGTTTCAGCTTAACACCGTGCACATTGTCGGCCGCTCCACCACTTTTACTCTTGTCCGAAAACTCAGAGGCTTGCAGCCTGACCTTGCCTGTTTTGCCAAGCTTTTAGTCTTGTTTTCACGCACAACAAACGCTGCATTGGACCTGTTTCTTTTGGCCATTTGCTCCCTCCCTTAGGCCCCCTCACCCTCTCATAATAAGCTACACTCTTTGGATAACGTTCCCTCTGAGGGGAAACAGCCATTAGATTTAGTTTGTACCGGTCCATGAACAACTTTCATTCCCATTCCGCCTCTCGATCCTGGATTCTTAAATAAACACAAGGTTTTGAAATATCACTCAGTCTGTCAAACCAAAAGTAAAGTTGCTGCAGTGTTGGATGGAAAACCTCAAAAGCCATAGCAAGTTGCCGGATTACACCCTAAAATTGGACTAAATTCAAAGTTAACTTTGAAGCCGAGTTTATGGTCCAGGTCAAAATAACTATTGACAGAAACATTAGATTATTCCCCGTGTGCACTTGAAAAATGTAAATGAATTGTTGCATAATACCTACATAGATACTTTGTGTCATTTTGCTTTTCATGAATTTAATTTCCATTATTTTGCATATTGATGCATGAATAAAACTCATAGGATCAATGAATGAATAAATAAATAAATATAAATAAATAAATAACTGAGCTCCAACATAATTTGTGTCCATGCAGGCGTGACTATGTACTGTATGTAAAAGTAAAGGTTTCAGTTTTAAATAACTTAGTCCGGCTTTTTAAAGCAGCACTCCATCTAAGTCGCCCCTAAAGCCAAACACAATCATAAAATTTATTTATTTGTAGAACACATTTCAGCAGCAAGGCGGTCCGAAGGGAAATACCCTTTTTTATGTCATCCAAGATCCCAAACCACTTTACTAAATTATAGCTTAAAATGATTCAGTCCAGGTTTGAAAATTCTGTTTTAAATTTGGAAAAGAGGCGATCAGAAAAGTGCAAATGTGTTAAAAAAGCAGTCAATTAGCCATTTTTAAAATATCTAATCACATGCTAAAACCAGGTTTCAGTCTATAGGTCAAAAGAGAAATTGAATAAGTATTTAACAAACTATATTTTTTATTTTCTGTAATAGTACAAAACAACAAGGTTCTTATTCAGTCCTTAAGCAAAGTGTTGCATCACATGTGTTGAGTCTAAACAGTAGAAGAATAATCCTTTTTCGATGTTCAGGAAATAAAATAATAATAGTGTAACAAAATATAAAGTTTTAAAATATATGTCTCTGCAAAATAAGCAAGTTAAGGTTTTCATAGTGTGGATATTTTACATTTTGCACTATAAATAAGTGGGTACAAAGAAATTTCTAATATCAGTGCTGTTGGGTAGGCGCGGTTGGCATTATTTATTAGCGATTGTCTATTTTCTCTTTTGCCCATTAATTTTTTAATCACCAGATGCCCATTATTCTGCAACAGGAATGAGAACTGGAAGTACAACCCAAAACAGCCTTCCACTGGAATGTGGAAGCTACTTTTAATACGAGTCCTTGTGCCAACTTTAGACAATACTGTGCCAGTTCACAACAAGAGCTAGTTCTTAATTCAGTTCACACCACTGAAACTTAATTACTTCATTATTTTAGGTCACAACATGAAGAGCCGTAACTAAATGCACATCTTCAATATAAAGTAGTTCCCGTTCATTTACATCTGATGTCCTTTTAGAAAAAAAAAGTCAGTGATGTCATCCCTCAGTTCACATCTTGTTTTTGATTCCGCCCTGTTCTCTTTGCTAATATAAGCTATAATAAGTTAATGTAGCCAAAATTAAAATATGATCATTAATAGGTCAGAGCAAAGACAGATTTGTTTGGCCGCTAGTGTAATCCATGCACAAACATGCACACAGCCGTCACCAAGCTGTTACCTTTGAGGAAAAACGTTGCACTGTTAACTGTAAAGTTCCACAAAATGTTGACAGTATTCAGCCTTAAAGAAATGCTCAATATTATCTCCACAGGTGGGAAACAGGGCAGTGGAGCTTGTGCTCCACCACGTGTGGTGTTGGTCTGATGACGCGGACTGTAACCTGCACTCACCGACCCTCTCCAAACAGCAACTACTCTGCGGTTTTAAAAGACGAAATGTGTCAGAAGCCCAAACCAAGTCCTTTCCAAGCATGTAACCGCTTTGACTGCCCTCCGACATGGGACACACGCGACTGGGGCCAGGTAAAAGACATAATGTTGTGTGTTTGCCATAAAACATGCCCGATCCTGACTGTGTTTCTTGTACTTTGCACTAGAATCTCAGCATTATTGTCTCTGCAGTGCTCCCAGACTTGTGGTGGTGGAGTCCAGAAGAGACAAGTGTTTTGCAAACAGAGGCTGGCAGACGGCAGTATCCTCGAGCTTCCTGACACCTTTTGTCCATCCGGGACTCCTGATAACCAGCGTCCATGTGGCAGGCAGGATTGCCCACCTCACTGGGTCACTGCTGATTGGTCTCAGGTATCTACTCCTCTGACCTTAAGTAACTATTTAACTTATCTAAGTGCTCCTTCTCCTAACTTGCTTCATAATTTTTGAATGTAGTGTTCAGTAACCTGTGGAAATGGCATTCAGACTCTGCAAGCTGTCTGCAGGAAGCAGGGAGAAAATGGACAATTTAGTATTATTGATTCAATAAACTGCTCCGTGATAGCCCGTCCCATCAGGATCCGCTCATGCTTTCTCAGGCACTGTGAAGGTAAGGGTCTTTTCAGGTTGTTGCTACTGCTAAGGCATGTCAAAATGAAAGGCATACTAGAAACAGAACAATAATGTAAATCAGTCTTAGTGTAGTGATAACAACAAGACTATATAAATACTAATGTGATTTTCAAATTACATCTCAGATTCCCCGAAACCTGATGCCACCATACTTGGCCAGAGGAAAGTTTACATCCAGTGGAAGAAGTCCAAGAAGTTGCAGCTGGTTGTCGGTGGTTATGCATACCTCATGCCCTGGACGACGTTAATCCTTCGCTGCCCAACACGCAACATCCGTAAGGGCCACATTCAGTGGCTTAAAGAAGGGAAACCCCTGGTGAACCGCCCTCAGTTTTCCATAAAATCCCAAGGATTTTTGAAGATTCAGCAGGTCCGTCCAGCTGACGCTGGAGTCTACACGTGCGCTGCAGGCTCTGCACAAGAACATTTTGTCCTACACATCCTTGGCAGCAAGAAAAAGCTTGCAGTTCCCGAATCATGGATGAATAAAAGAAGGCAACACAAGACTATGCGTCCTGGTGTAACCTCAACTAGTGGCACAATGCAGGAGCTACCAATACCCCTTAATAAATATGACAGCCTTGTAGAGCACATGCTGGAGCTTAAAGGTTATTACCACAATAAAAAATACCTTGCTGACAAGCCTTACTCAAGTGAAAAGAACAAGTTGGCTCTGGAGAATGATAGGACAAACACTGATTCTCTAGTTCCGGCTGTGTTTGTTACCGACAGCACCAAGTTAGATGAGATCATACGCAATCTCTCTGAAGGCTTTGGAGAACAACAAGGGGAACATTTTATTATGGAGTTCCTCAGTGAAATTGGAGCGACGCAAGGAGACACCAATGAATCTACCGTTCACCCGTCAGATGGTGCAGAATCCTCCACAAATGGACCAATCCTTTACAAGCCAAACCTCAAAACCCACATTTCAACAGCTGGGAGTCCAGAGTTTATACAGCGGCCTAAAAAGGTCACTGTGTCGCCTCTGTCTGAGGTCGTTTTTCATGTTGGGACACCAGTTTTCTTGCGGAAACCAGTTGGCTCTTTGGAGTTGAGGTGTCACCCTGTCGGGAACCCTCATCCATCTCTAGTGTGGACAAAAAATGGAAATCAGTTGCACTTTGATAGCAGGTATGAACTAACCTTCACTTGGAATTTTTTACATACGTTTCACACCAAACTGCAGATATTTTGTCTTTTTTTTTTATACAGAGTCGGCCTTTCAGCCTCTGGCTCACTGAAGATCCAGTCTCCAGGTAAAGAAGACGAGGGTCTGTACACATGCACTGCCAAAAATCGTCATGGGAGTACATCTTTGTCATCTTGGCTGCGGATTACAAGTAAAGTCCTTTTTCAGATTTTAATCTGCACTGCAGAGAAAAAATGTTTAAGAATCGTTGACTTGTTTATGCGACAAACAGCCAAACTTTGGTTGGAAACCGTAGTTCTCTGTGTTTTTTTTTTTTTTTTTGTTAATAAAAAGATATCAGCTACACAGTTGAATTACTTAGTCATATAAAACTTCTGTCCTTTATCATTTCCAATTCAAGCCTGACAACTTCTGTAATTACAGTGAAAATTTGTAGTTGTACTGTATATGTTGGTTTGAAATTGACTAGAACCTTTGGAAATTTGCAGAAACCCAATCTGAAGATTTTTCAAGCCTTTTCTTTTATTTTGGTTGTTTTATTTTCACCTAAACTCTGCATAGCAAAACCATCGAAAGGTTCCTTTCCAACACAATCAAACTTAATAGGACTTTTGTGCTTGAAGGATATCTAAAACCATCACTATGACTTTGCTCTGAACAGTTTTGGAAACCAAGAAAACAAATAATAATGTCAGTATTGGCATAGTGTCAGGTCCAGTTTGTACTCTGCTAGATTAATGTAGTCCAGTTTACAGTAATGTGTGTTGTTCTTTTGTGGTCCAGGCTTAGAGGTTCTGGGAAAGCTTTCTTCCAGCTGAGAAACGCACAGACACAGGACCGACCACAGACACGCACGTTGACTGAGCTTTCACTTAACATCTGGCTGAGTCAGTGACGGGGAATGTCCGGTTTCATGTCAGAATTTGGATCGTCTCTGAACTGCGTGGACCTTTGTCTTCTGAAAAGCAAGATCAGTCACAAAATTACCGAATCCTCATCAAAGCGCCGCCACTGAGGATTTCCTGACTTTGCTCGACTCTTCCTCCCCATGCGGTAGCAATTACAGATTCCAGGCAACGTATCAAAGAAGATCAACTCGGCATATCCCGTCCAGCTAATCTAAATGGAAGGGATAAAGGGGTCTAAAAGTGCTTAAAAATGGCTCAGCCTTATTTTCCTTATATTTTACTTCAAATTCTATTAAAGGCAGTGTAATTGGGGATTTCGGGAGCTTTTTAAAGAAGCCAGTGGTGGGGCTGGTGGAGGCAGGAGCAGCTTCCAGAAGAATTTTGTAAAATGCTGTGTCTGGCTACCAGAGATTAGAAAAATAAAGTTGTATTGTTTTCATGTTTTATGGAATCTAAAGACCTTATATTCCATATAACATTCTTAGTTCTGTTTGTTGCTTTCAAGTTTGTAGATCTTTAAAAATAAATCTCAATCTGTTTAATTGTTTGCCCAGGTAGTAAACAAAGAAGCTGTTTCCATGGTAACCACACTGACCAACCTTATGTCCAGAGGACAAACAGCAGCCAGTCAGACGGCCTTTGCACAGGACAAGGCTGCCCCCTTAGGTCGGTCACTGCTACTGCATGTTTGATTGACTTGTCAATTTAATTCACATTAACTGACCTCAATTTTGTGAAGTGTTCTACTTTTCAATTGAATTCAGTCGGTTCAATATAAGGTAGTTCAGCTAATTTAATTTCAATTTAATTTCCTTAGATTGAATGATTATATATGATGGACAGACGCTGAACATTTATATACTTACTAAAACATAAAAACAATACTTTGGAATTAAATTGAGTCAGATTTGTTCCAGTTCAGTTCAAAATGATTTCGAGTTCACACCACTTCAGTTCACTTCATCTCATGTAATTATTTAAATTTAAATCAATTCATTGAAATTCAGTTCAGTTAGTCAAATTCAATTAAGTTAAAATAATATTCAAATTTTCAACAGTCAGTTCAACATAAATATCATTAAGCACCACAAATCAAACTTTTCCAGACTCAGTCAAATATTGAGATCAGAGCCAGTAACATACAATCCAGCTTTGTCAAAATTAATATACAGTAATGATTGTAATAGAATATGGAGCTACTGTTTGTTAAGCACATGGTTTTCTAGGTAGAAAATTTTATGTTTACTTTGTGCATATAAACATAAACTTGGGATAAATGTAAAAAAAAAAAAAAAAAAAAAAAAAAGAAAAAAACAAGGAGATGTGCAAACAATCTGTACATTTTCTATTTTTCTTCCAGCCTGGCTAGATGGCGAGTGGATACATGGGCGCCATGCTCTGCCTCCTGCGGTGGGGGATCCCAGTCCAGACGTGTTCGTTGCATGATGGATCCCGAGGGCAGTTTAAGAGAAGTACAAACCCGGCATTGCCTTGGAAAAGGGAAGAAACCATCTAGTAGCAGGTTATGCAACATTTTGCCCTGTGCCAGATGGATCACAAGTTCCTGGGGACTAGTGAGTATTCCCATGTAGCACGTCTTTTTTTTTTCTTCATTAGTTTCCAAGAAACTTGGCAAAACTTTAATCTTACGTAATTTCAGTGTCATGGTCGGTGTGTGGGACCCAGTTTGGCAACGCAGCATCGGCACATTCACTGCAAAGACACGAATGGCACCAAAGTTTCCTACAGGATGTGTCAAGGTTTTAGGAGGTAAACAGAGTTACAAGCCTATGTTCTCTTAGAACTGATTTTAATCAAACAGAAAGCAATGTCTCGTATCTGTCTATGCATCGCTTTAGGCCCAGCTCAGTGAGAAACTGCTCCGCAGATGCATGCTTCCTCTACTGGTACGTGGGGCCCTGGACCCAGTGCACAGCCACCTGCGGCCGACACGGCTTCCAATCCCGTCAGGTGACCTGCAAACACCGTCAAACGGGCAGGACGACACGGGATCACCACTGCATGTGGATACCTCGGCCTTCCAGCTGGCAGCGCTGCAATATGTTGTCTTGTGGCAGAGGTCAGATTTTTTTTTATTTTTTTTTACTTATAGTCTTTGAATGATAACATGCTGTGAAATATTTTAGCGTAATTTTCTCAGTTTAAATGTAGTTCAAAGTCATTTTAAATGGTCAAATGTAAAAACGAACAGCGTGTTGAATGCGAGTGGGATTTAAAGCAACAGTTGCAAGCAGGACACACCTACCCTGGCCTCTGTCTCCGTGGCTCCAAACTAGTCATTCAATTTGTGATTCCATCAATTAGCTCCTCTGGGTCTCTTTGTAAGTCAGATATTGTCACATTTTTCAGTGTTTTTCTTTTTTATAAAATTGTCCTAAAATATATGAGAAAATTTAAGCTTTCCATGTTTTTTTTTCCAAATCTAACAAGGTTTTCTGTGGAATTTTGATTTTAAACTTTTGGAGGGATGAAGGGTTTCCCTTTACATTCTCATTGAGAATATGAAACATGGACACACTGACACTGACCTCAATGTGAGAAGAAAGAGTTTGTGAACTCTATTTATGACTCTAAATATCCCCTCTGTGGTCAGTATCGGGAACTCTTGCATAACAACGCCAACTCTGTGAAACTCCTAAAATCATTTATCGTTTCAAAATCACATATGTTGGCATTTACAGTTTCCATCAGACGTTTGCATACATTTCTGACAGGAACTGTAAATGCCAACGTATATTGTGTTCAGAAGAGAACCTTGAACTTCAGGGCCTTGAAATCATGGTTTTAAATTAAATACCTTCAATGACTTATGAAAAGAACAACTGGTTGCATGAATTTCTCAACCAAATGTGTTTTATAGACACCAACACACATCTAGCAAATTATTGAGTTGCTTTTTGCTGTTGATTGGTTGCATAAATTTGCATTGTTGGTTTTCTGGTATCAATCCAGCTTTGAAACATAGTTTTTAAATTTTTCAAATTAGCTCTTAGCTAACTTGATCTACATCAAAGCCAGTTTTGATGTTTTGGGGATCATTGTTCTCTGGGTTTCAGACATTGATTAGCTGAGTTGAGTTCAAGTTTTAAATTTTCCCTCCTCTTTGTGTATTTTACACTGGTGGAAAACTTTCCCTCATCGTCGCACTGCCACCCCACTTCAAGTACACAGTCCTGCTTGTCTCTGTGGCCTTATTGCTCAATGTTTGTCTTGGTTTCCTCAGAGGCTATTTGTCCATGTAGGCAGCTGGAATTTCAAGCTAATTTCCATTAGCTTGAAAATTTTGATAGTTTTACGTTGAGGTCAAACTTTCTTCCCTCCAGTAGAGGACACCAGGTTCCAGCAGGTTCCACTTCGTGGCAAACTTGAGTTTTGCTGATTCTTGGATTTTTCAGCTTTCTTTCTTGTCTGTGGAAAGTTTGGGTCAGATTGAAACTTGGATTCTGTTGGGTGATTAGATATTTTGGTGCTAAGCTTTGTGTTATTCTCTCACCTATTGCTGCTCAGTATTTAATCCTTCTTTTCAGCCACTCTTGGCTATTTATCATTGTTCCATGGTTTCTCTTCATGCTTATGGCCACCTGCAAAGTATTGTTGTAAAAGTTATCTGCTTCTGCACCTGCTTCTGACAGGTTTTGTCAGAAGCAACGATTCTGATAAAACAGACTCTTAGTGGGCTGCTGTGTTATCAATGAACCCTGGAAAGAGAAAGGACAAATAAACAATTTCAAAGCCGAGAGTAAAATGAAATTATTTCAGGTCATTAGTGAAAAGTGGCAAGAAGAAATATTTTCCTCCCCAGCTTTTGCTTTTTTTCAAAGAACCTGTTATGTAAAATATAAAATGCAGTTTTAAAATGATTACTTCACCCTTTACTGAAAAAAAGTCCTCAAACCAACTTGCTCTAGCAGCTGAAACTGTACGTAAACTTCTGATTGACACCGAACACACTATCTTAAGTCTTTCCTGCTGCTCCTGATTGCGTAATGATGAGCAATAATTGTTTTCCGCTGTGTATTCCAGCAGAGGAGTGCCGTGACAGCACGAGGTACTGCGAGAGGGTCCGCCAGCTGGAGCTCTGCCCGCTGCAGCAATTCAAGAGCCGCTGCTGCCACTCCTGCAGGAAAACCTGAGGGACGGGGGGGACGAGGCGGGACGAGGCGTGCGGAGAACTCGGACAGGTCGGGGGGATTGGATTGGTCCTAAAATGGGGGGAACTCGACACCCACAACCGTTTCTTCTGTGGTCCGTCTCAGATGAGAGTTGCTGAGTGGGTGAGGAATGTTTGTCTCATGCCCAGAGTGAGGATGACTATTCCTCCTTGAGGATGTCATGTGCTTGGTTTGTATTTGAAAGCTTACGAAAGATGGACTGCCTTAAATGAAAGCTTCAGTTTCAGTTCTTCCTACTTTTGTCTGTTTTTTTTTAAATGGTAAATCATACTAACAGATTTCCCCTGAAGTTGTGCAAACCTCCTGTTGCTATTGTTAAAACGGCAATAGGAGGTGGTAACTTTGTCCCTGAAAGAGGAATTACAGACAGTGATGCACTGACTAATGACCCACCCAGTGATTAAACTGCTGTCAGTTTAGGAATTTTCTTACTGCACCAAAGAAGAGCAATGGAAATACAACTGACAGACAACCAGTTTTCACACAACTGTCTTTACATTTAACTTTTTATATTACCTCACTGCCAAGAATTACCAGCAAACCCATTAGCTTACTTATTAGCTTAAGTAGTATGCTGCCTTGCCAACTTAATGTGAGGGTGCTTTTGTTTAAAGTTAAAACAGTGAGATGCTTCTAATAAATTGGACATAAAGCAAATATATGACAATGTAATTAGTATCAACCATCTGTGAATTAAATTGTAACCCTGTCTATCTTTTTGGGTGACCATCTGGTCGCAGGATTTCAGGTGAATCCTGCAAAATAGAAAGTAGAGCAATAAAAAGTGATCCCCTGCAGAGGTTTGCACTAAGGGCTATATATGGGACGAAAGCGAACAAATGTTTTTCAAGACAAAATACACATATTTTGCACTATTAACTCATCAAAGTCCTTGTTAAAAACATGGCTTGCAAAGTTTTTTTTCTTTATTTTATTAGAGTAAAATTGTTTGTTTTTTAGAATTTCATGAAAAGTTGCTCAAAATGTTCCTTTAACCACTAAAGTGTCTGTCTAAACATAGAAATTCCCTTCTTACAGCGTCCTCCGTGTTTATTGGGTACATCAGAAAAGACGTGAAATTTAGCTGAAAAAAACACAACTTTTAATTTGAGTACATTTTTTTCTGTTTTGAAATAAAGGTGTTTGAGAAAATTAATAGGCAGCACCAATATCAAAAGTTTTTGAAGCATTTTTTAAGTGTCTGCTTTGAGTTTATTTACGTGCCTAGGTAGTTTTTAAATAATCGGCAAATATTTCCTGTGTCTCTGAAGTACAAAAATGACAATGCTTCTATTGTGTACTCTTCAAAATGGGAAAGGCGAGAAAAAAATGTTTGTTTTGATCACAGTAACTAAGAAAAGATCTAAAAAAAAAAGTATGAAAAACAAATAACTACCACTCTGAACATGTCTACATCAATCATCAGAGCAATAAACAAATAAACGGTTTTCAATTCTTCAACTGGAGTGCTAATAAATGCGAAGGGGGCTGTATCTCCTGCAAACAAGTTAACGGATTTCACTTTTTCTGAAAAGTACCTAAGGTTTCACTCTTACTTTGTGGACATTTGAAAATGACGTCACACTGACATGTCAATAATGTGAAGTGTTGCTGGTTATTACTAATGGGAACTTGTAGAAACTGTTAATAGTTAACCACAGTTTTATAAAAGTTGTTGATAAGCAGGGTTTGCACTTTTAGCTTTGTGGATACAAAATGAGTCATCATTTACTCAGCAGGAACTGCTGGGTCATTGAATGAGGTGTGGATATTTTTTTTTATATAACTAGAGAAAAAACGTCACTAAATGTTGCTTTTGGTCTTAAGTTGTGTACATATTCTTGTTGTTCATTTTTTTTTTGTATTATTTATTTTCATGAGTTTTCATCTACATTTTGTTTTTCTGGGTTGGTGTTTTATGACGTTGATTTATTCCCACTGATTGTATTCTTGTGCATGCAGGGAGAACCTCTGCTGGTGACTCTTTGTGTTACTTATTATTTTGTTGCAAAATAAAGCAAAAATATGTTCCTTTTTAAAATTTGAGTGTCTCTCTTTCTCTCTCGAACAAACAAAAATCTTGTCTGCATGACTGCGTTCAAGTGGATTTTAAAGCAGGACATGTTTTACCTGGAACCCTGATCTAAAACATGTATCAGATCAGCTTTTAAAAACAACATTAAAAAAAACACATAAACCGGATAAACAGGTCTTTCAACACGTTGCTGTCATCGTTTTCACATTCATTATGTCAGAGCTACTTCTACTTCCTATTTCCGCTGTTTAAAATATCAAGCTATCTGTCTCTCAGACACTAGAGGAAATATCAACACAGCAGTTTCATCAGAAGCAGCAATCGTCAGATGATTAGAACCGGGCTGTCCCCTGGATGCTTTTCACATCAGCTATGGTGGAAATCGACGCTTCCGACTCCTGTCTGAGTGCGGTGAGAGTGCTGCGTGTCTCCCTGGTGGATGAGCTGGAAGGACACATCGACTCCCTGGTGGAAGAGCTAGTGGATCAGAGAGCGTTCACTCGGGACGACCGGGAGGAAGTGCTGTGTCAGCCGGGGCCCCGGGCCAGAGTGCGGAAGGTTTTGGATATCCTGGAATGCAAAGGGGAGGAAGCGGCGAAAGTTTTCTTGTCTGTTAAAAGTCATCAGCAGCTCTCCAAGAATGCACCTCAAGTTCCAACTTCAGGTTTGGGAAATTTTAACTGGGAAAATGTGAAGAGACATGATATACAATGACTTTCCTTAGTTTTGAATAAGTTGAAATGTAGCTTAAAATCTTTATTTAAATATAATTAACATGGGGTGCATGCACTAACGCTGCTATTTATTACCTTATGTGGTGAGCCTTCACTTTTGTTTTCTGTAAAAGGAAAACATGCTGATTGTATTTTCAGAGAAGGCAACTAACAGATTTCATTGTACTAAAGTTAATTTGTTTGGTTGAAACTCTTTCATCTCCAAATTGGTTGTTAGTATCGGGCAAACAAATAGCTGGTAAAACGTCAGCAATCACATACCATTTAACACACATTGTTTGTGACTTTACATGGTTCTTTCAATTAACTTCTCAACTCATTTTAATTTTTAAAAACTGTTGCCTTTAATCAGCCCCGTTTTCTTTCTTATCACCAGTTATTCTCTACATTAACATTTTCTTTATCCTTAGATAAAGAAAAGCTTGACTTAATGTAATATCAAATTATCATTATAGCATAATAAATTTGAATATTATTGAAAAGCTCATTTATTTCAGTAGCTCAATTCAAGTGAAATAGATGAATTACACTCAGACTCAAGTTTTCAAGCCTTCATGTTTTGTTAATTATGGCAGGGTTTCGGTACATCCAAGATGATTAGGAATCATTCACTGGAAGAAAAAAAAAATGTTTATACAAGTGTGTTAATTAATTTTGCTCTAAATGTGCTGGACCGAGTGGTGCAAAACTATTAGAGCAGGAATTTTGTATTTTGTGACAACAGAATCTGTTTCTGCTCTACAGAATTACGGAAAGTGTGAGAGTGGTTTTGTGTATGTGAGTGATAAGTCATTTGATTATTTGTTTTGTTTCAAGTGGAGCAAAACATTAGATATAGTTTAATATAAGGGTTTTTTAAAATTGTGACTCAAAGAACATAATTTGTCTACTTATGAATTTGAATTGGCGAAAACTGTTTTGTATTTCTTAAAGACTGAAAACTGAATATGTTATCATAAAACTCATAAGTTTTCGCTGTGACTTTACAATCTCTAATACCTTTGCACCAAATATTCCTCCTTAGCAATTAAGCAAATTTACAATTCACCTTTTTTGCCAATGCAGAGTACAAGAAGATACAACAAAAGCACAAAGATGTCCTGAGGCGCAGGAGTGAGAGCATGCTTTTCTACAACAGTAGGCATGGAGACAAAATCCTCTTTTCTGAACATTACGTCAACCTCCTATTAGTGGACGGACACCAGGCCTTGGAGATTAAGAGACACGAAGTGCTGGCTTTTGGACAAAAGAGATTGTCTCTACAGCATAAATCAGGACTGCAAAGGAAAATTGCACCAGCTGACCTGTTTTTGAGAACAAACGAAAAACGTCCAATAAAGAAAGTGCTGGTGACCGGGGTGGCGGGAATCGGCAAAACGGTTCTGGTGCAGAAAATTCTCTTTGATTTTGGGCAGAACAAGGACCACCTGGGATTTGACTTTGTTATTCACATGAGCTTTAGAGATTTAAATCTTATTGACAAACCCACAAACTTCAGAGACTTGGTACTTCGTAAGAACAGGCACCTTTCTAAAGAACTGGATTACATCTTAGCTAACGATGACAAACTCCTAATCATCCTGGATGGATTTGACGAGTTCAGACACTACCGGAGCTGCGACGTTGACGTATTTGTGTCGGAGCCAGAGGAGGATGCAGAGGTGAATGAAATTTTGGGGAGTTTGTTGCAGGGTGAGCTGCTATCCAATGCCTCTGTCATGCTCACAAGCCGGCCCACAGCTATCAACCACATCCCTATTGGATGCATAGACCGCTATGTGCTCATTGCCGGATTCTCCATAAATGAAGTTCAAGACTTCTTCCTGAGGTATTTCCAGGATGCTACTGTGGCTGGCAGAATGTTTTCAACGGTTTCAGCAAATGAACTAATGCTGACACTATGCTATATTCCTGCTTTCTGCTCCATTGTGTGCTGCATCCTCAATGAGAGCAAAGATCTTTGTGGGGAAAGCCCAAAGACCATGACGGATATTTACGTGCAGTATCTGGTGGCTTTGCTCCGTTCTCACACCCAGTCAAGAACTAAGACGAGTCCTGAAGACCAAGGAGCAAAGGTCAACCAGCAGCTGTCTGATATTGTGTTGAAGCTAGGTCGACTTGCCTTTAAGAAGCTAATGGAGCATCAAACACTCTTCTACAGCAGCGACCAAGACGTGGCTGGGCTGGAGGGATGCACCATGGTTAGCACCTTCCTTGATACGACAGTTGCACAAGAGCCTGGCTGCACTGAAGAAGTTTTCTCCTTTGCCCACCTCACTGTTCAGGAGTTCTTTGCAGCTCTTTACTGTGCTGTGACAGATCAACCATTGCCTGATGCAATGCAGAGCAGTGACAACCAAAACAACGGACACTTGGACCTCTTCAGCCGCTTCCTGTCTGGAATCCTCTCAGATCGGAATTCCAGTTTTCTGTCAAGGCAAGTGGGGCTTCATTGCAAGGAGGAAAAAGTAGAGATGTACCGTCAGAAGATCACAACAGATCTCGCAATGCTTTGTGAGAACGGAGCCCATATTCTGAACTGCTTACATTGTTTGTTTGAGCAACAGGACCAATCAATGACCCTACCAGCGCTCCCAGAATTACTTAGAGTAAATGTCAGCGACGAAACTCTCGCTCAAATGGACCGGAATGCCATAAAGTATTTCCTAACCCTCACAGAAGGCAAAATACTATCAGAACTGGATCTTACAGGGACTGGAGTGAACTGTGACTCTCTGAGCGATATGCAACCGTTTCTGCATAGATGTCAGAGACTGTGGTGAGTGCCAGGTGAAATTTAGCTCACCTGCAACTGCTGAAGGTGTTGAAAATGCATCTGTTCCCCCTTGAAGTTTTCCACTTTTTGCCACATTCAAATCCCAGAAAACCTCTTGAATTTATTTTCAACCCCCTTTTTTTCTGACTCTACCAGATAAACTGCAGTGGAACCAATTATTCAGAGATTCAGAAGTCACCTTATCAGTTATTGGTAATTCTTTGTGTAATTCATAGTCGGTATGAATTGAGCTCCACTGGGAAGGACTCAGAGGTTTGTTAGGGAACATTAGTGAGTAAGAATCAGCATAAAGATCAAGGAACACAGTTAAAAGGCCACAGAAACCAAAGTGTTCTGGAGAAGTTAAATGCAAAGTTAGCTTATAGAACAACATCCTGAGCTGTGGACAGAGCAACCAATACTTGTGCCTCTGTGGACGAGAAGCAAGAAGAAAGTTATACAGGAGAGAAGGCAGAACTCAGAAGAAACATAAATCAAACTTATTAGATTACCTCTGATGACTGCACTAGATTTGGTTAAGGATAATCAGAGAAAAGGGGGCACAATGAAAGACATATCCCATTTTTTATTCACAAAACTTTTTGACTACGATTCTCCTTCCATTTCATGCTATATTTTGTTTAGATCTGTGACACAAACATCCAACAAAATACCTTAAAGTTTGTGGTGACAAAAAAGTGAAAAGATTTAAGTGGTGAGAATGTGTTTTGCAAGGCATTATATCTATTTTCACACGTCTCTAATGAACTGTCTTTATTCCAAAGGCTTGGAGAAAATAATTTAGACATGGATGCAGTTCAGGTCATTGCAGATGTGGTGAAGATCTCAGAAAACCTCACGCACCTTGGGTAAGATTTCATTCATTCAGACACGTCCAGCTACAACATCTGAATTAATTTTCACATAATTTCAAATGGTAACCACTGACAAAACCTTTTCTGACTGAATTAATTCATTAACAGGGTCTCACTCAAACAATGTCACTCTTTCTGTTCTGTTTTTCAGGCTTGGATGGACAAACATCGGTGACGATGAACTACAAGCTCTTTGCACTTCGATTCGGGTGAAAAAGAAGGTTCAAGAATTGTGGTAAGGCGAAACTTGTAGTGTTGAAACATAATACGATGCAAAGCATTTTAGAGAAGTGAAAGCAGGTTAACAGAATAAGAAATATCCTATTGCATGAGGTACAACAGCTTGTTTTCCCCTAACTTCTGTTTTTTTTCTGTCCAATTAAAATATTGGATAGTCTTACAAATTTTGTGTATTTTCTTAGTAACCAAAAGAGACGCAGAGAAAAGGGAACAGAATCTGCATGTTGATTCGTGTAGTTGAAAAAGTTTTCATACATCTTTCTTTTTTTTTTCCACAATTTACTGTATTTTATTGCAATTTCGAGTGGTAGACCAACATAAAGAGGAGGACAAATGGAAGGAAAACTTACATGGTTTTTAAAAAATCAGAAAACTGTCCTTGTCTGACCTATTTTGGCAGAATCCTGATAGGTTTCAGTGTGCAAAGGTCTTCCCATGTTCAGATAATGAAACAAATAGCACTCCATTTTTTTTGAAGTATATTATTTATAACTTAGCCCTGCTTTAAATTTGTCCACCACTTCATCCTTGTCCTGTCTGGTGTGATATGTAGTCTTCAAGGTGATGTTTGTTCACTAATCTTCTCTGATAAACTTCTGATGCCTTCACAAAACAACTGGATTAACCTCAGTTTAAATTACAGACAGGCGGATTCTCTTTACTGATCGAGTGACTGGATTTTATTGAGAGGCATCAGGGTCTAACTGGGCAAAAATGGAAAATTATTACTTTGTGTTATAAATAAAAAATCACAGTAAAATACACAGGAATGTGCTGCTAAGATGTGAAAAAACTTAACGTAAATGTGAATACTTATGAATTAATCATTTGTTCCCATAGGATGGAGGGTAACCGAGTTAGTCACAGAGGTCTGCTATCACTCGCTGATTTGACGCCTGATCCACTGCAAACAATTGTGTAAGTTTAAGCTTAAAATACATATTTTTTTCAAGCTCTAAAGCTTTTTTTTAATTTATTTTTTATTTCCTCTTCTTCTTTCAGGGTCATATGGAACAACTTGTATGAGACCGAGTCGGAGAGTCTGTGCAGCCAGGACAGCATCACAGTAAATTTTACAGATGAACAACTGTGGGAAGAGTGGGGGCAATGGGTTTTTAAGCGCTGCCAGGTCAGCAGCAATGAGAAGCTAGTGACGGTACTCCACAAAGTTTGCAACATGTCAAATGACTGTCTGGAGCTCCACTGGGCAAAGACCTTCTACAGTCAACTGTCGCAGCTTATAAAGAGCCGGATAGCGTGCTGCACGGAGGACGACATGTGCAAGAAACTCCAAAAATTTGACAGTCTTTTAAATCTCTGAAGACGTGAGAACGATTTATTTCCTGCGAATTATTTCATGAGACACTAAAGAATAAAAACGAGTGGTACACGGAACGACGTCATTACTTTCTCTTTTAATGATTAACACTACTCTTGTGTGCCAAAATTACCCAGGTAGGATTGGAGCAATACAGATTCTAAAATTGTTTACAAAAATACACACCAAAAATCCCCTTGGTGTTTAGAAAGAAAAACCATTGAAGCAAAGCAATAAAGAAAAGTAAGTGCATCCTTGCTGCTTTCATGGGCTGAAGAATAAAACGTAACAATTAGGTAATAACACACATTTCATTTTCCTATTATCAGCCAGTATAAATGTCTCTACACATGTTAGATTCAACAAGCTTCAGGAAGTAGCAAAAATGTTAAAATTCAAGACTACATATTTAGAAAAAGGCAGAACAAATGTGACTTATTTGGAGGGATTTGTTTGGAGGAAAAATGTTTAACAGATTACAGAATTACCACGTTGGTTTTCCAAGTTGCATCTGAATGAATCACAAAACTTGAGTCACAGAACCAAATTTAGAGAAAATCATACATAGCATATGAGCAAACATCTTGTACCAACTGCCAAGTATCGTGGCTGAAGTTGATAAATTGTCATTCTGCTACAGCAACATTTTGTGACCCCTTAAAAATTAACTATGACCTCCTCTACTTACCAAATTACCATAGAGTCAAAAATAAGCCCTTCTCTCAATACATGACCTAAGCTGGGGTATGCACGAATAGAAGTGGTGTTGAAAGAAGAGCGGTCCAAAAATCCCCACAATGACGTGACAGACTTTATAAAATGACTACTCCAGGTCACTGCTGCTAAAGGTCGTGTATGGGGAGTACTCATCTTTTTACAAGCAACTTTGACATTTTAACTTCAGGCAGGTGAGGGTGATGTTATGCCTGAGCAACATAATTTTTGATTGAGGGGAAGGATTTATAAGCATCATTTATGGGCAAACCAAATCAGGGGGAAGACGCAAACTACATTCAAAAAATACCTCAGTGGAAAAATACATAAAAAGAATGTGGCCCGTACGGGGATCGAACCCGCGACCTTGGCGTTATTAGCACCACGCTCTAACCAACTGAGCTAACCGGCCTCCCGTCGGTGCCTCACCGCCAATATACATATCTATACTTGCCAATATGGCTATTCACGGGCTTCTGTTTTATTTTGTTGTTTTTTGTTTATGCGCCAGACATCCAGCAGACTACATCCAAATTAAATCTTCCAAATTAAATCAGACTATAGGGAAAGTTGTGTGTATACACTATTTTCGTAGTTTTTTTTGTTTTTTTGTTTTGTTTTTTACCATAACGTGTCATATTTCATGCATGGGTGTCTTTAAGAAGTTTTCAAATGGGTGGCCAACTGTCGGCACTTATATTGGTTCGGGATATTAAAACCAAAAGCCATGAGTAAAATGTATTTTTAATAGTGTATATTGTTCAACAAATACACCATTGTAATGGTTGTTCACTAATGGTTTGTTTAAGGTGTGAAACTTTGACTCAGAGCCGCAGTACGGTATTATTATATTATTATTTATATTATATTATTATTTTTTTCTTTATGATGTTTGTTATTTTATTATATGTATTTATGTATTTATTTTTTGGCATGTACATCATTATTTAATTAATAAAATTGTTACAACCACCCGGGATGGTAAACTTGGACATTTATTTTGAAATCACTAACCGGAAACTTAAGTCGTTCCTCTGACGAAATAACTGTGCGCCATGTCCGAACGAGCTGTTTGTGTTGTGTGGCTGGAGCTAACTCTGATTTAAGCCTGTTTTTGTATTTATCAACGGGTTAAACTCCTCAAACAGGGTGAGTTCTACGGACAAGTGTGTAATTTAAATGAATGTGGAATGACTTGTTTAGAAAAGCATTTTAAGACTGGAGTATTTTGAATCTGTCGCCACTCGCTAGTTTTCATTCATTAACGTCACAAAGTTGCTAAAACAGCCAATGAGTTACTTATAAGTTAAACAAGATTAACCTCATTCAGAATCTTTCGTCATCTGGTCCGTTTATTTTGTACAGGTGCTGGAAAAGGCTTGGGGCGTGCTAATGATTTTGTTTGTGATCAGATAACCGAATCATCTGGCTAGAAAAGTTCAGAAACACTCTTACTTCTCCCCTCTAACATAGTTTTTTGTGTTAAAGCACCACTCTGCTACCCCACATTAATCATGATGAAGACAGAGAAGGAAGCAGGGGATGATGGAGCAACAAAACCCAGTGACAGTAGCAAGGAGACAGAAAAAAAGAAGAGATCCCGTGTCAAGCAGCTCCTCTCCGACATTAAGAGGCAGGTGGAGTTCTGGTTTGGAGAGGTCAACCTGCACAAGGACCGCTTTCTGAAAAAGCTCATCGATGAGTCCGACAGTGGATGTAAGGATCTAGTAACAAGACTGAAAATGTGAACACAAAATTGAGAATACATTAAACTTTGCACCAAACTTCTTTGGTTGCAGATGTTGACATATCTGTGCTGACGAGCTTCAGTCGCATGAAGAAGCTGACGACTGACACTAAGCTGATCGCTAGAGCCCTGAAGAATTCATCCGTAGTGCAGGTACGGCTTTTGCTCCAAATAATTATCACGTTTTGCACTATTTTTCTAATTCAATCTTCTTGGGGCTCAAACATGTCAGTGACGCATAAAAACAAATAATTGCTTTGTTTCAGGTTAACCTTGAAGGAACTAAAGTAAGACGTAAACATCCTCTTGGAAGCCCACCAAATAATGTTGACAGCCGGACGGTCTATGTGGTAAAAAACATTTTCTTCTTCTGCAACCTCTGACGGGTTTTACCAGAGCCGTTACCAGAGCTCCTTCTTCCACAAGCCTCATCCTTTAAATGGCTCATTGAAAAATGCGAACAGGACTTCTTATGACTTTCTTTCAGCAATGGCTTTCTTTCTGCTCATTCTTTAAGAATAGGATGAGCAGTTCTAATGTAGTTCTAATAGTTCTACTATCAGATTCTTTCCTGAGTTGTGGATCTCTGCAGCCTCCATTCTTCAACTCCATTTTTTACACAATCCACAAGACAGGGCTGCAAGAGATTTTAAAAACTAGAGATAATGTACCATGATTTTAGTCTCTTTTTCTTTATGCTGTCTGAATGGTGGTTCATCATTAATGAGCATTGCATTAATTTCAGAATGTTTGACATCATGTGGCCCACATTCTGAGGGATTTTTTTTAACTCTCTGTCAGGAAAAAACAAAAAAATGAAAGTTTTTAAACCACCGTTGAATGATAATTCCAGAAACACTAACGTAATGACGTGTTGTAGTTTTTCTTTTGATGAGTTCAATTATTAAACTCTATCCATCTTTTTTTATTGTCTCTTCCCCCTTCAAGGAACTTTTACCGAAGGACGTGACTCACAGCTGGATCGAAAGAGTTTTTACAAAGTGCGGAAATGTGGTGTACGTCAGCATACCCAGATACAGGAGTACCGGTGACTCTAAAGGATTTGCCTTTGTCGAGTTTGAGAAAGAGGAACAAGCTCAGAAAGCTATTGAGGTGATTTTAAGGGGGTTTTTGTGTTTAAAAAAAAAAAAAGAGAACAAGCTGATGAATTTCATGCTTGATGTGATCTGTGCGTTAACATAGAAAGTTGCTGACTTTCTCTCTAAAACAAGCTAAATTAAATTTCATTCGTCACACTCTTCTTTTGCGTGATTCTAGATTGTGAAATCAGTTATACCAAATATTTAAATTGCACTGTTTCCAGCTAATATGTGTCCTCTTGGTAAAGGGTGTGGAATATTTGGGACATTAAGATGAAGATTAGAAATTTTAGGCCATTTAAAAATCTTACACATGCTGTTTGCTTCAAAATAAGTCATGTGATAAGTTTTAATTTCTGAAACAGATGTTGAACAACCCTCCTGAAGATGCTCCAAGGAAGCCGGGGATTTTCCCCAAAACATTAAATAGAAAGCCTATTCCTTTTTCTGTGGACAATCCACAGTCACGTAAGTTGAAATGTTTCAATTTTTGCCAACATATCATAGATCAGAAAGCTACTTTTATGACACTTACTGGGCAGCAAAACTCCGTAGGGGAGGAGGAGAAGAAAAAGCGCAAGAAGAAAAAAAAGAAGGATGGAACAACAGCAGCAAAGGCATCAGCAGAAAAAGTCCAAGAGGTTGCAATGGAAGCAGAGCCGTCGGAGCACAAGAGGAAGCACGCGACAGCATATTGTGATCCGGAGACCAGCAGCACACAGAAGACACCGGGAAAATTATCAGAGAAAAAACGGCGGCGGTCACAGACTGCAGAGGGATCAGAGAGTGACGTTCCCTCTAAGATTAGGAAAACCAGTGAAAGTGAAACTGGGCATAAGGAGGAAGATGACGCCAGTATGAGTAAGTTCATACTCATTTCCTTCTCTCTTGTACTCCAGGTATGTCTTCTCTATGTACGTGTTCTTTCGTACCACACTTTTTTCCTTTCACTGAAGCTTCCTTCAGTTTGCCAATAATCTTTTGTGATTGACCCTCCTTGCGGAAGTTGTCAATGATTGTCTTCAGGACAACTGTCAAATTGAATAACACTTCTGTCTTTAAAATGTGTTTTATTTCACATTTTAATTTTGCAAGAAAGTCCATTTTAAAATATTCCTTGAGCTCAGAAAAAATCATGAAGGTATGGAAATATACTATAATAATTTCTGGTGTTTTCAGTTATCTCTCTCTCTCTTTTTTTTTTTTTTTTTTGTAATTGAAAATAGCTACTACCTGATCATTCTTCACACTTCAATTCAATTGCGTGACAGCGATCCACTAGACAAAAGAATGACCCGCATTGAGTTAATTTGTCCTTTTTTAAGGAAATGACAAGTGTAATCACATGCCTAATAAATCCTTGGCTGTTGATTGTGTTATTCCCCATCTCAGATCTGCCCAATAAAAGCGACACAGAGGGAAACGCGGAAAAGGGGAAAGAAAACAGAGATGACATGACTGTGAGGGCAAAGAGGAAGAGAAAAAAGAAACACAAAGAGAAGCTGAAAATTGGAGAGGAAGTCATCCCGTTGCGTGTTCTAGCAAAGTAGGCCCTACATCCCTTTTTCAATCGTTTGTATCGACACTGGTTCAATATAGTAAAGCCTCGGCTGGATTACATCACAGCGTTGTTATTTTAAATGTCTGTCTATTTGAAGGAAGGAGTGGCTTCAGCTGAAAGAAGAGTATTTGGTCCTACAGAAGCGCAGCATGGCGTCCCTGAAGAAATGCATCAGCAAGATTAATCACAAGGATGATGACGCTGCTCAGGATGGAAACGGTGATTTTGGATTTTAGACCATTTTGATGATTACCGGTAGTTATTTTTGGGATAATGTTGGCAAATTGCATAAAACCCCTAAAACATCCACTGCAGAGGTCATTTCCACATTTGCAGGAATGGCTAGGTAGGTCCGCGTGTGTTTGAAAATTACAAACCCACGGTGATAGATGGTGCAGTTGTCACATTTCTGACCATAAATCAAGTCTTTCTGGAATGTTTGGACCTCTTTCTGAACCAAAAAATGTCTGTAAGAACGAGCTCTACTGATATCTGAAAATATGCTTTATTGTTGAATTTTGTGTTCTTCTCCCCTCTTTCAGTTGATATGAGCAACAAAGCGGAAAAAGAAACTAAACAAGGTCCGCAGTTTGTCAGTGGCGTCATCGTGAAGATTACGGACAGCAAACCGTTACCAGCGAGGAAGATCATCAAAGTACAGTAACCTCCATGATCTTAACTAGCTTCTGAAATTCAAAGACTGGGTGATTTACTTACTTTTCACACGGATGCGCTTCAATAAGTTAGAACTTTGTTGGAGTTTTAAGGTTTTTTCTGTGACTTATTTCAAAAAGTGAAGAAAGTGTTTAGATTTATTCACAGTAATATGTGAATAAGTCTAAAATTTTTCATTTTCTAATAAAGAAAATGCAAAAAGCTTAAGTATTTCATAAGATCACTACTTACTTTACATGGTGAATATCTTGTTTCTCCATGGCTGAATATTTGTATCTTTTTTTCTTCACCCAACTTTCCATCGGTACACCGAGATGAAGCAGTCTGTGATTGGCTTTTTTCTTTAGCAATTATATTTTGTGACTTTTCTTCCTTGTTGAAACTGTCAATAACTGTTGACTGTCAGTTTGAACAATATTTTTTAGTTACTTTTTTTTTTTACTTCACATTTCAATTTTGTGAGAAAGTAAATCTTAATATTTTCCATGAGCTCTAAGCCAAAATCATTAAGTTACAGAAATATACAGTTGAAATATGACTGTCTGAAAATAATTAAGTGAAATACTCACGTTTGATGATCTTATTTTCAAGACCGGTGTAATTTTACGTTGCTCTATCTATAGTCTCTCATTGATGTTTGCACAGGATGCTCTGTCCAAAGTGTCTCCAGTTGCTTATGTTGACATTTTGGATGGAGATGTTGAATGTCATGTCCGTTTCCACACACCGGAGGACGCTACCGCCGTCAGCAGCGCTAAAGAGCAGCTGCTGAAGGAACGCAGCTGGAAGCTTGAGATTCTTAAAGGTCAGAAAGTTTTCTCCTCAAGATGCAGAGAGAAATTTACATATAATGTTCAAGCATTTTGAGATTGCTTAAAGATGTACTTGTTCTGAAGTGGTTTTTTTTTCTATTTTGGATACTCTGTTTAATCTTATATTAAAGGTGGCCACGAACAGCGGTACTGGCAGAAGATTTTAGTGGACCGCCAAGTCAAACTGAATCGTCCCAGGGAGAAGAAGCGAGGCACAGAGAAGGTGAAGCTAAACGTTAAAAAAATAAATAAAATAAATCAGGGATAATTGGCTATAATTTGCTGAGATGTGTTGTGTTGAACAAACCGAAACACAAACACAAGGAAAAGATTAAGATTAAAAGATTAGTGTTACCATTGCAACCATGGTAACACAATAATCCCATTCTGAAGATTTTTTTTTTAGTAATTCCTTTAAAATGTTAAAATCTTTTAATTTCTCAATACTGAAACCATCAAATCAAACTTAATATTGTCACTCTCTTTCAACAAATGCACATTCTAGATCTGTGTTTAAATTCAGTCACTGATGGCCTGGAGGCCCAACGCAGTGGCTTAGTTTGCTTATGCCTCAGGCCAGCTCTGTTTACTTGCAGAAGCTTTTCCAAGTCCTTAATTGTTCCATTTCTAGTGTTACGGCTCCACACAATGTATCTCATACCCTACAAGCAGTACATCTTTCAGCGTTTTTTTTTTATCTTTCATTTCATTTTCATTATTTTGTCACTTTGCAGCTCATATCCAAAGCTGAGAAAATCATCATTGCTCGAGCCAAGGAGGCCAACAAGCACATCCGCTTTGAAGAAGACTGAGTTCCCCAAGACTTACCACTCCCAAGTTGAGTGGTACTTGAGCCAAATACTTGGCTCAAGTAGAATTGTTCAATCGTGCCCTATGTGTCATTTTGTGGTCACACTGGAGCCGTTGTCATAAACCAGGATGCTGCTAGGGTTAAAGATCGTTAAATTTTTGTTGTTGTTACTATATCAGTGTTTTTTCTAAAAGCAGCCCTGTATAAGTGTAAATATTCTTTTTCAGAAATGTTCTCCAGTAAAGACGTGGTAGAGTCAACACCTGCTTTTTAATAAAATGAAATAACATGCTTTCAGTTTCTGGGTTTGTAAATTTTCACTTCAATTTCTTTTTGTTTTAATTTAGTGATTTTAAAAATAAAAAGTAGGTTTAAGATCTTTAGACAATGTTTATCCAATCTTGTAATTGTTTTGTAACAGAAACCAAAACCTATTATAAGTTTCGTTAATCTAACCAGGGTCAAAGTTTCTTGACGAGTATCTAAAGAGCACATATGGATGAAAATACCTGGTTTTATTCAAGTATTTTGCTGTTCTTAATCAAACACTTGTGTCTTTACCAAAAATAAATTTTTGGTAAAGACACAAGTAAATAAATTTTAAAAAAGACATAGCATCTGTAGCAAACACACTTGTTTTCATCTTCTAATCAAAACAATGAAAATTAATTGTCAGAGAGAAAATGAGTGTGAAAAATATGTAAACTCCAAAATCTGTTATTCTATTTAGACATTTATTGTTTCAAATGTGAAAAAGACCCAGCGGTTATTACGGCTCAGCGAACACCAGCTCACCGCTCCTACCAGTAAATACTGGAAAAGCTTTTGAAGGCAGGATTTTGGTGCTTCTCCATGACGTCGCAATCACACTTGTCGGTAACTCTATTCATCTTTTTGAATGTGGGCTCTTGAATTACCCACCTTTTAAAACAGGGTCAACTGGTTGCATTCCAGCTGCAGACCTGCTGAAGTTTTTAAATATTTTTTTTGAGAACCGTCTTTTTTTTTTTTTTATAGAAGCCTTCACTGTTGCTTGATATTCAATGTGGAATTTTCTAACGCCTGGTGGGGTTGAGAGCTTCAGTTTCGATCGATCTGGTCTTGAATTTAAGATGTTCGTGGTTTGTAGTCCGAGTCTCCAGCAGTATGACTGACCAACAGGTGGTAACCCCTTGTTAAGCTACAGACGGTGACGGATGTAATCCACTCTATAGGTGGTGGTGGTTTCAAAAGGCATTTTCTTTTCTCTTGTTGTAAAGGTTCGATTTCTTTGTGAATTTATTAACCTCTGGCAATAGGTTGAGTCCGTGTTAAACCTGTCCGGCACCTCTTGCCTCCAGTCTCGGTAATCCCCTGTTGGACATAAGTGTGATACTAATTAAGTTGGAATAATTAGCTGCATTGCATGTATGAGAACGAGCATTAACCAGTTGCTTACTTTGATACACACTTGTGTAATCCGCCACAGACCAACCCAGAGGTTCTGGGGTGGATGCCAACTTCCGTACAGTGATGATGTTTTTTGATGGGAGAGGCATCCTTATTCTCTTTGGTCGACTGCTTGGTTGTGGTTTGACTACAAACTTGCTTCTGTAAGACAAATCACAGAACTCAGAGTTTTTATTTTACTAAGGGGTTACAGATTTTCCGTGTTACAGATTTGTCTTCTGTTTTAGCCCCATGTCATCAAATAATGTTTTTATAAAAGATAACCTTCCTAAAAGGGAGTTTCATTAAGGGGAGAGAGGGCATCCTATTCAATCTGACCCTATTTGAAAAGTAAATATCCTTCAATCGGTAGCCCCATTGGCAGCAATAACTGCTCTCTTGTATTTTCGATGACTAACAGTGACTCTTACATGAGTGTATGAAAAACTTCAACCACGTTTGACCATTTTTAAGCATTAACATTCTGTTTACGATCATAACATATCGACAAAATTGAAATATTGTAGATGTTCTGTTCCCGAACCCCCTGTGGACATGGGTGTAAGAAGATGGATGGATGGATGGATGGAAGGATGTTCTGTGCCAAACATGGGAGCTTGGATTTGTCCTCTGAGTTTGATTGTCTGATGTTACCAGTGATCTTATTAGTTGAGGGCTGATCATTTTTCATCATCCCAAACTACATACAGACTAAAGGGTCTCGAACATCAACACCAACCCACATCACATTCCCAACATGCATTTTGATGATGGTCTTTCATTTTGTCCTAGCTGTCCTTTGACAGTTCTTCTTTTGCCCTTGTCCAAGGGGTGGCGAGGTTACAATGGAAACAATTGATGTTGCACACAGGTGTTATTTTACACTTGAGCTGAGATGTTTCATTGTTTTGTCACTTTGCCAAGTGTGGAAGCTAATCTGTGGAAGCTAAAACTGTGACTTGTCTGGGGCCAAATATATTTCTACCAATTGAGTTTCTGCTCATCTCTGATTATTCGAATAAATATAGGCAAGATTATTCGAATAATCTTGGAAAAAAATTATTTCCAAGATTATTTTGTCTCAAATAACTTTCCAGCAATCCTTGATCATCTGAACCCATCTGGCAGAGACAACACGAGTTTTATACCAAGGATAATAACTCCAAAACAAGGGGCGAGACAGTCTGGTTCTGATGCAGCTGTGAAAAACAACTTCCAAGCTTGTACATGTAACCCAAATAGCTTTGTCTTGGTGGGACCGTACAGGAACTTAGAATAAACGCATATAGCAACACAACAAGCAGATATGACCTTATTGTAATTTTTCCACTTCAACCTCATCAGTTGAGCTTAAAACATTCCAACACATATAACATGCTTGAAACTTTGATAAAAAGTCCATACCTGACCGTAGCTACGTCAAATGGTGTGCCCTTTAGTGTATGGTAAGGGTTCTTCTCTTTTGAAGTGTAACACATGGAGGTGTATCTTCTGGGATCAACGAAGGTGGTCTGGTATATGGTTTTTGGAGGGGGGCCAATATGGCCTCTATAAAAACTGCACAACACAAAGCAACAACTTGGGCTTATCTTTGAATACATCAAGAGATTATTTTAAACACAATAAAATGATACATTTGATAGATTTTTTTATTTTTTTTGGTCCTATAAAGAACTATTTTCTGGGGGTAAAAAAAAAAGGGAAGTCAGGAGAATTATGCATATAAACATGTAGATATTCAAAGTCCTAGATCAAATTTTGTATCTCTTCATGTAAGAAAAAAACCAGACGCATGAACTCACCTCATCTTTAGCTGACAGATTTAGGACAGTTGCGGTCCTTTCTCCTCAGCTGTGGATGTGATCTGCAAACATGAATTATTGCAGATTGGGGTGTGTGTGTGTGAGTTGAACGACGGTAGGAGATGAGCTTCTAAAAATAAACACCGTTGGATCCTGCGTGATGCGGCGGGCCGCTGCCCGGGTGACGCGCTTTTCAGACTCTCTAAGAAGATTCCAAACTCCCGCTGGAGGTTCGATGTTGCAACTTTTGAAATAAATCACCAAATCAACTCGGGTATTGACGTCACTCTTGATTTGGCTCGTGCACCGGACAACGTGACTGTCCCACCAGGACGCCATCTGTCACTTTGCTCAGGAGAAAATCGTTTCCTTTTTAGAGGAAAACGATTTGCTCAGCCTGGAAATAAAAATAAAAAGAATTATAATGTTTTCAAAGTTGAATAAAAGCCACTTATTCAGGTAGGTAGAAGAAGGCTTAACAACATTACGATGAAATGTTGGACGATGAAAGCGATTCTTTCTTTAGTCCACTAGATGGCGACAAAACACAGGAGAGAAAAAAGCATAAAAACTGAACGTGGTTGCAACATTGATAATTACAAATTTCATCAGTAAATTACAAATCATTTCAGTGGACTAAAATTTTATTTACTTTTAGAAAGTGAAAATCCTATATATTAAATCATGTATAATTTGTATATGATTAACGTGTATGCATTTTCTACATATGTGATGGTCGTAACACAGCCAGGTTGTTGAGTCAAGGGCTTTGCTTATTGACTCAGCTCTTAACAGTTGAAGACAAGTGTCATTCCTGCATTACTGTAGACAAGGTCCCCCAAACCATCTATCATACAAAAGTAAGTAAGACAGAGAAAACAGGCCACCAGACTTGGAGGAACTGATGCTCAATCACGCATTGCTGCACAACACTCCTCTAAATGAAAAAGGTGATGCCTTCATGACACTAAACATCTGCAAAGACCAAAAATGAGACCGAGAGGTTCCACACCAGACATCCTCTTAACCCTGATTATTACTTTAATGAAATAGAATGCTCTTGTCTATTGACACCACAAAGTTGATCCAGATCCACATGCATGATAAGATAAACTCCCACAAGCCCTTCAGCAATCAGTGAGGGCAGCAAGACCCAGAAGAGCAAAACCTTAGAATACCTAAAAAGAAAACTTAAAATATATCATAACCAGGATAATTTGGATATAATTTGGACATAAGGGATTAAATAGTACTCCTAAACTAATTAATATACATATACAGGTTGTAATTATTGTGAACAAATAGAAACAATGCAACATATATTTTTAGAATTTTTAGTATGTTCATGAATAGAGGTCCATCCATCCATTTTCCATCACCCTTCTCCCCAACGGGGTCGGGAGTTGCTGGTGCCTATCTCCAGCTGCGTTCCGGGCGAGAGGCGGGGTTCACCCTGGACAGGTCGCCAGTCTGTCGCAGGGCAACACAAAGACAAACAGGACAAACAACCATGCACACACACACTCACACCTAGGGAGAATTTGGGAAGGCCAATTAACCTGACAGTCATGTTTTTGGACTGTGGGAGGAAGCCGGAGAACCCGGAGAGAACCCACGCATGCACAGGGAGAACATGCAAACTCCGTGTGTAACTTCTGTACAATATTAACTATGTTACACGTGCAGAAAGACCCCGGGCCGGGAATCGAACCCAGGACCTTGTTGCTGCAAGGCAACAGCGCTTGCAGGTGTTAATTAGAAATTTAAATAGGAATAAAGGTATATTAGATATAAGGGAATTGTTTCAGAGATCATTGGGGATTTAGTTTTTCACAGTATTTTATTTTTTTAAAGAAGAATGGGTGTTTGGGGGAGATTGTAGTGGGAAAAGCATCTCATTTATACTCCAATCTGGAAGGGGGCGGTAATGCGCCTAAAAGTTGTTTGCCAACCGACCGTAAAAAAAAAAAAGAAGAAGAAGAACAAGAATCAGAAAAAGAAGAAAGATAGTCGTCATCTTACCGAAATAGTCGGTATATTTACCCCAAAGTCCCCCTTAAAAAACAAAACCAAGCCAAAAAAACAAACAAAAAACAAAAAAACAAAAAACAAAAAAAAAACTAGTGAGAAATCTAGCGACTTTCATGGCGACAACGCTTTATAGCCCTGCTGTGTCGTTAGCAATCAAGGAGCCTCTTCCGGCTCCGACACAGTTGTCCTTCCTGTCTGCCGTCCCCCAGCAGTCGGAGCAGCGGATATCCACACCTTATATCCAGAAATGACCCACACATTGGCAGCTGAGGAGAACTATCCACCAATGCTCGCTGTGGTCGCTATTCCAACTCCTCGGTTTATACACGAACCGGGCCGTGAAGAAGTTGCACCAAACTAGCAACCAGGAAGATTCAACTGCAACTTTCAACTGAAGGAGACCGTTTAGGTAAAGTGTTGCCGAAGTGAAGAAATTTGCTTAAAAATGTTTATTTGTTTATTGTGAGTTAAATATTGTATAGTAAGAGCTTTGGTGAACATAAAGCTGTACTCAAGCACACAAAGTATTGAAGTCTTCAATACAAATATATATATTTTTAACTGACTGGCTTTATTATCATTGTCTTGAAGCAACACAAACATTAGAGCAAGAAAATACATGTGAATTTTACTGAAAAGTGGATTGATTGCTATGTGTCAGTTAAATAAGCAAAACAATAAAGATTACAAACAGACTGGTGTTTGGAAGCATTACTGTTCTCTTATAGTAGCAAACCTTTTTAGCAGAATAGTTTATTTCTACTTCTGACACTTTTCAACCACCTATAAAAGCTAAAAATGTGATTGATGTTATCTACAAAATGGAGCCAAGGAAGATGTGGATGAGCAAAAATAAAAAAAAAGAACATTTTGAGCAGTCTTCCTTCAATAGTATGCAACGTGTATTGACTATTTGAGGACCAGCAAGGTAAATCTGAACAGAATGGTTAATTATACAACCGTCAACTAACTGCAAGATATTAAGTGGTGTCCATGGACACAGAGCAATGAAGACTTTTCCGTTTAAAACACAAGTATTTTAATAATAAAATAAAGAAAATGGAAGTCTTTTAGCACCAAGGACATCACGACAGTTGTGTAAATGGACAGAGTGCAGTGCTTTGCAATACATTTTTAGATGTTCTTGCATAATATCCATTTCTGTCGTTTTGTTTATTTATTTTTTTGACAAACACAACATACATCTTTTTCTTTTCTCATCAGATAATGCACATGGCGTCGTCTCCAAATCATTTAGTTAGAACCAGAATGAAGACCTTGGGTTGTTCCAAGCAGAAAGACAAAGATTTTCTGTGCTTATGAGACATTTAGAGGGTTTGAATTTCTGGTTGTAGTTTTCATTATTCTTAATGATTGAGTCTCGTATTTTAACAAACGCTGTTCTTTAATTATATGGACATGTTCATTGAATGCTTTTGAATTGCTGTTCTTGACCCTGGGTTCTTTGTACTTCTCCGGCTTTGTGTGTCCTCTTCTATTTAAAGAAGACTGGACTGGCTGCAATTTAGACACGTTCTTTCCTACTTAGCACTTCCTGCTGTTGCTGATTGGATTGGTGCTCGGTTCCCTGTTTTTAAACCCTTTTTCTTTTCTCAGCTGTTATTCTGACACTCTGTCCCGACTGGATCCAAACACATCCGTGCATCAGAGTCTGTGTTTCTCTCTCCTTCCGTAGCGTGACCCGAGCCTAATTCTGATGGCTCCTTCAACAGACAGAGCTAGATAAGAAGCCAAAGTTTTATGCTGAATTATTACTTAAAAGCGAGTAAGGAGTGAGTCTCCAGTCGACCCAGGTGGCAGAAATCTCATCTTATGGGCTGCTGCGAAAGTGGACAAATTCAGGCAGTATGAAGATTGACCTGAGTCCCTTTTTTCAAAGAGTTTCGTTCCTGCGTTAAGATTGACATGAATTAAATGAAAGCGACTTTCTCACAGCATGGTTTCTGAGAGCCTGTTGGGCTCCGATGAACACAATTAAATTGTTAAATGCTTAATATGTATTTTTTGCATTTATCCTTCAGTTCTAATCAGTAAAAGCAGTTCGTCATTTGCTAAGTGGCAGGGGGTGAGAGGTTCACTTTTTTATCAAGGCAATCACCCTGTTGCATGTCCTAGTCAAAGTCAAAACCCAAAAACCAATTCATAATCTTTGGTAAAGCTTGAAAATTGATATTCACCACCGTTCTCAATATAATACAAAAGACTTTAAGCATTTTGGCAAAGTAAAAAAAGGGCAAAAATGTTCTTTATAAATGTGAAAAGATGGTAGCAAAAGACTTGCAGCTGTGACTACACAGAGAAGTAATGCCTAAGGGGCGTTAAAGACACCCGAATGCCACATATTTAGATGTTTTCATTTGCATAACTGACACTTTTCAGATACAGTTCATTTTGATAAAATACAATGACATTTGTGGTTGTCATGTGAAAAGAGTGAAGCGTTGCATATTTTTTTCCAGGGTATATAAGTCATACCAGGCATGTAGCCTTCATTATGTGAGCTGGAGTCTCTAGCTCATTTCACAAGTGAGCTAGAATTCATATTGGCCGAGTGGTGGCGCCAAAGAGCAGTAAGTCTATAACTGTCAAACATGGTGTTCAGAATATTCTGTAAGACAAAGTCAGTGTACGGGAAAGTTTAGAGTAGATACTAATTTGATCACTGTTATTATAATAATTACCATTGTTCATATAGCAGATGTGGGTAATGTGTTCATTTATTTGTGGATTATGATATGATAAAATCTTGAAACTTTAATTTAATCCCAATTTACAAAATCGGCACATACACGAAACAAAAACCAGACACATTGTGCAGCTAATTTACAGTTTTATGTGTTAAATCAAAACAGTTCTTTTTATACCATAGTTTCCATCCCATGTAACCCACCCTAAATATGTAATCTGATATTATTTTGCGCTTTTACGCAAAGATACGACAGCTTTTTTTTGTTGTTGTTTTTTTTTCTCCTTTTTTCAAAACAAGCAGTTATTTTTAGAGTCCTTATTGTGAATCATATTTTGCAGAAAGCAGCTTTTTAATCCCTTAAAAGCATTCTTACGCAGCGCTCTAAACCGCTCCACAAGTGGTGAATCTCACAGCAGCATAACTGCGCTTCCCATCAAGTAATGGCAGCCGTGACCGCCCCATCCCAGATAGGAGCACCCGAAAAAAGGTGGTGGGGGGGGGGGGATTCAATAAATTATGCTAATCAGTCATGGCAGATTGGAGGCGGGTTGTTGCCTTAATGAGAGTGGGAGCCGTCGCCACAACATGCGCACTGCCTCCCAGTCCCCTCTGCCCCACACCCCCCTCCCCCTCGGCTCGTGTCTCCTTCTACGTTTCCGTGCGTAATAGCAGCTTCCTTCTGCAGCAGGCTACTGTGCAACAAGTTTGCAGGAGCTCTACTCATCTATCCGTGGCTGTCACCATAAAGTACGCGAACGCATCGTTGCAGTCTCTCTCTCAGACGCGCGCGCGCACACGCACACACTCGGAGCAGCAGCAGCAGCAGCAGCAGCAGCAGCAGCGTGCCATCCCTTCCGTGACTCCACACCAGATGCGGTTTACTCCCGGCGGCGCGCAGTTGAATGCGGAGGATCGAGAAAACAAGAGGAGCGTTTAGTGTGTGGAAAGACATTTAAAGAGAGTGGAGAAATGGAGAAAGAAGTGAAGCGACACTGTCGCACGACAGCGCTGAACATCATCTCGTCTTTATGTTCAGTGGCGTCCATCGCGTTCTGCGTCCATCTGAGCATCAGCGCGGCAGACATCAGGAGCCGAGTTGTGGGTTTGGAGAGCGGGACGTCGGAGCGCACCTTCATCCAGGTCCGCGGATACTCCATGGAGGATTTCAATTCTCTGGTGCAGCAGAGAGTGGACGAGTTGCTTTCTCAGGTAAACCATGACTTCCACTTTTTGTGTTTTAGCTGCCTCCATGTGATCCAGTCTCACTTTTCCGTGCAGATGAATTAAAGTGACATTCATTTGCAATTTTCAGCGCTCTTATGAGAATTTCGCCAAGATCAGGACTGCAAGACAAGCCTCACCTGACTGTAACTGCCCCCCAGGTAAGGGCAAATGCACTTTTCCCAGTCCTAGATACACCTAACTTTACGGCTGATTAGGGCCCCAAGAGAACTTGGTTACGCACATACAGGTGCAACTTAATAGATTGTTGAAAAGTTCACTCCACTTTCTCAGTTTCAGTAGTGATACTGGGAAGTTATGCTCACAGACTAATCTCTTCCATATGTTTATTTCTGTTCATTTTGTTAATTATGACTTCAGCTGAAGAAAAACCTTTGGTCAGTTTCTCAAATAGTTAGAACGGATTAAAAAAAAAAAAGATTCTATATACAGACATATTATAGCCAACACAATCATGAAGAAGACTGACTTGACAGTTGTCTAGCAGACTGTTAGTGACACCTTACCTGACACACCTGGCTGTTGAGATCGCATGTTCTCACATGAAAGTTGAGTGGAAGGAAAAAGTGTGGCAGAAGATACAAATCCATAAGCAGCAGCCATAAAATAATTAATAAGCAAAAGACAGTTCGAGAGTTTAAAACACAGGACATGGACTGCAGCTGGAGTCAGGGCTCCAAAGGAAACCACACTGACTTATCCGCTGCTGTCTCATTCTGAGTGTTAAGCCTCTCTTCAACCAGAGATATGGATGTGTCATCTCTGTTCTTGAGAATAATGGAATGAACTGTGTCTAAGTGGTACGAAGTGTTCTGTACAGGAGAAAGTACATTTCGAACTTCATTTGGAAATGAATTTTCCAAATGAAGATTCTTGGACTGACCAGAGAACACACCTGACCTCAACCTCACAGAGGATAAACGGCAGGACTGCTCAAGTCGAGCCTTGGAGAGCTACCAGTCTGCAGCTTTTATGATGCATCTCTATTTTCTTCAACACACGTGAATCAAATGTCTGAATTACCTCATCAACAAGCCATCCGTCTGAATCGGGTGCGCCTCCTTGTCATGCCACATCGATGAAGCAATTTATGCAGGAATCCTGACCAAGTATTGCATGCAGTAGAGTTGGGCGATATGGACTTATAATTTTTTTCACAATATTTTGAGGTACTTTTTTGATAACACTGATAAGAACCATTTATTAGATGTTTTTAATTTAATGTATAACTGTGACTGGGTGTCGCAGCAATTATAGCAGCACAAAAACAAATAATGGTTTTGAAAAACGTTCCCATTTGTAATGTGTGATTTGCATCACGAAATTGCACACGGTAACTGTACTTTAAAAATATAAAATAGTACAACAACAGTAAGAACATTTATTTTTAACATTAAATGGAATTTATTGCGGCAACAATAAATCAACATTCTTAAGTGCCCACCTCTGGGGGCACTTATCGTCTCAGCAGGCTTATTTTCCTATCATAAAAACTCTGTTTATTTGACTTAAATATTCCCTGAGAAACATAATTTCTCAGGGTAGCTGTAAGAAATAACAGTCACAATCAGAAAAGAAACTTTGAGTGTAAAATTGTAAGCTATCCGAGTTTAATTTTTTCCAATTAAATGGTAAAATGAAGTTTTTAATAATGTTTTCTTTTATTGAGATGCAACTTCATGAAACTTGCATAGTTTTAAAGCTACATTAAGAGTCATACCTTAAGAATAATTAACTGAGCACTTTGACCTGACTGCTGATCCTCTAGTGATTAATGTGATGTGACTGCTGTAACGGTCAAACATATTGCTTCATGTCGTCATGTAGACTCACCTGTGTTACTGCAAATACCAAAACTAGCCCATCTTTGAAAGCACCAAAAGAAAAAATCAGGGGTGTTGTAGTGCCTGTTGGGCCAATTTGATGGCAGGCCCCTCAAATGCCAGCCGTGGGCCCCATGCAGGCTTGGGCCGCCCCTGTTTATCTAAGGGAGAGTGGAGCAGTTAAAGGTGGAGGAATGAGTAGGAATCTGTCGACACAGGACAGTTTGGGGAGGTCTGATTGTGTAACAGCTGAGCGGAAAGGCGAAGAGCTCGGTGCTGAGCTGTGGTTCTGAGTGGCTGTCTGACTTGTGGTGCTGCATGCTTTTGTCCATTTGACACAATAGGCAACAAACACAACTTGAAATTCACATTATCCGCCAGTAGATGGAAACATTTATTCCTGCAGTGCTGGTCAGCTTTCTAGCAATTTTAGGGGGATGCAGTGAAGGTCTTGTGAGCGTTTAGCAGCGCTCCTCACTTCGTTAGATGTTGCATGTTTGTGCAACCACCCAGAGAAAACGGCTCTTTCTTTTAAAGAAGTGAAATATCTAACAGAACTAAATGTAGCCTTAAATAGTGTGGCATTTCAGCTAAATTAAATTGCTGTAGTTGTTCTTTTGATAGCTAAAGCATTTGGCAGATGATTTTGAGGACTATTTTCATGACCGATCAGCCCAGAAACAACGCTTTGCTAATTGCTGTAATTTCAGTAATGAACCAGAGAATTATATGTGATGTGAAAGCAATTAAATTCACCTTGTTTGAACCCAACTAATGGTATAAAAAAAAAAGTGGAAAGCACTGCTGCATGCAGCCAGCATTTTGAATGTCTTTGGCGCTTACATGGGAGCAAAACAGAATAGAAATAGCCTTTATGGTCCCGTAGAGGGGATATTAAGCATGTTACTTCTGAAGAAAAAGCATAGACTTGCACAGTTTTTGGAGGCACAATAAAACATTTGCCTTTAAAAGATACTTGGTTTCATTAGTTTCGGATGAAAAAGGTCGAGGTGGTCAGGAAAAAAGTGTCCACCAAGCCTTTGTAAAGCTGTGTCCACTCCACAGAGCTGTGCTGATGTGCTTTCCAGGAACTTTATGCTCTTTCCTGGCAGTCTGCTGAACTACTTAGTGGCTGTTTACTAGGCTTCATGCTTCAGGTAGTTTTCAAAGTTTCACAACTTTTTAAAATTCTGATCATGGGCCATCAGTCTCTGCGTCATAGACTCGGAGGTGTTACCCTGAAAGTACTCACACCCCTAGATCTCGCTGACATTTTGTCAGAGTGCAAAACCAAACAGCTCAACACAAAGCAGTGGATAAATATGAAGTCGATAAAAAGGAATAAATGGCTCCCCTCTTTTTTGTTTTCTACAAATCCAAATCTGGAAAAACTTTCTAGTCAGTCCCTTTCACTCTGAAAATACTCCTTCTCAGCAAACACATTTTGGAATTTGTATGATTTAATCTTAGTACATACTTTGAAGATCTTAAAGGCTTGTTAGGTAAACAAAGGACCATTTTTGGAGGAGGAACTGCGAAAACGTTGGAGGAACTGCAGTTTTAATCTGTTGACAGTTCAACTGTTAACCATACACTCTATAAATCTGGCTGTTATGCAAAAGTTTTAGGAAGAAAGCCAAACAAAAGTGTGGATAAAAATCACTGCGGTCAGATGAGACCAAAGTGTAACTTTTTGACACACTTAAACATTCAGAGCTATGGCAGAAGGGTTTATGTCAACACACATGTTGCCGTGGCTCAGTCCCAAACCAAAATCATACCAGACTTAACATCGAAAGATTTTAAAATTCTATCTAAGAACAACACTTATGGGTTGGTAATGAGATAGAGTTGATTGGATTTTGTTTCTATAGCTCAGCAGTTGCCATCAATGCTACAAGACTTTGTCCTCCAATTAAAAGTTGGACTCGTACATAGTCTGTCCTCTATTTTTGGAATAAGCTCATCCTATCAGAAATATTTGTTGTATTCAGTCTTGTCTAAGTTAAAGAAACATAACTCGACAAGGCGATAATCCTCAATGAAAGAGTTCCCCTTCTTCACCCCGTGTTTTTATTGACTGCGAATGAGTCATCTGCTGAGTGGGCATGCCTGACTTAACGAACCAAAATTACTGCAAGGATTAACATTAATGAGACCCATCACAGTCACGCAACTCTCTGCACTTCATCATACATCTGGTCTTTATTTTCCTCCGCACACATCTCTGTACAGGGCAGAAATTAAACCATGAAAGCCAATCAGATTCAAATGAAGTGTGACAGGGATAAACCAGGGGCAGTCAACAGCTAACGACATCCCACGCATCATTCTGCAACTTCTACCAGGTAGTCTCCTGCAGCTATCATACAGAACTTTATAGCGGGAAACAGCCCTGGTAGGCATCTATTACACAAGTTTGCCAAAATCTTCCGGATGGAAATTTGTATAAACTGACTGAAGAACCAGTTTTAAACTCCTTTATGGTGTTTACTTTGAATTCATCTGAACTGTACGAGGTTTAAGATATGATCAGAAGTTATAGCTTTTGATCCCAGTCAGATATCCTAACCATCTCTCCTTTGCCAAAAATTTGACTGAATGCAGATGTGTGGAATCTGGGGTGACTTTATATAAGCTATGCAAGATAACCACTGTGATGGAATCATCAGTCATAGTTTTAGTCCTGAAAATCAAATTTTTTAACCTTTGCAGGGCCATCATTTTCTTTTGTCTTCAAACTTTGCTTAGTATCTATCACAGAGACAACTTTTCATTATGTTCAGGCAATTTTTAATAATGTCCCAGAATGCAACTGTTGCATAAGAGTTAATGGGGAAACTAAAGGCTCAGGGTACCATTTTGGAAACGTACCTTTTTTCAAGTTTTTGTTTATGCATGTTTTTGGTTAGCTTTTAGAACCTGTTTGCACCTATATATATATATATATATATATATATATATATATATTTTATTATTTTTTTTCAAGCAAATGCCTTTACACTCTGTGACTTTACATTCTATGCCTTCTGAATAAGTTCACTCAGTATCCATCTTCTCCTCTGTCTAAGAGGCAGCCTATGGCTCAGATGTAGCTCTTTTTCTCAGTGTGAGGACAATAATGTGCTTTTCACAGTCCTCACTTTATTACTGTCATTGAAGATGGAGTGCTTGTATAGGCAGTGCAATGGGCCTTAGCTTGAGGCTATTTTGTGCTTCTGAATAAGAGAAATTTCAATAGTTCTTTTTTTTCCCCTCAGAAAATCAGTCTTGAACTTTAGCGCATTTTCCTATATGTTGACATGATTCTATGTAAAAATCTAAAAAGTGGCTTTTATTTTGCTGTCATTCATCTGTAAGAGTGACAGGCACTATTTAGTTTTCAGCTTCAAAGTGACTAAAAGCATTTTTACATCTCAGTTTGCAGATGCGAATGCTGCGTGCTGTTCACATCGTGAATGCTTTTACCGGTACCTGCACAGGCTATTACACTTTTTTGGGTCCAGCTTTTCTTTCATGTTTTATAGCTACATGGAAAATTACAGCTCCCAAATGCAGCACAAAGGGGATTATTTCATCCTGAGCGAATACTGCTCATGAGGTCTTACTTAAAGTCAATTCACACCTAATGATGGTTCTAAGGTCATATAAATGAAATAATTAACAAGTCTTTTTGGCAAACTGGATTCTTGTACAGCCCCCAAACCTTTCAAATTGGTTTAATGTTATAAAATGTTAACAGATGGATTAATTTGATTGATATCTGGGCTTCAGAGAAATTTTGAGGTAAATTTTGAACGTGTATGGACCAACGATTTTCTTTCTTTGATTTAAATTACAGTGGATTTGTTGAAAAGAAGACACTGCCTTATGTCTAAACAACTTACAGACAATGTTGGAAAGTGAAAGTTGAAACATGTCAACATAAATACCTCTATAATGTGTAAGGCTGGTAGTCTGGTAGACTCTGTTTGATTGGGGAACAAAATTGCAACATTTGCTTCATTTTCAGCTGGTGTGGTTCAGTTTCACACTGAATTGTGTAAAAAGAACCAAACCTGTTTAGCTCCCTGCCTGTGGTGGCGCTGCACCAAGAACCGATGGAGGAAATGACAAAAACCTCAGAGGAAGACATGGGAACAACTTCCTTCTTCACAAAATGCAAACAAATACAGGGTGGCATTAGATTTACCATTTGTAGGATTTTTCTTAAAAGATCACAAGTCATTTCTCGTGCTGGCTTAACACAGAGAGATTGATTTTGGGTGCATTTACCCAAAATGAACAGCTGGTAGTTTGGGTTGATCAAATGGGCTCACTAAACATCGTGAGTGCTTTTACCGCTACCTGCATGTTTCTTTTTTAGCAAAAAAAGAATCATATTTAAATGATTATTTACTCAGTGGAATGAAATAAAACCCTTGTGCTTAAATGAACAGAAAAGTGAAAAACAGTAATTTTCTAAATGAGCATAAATAATTAAAATATTTGCACCCTGTCATAAATAATGCAGCACAATTTACTACGTCTTTTAACAACACTTGAGGTTTTGCGAAGCAAAGCTTCTTAATCCCTGTACTAAACATTTTTAAGTAAATTATCCACAAACTAATTAGAACTTTCTCAAAGCTTTAATCTTGCTTTCTTTCATGTTTCTTTTTTTTAGCAAAAAAAGAAACATGAAAAAAGAAATGTTTCCTTTTAAATGTAAAAAACATGTAGAAAATAGTGTTTCCTTTCAAGTAAGTTTTTACATTTCAGTACTGTTTGCCTTTTTTTAAACACCCCAACGATACTGAAAATAGTTGTCTTTGACTCTTCTTCCCTCAGTAACAACTTCCATACCAATGGGTATTAGAAAGACCTAACAGTGCTAAGGTATGGTGCATTCACTGACTAGAATAGTCATTGAATTTTTAAGTTGGTTATTGACCGCTGTCTGATTCTGAGATGATGTAGGACTTTGTGGTGTTACTAAAAACTTTTCAGACCTGAAAAATAAACAATGCCTGCCACAATTTTTGCCACTGCTGTGAAATTGTGTGGAAAAACTCTGAAATAAGTAATTATGGAAACTTGCTGACCTAAACAATGCCGAATTTGTGCTGCCGGTCTCAAATGGTGAGAATTGTTTTTGAATTTCCTGTCGCCCTCCTCAGTCGGTGTGGTGGTCATTGTCCTGCCTACATATCATAGTTCTGGCTTTCATAAACTAGGGAGGACAGTTCCATGTTTGAATAATTGCTCTCGTAACTTTTTAAACTTTTTGGATGAAAATATGCTACCGCAATAAAAATTTTTTTAAATGAGAGCCTTTTTACATAATTGTGGAAGGTGGTATGGTTCTAAAAGTATTTCTTGGCATTAGCAGGCTGTTTTCTTTTCATATTTTATTTACGCTGTCCTTTTTCCGGGTTCTGCTTTCAGTGCAGAACTTGATGTTTAATGGGACCATCATAAAATGTGGAGTCAGCAAATGTAGGTCCTTATATGCTTAAATCTCAACCCGCTTCTCAGGCATCTACCTTTCCCTCCAATCTTCTTTGAAGCATTTGTAGAAGTTAACGCTTCAAAGGTCTTGGCAGCTAAACAACGGTCAAAATCCTCTCGGGAATACTGAAACATACAGCTTGCAGTTTGCAGGGATTTGTTTTTTCCTTACTACACACACACACACAGAAAACTGGTTGTCAAGTGCAACAGACGGGGGCAGCGAGGGCTTAGATCAGCTGGATGTTGTGACCTCACCGTACAAAATATAATTGTAAGCATCCGCAGCAGCGTTTAGGCTAGCTTGTCAACTCTAAAACAAATTTGACATCCAAAAGTAAAGCTGTGCACACAAACAGACGCCCGGGAATCACAGGCCTTTAGGGTGGTGAACTTTTTTTTTGGTTTTTTTTAAGCTTCTTGTAGACGTTCCAGTTTACAGTTCTCCTTTCTGCTACACAAAACAATGTAATCCACATGGGGTTATACAATTACAATTTAGCAAAGCCCCCTCTGATATCTTCACCTCAGTATACAACCTGTGATTAATCACTGACAGCTTCTGAATTAAGCCCTCTGTGTGGTTTGGAGCCAGGAGGTGCGCTAATAGTTGTGTAATTACCAAGTGCTAGGTAAAGTAGAGCAGACTTCCAGGTAGCTGCCGAGGCCAGCTGCTTCTGGTTAGGTGAGTCAGGTTTGGCTCTCTTTGTGACTAACTGAGGCCGGAGATGATGGCAAAGGAGCGTGGGAGGCTTCACCTGCGTCCAGCGGTTGAAAAGCCAATTATGATGCTTCCTGCTCAAAAGCTTCTAACTTTATCTTCTTACAAATCTGGAGCTAATTGCAGTTCACATGTAGAGTCTAGCAAATGTTTTCCTACTGTTCAACCACAACCTTAAGTGTGTTTTTTTTAAAAATACTTTTTTGTAATAAACCAACATGATGATGAAGAAAATCCCAATGAATTAGCTTGTGGCTCCAACATGGCAGAATGTGGAGAAATTTAAAGTGAATAGTTTTGCAAATCTTTATACAAAAACTTGTTGCAACGAGTTCAGATTTTACATCAGTCTAAATAAAGGAGGATAATTGTTACATTTGCACTGATTTCAAGGCTGATTATTAGGAGAAGAATGTTGCATAAAGCACAGATGGCCTCTTTCTACTCTTGACAGCTGTTTTTATGAGGTATGGCGAAGAATGCCAACTGACAAACGATGGAAATGAGCTTAAAGCCAGGCAGAGTGGCACACTTTTCCCTTCTTTACTCAACGTTAACCTGAGGGCGGCATGTTGAATGGAGAGCAGATTACATGATTTTATATGACGGAGGTCAGCACGGCTCTTTGCTGCAGATTTCAGCACCGCAGGCTTTGAGGACGAGGGCCAAAAACAGAGTGGAGTAGAGTCAGAACGCCCCAGCCCTAATGGTTGTCTCGTGTGTCCTTGAACATTTCCTGGCGGTGATTTGCGGTCGTCATTTTCACTCCTTTTTTTTTTTTTTTTTGTGCGGAATAAAGCAGGAAGCTCAGAGATCCTGTCTTGGCTTCTCACAAGCTTACTTCTTGGAGGTAAATGAAAAGTTTTCCATCATTGTGACTTAGTGACACACCCAAAATATGGGTAAAACATATTTATTTCTCATATTATTCCTTTTAAAGCTGTGCTTCTGCTGCAGCTGATATTGATGTAGCCATATTTCAACAGTCATCATGTCTGTACCTTTCTTTACCTTGTGACCTCTGGAGTAAAATCACCGCTGTAGGTCCACTGCATCCAGCAGAGAACAGTGACTCATTGCTGTAAAAGATGACTTACAAACGTGCTCATAACGCCGGGTGCAAAGTTTCAGTCACAGGAGTCTCCTTTGTGATTGCTTAGTTTCCCTTCCCATTTACTCATCCCTGTCCCACAACTTTCCAATTGATCTAAATTAACTTCTTATGTGTGACACCCTCCCTAACAGCATGTCTTCTGTTAAAGAATTGTTCATTCCGTGTGACAATGCAGGACTTTTGACGTTGCTTTACCCTCTTAAAGAAACTTGCAACATGCCCGAGGATACATACAAACTTTTATTTACAGTGAAAATTACTTTTTGGAATGATCATAGTCATAATATTTGATCTATGATCAATATCAAGATCCTCAATCCCTTTACTGCTGAACAGAGTAATTTGTGAAGAAGCAGTTGTACTTTTGGTCCTTTCATATACGATGAAGAGGGTTAGTTGTCTTGCCAACCTTTCATCAATTTGTAGCCACCAGAGAGAGCTTCTCTGGTGAAGCTATCAGAGGGATGACCATCACGTTGCTAGTATTTAAACACATAATGTCACCTTATACCACACTGCATGCCGATATGGGAGTTTTACTGACTTTTTAAACTCCTCGTTATATAGTTTCTATTCACTACCAATAGATTTATCTGCAGCCATTGGCTTTTTTTCTTTTTTCTGCCTTGTAAGCCGACACTTTTGAATTTTAGACTACAGAGAATCACAATAGCTCTTTTGCAGATCTTTGGTTTGGACACATTGATCACAAATAAAATGGTGGCTTTACAAGCAGCTGTAAAAATGTCTGTAGAAAACAGAAAACTTCTGGCTATTTGCGGCGCGATCCTGCTCAAACAATCACAAGCCTAGTGTGTGTGGCAAGTTTTCTGGATCTTGTAACCTTCACTCACTTATTTGACTAAAAAATAAAAATGACTGCTCGACTTGTCATGTCATCACTTGTGGTCTCTGGAGGCTGTTGTATTTGTACCACCTCTTTAGAGTTTGAATTGGTTAAATTCCCATCGCTCATCCACGTGTGCACCACATTAAATTGAACTGCTAGTTCTGGGTGATTATTGCTGTCTGGGAGTGTAGTTTAAGAACATAGCATATTATTCCTAAAAATCTGAACATTTAGAAGAAGTAAAAAAAAAAAAAATCACCTAGAGAAATAGCTGAGTAGAAGGGGAATTTAATTGTTTAAGTTGAAACCAAGACAAGTTGGTGTTCACCCAATGTAGCACTGGCAGTAATCCTTTTGAGAACCATTTATTTACAATTGATGCAAACATTTATGAGAGCTTTTCAAGTTTTGAACCAACTCGGCAGAGCAAAAACAGCTTGTCCCTCAGGCCATTGGAAGACAGCAGGGATTCAAACTGTTTCTCACAGTGGAAAAAGTGATGGAGAAAAGCAGGATTTGCCCAGCAGCTTGCCAGATGATGTATGCTCCCAGAGTCCCTGAGGGCGCCACCAAGAGTTTAAACTCAAAAGAAAATCATGCTGTCCAAACGGAGCTCCTTTTGGTGTTTGGTGTCCAGTGGACCGTGAACTGGATGTCCAGGGTGTTTGTCAATGAAAGGAACTCTGCTTGAGATCTTGTTGGCATGTTCGCCGTCCCCCTCCTCACCGCCGCTCACCGGGGGGGCACTTGCACTTTGCCAGGCGGCTCTTCCCTCTCAAAGCTTTGCTAAACGTGACATGAAATGTGAATCCGGCTGTGGATCCGAAAGGGCAATAAACACACACTACAAATATTTGAACCCATGTGCACCGGCTAACATAGTGATGCACACCTGAGGACTAAGTTGGATGCATGGATATACATGTATAGACCGGAGTACCACAAAAGCATGCAGCAATTTGAGTTGCCCTTCAATGAAGAGCAACAAGTCCCTGCGGCTTGTTAATTTAATTTTCCGAATTGGGACAGACACAATGAAAGAGGAGGAATTTGTTCCCTCTTTTCTTAATCTGTGATGTAAAGATGTGTTACTTCAGTATCTACTGATGCTTTTTGATTCGTATGCAATCAATTTGAAGTGTGCAAAAGTTTCTTCAAACACTCCAGTGCCTTGAATGACAACTTGGTAAATCTAAAATACATGGAAAAGCTCATTAAGCGTCGTCAGTGAAAATGAATTTATATTGAGGCAGAGGATTTGGTCACTGCTCAGCAGCTTTGCTTTCACAGTCTCTTCTTGTAGGTGATGTCAGCTGTTTGAGATGCAGCTCAAGTAAATGCTGGAAAATCCGGCAGAAAAGCAGATACGCTTCAATCAGACTTCCAAACTATTAATTTGTGTTAACGTAAAAAAAAAATTGCACAAGAATCATAGGAAACAGTGCTGGACACAGTGGTTGACTTCATATCACAACCTGCTACAATTATAAATGAAATCATTTAAATTCGTGTTTGAGAATTAGTTGAACTGAAAATCTTCATCATTCAGTTTTTTTGTTTTTTACTTTTATGCTTTGTAGATTTTTAATGCCTCAACTCCACTGGGTTGAGATATTATTTTCCTTGTGAATCAGAGGATGTTATGCAGAGTTTATGCAGCTGAGATATAAACATTAAAACACTGTTTCAGAGCCAGTGGATATTCCACACTCAAAAATATAAATTTCTCAGCCTTTTATGTCCTTTTCATAATCTAAGATACAAATATTTTATGGATTTAGAGAAGATATTTATTTCTGTTGAGTGTTATGGAAAACTTGCCTACATTTTGGACTGGTTTCGGCTGAGAAACAATGTGTGGTTTAGCTGCCGTCTCTCCCTGGTGCTCAAATGTCCCACAGGAGCAAATGCACCACCATGGAAAGGTGCATGCAGTCTTGATTACGCTGATTAGTTTCACCTGTCTGCCTGGTGTAAAACAAGTACAGAAAATTGGGCAAACCACAGAAAGGATACACAGTTGTGAGTTTTTGCAAGGAAACAACTTGCAGCCAGGAAAAAAAAAAAAAAGCAACTTTAAACAAAACTGGGCTGAAAATTTTTCACTGGGCTTTCTGCCCAGTAAGGGACTGGATGGAGCTGGTGGGGCCTCCAGATGAGAAGCTGCTTTCGGAGGGCTTAGTAAAATGGAGGTCCAGGTGAGCAAACCATTCCATTGTTCTCTCATGCCTGTCACTTCCAGGCATTTTTCCACACAGAACTTAATTGTATTGTTCAAGTTTTTTGGCATTACTCTGCTTTCCACTAGTCCATAACAATGCTTCCACTGTGGAAATGAAAAAAAACCCTACAGACAGATGGAAAGAAAGTGTTATTCCTTCAAATCAATGACTGATGGAAAAAAGTCAAACAAGGAAGGACACAAGAAAGAAGACGGGATACAAGGAGACAAAAGCAGAGGTACACAAGTAATAAGTTAATTAAGGAACGAAGGACGGACACAGGAAAAGGAGAATCGGAAGAAAGACGAGAAGAAACAAAGAGTAAAGAAAGGAAAGAAGAGGGACATATGGAGGATTGTGCGACAAGTCAATTGCAACCAGTGCAGGAAATTAAAGAACAGCAGATGGAAATAAAGGACGCAGTCTTAACTTTTCAGAGTTTTAAAATTAAACAAACTTAAGTTTATGAATGATGGAAGGAGGTCAGAGAAGTGAAGCTGCAATGGAAGAAGGTGAAAAAGAGAAACAGGAACAAGAACGAGGTCAGAAAGGAGAAAAAAAGACCAGAAAGAAGGAAGTGGGTAAGGATGCAAAAAGGAAGGAAACAAGCATAGAAGGCTGGAAAGATGGACCTTAAGACACATTTATCCTCATTTTCTTTCTCATACTTTCATAGAGAAGTAAAAAAATGCAAATATATAAGTAGCATGTTTATAGACTGTACTATAGGTTTTAATTAGACACAACCACTTCTAAAAATATCAGGTTAGACATTATATTCCTTTATGTCGACCACCAATCAACATGGCGCCCTGTGTAGCTTTGCTGGAATCCAGGTTAATGAGCCACTTCCCCCGAGTCCTGCTGCTATCTCAAGCGACTTCCTGTCTCATGAGGTCCTGGTTCTGCAATCCAAACTCGACTCCTCAGTCAGTCTTGATGTGGATGTTGGCTAGAACTGAAGTGCCATTTGAAATGCATTTACCTCCTGCTGTTGCGTATGCAGGGTGGTTCAGGTAAAGCATGCAAAAGAGAAGGAAATTCTGAGCATATATGCTATAAATAGAGCTGAAGTATTCAATGTTGTATTTAAAAACATGCTGCCTGCTAAAGAGGGACATCTTGTGACTTGCCTAATTGGTACCATTTCTGCTCACTAATTTTAATAGCACGCTTTCAATCTTTATTGTCTTGCAAGTACACCCATGTGTTTGCAATGTTTTCTCAAACTTTAGTTTTATGACTTAAAATGCTTATTATAATTTAACGGCAGAGCTGCACAAGACGGTCAAATCAAGCATAATTAATAGACAAGCTTAAATCAAATCCCAACAGGGTTATAACTCGGCTAAACGAAATGTGTGGTCAAGGTTACAGCAACAATACAAGCGTCTCTTTTTCTTCAACAATATACTGGGTGTCAGGCTGACTGATTTGATGTGCTTACAATCTTTTTAAGTGCAGAAAGACTTGAGAAATTACCTTTCTCTCGCTGTCCTTCTCTATTTGAGCTGCCGCAGTTGAGCATTAATGGTCTGATAGCCAGTTGACAGATTAGAGAGGAGGAACGGGACCTGGCGCTCCCGATTGAAAGCGGCATGGCTTCCCAGTAAGTTTTGGCGTATTTGTTACCCTGAATGCGAAGGCAACCAGATCAGTTTATCCTTTCCGTCTGGTGCAAAATGCATGTGTAAAATCAATTTCAAGAAACGGAGAGCGTTTCATAAAGGTGCTGACGCCCAAATTGACTATTGTATTTCATTTTCAGCATGCTTTTGCTGTCAGCTGCAGCAGACCCCCTCTTTCACTTTCATGTAACATAATAAATGATGGGGAAAGTCTTACACATGTGTGGCTTCCAAGTCAGAAACACCCCGAGTAACACAACTAGATTATAAACTTGTAGTTCTGAAAAGCGTTTATTCATTACGATTCATTACCGTTGGCCTTCCCTCCTCAGAGCTGGTAGTTACCTTTTTTTTTTTTTTTTTTTAAAAAGATGGCGGTCAGTTGCAGGAGCAGACAAAGTATCTGCGTTTCTGCAAATGTCATGGCCCAATAGCATGAGAGTGTAAGTTTCGTCTGAGACATGGGTGGGGGGGTAGCACAACATAACAGAGTGGAATTCAGGATTTAAACCAAAGAAACTTTGAGTCTCGAAGGAGTTCAGGCACGCTTGCCTGTGAATGTCAGAGCCATAAATCTACATTTTGCCAGGCCCAGATTCAGTTGCAGTTTGAGAAAACGTTGCGGAGTTGAAAGACGTTGGTCAGAGTTTAAGCTACCCTCTGCTGATGTGTGTAATTACAATTACTCTTCAGCTGCATCTTCTTAGCTTTTTTGGTTTTTATTAGAGAGAACTTACAATAGGATGAGCAAGAACTGATCCAAAGCCTGGAGGTTCTGCAGTTCCTTGAAAAAGTATTAATTTCCTTTGAGCCTTTGAACCTTTTCACGTATTGCCAGATTTCAACAGCAAACTTCTATTTATTTTGGGAGGATTTTGTGTAATATGTAAAGAGAAAGGTACAAACTAGATTTTTTTTTTTTTTTTTTTTGTTACAAATGAAATCTCTGTTTCATGGATTTTTATGAAGTCTCCTTTTTCTTATACCTCCAAAATTGTGTTTGCTTTGGTAAGGCACCTAACCAATAGAGTCCACCTGTGTATAATTTCATCTGCCCTATAAAAGTAGTTGTCATGAGTGGTCTCACCAGTAGATAGGCCACCTATGTGTAATTTAATTTGGGTAAGGTTTAAGACGAGGTTTGGACTCCGAGGCTGAATGAGAATGTGGCATCGGCCGTTTTCTATGGCGTAATATGTTGGAACGTTATATCCTCCAACATATTACGCCATAGAAATATGTTAAACATTTCAAAGTTTTCAGATTTAAAACTTTGAAAGCTGTGAAGCATTTTTTCCTTCTCAATTATACACAACTTTGTACTAGACCACAATATATTGAAGTCAGGGGATGGGATGGGACGAAATGTAGAACAAGTTAAAGCAGTTTCTGTACTTCTATATATAGCACTTTTTATAGAAATAAGGTATTGAGATTGCTATAGGCTGTGTTTATGTGAAGGTGGCTAAGCAAAATAAAGCATAATGCAGGATGAAGCCTTTTTAATAGGTCCTGGCTTGGTGTATATGCATTTTTGAAGGTCAACATTTTAGTCTGCAAATTTCTTTACTGCAGTAGGGATAATATTATGGTAGCTGGCTGTGCTAAATAAATAAGTTCTGATGAACTCTGCACAACCTGAGCCACTGGGTAAATTTTATATACAGTGAATAAAGTTCTCATTTGTGGTTGTACACTGGCTTAAACAGCATACCGAGTGAAGTGCATGGGGTTAGAGGCTAAGATGTTTTCTGAGCTCAAGGGGGTAACGCTGAGAGCCTGCAGGAGAGAAAAAATGCACTCATGTCATACTGTTCTCTCAGTTTTCTGACACTATACCCCAGGTAAACTGGTCCCCTCTGGCCGGTTCTCAGATTAGCGACCACTAGCCAAAATCAACAAGACGGGCAGAGGCGAAACGGCTTCTCTCATTTGCACCAAAGTTGCTAATGTCTCGCAAGACCCAGAGACTGGCAGCTCGTTTTTGCAAATAAAAGGTATGTTCAAACAAATGTCAGTTTGAAAAATATGACCTAAGATGTATTAATTTCTTTGTGGGAGATCGACTGGCAAAAGTCCATTATGACCTTTTGGATTCGTGTAGCAAGGGCTGCCTTAAAATAAACTGTTTTCTCTCCATACTGTGAATGTTTTTTTTTTTTGGTATTTTGATACCTAGAGTATATTAAATATGTATTTTTCAGGCATATAGTGCCATTTTACAGCAAAAAGTAACTTTTACTTTCAGTTGTTACAAAAGTGTGATGTGTATCAAAAATAACTTAAAAGATTTGACTTTGTATTGTTTCTAACACTTTCGTCTCAACAGTGCTTCCTCCTTATGCCATTTATAACCGTTCTTAGGCGCGTTGGAGTTTGTAGGATAAGCTCAGTAGACTTGCAGTTTTATTTGCTAATTGCTGCTGCTGTTAGTTTGGAGGAGTTTTGTGGCTCATTGTATGACCAGGCATTTAGACGTAAATGAATGGCTGCTTCAGGAGATTTGAGAATTTATCATAAATAAATTGAAGTAAAGCCCCTTGAATGAGGGAATAACATTATACAATAATATAAAACAAACCCCCCCAAAAATTGGCAGAATACTTCCACCCTTTTAACCAAAAAATTTACTTTTAGGTGAACTTATAACTCATAACCTGTAGGCTTTTTCAAGCTAACTGCTGATGAGGAAGTCGGGAGGGGTGCATGTTTTATAAATGTCCTTGCTTCACCACACCTGAGCCAGATTACTAAATTGTATCTCAGCATGCCATAGAAGCATGCCGATATGTATTTTGTAGTCACTCAAATTGGGTGTTTGCAATTGAGATTGTAACTGTTTCAGTATATCATACAGCTATTGTATAGCATTAGATATGAAATGCTGACAAATCTGTTCTTAGGCTAAAAGCTCATTTACAGTTGAGGTACAACTTTTCAAGGAATATTTAGGTATCAGTGGAGATGTATGTTTATATTTGACCCTGCGTGAATTGGGGAAAAATACACAATAAATTAAAACTGTCTCCTGGCGATCTCACATGAAGTCACATGAAACCTCTCTCTAATCCACAAATGTTTAATTTCCTATCCCAAAAGAATACCCGTGAGCACCCGAACCAGTCTGGTGTGCAGTGGTGCCACAGAACAACATAAACTTTCATGACAGTGTTTATTTAATTTATTTTCCCCTCTGTGCAACTGTCAACAATTTCAATAAACGGCTGATCTAATTAATCCATTGGCAAAACTGAGCTGCTTTCCTTTATCCTGAGTCAACAACTGTTGATTCAGGATAGACATTTTTTCCCCAAGGAGCGTCTTTTCTTGTGTTTTCTTGTGTCTCACCAGTTTTTAATGATGGAAGCAAGCGGTTGTAAACATTTCATTGGATTTATTGAGTGAAAAAAAAAAAAGAAGAAAAACACACAAGTGGGAAGCTGGTGGACAAAACGCATGCCTTATTTTGACTCAGAGCAGTCTGTGTGTGCACTGCTGATACGGTTCCCTCATGAGAAGCTTTACGTCACAAAATCCATCCTCAAACAAGCTGCAGAATAAGGATTTATTGTTTTTAACCTCAACGTTTGAGAGGAAATAAGTAACAGGGCTTTCCTGCATTCTCCTTCAAAAAAAAAAAGTGCTTCTGTGATGTTTCAAAATGATAAATTGTATAAATATCTCCAGAGGACGCATTAAACGGTTCATAGAAACGACAAACCCTTCGAGTGACAACTTGGCCTTCTCTATATGGCACGCTTTCATGTTGGTAATTATTACTCTGACGAAATGTCGGAGACCTCGTACTGTTTTGATTCAGATATAAAGTCTCCAGTGAATATAACGGCTCACAATGGTGTGGCTTCTAAGTCAGTGGAGATATTGGTAGTATCACATCTAGATGGGATTTTACTGGCTCTCAATAATTTTATTAAAATCCTAAAACATGTTGCATAAGATCAGGTTTCCCTCATTATATCTAATATATCACTTAGGTCTTGTCCTGTTTAACCTTTTCATGTGTAAGTAAATACATGCTCATGTTAGGAAAACTTTAAGAATTGACACCCTGTCAGACTCCCCAGAAAACGTCAGACTGGAGATGAAACGGGGAGGAATGTGGACTGGTGTGTGTATATCTGTGTATTTGCATCTCTGGCTTTACTGTGGCCCCGTACGAGCATTTCCAACTGGCTGTGGTGAAAATAAAGTCTTCGGCCACGGCAGGTGTGGGGAGCAGGGCCAGGAGCAGGGGAGGTCTGAGTTTCTTCAGTCCCGTGGGCTGCAGTGAAACCATCCTGGAGAAATCAATATTTGCCATGTGTATCAAAGCAGGTTCTGTTTTAGTATCAAAAACCAGACTGTACGGGGCACAGTCGAGCAGCGGTAGCAGCTTGACTGCTACTGCAATGCTTCCCATTGTTTGTGAAATAAGTTTGCATTTTCTGTGGATTTAAATTTTTTTTCTTTGAATTGATGGGAAGAAGCTTATGCACCATATTTCTATTAATTATGGTTTGAAGCGACATTAAAAGTAAAACTGGAACAGAGTTTGTAGTTTTAATTGTATCAAAATGAAAAGCTGATCTATTTTTTATTTTTTTTAACAGGTTCTTGCTTTCTAATTAAAATACTGCGTGATTTGAGGTCGCTCAATATTTTGACTTGAGAAAAAATATGTACAAATTAGCTATTTGGACAAAATACACTGTATGACTTGATTGCTTTCTAAACAAAGGCAAAAACTATTCAATTAAACTTTTACAATATATGATGGATGAATGCAACATTTAGACCGCTGGACATGGAATCAACTCTGGAAATATAAATGTTTTCCTCTCTCTTGTTTTTCATGCTTATCCAAATCTGGAAAATACTTAGATCAAGTTCCAAAGTACTAAAAAGCCCTGAACACATTTATCTTTCTTCCAGCAAGACAACATTTTTCTCTTTAGAGTTGTCATACACACACCCTCCATTTTTAATTCCAATTTTTAGATATTTATGGAGATCTTAATTCGAAAAATCTCATGAGGGACCAGACTGGGTCTTTGTCTCAGTCCGTCCCTTCCTGTCTGTTGGAAGCGTGTGGAAAAACACTTACATGTCTTCGCTTTGATTTGCAGTGTGTACAGAGGGGTTTCCGTTGGGAGACTCTCATGTGGTCCTGGGTTCTCGGCTCCTGTCTGCACACTGAAACTGTCTCACCATAGGGCTTCATGACAAGACAGTGCCTTGAGTTTATCAAAGGGATTTCTTTCCCCCAAGGTTGCACACCCAAATGTTCCAGTGAGGGGAAAATCTGTCAATGTAGTAAAAGGTACAAATTGACTCGTAATGCACCTTTATCAAAGAGCCACTGTAAGGGAAGCATTACACACCAATCGGGGAAAATACAACTTTTGGAAAGCAAAACGGCACGTAGATAAAGTAGTGTGAGTAAACAGACTCTAGAAGCTAATTATGCAATTGTATGCAAGATTAGATGAGTCATGAAAAGGCAAGTAATTTTTAGCACATGTTGGGATGGTGTTTACCTCATTTTAACAAGCCCTGCAGAAGTATTCATACCCTTTAACTTTTCCACTTTTGTCACATTGCAACCACAAGCATTACGTGTCTTCTTAAAAGATTTTATGTGTTAGACCGACACAAAGTGGTGCAGAACTGTGAAGTGGAAAACAAGTAATTCATGTTTTTCAACCTATTCTACGAGTAAAGATCTTGAAAGTGAGATTTGTATTGGCCCCGGTTCCCCAACTTACTAACTTTCAAGACCACCTTTGGCTGCCATTAGAGCTGTATTTACCTTGGGGTATGCCTCTACCAGCTCTGCCAGTATAGCAACTGAATTCTTTACTTTTTGCAAAACATCTTAAATTTTGGGGTAATTTTACTATCCACTTGAAAAGGTTCATTTTCATGTCTCGGCACAGATCCTTAAAAAGATTTGGGTCTAGACTTTGACTGGGACATTTTAACACAAGAATATTCCAAAAGATTGAGTATTTTATTGGCATACCAGGTGTGTACCAGCTGTACCAATGCCTGTCTGTATGCATCGACGTCTCGCTCCTTGATCAGACCCGTAAAACTGTGGCATCATCTGCAAACTTCATGAGTTTCACAGACGGATCCCACTCAGGTGCAGTTCTTTGAGAGAGATGAGAAGAAGTTGAGAAAAAAGTTATCTTTGGGATGAATTGGTCCTTCTTGAAGAATAGTAGGAAAAACAATTTTTCCATTTTAAATAATTTTTTGCTGTATATACTTTTTTCGTACCTGATATTATTATGATGAAGCCACAATATATTATGCAGCCGTGGATTGCAGTTCTGCCCAGCTTTTTCTTTTTTGGATGATTCATTTGTTAGAACTTAATCATATTTTTAAATATATTGTTTTCCAGCTTAATCGCACTTTAAATGTCTCAACAACTTCATGTTTGTTCTTAAATAAACCGCTGGGGCTTCCTCAGGACAGCTGGATTTTTACTTAGATTAAATTACACAAAAGTGAAGTCTATTTGCACATTAGGTAACTTCTGAATACGATTAGCTGTATTTAGTTTTATAGGACTAAATACAAATACGTAACACATTTCAGATGCATGGTTTGACAAAGAAAAGTGGAAACTTTGCATAATTTCCCTTTTAGTTCACAGTTATTCTCCGTTGGTCTTTTAGGTAAACGGCCAATAAAATGTTTTAAAAGTTGAAAAGTAAGGTGAATGTGTTAAAACGGCATAAATATTTCTTTTAAGGAAATTACCTTTCAAACATTTTCTGGTACAAGACGCAAATAAAACCGTGATTAGTGTTTGGTAATAGCAGGACCCAAACAAAGCAATTCTTCTGCTCCTTGAAGTATCCTTTTATAGCCGCTTTCCTTCCTCCCTACGCTCTCGTCTTCAGAGAGGCCTTGCTGTCACGCCGGGAAATGAGGAAGTCGGCGTGCTTCATTAAGTGAATGTGGCATACTGAAAATAACAGAGCCTCTATTTAGGAGCGAAATGACACTTGGAAATAATAGTGAGCCAGAAGCAGACCCTTTAGGCACTACTGATGGTTACAAGACCTCCTGCTGTGGTTCTTGGATTTGTATTATTTTTTACAAGTGAGCTGAATGTGATGGAATAGGTGAGAATTTTTCATTACACCACTTTAACTGCAACTTTAAAGCATTGCTCTGCCTCCTTGGCAGTAATATATCTGTAGTTTCGTAATCTTACTGTGACACGAAACATATTTGTTCTTTATTTATTCAGTGCTCCAACCCAAGTTTTCTAATGGCTGTGGAGTATATAATTTCCTGAATTAGGTTGTCAGACACTCAAATTTGATTACCTAATAGGCATTTAGTTAATTTATGTGGAGTCCCATTTAAAGACGGTGTCTTAGGTTAAGCATGGGCTAATATTTAAACAAGGATTTGAGAGCTCCCAGAGGAAAAAGTCAAACTAGTGTATAACATGTCTACTATGGCTGCCAAAATGGGGGAATTTGCGCCTTTCTGTTAAATTATTTGCTGGTACAGATGGATTTCCAGTGTCAATGAGCCAGACTCTGTATATGGGTAAGAGTATCCTCATCCTTTGTGTAATGAAAACAAACCACATGGATAAAAATTTCAAGAGATTTATCAAATATGTTATTATTGCAAATGAAATCTTTCAGGGTTTTAAAATATTGATGGAATGAATCTTGGACTTTAAAGATGTGAGGTTCCTTTTTTGTTACCCAAGATTTACAGTGCACTCACTTTTATGTGTTCGAACATTTACTGAAAAATTACAAGCTATGGAAGGGATAATAACGAGATTCTCATGGCATGGTAACCTTGCGTTAAGAAAAGCAAAGTATTAACACTAAAATTAAAAGCTTAAATATGTAACATGATCTAAAACCCTTTAATGTAAAACAGAAAAGCACGAAATATTCCTACTGGTACTAATATAACATATTTATTATTAAAGTTATATTAAATCCACTAATACCTTCAGTAATTCTTTTAAACCTTTAATTATATAAACCTGGCTATTGTGAAGAATATGAACACCTATTTTCTGTGCTGTTCTTCATAAAGTAACCCAAGTGAGTAAATTAGTTGGACTATCTGCCAGCGTAACAGATATGCTGCTTGTAGCTTATTGTCCAACATTGTTACTTTAACGAGATTAATAAGTGGCCCTCCTTTAATATCCACACGAATATTTCAAGTCTTGTTATCAAAGACTCGAAGTATTTCCAAACACTCAGATCCATCCATCTTCTAAGGCAGGTGAAGTGTCAGTGCTTTCTTTCAGCCAGCTGACCAGCAGCAATGAAAGGAAGACGGCTTTTCTTTAAAAACCAATACAATTAAAAAGATATAAAACAGCATTCAAAATATTATTTTATAGCCCTCCTTGTGAGAGTGGCCATTTATTTATTTCTTAGGATCAGTGTTGAAATCACACTAAAATCGTGTTTTATTATTTAAAAAGGCTAAAGCAATAGAACATTTTTTTGTCAAAAGGCTGAGTCCAGCACAACCGAGGGAATTTGAAAGGTCAAAATAATAAAACAAAGCACTTCTCTTTCACAAAGTTTAAATAAACTACAGAGCTGTATCAACACATTGTAAAAAAAAAAAAAAGTTTTAAAATAGCTTATTTCTTCTCCATATTTTCTCACTGAAACACTTGACCAACATTCAAAATATCTAACCTTGGGGCCTCCCTTCTGCAAGTCATATTCTCCACATGTTCTGTTGCATAAACCTGGTAGAGCTCATATATTTTGTTTTCAGATCAAAACAAAATTGGATTTGTGAGTTTTCAGAAGGTCATCGGTCAGGCCTGCTTGACCTGAATTTCACCGGATTCCTCAGTTGTCAGCAGATTTTTCCTGTGCAGCTTTAGGAAGGACTCGAAACCGTGGGAATGTAATGCTCTTACAGATACAGAAATCATAACTGGTGAAAAGCTAAGCGTGCCTTTATACCATAGAGAAACAAGTCGCGTTCATACTGGCCAGAATTACTATATCTATGTCTTGTGAAACGACTATGTCAGCAGGACTGGGTATGCTCAGTGATCTGTGCGGATACACATTTTGGGGTCTGGTGTAACATGCGGATAAGTCTTTATGAATCCCTACAGACAGGTGGATGTCTACTGCACCTCCGGGTTGCTGTGGTGGTGGGGGGGTGGATTATAGAAGGTGATAGTGGTGGGAGCAGTGCCACAAGGCCGGCCCCGGCTGCTGCTGTGCAGCCAAGCCAGCGCCTCAGAAACAGAAAACAGATGACAGAAGGAGGGGAGCCAGGGAGGCTGAACGGCCGATTCGTGCTCTCCTTCTGTTCTGTGTCTGTGTTTACCCTTGAGGAGTGTCAATAGGATATGGCTACCATATTGCACATGATATAAGCCATGCTGCAGCGTGGCATGGTGCCTCTATTTGCCCCGATTTTGCTGGTCTTTGTATCTTTGGTGTACATGCTGTAAAATCCAATAATGACTCATCCCTCTGTTGGTGTCACAACTCCCTTTGCAGCTCCAGGCTGCCCAAATCGACATTAAATTTGTGGTGGTCATATTAGTTTGGTGCTTATTGTTTTCTATCAGCTGCTCAGAAACGACACAGAAAAGGGTGTAAAATTCTCCAAAACCAATTATTGTTTTTGCCTGTCTTGTGTCAAAAATGAGACTGTTCTCTAATTTAACAATAATTACTGTGTTTTGCTCAGTCACTTTTAAAGTTGCATATGTAAAGAGCTTCAGGGCACATGTTTCATGGGTGATTACTCATATGAAGTAGTGATCCACTTAGAAATGGTGAACTTTTATGTTTCTTACACAATCTTCTTAAACCTCTCAATTTTTAATCACAAATCAAGTTACTCTAATGTGGCTGAATCATATAACGCCCTCCGTGTTTTCTGAAAGTTTTGTCATTTTTGTGGCTTGAACATCTACCCTCTTAGCGCCACATCCTTCAAGGTTCTACCCCACTGGCTACAAGAACCATGCAGGGATGTATTTCTTTCACCAACTTGAAACAGCATGAGGATATTAATGCCCAGGTTTCTTAAACTTTTTTGTGAGCTTTGGCAGCTGGTGTGGAGTCTGAAACAAAGAAGGTACTGCTCCGTTACGTATGCTGGATGTTCTACCTTGCAGTGTGCAATCCTCTGTTAATCATGCAAAGCCTTATTGATAATATGGGAGTTTACTTGGAAAACAGAAAAGGAAGAAAGAAATGTTGAAGATGACAATGTGTGAGTTCTTGCATGGTATGCAAATTGTATGGATTTTTTTTAGCAATGCAAGAGAGTCAAGACTGAAGGGTCTGTGGTCTTATGGCTTAGCCTTGGGTGCAGCTGACCTTTAAGTCATCATGCTCTTGTGGGTAACGCTGTGACATAGCAGCAGTCTCTCAGTGCTGACGGGCTTTGCCACATCCAGGACATTGCAGGCGGGGTGACTGGGCAGACAGACCGACTCTACTGTCTGGCACAGACGAGACTCTGAGAGGGGCAGCTGAGCCCGTGTTTGATGTCTCCCTGAGCTCATTTATCAATCGGCACCTTTCTGGGCGTTCAAGTCTGCTTGGAGATGCCACAGATGCCACACTCTGACGTCAGCATTGGCAAACAGAAAGAGGGGAGGAAAATGGGAAATGGGTACTTGCTTGTTTATGGTCTGCTGCCTTCAGAGTGGACATGGCTTCTGACCTAAGAGAGCTTTCATCAGAGCGTGAGGGCAGGCAGGGAAACAACAACTTGAGACCGAAATAGTCAGAGGAGAGAAACCTGAGATTTCCAGCCATCTGTTGTGATGTTTAAATCCCAAAGATATGGCGCTGAAAGAACTCTTAACAATACTATTTTGAGTATCTGCATTGTAATTCACATGAAAGACGATGCGTCTGGTGTAATTAATCAGTCCATTGAGCTTGGATCCTTCAGTCACTAACAGCGAATGATGAATAAATAGAGAATGAGCTCTGCACGCCGGGTGATTTCTATAAACACCCGTGTCAAATTTGTACCTTTACAACTTTGCTGATTGACCCGACTGGAGAAATTATATGTGCGTGTACCAGAACAAACGACTTTCAATAAACAAACTTGTACAAAATGTCTAGGTTATGACCTGCCAAGAGACAGAATTGTCCGTGCATATTTAGAAGATGAAGTATTATTTAAACTTTTTTTGCCCAAAACCAAAATAAAGTGTTCCTCTTCTTTGAGCATATTTTTCTTTTGTGTGTGTGGTAAAGCTTTGACCAACAGCTGTAAATCTTGTGGAACCAGTTCATGCATTGAGCTTCGGAGCTGACACAGATTCTCCTCCTTGTCATCAGTCCAGCATTTTTTTTTCCTTTCCTTGTTCTTCAGTTACCAGTGCCATCAGGCCAAGACCCGCTGCACCATGGGGACTGATGGGTGCCAGTGGCTGTCCGCTCTTCTGGGAAACATTTTCTTGAATGAAGGCTTGTGGCGAAATGTTTACAATGTGGGAACTATTAGCAGCCTTCAAGGAGAAACAGCCCAATGCGGTGTAATCAATTCTCCTTTTGTTTGTTGAACCCACACTCCTAAACCCCAGGATCTTTGGTGTCCCGGCTGAATGGCTCGTGGCGTATTTCTTAGACGGGCAGCTGCTTTTTGAATCTATGTGAGGCGTTATGGTCGAGATTTTAGGAACATGTAAATGTGTTTTCTGATGAGGCTTTGCTTAGCATTGCAGAAATGATTCACTGGAATGCACAAATCAGGTTCTTGTTACTGGCACCAACTCTGACGTCCAACATGAAAGACATATTGAAAAATGTCAGGTGTTTCCATTTTGATTTCTGGTCCAAATAATCAAACAAAAATCCCATCAATGGCAAAATGCAGAGTTTTTATGAAGGTCCATATTTTTCTTTCAATATGACTTGAGATTTAGAAAATTCAGATGGAGAACTCTCACGTTTAATGCATATCATCTGAAAAGTAGATGTTGTCTAACAATAGATGAGTTTCCCTTGAGAAATGTAAGATTTGTATTATTTTTTTTTTTAAATCTATGCATCGTTTGTAACTAAAGAACATTAACACAGAGACTCTATTGGGCATGCAGGATCTGGTCTGCCTGTAGTCTCTTTATTATGTAACTTAATCTAATGAATCCAAGGTTTCTGTGGCAAACCATTGCAGTCTTGAAATCTTTTAAATAAAAGTTCAAATGGATCTGTTCTTAGTTTGAGTTGTGGACTTTTCTGTGGAATCTAATTGAAAATTATTCCATGTTTTCTGCAGAGCTTGTCTGAAATATTCAAAAGAAAATTAGATTTGGAAAGCTGAAGTATCTAGGCGGCAGTGTGACTTGGTAAGGTTTGCAAAAGCAGCCAATCCAGGAGTTCCATTCATTTTGCTTCACGCTGATTGGCTGCACCTCCAAGAGTGGAGATAAGGACGACTGTAGATTTTAGTTTCTGTTGTAGTGCTTTGATGCTAGAACTGTTAAAATAGGCAGCTATAAGCATTTTTAAAACGGACCTTAAGTCTTTGGCAATTTGAGCTATTTGTGTGTGGCAGTGGATCCTAAACTTTGCAAACATTTGTAAAATAATTGCCTTTCTAAAGAGATTACTGGACTGACCTATGAAGGATTTGACAGCAAAATACATTTAATGTCTGGATGTGTGATTTTAGAAATCTGGGGTTTATTTTACACAACTATCATTCATCCTGAAGTTTGTCATATCACAAACCATGACAGAGATGCTACTCAGTGCTAAGTAGAATAAAACTGCACCACTAGTTTTTTTTATGAAAAAGGTGGAGACAAATCAGAGGTGTTCTTATAGTTACTGCAGCTACCAGTCCGTCTGAAGAATCCACTGTAGAATAAATGTATTGACAAACAAATCTTTGCATTACTATTTATGATGAAAGAATATTGATACAGACGACTGTATTGGTCGCTGCAGTGTCCGACTTGTCTGACATAGAAATCTACAATTAAAGTTTAAAACATGGATGTAATGAGACAAATTTGTTTGTTTTTTTTCCTAGTGTGATGGCTAAAGAAATCAATCAGAAAAAAGTTGTGTAAGTTGTTTCTGCTTTGTTAACCTATATAAAGCATTGGTATTTCTACAGCTATCCCTCTACACAACAGCTGTACCTGTTTACAACATGCTCATTTCCGTGCTGAGACGTATGCATGCAAGTCTTGTAACGGAGATCCACAAAAACCCCAAGATGCAACAGGCTGATTCTGCAGCACCTGCTTTTGGAATCTCAGGATCAACACTAACCGGAGCAGCTGATTCCTCTTTTTTCTCCTTCTCAAATCCCTAAAGAGCTGAGATGATTGACGAGTCTGACAAATGCATCGTAGCTGGTTATGTCAGACACCCTCTCACACTTCCTTCAGAATCAGTCTCCTTAGTGCCTTCTAAGGAAGCTTTCTGTCATCCACAGTAAAATTTGGCATGCACCTGTTCCTGCTTTGGCTTACCACAAGGTCCACACCGCTCAAACTTAATAATGCAATTTTTTTTATTGCTGAACTCAGATTAGTTGGCACCATGTGTATAGTTGGAACACTAGAGCCCACAACATAGCTTTACCTTTTTTTTTTCTTTTTTTTTTTTATCAATGTTTCTGTGGCAAGATCAAATTCCACTTTTATACTGCACTATATTTCAACTTCTTAAATGGACAAAACAGACTGTTTTGCAAGCTGCTGCTAAGTTTCCTCCTTGAGGCACATGGGAACGTGGTGAGATCTCAGGGAAGGAGAGGGGAGTTGTATGTTGAACTCTGGCAAGTAGGCGCTCTTCAACATGCAACGGTATGTAAACTGAAGAAATGTTTAATATGCATATTTGTTTATATAGCACAGGCTTCTCTTGCTTATTGGTCAAAATCTTAACTGGATAAAGCCAAGGAAGCCGATATACTTGCACCCCTAGCAAGTAATGTGCAGTTAACTCCTTTTCATGGTTTGGCATTGGCGGATTCAACTGCAAGAAAAATTTAACTAATAAAACATACCACTTTTAATTAGCAGCATTTTAGTTAAGCTTTCATGTCCTTGGAATTGAAGTGTGATAGACCACATTGGTCTTTTCCTCTGTTAAACATGCCGTCGGAGTAAAGCAGATTGGTTTCTAATTTCAACCATATCTATAGTCAAAGCATTTGGTGAGAAGGCTAAAACTAGAATTGTGTTACAAAAACACTTGATGGAGATTCCTGCTTGACTTGCTATCATAAACATCGAGGAGGATAGTAAACATTTCTCTAAAGAGGGTCACCAATCTATGTAACAGCTAATTTTTATCTAATATCCTTTACCACTAAATTGTGTAATTAACTTGTTTTATTTTACGCAATAGAGTTGCTCTTTCTCTGTAAAGGTTTGTGTATTTATTTGCACCACTGATAATAGGTCGCACAGCAGCCGTCCTGCTCTCTGTCATTTTATATTTTGCCTGGTTGTCTTGCAGGTATAGGAACTGTGACTTAACAGAGTATTGCATGTCAAAAGGTAGCATTCTGTATCCACATAATACCAAAACACACAAGAAATCGTGTTTGGTATTTGCTGTGAAATCTTTGCACTGCACATTTTAGTGTTGTTCAAATGTTTATATTGCTGTAAGGATTTAAAGGTTTATCCTAAATAGAGGCTTTGAAAATTGTCAACGTAGACAAGTTGGACATCAACACAGTCTGCCTTTCGTTATTATGGCATAAGTTGGACGCCAGGAGTCTGAATCAGTCCTGTCTGTAAATATCGCTGGGCTGAGTCTGGATGAAGCTACATTTTGACTCCTTCACCGACTCAGTGTTGTGCTTGGATATGAAGGTATATACAAAAGGCAACTGTTGGTGCACTGATGACCACCTCCACCCATCCCCAGAACACTACCTCATACTGTACAGGGCTGCCAACTAGGGCTGGTCCTCTGCTGTACATGCAGCCTTCTGGTTTCTTTATCTGCCCAAAATGCTGACATATGAATTGCAAATTCCTTTTTAGACATTTTCCCATGAAACGTAAAGCTACAGCTGGGAATTGGTTAACATGCCTTGAAAAAATAATAATAAAAAAAACCCTACCTCAGTAGAAACATGTTTATTTGTCGGCAATAAATGTTTTTCTGGTAAGGCATCTGGAATCTCAATTCAGATCACAAGACTAATTGAATTACCAGACTTCAAACTAAATAAGTATTTTTTTTTATTATTTGTATCACTCATTTTAAAAGCAAAGTTGTGAAATGGCTTGTAGAAAATAAAAGCCCCTAAAGATACACACAAGAAGGTTTACAAAAAATGCTAAAAAGAAACAATAAAGAGTAGCTGTTCAGTGAGGTTTCTGAGCAGGTGAGTCAAACAAAAAAAGATTTTGAAAAGAGGGAGGTCTTCCGCTGTGATTCAAAGCACTCAAGAGAGCTTTCCATCCTGACTTTGAAAGGAAGACTGCTCCACAATCTGGGATCCTACACAGCAATTTAGCAGACCCTTAAGTTTAAGTTTTTTTTGTTTTATTTTTAGTCCACAGCAAGGAGCAGAGGGATGTGAAGGGAGTAAAGGGAGTTGAAGGTTTACTGATGAAGACTAAGAAAATTAGCATGCTACAAGCAAAACACTGCAAAAACAACAAAAAAATTCTAACTGCTGGTAAGATAAAAAAAGGAATACTTGAATAATATTTGTGCATCTTGGATCAGGATTTTGAAAACCTCTTGCTTACCAATTCAGAAATTTTTTTTCTGAGAACTATAAATAAAAATACTTCCTTTATAGTTTCTGAATACAACAAAATGTAACTGTCTTAAAGCAATGTTCACTATAAAATAAACAAGGCTTTTCAAAAACAGTCAAAATTTACAGCTTTCACTGTTGAGAAAGGACTCTCACCTAAAATAATACAACTTCCACACTGAGGAGTGTCGTTACCCCAACTTGGCGGTGATTGGCATGGAGTTATCAGGAAAAGAAAATGATTGGATTGTTTTTATTTTAAACTGGCCAATCAACTATAAGGGCCTGTGATTCACAGACAAATCACCGACTGATTCTCCATATTTCTCAAGTCAAAAATCTGCATTCAAGTATCTGGTAAAATCTTCTTTAAGCCAAACAGGTATTTGGGCAAATATTAAAAGATTGGATAAATTTGCATTAAGTTGGTAAAAAATGTGCAGATTTTGAGTTAAATATTACATCAGTAGCTGTAATGAACACACTGTATATATTTACGATATCACCTGTTTCTGGGAATGATCTTGCGGCTCAAGACCTAAAACTTAAATCATGATGGATAAGTAGATGTGACAACAGTCAGCAAAGGGCTCCATAAATGAATGGGTGGATCTCCATAGGGGAATGTGTTGTGCTGAAATGGTTTCTGTTATAATGCTGAACAGTATGATAAAAGATTTTGGAGTGAAAAGGACGGACTTTTAAAATCTCCCTCTGGATGAAAAATTCTCCTTTGAGAAGCTCATATTACGCTATTTATTGTTGGTGATGATCCAGTGCCAATAATTCAGGAACTGTTGGCAGACTTGTAACAGATGTCAGCTTAAAACATTATTTTTATGCTTTTTAAAGAAAAATGCCAGAAATGTATCAGACAATGCTTAGAGTGTCAAGAAAATAAAGGCGTCCATGTTGTGGTTATTTTTATACATGTTCAGAAGAAAGGGCTGTAATACCAAAGAAAATACAAAGAACATCATTAGAGGGCTTGTTATGCAAGTAAGAAAAGCCTTTATAGTATAATTGCAAACACGTTTCATACCTCCCCGCATCCAGTGCTGCCTCTAAAATTTCTCTATTTGGAGGAACACACAGCACCACCTTTTCACACCTCTGAATTATCTCACAAAACATTAAGAGGAAACCACCACCCGCCTGATGTGAACATGCAAATAAGGCAACAGAGTGAGGGGAGAGCAGAGTTATGATTTGGTCTGAAATATTCATTAGAGAAAAAAGCAACAAAATCAGAAACTATCTTATGTTTTATTTCAGAAACTGAAATCCAATGTGACTTGTGTGTTTTCTGCACTTGAAAGGGAATGAATGAAAAGTCTTGTAATGGCTGAAACACTAGCTGGAGCAGCTATGGCCTAACGCTCACCAAGCCTCAATAGAAAATCCAGCAAAAGTAGGCAAAGTTACGTCACATCAGATTGATTGTGAGAGTAACATGTCTTAATGAAACATCTTAAATATTTTCAAGCCTATTGTGGAGAGACAAAGCTAATGCTGCAGAGAAATGTCCGCGACACTCTTTACTTAACCCAATGACACGATGAGTGTCAGCTTTAGCAACTCTGTACGATTTAATTTCTTAACTCGTAAGTGTTTTCGCATGTTTGAACACCAAAAACGAGGATGTACTTTTTTTTTTTGGTTTTACAACTTTTCTTTATAGTTTTGTGTGGCGGTTAAAGACAGCCAGGGTGCAGCCAGGCACAAGGCTGTAGGGGTAGAAAAAATACCCCAGGGACAGCACCGAGTTAGAACTTGGCGATGAACTGATGGAGCTCAGGTTACTACCAGCTGCCCACCCAGATTCGCTGGCAGGTTAAAGTGTCCAAAACCCAATCCCTGCCAACAGTGAGCTCAAACTCCAGGCCCTGCGGAGAGTACTGTGTCTTTGGCACAGCCCGATGTTCAGTCGCAGGAAAAGACCATGTGGAGAGGAGCTGAACACTGATACTTAGGAAAACCGCTAATCAAAGGTGCTCCACCCGCACGGAAAGGGATGCTCCATAAATGCTGGAAAATATATGTATCCAAAGTTAATGTGAACCATGAATTACTTGGATACATCACTGAAGACAGGTAGTAAATGTTGGTAACATCTGAGAGTCTTCGCTTCCTGCTTTACAGTCTTGCGCAAAAGTATTCAGACCGGTTAAAGTTTTTCACATTTGTCATGTTATTAGGGGAAATATAAATCAATTTTATTCTCAACTTTTATTAACGGCTTACTCAGGTTTAAAACCACCTGTGAGGCTCTTTGCAGCTCCATCATTTAGGATAAATGATGGAGCTGTCTCACTCAAATATATTGACACTTTTTTTAATTATGCTTTTATTTTAGCCTATTTATCATCTTTTCTTTGTGTTTGGCTCCATGGATTGATTAACTTTTAACAACCAGAACAAAGTTGACCAAATTATAAAGCAATCTGCTCCCTAATGGGAGAGTTGCTGACAGTCGTTGACGGGTATGGCAGATAGCCAGCCACAATATAAATGATGCTTTCTAAGGAATTTCTTTACCTCCCATCTGATTAGATGATTCCAAGTTTAGTTTGGTTGAATAAACTATTGCAAGAAGCGTTTTATCCCATCTGCAACTGTCTATTAAAATGAACCCAAAACTTTCAAAATAACTGCTGACATTTGAAAAATATTATTTCTAGAGAGGTTAGAAATTTTCTGGCAGGTGTAGGTAGTTTGTCTCTTTGTTTTTGACTTCAGTCACTTGCATCTGTAAACCAAAACAACCTCATGAACTGGTAGGGTTTTCCAAATGGGTTAAGTATTTCTAATTTGCATTCATCTGAGCAGAGTGCCTTCTCCTACTTAAGCTGTTGCACTCTGCAGCTCCTCTAGAGTAGTCAGGGGCCGGCCTCTTAGCTGATTCTCAAATTATTTCTTATCTTACCTATCCTGAACAAACCCACCTGTTTGGGTAAGTTTGCAGTTTTAGTAAGTAGAGGACTTCAAAAGCAAATTGGTTGCACTGGATTTTATCAAAGAATCTGAAAAATAGGGTTAAAGACAAATGCATGCCACACCTTACAGGTTTTTGATTTTGAAACCATTCAAAGGTCATGCATCATTTTTGTTCCACTTCACACTCATGCATTACCGTTTGTTTTTACTTGAAGCCCATTAATGTAGCAAAGTGACACAATCTGAAAAGTTCAATGGGGTGTGAGTGCTTTTGCTAGGCGCTGCAGATGGTGATGTATTGGTCCTCCTGTGCAGTGCCTTTACCAAACGTGTAGCAGTAGCGCAACGGGCTGAAAGCTTTATTGTTCGTGGAGAGTAATGGAGTTTCACAGCGAACACTGTGATGTGTTAACCTTGCTTTCATGAAAACTAATAACCTGCTGGAAAATAAGGTTGATGGACCAAGACATAAACCTTTTGTGGTTCTGGAACTGCTGTTTGTGTCTTCTATTATCCTGTAGTTAATAGAGCTTGAAATTAAACAGCAAAACTTCCAGCAAATTCTTTCAATGATTTATTTTTATTTTTTTTTCCCTAAAAGATTTTTTCTTGAAGCAGAGATAACCATTTAACTCCCATCTCCAAACTTAATAAGATCTAATCAAGCAACTTTGTACATTGTTTCGAAAGCTGCTGATCTTTTGATGGCGCTGGCCATCGCTCAGTTTATTTATTTTTAGTCATGGGAATGCATTGAGGCTCGGGGTCCGGTGGGGGCTCTGCGGTGGGTGGACTTTTGAAGAACCCCATGCCCGTCCTGTGAATGGCCAACATTGTCAGCATCCCAAAGATCCCTTTTGTTTGTAGATGTGTTTGATGGGGTCCTTGTCATCTTCATGAGACAGCATGTTTGACTCACGATAGGAGGCCTTTCAATACAAACGGCTCTTTGCTCTGATGCCAGCTCTTCTTCCCTCCATGTCATCCTGCTGAAAACACATTTTCAGATACTGTTGGCAGAAAAGCTTAAAATGTGTTCAGCTCTAAATAAATACCAGAAATTGCTCATTAAATTTCTGCAAGATATGCTGTGGCTTGTCCCCAAACCTTTATTTTACTATTTCCTTTTTGCTTTTTGGCTCCTTTGCATTATGGCATTTTTTTGCCCGATTTGTTGCTACTCAAACCAATTATTCTGATTTTTAAAACGAAGCACCCTGCGTAAACTTTCAATTGTCACATCACATCAACACTTCAGCACAACCGGTGGCACAAGGCCAGTTGTTAACTGGGCAGCAGAGGCCCTCCAGGAACGACGAGGGATTCAGCAGCTGAAAAACACTAAGTATCATGTGGCACTATAGGTCCTTTTATAGATGAGAGAATGTGTGGAGATTAATTGAAGGGTTTTTTAAAGAAGACAGTGGGTGACCTTGCAACCAGATACAACAGATGTATATTTTTACCCAGCATATGGGACTTATCAAAGGGTAGACAATTCTCTGGTTCTGAAATGCTTCCGGTAATTTATGAACAAAACAGCAAGGCCTTTTGAGATCTAATACACCCATACCCACTTGATTTAGATGTATATGGCATTCAGGTGGTGTTTATTTTGGTAACACATTTGAATTTAGTTTACCTAAACTGCTTTGCCTAAAATGTGATTTACTTTCTTGATGATGTACAAGTTATAGACCTAAATGTGGTTTCAGGTAGTCTTGCATGGCCAAGATTACCTGAACATCGACCACCTAAGCTATGCAGTTTTGCCCGCAGCGACTGGTTGGTATATTTGCGCACAGCATGCATCGAGAGGAAGCTGAAGAAGTCAAAGTATTCTCTTAAATACATAAAAATATTATGCAAAATTCTAATTTTGCTGGTTTATGTTTGGGTCTCAACTGCTTCTAAAAACAGCCCAAGTGCTTAGAAAAAAAAACTACCCAGGTGTTTTTGGAAACAAGTTGATGTTTTTGCTGTCTCTAACATAAGCCAGTTCAAAAACCTCCTGATTGTGAAGTCGCATTCAATGTGCAATGCACTGGTACATAGCAACCCAGCCAAGACTCAGCCCCATTAATTGGTTGCTAGGTAAAAGACAGTGCGATGATGGAAAAGACTAGTGTTGTTGACTAACCATTCAGAAACTACTTGCTGCAGCCTTGTTGGTTGTGCAGGAGGCTCCATTTCTGCTTTTCAAAAATGAATGGTTGCATAATCATGGATTCGTTTGCAGCCATTTTCACGTGTGTGTAAATATTCAGTTGGGGGTTGTTGCCAGCAGGAACTTATTTAGATTGAATGTGACAAGAGGCCATAAAACAGCTCATTCTGAAAGGAGCACAAAAAACTGACCAGACCAAAATCTCATTATCCAAGAATGATGAGGCAAAATAAATGTTTTGTATAGCCCATAGGCCTATCCTGACCTGTTCAAGGAAGCATGATACAATGCTGTTCACGTTCTAGGTGAACAGCATTGTAAAACACCTTGACTGCAAAGAGAACCTAGATTTTGTTTCGTTGACAAATTAAGGTACACAATCTGAAATGCAATTTTGTAAACATTGCACAGAAAATATACCATAATTTCTAGTTCTCAGGGGGCAGTGTACTGTGTGTTTTCTCTGGATGTGTCCATGATTCAATACAGCTGAATCAAACGGTTGAATTCACAAAGGCTGTTAATGAGCCGTTCACTTGAATGAGCTGTGTTGGAGCTGTAACACATCTAAAACATCCTGGACCCCGGCTGTTTAGGACTTGAGGTGAACCCATCGAGTATGAAACATCTGGGCTTCTCGAAGACATAAGTCATTGAAATACTTAATCAAAAATATCAAATAAATTGCTGTACAACTGTTGTAGCTTAGTACTTTGTCCTGTTTATCTGCAGTTAAACAAGATCAAGATGCAATGACATCCAGATAAGGGTAAATTTAAATCATGAATTACTGGCTATGATGACATATTTTCAGACTGTCTGGGGATCTAGAGCTTTACAACCTTTCTAAGACATTCTGGCCTGAAATGCTGTCATCTGGAGCTGCTGTGAGCTAACAAGCGGCCACTGTGGAAGAAAGGGTCTGCAGGAATCCCTTTAAAACTTTCAGAGAGTTATTTGTATCTGTCCTGATCCACTTCATTTGTAGAGGATCGAGTGTTGTGTGTGTAAGGGGCGGATTTAATAGGGAAGCTGAGATTTGGTGCATGTCTCTGCTGAGGGAGTTACTGCTGAAGTATGAGAGCAGCTGGTAACTCCATGCTCTGTTTGAAATGTCTGGCGCTTAAACCTCGAGTCAAGAGTCCAGCCATTCATTTCCAGGGAGAGCAAACCGGGCCAGATCTGGTTGTGCCATCGTGGCCACGACACTCTTCTAGATCACTGCTTATTTGTGAGGAAGGTTCGGGATGTCTGACTTGGCAGCATTCTGTGTTGAGCCCCAAGTCTGCTCAGGGAATGACCAAAATTGGCTTTCAACTTGAGTTTTCATTGGCATACAAAAAACTTTTTTAAAAGAATGATCTTTGTATGGTCTACTTAAATGTAATTTAGCAATATCTGAGGTGTGTTTTGATTTCCACTGACATATTAACAAGCATTCTTGTAACACAAGAAATATATTATAACTAACTTTTGGATTTCATGATGATCAGTGAGTGACTAATTTCTAGAAATTGTAGGGGTTATATATGTACAGTATTTTGCAAAAGTATCAATACCCCTTCAAGTTCTTAATATTCAATAACATCACAACTGTTTGTGACATTAATGTTATGTGTCGATTTGAAACATTTGCATGGATTTTATTTAAAGGCACACTGATTGCTGTTTTCTGGCCCTTCATGGATCTGATTTGACAACTCCAATTTTGTCCTATGCCATTTTTTTAAATACACAACAGACACTTTCAGGTGTTATTAGGTCACAATACACCTTCAATTTTCCCATAATATTTTATGAAAAAATATTGAGCACTACCAGTGAAACAGTGCAAACTTGTTTTGGTTGCAGATGAGGTAGTGTTCTCAAATATAAATGAAGAGTTTAGAGTATTGCTGTGAAAGCTACTAAACTATACAAACTGAGAAAAAGTAACTTCTTAATTTTTTGCATTTTGAAGACAACCAAAACTCGCACAATAGATTAGACATACTGCAGATGTATTTTGAGCTTCTTACAAAAATAAAGAGAACAGCAGTTCAAAATCAGTTTGTAGTCAGTTGAGGAGAAGTTAACATTCAGGTGTTGCTGCCTAATCTCTGTCTATCTCTAGTCTCCAACAGAAAAAAGTCACTAATAGTCACTAAAAATTTTGTCACTAAAAATAATGACAAAGTTGCTAATTTGGCAGTAGTGGGGTAAGTACTGTCAACGTGCAGATGTGATTGCTGCACCCTAATTTTGATGGTGCATGCTTTTTAAAAAAATTCTGCAAATAAAATTCTGAAACGTTTGATGTACATTAGTCGTACTGAGCCAATATGTAAAGCCAGCTTTGAACATCCAGTGATGGATTTTGTGTCGTATGCTTTGTAAAATAGTTCTGAGTCGGAATAATTGTTAAGCATAATTTTTAAAGTTCTTGACATTTGCTGGCCCTACTGAAGAAAGCATTGTCACATCATGTTGCTGCAGTGATGTAGATAGAGAATGTGTAGTCAAGGTGGCGAGCACTGTTAACTTTCAGAAGCATACAACATCTAGTCTAACTATAGACTTAAAGTTTGATTTTAACGTACGTTTAGATATAAAGCTGTTGGAGAATAAGTATTTTTATACTTCGGCTTTAAATGCATCCGCAGAACTCTTGGGATACATAGGCAGTCATGCAAATTTTCATGATCTGTACTAATCTTCCCATCTGTCTGTGCTGAGCTCCTATGTGACTGAACCCTCAAAAAACAAATTCACGGCTGCAAAGAAGCCTTTGAACTGTGTCGCACTGTAAATGCGGCAACATATTTGAAATCTACCGAAACTGAACTGTTTTTCTTTGCTGTACTTTTCTCAACACTCTCTTTGACACAGACTGTGCAGATCATTAGTTGAGGTGATGTTCAGTACACTGTTTGAACATGTGGAGCTACTCCTCTTGATACAATTTTATTTTTTTCACGATGCTCATTGTCGAAAGATCTGGTCAGGGCACTCCTTGTGCTGCAGGTCAGTGCTCAGGTCAGACTTTTAAATTATTTCCTCAATTTACGTAGCTCCCCGACAGAGATTGAAAAGAAGTTTAAAGGCAACATGTGATGGTGACCGAATGTTCAGTGCTGGAAAATTTCAGTGATGCATGAGTTTCTCTAACCTAAACAACTTATTGGTCCACTTGCAACCACACAGCCTTCTCCAGGGATGAGTTGTGGGCGAACTTAAAACAATGTTATGCAAAATAAACACCAGCATATATATATTTCTGTAGCATTCTGTATGTTTGGAAACTGCTCTGAATGCAAACTGGTAGGACTTCTTTATAAGAACTGGACCTCTGTCTGAGGGGAGAAGCCCGTGGCGTAACTCACTGTTCGTTGAGAACAATACGAACGATGCATGCTTCGGTTTCAAAGTCTCCATTCACTCCAGAAAAAGTCACTGGATGGGTCTGAAGTCACTAAAAACAGTGACGAAGTTGCAATAGTGTTGACGCTGTGTTCAAAGAATTTCTACGGCGTTAAGCTGCTTTGTGCTTTACCATTGTAATGGGGCGAACTTTCAAAAGAAGAGGAAAAAATAGAAACAAAAGAGTACGAGTCCCATTGGGCACAAAAGTGTTTTTTGGAATTCTTTTTCTACCTCCTTAACTTCAGATTTTGTTGGCTTCCATATATCATCCACAGAGCAAGATGCTGTCATCTGATACTGAAGTCTGTCAAAGTGAAACGCCAAAGACATCTCATATGTCCGTATGAGTACAAGACTTTGGAGTGAGCCGTTTTATGTTGTAAAACGGCCTTCAGACAGGCAAAGAAAACCCTGACATCCTTTGTTCAGCGAGTGTATTCAGGGGAAGAAGGGTAATTTTGAAAAGAAAATATACCAACAAGCCTTCCACCACTTCCCGTCATCGCCCCCTGGGCCAAGCAGGAGGCTGACTGACAAGGTTTTCGGTTTCAAACCCCTCAAAGCTGTCAACGTTAGACCTCAACTGCCAGTTGCTTACCGCATTTTCTGACCCCCTTTTGTTGCCCAAACCACTCCCCATATGGGACTCAGGGGGCTCAGCCCACAATGCGTTTATTCTGACACAGTGGAAGAAGTTTCAGAAGATCCAGGCAAATGTACCGAAAACACAAACAAGACCCATCTTCTTTTGCATATGTAGCAGTTACGGAAAACGTGCAGGACAGGACTGTAGCGCACAAATGTCACAACCAGGCTCGGGCCGCAAATGTGTCAAGTGAACACGACATTCAGTCCGGCATCAGGACACCAGAGCTCCTGAAGTTTTCATCTCTGCCACTGCTGACACTAACGACTGCGTGTCCTCAGAAGAACACCGTGTTTGATTTATGAAGGAGTGATTGTGTTACATAGACTATGTTTGCAGCATGTATTTACTCTTCAAGTGCTGTTGCTGGAGCTACATCAGAGGGTACAGCATGGGAATAGATAGGGGAGGATGCTTCAGAGGCTGAGTCAGCCAGTATTTACACCTGTTATTTAGTGCCATGTTAGATTCTTGTTCCTGTGGACCAGCACTGAAAAACATTCTGAAGTAAATCTGTAAATAGTTTGCTGGTTCTCTTACCTGAATGACACGTAACTCTTTGAAAGGGAAAAAAAAAGTTACATACAGATTGTATGTGATTTCACACATAAATCCAGCCATGCCATTTCAGATTAAATCTTTAATCTTCAGGCACAAATATATTTCCGTTATGAAACAAAAGTGTGCGGACTGAAGGTGTGCAGTGACATGTAGAAGACAAATGGTGATGATGGTCAAGGCTCTGATGTCAGTGAGAGACAAGAGGATGCCATATATTTTCTTTTTATAGTATCTCTCATGTTGGAAACAACAGCTGACCAAGCCCTCTTGTTTTTGTGTAGGGGGTGAGCGTAATGTCTGCTGCGTACAGAATACCTGGTAAAAGTACTCGATAGTATGAATGCGTTTTGTATTGGATCAGTGTCATTAGAATATACCTGGTTTCTTTTTCTGTCTGTGATGATCAGTTTTCACTGATGCAATCCTTTTTTTTTTAAAATAATTTTTGGTGGATTACTCTCGCAAAAATAATTTAAGACCTGAAAATTTCAAATTTAAAAATATCCATTTCTTCCCTAAACACACAAAAACATCACCCAGCTTGCACCACTTGAATACCTGCAAGTAAACAAGTGTTTCCTTTCTGTTTTTACAAATGCAACCAGAACAGGCCAGCATGACCTCATTTTATTTCTGCTTTTGCATCTCAGATGCGTTTAATTTATTAATTCCTTTTGAAAACTAATTTGGCAGTGCAGAGTCCAAAGATGCTGTGTGTTCCTTTGCACCTAAGGAGCGTAAATAACTCATTAGGTCTGTGACAATTTCCTCTTCAGTTGCATTTATTCCTTGCCCAGTGCCTGCCATCCGTGCAGCTTAACAACGATGAAGTCGATTTCAGCGGATGTTGCCCTTTATAGAGTGCATAATGTACCTGGCTTTATTACTCTTCCTCCAGAATTCTTGCTTATTTCCAGTGTCTTGGCAGAACGTTACAGCATGTCTCTTTTCCACTGTTTTAAAGCAATGTTTTATGCGATGCTCCTTATTCATTTAAAGTCAAAGAAAATAGTCTGATGTCAGAGTCTGCAGAGTGTGTCCTTGAATGCCCCGTTCTCACAGTTTTCCACAAGCCTAGGTTGCAGCTTGCCTCCTCTCGTTAACGATGATGATTTGACGTTACCAGCTAACCGTCCAAGTGAAATAAAATGGATTCTCTTATTAAGGTTCATTGAAAGGAGGGGATAATTTATATATACTGTAAAGGCATATTCATATTTTGAGGGAGCTAATGTGGAAGTGAAGGACAGTTTCAACGCTCTTGTATACAGAAGGATTTTTTTTTGGCAGATGTTGGCTGTTTCAGATCATTAAACAAATGGTGATGTCAGACAAAATTAACTGGAGTAAATACAAAAAGTGACACTTTTACTGGCCTATATTTAAAACATGAATTGTGCAACAACTGGCATTGCATAATTTGTGTTCCTTTAGATCTAAAAATACAGATAGATCAGATTACTGGGTAGGACTGTTGAAGTACAAACTGATAAAAAGACTCATAAAAAAAAAAAAAAGGTAAATTTCCGTTTTTACACTCAAAATGATGATTGAGGCTCCTGGAGACTGATCTGGATGTCCATGTCAACATTTCCAAAACGTAAACATTTTGAACACTCAACAGAAGATGCTTTTCTAAAATGCCACAAAATTTTGGATGAGGAGGGGAAATGTGAATGTGAATAAAATGTAGTTCTTACTAAAACAGATGTAGTTTGGCTAAGCACATCATTCATTGGAAACACATTCACTTTTTTAATGAGAGCTAATTTGTGAGCTAATAGGAAGAAATGAAAGACTTCCTTGCTTGCAACACGGTTTCTTTTAAAAACCTCATTCTGCAGCGCTCTATTCAGAAGATTTCAGCTCCATATCAAGGTTATATTTCAGGCATTTGTTCAGATTGACAAAATCAGAAGGCACTACGGCTTTTAGCAGCAGATTTTGATAATTTATTTTAAAGTGGAAAAAATACTTCACTTTGTCTTGGAAAGTTGCAAAACTCTTTGTTGTACAAGTCATTCATGGATCCATTTCCAACATTTGCTGTGTGGGGAAAAAAAAAAACATTTCAAAGGCAGCAAGGGAAATTTATTCCTCTTAAATTCTCACACCTCCCATCATTTGTCCAAATTATCTGTCACTTTGTGTCTTGGCAAAAAAGTATTTCTGTTTTGAGCTTTATCTTGGCAACAAGTCACAAGGACAGGATGTGCTAGGATTCATCCTCAAAGACAAAATATATATCATATTGCTTTTCTTCTTCCCTTTAAATTCTTCATACCAGCCGGAAATTGGGCTCGGTTGCCTGGGGATGATTGTGGTTTTTGTGTGAAATGCAGAACGAAAGCACAGTGAAATGAGTTGTGTGACATGGGGTGAAAGGCCAATCAAAGAAGAGGAGGCCATTATTCAAAAGGCACCATAAGAAGCCAGATTCCAATGTGTAAATGCATACAAGAACACTGACTTTAAATTTGAGAGCCATCAAGCCACGCATTATTCCAAAAATTATGAGTTTGAAAATAATGACTCTTTTTGCAGTTGCAGGACAAAGGGAGAAGCTTGTAAACCTGAGCTGCCACTCCCAGCTGTGAAGTATGGGAGCAGCAGCACCATGTTGACTTGGTGTTTGCTACAGGAAGAATTGGTGGACTTCACAAAATAAATAACGTCATGAGAAAAGTTTGAGTTGTAAAATATGTTTATGCCTATTCTCTGTGCACTCATTACATCTCCTGTATGCACTTCCTGGGGTTTCTTCCTCATCAGAGATGCATGGGGCCTTTGTGCACGCCATGCAGATGAAAGGTCTGCGGTAAAGTAGCGAACCGCACAGAAACAAAGGAATTCTTTCTCCTGCATGCTCTCGCACATTGGCGCAATCTCAAAGACAGCTATTCTGCTCCCGGGTGTCCCAAAGCCTCTGACTTGATCTTTATCCCTCCTTCTATCCAATCCATCTTTCTTGGTATCGATTCATGAAACTATCAAAAGGGTAAACGACAGGGGCCCACCGGCGTGGTACAGAGAGTTGAAGACATGTTTGACACTGCCCATTATCCTGTTTATGCTGCCCTTAAATACTCAAAAACTCGCCTGTCACAAGTTCCACAACTGATTAAGCAAGATGACTTTTCAGTGGCCGCAAAACGTAGAGAGGGTCTGTCCATAATTAAGGGATGTAAATGTAAAGCTCTGTCACGGCAGCTTTCAGTTTGTGCTTAAAAGCAGAAGGTTTTCCAATCATCTGCTTAGTCACTAAAGCACAATGAAACTCCTTGCAAGCAGAGCCAGTTAATCAAAGATGGGACTCAGGCCATGTAAATCTGTTCTATAATATGTTCAAGAAGAGGACTGGTACTGGGAGAGTTAAATATAGATTTTTATGTAGATCTTTTTTTTTTTTTTTTTTTATTTCCACCTCAGGAGGCCTGTGGATAAAAACACTGCTGACAGCCATGATCAAATCCAGCTCAGACCCAACTGGCACTCATCAAATCAGACTTATGTTGTTTGTGCTCATCACCTCCTTGCAAACATGGAAAAATTGCCTGTTCATGTATATTGAGGTCCCTTTTAAGTGATGCCCTCAAATGAAATCCAGGCTATCCTCCAGAAGTCAGTAATAAATTTCGTTTACCTCTGTATAATTCCATCCTAGTACTGTGAACTGCTGCCAGATTTAACCATTTATGTATGTTTGTTTCTGTGGAATGCAACTTCAAGTTATTTGTGGATAATCCACCTACTTGTAGAATTTTTTTTAAGAAGCATATCTCAAATATTTTAAGAAAATGAGTCTTGAAAAGCTGAGATACTTGACATGCTGCTAAAGTCGATTGGCTGTAGCTGTAAGAGCAGTGAAAAGGAAGTTGGTAGATGGTAGGTCCTCCTGTGTGTATAAATGCATTTTGAGGTACATTTGGTGTTTGAACTATTAAATGAGGCAGTTATAAGCATCTGTAGAGGGGCTCTCAAGTATTTGCAAACTTAAGCTATTCACAGGCGATTGTGGTTCCTAAACTCAGCAAATATCTGAGGGTGCACTGTATAAATCCAGCTATTCTGCAAAGGTCGTAGGATTTTTAGATAACAGGAGGGAATGGCTTATCTTGATCTGTCATAAAAGGTGAACTTTAATCAAAGAATAAGTCACGAGTCTCACTGTAACAGGAGGAGCTGCAGGGATTGATGGGAAGTCCTTGCTGAAGGACTTTCCATCCATCCTCCTCGATCAGGAGGCTGTAAGCAGCAGTGTAGTGGCAGTGAATTGTGCAAACCCCTCACAGAAGGTAAAGAAATGTTTCTTTTTTTTTTTTTTTCTGGTCGTTTGGCTGATTTCTGATCCTCCTTTTCAAAACTACAAACATCTGGGTTTCCAAAACACTGGCACAACATCAGCACCACAGTAGCTGCTGAGTTAACTGTGAGAGAAATGTCGAGAGAGATGGGGAGGGTCATCTGGAAAATTTGAAAGGTACTTCAAATCCAAATTGAACAAACCCTTAATCGGTTTAAAGAGTTGCAAATTGCAGTTTTGTAAGGTTAGAAGTCTGATAATAAGAGGTTAGAACCACAGAAAAGAGCTGCACTTGGAGCTGAACTGGCTGAACTGGGAAACGCTGAGCTCCCTCAACATTTATGTCTGACACTCATCAAATCAGATTGTTGGGTTGTTTGTAAATGGTCAATATCCCATTTATTTACGTGTGCTGTCAGCAGCACAGCCGCAAGGTTTTTGCCTGCAAGTGAGAGAAAAAAAAAGTGTCAACAAATCCATCTGGATAGTTTTTTCCGTCAGGTAATATATCCTGAATTTGACACCCTCTCCGCCTTCTCCACCTTCTCCTCATCTCCCAGACTGTTTGCATATGTAAACAGCCCCCATGATTGGACCAGATATTTAACTTGGAGGACCCGGGGCCTTCGTGTGTTATGACAGCGTTTAGAAAATGTCAAGAGATGTGATAAACTGAAGGAAAACAAAGAAACAAGAGCACACAATTGGTCAAAGACGAGGCCATGTTTTTCTCATTAGCGTTGGAAATGCATCTGAAGCCGTGCAGCTCCAGCATCTTTAGACCAGCCTTCAGATATCATTCAGTGGGAGACCAATGAGTTCCGGCTGAAACATTGTGTATGTGAGCAGATAATGATTAGAAGGGGGGGTTTACATTAAATGGATGTCAGAGTTGCTTTACCATAAAATAAAAATGTGTACAGGCTTGTGAAAAGTGCTAACACAGCTCTTTTTCTCCTTTTTTCTCCTTATCTCTGCTGGAAAATCCACTGCTTGCTCGGATTGCCGTCAATAACTTCAGGTATGTCCAATCACTTTGTTCTCTCCCTCCTTTCATCAACATTTTTACAAGAAATCAGTAACATACACACAACTGCGCTGAAGTTCTGGTCTTCATTAGGAAGAATGGCATCTTACCACAAGTAATATAAGCAACCAGAAAGCAGGGTGACTCTGGCAGTTCATACATACAGATTGCAAAAAGAGTAAGCTTTTGTCACAGTCATTTAATCTAACACCGAAAAAGATGTTGAACACTCCAGCCTTTAGCTTCTGTACATTTGAAAGTGAGGGGAGAAAAAAAAAATCCAAGACGAAGAAAAAATTTGTTTTTCAGGGAACAGTATCATTTTGTAGGGCCGTTCTTTACCCTTAGCCGTTCTCACTGCAGTTTCATAAAAGTTACCTCAGAAAAAGACACTGTGGTGATACAATCCTCATTTATTATAGTTACCCCTTTCAACAAAGTTTGGAAAGACTATATACAAGTGAAAAAGTGTAATTGCTTTGCCATCAGTTATTAGTGAAAATCAATATTTTTTATTTTCAAAGTCCAAAAAAAAAAAAACCCATGCCAACTGAGTGCTTTGACCCTTTTTGTGCTATCAGAAATGTAAACATGTAGAGTTTGTTCATCTCTAACGAGGATTTCACTAGAACCACATGCGGCGGCCACATTAGACTAAGATTAAGCCTTTCAACAACGAATACTCCAGTTGTGGGGATTGTTGAAAAGTGCCTCACATCCACTTTTGTGCAAGTATGATGGAGGACCTAGGTTGCTGTGGGGCTATTCCTCTTCCAAAGGTCCTGGGAACGTTGATATGTTGCACATGACTGCCTTGAAACACTAAAACACTAAAATTCAACTTTGTGGATTCTACCAGTAAACAGAAAATGTGTTTTTTATTAGATTTTTTCCACAAGACAATGACCTAATTCTTCTTTAAAGTGGAATATTTCCCCAGTGCTCAAATTAAGACATTTGACAGTGCGATATAATGCTTCTGCAATAAAAGGTCTGTTATGCAAATTTTCTGTGACACAAAAAAAGTGATCAGTCAGATCAAAGATCACCAGGCCCTGAACGAGGATGTTAAATGAGGCTTTGAAGTGCTCTGAGCACCACATAGACCTTTGATGTTTTCCCTCACATCGGTGTAAAATACCCCATGCTCTTTCAGCCGTCGTGTTTTCACTGCACTGTTCTCTCGCGTTCTTCTGCTTTCTCCATATTGTGTAACCAGGCAATTTGCACCCCACTTTTACGGGCCAAGAACAAACGAGCGGCACAAGTGTGCAACCACGGACTCTTTGTGCACAACTCATCCCCAGCAGTGCAGGAATGTTTTTCGTTTTATATAAGGGATCAGATTTATGCAACAGTTTTGGGATGTCGTGCGGAGACGGCCTCGGTCGGGTTGCATTCCCCCCTAAAATTTAAGTGTATTTTGCTTTAATAATTTCACTTTGGGAGGTGATAAGTACCTGTTTTCGTAGTTCAGCCGTACCACGCAGTAAAAAGAAAAATGTTGGCTTCAAAGTCATATTGAAAAACACCAAAGCGGATGATATAATGAAAGGTTTTAGCTTTAGTGATGACAGAAGAGATGAAGGGATCAGTTTAAATGAGTTTTAATTCGGTCAACCACTCCACTCTGAGGCTGAAGCCTGGAGCAACAAGGGCAATAAAAGTTTAATCCCTTATATCTGCCTGATATGGTCATTACACTGTGGATCAGGGTAAAGAGTATTATCCCTGCTTAAAGTAGGATATCTGTTTGACACTGTTTGTATATAAATTTCAATAATAGGAAAATAATAATAGAAAAAAAGGAAAGTTTATAATTTTATTCAAAAACAGTGTTGATTCTCACTTGGATTTAACTAGGCCATTTTACTAAATGAATGTTCTTACCCTGGATGTTACTCTGTAAGATGCTTAAAGTTTGCAATATTGTTTTATAGCTTTAAATTGATTTCCAAAACGATATCCTTGACTCGTCTGCTGTGTTCATCGGTTTTCATGATGTTTGTTCAGGCCTTCACAGAAAAACTGAATCCATACTGAGATTAAATCACAAACAGCTGAACTATTTCATAATAAGGCAGCTTCTGATGGGAGTTGGTTGCATTGTACAAGTTGGAATATTCTATTAAAATGCATTAATGTTTGGAGCTGTAATGTGATCAAGTTAAAAAGGGGTGTGAATGTCTCTGTGAGGCACTGAACATTTTCAAATTTCCCTGCATTTTTCATCCAATGTTCCATCTTAAATCATGTTTTCCACTTCCTGTCATGTTTCCTGCCAGAATATTTGTTTATTTCCCTGTTCCCATCTTCCCTTCTTTACTCCTGGATCTCTTCCTCATCTGTGTACAGCTTCACTATAAATAATGCCACCTGTTGGTCTGCGGCCTTCATTACACTCACAAAGCTGTAAATCAGCAAGAAAGGCCAATGAGGGTGCCTGGCACAGGGTAAGCCAGTCATACCACTGGCACAGAGAGTTATGTCTGGCACTCACTGACTAATGCATTTGCTTGTGAGGCCAGAAGGGAGAAAACATGGGAGCAATGAGGCCAAGGTTAAAAGGACCTCTAATTCTGTGCAAAGCAGGCATTCAAGGAATAAATTAAAGGATTTATGATGACGGTGACAATCAAATAAAACTAGATATTAAATGTATAGCAAAAGTGCCATAAAACAACATTTATTCGAAATTGTGTGTTCCGGGGGAAAAAAGTGCTATCCAGATGATGAATCGGGTTATCAATACATGTTTTGCTCTTTAAGGCCAAGGAGTTAGAGGTGTTGAGGACTTGAAAGCATGCACAGCGGGACGTGATCAGGGTGTGGGTGATAGGGTCAGGGGTCACCTCTCAAATAGCCCCGGTGAGTACAACCATCCATCGGCTCTTTTGGCTTTGAAATGGGAAGCCGTCGTGGCTGCTCTCGAATGCTGGAGCAGCTTTCGACATACCACGGCCTGCCATCAGACACAGTTGTCGTGTCAGGTGCCTTCATGGGATTGGTTATTTTTAAGATGATGAAGCAAGGTTTGAGTGGTGCACTTGATAACACACTGTTTTTGAAGTGTAATCAACTAATTATTGATCCATTAAAGGATATCGACACACCAGAGCTTACACTTATTCATATTTTCCTTTTTAACTCTGACAAGAATGCCACAATCACGCTTGTAAAGGTTGTATCATTTTTCCAGAAGAATAACATTTATTTTTTTTAACTCAGATATTCTGAATTTCTGGGCAAATCTTTGCTTTTATTCAGATGAAAATTCTTGCTCTAACAGCAGTTGTATCTATAAGAGTCTTGTTTTAAGACGTTAAGAATAATTTATTAAGCCTAGAAGCTATATGAGCTTTTACTCGATTTTGACTCAAATCAAATCGCCATGGGAACCAGACCACATGAGACTCAAATCTTAAACCATCATGGTTGGAACTGGCAATTTGGGAAAGTCTTTTGGTCCTCTTAGTCCCGAATACTGCCTTTGGTTGTTGTAAATGTCTCATAGCATCGTCTTTCACAGTTCAAAATGGACATTTGGTGTTCAGAAACTTCTCCAGTAGTTGTGTTTCATAGGCAACGGCAAGTGGTTCTTTCCGTTAAGTCCAAGTAAATGGATGTAAGCAGTGCTTACCTTTCCTCAAGGCTCCATTCTTGGTTCAGTGCTGTTTTCATTGTTTAGGAGTTTAAAGATTTCTAATATCTTATTTCACTTCCGCTACATAACAAAAAAAAGAATCTGGTTGCATGCATCTGTCTTAACCACATTAAGACCCTGATTACTGAATTAGAATTTAAGATGTATGGATAAATTCATACATGTTTATGAACCTCCTATTCATTTATTTTTTAGTTTGTTAAAAAACAGTTTGAGGGCTTCCTGACTTTTTGGGGATTCACAAATCTGTTGTGGTGGTGATGGTGGTGGTTTCCTCTTCTTGACCCTGCAGATGTTCAGTCTATCTATTCTTACTGCTGGTTTCTAATAAATGTTGTGCAGCTAAAGTTAGCAATCCATAGCAATGATAAATGTAAAAGAAAAGTTGAAGCTGATGGTTGATGTGCAGAAAATGAATATATCTATATTTTGTGAAAATCACATATCTTTTTTAATTTTTTTTTACATTTTTTTTACAAATGTCATACAATCCATCAGTGTCCAGTCATTCAGTTTCTGGTGATTGTAGTTGTCACTATTAATCTGGCATGGAAGGAGGCTGACTTTATAATGGAGGTTGTTAACTTTTTAAATTTGATAAATACAGTCATGACTTTTAGCTAATTTTAAGGATAGTTTGAAATACAAGTTCTTGCATGTATTTTTGTATTTCAACTAGATTTATTTATTTTTTTATTAATTGTGATAATATGCATAGATTGTAGTTATTTAAAATTGTTTTGTATCACAAACGTGGTACAACAGACTGCCTCTTGTCGTTTATCAGCATGTTGAGGGTGAGCATGCAACGACTGCTTATCCCACTCCACGGGCTTCCAATCTGTTTCTGGATTTAATTTAAAATTTTATGGTTGGCTTAAAAGGCCCAGGCTTGTCCCATCTTATCTGCAGGATCTATTTGCATTACAATAAATCAGACGGGATATTGAGTTGCGACTCTCAATTTGGAAAATAATTCATCTTTCCATTTAGAAAAAGCGAGGAGATTAGATGACTTCAATATACTGGTAAAGATGCCCATCTTCTGATTAGCATTAGTTTTGTGTGCACTTGGATTATGTGATTTCATTCATTGTGTTTCACAGAATGACTTTTTGAATTTCGTTTTGCTTTGTTAGATTTTGCTGTGCAGCATGCTGTGTCTGTGGTTTATTTATTTATTTTTTTAACAATGACGTTAGAAAGAAAATTAAATGCATTAATTTAGACAAAAAATGTTGGCAAGCACAAATATGACTTTGCTGTAGTGTAAATTCTTTGTATCAAAATCTTGGAGGAAAATATGCAGCTGGTTAATTAGATTCTGCTACCTATTCATAAAGGATAAAATGACGCCCAGCTCCAAAGGACAGAAAAGTATGTAACAGTTAATTACTGTTACATCCTCAAGAAACAAAGCAATTTCCTTTTTCTTTTTTTTGCTCTCAAAGCAGCATAACTTCTCAGCCTGTTCTGTATTCTGAATCAATTAGTCATCAAAAGTCCCTCACAGCAGAACATTTAACCTTTATATCCATCAATGTTTCATGTGCTTTTACCCCTCAGCTTGCTTAATGTTTTCTTCCTGCTGAACTGAGGGCAAAGCCTTGTGGTGGTTATTGTAAATTTAAAAAAAGCAAAAGCTGGCTCTTTCTATCTGGTCAGCAAATGTGTTGTTTCATTATATAAAAGGGTTTTAATGATTTTAAAGCTAAATGCTACCTAGAAATAAACAGTGCAGGGATTCTATATGATCCATTGTCCCTGTACGCCACCAAAAAAGAATAAAGATATGCTGTTTTTGGTCAATCTCCTGAAAAAATGACTTTGGAAACAAACATTTGGATATATGAATCTTGTCTATTTGTGTAAAATCAAACCAGGGATTTTGAAAGCATAAATGCCTTTTTTTTAAAACCAGAACAAGCAGACATAGCCGTTTCTAATGTTTCATATTTACTAGACTCACGTTAACTGAGCAGGGTTTTGTTTATGCACTTTTGCCTTAAAGAATGTGCAATTTATTGTGCAAATCCACATTTTATCTCTTCCAGTTGAGACCTGGTGGTCTGCAATAATATTGTTTGACGAGCAAATAATAAAATGGGTGTAACAGAAAGTGCTTTGCAGGGATTAAGAGCAGGTCATTGACAAGCAAAGTACCAAAAACAAAAAAAAAAAATTGACAAATGAATAACATTACAACTGAAGTATGTAGTAAAGTGTGTTATTCCATTTCAAGTGGTGGGAATTTGATGATCATTTGTTCAAATCATAAACATTCATTTATATAACAGTTCGAGATGCAAGAAATCATGATTCTTTCTGTGATACTCCCAAAATAATTTCAGCATTTTGGGGATCAAGACAACTTTAAATTAAGAAAAACACAAAACCCCACCATTTGTAAATAGGTCGAAGTTGGACTGAAGTATTTTGCAATAATTACAGCTTCTTCAAGACTTGACCAAGGCGGCATTCATGTAAGAGCCGCCACCGTTCCTGACAAACTTCTATCGCATACAACAAGGTTGAATTTGTGCCCACAAACAACCTTTGGGATCATAGTAATGCAGCTTTGTATAAACCCAGTGGGGCTGTTCCTTTTTCTCTCACTCTGTAATCTTGTAATTGGATTCCCGGGGAGGGTGACTGCCTGGTGGAAACTCATGCTGGTCATATTTCCCCCCCACGACTTGCGGGGACCAATCTACAAGGTCTCACCGGCTGTTACGCCTCCGTCTCACTCTATTAGAAAAGCGCTGACAACAGGCGCGAGCGACAGGCGCAGGAGGAAGAGAGAAGAGTAGCTGCCCTCCTTCATCCAGCCTCTATGTCTGGCACACACCTGAAGACACAGAGGTGGCAGCCAGACATGCCACAGAAGGCTTTGCCTCAGTTTATCTCATCACATCACCCCGTTTCTCATTGGGGTTCCTGGGAGTCTGAAAGTGACTATGGCTGACATATGACAGAATAATGTGGGGGAAGCTGGAGTCATTAACTCTGGCACTGTCAGCACCTCTGTAACAAGCTGAACCATGTGAAAGCTGTGGAAGAGTGGCAACAACGAGGCAAAAAATATATATAAAAAAAATACAAAATCTGCCATCAGAATGGCTCATTCCTGGCTTAAAAATAACTCCCATCATTAAAAACCACAGAGAGGATTTGCTTTCACAGGTATTATAATTTGAAGACATAAAACATGCAAAAGTATTAATTAGCATCTTATATTTCAATCGATCTAAAAATTAGTTCAGTCTATTTATAGTCTAATTTAACAACTTCCTGCTACCTGATTGATGAACCGTATCAACACCATGATTTCTTTAGTTAATCGGCATCTTGATAAGCTATTAATCCTTCATCCTGGTTGCCGTAGAAACAAAAAATTGTTTTAGCGTGTTAAGCTGAGTGCGCAGTATGTTATGTCTCTAATAAAATGCTTCAGTGAAGCTCAGGTGTTCTGCTGTCCTTGTGATGTGGAGGAAACTTTTTTCCACAAATACACTGAAACTTTTAGCAATACTCAGAACATTTAGGATTCACAGTGAGAAACTTTGTTCCATTCAAACTCTCAGAGGAAAAGGCCAAAGGATGGTGACCTGAAATGAACTTATAAATGCTTTATTGATTTGTCTTTACTTATTTCTACACCCATTTCTCATGGCATAGTTTGCTTTTTGTAGCGCCCTTCACATTTATTGACTTTGATTCATTTATTCAGTGAGCAGAGCAGCACTCATTCTTCTACTATAACATTTCACAAGGTTGAACAATGTAGAAAGAGATTTTATCTTTTTATAAACTCTCTTCCTGAGTTCTCTCCTATTTTGCGTCTGAGGAACCAGTTCTGTGTTGATTTGGCCAACACAGAGCTCATGTTTTGGGTCATGAACAGATCGTTCAACAAGTTAAAGACTCGTTTTCATTTTCCTTGACCACCAGAGAGTTCATGTTGCACTTTATCAAGGTTTCCAGGGCGTTTGGAAAAGAAACAGGCCTGAACCGTCACAGATCTTCCACTCTCCTTGACAGAGAGCATGAGGCACACAATTATCGATACCCTTGACATTTTCTTAGTTTATACATTGAGTTAAGTAGTAATCCATGATAGCATAAAGTCATGGAGTATGAATGTGCCCTGACAGAGAAGCCACCGTCTCTGGCAGTCTTAGGAATGGGAAAGACAACATTACATCCCACTTCATGAATGTTCTGTTTCATAATTCAGCAAATGGTTACAGGAAAATGGATAACCAGCTAAACACACTGAAAAAACAAAAAATCTTATTTTTAGTAAAGTTTCCAGTTCAAATATCTTAAAACATTTAAAATGAGGCAAAACTAACTTACAAGGAACTTAAAAAAATGTAGGTTTGTTTTAAGGCAGTAATTCTTGAATATTGGGAAAAAAAGTGTGAAATGTGTGAAAAAAGGCTGGCAGTGGAACTAGTTCTAAAACTAGTTCTCCTACAAATCACCTGTAGTATATATTTCAGTGGAATTTGATCCGTCTGACAGAAAATAATGTATTTTAAAGCATTTTAATCGTCTTTAGAATGTAAACAATAATCCAGAGTTGTGTTTGTGTTCATGCATTTACCTTATTTGTTAGGAATTTGCTTTTTGCATATGAAAATGCCTTTAATATGCTTTTCAAAACAGCCTGAGCTGCATAATTGGAAGTTGTTTGTTACAGCACACAGAAGTTAAAATAAAACGTTACTTTTTTTTTTCCCCCATTTGAACACATCTGTTTTGCTTCCAACTCACAAATTACCCTGACCACCCCCCTACGCACTTTTACTTTAACAACCTTTGGTGCAGGTGCATGTTGTATTTCGAAAACCTTGGATTTCGTTTGATCTTCATTTTCGGTCCAGCTCGGACTCATTAGCAGCCACACAATTTGCCAAACGTAGGCAGTCATGCGAACGGGCAAGGGTTCAAACTGATTGGGCTTTGTCGGCTCAAATTAATCCAAGCGAGGCTGATCAGAAAGAATCCGTTGCGGTGAGATTCCCAATGACTGGAATGCTCGCCCCGATGTTAGAAGCCACCGTCTATTGTCCTGCTCGCTTCCTCTTTGATGCATTCGAATTGTCTTCAAAGGGGAAAAAAAAAAAAAAAAAACTGTTACGCATTAATAACATGCTGATGGCGTAACGTGGAGGGTGGGAGGGCAGTGAAGCACAACTGTAGGCATGGACTTGACAAGATTAATGAATTAGATCCCAAAGTGAGTAGACAGTTTGACACAACAATGATTGCACGCTGAATCATTTGTCTGAACTGTTTGCTCTCACTGTCTACAAAAAAAAATCTCCTAGTATGCAAATGATGCCAGAGATCCGGTTGTCAGGTTATTAGATAATTGCAATCAGTGTTTTTTTTTCTTTTCTTTTTATGCCACATGCAGGTATTCATCCGTTAGACTTGTGAAGTGCTGTCATTGCTGTCATTAAGGATGCACATTTTGTTCCCGTTTGCCCCTGCCATCGCCGCTTTCAAACTCCTTCAAATAAAAAGTAAAAATCTGTGTTGTTCTGGAAGAGCGGATGTCTCATTTCTCACTGTCAGCAAACTGGCCACTTTCAGAGCAGAACCCCATCAATTTTTAATGTCATTTTATTCATGTGAGCTGCTACAGAAAGCAAAGGCTTCATCTGGAGGATTATTTATTTTTCTTGGACTTTTTGCAAATCGTTCGCAGATTTTCTTTGGGAACAAATCCCCAACAGTCTAAAGCAATTTTTTTTTTTTTTCAATAGAGGGCACGGTTGAGTGATTTGTTTTATTAAATAGAAGTTGTTGTCACCTCTTGTGCACAGTTAATTGCATTTTGAATAAACTGCTCATTACGAGGAGTTGTCACGGTTCCGTTAGCTGTGGCATGCTTTGATATTAATTGTCTCCGCTGTATGTGGTTTCTGTCGAACACTTCTTCCTAACAGACTTGTCAGTGCTTTTAATGGTGCAGTGTAGCTCAACATTTTCATCTCCTGGTAGGTGATTTATGGTGTGTTTTTGGCACTGAGCAAATAGGTAAAGCAGGGCTACGGCAGCCTTTAATAGGTATCCCTTCCTTTTGAACTTTTTCACATTTTGTCACATTACAAACACAAACATTTCTGTGTTTTGTTGGGATTTAATGTAGCCAGGCAATAACCTGTGCCTAATTGTGAAAGGGTTACCAGGTTATAAATTGGTTTATTTTTTTTCCTACAAATAAAAGTGCAGAGCGACACTAATTTGTGTTAGGAATATTTTTTTGCGATTTGTAATTTCTTTTGACATCACATTTCATACATAGTGCCAAGAAATGCATGATCAACTTTTTTTGGCGAAAAGATTATTTAATGTCAAAGTTAAAACTGATTTCAACAAAAACAATTACATAAATTATTTAAGTTGAAGAAGGTGATTGCATAATTATTCACCCTCTTAATGTTAGTATTGATAGATACACCTTTGACTGCAATCACAGCATGGAGTCATCACAGTCAAATGCGAAGCTGCTCGAGCTCTGTGCGTGGGGATTAGCTGTTCAAGCCCTACCAAAAATTATTTTAGATTGAGGTCTGGGATTTGACTGGGCCACTCCTGAACATCCACCATTTTATCTTTCAACCATTTCTGTGTAGCATTACTTGGATTTGGGGCTGTTGAAAAAAATCGAGTACTCTATAGAATATTTTTACAATTATTCGACAAATTCTCTCTCTCTCTCTCTCTCTCTCTCTGCGCCATTCCTACCGTTCGCTCCAAAACTGTGACGGCGCGGTTCAGGCAGCAGAAAAGTTGTCGTACTCCAACCATCGTGCCACAACTTCACCAAACCTTATTTCGCCCCCAAAACTTTCCAAAGCGCTGCACAAGTCAACACCATGCTTCACAACAACTCATAGGCGGAAGTAATAGTGCTGCCCACCATAAATAACGATCCGGCCGGAACACGGTGCTCTCCATAATAAAACCCAATTTAATGAAGCTTCAAGGCAGATAAATTTTCCTCAAGGAATTTTAATAATCGAGGTACATGAATCATTTCAGAAATCATGTCAGCCCTGCTTGGACGCTTTGGGTCGTTATCTCGATAGAAATGAAATGTTCTCCGAAGCCAAAAGTGTTTTTGGAAACAAATAATCCTCCAGTATTTTTCAGTGTTTTGGTGCATTTATTGCTGCTTACTACCTTCATCATGGTAAATGGACTGAACTTATATCGCGCTTTTCCAGTCATTTTGACCATTCAAAGCGCTTTACACTAGAGTCACATTCACCCATTCGCACTCACAAATGCACACATATTCATACACCGATACACAGACCGGTAGGCAATTTGGAGTTAAGTGCCTTGCCCAGAGGCACATCGACATGTGGGAGGAGAAAGCTGGAGTTGAACCTACAACCTTCCGATTGGAAGACGACTACTCTGCCAGACAGCTACAGTCGCCCTTTACAAGTCTGACCATCCCCACAGCACGATGCTACCAATTGGGAATTATTTCATTCAAGATCCTGAATGAAAAGGATCTTGACCGTCTGACACACATAAGAGATGAAGCATTTCTCCTGTTGTAATCTTTAGCCCCATGTATATTTTACTATTGATTTCAGTCCGAACATTTAGGGTCCCATCTTGCTGACCTTTTTGACCCCCACATCTCTACCTGCATTCTCAGATCTTCTGGTCAAAGGATACCAGTTGTCCTGAAGACAAGGGGAGATAAAATCGTGGCGATCCCCATGATGTAGAATGTTTTGACTCCGTCTTTATGCTGTCGTGATTCTTTTACAAAACAACAGCAGACTAATATATTTAGCAGACTTTTATCTGGAGTTTGGCTTCATCATATAAGTTCTTGTTTTTTTTTTTGTTCTCTGAAGTCATATCTTTACTTTTGCTCCTTTCTGTTTTATCTTTGTGTTTATTTAAATGGTTTCACAGTCGACTTGGAACATTTTGTTCACAGACGTTCTCCAGCCAGTCTGTAGATTTACTACTACGGATTTCAAGCTATTTTATTAATATGACTAATTGTGGAGAAGTTTAATATGTATGGCTAGATTTGCCAGTATGTTTATGCTCATAACAGAGTTTGAGAGAAGATAACTGGATAGACGGAGGTTGTTCAGTGGTTCAGTGGGAAGAATTGGGAAGAACTGACAGCCTCTCATTTGGGGTTTATGACTGCAGTGTGGTGTATGATCAGCGGTGAGGAGCCACTTCTGCGGGGTGCCATCAAGGGCTCATCTGCTCTTTTTTTTTTTTAAACCAACCCAAAGGGATTCACTGGATGATACTTGTGTGACCTAACAAAGTTTTAGCGAGGGAAGCAAAAACCGCAGGCATTCCCACCACCCCCCCCTGTCCTCTCGAGACATGAGAAAGTCATCTTGCCGGTGACACGCTTTGCTGGTTTTCCTTAATTTACTTTCTTTCTGTGTGCTGAAACTGTGTGACAATACATTGCGAAATGATGCTACATCCCGAAAATGTGCAATACTGAGCAAAGAAGTTTCAAACCAGCCCTAATTTCTTGCTATGGTGCGTTCTAAGCGGTTACACTTTAATCATGTAAACAAGTCTCAGTATATGTTCAGGCTTTCTGAAGACATTTCCAAGTTTTTTCTCTTTTTTCCACAAATATTCCTCACTTTTTAGAGTGATGCCTTTGGAATCTAACAAGGAGTGAAACAATGACCTGCCAGATGCATCGTCTTTCAGCTGAAAATCCACTCTGTGTAAAACATTCTTGCTTGTGCTAAAATACAATTTAACATCTGTCAAATTGTTTTATCAAATTTGAATGGATTCCACTTTGTTTATGCCTTAATGGCAAAGTTCACAGTACATTTATTAAGCAAACTGTCTCAGAATAAGTTGACCCTGGGTTGATGAGCTTGTTTAATAATTAGCACATATGTGTTTGTCTTTTTTTTTTTTCCATTTCATACCTGAAAAGAAACCATTTAACACTCATTAACCTAACTATTGTGTCACTTCTTTTGATATTTTGATAAACTTTGAAGATAAATTCTCATAAAAGCTCAAACCTCATGTGTGGTTTCATTTAATTAAAATGATCTTATCCTCATTTCCACTAAATGTGGTTTTAATCCCCATTTGAACCATTCGATTCTTCTGACTGATTGTGACCTTTAATGAAACCAAAATAACTTCCTGCTGTTAGATATTTATTGGAGCCACAGAACCACATTTCCTTACAGCAGACCATGAACAGATTATAGAAACTTGCTTTTGATGATAAGCTGTCAAAGTGAGGATGAAACGCTGCAATGGCAGTTACACACTGATGGTTCATTTCTAAAAAATGTTCTATGACAGAAGAAGAAACCAGGTAAAAACGGTAATGTTAACAAAACGGTAATATGTGAAATTACCCTCTGCAAGTAAAAACCTCCAATCAGTGAAAAAACTGCCAAAATCTGAAAGAAAATGTTGGCTGACTTTGCGGAGAACTATTAATCAAAACTACTTGGCCTTGTTTTCTTTATTTAACAAGAAAAAAAACAACTAATTATGACTTAAAATCTCTTTTTTAAAAGTATCCAGGCCAAGTTATGTCTAACAATGCATATAAATACATATAGAGGCAGTATTTTATTAAAATTACTCGTCACGCGGACGACCTTGTCCTTAAATCGTACCAGTGCCTGAGCTCATACCAGTAAGTCATGTGTGTGTGTCTCCACAATAATCAGCATTCTGAACATGTGCGCTTTGAAAGGATGTGTGCATATAAATCACTTCACCATAATGCGATACAGACATGCCTAACGTAGTAGCAACAAGGATTTTTTCATGTCTCAATAGAGAAGCAAAAAAAAAAATATATATATATATATATATATATATAACAAAATCAGCTTTTAGTCTTTCACCAAAATCTCAGGATAGGACCTAAGAGACAAAAAAAAAAAAAAGTCATCAAGAAGAAATCTCAGATATTTCTTCTAATAGGCACACCCTTTCTGTGAACCCTGCACCCTGACTGATAGCACAGTAAATTAGTCTTAGAATCTTAGTCTAAACTTTTTTAGTTTTGAGTTCAAAACAGATTTTAGGAAATTCCAATTTATTTGCATGCTTTTTTTTTAAATTGTCAACTGCGGTTGAATAACAGCCAGGTTGGGTGTGAATACTTAATTGTACATTCTAACATCAGCTTAAAAATAAATACTTTTCAGTTACTGTCAAAGGTGGCTATATGGAGAATGAATAGAAGTGGTCCTAGGACAGACCCCTGAGGGACACCATGAGCTGAATCATCATGGTGACTGACATTGTGGCCAGACAGATATGTGATGGTGTGATTTTGTTTCATTGATAAAACTTGCTGTGCAGAGCTGCTTGTTATTTAGCCTGTTTAAGGCTAAAGCGAGAGAAAAAACTATTAGTATAAAGAATTTCTGAAAGTTGTAATTATTATTTTGAGCAACAGAGTCTTCTTCTGCAATGCAAAATACAAAGAAATTAGCAGTGACAAAAGATTTTAGACAAGTCTTTTGAAAAGCCATGGATTCCCTTCCGTGTTGCTAATAAGCTTGTGTAAGTTATCCTTTTGCTCCTTTCTCAGGGATCAGTTTGTGTTTTTCTTCTTTGCCCAGAAGAAAACTCCTATTAAAAATCCCACCAGCCTAGTAGCAACGCCGCTACCAGTCCCAGACTCTAATCTGGTCGTAACCCAATCCCTGCCCGGTGCCTTTTGTGTCCAAACGAGCCCTCAGTCACTTCGAGCCTGGAGCTCGTGGTCTGCATTCCTCCTGTCGCAGACACAAGCTGTCTAAATAAATGCTCGCTGTTGCCTCTTTTCCTCTGGTGGCAGCCTGCGCTCAGGGGGCCTCTTGGTGCTTTTAAGCCAACATCCATGCTTCACACATAGCCGTGAACATCCGCAGACCAAACCATTGGCATGCTAGCACATACAGCGCGCTGCAGACGCCAGCTGGGGACCTGTTAACAGCCAAATAACATGGGTTTGTTGGAGAACAGCCTGACGCCGAGGCTGCCTGTTCATTCTTGAGCTGAGATCGCACCGCCTGCATGTTTTGGCACTCTTGATTGGCATCACATGTGCTCGGCGTCAGATACATACTCTGCTGCATTCTGCTTGGCCTAAAACAATTAGTCTGAAAGAACCTGCCTATCAGCTTTGCAGCATCTGCTTGATCCCACAAAATCTAAAGCTGTTGATGAGGAATGCCATTATTTTAGATCTGTAAAGGCTTGGATACTGCATGTCCTTTCTGGTTACTTCTTTCCCGGCAAATCAGTCCTTTTGTTCCCGTTATTCGCACTTTCCGGTGAGATTTGTGGGTATCTTTGCAGAGATTTTGCCCGTTTTCCCGAAAGCCAAAACATGTCAGAGACGTAAGAGGCATGTGAACGGAAAGCATTTCATTTTCATCAGCTGTAATTACAGCGTCTTCAGGAGGATGAGAGTCCTTCATCCCTTCCATAATGGAATAATGATGGGAAAAGAAATGAACAAAGTGAGCCCTCCAAACTCTGATTTCCAACAGATGTCCAGGTTTTAACGTAGAGTGCAAGATAATTTTCTCCAAATGCATTTGAGAGAATAAAGGAAACTCTTTACTGGTTTGTTAAAAAATATGTACCCTAAAATCAGATTTTTGTTAAGAGCAGAGTTAAATCCCTTATAAAATAGACTTTTCTCAACAGGTAGTCATTCTTCAGCATGTCTTAGTGAATATTCCTTTTCTATGTGCTCTTAAATTTTTCTTGAAATTTACCAAAATTAAAAAATTTCTCGGGTTTGGCAACAACTTTGACTCGATGCAAGACCGTTGGTGGACTTTAAACTCTAATGACTGTGGTGTATCTGTGACATTTTGAGCTCAATCTCCTAAGGTTAAAAGTTGATATCAAATCTCTCCGACTTAACATAAATATATGTTATGGAAGAAGGACCTTTATGTGGAAAATTAAACCCATGCTTCTGAAGGAGCCCCAGAAAGTTTGTTAACTGATTCGTCCCCATTTCTGTTCCTGTGTGCGACCACAGAAAGAGCCAAACTTCTGCAGAAACAAATTGACTGTTTTCCAACTCCTGTCATTAAGTCTCATTAAAGGCTTGGGTTTTTCTGCCCGCAAAGCATCTGGGTTTAAAAATAGGGACACCAGTTTGGATCTTTGTATTCTTGTTTGGCTTGTTTATTTATGTGATGCTGGCTGTTTATCGGTCCTTCTTGCCATTGCAGTTGTTTGCAAACTGAAGCAAATGCTTTGATGAAACTCGCCCAGATGTTGACCTGGACAAAAGAATGCTTTGGACATGAAGGAGTATTTTCAACACCCTCCACATTCATTTCCTCCACCCGCTGTTAATACTTTGCATGACTCTTTCGTTAAGATGACAGCACTTCTTATATAATGCTCCACAAACTTGGAGCACACGGGAACTGACCTCTTTGTCTATTGTTATTGGCGCAATCTTTCTCCTGGCACCTCACATATGTCTTGAGAAGGTTTTATATCTGCTGAACCACTTCTGTCTTAACTTTTCCATATGTTTTGGGTCAAACTGCCTAAAGATGACCCTTAATAATTTTTCTGGTGGAACCTAGTAGATCTTTAATTCACAGATCCTCAATTGATGATGCTTTGCACTCTAACATGCTTCCCGTAGGCTTTGGAAGACAAACAGACCCACAAACTCATGGGTCTTCCATCCTACTTAACATTAAGCATGAAGGTTTTCCCTGATTTCGGTCTCAATTTTACTTCAAGTCCATGGAAAACTAAAAATTTCTCTTATATGAGAAAAGCACAAAGTTCCCATGATGTTGGGCAACCGCCAACTACATTTGTGATGGTAGGGCAGGAAAAAGCTTTTTCCCAGAATGCCTTCCATCTTGAATGGTTTAAAACCACATAGTTACTGCTCTTACTGTTGATATTGGAACTTTAGAAACAAGTGGCTGCTTTCTTGCAGCTTCACCAACCTTCTAAAGACCAACACACATTTTCATAACTTGAATGCCAGGTTTTCTGTCTTACCAATTTCTTTAAAAAATTACTTTAAGAAATGAGTGTCCAGGTCATATATATACCCCTGGCTAACTGGAAGTCATTAATAAATGAAAGTTCATACAAGCTTGGATCAATTTACAGTAAGGTAGAAATAATGCGTCATTTAGGTTTAATTTATCGGAAATGTAAGGGATGTCAATCGTTGTTGGACTGTATTTTCTTTTGGTTTAAAGCAATTATGCCTTGACATGGATGTATTTTTCCTGAGTTTTTTTAGTTTGAGTTTATTCCATCGTTACACAAGATGGCTGTATTTCAAGGCCTCCAACATGTTTTCACCAGGGGTGCCAGTTTGAGGTGGAGGCCCTGGGCTGTGAACTTTAGGCACATCACCGAAACCGTCTTTCCCAAGCCATTGTCAACAATCATAAAGCTATCTATAGAGCAATTATACATCTCAAAATTAATTTGGTTACAAAACTTGACAGAGAAAATAAAGCAGCAATAGTGCCGACTTTTTACAGATGCTTCTAATAATTTGCACCAGCTGCAGTTTCAAAAAACTGTCCTGACATTTCAGCAGGCAGCTTCAGAGGTGCCAATTAAAATTCAGCAGATTTTTTTTAAAAGACAATTATTAATGTGAAGTTGCAGTGAGATCCAGAAAGCATCAGTGGTGCTGTCTTGTTGGCGACGGAAACTTGGAACTGCTTCTTTCTTCTTCTCACAAAAAGCTAATATGTTTGGCTCGTACACAACTCAGCGGGTAACGAGGCTGACGTGTGACGGTTTGATAGTAATGAATACTTTTTTTTTTTTTTTTCTTTTGGTCATAAGTTGCCTGTAGTAAAAATGCTCTTCTGTATTGGTAAGATTGTTCTTTTGAAAACATCTCCCTACATATTTGGAGTCTCCTTTCCTGGTGGTTTTTGTCCTGCTTTCACCAATCACTTTATTTTCAGCAGTGCATCATAAAGTCTAAAAGCCTTTTCAGCTTGCAGGAATTAAATGTGACTTTTTATTCATTGGGGTAATATTAGTTCACTTAGTACCGATGAAGTTGCATGCAAATCATTTCTAAGCCGTCACATGAGACAGGGGCCAGTTTTGCAAACCGTACAGTAGGAGTCCAGAGTTATAAATCGCCAATGTGCCGCCACCTCTCAGTGGATATCTTTTCATGCATCAGCAGCCTGCTTTAAAAAGGGTCGGCGTGTACTCGCCTCCTGTGTCGAACACATTTTACCAACCCCGCTTCGCTATCCGATCTCTTCTGCATTTTATTCAGCTCAGCGTCTCCTCCTTCTCAAGCTGTTTTTATTAATGTTCGACCGTGCATTTAGCAGTTGGACAGTGATGTAAGATGGACATGATGCATGCAGCCTGGTTCCTAACATTCAGCGTCATGGATGGATCCTATAAAAGCAGGCGCCGTCAGGTGCTTTGCTGCACTGTTTGCGTTTCTCTCCAGTTTGGTCGTTGTATAAATGGTTGAATGCTGGACTTTCTGTTGAGGCATGTCTAAAGGGTCATCACACAGTTATCTGAAGGTACATACCTGCTTCGACTCCCTGCTGTTTGTGTCAGTCAAGCTAACAATGGCCCTCTTATTGGTTAAATGTAGACAGTGACAGGTTTAGAAAGGTCAACTCCTCTCTGGCCACTTGCTGCTGTAACATATTAGCAGATTATCAGGAGAAAAAAAGGTATGAAGGTTTTGAAGTCATTGTTTTTCATCTGCATGAAATAGTAAAAACAAAACAAACAAAATAATTGTAGAATTGACACTTTAAGCTACCTTTAGCATTTAATACTAGTAATAGTGGATGGTGGCAGAGTTAACATGACTGAAAGTTCATCATATAACATAGTGATAATTCTCTCTCTGGTTTTGTTTGGTGCATACACTTGTCTCAGTCTGTTGTTCACCCACACAGTTATGCAAATTCACTTTACGGATTTACTTCTGAAAATTGCTTTTCTTTGGGTTTGTCTTTTAGTACTAGTGTCACATTTGTTTAAGTGTATCAATGCTTGCTTTCATTTTTTTGATGGTTCTTTAACAGTCTCTCTGACAAAGATAAAGCCAGTAGTTGATGAGCCAAAAAAAAAAAAGAAAAGCACCTATCAGGTCCTGTGTCAGGTGTTGGATGGATTTCTGAACCAGAAAGTGAGAAAAAGCAGAAAATTTGTGACGCAATTCTTTTACTCCTTACAGAGAGGCTGAGGCTGTAGTTGCTGCTCAGAACTACTTTGAAAGTCAGTCTTGTTGAAGTAACTCAGTATATTTTATATCTTTTTAATGTGACTTCGCCCTTTCAATTAATTTGGAAAAAAATCAAACATTTTGTATATTTTTCCTTTGAAATCACTGCCTACCAAAAACAAAACAATCTACTTCATTAAAGCTATCTGGATTGTTCCCCTGCTACTGGTATTTGTGTTTTTTTAATGCACATTTGCACTGATTGTCCTCAATACTTAATATTTAAATTTTTTTTTTTTTTAGCAGTGCTTGAACATGTAGATATATTCCCATTTCCTCCCCGCTCTCAGGATGATTAATGGTTGCTCAACCACTGCCCTAATTATGTGCAAACTACTCTGAATTTAAAGTAGACGCCCGTGTTACTCCCTGGGCCAGCAGCTGAGTGCTCGAGGGCAGACTGCACTCCAGCAGACCTGTCTGTCGATAATTTCCCCAACCTCCTTCTCACTTTGCAGAGTAAACACACGTCTGTTCTCCAATTAACCACTACACTTCCTTTGAGCGTTATTGGTGTGATTGGGTGAGTAAGTGAGCGGTGCCTACGATTATTCAGTGCTCTCTCCTGTCTGATCACAGTTTTGCAGTCCAATAACATTTTCCTTCGCTGTAATTATCACATAAGAGCAGCGGGGCAAATTTGAACCTTTTTTAAAATTCTTAGACGTTTAACAAGGCTTTGGTTGAATTATATGCTTCCAAATATATTTATGTTTTGCTTTGTCTCTGGTTGTCTTTTCTTGATTCTGTGAAACGGCTCGTAATTGAATTTTTCTGTTTAGCACTGTAACACTGTTCTCAAAGCTGTGGTGTGTCTTTCTGTGCTTTCTGTAAAGTAGATGCTGCAGCAATAAAGGGGGATTTAAATGGAAGACACTGAAAAAGCACTCCAGGACAAGGAAAAGCAGTAAGCAGCAGGAGGTTGTAATTAACAAATTAGTTAACATTTCATAAGGAAGTGGTCATTAATGCAGTGCTCTATCAGAACTACTTCCTCTACAGTTTGCTCAAGGCAGATTTATGGCCTTGCTGTTTTGTTTTTTTTTTGCTCTTGTAGAGACAAGAGCACAAAAGTTAGCTGCATTACTGTGCTACTTGCACCATCACCATGGTGCAGTTGGTCATCTTGTTCTTAGAAATCATTAAAATAATAGAAAATAAGGTCTTTGGACACCACTTTAAATATATTTTTGGATTCCATGGAAGTTTTTTAATGCACTTTTTCTGCCCCCAATCAGTCAAGTATTTGTATCTCTTCAACATCTTATACTGTGAATTTATTTACTACACCAACACAAAGCAGTGTGTAGTAAAGTGAGTCCACCTGCTACTTTAAGACCTCTGAGGTTTGTTGGAAAACATTCGTACAAGAAATAGAAAGTTTAAAAATCAAGGAGCGCAGCAGATGGCTCAGGGTGAAGATCTGGAGGAGTTTAGGTCAGGGTTTGAGAGAAGCTGGTCAAAGTGTCTGAAAAGAAAAAAGAATCCAGATACATGGCAATTCTGCAAGTAAACCAGTAAGAGGCTGTAAAAAAGTTGAGATTTGAGGCAACAGAAAATTTTTTTGCAACCAGCTAGAGTTACGATGGGTTAGATCAAAACAAATTAATGTTAGAATGGTAACTTGACTGATGAAAACAGATTGGATGGACCGTCCAATCTAAATATGAGCTACTTGGGAAAGAGTAGTGGGCATACGCCAGTTTCCCCTTCACAGAATATGTGCCATTACTTGGCACTTAAAATTTGATCGAAATACAAAACGGTCTGTGGTTGTGAAGTGACAAAATGTGAAAAAGTTAAACAGGTATGAAAACGTTCGCGAGGTCCTGTGTCCCTTTGAGTCGATCAGCATCTCTGCTCTGCTCTAACCTTCCTGTTTACAACTCCAACCCTTTTTAGAGGCTGACATGGGGTGGTAATGATTTTTTTTCCCCCTCCCTTACCAGACTTCCACATATAAATCCCAAGTGTCCTATTTGTTCTGGGTGACAGACTCAGAGAGTGCAGAGGCTCTTCTATTGTGTAAACAAACAAACAGTTTCTGCACCAAAGAGGATTTGTTTAACAGTTTGTGGGACTACATCGCATACGGCATGTTCCATCCTCTTTTTTTTTTGTTTTTGTTAATATTATTGTTTCTTTGAAGCGCGTGCTTTATGATGCAAAAATCTTCTACAAACAATATATTTTATTATCCAGAAGTAACAGTCGAAGCTTGAAAAATATTAGCGGTAATTCAAAACATATGCACGGCCACGGACAAAGACAAGCCTGTTCTCTTCAGCTGCAATGACTTCCCAGTCATCACTGCGAAGGGGCACTCCAGGCTTGATGAAAGGCAGGAGCTGCTCCTCCAAATGTGAGAAAACGTCTTTGGTGGTTTTCCCTGTTTTAGCAATTGATTAGCATTCCTGGATTTAATCAAGCCTGCAATATTGGTGTTAAAGCAGTAACTCTAACTGGTTTCCTGTCAAAAAGGCATATAATCTTTACTGGCAATCGCAGTTTTATTGAAGTCATTCCTGATATACAGTTTCACTTAAGATCAACTAACAACCCTGTCAGACTCATTTCCTTCCTTACTTTATTTTTAAGCTCATCCAAGACAATCTGGTTGTTTTATTGCTTGCAGTGAAAAAGTTCAGCTATCATCTTTTTATACTAATTGATTTGCTAAGTCGTAGTTGATTTTGATGATACATTCATAAAATAAATCATTTTCGTTGTTTCTGTTCTTGGTAATGAGTCCTTTTCTCCAAGGTATTGCTATCCTGATAATCAGTCTTTGACATTTCTAAAGCTGGCTGCTCTGCAAACTATTTACAACCATACTGACCCTCATTTGCTCTTTCAGGATAATTTCCTCCATTCCAACTCTTCGGTTGTTTCTTTTTAGAGAGAACTGGAGGAAAATGGAGACACTATGTTCAGGAAATCGTTTGGGCTGCTGTTCTTTTAATGCTTGAGCCACTATTAGCTGTTTTAAATAAGCTGTTTAAGACTAGCGGTTTGTTTGTTATTTCATGCGTTTGAGAAATGTCTCATGAAATGAAACCGCAGTGTAAAAAAAGAAAAAGTAAAAATGAAAAACATTAGCAAGACAAAGCAGTGGCGCAATTGTTTCATACAGGCCGGTTTAAGCTAATGCTAACCTAATTGGTTTGCTGTTTTGCCTTCATCTCCATGTATACTTCATTGTGCGTTTTCCTGCTTGATGAGCTGCTTCTTCACTAGTTGACCATGTAGATTCTCCTCCTCATCGACCCATCTATTCATTTCTATCTGTATCGTTATTGAAAATAGTTTAAAAAAAAATACATTCTAACACATTGAGTCAAACTAAAAACACACAACCAGTTCTTCCTGGAACAAGAGATGCCAGTGGAATAATGAAACTTCACCTTCTGTTTCTTGATTTAGAGTAACTATTCTTAGATTGTGGCTTTTTTGTGGTGACACTGTAATGTCTCTGCAAAATTCTCCAAAATATAGACAAATGGGCAATTTTTTGGCAGTGCAACCAAATGGAACCAAATGTATGGAATCACTGCAAGATGTTGAGTTCGATTACTTTTAATGAGTGAACACTTTTAGTTTTCTTTTTTCTTTTTCTTTCAAACAAAGCACTGAAATATACATAATTACTGTGAAAAATCAAGTTATATTTGGGAAATAATTGAGGAATTAACACTGGGGAAAAATATGGAGTCTAGAACCTTCACAGTTCTTATATTGCTTCACCTCCTGTGATTGAAAAGCTTTGAATTTCTCCAATGAAAACCAATATTTTTCATGAAACAGTTACACCATGCCCATGCACAGTTAAGAGATTATTTTTCCTTGTAATGGACCCTTCTTTCCTCCACTTATGGGATAAATTATCTTTTGGATGGAGATCGAGACTAGTGTTTGCTGACTAATTCATCGAGTTTATCTCTTTCTTGCCATAAGAAATGTTTGAACAAATCTTACTGAACATCCTGAATAGTAACTTTATCATCTGTAAACATAGAGAAGAGAGATGAATAATTCTGTAAACACTGGTCATCTCTCCTGCTGCTTTATCTGACCTGCAGCCCCACATCAATAATGACTGTGGAAGTTGCCTCTAGACAGACATCTATGAATGTTTCATTGAAATTGCCTCTAAAACACAATTCAAGCATCATCTTTCTGGCCAAAAGGGCTTTGGGATTTGCCACTCAATACAACTTTTATCCAATCACCCACAGCATCCATGACTGCTTCTCTATAGCCTATTGAATCCTGCTTCCTTTTCTTTAAGAAACAACCTGCTGTATTTGGCTTTTCTATATGTGAACAATGTCCTTCAGCTGATTTCATACAAACTGGTCATGGACATTCAATTCTTCCTCACCCTTTTTTCTATTTTAGTTTTTTAAGAGATGGTGCTTTGTTGTCTAGTGTAGTGTGCACTTTAAAAACACAATAAATAATGGTTACAATAAAACCTTGGTGTAATATGATTTTACCTTTTGTCCTGGTTATTAGATAGGACTGGACAGGACAGATGAAACGGTATGTTCTTAGCACAATCTGCCAGGAACTATCATGACTTATCTCTGTAAAAGCAGGAGACAAATTCAGTAATTACCATGAAGGATTGAAATGTCAGGACAGGTTTGGTGTTTCCAGCAAAGGAAATGGGATTTCAGTCATACTTACTAACAAACATGGATATGGTATGGAACTGAAGTCTGTTTTCCCCAGGATGTGTGTAGGATGTGACTGTCTCTGCAAGTCTGGAAATTGCTCATTCCAGACGAATTATAGGTCTTTCTATAGTTGATGTGAAGTTATATTTCCCACAGCTTATTTGACTTGCTGCTGTTTGTGATTTGTGTGCTCTAAATGGGCAATGTCCCTTATCAATCATACGTGGCCTGCAGCTAGAGGAGAGAAAGAGGGCCAGATGAATAGAGTTTAATTCATTTGTAAGGGATTTTGCTTCAGAGCACTTTTCCAACTATTATTACCGTAATAAGAAAGAGAAATGATTACATTTTGTTCATGCTTCAGGAACTACGAGAACAAAAGCTAAAACAGTCAAAAGCAGACCTATTGTTTATAAGTTTATACTCAAAATGAACACGTTGGTTTTAAACTTCTCTCACTGTCCTTAAAATGCCTTTGATTAACTTTTGGGAAAATATCCACAACAGCTTATTTTTCCACACAATCATCTCTGAACCTAGAAGTATTATGCTCAAAATATTCTTCTCTGAATGCCTGACAATATTTACCAGAGACTCTAATCTGAAAGATTATATTTTGGCTATTTAAAAATCCAATTAGCTTTTAGTCCTAACTTGTCATAAGGTCATATTTAAGTCCTAATTTCAAATAGAGATTCATTTGTTATACTCTAAATGTTAACTTGTGTCAATGACAAAAAAAATGCTTACCTGTGGAACATTGAAATTAGTGTTAGATTTTAATCAGCTTTGAATATTTAGCTTTGTTTTCCTTGATCAATTATCAGCTTTTGCCTTGTGGTATTGCTGTTCTGTCACTACCTAGTTTAGCTGCATTTTTCTGTGGATGAGACTCACCCTGTTCTGGTTCCACCATCTTTTTTTGTTGTCATGTCTGCTTCCCTGTCCTGTTATTTTGTCTCTTGCCAACCATATCTCCTTTCTTCTTGGTCATCCACGGTTCCCTTTGTTGTTTTACTCCGCCTTCAATATGCCAAACTCCTGTTTGCATGTCTTTTCTTACGTTTGACTCCGTCACGATATATTATATAGATGCATAACTGGGCCTTTAAAATCCCTAACTCTAAACCTATTAGAGATCTTTCAACCTAAGGATAATCTATTTTATTCTTAAAGCATGCCCTTTTTGCTATTGTAGTAGTTTGTAGGGGACTTATTGTTAGTACATATAATTTTAATCTGTTTGCCCCATTTTTAGAAATAAAATTATTAGTAAGAAGATCTTTATTACACTTCGACATTTGAGAATGTCGAAGTGTTTGTGTGTTTCTTGAATTAGAAACAAACAAAAATGCAGTTTTACAATGCACAACTAGTCTTTATTTATAATTTACCAGTTGAAGAATCAAAACCAAACAAAAACCCCCCTTACACAAGCAGCTGTCGCCAACTGCCAAAGCATTCAGAGAAGTTGAGTGGTGAAGTCAAAACAGCTTGTGACCTCGTCTGGAACATCTAACCCCTCTTGAGTCTCTAGTGTCCTGTTTTTTTTTTTTCTTCTCTTTAACATGGGAAGCACCTGTCTATTTGGCTTCCTCTAAATGCACTCAGGATGTCACCCATCACTGCTCTCTTACCCTTTAAAAGAAGCCTTTAAAGCAGTCCAAAAGCTGAGAACTTCTAGAGAAAGGAACAAGTGTATCTTCAAGGGCAAACATGAAGATGATTAATAAAACTATATCTGGCAACGTCGGATGACTTGGAATTGTAGGCTTGATGTGCTTTAAAGTTGAACCAGAGGAATGCTGGATTAACGTCACATTTGTGGAGTAAAAGCAGTGTCAATGTTAAATAGCCTACTGATTTCATTTCCCGGTTTTCTATAAATCAGAAGATTTGTTTCATTGCCTGTTTAAATTAGCAGAAGTATTAAACAAGGTTGAAAATGTACAATTGAACAATGGTGTTAAGAAGTAACGTGGCAATGAATTGTTTCCAGCAATTCATGGTTCAGTACTAAAATAGACAGATCTATTTTGGTACAATAATGCTGTCAGTTCCAATGTAGTGAAAAATGCAGTGATATCTAAGCAATCAGTGATGAGTTTAAATGCTATCATTTAAACTTATGATAGCATAAGTGTTAGCCACCAAACTGGTATCATACCAGTTGGGATCTCCAAATAATATTGTTTGTAAATCTTGCATACAAGCAAATCTTTCATTTGCTATAATGCACACAATGAAGTTTGATTGACAGTTGCAATTAAATTTATTCTACAGTCCTTTTGCCATAAAGTATAACAAAAAATTAGTACGGCAAAAAAGGCTCCCTTTATGTCGAACTTTTTCCAGCTTTCACTCAATTACTAGATAGAAAATAAGGCATTCCTTAATGCAGATTTCTGTCTTAAAGTAAACCATCCAGCTGTGGAATAAATTTATTAGTAGAATTAAGTTGGAAGTCCTAAAAATTGTCTGTTCTACTATAAAGGAGGAATTTCCCCAGAGGTTGCCACTGTGCAGTGATTAAAGACAGATCCACTTCCATCCCCTTCCATCTCTCAGAGCCTCTGTCTGTGTCACCGGGGTGAACGTTGAGTAAAGACAGGTTGCTGAGGTTCGAAGCTCCTGTGCAGCTTCAAATTCCCACACCCATCTTCTGGCCGCACCTCTTTTTCCTTTGCATCATCTGGCTCGCAGCTTAACAAATTTAGCATGGCCGGTGATGTAACTCCAGCTACCCACCAGACAAATCGCACAAAACAATAGTGAAAAGCAGGTTTCATGTGTGGGGATTTGGGGGGTCGTTGCCCTCTGTGGTAACGTTTCACATGCGCAATGTCTTCTGGCTCCGTCACTCTCATGTCCTTCATCTTATTGTCTGACAGGGTAAAAACTGAGCTGTTTACAGATTGTACAGAAGCTGAACAATTGGCCTTTTGTCCATGCTTTGAGGTAGCAATTTACAGTTCCACGGAGCAGCAGACCAGGTTCTAGGTTTTCTGGACCATAGAGCTGTGCTGCTGTCTGTATTATCCATCAGGCTTACTGGAAGTAAGCCAGTGATTCAAAGAGGAAATTCTTGGAGACTAAACGTTCTGGGAAAATACACTCACACTAGTATTTCCTTGCTGATAGTTAGATAAAATACTGAAACTTTGTATATAAAAATAAGGCCATAGGTCATTGCTTATAATCCAGTTCTAGTGAATACAATCACTGCTTTTTGGCACATCCCGAGACAAATTATAAATTTGTCTTAAATGAGTCTTACAATAGATGATATATTGAGGAACAGTCATAAAGGAAATGCAAACAAATGTAAACCATAAATTTTCACCTTCCAAATTTATACTCGTTTTTGAACTATCATCTTCTTGTGTTACAGTTCAAATTTATATGTATTTTATTAGATTTTTTTTATTTATTTTTTATGAATTCCACCTGTATGCAATTTAATCTTAGTAGAAATCCAGATGTTATACCAGTGATTCATTTTCTTCTGGGCCCTCCTATTGACACACGTCGTTCAACCAGTCATAAAACTCCACTGAAGTTTATGTCACACCTCAGTTTGCAACAAAACAAACTACAAACCATGTCTAAAACACTTTTATGTAACTCGCGCCCCCCCTCCCCGAAATGGCACCACCAATTGCCGTGCTTGCCACACTTTCGGAACCACTTTGGGAAGACCTGAGGTCTTCTTTTTTTTTTTAAATCATTAGTGAAACAAATACTTTTTCATATTTTTTCAAATGTTAGGCTCCTTCTATCTATGTTATGAACTACCTTGGGATCTATTCCATTAAATCTCCAATTACATACATTGACGTTTACAACTATACAATGGAAAAAATATGAAAAAGCTGGACTGTATTTTTATTTGTTCACCTCTGTATCTGTGGGGTTGAATGGCGCTCCTTAAATTAGCTGGTTTGCCAATGGCAGATAATAGCCTATTAAATAGCTTTGCACACTGAAGGGTTAAGTATTTAAGTTTCCAAAGTTGCGGATTCTCATGGATATTCCATATGCTCTATGAAGAAAAAAATTCACAAACATGTAAATTTTCTGCGAATAATTTGGATGTTTGTTCCAAAGAAAAATACACAAATAGGTGAATCTGCAAGAACGGAGCCCCAGTAGGCAGGGGTCTGTTGTTCATTTATAGGTCATGGTCTATTAATTTTGATTTTGGGAGTTTTTTACTATGATGGGGTTTTTTTTTTTTTTCACATCACTCTTTTCTTTTATGCTCCTCTTTCCTCATAACTGGCTGCACGCTGTCAGTTTTTCTTCCCTACTGTGCTTAAGTCAAGCTATGTGTAACTACCTTAATGTTTTTTCACACATAAATGATCACAATATACCAAGTAAGCCTAATTAAAATTGGTCAAATTTACAATGTTCTCAAATTTAATGGACACAGCTTTGGTTAACGTTCCTAAATGAAGCAAAAGTCACTTACCTTAGTTTTGCATGGTCAGTAAAAAAAAAGTTATGTGGGAAGCATTGTTGTGGGTTTCTTGTAGAGTGGCTGCAAATGCAGTTTAAAATTTATTATTACATTGGCCACCTGGACAATGTGTTGGCACGGGGAAACAAAAAGAAAGTTTTGCCCTGTTGTAAGTGGTGTATATTTGGAAAGAAAACGTATTCTTCCACTGTGTACATGCTGGTGAGCACTTTAGCTTTGGGTTGAGGCCACAGCAACACAGTCTCTTAAGCTTTATTAGAAAAGGTACGAGTGTTGATTGTGGAAAGAAGTGAAACTGGCCATTACAAAACTTAGTGAGGCATAGAGCACAGTGCTGGTGCTGAGATGTCGAATCCAGTTTTCCAACATAACAGTGAAGCTGCTATGCTAAACTGGATAACTTTATCGGCTGCGGGAAGCAGCAGTTTCAATTACGACACAGCAAAACAAATTTAGCTTATTAAATTCTAATTCTGCTTAGAAGCAGTGTTCCTACTCGTTATGCAAAAGCTGAAAGCATAAACATAGAAAATATGATTTTAATGTTTACCCCAAAGTGGATAAGTAATGAATAAAAATACTTTATTCTGATATTAATGTCGAAACACTGTCACAACTTTACACTCTCTTTTCCTTCTTTCCTCTTCATTGGTCTTTCCTTTCACCTTTTCCTGTGCCTTTTTTACTTACTTTCATTCCACCTTTCTTGTGATCTTTCTTTCTCGCCTTCCCTCCTTGTTCATTTTTGACAGAGTTTTAGTTAACTGTGGTATGTTATTTATTTGAAATGAAGGTGAAGGTCTGGGGACTCCGGAAAGTTGAGTCTGGAAAATTCTTACATGAAGAATCTGTAGGCAACTTGGAAATGTTTATTAATGATTTCTGACACAGTCGCTGCATTGAAGAGCAGGACGATACCCTCTCATGTTTACTGCAGGTGAAAATGGAAATTAGGTTCTCTGAAGGACTTTTATCTGAATATGTTCTCAAAGTTTTCAAACTCTGTGTGAGGATCTCAGGGTCTTACTTCATACTTGTTGTTTTTTAATGCTGTGTATTAATTAGTTGTCCAAGATTTTGATTAAATGTGGAGTCACAGCCAAGTGTTTCTGTTAAGACAATCTGTCCTATCATCCAAATTCTGTGATTTTTGGGATAAGATCATCCATACCTTTTTTTATATTTACATCTGTCCATTTCAAGTAGTCTCTACAGCTGTCACGATTATGACAATTGCTATGACATTTGACCTCGGCTAGCTTAAGTCAGCACAGAGGTAGAGTCTACACAAAACAGGTGATTTCTCCAGATGGGTTTCTTTTTAAATAATGGAATATTTTCTTAACCTTTCCATGTTTTCTTTTGTTTCCAGCCTTTACACAATTGCAACAATTAGTGTGGATGATGGCTAAACTCCAAGTTCTAGAAGGTGTAGCCAATAAAGAGGAACAGTCAACCAAGCCTGAAAAAACATCTCTGTTAGTGAGAGAAGAAACGTGCTAAAGTGTCCCATGAAAAGTTGAGGGGGAGAGTGAAGGTTTTCATCCAGAATGTGTTTACAGACTAAAATTTCTGTGCCCACCCGTGAGTAGACTGTAGAGGTGATGACTTATATTCCTGCCGGTCTGCTACCTGATATAAAATCCTATGTCATCAGCATCCGTGGAAATGTACTTAACGTTTCCAGGCTCATCTCTGGGTATTTTTATTGGACCCACACTAGACAGAAGTTCCAACTTTATTCTTTTGTATGGCTGAGTATTACATTCGTGGATGGACAGTCGTCTGCTGTCCATTCTTCTCATAGGCCTGCTGGAAATGTCTTTTTATATCTACCGGTTTAACTTTTTACCTTTAACATTGCTGTTTGCAAATCCACATTTTATTATGCAATCACTTATAGTTTGCTTACAAACACTGATCATTGTTTCTACCCATTTGTTGTAACTACTTTCCATTTTCTTTTCCTTCTCTGTAGCTTCTTTCTTTCTCACATAAATTACCTTCTCGGTAGAGTTTAAAAATTATTTTAATTCTTTTCATTTGACAGATTCTTTATCTGAGCCGTGTTTCCTCTCAGTCAACTGGAGCCAAAATCTTCGAATGCACAACCACTTTCTAATTGTTGAATAATTTGCACAGTTAGTCCTGCGCATTTTAGAAATGTAAATATCAGTGATTTAAAAAAAACAAAACATTTCCTCTTTCAAAACATCTTGCACATTTTGCCATCCTGTGACTTCATTTTTAAACACCTTGTTGATATTTTAAAATGACTTACAATGAATCTGTTTCCATATTTAACAACTTCCTCACTGAAGAGTGTTCAATCGTATATATTTTTATAGCACATTTCAGCAACAAGGCAGCTCTGAGTGCTTTACATCATGAAAAATATAACATCTTGTACAGTAATCAACACACATCAAATATGTTGGTCAATGTTACATTTCTAAACAGTTTACTGACTAAACTGTTGAAGTTAGCAAAACCTGATAGAGTCATGATATCTGGATGTTTGAATTTCCTGGGTTTGTATAAACAATAATTGTTTCATTGTTTATACTTTATTTCATGCTAATTAAAGTCCTCATACTTAGCAGAGTTATTCTCGTTCTTCCTTGAGATTAGTATTTTTTTCCCCCCTGGGTTGTTGTGTGTTTCCGCTTCCGCTCATTTCTGGTTCTATAATCTCCTTCCCTCAGCCAGCCTGCCTGATCTCCACTCACAGCTGCACCCGGTTTCTAATCAGCCACCTGTCAAGTAATCAAGCGCCTCATAAATAAGCTCCTCATTTACTGTCACTCTCTGCTGGATTCTCCCGTTGCTTTCTGTCACTCTGCTGTCGCTCCCTGTAGTCTCCATGTACAACATATTCATTACCTTCTTGCCATTTCTTACTTGTGAGTTCTGTATTTTTGGGCCCTACTGAAAACCTACATTATGACAAGTAGTGCTTATAATGCTGCATTTACTGAACAGATTGCATGTTTGACTTTTCAACTAGTCAGGGCCAGTGAAGATAAAAATCACTCAAATAGTCTTTTAGGTGCCTTTGTGGCATTTTTTTTTTTATTCGTTTAACTTGGTAAATATAATCAAATTGTCTGTGTGAACAACTGCTAACGAAGTGCCTAAAGATCCAGTTTAGAATTGATTCTTTGCCAAGTTGTCTGATATCTGTAGACAGATACACAGAGGGATTTTTTGGCCTGAATGCTTTATAGGTCAGAGAAATGTTGTCAGGGAAAATATTTGGCTTCCAATCCAACATGATTCAGGGCACCATTCCCAACAATACATTTATTTCATAACAATCTCGTCATCCAACTAGTAGTAAGAAGAAAAAAAAAACCAACAAAAAACAAGCCTCTTGTCATTATGCCACAATTGAGTTAAAAACTTACTCAAATAAGATTTGATAAGTACATTTTATTTCATAATTAAATTAGATTAATAGATGATACTGTATGGCAGAAAAACTCTTGAAGATTAAAATCTCTGTGGCCTGCTTTCAATAACACACATCTGTAAATGCTCAGTGTTTACGTAAATCACAACCACTTTCGCATGCATCCTTTAAAACGCAGCTCAGGGCCTCTACCCTGACTTTTTTCCCCTCTGTAATGATTGATAAAGTGGAGCCTGTGGAAAAACACAGGCTGCCAGAGTAGGTGTTACACGTACAACATCACACAGAGTTAACCAGGCAGCACATACGGACGACAACACGCTGCACGCCAGAGTGACAAAGCCTCACGTGGTTTGAGAGGTTTGATATATTTTGCAGAAAATTGTCAGAGATGGCTCTCCGCTGAATTTGCAACAGAGCGTCTTCACACGCAGGCTTCAAATGCAAGTAATTGCGCTCCTCTTTAGGAGTACGGTAATTCGCCGGAATTCCTTTCATCTGCGTCCAAAAAGCACAAGTTCTCATGGAATATAGGCAGCAATAAATGGCGCAACATGGAGATTGTAATGCGAACAGCATGCTGCCACTCATACGAATAATTGACTTCAGCAGAGTTACAATCAGTGTCCTGCCCACTCCATTCCCAGAACGGAGTCCAATTGAGGGAGGACGATTGGATTGTCTGAAGACATGAAATCTCCATAAAGGTGGCCCCGTTTGCTTTCAGTCAAACTTTTAATATATTTCTAGATGGATAATTAAACAAGTCAAACTGTGGAACAGTGGAAATTTTTACTTAATTAGTAGCACTGTCTATTATCATCTCTGACAAAAATCCACCACAAATGGGCTTTTACTTTCAGTGGGAGGAAAGTGTCCCAAGTGCGGCCTGGCAAAAGCTCCAGCGGTCTCCAACTGTAAATAAAGAACAATTCATATGCCATAAAATGTCTAATCCTATTTTCATTGGCATTTGTAAAGTGAAAGAGCAGGAGGCTTAAAGTGACAGTAGTTGCAGAATTTGGTCAAAAAAGCGAATATGATCTCCATCCAAAAAAAAAAAAAAAGAGGAGTTTCCTCAGTTCAGCCCAGTTCTGTCTTTTTTCTTTTTAATGAAGTGACCAAACGCTTTGTAGTTTGTAGATTAAATGAGAGCTTTTCGACGAGCGACAGCAACAAACATCCAGTGGTTTGGAGACATGAAAGACCCATTTTAGAGAGACGAAAAAAAAAAAAAAATGAAATGGCACACTAATTCTGTATGGGCAGCTTTTTTCTTTTTCTGTTTGGTATAAATGTGCAATAATTGGGGGCATTTTTGTGAATCACTTTAATCATCCAGAAAGTCACCTGTCACGTTGCATCAAATTACTTTTCACCGGACAAAGTGGTGGCCTGGAAAGAGCGTGCTGGTTTCTTGTAAACTTTTTAATTAAAACAGGTGGTTCTGCACTGCTGGTCTTGTTTATCCAAAGCCAATCTTGACCCTATTCTGTGTTAGACATGGCTATTAGTTTGCTTGCCATTGTTTGCCTGCCTTCTTGAATGCCTTTTGTAAATAATTGTCATTATGCGCTGGAGGTTTCCTCGTTTGGTATGCAATTTCCGTGTTACAGAGGCTAGAGGAGCAGGACTAATTGAATCTTGCGTGTGTTCTTATGATTATGGGAGAGGGTGAATGGATTCAGAGGCTTGATCTCCTATAATCTCACTCATTGCATTACAAGCTACGTAAGACTGGATTATTGTCCAGCTTCATTAAAAACATCTGTAAATTTCTCATAACCTTCTTTTGTTGGCTCTAAATTTTCAAACAACCCAATTTCCATTGCCAAAAAATGGTGCTTACACCCTGAACTTTATTTTCATTCACAAGCTTATTAAAACTGCACTACCTTGCGGTACAGGGGGAAAAAAGAAGTAACTCAAGAATATTCAATTTTTTCCATTATTCTGAACCTTAGCACTGCTTCTCAGAGCATGAATACTTGTAAACTACCCGCAGGCTTGTTTCTGTGACCTTTACCTCACAGTGTAAGATCTGTTTTTCTGCTCAAACACATAAACACAAAGAAAACAGTTTGATTATAGCATAAGATTTATTGCACAGTTGTGATAGATGGTTTTGGCCAAGACAGTGTTTTTAACAACCATCTATGGGATTGATAAGGAAAATTAGGTGAGAGAAGCTTGTTGTTTTTGTGTGGCCAAAATCGGAAAAGGCTTTTTAAGTATCAATAATCTGCAATTGTTTGGCTTGGGAAAGAAGTTGGGACAATTTGTAAACTTTTAGGAGTCCAGCTGGTCCATCTGAGCTACATCTTGAAGGGGCGATTAGAAACAAATGGGGTGAGGAAGCAGTTAGAAGGAGGTTAGATGAGTCTCTGCTGACAGTTGTTAATTGAATTGAATAAAAATGAGCCGTGCGACAGGTAGTGTTCTCCCACCAGAAACCAAGAGAGGATTTGAGGAGGTATTAAGGTATTTTGGTAGTCATGATAGGAAGCAGAGATGTGAGATAAGTTCAGGAAATCTCTAAAAGAACTGTAGGTATGTAGGTTTGATTATTGCAACTATGCTCCACAATCTGGCAGTGCTGATAAGTTCTGCTGGTCCTTTACGGATTTGGTCTGATGAAACAGATACGTGAGTAACTGAGGAGAATGAGCAGACTGAGAGGGAGGGAGGAAAGAAGAAAAACACACAACTCTGAATCCGTTTCTCTGTTTACTAACTTTCGCCCAACTTTCCTGCTTATGTTATATTCTGTTTAAACATCCTGCATTAGTGGAAATGTATTGGAATCGAAGTTCAACATTGTTTAATGTCATTTTGCGTCCTTTCAGTGGGGTTTTTTTGCCTCTCAAACACAGAAGCCCTTGAAGTCCATAAGATCCTTGTAACACATCTGTATTCGTAGTGGCCTTGTGTTTTTGGAAATGTGACTTACTTTTCTCGCCAAGACTTAGGCGAGAAGATTGACAGCTCTCCCATCTGTGCTGTAAAAAAAAAAAAAAAAAAAAATGCCTCCAGCCATTTTTGTAAGCTTTGCTATAATATTTTAAAAGAGTAGTAGGGGCTTATTTGTCTGAGGTATTTGCTGAGGTATTTGAGGGACAAATGGTACTTGAATCTTGACATAGCTTAAGAACTACACTTTGAAGGTACGGGGGACATCACTTTAAATGCTTTGAGTCGGTTGTATAGGTTCGGAAAGAAAAATCATCCCTGACTCTCTGTTAGCAGCTGCCTGCTTTGTAGTCTCACCCGCAAGCTGCCCCAGGAAACCGCAGCACTTTATTTGGCTACTTGGATGCTACAGCGGCGCAGTTGGGGGTTAAGTTGGTCGCTCAGGGGAACTTTGAAATTAAAGTGGAGAAAAGGGGATAGGGTAATGGTTTGATGCATTTAACTTTCTCAGCACAGGGCTTATTTTCAGACTATCAGGGGATTTAAACTCTCAGGCTTCTGGTTACGATATTGAATTTTATCGCTTTTCTGCAACTGTTCAGGAATACTCATAAGGATATTGATAAAGTCTGGTTGTTGAATTCTCCATTTAACATACAGGTTACATCAATACAAGTTACAGTAAAGGAGAAATGTAACTTTGTCCAAAAACCTTTGGAAGTTTAGGATTAAATGTCTAGAAACAATGCTCTCCAATGAACATCTGGAGCCCCGGCTTTACTGTGGCCCTCTGACCACCTGAAACTACAGGTCAGGATTACAATTCATCCCCAGAGGATGAGCTCCCCTTCATCTCCTCCTACAACCTTTGACTTGGTCAGTTTGACTGACACATATGAAGGAAATACGATGCGGAGGGAAAAGTCGACTTCACGCTTTCAAAACTCTTTGATTGCTTTTTCTGTGAAACTTCAAGAGAAAAGAAAATCTGTTATTTTTCCTGTGGCATTTTGTGCAGGATGTCTAGCGTTTCTACTTTAGTTGTAGAAAGCTCCTCCCGTATGCCTGCAGACATGGCGTGTTTTACTTTTATCCACCAGAAAAAAATGAGCTAGTCACTTTGATAACTAAAAGTCCTATTGGGTACAAAGTGCTTTCATATTTGCATGTTGGCGTGTGCCGCACATTTTTGCTCCTAAAAGTTCTTTGCTCTTCCGGTGATGAAAGATTCACAACTGGGAAGGAGTAAAAAGCCTACTCTGTGGTTTTCCTGAAACTTACTCAGAGTTTGAGTGTAAAATAAGTCATAATGATTTTGATCAGAATCCCCGATGAGGGCGCTGGGTGGCTCAGTTGCACACCATGTGCAGAAGCTGTGGTTATCGACATGGTTCTCCTATGTTCGATTTCTGGACTTGGGCAATTTGCTGCATGTCTTCCCCTCCTCTGTCCTCCAAATATACTGTTCAATAAAGGCCTCTAGAGCCAAGATAAAATCTTTAAAAAAAGGAGAGGGAAAAGGATTCCCTGACTAAACTCAACTCCTGAAACATGTTGTTGGGAGAGTGTCTGTAATTTCAATCAGCTCTATAAATGGTGTGAGTCAGCGAGCCATGCAGCTTGTTTTCATGAGCACAGCTTAGTAGACTGTTTTCTACGGTGTGCTATTTTTTTTATTTATTTTTTTGCCGCGTTTGTGTTACTAAACTCCAAAAGAAGCTCGTTTGAAACTTTAGCATAGTTTTGAAAATATTGACAGAAGTTAGAGAAAATATCAGCTATTTGCTGATCTTTTTTTGCATCCACTGTTCAAAGTGAACTTTTCTAGAATTGCTTTTCCAAGTTAGATTTATGCCTCAGCTGCCTGCCTGGAGTTCTAGATATATTATTCAACCAAGCACTGATTTTAGAATAAATCTGAAAGCGTTGCTCAATTTATGCCTGAAATTAACCGTTTTATTGATTCAAGGTTGTCTCCATAGGAATTGCAGCTCATCTCTATGCTTATGGAAGGGAATTCCTGGGCTTGTGAATATAAACAGAGCTGGCTGACACTTTGGTGGACATCTTGATGACGACACTTTATTTTTGTTTCCACTGAAGACCCACTGAGGGCTTCTCAGACTCAGACACTTAAAGCTTTCAGCATCCTCCCAAAACCTGACTTTGCTTTTTTTTTCTTTTTTCTTTTCTTCGTAGTGGTTATGACAGCTTTGAAGTTGTGTAATTTGATTGTTTTCAATAGTCTCCACAAGCTACTTCCGGCTTAATGATTTATAGGTTTGAAGTTCACCATTTATAGAGCTTCAAAGTATATTACCCCTCGAGCCCTTCCCACAGTTTTGGTGTATTATATTTAGATTTTATTGGTGAAAGTTGGACAAAATAGTGAAGAATTGTGAAATCTGGGGAAAAGATGCATGTGGAATATTGTTTTATAACTGTGTTTTGAACTTCAGTACAACTTTAACCCTGACCTGTCTGGTAATTTTCATGGTTTTCATGTTGTCTGACGACAAATGAGGCCCTCAGACATCGCCTGTATTTGCATTACGTCTACAGTTTTCCGTCCACTTCACGACTGTGTGCTAGTTTGGGTGCTTTATCACATTAACTCCCAACGTAATACGCTAAAGTTTGTGTTTTTAATGTGAGAACATGTGAACAAGGGAATGCAGGTTACAGTTGTGGTTAAAATGTTTGATGTTTAAATGTTGCTACTTTTAGCTTCATAGTTCCAGCAGAACAAGTGAGTCTTTTTTGAGATTAAACACTGCTGAAAGGACATACTGTGCTATGATTTTATGATTCAGCGAATATCTGAATGGGGAAACAAAAAAAAAAAAAAAAAAAAAAATGGATCGAGCTTTTTTGCTGCCAGAAACCAGCAGAGAGCTAACTTGACTCTCATCTTTAGTGAGGGCATTTTCTGAGCACTCAGTGGTTCTTTTTAAGTCGAGATGAAATCCAAGTTTTCTAAACTGCTGTAAGTCTTAGTAAATCTTTGCCTCAAACAATATGCTATAAAGTTTAGACTCCAGATTTTACTGTTGCCTTGCAGCAAGAAGGTCTGTGGTTCAAATCCTTGCCTAAGGCAACTTGCACGATTTACCTTTGTGTGGCTTCCCTCTGGGTTCTCTGACAAACTCCTACTCTCCAAAAAAATATGACTGTTAGGTTATTTGAAAGATCTCTGGTCTTTAGGTGAGTGTGTATGTGCATGGGTTTTATGTCTTGTGTCTCTGTGATGAATTGAAGACCTGTCCAAACCGTTCCCCACCTCTTGCCCAATGGCAACTGGGGATAGGCGCTGGCCTCCCTGCGACCCTGCAAGAATAACCAGGTATAGAACCGAGTGGGATGGATCTGCAGTCAGATTTGACCATATTATCAGTCATATATTTTTCTTTTCTTTTGGGTGTCTTTGACATAAGCTCTCATCTCTGGATGTTCAAACTGTGGAAAAAAAAAAATCCATCATAGATCATTAATTCACTGAAAACATGTACATACAGTGTCAAATATGTGCAACACTCCTGACATTTGACATATTGTAAATAAATATTATTTACAAAGTTCCACCTGTTGCTATAAATGAACTTCTGATATAATTCTAATTGGATATTTGATTACTTTGATTGATTTTTATTTTTTTTTCTACTTAAAAACCAGGTCTGTGTGTGGGGGAAAAAAACCAATTAACAGTAACGTCATTAATTCCACATTTGAGTTTCAGAAATTTGAAATTTTGTTAATGTCTTTAGAAAGCCTTCTAAAGTTGCAACTTGCTAAGCTAACATTTAACCAAAAATAATAAAAAATACTCAGCATGTATGTACAGTTTTGATTTCATATATGTAATTTGCACCCAAAAGCTTCTGAAAGGCACTGCTGAGGCCATCACGATTGACTAAGTGAAGCATAGTTAACGATACGGACAACCCTGAGCTGATAAACTGCAAATTAAAAGATTAGTGTGGGAAATAGCTAAATAGCATTAGTGTGGTTGGTGACTTCACTTCCCATGGAACTGCGACTTGGCACATTGTATCAGGTCACACAGACTTACTGTGGTAGTTTTTCCAGCTGCAGGATTGGATGCATCAAGCTGTCAGAGGAAATGCTCTGACATTACTCTTACTGATGGGAAGGAGCAGATGAGCAGGAGCTAGCAGGCTGTGGCTTCATGGTTTCCTCAGAGCAGGACAGGGGTTAAGAGAGTATTTGGCTTGTACAGATGCTGAACCCCTCACAGTTACCACTTCCAGGGCTATCGCAGGCTGTGGGGGCAATTTGACTGGCTTTCAGGAAAAGAGTGTTGTGGTTGTTGGAAACACCTGACCTCATGAAATATAAAAACACCATTTCTTACCCCCCAAAAGTGCCAGCTTACCATACAAGAAATGGCGGTTTTGTTTAATGTCACTAACCTGAATGTGTTAAAAGTGTGTGGCTGTTTCAACTGAAAATATTCTACGCAAGTCCAGTAATATAGTTTTGAATCCTGATAACATGTTTCACTTGACTGCAGTTATTTTTTTTGTAGTGATTTCATCTGTGTTGAACTGGGGCGACTGTCCTTGAGCAGTTTGAGGCCTCGCGGTCCATACTAAGCAGCTCTGCTTCTTTAAATCTGCTGCCTCTCGCACCGCAGACACACATGCATGTTTTGCCTACTGGCTCACACATTCCTGGTGTCGATAAGGTCAGCCAGCAGGTCATGTCAGCAGGTATGGGACTGTGTCTAAACCCACTTCATAGTGCCTTGCAAAAGTATTTAGCCGCCTTGCACTTTTAAACATTTTGCAACCACAAGCTTATATTTTCTTGGAATGTAACGTGATAAATTCACACAACGTCAGGAAACTGTATTCAATGTTGTTTTTCAAACAAATGAGTGCATTTGGGTTCACCTTCCTTTTGACTAATTACCACCAGAATACAGCTAATTAATAAATAAAGTTTGTGCGTAATGTAATCTCAGCATAATATCTTTCAAAGTTCATACACAATCAATCTTTAAACTTTGTAAAGTGCCAGAAACAAACCGGCCAGGTGGAGATGCTGGTGGAAAGGCAGGACACTCTTAAGTGAATCACAATGTGATAAGAGTAACTTTAGCTCATTATTTGGGACAGTTTGATATTAAATCTGGGGTACTAAAAGGTCCAATCACTTGTAAACGCATCACAAACGTGATCAATTACATATTGTGGTAAGAACTGTCACTAAGAAGTAAGTTCATTAACCGGGTCATGACACGCAGTAGGGAAGAAGTGGCATAAAGCTGGTTATTTGGCACTATTTTTCTTCATTATTTTAAGAAATTTTAATATCTTAGACTCCGCAGGCTGCTGCTGACTAAGCTAAGACGGTAAAGAGCATAGGATAAAGGAGCACAGTCAAATCACATAACTCAGCCATTTCAGAAAATTCAAAAGGAATAGCAGTTCAAAACCTTCCAAACAAACCTCTACATTTTCAAGAGAAACTGTTTAAAGAATTCCCTAATACTCACTGCTGTCACAGTCTCTATATTCAGAAGCATCTGGGTTGCAGATTTATATGCAATTTGAATTTCATATAGTTTTTATAGAGTAGCTATTATTACACCATTCAAGTCCCTAAACAACAGGCCCAACACACAGAGGTTCAGTGGAAAAGTTTGGATCAAACTATATTCATGTGCTATTGTGAACCAATGCAGATCTAAATCTAATTGAGAATCTGTGACAGACACCTTTATTATAATCTGACTGAGTTTGAGTTATTTTACTTAGGATAATGCAAAAGCTGTAAAAAAAAAAAAAAAAGGCTGTAGGTGTGATGGCAGCTAAAGATGGTTCAGTTTTAAATGCAGGTGAGTTGAATTTTTAATGTATGCCACACATTTTAGATCAAATATTTGTAAAAAACAAAAAACAAAACAATAAAAACAACAATTATGCACTATTTTGCATAAAATGTAGATATAATTAACTTCCGAGGCATTCTACGTACAATTGAAGATATCCCTTTGCAGCTATACAAAATAACACAACGCATTGTAATTTTTAAAATGCTCTTTAAAAGACAAACAAGGTTCGAGGTTTCAGCCTTCTCGCTTAGCAGACATTAAATCTATGAGCATTTTATAGTCGAGTGAAGAAAGGAGATTAATTTCAACAGTACTAAATCAGAGGTCTTAACCATTGATTAAATGCGGGAATTCAATGCTCCTGAGGGAAAACAAGAAGGTCTGCTGTTTGCTCAAAGAGAATATTTCACTTGATGAATTACATTAATTTTAAGAGCATTTTGTATTGGTTTTTACAAATTACAAACTCAGATTTAAGATCTTTGGACTTTAGGTTGGTTGTTTGCTATGATTTTATGACTCTGGTAATTGGTAGAAAGGCAAAGGTGGAAGATGATAGTTTTGTTAGAGATCAGACGTTAGATTACTTCTAAATCATGGCAAGTGTTTTAACTTTTGTTGGTTTAGTGGGTTCTTAAGAGGCTCTGGAATCCATTGTGAAGAAATGCCAAGATATAACTGGGTTAACACTCAAAAAAACCCATTAATTTCCATTGTGGATTACACCTTAGCCGGGCCAAGCCAAGCCTGTCTCATCTCTTTGATTTTTAGAACAGTGCATTTTGAAATTTAACAGCTAATAATTTTAAGCCTCCCCAAAAGTCACACCCCATCTCATGCAACTGTATTTTGAGCTGCTGGATGTGCAAAGGACACGGCGGAGGTTTCTGACAGAGCTGTTGGGATAGCAGCCCGTGCCAGTTTAGCTCCCAGAATAAAGCGACGCGACTTGGCTGATCGATCGGCTTATTACCGACCTCGCCTCATCAGGGAGTGTGTTCTGCCTCCATCACGACCGCAGTCAGCGCTGCGGGAAGAATAATTGCAGTGTGCAGCTAACAGGGTGGGTTTCAAGTATCCTCGCACTCAACCTCTTGCCAGAGGAAAACACATTGATCTCTGAAGGTGATGAAAAGGCTCCCTTAAAGGATACCCGGTCCTCCCGGAGTCTTCCAGCCTGAACACTGAACCAGAGCAAAAACGGAGATGATCCATGCATCCCTTCCAGGCATGCTCGAATTCGAGTCATTTCTCTTCTCTGAGAAAGAATTTCGTTTTGGGAAGGAACTGCTTGCATGAGTCCCTAAATGTACAAAAAAAAAAAAAAAAAAAAGTCTAATCCAGCGCGGGAAAACAGTTTGACGGTAATTACTCTGTAAGGATAATCTAAGTGTTGAGGCTGGATATTTCATGTAGTGCAGCAGAAGAAAGATGTGTTTTTAATGCTAACTTCAATCAGAGTCTGCCGCCCAAGACAATTTCTCACATCTTAATGGATAGACTCGCTGGTTAATGAACTCATAACTGGCATCTGGACAAACAGGGGCAGAATCCAACCAACACACACTCCACCTGGCAAAAAATGGCTATGTTCCTCAGGGATGAATAGAGAAATGAATTCATTTCAAGCTATCTGACCACTCCTAAGCGTTCACGCAGATATACTCGCAGGGGGAAACAAAAGCATCATTAAGTTAAAACAGAAACCAGCTTCTGTTTTCTCATCGTTGCCTCATGTAATCACTTTCATATTCCTGTTGGGAGACACCTTAACAGTTTCTAACGCGAACAAAAACCATTGCTTCAGAAATTTAATTTTAATGTTGGCGACATGATGACATTTCTGTCATGTTGCTGCGTTTAAATTGTTAAGAAAGTGGTAGAATCGCGCAAAGCAGGCATTCATTACAGCCTCTAAGTGTTTATTAGATCCAAATTACAAAGCAATCAGGGAGATTTCTTGCTTTACTGTAAAGTCCCCCAAACTAATCCTTCTTTCTGAGCTATGTAAACACAACTCCTGCAGCTCATAACAGAAGGTTTATAACAGAGAATACATTTGATTGGACGGGAAGTAGTGGTTTGTCAGCATTATATTGATTTAAGCGGGATAAATGTGTGTCTGTGTGAACCATAAAGAATTTATGTTAGCGCACAAAAAAAGGGAAAATGAGTAAATGTAAAAATCAGACACAATGGTCTCTTTTTCTGGGGAAGGAATTAAATATAATTGCAAATACGTATTTAGGAAATGGATGTAATCATTATATTTACTCAGGAAATTGTTGCATCGGAGTTGAAAATAGGGATAATGAAGACCTATGCCGCAGAATCGGAGAGTGATGTTAAATATCCTGCAGGACATTGTTTTTCTAGGTCAGTTTGGGATTCAAATGTGGGTCTTGGGGAAAATTAAAGTAGAGATCCAAATTCTTCCTGAAATGTCTGTTTATATTACTTTGCCAAACAGATCTTTACAGTCTGTTATAGCAAAGGATAAAGGAGTTTCCATACTTAGTATTAGCCTAGCACTACATAAAACCCATACCTGTTTGTATTTCTGGCTATTTTTGCCAAAGCATCTCTACCATTAAAACAAGGGGTTTCCTCTTTCAAAGGACATCATGTAATGCCTTTCAATAGTATCCACACATTTCATCACATTACACCACAAACCTCTATGCATTTCATTAGGAATTTATATAAAAGATAAAAACTCAGCAACACACGACTGTGACGTGAAAGGTAAAGGAACAATGTTTTTCATTGTTCCTTTTGTGCAATGTTGTGCACTGCTGGACAATATCTCCTTACCCATGTATGAACCTTTAAATAATTAAAAAAAAAAAAAGTTATGTTCATTTTTCTTTAGCCCCTGACTCATTTTTTTTTGGAGAACTGATTTTCCTTTGGTTAAACCAATGAGCTGATGGTGGATTTCCTCGGGCACAGACTCACCGGTCAGGAAATCGACTTGGAGATGGTAAATTTGTCCTAAACAATAAACTAGACTGAAGTCATAGCACTGATGCTCTTTACAAAATAGGTCAGAGCAGACTGTCTGTTAAGGACGCAGAGAGCTTTTGAAGTGCAGGGGAGGCTCCTGAAGACTAGCAGCAGCTAATTTGCAGCTGAAAGGAATTTGTTAAATAAGCTCATCAGGAAGGCTAGCTAGATGCTAAGATGCTAGTGGTGAGAAATACAAGAACTCTAGCTAGAATAACATCGCTGCTGGACAACATCTCCCTGCCCTACAACTTACTGTATTTTAGGTGCACAAAGTAGCCATAAGAGTTTACAACCAGCACTGTTTCCAAAAAAACTCAAACTCAATAGGTGTTTACGTCAGTTATTTATCGATTTTAGAATTTCAAATATCATCCTTGCATAAATTTGTAAAGTCTTTTTTTGCCAGTCCTTTAATACAGCTGTTATTTGAAATGACATAGGTTTGTATCTATTATAAAACTACAGTAATATGAAGTCTTGTTTTCTAGAAGCTGATCTCAAATGTCTTAAGCAAGCATAACTGTTCTTATAAAAAGCAGGGGGGGGGGGGTTTGTTTTTTTTTTCTCTTTGTGCGGAAACTCGTTGTGCCTCTGGCTTGTCGTCTCTCCTAAAGTGGTTGAGGAAGTTGAGGGGTTAGCACAAGAAGTCCAGGTCAGCGAGAGTACAAGTGCTCTTCTTCCGGATCCAATTCAGTAGGTCGCAAGACTAATGGGACTTTTAACGTTTCCTTCGACAATACCAATAACTGATGACCATATGGACGTTCTGGAAGTGATGGAGACACAGTCCAGGTTTTCATATGGTTGGAGTGACTACTGTAAGAAAGAACTGGATGTTCGTGTCAAAAAGTGATGGATATGTTCAGACAGAATTCTGGGTCTGTGTAACCTCACGGACAAATACATTGTCCCCACTCTTGTCTGTCGGGTTTTTGTATTGAACTTCCGTATAATCCTGTGTGCAGGAGCTTTACTCGTCCTTTTTCCAGAAAATGCACTTATTACATAATTAATCTGCTTGTTAGGCATTCTTTGCTTGCTTTTGGAGTCTGCAGTTTCTATTCATGACAACAGCTCACATTTGTCAGTAGAGAATGAGGAAAGCAGTGACCTTCAGAAACCAGACTTATTTTAAAATATTGTTAAATTTCCATAGTTTCCCTCTGACACCGGACTCAGCAGCCTATGAATTAGCATTTCATGTATTGATTTATTCGTTGTCATGCAAAGAATAATGATTCTGGATTGAAGGGGTGCCTTTTTGCCAGACGTTTCCACAAAAATGTACTTGTAAAGTAACAAATGGCTGTACTATGCAGAAGAAAGACAGCTTTTGTGCAGTTTTAGTTCCGTTGACCTGGATACCCAAGTGTTGTGAGGTTTAATAAACTCATCCATCCTTGTTGCGGTATTAAATGGGGTATATTAAAGTCTGTTTTGACTACTTCTTCATAAGTCCCAGGAATGCTTCAAAAGACACTGATCAGCAGAGGTTTTTCTTCTTGCATGTTCTCAACATTTCAAGGAAACGCTGATTCAAGTTCTGAGGGTGGCTGGAGCCATCTTGAGACCATCAGAGCCGACCCTATCATGATTTAGTTCAGCTAAACCAAATGATGCAAAGCAACTTTATGCTTGTTCAAAGCCATTGTTTTTAAAAGTATATTAACCAAGTGATATTTTGCCAAATATTTGTACAGAATGTTGCATTAAGCATTGTATTAAAGCGGAATCCCATTTCCAACGTTTACATACCTCCTGCCACTGGGGTTTAAATGTCCTTTTGGACCTTGGTCATGAGTAGTAGTGGTTAAAATATTCCACTACAAATTTGGACAGCTGTTGAAGAGTTCCCAGTTAAATAAATGGAACAGTGGCTAAATGGACTGTAAATATGGTGTAAAAAGATAAATTAAGTCTACGGTGAGAAACACTTTTCATTTGTTACGCTTAAATGTATATATAAAAAAATGCATTCTTACAAATCACAATCTCACACAGTATATTTGGCTTTCATGAACTGTTGAGGATAATCACATTTCCTCTCCAGTTACTTGCAAGAAACATATGGCTGCAAAACATTTTATGTTTGAGAATTTTGCCGTGACACTAAAAATCAAACATTAGAAACCAACAAAGTGCCTGCATACTATATTTAGAGATCCACTGATGTGGGCCCAGTTTGGGTCATAGATCAAGATGTCTAAATTCAATTTAGCTTTGACCTGCCAATGCCAAATTTTAGCTGAGTGAAATTTATTATAAAGATTTATAATACAAGAAGATATAAGAAGAAGTGAAAATCTTTTTTTTTTAGTATTCCTGATTTGTAATTGGGAATCATTTATATTTTGAAGGAAGCATCCATGAAAAAGCACTAGATGTTAAAATACGTTTTACTGATTGATTCGGCGATTAGACTGGTGAAATGTCCAGTGTGTACTGTACTTCTCGCTCATTGACTGTGGGAACAGGCTCGAACCATTCCTGAACTCTTAACAGCATTAAGTGGGTGCAAAACGTTAAATTCTTCTGCACTTCATTTGACTTGGACCTCTGAAATATCCAAATTTGAATTGCAAGACACCCTTAATCATATAACCAAATGTTGAAACTACCACCCTATGGCACAAAGATCCCAGTTGTAGAAAGGGCAAAAAGGCAAATGTCAATAAAGACTTTCTAAAATCTGCCTGAACATATTCCAAATCTGCCCTTTAAATCAATATGTTTATTTGTATTTCAAAAACTGTAGCAAAACCTTTTACCTTTCAAGAAGTGAGATTTAGATTTGGTTCTGCTTTGTTGGAAAATCATGATATGTTTGAGAAAACTGTTTTTTTCCTTTCTTTTTTTTCTTTAGATTGCATTGAGCATTAACCCATCTTGTGGCATAGTTAAGTAATAAATTTTAGGGTTCATGTATGATGACTAAAACATTGTGTAATAAAAACTGAAACAGATTATATACTGCAGAGAAGTGGATCTGCGCTCACAGAGAGATCTGAAGCCAATTCTCCTTAAACCTGATTTGCTTGGAGGTTACAACTGGTACACTGTTTGCTGTTTTTGGCAAAAGTTTGACTTTCATTCTGAAGAATGGCTCCGTTACATCGTGAGAGAGGGCTTTAAGCAGTCTGATTATGTACGTTGCACTCTGAGACATGGCTGGTAGTGTAAATTGCTCCACCCAGTGCTGGCTTGCTTCAGACTGATTGATTTGGAGGAAAATGAGAAGCGAAAAGAGGGCCACTGCTCAGGGCCAATCAATACTTCATGGATGATGGGCAATGCTAAAAGGCAGTTGTGTCTCAGTTGCATGAAGTATAAACAGGACGTTTATCATGTCAAACAATCCATAACTTTAAAATAATGTTGTGATGAACAGTATTTGCAGAAAATCGTAAAAACAATGGATTAAAGCTGCATGTTTTGTAGCGTTTCCAAATGCTTTGTGTGAAATGGTTTTCAAACAACTTCTAGTAAAGTTTAGGAAAGAGTGGGCGATTTAAAACTTTAATGCCGTCTGATTCTTGAAAGGGAAAAGGAGGTTGTGTTATGCACTTGTTTTTGTTCTCAGGGTTTGATGCTTCTCCTTGAGAAACTTTGACACAGAAGAGTCATATTGTCTCAATTGTGTGAAAAGGAGACTGTGTTGAGTTTATGCGGTGATTTAGCAAAATAGACAGTCATCGTAAAAAAAAAAGAGTACAACTACATTTTACTCTAGCATTTCAAATACAATATGCATTAATTTAATTGTTTTGAAGCAGTGTTTAGTTTTCATTGTCTTTATTAAAGGATTGAAACCTTTGGTGTTGCATTTTGTGGCATAACTTACTCGTACCAATTTGGACTCTGCAACCTTGTTTTTACAGGAATTGCATTTCTCAGTGGCATCGATACAAAGTGTACAAGATTTAAAAAACTTTTTTTTTTAATATCCTGGCAAGATGGCATCATTCAGTTGCTGTTTCCAATGGCCATTTGGGATTTTATCATCTCAAACTTGCCTTCCTTATGTTCTTATATCTACATTCATCATGTCACCCCGTTCCATACAGTGGGAAGAAATGACCGCCTGTGAACTGGACAACTCTTTAAGCAGAACAGATTCAGGACGTTTATTAACATGCCCTATCTCAATGGGAATCTGAATATTGACTTGCTTTGTTCTCTGCAACATGTCAGCATGCTAACATGATGTAAGCTTCACCTGGAACTGGGAAAAGTATTGCAAATCTGGCTGAAACGTTTTTGACAGGCACGAAGAAATAATCCTCTCTGGTTAAATTAAAAGCTTAGGCATCAGCAGATACATGATTGATCCCGTGATAGAAACGAACACCATTTGTCCTTACGGTATTTTGCTTAAGCAGGAAACTGTCAACCCCAAGATGTTGCCACAGAAAATGTTGGACCACCACTTAAACCATTAAACTGTCAAGCAACTGTCTGAAGACAATTCCTGGACAGTTCATTTGATAGTTGTAGAGAGATTTTAACCTGGCACAAAGCGGACTGATTGACAAGGCTTTCCAGTCCACCACCCTGCTAGCATAGCTAAACACGAAGCCAAACCATCATACCTCTCCTGACACTTTCCTCTTTCTAGTTCAGCATGAGAGAAAATATTATCTGCTGCATCACTTTCTAAAATGCAAACGCCACCAAATGTGGAACACAATGTGAAACACACAAAACCACAGCATCCATTTTGTTATGTCTGACCATACATCTGAAAGAATATTAAATTTACTTTGATTTATTTCAGTGACAGGCAAACGAAGAAAAAAAAAGTGCTGAAAAGGTTTTAACAGATTGTTCATAGTTGCTGACCCTCATCGTAAAATTCCCAGCCGCACTTTATTTATTTTTTTCTCCAAAAACCATTGTTCCGTGACAGCATTTGGGAATCTGTGAGAAAACTAAAGCCAAAATGCTTTTTCACCAAGTCTTATTTCATTTACAGCCAGAGCCCTTGATCAGTTTTTTAAATATATCTGAAAACCTGTTTTGACTATTTTTGCTAACATAAAGTAAATCTTTTTTCTTTCTGAAGTCGAAATATTATTGTTGGCACATACACGGGTCTCAGTGAAGGTTTTTTTTTTTTTTTTTATCTTTATATCTCTGCAATTTCAACTGGCTTTCCTTAAAGTCTGAAATTAGAATGAAAAATAAAGTGAGGAATACTATAAACCATGGTGATATTTGCAAATAACGTAAGGTATTTTGCCTGGAACAGCAGCCACCATATGGCAAATGTTTTCTTAGCAGCTGTCATACCACAGAAATCAGAAGGATGTCATAATGTCGTACAAAATATTCCTTTCAGAGGTGTCAAATGTCATTACAAAGTGAGTTAAAGTGAAGTGAGTGCCAAGTGCAGTAAACCGCCTTCTGTTTCTTACAAAACCTCAAAAAACAAACCTGTGGAAGCAAACGGGGCTCATGTTGTAAAGCGGGAGTCAAACTCCACCTGTGGTTACATTGAACTGAGCCCGGACTCTTCACTGGCAGCGCCTGACATTATCTTGGAGACCGCTCAAAAGGAGCAGAGTTTGAGGTCGAAGCTGAGCCAAACGGTGGGATCAGATTCAGGGCTTAGTATCATACAAGGAGGTTTCAATACAGTCCTGCATTTTGCACCCAAGTAACACTTGCAGACTGCAAGTAAGGGAAGAAATGAGCCACGATCTTTATCTCATTTTATTTGGTCTTTTGTTGTTTTTGTTTTGGGTTTTTTTTTGCTGTTATATATTTTGTAAACGCAGAAACAAGTTTACATGGAAAGTGATAGGAACACAAAATGTATCTATGAGCAAATCTTAACAATCCAGTTGATGTGAAGCTGTGGAGTCAAACATTATTGTATGATTGAACATGGCAACCCAAAGTGCACATTGGAGCGGATGATTACCAATGGTTTGAGGAACTACGACCAATAACTGGACAAAAATTGACAAGAAAAAAAAAACAGAAACCCGATCCATGTACAAAATTTCAAAAACAATGGCATCCCTCTTGAAAATAAATCGTAGTGATGACTTTGAAGTTTGCTGCCTTTTTGTATGTTACATCAGTATAAACATCTAAATGCTGCTGTTAAAGTTAATTTAATGTCCAATTGCTCTCTGTGTGCCTTCTCATGCTTACAGAAAGCAATATGACTGTGAGAACAGTTGAAGAATATCAAACTCATACATATTTAAGGCAATCAAGTATTTGAACTAAACGTATTTTGTTTTTTTTGGTTCCAGGACCTCCTGGTAAGAGAGGAAGGAGAGGGCGCGACGGAGAACCTGGTATGTGCATTTATGATTTAGATCAGAGATGAGAATTGTCTTGTTTTATGAATTTAGAAAAGAAATAATTCAATTGGACATCAGTAGATTTTACTATAGTCTTTTAGAAGTACAATGTATTTTTTTAGAGGATAAAATGTGTAAGAGATGTTAGTTCAGGGCATTTTGGGATTGATTCCTTTCCTACAGAAGAGCTACATTTTTAAACTAAAGAGAGGAGATGATGTAGTTTTAAAAGAAAATAATGCCTCATCTTAAGGCTGTTATCTCTTGTTTGAATCCATGACACTTTGCAGGGCTATAAAAATATTTTTTTGTTTAGATTTTTGACAAAGTAAAAAAAAAAAATCATTTAAATTAATTCATAAACTAGCCATTCTAATGGGTTTTTTTTATTTGTTTTGCTGAACTTTATGAAAAAAAGTATTTATAAATGCATGGTCAACATGGACAGACTAGCATATATTTACATACATTCCAGTCCAGTCCCAGTTAACTGTATTTGAGTTTAGTTTATTAGGCTTTTTGAACAAACGTTTTTCTTGCTGAAAAAACCCCAGCCAATTGCATCATGGCATTAACTTTGCAGCAATCCCTCATACTATAAAAGCATGTGGCGACAGTGGAGAGGAGAACTTAACTCTGACCCAGCCAGTTCAAATTCTGGAAGCTTTCTGAGATTATATCTGGGATACAATGCAGTGAAGTACCGCACAAATCACATGCTATCGTCACCTTGTTGTCAGCAGCGAACAGAACGTTCGCTGCTGACGTTCTGTTCGTCAGCAGGGTTGCAGCAGCTTCTCATTGAACAAAAGCAATAGGAAACTTCCTTGTAACTTCCTTGTTAAGTTACAAGGAAGAAAATTTCTGGGTATCATTATAGAAATACACCTTTACTTTCTTTGTCGACCAATTTATTGAGAAGAGTCAATGTTTGACCATTTATAAGAGAAGCCTGGTACAAACCGGATGCTAAAGGAAGAGGCGACAGCCAAAAGCATCAACGTGTTGAAATGGCCTAATCAAAACCTCAAAAAAATGCTGTAAACCACACTAAACTTAAACCCCTAAAGAAGACTGGATTTGTTTTCTTTTGTTTTACCAAAACACTGTAAAAGACGGATTAGATCATTGTAACCTGCATTACTTCTCCGACTTACTTCTGGTTACTGTACTTGTAATTGAATGCCCTGATATATCAAACCTTAGGAAGAAAAAGCTGGGTGCATTCCTTCTGCCGTGGCTGCAATTAATATGTCCAATCTTACTCTTTCATTCGCTCATATACACACTCCCTCCTGATCGGAATCGAGAACCTTGGCCCAGCTGAGCCCTCGAATACCAAGGGGAATGAGATTTTGTACAGTGACACCTCCACAGCAAGAGTGTCGCCACAAATTGAATTTGCAGCAAGAACATGCACTTGGCAGAGAGCTGCATCCACACTCCCTTCACCTGATAGAAAAGTGATAATGGGCTCTCGAGTGTGTTGGCCTTCTACACTTGAGCACAGTGCAACAGAGAACAGCAAAAAGGCTGGGAAACCAAAGTACTGCCCTTGTAAAAAAAGGATTTATACGAGCAGGGTAAAGCAAAGGGAGCATGTCTGGATTCACAGGCTGGGAATCCAACAGTCTTTGAGGGAAAATTTAAATAATAAAAAGCTGTTTAAAGTCGAGAGAAATTAAATCCAATCAATTGAGGTTTGCTGTTTGAGTAATAAAGATCAAATTAATTCCTTTACTTTGATTTTTCTCTAACAAAGTTATGATCCTTTTCAAGGTCACTTTATGCATCTTGTAAATTAGTGTGGCTCGGTTTTCCCAATCTTTCTATTCATGCGATGAAAAAAGTGTTTCCAGTGCACCACTTCAGAGCCACAAGATGAAAACTGGGAATTGAAATGACAGAAAAAAAAAAACAACTTCAATGCTACAGCTAGCTGTGAATCTGAAACACCACTGGGCTTTGTTTATTCTCAACCTAACTTCTAAATAAACATCAAACCTGTCATCATATTTCTAAAGGCGCCATTGTATAGAGACATTTTTCCCCTTTGTAAACCAGAGGACATGTGGAGAATGTGAATAGTTTCCTCTTGACAAATCAATTGGAAATAAGCAAACCCGCTCATTGTGTTTTGGACACAGTGATTGGCTAGACAATAGGAACACGAAGTTTCAATAGACTGTGTAATATCATCAAAATTGCATTTAAATTTTGGATGATGTATGTTAACAAAATATTGAGGTTTAGTAGATGCCAGCCAGGAACATGAACTTTGTCCAGTGTGACCACAGATTTCTGTGTAAATTGGTGGGACCGGAATAACCAAAAGTAACAAATACTGTTATGGTGAGATGGAGGGAAAAAGTTCAATGGTTTGCAAACTTCTTATAAATAAACATCTTAAAAGAGTAACATTCATTTTAAGTCCCTTTTGCAGACATTAACAGGTTTTCTTCCAGGATTGCCAGGTTAATAACTTCATCCGTTTTCCCATTAACTGAGCAGCTTTCTGCTCTCTGCTGGGAAAAAAAAGAACATGCCCTTATGATAATGCTGCCACCACCATGTTTCTCTGAGGGGCTGATGTACAGTGTTAGATTTATGAAGTTGTCCTGTCAGCTGATTCTGGATTTCTGCAAGTTCTCTGTTTTTTTTTTTTGTAACATGTCTTTAAACAGTTCATGCTTTTCCTTCTACCTCACAGTAGTATACTGCTTTGTGCTGGTTAATCATGTAAAATCCGAACAAAATACAAACAGTTGAATCTGGAAATTTTCAAGCTGTATTACTATTTCACAGGGTCAATTATAGTTTGATTGATGTGTAAAAGTTAATATTTCCTTCTGGTCAAATTTTGCTTGGTTAAAAATTGGAGTACTTATGCTCTGAATCCCTCAAAACAGAAGCTAAATGTAACAATTTGAACTGTGATTTTCCATATCATACCATACCAAAAGTTTTAACAAATTCTTCACTATAAGCCACTTGCGAATATCCCAGAAGTTCTCATAGCTCTGTTTTTACACTGAAGCGAGTCATATGTTTTTTCCTAACCAGAAGTATTCTTTCTAAAAGCAGAAGGAAGCTGTCAGGCCTTGCTGGAAGTGACAGGAAGAAAAATTGGAAAACGGACGTAGCGATATTTTCCAGTGTTAAATATGAATGAAATATTTCATTAGGATTACTGTGCTGCTTTCTGCGGATATATGGAAAAGAAAAAATAAAAGTGGGATGAATAAGGTTTTTGCCCATGGAAACGCCACAGTGTCAAAATGTTGTAACAGGTAGTCATTGCTGGAAAGGTTTGGTTAAATATTTTCCTTCCTTCTGAACAATCAAGACTTGTTAGTTTGGTACCGGCACCAATGAAAGGAGCAACTGATCCTGGAGCTGACAAGCTTCACCGCGCGAGTCTGACAGTGGAACAAACGGGTCAAGAATGGACTGTTAATGTCACCAAAAGGATATTAAAAAGTCTTGTGCAGCACAATGCTTGATCCTTTGAGATTTCTACAAAAAAGAAATTATGTGACTAAAACACAGGTGACAGCTGTCATGCCATCATCCTTCTAAAAGCAGTATTGTCTAGACATTTTTTTTTTTTGCTTTTTAACCAGAGCAAATGTGGAGAATGTGAATAGTTTCCTCTTGACAAAAGCAATTGGAAATACGCAAACCCACTAATTGAGTTTAGCACACAGTGGTTTGTCAGACAATGGGAACAAAAACCTTCAACATTCTCTGTCGTATCACAAATTATATTATAAATTTTGGATTACTTATGTTGACAACCATGACTAAAACACTGGTGTGAATGTGCGTTCATTAAAATATAGCTGCAAAAGTATTAAGATGTCAGTTTTCTTTTAAACAAAAATAATTCACGCTGCAAAAAACACCAATACTGTCTAATTTGGTGTTTAAACCACAGTCTCCTTCCTTCCTTGCAAGAGTATAAGAAGCCTTTGAACTATCAAACAAGTGGAAGTTGAATTTTTTTATGGATTGAAACCTAAAATGTTTGGTCTAAATATATTTTCAGTCCCATTTTACTTTGATTCCCCATCCCGCCACAAATCAGTTTCAGTCCATTACCTTCTGAAATCATCTGTTTTCTAAACAAAGCCCACCTGTGTGTAGTTTAATCTCACTGTAAAATCCAGCTGTTCTGCGAAGGCCTCACATATTTTGTTAGCGAACAAACGGCCTTATGAACACTGAGGAACACGGCAGACAAAGCGGAGAGAAAGCCGTGGAGGAGTTAGAAACAACATCCCAAGCTTTCGACATTTCACTGAGCTCCATTTTTGGTTCTGACTGGTTGGATTTAAACAGTTGACCTCCAGCAGGACGATGACTGTAAACATCCAGCCACAGCTACAAAGGCACAAAAATTTATTCATGGGTTAGTCAAAGTCCAGATTTGTTTATTATTGAAAATTCTAGGCAAGTAAAAAAATAAAAATAAAATAAAAATAAAAAAAAAAGCCTTTCATAAGTGGTTTTATGCCCATTTGCTACATTTGAGTTACTTTGAAAATAGATGCAAACCTGGCAGATCAGGGCAATGAATATAAACATGTCATACTTTTCAGATTTTTGTTTTAAAATAAATAAAACTACAAATGATTGTATTTTCATTTCATAATTACTTTGATTTAATCTATTTCATTAAATTCCCACTGAAATATAGTGAAGTTTATATTTGAATGTACTTTTGTAAGATAGTATTTATGCGTACTTTTCTACTTGCTTTCCTTTCTGTACCTTTCTACTTTCCAAACTTTTCTTTCTTTCTCTCTACAAGCCTTCACTTTGACCTAAATTTCTTTCTTCCTGCTTTTCTTTCTTACTCCCTTTCTTCCTACTTTTTTCTTTTTTTTCTTCCCACTTGCCTTTTACTCCTACCTAATTTTCCTCTTCCATTATACCTATTTTCAATACTTCTTTCCGTTCTTCTTCCTTCCTTTCGTCTGTGCTACCCTGAACTTTGATAACCTTTACCTCAATGTAGGCAAATCTATGGTCCATAAAAACTGTTTTTCCAATATCGTTGGCCAACAAGTGAGACTGACTGGTGTCAGTGGAAGAATGTGAAGCTGTTGATTACAAATACAGCTTTGAGTACAATGCTGTGTGTTTATAATTAATTATTTGAACCTGTTTTAAATTAGATCCTCAAGATTTAATCATTGTAACTTCCCAAACAACTGATTTGTTATTGCACTGAACCAAATCATGCCCATTTATCACATTTTCCAATTGGTTTTGTTAGTTTATTCCAGACCTCTTGGTGAAAAACCATTTGATCACAGCCAAATGTGTCAGAAAACACACATTGAAGCAGATGTATTAAAACCAAAGTGGTCCCCTTTAATTCAATCGTCCATTATACAGCACCGTAGAAGCTCGGCCCACTGAGCCTCAATCTCATGACTCCTTATGGGCCCCAGCTGTCAGAGCGATTTGGGCAAGTCATGAAGAAGAGCGGGTTGGTGGAACGTAGAGATTGTAAAGAAATAAAATCCCTTTTCTCAGGGCTGAAGCAGCTGGGAACCTTTTTAATAAAAGCCCAATATTTGCTTGGTTCTGGGGAATGCAGCATTTTTCCTCTCACAGAGTCCTTTGAGCTCCAGTAATTGGGGAAAAAGTGTCACCTCACAAAAATTGTTGGAGATTTTTAACAAGCACATAACCCCTTGTATAATAAAATCAGAGCCACTTACAAATTTAAAATGTGATTGCCAGGCCTGGTGGCATTTTCCCCCAACTTAATGGAAAACAAAGTTTTAGTTCCATACTAAGAAGCATTTTTTCTGGTGAAATAAGTTACTATTAACTTCTTTGACATAGTGAAGGAAGAGTTTAATGTCTAATGTTTTAGTGATTGTTTTATTCTGTTTGAAATATCACTAACTGGTGTTTTCTTCTCTCCTTTAGGACCTCCTGTAAGTATTCCTGCTTTGTTTCTCCACTTGAGAGATCGATGTGAAGGTAAAAACCCAGAACATTTTGATAAATACATACCATTTGAAAACAAAGGCCCCAGAAGTGAAAAGGGTCCATGCCTGTGGTCCAGTGACTCCTCACTGTGAAGGGGAGAAACAGCAAAACTCTTCAAGATCTCTTGCTTGGTTGTGAAGAGGATGAATGAGTACACGCCTGTTTTTGTGCTTAATTCACCTTGAATTCATTTGTTTTCCTTGTGAAGTTGCCTGGCAACATGTCGACAAGCCAAAAATGCACAAAACAGTCCAGCATGAAATGCTATGCAGAATATTCCTAACAGACTATATATATATATATATATATATATATATATATATATATATATATATATATATATAGATATATATATATAGATATTAGGGGATGTTCAGATGTGTTTTAAAAAGTAAATACTTTCATTAGGAATATTATATCAGAATGATTTTTATTTTATTTTTTTTATTTTTTTGGCACCAACACTGATTTATTTATTGTCCAATAAAACATTTCAGTTGTTAATATCGATGCCATGTTGAAGCTAAGAGAAATCACTAAAACACTTTTCCAACCAGTAGTGGAAGTGTTGTGATTTTTCCCTGCTCAACTAACCCACCGTTTCAGTTCCTTCCAGCCAAACGCACTTCCTGGTGGTTCAGACGCAGATGGCATAATATATGTTTTCCTTAGATATATCTTATGCCAGCATTTTATTGCAGCATTTTTAATGACAGAAGGACAGATATAAAATGTATTGAGTCAAGATTTCAGAGCAGTTAAAGTGAAACAGGCTGGAGCAGGTAAGAGTTTAAAACACTTGGATTTTTGGGAAGACTTCATTTGGTCAACAAAAATATACACAACCTACAATTTTGCAAGCTGCAGTTTTAAAAATGGACGGGCAAAATATAACTGCACAACTTGCAGATGTTGCAGCTAACCCAAAGTTAGACAGTGGACTAACGGAAGGCTTCAGGCTAAATGTTTGATGAAGATTGTTAAAGTATTGGCTCAGGACAATTCCGACGTTTAATTTTTTTTATATGAGAATTTGGTTTGTTGTGCACCTTTTGCAGCCTGTTTAATTTTAGCATTGTTGACATGTTTCCTTACATCCACTTACATAACCTTTTAGCACCTTTCTTTGACACAGGCTAATATTTTGGCTAATATTTTGAGTCAGCGGCATCAAAATATTGATGACCATTGACTTGATTAATTTATCAAGTCAATGGTCCTTGTTGTTTTCTATCTTCTCCTTGTTATTCAGTCCAGAGTTTTCTTTACACAAAACGTTTTTCTGGCGATGGGAAATGTGCTTTTGTGAAAAGTCTGTAGAATCACAAAACTCTAGGCTTCACATGGTTGAATGGAGCAGAAGTTGAAGGAACCTCGTTGATTAGTTAATCTGATAAAATTCTGATAACTGTTTTGTTTTTGAACAGTCAAGTGGACACAGGTTTAAGCTCAGGTCTGCTGCGTTATGAACCAAAGTCACAGAGAAGATTATCCAACTAATTAAGCCGTATTTACATTCTCATGAGTCCATCAAACTTAATGTTGAAGAAAACATCATGTAAGCAATAGTAATAGTTGTTGCTTTTCTGTTGGAGACAAAATCTATTAGATTATATTGGTTTTTTAACATTTTTTATTTAAAAGTTTTAACTCTAACTCTGTACCTTACTGGTGATGAACCATATGTAGTAAAAAATCCAGTTTTTTTTTAGTAGCAACACAAATACATGTGATGGCCAGCTGGCAGGAGTGAGTAATCATAATACATAATCAAATTTACTTCTTCATCACTGCCTTCCTCTAATAGGGACCCTTGTTGCTGTCATCTGGACAGTCTGTTTTATAACATTCCTGCTACCATCATCCATCCCTGGCAGCTCCCAGAACCTGCAGAGATTATCTCACCTCATTACGCAGGCTGCGGATCACAGATTCACTCCTCAAAACAGATGGAAAACTTCAGAGTTTCCCCTAAAGATGAAGAAAAACACATACATGCACACATAAGCGGTAGGGTTGTGACAGCTTGCTTTATAACCAGGTCAAGCGGGCACCGCGTGTGTAGATATGTGTGCGTGCCGCTGCGTTTTTTTTTTTTTTTTGTGCATAGCCCAGAGGCAAGTGTGGCTGAATAGGTATAATAGCGTGTGCCGACTGAGCTGTAAAAGTTGTAAGTTAATCCTCTGAGCCTTCTCAGACACTCGCTCGTGGGGCTCTGGGATATAAGTAAGTGCAGGTGGTCTTGCTTTTCAGCTTCTCTCGCCAGGCCTTATGGCTGACAAATGAAATCATTCTGTGAGATGTCTCGAAGTAGGACAGAAGTCCCAAAATTGTCTGAACCGTTTGTGCGATTCAAGTAGTTTACTGCCATGCATAGAGGATGATTTATTAAAGCAAATAAAATGTGTTCATTGTGTGAGATTATACATTTAAACCACTTGAGTACCTTGCAGGATTATGTTGTGACCAGCTGGCTGCTCACTGATATTTTCAATGAAGAGCAAAAAACAGCAATAAATATATAAAGTTGAGGAAATAATTTAATTGAATAATATTGAACGCCCGTTTTTAACTCAGATATATATTACGTAGATCTACTGACATAAAGTTCACATTAGATATTCGTAGCAATTCAAGTAATCCACATGCATTGTAAAATTATGTGAAAGTATTTTTTATATTCAAAGTATAATGAGTATTGAGTGGTCTTACTGAAACTGATTACATCTTTAGTTGTAAAAGTAGCTTTTGCTAATAAGTTCAAGATGTTTTTTTTATGGAAAGACGTCAAAGTGTGATCTTTAAGGTTCATCAGCCTCTTCTATGCAATCTAGAGTTTGTTCTCCAGATTTTCAATTCAAGAAGATTCAAGTCCAGTGATTTACTCGGTCATTCTGGCAGCTTTATCGCCTTTGCCTAAACACAGCTGGGAGTTTTCTTGGCTGTGGGTTTGGGATCACTGTGTAGCTGAAAAATCCTTTAAATCTATACTTAGATTCTTTTCCACGAATGTCCCAGTGCTGTTAATCACTCATCCCTTTTGTAGTTACCTGAAGATTCATAGCACCATTTGTTTGAAAGATAAACCGACACCATGATGGACCCTCTGTATTCCCAGAGCTCAGGAACCATCTTGCTAAAATACACAAGTACTTGAGGGCCCCTCTGAAAGAGCTTGTAATTGTCTATTTTAAGAGTTTAAACACCAAATATAACTTAATACGCATTTCAATGAAAGGTGGGAACCATCTTGGGGCTACTGCATAAGCTAACATCTAGTTTTTCTTATTTCTGCTCTGGAGGGCACAGCCAATCAGTGCCAAGGAAAATAAATGACACTCCGAGTTTGGCTCATTTTCAGACATCATCTAATAACATGATGTCTCTTCTCCCAGTGTTTCCAGCTTCCCAAGCTGCATTTTCTATTGAATATATGAGATATGCTCTTTAAAAATCTCTGAGAAATGGTGGATTTTTTGCAGATAAATAGGGAGTTTTGTTCCACAGAAAAATCTGTGAATATTGAACAGAATTTTTGGGATGATGCACCATCCCATTCCTCCTCAAAATACAACGTTATGTCAGAAACCATGCAAAAGCACCTGGAGCACAAAAGAACATGCCTGTATATGTCCGACGACATCAGCATGTTTTGAAACAATAAGGTCATAATGTTCTGGAGCTCTTGATTCATTGTGAATTGCTTCTTATTCAATATCAGTAACAAGAAATATTGTTATCGGCCATCAATGCTACTATTAATTGGAACTCATAGCTAGCAGGTTTGCTTTCTAAATAGTGACACATTCAAGATATTATCTAGACTTTTTGCTTATTCCGTCTAATTTCATAAAACTGAATTTATGGATTAGTTTGTTTTGATGTATTTATATAATGTTGATTACTTGGTGCCTTCTGACATTTTTTTATTTGCTACAAAAAACATTGACGTGTTCAATTCTTACTTTCCTGTGATAGTCCCCTAAGCTAAATTTAGCCTGTACAGAAAAAAAATCACCAGGGTGTCATGGTTACGTATTTTTAGAGGCGGTTTTCACATAATCCTGAACTCTGGCAGTGGCTTACCCAGCGCTAACCAAATCTAAGCGACAGCATTGTGCGTGATCGCATGTGGTTTCTCGTTTTGCATGCCCACCCGGGTATTGCAGGGGACACATTGCTATAAATATTCAACAGCTCCAACTTTGACTCACGAGTGCTACAAAAATTGTACACAGTCCTCTGGTCCCTCCAAACAAACCAGCCGCTGTGGAAGACGTCATCACGGATCTGCATGACCTAATTGTTGTTCTTTGAAACTGATAAATGGACAAGAATGCACGGTTGTTAACTTCAGTAGGACTGAGCCTCTTTAGAAGCTTGAGTTTCCAGTTACACATGGAGAAGTAATTTGCTTTTGTTTTGATTTCCATTTTATTCCCACAGTTTGAGCACTTCTGTCAGTTTTTCAGCATAGGTTAGTTGTTGGCTGATGCTTTGCTTCCAACTGTTCAACTTCTCTGTTTCGAAGACAAATGGATGTTGGTTAAAAGTACAGTCTTCTAAATTGTACATCTTTTGTCGACTACTAAAACAATTTTGCTTATTAATTTTTCAAATAGAAGTACAGTCTAAAGTATTTAAGAACAAATAAAGAAAAAATAAAAAAGTGAACCAAATGTTTTGGGTTTTAAATGGCACTGCTAATAGGAGTTTGTTAGTTATATAAAGTCAAAAACAAGAAATAACAAAACAATATACAAAAACACCACTTAAAATTAATGTATCAATACCAGATAATATAAATTTTAAATACCCAGCAAATACTTTAGCAAGTTTGAGATTTTTTTAATCTTACTTATGAATATGGAAGATGGGTTTGTCCTGCACCCAGGAAACATTCAAGAGAAGAAGAACTGAAAAACTTTCCTTTTCTGAAAAGCTTCCCAAAAACAACTCGGAAAAATGCTCTTTTGGGTTGATAGGAAAAATAAGCTATTTTAAATTTTGCGAGACTAGGTCAGTGAGGGCTTTGTGTGTTATTATAGGAATCTGAAATGTATTTTAAAATTAACAGGGAGTCCGTGCAGAGATGTCAAAACTTGAGAAATGTGATCTTTGTTGGCAGAACTAGATGCTAGAGCTGCGGCTTCAGGATTCTCAATCAACTGTAGGATGTCAAAGGTCAGCAAGGAGAAAACCTCGGGAGGAAACGGGAGCTAACTGAAACTCGAGACTCGGATGAGGAATAGATTCAAGAGCTAATTTCTCTTACCTAAAATGACCCCAACTATTGTCACTCTCTCAATCAGTTTCACACAAGATGAGAAAATAACCTAATTAATTTGCTGCTACTCTCGTACAACCTGACAAACAGGTGCTCCTCTGCTTTTTTCCTGTCTTTTGCTCTCTTGCTTCTTCATCATGCGCTTTAGGTTTGCAGCCCATTCTCTTGGCAACCCTTTATTATGAAACCTTTGAACATTAGGATGGTGTTACCACCACAGGTTTTAATCCTGCTCTACAGATTCAAATCCTAGATAACCGAGTAACAACTAATGAATCCTAAAACAGTTCAGTGCTTCAAGTTGAATATGCTAATGGCTTGGCTTGTAAATGTACTTGAAAATAGTTTCTACAGATAACAGATAATTTTTTCTCTTTGTGAGGCATCCATAGTCCAACACTCGCGCTCCAACCTTCCCAATTGGAATACCGACTTAAGAGAGCATTGTTCTTGATTTTCCAACTAGAAACTTGGAAAGTCTGAGTTTACAGAGACAGTACAATAAAATATCCCGTACAAACTGATCTCAGTGAAAGTGTTCACATAATTAAGTATAAACAATGACATATTTGAAGTGCAGTTATCAGGGTCCTTTTCTCATCTTTCTGGGAATATGAGAATGGTTCATGTGAAAAAATAAACCTCACCGCTGAATGTGCACACCATTTAGCACCAATCAGGCATAAAACACTGCCCGAGAGACTGCACTCAACTACTCGCTTACACTGACGTGTTTTCTCTTCTTTTTTATTTTTTTATTTTTTCCAAGCACAGACTGAAATGTCACATCAAATGAACATTAAACCGAGAAACTAATATACCTTGAAATCTGATTAAAATGGAGAAACTTTTGAAATTGCGACGATGCCGGAATGGAAAAAAAAATAAATACTCGCGTCATTTACACCGGCTTCTCAGTTACAATGCAACACAAGCCATCTCTAAAGTTCAGTCATGTTCGCAGTCAGGTAAATAAAACCTCGGAAGGAGGTTTTATTCTGCATCTGTATTTGTATCTGTATTAGTTTCCACCTCCCTTCTTCATCAGCTGAGATTCCTGGGATGCAGTTAGAGGATGATCCGTCACGACGTATGAATTATGCATCTGCAATACAGCGATTAGAGGAAGTGTGGCAGTGAAGCAGAGGAGCCAAGGCACCCTCAACCCTTCATTCCTTATCTGATATTCACTGCAGCTCCATACCTGTTAATAAAACATCTTTCCAGCAGGACTTTGATCAGTTCTGCTCATCTGCCACTATACTAGACTTAGCTGCAGTCAAGGGAGCATCTGCAAACTTACAAGTTTTGTTGATTTTAGTTTTTTGCTGCATTCACAACTTGAAACAGAAAGAGCATGTGTAGATGCAGTTCCCTGAAAAAGTATTTTTTCCCTCTTGAACTTTTTCACTTGTCTTTTTTTCTTGGGGATTTTTTATTTATTTTTTTTCACAAGCATCATTTGTGAAACCGAGTTGGAAAAGGATTTGTGGTTTTCAAAATGATTTTTTTATTTTGATTTTTTTAATCTATAAAGCAACAATCATTTTTGAAACCAGGTCCCAGAGTAAAACCTTTCAAAACTTTTCAAAATGATGACGTCAATCCTCCGCCTATCTCTGTGACTCCCAAGCACCTCCCACTCACAAACAACAAACATGGCGGTGTTCTGTGTTGTGTTTATGCTGCGACCGACACTGGCTGTGCTGTGGCTGATGTAGCTGAACCTACTGCTCCTCTTCAACTCTAAGCTCCAACTTCCTAAGGAGAACCACATGTTCACCATTTGCCATTTACTTCACGGGTTCTTTACACACGCCGGATGTTTTGTGTTCTGTGGCATTGTTATACTGCCACCAATTTGCCCGGCGTACCTACCATGGTGTTTTCTGTGGTGTTGCATCCTGTTGTTAGTCGGCACGTTTTTCTTAATTGTTTGCAAAGATTTCCAGTGTTCGAATTCATGTAGACTTCGCCCGAGTTTCACAGAGGGCGTGTACTTTGCACTTGTGCATTTTTTAAAATTGCAATAAAATCCATGGCTTTGCAACCCATTTTACATAACCTTAAATAAAGAAGACCAGAAAGACACAGAGGAGACCCTGCTCAAAGCTGAGAGTGAATCTATCTGACGTGACTGCATGTATCTGGGCTTGTAAGGGCAGCGGTGCCCGAGGAAACTGGCTTGCACTCAGTGTGACCACATTAATAGCTTGACCTTTTTAGCTATGAGTTGCCTGCTCTGTCAGTGCCCATCAGCTGTAGCTGTTTCCAGCAAATGATGCTCAGGGTAGTGGTTCACTCACTGGGATGTGAGGCAATCAGCAGGATACTTTTGCTGAGCCGGCTAAATACTCACAGAAGAACTTGCACAGTTTAAATTTTATGCTCATTGTTAAAAAAAAAAAAAGTTAAAAAAAGTCTCACATTCTTTGAACTTACATAAACTTTCCTCCAGCTCACAACATCTAATGATGAGAAATGTAGAGCACTGAGTTTGGTGTTTTAATAGAATGAACAGAAGACCTGGGCAGGAGTAAAGCACTTTTCCACCTGGAACATTGTACATTCTTCTGAATTTCATTTCCACAACAAGAGCTTTCTGGGTCAGACATTCGCTCGCGTATGACACGGGAACTATTTGAACTTTTTCTGTTTATAGCGTGTTTAAATGTCTCCCCTTTGTGGGGAGAAGTGACACTTCCCAACAGAAAAACCATCCAGGGTTGATTCACGTTCTGACATTCGCTCACGCTCGACAAGCACACGTATAATCGGTTGTGCTATCGGTTTCATTTTGCTTAGTTCACATAGTCCCCTCTCCCACAGGGACATCCAGCACATAACAACAAACACACACATTAAAGATATTTTATGCCGGCTAATTGTGATACACTGTGAATATGGGAACCAGATGCCATTCCCAAGACAGTTTTCCAGTGTGGTTTTCCTATCCCTGCCTAACCTCTGCGTCCAGATTCCCGCGACGAGCACCAGCCACTTGTGGTCGTCCCCTCCTGACCATTCTGCTCTGATTACTCACATCCCTGTCCTCCATTAGTTTCCTGCCTTGAAGAGAAAAGTTCCCCCAGGGCCCACGCTAATATGACCGAGAGTTCCCATGCAGAACTAACAGATGGAGGTCTACTTAAAGATATGAGGATATCTTTCAGTCTGTTGCAAGTTTACGTGTCTTTGCTTAGATGTGTGTGTTGGAATGACTTTTCCCAGCTCATATGTTGAAGTAATCATGGAGCTTGAAGAAATGTGCCAAGGTTTCGCACTGTGTGTGTTGAAATTATGCAACCATTCAGGTGCAAAAACAGAGGAGGATCCTGGCATCAGGTTAAACAACAGAGGAGGTTCACCACTGATTTTGTAATCAGTGCTGAACTCACACAATGGGTCACGAGGTTGTGTACTTTTCTTTGAATTCTTTGGGTCATTCACGTGTCAAGTGGGGATGCACAAGTTGCTTGGCAGGTTTCCAGAACTGGTTGATTTTATAGCTTAACTTGTTGATGGGCAGATCTGGTTTTCTGATTTTAGTTTTAGTCTGTAATGCACCAACGCCAAGAACTGCATCTTCTGTTCATTTCACCTTCTGTGACTTTCACCCCAATGCCTCCAGATTGTTGCATAGCTTACCAAGGTAAATTAGATTAATGTTGAGAGAATGAAACCTGGCTTAACTGGATTATTCTTCACTGATAGTAAAGATAGTAAATCCAAACAAAATTTTCTTGAGGCTGATTTAATGACATGTACCTGTTTATCACTGCTTCTCATTTTCTTTTAACTGTGTAACTATTTGTATTTGCTGATGCCTCTTGGCCAGGGCTCCCTTGAAAAAGAGGTTTTTAATCTCAAATGGGATTTTATCCTGGTAAAATAAATGAAGAATAGAAAAAGACAGGAGGCAAATGCTCTTTTCTGAGCTAGTGGAAAACAGAGATTTTATTAATATGGAAAAACTTTGCCCCAAGCTTTTTCCAAAAAATGCTCTGATGTTTATTTGGAACGGTACCACCTTCTTGGTATCTAGTGCATTTAAAACAGCTCAGATGTTAAAAATCCCCTTAATTTAACTTCACAGCAGCTCGACAAGTTGAGTCATATCGAGATGGGTTAAATTTGAAACCAAAAGTGAAACTATTACAACTCAATCTAAAAAACAATGTGGTGACTTCACAGAAAAGTAACATACTAAGTCATGACACAGCAGAACACTGTGAATTCCACCCCATTGATTTCATGATACAATTCAGAATGGGAGAACATTAGAAACTGGATACACACTTGACAGGACTTGATTTCCCTCAAAATGAGATTCATTTGATCATGTTTAGTCTCCTGAACTGCATTTATCAGAACAGCATACATGGCAGGAAAAGAACCAGTGCAGCAGCTTTTTTTTTAAAGATGGCCAAAGTTAAGCTGAGAGACTTACTGTGCCCCTCCACATCATTCACCTCCAGGAGTTAAATACATTTCTATGCCATGTGACAGCACTGGCCTGGTCCCTGTGAATATTACTTTTCTGCTCGATGAGGAAAACACTTGAGCTTTCAGCTGTGAATCTAAAACTACAATAACAATATAAGGCATTCCATAGTTTATAAGCTTCTTTCATTTCTTTCAGAAAAGATGTAACAGCATATTTATGAAAACACCGCCAAGTTAAGTCATTCTCCAGACTCTTGTAAAATCTAAGCCCATAATTTCAATTCACTGATAGACAAACACAATGTACCTCTCAACTGCATAAATTATGTCAATCACAGCTCACCTCTTCCAGATCTTTGCTTTGTTCCTCCTTCCTCTTAAGGATGATCTGCACCCCTCACCTGCCCCCTTTCCATTTATTTGTTTCTTGTCAACGCTCAGTGCATGAAAGGTTTCTCAGTTTAACTTCCAGTGTACGGGTATATTTATTGATATTGTGTAGCCGTATGGGAGAGAGCTGTAAAGGTTCTAAAAGCGGTAGTTTTTTTGGCTGGAGCCTTTAGAGATGCCAGTGCCTCAGGGTGAGATGATTGGATCCATGTGGCCGGCAGTTTGGGCTTCAGCAACGGCAGCCTGCCCAGTTGGCCCGGCTTCTACACAGAGGATGTGAGCCCAGTTTGATTGCTGTTCTGGACCCTGAAATGTTTAACTGGTCACTATGATGAAAACTAAGACGACTGCACCCAGACAGAGGTTACATGCTGATCCCCTTGTTACTGACATTTTGTATCTTGTTGTATATTATGTGGATTGCCTCACAAAAATATGTACAAGCAGCTCTCAGCCAAACCCGAGAGAAATTACTTTGCTCATGTCAACAACAGCTAAAGATGTGGATGCGAGCCAGCCCCTCGCCTCCTGTTGAGCTTTCATCCATTATGTTTGCAGTACATTACAGTAGGAGAGGAATGTGAGACAATTTTGATTTGCACTGACTGAAATGGGCTGTTTTGTAACTTGTAATTTGGTATGAGTGGTTTCTGAAATTACACTCCAACAACGCCGATGTTGCTAAATACAAATATGTTGGAAATGAGAAATACGAGAAACGGAGCAAATAAAAAACAAACTTATTGGAGAAACAGAAATTTCATGACATTTTCCACCATTGCTTTAAATACCTTTAAACAGCCACTCAATGACTTTGTGGTTGCTATTTGGGGGAACTAAGCATCTGACAGTAAAAGCTATGGGTGGGTTTTTGGTTTGACTCTAATCAACGTTCTCTCCAAAAAAACATCACAAATAATTAGCAGTGCTCACTCGTCTGAACAAAATTTGGCATTTTAAATTTCTTACCATTACAAAAGGGGGCTTTGAAATATTTCTACAACAAAAGTTCCACTTCAGCTCCACAGCAGTAGAAAACAGAATTTTATTTCCTGTGGACGCAAGTATTGATGCGCAGGAAAAACATGGCTTAGTGGAAAAACCTTCAATGAAATGCTGTACACTGCAGCATTTTCTGTAGCTCTTTACTATATATGCACCTATGGTAGCAGGGGTTTTGATTTGTTCTTCTGCATAGAAACTTATCCTCTGGATTTCTTGGCTGCCCTTGAGCAACCAGAAGCTTCTGCTCCCTCCAACTGGTTTATCTAAAGGATTACGATGTGGACACAGGCTAAACCAGTGATACCTTATTACTCCGCTCCTTTGTTACCTTGGCAGGTTGTCTGATTTTTGATCGTGGCTGATGATCCAGAAGCCATCTTCTGTGTTATGGTTTAGGTCAAAGTCTTCTTGTCCAGGGTTTCACTGTACATGGTAGTCTGTTCGATGGGAAATCAGTTCACCCTTTGCTTCTGCGTACACCTTGTACCTTAGAACAAAACCAGCCTAAAAGCATGGTGCTCCCTTTCCATGTTTAGCTGTTGATGTTCTTTGATCCTTTCCAGCATCTTGGGTTGAACAATGCTGTCCCTAAACCTGTTTTCAATCACATTCAGTTCAGGGATCTCAAACTCCACTCCAGTGTTCAACTGGTTCCTGGACAATCTCAACTGACTGAAATGGCAGAATTTCATCTTTGTCATGCATTAAGATGTTCTCTAGCAAACCTGAGATGGGTTGTTACTTTACATCTCATGTTTCCTATTCTTATTATCACCCTCTACCTTATTGGGCAATATCTTGCAAGAGGCTCCAGATGGTGCATCGTTGTCACTAAGTTTCTTGCTGATGGTTTTAGAGCCCGCTCTAACTTGGTGCAGATCGACAATCCAGTGCCATATATAACTGATTCGACTACATAAGACGCAGACACAATCATTCTGTGGGAACCAAAAACCTTTCGTGTTGGTTTATTATCAAATACTTTCACCCTATGAGATATTTTTTTTATTTTTATTTTCCTTTGTATTTCATTCCTCTAGATTTTTGGGGAGAATGTCAGTTATTGTTAGAATGAAGCTAAAATTGCATTGTTTATAAGTTGATGCAACTTACAAACAACCCAAATCTGCCTGACTGCAGATTTCTGCTTGTAGAAGCAGCTTTGTAAAACAGGCTTTGAGGCTGGATATTGTGTGAAAATTAAAAATGCAGGGGCAATGACAGAAAAAAAATCATAAGTAATTTAACTGCGAAGTAATGTTAAAAGGCAGTATTTTATCAACTTTTTTGCTTTATATCAGCTTTTGATGATTCTCATCAAAAACATACTTGGAGGATTGCTTTGACTGATTCATGAATGTTTGAAAAATCCTTAAGGTCTTTCAAACATCCTAAGGATGTTAAGATGTTTGACATCTTGGGACTCATTATGATGACTCCCGAACACATGCCCATATAATGCGTCCCCTATTAACCCAAAGATCCAGCTTAGAGAATCAGTCCACATACTTCACCCCACCTCTGAAAAAGACTAAGCTTTCTAAAGCTAGTACTAATACCAAAATCATATCATGACATCATAAACCATCATACTAAGAACGAAAGACTACAGTTACAAATGTGGCCTTCTCTTGAGTTTAGTATTGAAAGGAATTAGTAACCTGTTGATCAAACTTGACTGGTGAAGTAAATCTGTGAAGGTCAATAATTTAAATAAGATACAAGGTAGTTTCTGGAGACTTGTGAAAATGACTAAAACAACTATTATTTTTTATAGATGAATGGTAACAGCATGGGAAAATACAATAAAAACAATTTTAGAAAATGACAGTAGTGCACTTGAAAGCAGCAGTGAGTCCTGGTACTCAATAGCGGCACTTTACTGTTATCCTACAGTAACTGTGTTGCCAGTGTAACAAGCTTTTCTAAAGGTACATCAGAAACAGATCTCCATGCCAGAGTCCATTCACCGAACATCATTTACTCTTGATTTTAATATAAAGTGATGTAAGTGACATTGTCAGATTTGTAGGACACTGTTCTCTGCATTATTTGAGGTTTTGGCCAACGTTCCCTTTGCCTTTCCCATGGTTTTCCACACACCCTTCCACATTTCTCCCCCGCTCAGTTTAAAAGGGTGGCAGAGGTTTCCTTCTGTTTTTCATACTAAGAGCCAATTCAAGACTTCCACAGGAGATGGTGGTCATGGTTTGGCTTCAAAGGAGAAGCTACCCAGGTGTTTATAAAAAGGGAAAAAAAAAAAGATTCTTAGTCAGAAAATGCCCACAAAAAATCTAATCTCGCCATTTGTCAACTTGTTGAATATTGGTAAGTGACATAGAGCTGTACCTTTGCATCCAATCTCCTCTTGATTATAGGAACATAAAAGCAAAGATAGTGCTCAACTAGTTTCAAGTTTAAAGCTTCTCAGGAAAATGCCCTCAACTTTAATATTGATTTTTAAATAGTTTACACCAAACCTTCCAGTAAACACAAAGTAAATATGGACTTACATGTTTAGTTCCTTTAAAAAGCATTGCAGGAATCTAAAACATTTACATGCTCAGTATTAAGTAAAGAAATTGATATTGTTAGTAAAAAATTATGTTTTCAGATTGGGTGTTTAATGGGTATTAACCTTACCAGTTGTATTCTTTAATGAAAGTGGATAACTTAAATTTAAAGAAACAAGTTAGCGTCCAATAAATTTGTACTTTATTGCCCAGTCTTCTTCTTACCAACTGTTTACCAACAGTTGGGAAGACAGTTAATAGTTACTTTGTTACTGGGATAACCTGGAAAAACTGGCCGAAGTGGAAGATGATGTGTAGCTGTTTCATACAAAGTAAAACCTTTGACCAAAAAAATGTAATGATCAGCTAAAGTTTTTGTGCCAAATGTCTAGAAATGCCCATACCTGGACAATTTATGTGAGGAATTTCATTTTTGTACATATCCAGACCAAAACGGACTGAAAGACCATTTCATTAAGTCTCGATTCAATAGGTCCGTATGAATTAAACTAAAAGAGTTGTATTCTTTAAGAGATTACCATGAATGCAAAGAAATGATTAGCCACAAAGAACTAACAGTTTACATACTATGCAAATTCAGAGTTAAACTCTTTTGATGAAGTAAGTTTCAAATGCAAAACAAGCAAATTTGATCAAACAGAAAAAGCAGTTTGAGCTTTGGAGGATCTGCTAGCAGGTTTCTTATGAAGAGGAGTCAGAGTTGAATGTAATAAGTTGTGAAGAGCACAGATAGGTGCTGATTAGCAACCCTTTGGGGAGTTGGACTAAAACCAAGAAGCGAAAGCGATGGTTTGACAAGTAGAAATTCCTCTGAAGTGAAGTTGGTTCCTTTGAAATGATCTCCTAGGAGAGTTATTTAATATGCTCGATAAAAGGCTTTGATTGCACCTGCGTAAAGCTTTTGGAAAAGCTCCGGTGGGTGTTGTCTCCAAACGATGTGCAAATGATGAGTTGTATAGTGATCGGGGGGCACACTGTATAGTGTAAAGCATTTGATCATGAAGCAGGGTGAGCCAAATGAACTTCTTCCAGTGATTGTCGGTGCTTTGTTGACTGATTAAAACGTTCTGGTTGCAATTATGAAAATAAGTATCCAGACAGTAAAATATCTTAAAAGCCACGTCTACTCTCAGTCAATCTGTATAGTTCTTACCAATAACGTTTACAATTGTGGACAGTAACAGGAGAGTTTTGAGACTGGTTGTGAGGTTAGAAGTTAATATTAAAGTTAGATTAGACTGATGATGACCATAAAACCCATAGTCAGAAAGATTAGCATTTAATCTCTATTTGTTTTTGACCAATTTGTCAGAAAATTACTCTCAGGTTTGAAATGCCTTCATATTTTCCTACTATAATTCATAAACAATACAAAGAAAAAGAAACCTGGAGGAATTTCAGTAAAACCCAGGCTTGGCACCTGTACTATCCGCTTCCTCACATGGCTCTGCATCAAAAAACACCATCTATCAAATGTAACAAGAGTAACATCCACAAATGCAGTTAAACACAGTACTGGCCAAAATACAAGGTTCATGTTCATCAGGCAGAGGAGACTTCTCAGGACACCGAGGCGTCTGCGATGGACCATTGAGAAGTGGAAACATGCAGTGTCTGGGAGAAATGAATACCTTGTGCTACAGACCAAAACAGAAAAGGAACATCCAGGCTGTCATCAGCCAACTGTCCGAAATCCAGGGTCTGTAAAATCAAGCTGTCAAGTTTGAACACGAGTCTTGGGTTCATGCTGCTTTAAGTGAAGCAGAAGTCAAAGTGAACAGGATTGCTTTTTTTTTCCTCTCCACTTTTATTACACCTATTTGTACTTTATTGCTCTTTTTTTTTTTTTTGTTCAAAATCCAAATGTAATACACAGTAAATTCACCAGAAAAATAAAATTCAGTCAGCTCATATTGTGGTAAAAGCCATCAAAATAATTATTTTCTTTGAGTCATCAAATCAGTTGATGTTTCTTGTCTCATATTTAAAGGCAACTTGATCATGCAATTGGGAAGTTGGTGATCTGATCTTGGCATGTCTGAGGAAACATGAAGGAAAGACAGAAATTGGGGGAACTAAGCCATTTAGAAATTTGAAAGTCAGCAGATCTGTTCTCTGAAATCTTGGTGAGGTTTGTACTCTTGTAAGACGATGGACACCTGTATTTTTTAGCATAAGTTGAAGACTGAGTCAAGTGTGACTGAGTCTTTTCTCTTTTTTTGAGTAAATGAATGAAACTTCAAACAAAAATGTGGTGAGCTGATATTTAGAAACGTGTTCTAGAATTTTTGGAAAATACCTTCCTAAGGGAGAGACAGCACATGTGACGTTTCAATGTGCTGCTTTGAAACCGGTGGTACTGGAAAATGCTAAGAGTTTTGTTTTTTTCTTGTTTGTCAAACAACATACCCTGACTCAGTAAGGAGGTATTTCCGTATTTTGTTTTGACAGGGGTCTCCAAAGCACAGACTGCAAGCCATTTGTGGCCCTCCGAATAATTGTGTCCAAGAAGGACCAGTTTTTTTTATTTTTTAGGGCGAGACTGTTAGATACAAGTTTCATTTGTGTCTATACTTCTTTGCAGCAGAAATCCACAGGTTTGCAGTAACAGCCTGTTTACTGTCTTACTGTTTCATAGCCACTTTCCATGCACAGCTAAATGCTTACTCTTCATTCCATGTTGAGGAAAAAACATTGGAAACTCTTTTGGTTTTTTTAGTTGTTTTTTTTTTTTTTGGAATGCCCCAGCATCAGTATAAATGTAAATTGTTCAATATACTTCAACATGTTGGCTCTGTTAATCCTGCCCAGGGAAACCGCGATCGGAAACATTGTTTTTTTTTACAATAACACATTTCATCTTTACAAGAGTTGCTGCTGCTCTTTTTTTTTATAGCTCGTCATGTACCAAGGAGCTGCACAACATCATGGAAAGCACTTGTGTTTAAGCTGCATTTAAAATAAGCTTGTTTAAACGTGAACACTTTCATTTATGTACTGATGCTCCGCTGAGTTGCGCTGCAGGTTCATAACCTCACGGTGAAGGAGGGGAAAAAAGAAAGATCCCGGGCAGATCGAGTTGATATTGCATGCACTTCTATATGTAAGCAGAAAGCTACAGATAGTTAGCTAAGCATAAAAATAATTTGCAGTAGCAGAGAACAGGCAGAAAGCTGGCCATGAAGGTGTTCTCCCCTGAGCAGTGTGTTGGAAACAAGTGGAGAGAAACGTCTAACCGACCTCTGCATTTCACTTTTAAACTCTGTAAATGTGTGCCAGGGCATTTCAAGCCTGTCTGTATCTATAACCCTGCAATTCTGGGTCACTGGTCTGTTGATTTGAAGGAAGATCATCCACGGAAATGAATTATACTAATGCCAATGTATGGAATACTGTTAGCTAGATTAGTGTTTATTTAGGAAAAGTACATCTGTGTTACTCCCACTTTTTATATATATATTTTTTTATTCTGTACCTATTCAAATAAAGATAGAACAGTAACTTTTCATTGCTGAGTGGTTTCTGGTGCATTACTGTCTAAAAAAAATGAGAAGAGAAAAGTCAAAGTCAGCATTTTCTCCCCCAAAACGTCCAACCTCAGAGCGAGGAAAGAGCTCATGCGGGCTTCACCTTTCCGCTTGACTGCTAAAGTTACTGTTTTTAAGCGCACATCCATATGGATGCCCAGCTCATTGTCAAATTGTATCTTTCGACCCAGAGTGTTTGCAGAGGCCACCCTGGAGCTGCTGTCGTCTGACTGACAAGCTGGATGCAAAGCTGATTCCTACAAAAAAAGAAAGAATAAAAAAAACTAAAAAAAAAACCTTTGTATTCCTCCTGTACATGCTGTATTTTAACTCATGCTTGCCAGTATTTGGTTCGTGATTGTTGGATTTAAATCCTCTAAGTAAACATTGACTTGATTTGGGTCTGTTTTATGTTTTAATTGTATGTTTTTACAAGTCCTGCTGCCTACAGTACTCAAGGTATTGCTTGCCAGTCGGTGACACAGGATTTTAATCAAATCCCTAAAAACGATGTCTGAAAGTACACATGGCTGATTTCAGCTAAACTCTGTGTCTGTTTATCATTAAAAAGACATGGAGACCACATTGCTCTGGCCTTTAGAGATGATGCGTTACCGCGCCTTACTGGAGTATTCCAACCTTTTCAACTTTTTTTTACTTTTTATGACCACAAGAATAAGTATTTTATTGTGATTACATGTGATAGAACATGGTGTGTTGCGTAATTATGAAGTGTAAATGATACATGGCTTTTCTCTCTTTTTTTTTTTTTTTCCCCCCTTTTTGACAAATAAAAGTTAAAAGATATGTGCAGCAGTTATCAACCAGCTTTGTCCAACGAGATAATTCAATTTTGACTCCTTTTTCTTTTGCAAAAAAGGTCAGTTTAAGTCTGCATTTAAATGAAATATGACTTCCTGGATGTCATATTTCAAGTCTTGCCACAGACTCCTGATTAGACGCAAGTCTGGACCTTGACCGGGCCATTCTAACCAACGACTATGCTTTGATCGGAACCATCCCATTGTAGACCGGCTGTAGGGTTAGAGCTGTTGTCCTGCTGGAAGGCGAACCAGTTGCCCATTCTTAATTATTTTGGACTTCCCATCCTGGATTGTTGTGAACTTTACTCCATTCCTCTTCCCATTAACTCTGACCTGCAACCCTGTTCCTGCTGAAAATAAACATTTCTTTTCAGCAGGAAAAGAAATGTGAGTTTGCTACCACAATGTTTTACGTTGCAGATGGTGTACTCAGATTGACATGCAACTAATCTGCTTCACATAGCATTTTGCAAATAAGCCGAAAAGTTTAATTTGGATCTGATCTGGTCAGAGTGCATTTTCCCACGTTTACTGGGTCTCCTACGTGGATGTAAGGGACACAGCGATCAACAACCAGGGATTCTTATTGCTTGTGTTCAACAGTTTCTTTTCACTCCTCTATTAGGGCCATATTTATGAAGTTCACAACTAAAAATTGTTCTTTACTCTTCAACGTGAGCCACAGACTTCTGCAGAACTACAGTGGTCCGCTTCACTACTTCCCTGATTAATTCTCTCCTTGGCCATTAGTTTTGGTGGTCAGTCTTGTCTTGATAGGCTGCGCTTTTTACTTCTTCTGATGTTTTAATCAGAGCTTATGGGATGTTCAAAGCTTGAAATAATGTTTTAAAGCTCAGCCCTGCTCAAAGCAGGGCTTTATTCCTGGCCTGCGTACCGTTTTCTCTGGTCTTCATGATGCTGTTTGTTCTTTAATGTTCGTTAACAAACATCTGACGCCTTCATAGAGCAGCTGCATTTACACAGATTAAATTACACACAGATGGACCCTGTTTGTACTGATTAGATGGTTTCAGATAGCAATTATTTGCGTTAGGTTTTATTCACACCTATCAGAATTTAAGGGTTGAATGTAAATGGCCAATTTTCTTTTTAGTTCTTTCCTGTCTATAAAACACTTTGAAAACCATCTATCATTTTGGACTCATTAATGAAATTCATTGGGTTGTGTGGATGTAACATGACAAATTGAAAAGTTTCATATTATAACTTTGGCATAAAATTAGATTTCTCACATTTTGCTACAATTCAAGGCTTTTAGTTTTCTTCAAAAAGTTGTATTATTCTTTTTGGAATAATTAAAATAAAACTTGTAATCTGCGCTGTTTGTTTTCCAATTTGGTAAATAACTTAAACAGTTCTTTTCTGTCTCCTTTTAGGGTCCTCCAGGTCCACAAGGAGAAAAGGTGAGTAATTATACATGCTTCTGTTAATATGTTAAATCTGTATTTTACGGTGTTTGCAGTTTGATGAAATTAAGAATCCATGATTTTACTCATAATAGAGTGGTTTGTCGATACTTGTTCTGTTGCTGAAAACATGTGACTTCCTCTAAATAGAAACTATTATCAGTGTTGGTGCTTTAAGATCGACACCCCGATTTTGTCTGAGACTCTTATTTTGAAGGATTAAAGAAAGTTGCTATCCTCTTGTTTTGATGTGGTTTCTTAATGGAGATTCGCTTATAAAAGGTTTTATAAGCCTTTATATGCATTAGGATTACTGAAGTTACTATTTTTAAATTGCTTATCTGACAGAAGGAATTAATGATCTGTAAACCTTAAAATACCTCCAACGGCTAATCATTAGCAGCAAGCAATGCAAAACTTGGCTTCTGCTTGTTATCAGAACTAAACCAAAGGGCTATTTTGCTGCTTTTCAATCAGTCTGAATAGTATTTCAGAAAATCTAGTAAAAATTTAAGCTGGGTATTTTTGAAAGAATTCTTTTGAGGTTTATAAAACGTTTATTCCACTCACAAAAAAATGAAAAAATGTCCCTACTGCTGTGACATTAGGACCACCTTAAGAGTGTCTTAATGGCCGTATAATAGAACCGCTTAATGAAAAATTATCATCTTTTTCTGACCTTTCGCACATGTTGATCTACAAGGTGATTGCAGTTGCAAGTTCATATATATTCATGCTGCTGCCTTTTCCTTCATCTGCTTGTTTTTCTTAGACTCAACAGTCTTAATGCAACAGTCAAAGCATGGCTTTTATTTTTTTCCAAGATATTTCCATTGCCAGTCAAGCCAACAAAACTGTATGCATTTCTCCAAGCAAAGTTTTGTTAAATAGAAGAAAATATTTCTTTTTAAACTGCATAAACTACATTTAAAAGTTTTTTTCTTTTCAAAGTGGAAAGAGGCCTGACCTGAAAAAGCCATAACAAACATGTGTAAGGACCTCCAGTATTTAGAGGCTGCAGTTCATTCGGTCACAGAGAGTGTAATTTGGTATCTGTTCCCATTTTATGTGAATTTAAGTCAACCTGACCTTAGGTTTCAATTCTAACATTCCTTTCTCAGGCTCACACATCCACAGCACAGAGTGTTAAAAGCCACAGTCCCATGTAGGCTGAAACCCTAAAATGCCTCACTGTGCAATGCTCCATAAAACAACAATGAAGCGTGCAAAATAACCACACAGCTTCTTCACAACTCTGAAGTTCTGTGGACAAAGAGCATGCCTGTGGAATAACACCAACATTGATCAAATCCCTGAATTTATTCATTATATCCACTGGGTTTGTGTTTGAATTTAAAGTGAAAACACTCTTAAAGACATCAGTATTGAAACTCAGCGGTATCGAAACTTAGAATTAAAGTAATATGATGATAATTTAGCAACTAAATTATCATTAATATACCTAATTAATGATAATTGAATCATTAATTATAAATTATTCATATGCTCTGAACTTTTTTTTACAATTTCTGTTGCTACAAACGTCAGTGTATTTTGGGGGGGGGACTAGGGAATAGACAAAAACACGGAGACCAAGAAACAGAGCAGGCAGTCAAAGGGTAAAGTTGTGGTAAAGTTTTCCAAACGTCAGGTCTTCTATCTGTAGATATACAAAGAGATATATCCTCAAAATACTTGTAGTGAAACTAAAGCCACATTTTTCAGATTTTGATTTGTACAAACACTTTCTCCATTCCTTTCCTTCACCAATTACTTGTTGCTTTGTTCTGGTCTATTGCATCAAATCTTAATAAAATATATTGAAGTTTGTCACATAACAGAAGGTGCATAAGTCCAAGGGGCATTGACACTTTTGCAAGAATTGCGCTTTATTGAAGTAGTTACTCCGATTTTGTGTATGTTTATTGATGATAAACATATTTCCTGTGTTAAACAACAGGAAATAGCGTGCACAGAGTCAAACGCGTTGAGAGCAATAAGTGTTATCTCAGCCAGTCTGCACTCATTTGGAAACAGATATTTGTTGCGTGTTCCCACTAACCAGCATCATAAATCAACACAGTAATTTCTTTTTCTTCTTCTTGTTTTTATTAGCACAAAGTCGTGATTCTCACTAACCGATCTACATGACTGTCGAACATTTGTTTTGAAAGCCATGAACTACAGGGTCCTGTTGACTAAACTGGTGTCCATTCTTCTCGTATAAACCACTTCATCTGCAGTTTAATGAAATCCAAAACAACGTTGCGCTCCCTTACCCACCCAGGAAGAACAAAGGGTTTGTCGGCGTGGCCGATCGCAACTGTTTTCCCGTTTAATTTGGTTCTGGCAAAACAGCTCGATGAAAAATGACAAAAATTCCAAGAACTGTTATTATTTAAAATTACACATCGACGCTTGTTTTGATGAAGCTTCCCGTCCATGCGTGATAAGTTGCTCGGGTTATTACACTACTGCAGATCAAAACTCAATCGAACAAGACGGTTTGAGTATTCTCATTTATTTGATTTTAGACCCGTTAAGGTTATAATTCACCTTCCGACATTTACTCTCCCTTTGCTTATTTTAAAGTACAGTGTGCTTTTGTTTGGGGTTAACTCTAATGTGATAAAGCCACAGTCTTTGGCATGCGGACTGACTGGAAACCAAATGTTTTAACCTTCAGAGTCGGCCTCCGTCCACAGACATACACCCCCAGAAAAGGCAAACGGCCAGAAGATCTCTGGGGCAAATAAATCTGGCATAAATGCGGTTCCCACCCGCCCCCTCACCAAAACCTCACACCACCACTCTCCTTCTTCTCTCCTTCTCACATACCCAATTCATGTCATTCCATGTTATCATAAGTGATTTTACTTTCAACCACAATGAATAGTTGAGGGATCCTGTATTATTTCACGTTATCAATATGTTCTGCATTACGCCTGAGTGATTTTGCTGTGAGCCTCGGCTTATTGCTGCATTACTGTATTTATGCATGTGTTCCTGGATGTTTTACCCTCAGATCCTGAGACAAGTTTTCTCTTTTTTTTTCTTCTCTTTTGTAGGGAGATCAAGGTGACCAGGGACCACGGGTATGCGGTTTCCTTTGACTTCTTTGTGATTAGTAGATGAATGTGACTGTGCGTGTCTCCCCCCCTCGTCCCCCAGCAGAATTGTGGGCAAAAGGTTTGAAATGCATGAAATTCCTGGGATAGAGTTCTTCCAGTGTGGCCAAATACAACAAGCATCCCAGTGCTGCTTGTTTCCACATCAGCAGCGGGTAGGCGGACTTGTGAGAAACTTTGGGAGATTTGCACAGTCCCCCTGCAGCAGTTGAAAAATGCTCATTTTTACTTCGTCATTGGATTTAATTTGCAGTTTGTTCCCACCAGCAGAAGAGCTCTGCTCAGTCTCAACAACAACAAGCAAATACCAGTTTTGTCTTCACACTAAGTCGACTCGTGATTAACCTCAGTTCTAGATGTGATGTGGCATATTCACCGCTTTAATCATTTCCAGCTCTATAGGTCTGACATTTCTATAAAAGTGCAGCATCTAAATGATGCTAATGTAAGTGCTTTTCCATGCTCGACGCTCTCCGAAACGAATTAGTCTATCTCCGGTTAGCAGTCAGCGCAGCTTTCCTTTGCCTCCCCCCACCCTCCAATAATGGCTAAAAAATGAGCCGTCCTTCTGCGAAACAGGCTGCACAGGTTTGTTTAAAGTAGACTGCATTAAGAGGGGTCACATGTGCTCATGCATGCGCACACTTTCACTTCCTCTGTCTCTGCTGTTGTTCATCAAGGGCGGATCGTATGCTAGTCAGAGTCGCTTTGAACACCTGTAATTGATTTATAATGGGCCAGAGAACACACAGAGGTTCGAAAAGAGAATTCAGCAACACATTTCATCTTGTCAGGAGAACTCCAGCCGTCTCTCAGGCAGATCTGATCCCAATTCAGAGCTGGCGCCCACCCAGACGTCAGTAGTTCACCGAGGAACTTTTGTCGGCTTTCCTCATGGCAAATTTCTCCCGGTTTTCTTTGTGATTTGAGAGTCAATACAAATGACCCTTTCTGTGAAATTCAATTAGCGGTCTCCAAGTGACACATCTAATGTTTCTCATAAGCATCCACCCAATTGTAGTCAATTGTAAGAGTAGCTTTCCCAGAGTGAGTTCCCATCACTACAATACCTGCAACTGAAAGTGTTGTTAGAGCTGCACTGATTAAGGAAGCAACGATAGAAATAGTTTTAATTAAATGTATCATTTTTACTCTTTTATTTTGGGTCATTTTTGACCAGCATTTAAGGGTATTCTTGACATTTTGGGCCATCGATACTGTATAACTTTGCAGTTTTGGTTGATTCATTGAACTTCAGACATGTTGTCCGGCCATCACATGGAAACATAGGGACATGCAAACACCTACAGGCCATTTACATTGACCAGTTAACCGAACAATTATGTTTTTTGATTTGTGGGAGGAAGCCAGAGTACCAGGAGAGAACCCACCTATGTACAGGGGCCTTTTTGTATTTTATTGTAGGTCTCACTTTTTGTTGTTGCCTTACTGGAAGGTGATGCCCTAACCATCCACCACTATTTAATCTGGTATGATTGCCAGATTAAATCACTTATGATAAATAATTTATTTTAAGTGAAAAAGCATCATTGAGGACAAATGTTTGCAGAGCTTGCAAAGTGCAATTTGTCTTCTAGAATAAATAAACAGCATTATTAAGAGACCATTTAAGCGTCTTTCTGTTACTGCAGTGTTGTCCCTTTAATAGATATAAATTAATGCACAGTCACATTCAAAGCATTACAGGGTGGAAAGCTGAGTAGGTCATTCCCCAAAAATATATTATTTACTTTCTCAAAGCAGCATATTGACTTTTTATATTAGATTAGCGAGTAAATGTAGTGGAACAGCATTTGAAATATTTCTCTTAATAAATGAAGGCATAGCTGGACAAGAGCTGGCTGACCTTCGTTCTATTTATCCGGGTGGAAATGAGCCTCATTTCATGGCTCGTATTGAGCCTGAGCAGGGAGTTGATTAGACCCGTATGAAAGAAGATATAAACAATGGAGCATGTCAAGATAATGTCCTCTACGTGTAGCACAGATTACACTCCTGCCAGGTTGCATCTAAATCAGCTGTCCCTCAGAATACAACAAAAGACAGACTTCTACTTTTACAGCCGAAGAGAGTGTGAGAACTGTCCCACGGCACACTTCCTCTGCTTTCAGCCCACATGTCGGGGTCGGCCATTTGTCTGTCCAGAAAGGTCACAGGTCATATCCAAATATGAGAGGTTAACCAAGCAGCAAATAATGAATTGACCAGTTTTGACAAACAAATACACGACCACCTCTGAAGCTGCACTTGTGGATGTAATTATCGTGAGTTGCTGGCTGTGTGCATCGCACTGTAAGGTGTGTGGTCCCTTTTGATCCTTCGCAGTAACTGCAGCTGTCAGGCAAAGCTTGGAGAAATCATGGATTACTTTGGGCAAATCTTTCAAAAGCTTACGTTCAAAAATGTTACTTTCTTGTCCAGAAATAGTAGACTTTGTCAAATACTTGAAAAGAAAGATCCTAAAATTGTAAAAAGTATTGAACACATTCATTTTTATGCCAGGAAATATATTTATTATGACATGTAATTTACACCATGCCTTTTTGACAACCCAAGTAATTCATAATTACAACGAAATTAAAACAAATCCAGGAATGAAGGTCTTTGTAAGAAAGGCAAATGCGATTCAGAAATATTGGAAATTATCTGTGCATTTTTACAAATAAAATAGAAAGCTGCAGCAGTCACAGTCACTACACAAGACTTCACTGCTGAAGAAAACACATGCCGGTGTGAGTCTGTGTTTCGTTATGTGGTACTGATAGAAATTTACTAAGACCTCCTTGATAAGAAACTATGGCAAAGATGATTTCAGATATTTCTACAATAAAAAAATAGCCTATTAACTGGTTTCAGAAAAAGAAAATAAAGCAGCTAGAATCATCTGACTTGTATCCAGTTGACAATCTTTTGGAAAAACTGAAGATCAGATGGCATTGAATAGACCTGAGCAAAACATCAGACTGGTTTCAGTATACAGCTTAATATACTTTATTAAGCTTCCTGAATTCTTATTCCCATGTCATTTCACGTCTTTATACAATACTGATTTCAGAATTTGATGATTTGGTTGTATGAGTTACTTGATGTAAAAAGAAAACTTGATGGATTTAAGATTTGTTTAGTTCCCTGTAATTTTTCGGATTTACAATATTTTTTAACAGTACACTCTTGAGTCTTTAAACCATTTAAGCACAATATTGCAAAGCTAATTCATATGTAAATATTCTGAAAATGGAACTGCCTGGTATTGCTAGGGTTTTTTGGTGACCATGACTACTTTCAGGAGATTCTGGCCTGGTCTGGCCTCATATCTTATATCTTAGTTTTTGTTTACTACAGATCAATTTCCTTTGCCACAGGCATATATGCAGCATTAGAGCTCCCCATCTAATAACTAACATCCGTTTTGGGAGTAAAGCAAACAAAAGAAGTCTGTAAATGGTTAGGATTTTCTGTCAGCCACCATGTTATTATCATTCTTACACATGGACATCAGCATTGAAGCAGTATGGAGACGGAGTTGAATATATATTTTTTCCACATTTCAAACACACACCGGTCAGCGAGGTGGTCAACATCGTGTTGACCTGCCCACATCTTTCCACCAAAATGTTCTGCATACATATGGCTCGGAATGATTGGAAAAGCACAATGTGTATCATCTTGCATATGCCCCATGTCCCGCACTGGATCTCATGCCTGGAGTAAGTGTATTGTCTGTTCCCCCTGACCATAATCCACTGCTTGTTTTTCCCCTTCTTTGTCTTCAAAATGTTTGAGGTCGTAAATAACTTGAGAAATACTTGTGTTTCGATTCCAGTCGCACACAGCAAGGCTATTGTATCCCCTACTCATTTATGCTGCAGGCATGAATCAAAACAGCTTGCTCCTAATGAGCCATGCTTTTTGAATTATCTTTGGAAAACCAGAGGGATGGCACAAAAGCCATGTTTGGATAAGCCAGATTTTTATCTCAAGCTTGACTACAGATGAAGATTGATCCTTCACAGGACATGTTTATGATTATCTGCCAGTCTTTTAAGAAATACTTTCATATGTTTAGTTATGGTGGGTATTTGTGGTGAGGCACAACCTGCAGCATAAAGATCACTAACAGAATATGTGATCATTGCAGAACCAGCATGGCGTACTCTTTGCCGTGCAACTAGAACTTGGCTAAAAGTACACTTCAACTTTTGTTGTTCAAATTCAATCAATCATTATTCCGCAGAATAGACAGTTGTGTTTTTAAAAAACAATACAGTGCAAAAGTTTTGGGTCATCCATCATTTCTTTTTCTATTTTACTTTCAAAGAGCCAGACATTTATGTTATGTAAATTGACTTGAGCAGTATGTTTTTTCATGTTTTCTTAAGGTTTTTCAAAAATGTCCCTTACTTTGACTGCTTTTCCACTCATTTTCAATCTCAATAATGGATTATTTCCAAAGAGAAGTTGGTTTTTTGTTTGAGTGCTTTAACTCTCACCTGCAAGTCATTATAAGCATAACAACCCCTAAACCTCATAAATTAATTTATCACAAATGAAGGTGATCTATAGCTTTATGCCTCTTTGTTAAGAAAGAACAAATCTTTAGCTTTGCTCTGTGGCGCTGACTAAAATATTCAGATTCTTCACTTTAGCATATTTAACTTACCACAACAAACTAAAATATCTTCACACCATCAAAAAGTCCCATAAAAAGAAAATCTTATAATTGCTTTTGAAACAAATCCGAGAGCTTGTTACCACGACAGCAAATGAAATGTTCTGACAAACTCCAGGACAATATAAGCTTGATGGACGTTTGGTAAAAACATAAGGAAGGGAACAAAAGGAATGCTGGTTTGGTTGATGTTAGTTAGCATGACTTTGTGTTTTGCCCCAGAAATAAGGACACAAAAGTGCTAAAAATCAAAACAGAGCTATGGACACTATCTCTCAAAATGATCTAACACACTATAGAGCATTTAATTCACTGAAATTTAACAACCATGTTTGGTGGACTAAAAATCACAGAGTCTGGATCCAGATCAAAGTTAATATCCAGCTGTAAATCATTGCTTCCTTCCAACACAGAGAAGTCCTGATGCTTTCTCATTTTATTCACTTTTCATGGCTAGATTACATCTGTCATGAAGTTTGTGGAAAACAAAAGAGAACTATTTTACTGAATTCCCAATAAACATCTCAATGTCTTATTTTCTGAAGCACAATAGGGAACAACACATGAGCTTACCAGTAAATAGAAATTTAGACATTTTATAATAAAATATTGACAAATTCTTTGTCTCTGACTTCAAGTACTTCAAGTACTATTCTTGACATTTATTTCCACGTCTTAAAAGTCTGAGTACTTCTTATTTAAAAAAGTTCATTTATATTACAAGCAGAACCATCTATCCTTCGTGTGTGTGTGGCACCCATATGTGTTTTGTTCAGTCTGGATGGGAAAGTGCTTTGGATCCTGCGTAGTTGATGACATTCAAACCATAGCAGTAAAGCTGAACCTGTTATCCTGAGTCTTAAGTCGATACTTACAAAATCTGTTCAAATTGAGCAACAAAACATTTCCTCACACTCTTCTGGGACACTTAGAATGTGTTTTTTTGCTAAGGTTGGTACTGCTTTAGTGTTTTTCTTGGTAAAAGATAAAAAATGAAGACTCTTGTCCTGCTACCAGACCCAACAGTCCAGGCATATCAGGAACAAAGCAGACATTAGAAACCCACAACTACCAGAAAACGCCTCGAGCTCTGTTGAAGTTGCTTCATGGCTTTTCATCAATTTTAGAAAGACTCCCAGTTCTTTTTTTATTGTCATCACTGCACCATATTTTCTATCCTTGATGATTACTGTGTTCCACGTTATGCCTCGGAAACGGTCTAAAATATTGTCCTGACTGAGACGTTTTGATACTTGGAAACCCCTAGTAGACTTTGACTGGTTTGCCATGAGATGCAAAAAAAATGAAATGTCAGAAAAAGAACAAGAACAGCTGAACTTCATTTGGGTTTCATCAAAGGCACTTTAAACAAAGAACTCCTATGAGTTTGAATGTGGTGTTTAATTGTGAACACAACCACACCCCCAGTTTTAAGTGGGTTGCGGCTTTATTACATTATTTTGTCTTTCCTCTTCAAAGATTTTAGTTTACTTTTCAAGTGAACTTTTCAAGTGAACTTTTCAAGTGAACTGATTGATTTGATTAGGTCAAATCAAATATTAATATTATTTAATATTTTATTATCGTTGCACCATGGCACTTTGCCATTGTTGTGAAGACTTTTAACACCTATAATAGTTACGTAACATAACCCATACACTACCCACATGGACCCATAAATCAACTCACTCATCATAATATTTGCACATTACTAAGAGAGTGAGAGTTTTTCCCCACATTCCACAGTTTGTGGCAGAAGTGTAAGAATACAAGCTGGATTGTTGTCTTCTTCCGCCTTTTACTGTTTTTGTTCATCCAGTGTTTGAGTGTCATGTGTGTGTTGTGCCATGTTCTGCTGTTTGTCCCTTTAGGGATTGCCTGGTCTCCCTACGCTGGCTGCTTTGCACAGCAATCAGATCCTGACTGTCAAGGTTTGTCTGTGGTGGTGCTGCCTCGCTGCTGGGTCCGACCCCCTCTGAAGCACACACTGGCCTCTTTCCTTAAAGCGTGATAATTGAGTATTTACTGGAAAACCCCTGTCAAATTGTTTCCTCTCTACCCTACTGTTGCTAGCAGGCTCTCTCTTAACAGATTTTTGCTCTGTTTTACATCCCAGATCCTCCACTGAGAGCAAAGGTGGCCTTTTACAACCTTGTAATATGTAGTTAACTGGCACAGACTCTGTATCCTGAAACCAAGACATGGTTTGGCTCATGTCTATTGACCCTGAAATGAATGGAAGGAGCTCTAAAGGGAATACTCAATTATGACCAAAAGTGGCAAAATGTTTTTTTATAGCTCATGCTCATGGTTCACCACACAGCCTCCTAACAACCAATTTGGCCTTTATAATTGTTTCATCGATGGCATCGCCAATGGGCGCAAGCAGAATAATGCAAGCATTGACAGAAGGTACGAAATCAGCCTCAACCCAGAAGATTGACCCATGCTGGTTTCAGTGTGTGTAGCTCACAGGGTTTGACTTGGCAGCAGGCACGATGATGATGGCGGTGCTTTCACAGACAAGGAGCGATTCCCATTTTTCCAAGGGGCGGGGGAACTGTGAACCCACTTCACACTCCAGAGGTGGTAATTAGGGGTTGCAGCTCCAAAAGGCAACCCCAGACTTTCCAAGCAAGTCACCTCAGTGTTGGGAAAGTGTGGATTCACCTCCATCTGTGAAGGCGCTGTTTGGGGGGGTTTCATGAACATGGGACTCCCTAACAAAATCTGTTTCTCTTTGCATTTGGCTTCTCCTCCTCCTCCTCCTGCTGCTTCTTCTTCTGGGACCTTCTCCTTCTTCAACCTTCTCTCACCTCTGAACTCCGACTTCTTGACCTCACACACCTGCTCAGATGGTCTTCCCAAAGATCAATCATGGCTTTCTTTCCGCTGACCAGCAGCTCATAAAGCGTCGTCTCATTAAGGTAGTGGGTGTGTCCTCTCTCTTGTCTCTTTGTCCACTGTGCCAAGTGTCACCAATTTACTTCTCTCTGTCTAGAGCATGTCAGCCTGTAGATTCTGTCATATGCACCCTCATGCTCCCTTCTGTTATTTTATTAAAGTAAAATGAATTACTGTCTTGGCATTAATAAAAGGAATTTCCCCGCAAGTTAAATTGCTGGATATTTCCTCCGAATTTCTCCTAATTGAGTAAAATTATGGACCACACATTTTCAGTATTTCTGTCTTGATTATTGAACCCCTTCGCTGACAAATGTGACCTTTGTCAGACTGTGCTTAATGCATAACCCACTTAAGATTGCATGCATCTCAAGTAAGTTATGCAAATTTTAAACCATTACATTAAATCTCCTCGTTGTTGTTTTATGCTAGCTCCAACATGAAATCTTTCCTCCTAATTACGAATGGAGGTAGGCCATAGCCACCCACGAGATCATTACACCATTTCCTTTGTCATCATTTAACTGCAGTTGCTTCTGTCTTGGTTGATCCAACAATATCACATAGAACTGATGTGGAAATGTTTTATTTTTGTCATACAGGGAGATCAAGGCCAGGCAGGACCACCCGGGCCTCCAGGCCCACCTGGCCCTCCAGGGCCAAGGGGCCCTCCAGGGGACACTGGAAAGGATGGGCCCAGAGGTTTGCCAGGTCTACCAGTGAGTATTGAGTTTTGATAAGAAGAGAAGCTTGACAAACTTGAACTAAATACAGTTTTGCAACCTTAACTGACCCCTTTTTTGAATTATTTATGTTGGAAGACAAGACTTTCCAAAGACCTTCTCAATGTAAAGGGTGGAGAAATAATGGCAAGACTTCTTTTAGGATAAACTTGTAATTTGAGGACGATAGAAGACTTTCCCCATTAAAGTACTTTTACAAATACAAAATCCGCTGCAAACTGTAGTAATACTCCAATTTATCACTTTTGGTGTCTGTTGATTATCCATGTTGATATCATTGATAAATCATCTCAATAAGTTAAAAATGTACAACTGTCATAATGGCAAAAATGCAAAAACCTTTGGAATGCCTGGTATGATAACTGTTTCCATGACAAATGTGAAAAAAATTGGCACTGCATCTTTACATACCAGGAGTGAGTTATGGGTCTTCTTAAAGGAACTGCTAGAATTTGGTCACTGGTTTCTGAGGATTACTGGAATTGCTTTATATTACTTCAGCACCCTCCATTCTGAATCTCAGCACGTGTTAACAATGTATGAAAAGATTTAAAATACATGTCTTTTTTATTGCCGTATCACAAACAGTGAAAATATTGAAAAAAAAAATACTCATTTAGTGTAAGAAGAAAACAGAAGTTAATAAACATTCACTATCTACGTTGGGCCCTTTGTAATCTGGGGACTGAGATGACCTTGAAAACATCGATTTTGTGCCTGGTGAACCATTTTTGTGTTGATTTGGCCAGACTGTTATTATCCAATTGTTTTGTGCGTTCTGGCAAAGGTCCCCAAGTATTTTTAAGACAAGAAAGTTCCCAGTTGTAGTTCCATTGGAGCAGCCCACAGCATCACATTGTCTCCACCTTATTTAAGAGTGGGCAAGAGAAGCTTTATCACCATTTCGTCCCAAACCCACATGCAGTGTCTGTTAGAAGAAAGGACAATCTTTGGCGCAGTTTACACAGAATTGCGTTTTATTGAAGCCAAAACATTTTTGTTGTGATCCAACTGCTCATTTACACATCACCAGTGATTGGAGTCTCTGACACTGGCACTTTTGCACACAATTATCAGTAAAAAAAAAAAAAAAAAAAGTATGCTTCCTATTTATATATATATGTGTATGTTTTAGATGAGCACTAAAATCCCAGCGCCACTTTGTGTCCTAGCATCGCGACTACAGTGGACTCAAGGTGTCCCGGTACTCTGGTACTCTCATCTAAGCGGTGATGCAGTGCCGTATAAACATGGAACTTTTTCCCAATCAACATCCGAAAATACTAGCAGTTTCCAGACAGTGGTCTCGTATAAACAAAGCCTTAGTCTCATCTAATCATAGGACTTGGTTCCAATTAAAACTCCAGCACAGATTAGCAAATTGCACATGGTTAAGTTTTTATGGAAACTCTTTTGTGGAATGTTTTTGACACAAATGGTTGGCATTAAGATCTAAATGAATGGTATCTGACCTCGTTGATACCACTCTTTGTTGGTGCTTTATAACAGTGAGTGTTTGAGATTTTCTATTTTACTTCTATCTGTGCATGTTGGCAAAATAAGTTTGGGACCTCAGCTAACCCTATTGGTCAAAGTTCAGTCCATCCATCTATCTTCCGAACATGCTTATCCTTGCAGGGTCAAGGGGATGCTTGTGTCTGTCTCCGAAGGGCATTGGCCGAGAGCCGAGACACACCCTGGACAGGTCACAAGTCCATCACAGGGCAATACAAAGACACACAGTACAAACAACCATCGCACACACATAAGGGCAATTTAGAGAGACCAGTTAACCTAAAAGTTATGTTTTTATATTGTGGGAGAAGCCAGAGCAACCATAGGAAACCCATGAACAATCTCCATGCAGAAAGATCAACGTTCTAGTTTCAACAGTTCCAGTTTGATCGTTGCTTTGACTGTAGATATGGGCAAGTGGAGTCAAGCAGCTTTTTTTCTGAAGCTGTTTCCTGACTTATCGAGATAAACACACATCTGTGTTTGAATGGAATGTTCTCTTTTCTTTCCCATTTGGAAGAGCGACTATGAGAAATCTGCCTTTCTCTCATGTCATATTTAAAACCGATTTGTTGTGATATAGAATATCATGGGTAACAGTTTTCTGGAAATTTAGTTGATGTTAATAGAAGTAATGTAAAACAAATGTTTTAAATGCTTCTGCTATATTTATTTCATGGCAAATGTTTTTCAATTAGTCATGTACCAATAAGTTGTAAGCAATTATGTCATAATAATTAATATGAAATAAACGCATTAAAATTCAAGGCTGGATTGTTCTAAAATATTCAGTGTGAGATTATGTTACTGCACTGCATGATGAATTTACTCATTATTGAGGCTTCTTGCGTGGAAGGTAATACAAAATTGTTTCTTTAAAGTGACTGATGGTCCTAGATAATTGAGACATCCTTATATTTGTACTTGAACTCTCATCTTAGTGCCAGAGTGGGAATAGATTAATTGGTAAAGGCAAAAGCCGAAACGGGGTTTCACAGTCACTGAAATGTCTTTGGGTCTACAAAATTTTGTCCTCTTTTCTTTGAAAATGCCACACTTTTTCCTCTTGTAGTCGCATCTAATTTGACTTGGCCTAGTATTCAGAGGAAAAAAATGCTAGTGGAAACCTATTTAATAAAGAATGGAAGAACTGTTTGGCTTTTTTTTTTCCTCAAATATTTATAGATAAAAAAAAAATCCCCTGGGGGAATAGTTTTATTATTACACGGATTTATGTTGGCTCAAATGTTTGCAACATATTCATTTCTTCATGCCCACCACTGGCTTTTTTGGTAATTTACATGGAATGGGAGAGAAAAAAGAAACAGCAAAAAGGTTGTCAGTTATTTTCAGCCATAAAACCTTCTGCAGGCTCCAGCTGATCTTTATTGTGTTGGCAGGAATCTCTGTAGGAGCTCAAATATATTAAGAATTGTTTATGAGGTTATTTCCAACATTTTTATGGTGATTGTTTTCAGTTCTTCCTGTAGAAGTTGCTAAACTTGTTAAAGTTTTTTTTTCCCCCAAGAAGTTACACTTCTCCTTCTAGGTGTCTGTACTTTTCTTTACTTTTGACTGTTGTGAATAACTTAGAAGAAAGGCAATAAGTTTGTAAGTATATAAAATTGAAATGACATGTTTTTTAGTGATGTACTAAAATCTGAATGAGGTTTGGACCAAAATGAGGTTGTCAACACGGCAGGTGGTAGAGCAAAACAAAATCCTCCCAGGCAACATAAACTCTGATTTGTATAAAACTATTCTACATGTTTACAATCAGCAGATTGGGTCCATTTGCATTCACAAACCTATTCAAATAAAACTAAAACTTAATTGATGTGTTTGGATCTTTTCAAACAAGTCCACACTCTTATATTAACTGCCTTTTTTTGTTTTTTTTTTCTAGGGTGATCCAGGCCAGCCAGGAGAAATTGGACTCATGGTGAGAAATTATTTTACCTTCTAAATTGACATTTTTTTGCGTTGGATTGGTGCAGCACCCTATCTTGGTTAACTTAGGAAAGGAGCGTCAGCAATTGGTTTGAATTGTTGTATCTATTGTGGCAATGCAATCATTGGCCATTCTAGCTCATTCAGGAAGCTCACAACTGATGGGATTGTTGCATTAACTTTACATGTGAGGATGAAGAAGCAACATATTTATTTTAATATCATATCAAGAGCTGAAAAGATTTTCACAATGGCGTATTTGAATGGATACGCCATGACGACCAATGCTAAGGTTCAGGTATTATAATACAGCAACATTTGATGTGTTGCATATCAATATGTTCAGAGAAACATGATTTTAACACGAGGATGACACTCAACATCTTTGCTTGTACTTCAAGCGCAGAGTGTATTTTTGGTGTGTAACAGTTTTCATAGTGGCATCACAGCGGTTTGTTGTTGATTTTGATTGTAATTTTGTATGCAGGGACTTAATGTTAAGGATACATTTTATGATAACTGATAAAACACTTTCTCTCACAAACCCAAACATATAGGACAAGCCACTAGCCGGCGGACAGCAGGTGGAAGTAGCTTGAAGCTAATAAAGCTTTTGATTAAAGTCTCCTTTTAAAAGCTACATTGAAAAGGTCAAAGCAAGCCCTGGAAAAAAAAAAAAAATCAAAGGAGACCAATTGACTAAAATCACATGCTGCTGTCAGATTTTTACAGAAGCAGAAACAGGAAACGATCAGGGAAAAAGAGCCTTTTTATCTAGAAACCCATTACCAATGACCTTTCGGTACACTCGACAATGTCTCTTCGGTGTTGTTTTTGTTTCCAAATGTTTTGTTCCCATCGCCGCTCAAACAGTAGCTGTGAAGGTAGCAAAGTTTTTGTGAGTCATGAGAGTAAAACGGCAGAGTGGAGGGTCCCAGGTGTTCTTCCATAAGCCTGAGGTGCTTTTACAGCTGTTTATGACAGCAACAGCTGGAGTTCGTCTCCAAAATGTCCTCTCGTAGAGCTCTGCGTAGAAGTAATCACTTCTCGCTGTGACTCTTTAAATAAAGTACAGCTTTTCATGAGTAAATACACTGCATGACACTGATATACTTTTAACAAGGGAGAAAGTCATCATTGGGAAACAAGCCCCCTTGATCTAAATCAGCAGGAGATCAGCACAAACCAGCTGTTGTTGAGGGCGGGGGAAATGGATGCGACAGAACATTTACGATGTCAGAAGGTCTGTTTTTTTTTTTTTAAAGCCAAATCCTGATTGCTTGCTTCTATGTTAGGTCTATTAGTAAAGCTGAGATTTTGGATTGGTCGAGCTACTCCTGTTGTAGGTTGTGTGTGTTTTGACTCAAGAGAGAACATAAAAGCTAACTTGTCACTCAGGAACAAACCTGCCATCTATCCTTAAATCTGAGGAATTATATGTTCTCAAACATTTGGAGCTGAGGATTAAAAGGGTCCTCTCCCATTCCTCTCAAGGTTCAAGATTCCATAAACATTTTGCCTCTCCCGCAGTGTTCCAGGAGCAAGACACTTAATTTGACATGGCAAACCGTTTTTAATGTAGATGCCCTTGTTAAAGAGGCAGAAGTAGAATCCAGAGTTTTCCAGCAGCCTTTTACGACATGTGGTGCTGGTTAGGGGGATTAAACTCTTGTGGTGCAACAAGGAGAAGGAGAAAGAGGAGGAGGAGGAGGAGGAGGAGGAGGAGGAGGAGGAGGAGGGGAGGTGGCAAGACGACAAAGGAGAAAAAGAAATATTTTTAGAACTCAAAGGTTGGAAATGATCAGTGCCTCCAACCTTTTCTGGCGTAAATTAAAAAAGGTGTTCTCCTCTCTGTGAAGGTGGCTTTCAGTCTTTGCACAAAGTATTTATTTGGATTGTGACTTTGCTTGGAAAAGATTAAATGAGACTGTAGAGACTCCATCCATAACTGGAAAAAAGCCCCCCCCAATTTCATTGTGGTGTTATTTCCAGTTTATTTCCCCTTTTCATCCTGCATCTTTCCAAAGTTTACCCACATTGCTCCAGTAACTTTTCCAATATGTCTTTTTTTAAAGTAAGGACACACTCATTATTTGTTGATGTCTTTAACTACTTTTTTATTTAATGTTCATCCACAGCAAGAACAGAGATGTTTTGGAATTGCTTGGAAACAAACCAGTGCATCTGGCAAATATTCAGTCAACCACTTTCGGATGTTTGCACAGCACAGCCATGTTTAAACTATTCATCTGTGTTTTTATTAACTTGAACCTACAAAAGCACAATATTAGTTTTTGAAGCAGATTGCTCTGCGTTTATTGAAACTACAACGTATTTAAAAAAGCATTAAAGTAGCAGATTTTATTGTAAGTTATTCACGTGTATAAAAACAAAGCAAAGTAATTTGCATGTCTTTTAAATATAAACCTGTGGCTTGAAAGTTACAGACGTATAATTCATCAGGCCATAAATAGTTACCAATGTAAAATTTGTTGAAATAAACATCCGCTGGGTGTAATTTATAGCAGTCACGACCAAAATCTGTCTTGAAGTGTGAGTTATGGACTATTGAATATCCTGAAATGATGTCCAGAAATGAGTTGAAACTGCCATTTCACGCTTGTTTGAATTTTAAATGGCCTATTAGCACCGTTTGTTTTTTCCACCCATTCGGACCACAACTTCCTGTCCGTGTTATTAATTCGAAGCTGAAAACTTTAGGAACCGCCAATTTAACATCTTGGACTAACCAAAATATACAGAGTGACTGGCCTTGCAGCCCTTGGAGAAATCGCAGTCTACTGCATTACCATAACATTGTACCCAAGACTGTCATCGCATCATCATCAAGCTCTGCAACCTGGAGTCTAATGAAACTCCAAATTTCAAATCTTTACCGCAGATTAGGTTGTTTTTTCTTAAAACAGCAATTTATTTAACAGTTACTACACAATCAGGTCATTACTTAAACTTTCAGTGTAGGTTGACCAAACAGACTATAAAATACTTTTAGTCAGTCGTACCAGTATGACGAGTGTTACTGAAAAGCCTGAGGAAAAAAATGCCTTGCAGACAGTAGAAGTAATAAAAAACAGGTTTTAAGTTTCTGTTTTAATATGTCACAATAGTATTTAATCTCAAGTTCATGACCATTTTATTAGTTACATCCATTGTGATTAAGACGGAAGACAGCTTCCTCAAGTTCAAACATCAAAGTGGGTAGAAAATGGGATTTAAGTAAACTATGGCATGGTTGTTGGTGCTAAGCAGGTTGGTATAAGTATGTTACAAACTGCTAACCTACTTTGTATTTGTACTCAAATCAACTGTCTAGTTTACAGAGAATGGACAGAGATAATATATCCAGTGTTCAATGAATAAATGAATGAAAATGTCCAACATTCATATTAGAACAAACAGACCAGACAGGTTTGGGGTGACAGACAGACATGCAAACTGCTTGTTAAAAACAAAATATGCAGAATACCAAATCTGAACGCACACTAACCTTGAAGCCGATGAGATACAGCAGCAGGATATCATACCTGGTGTCGTTCCCTTCTGCTAGGAAGGATCAAATTACCACCTAAAATTGAGACAGGCTGGACCAGGCAATATTTTTTACAGTCTGTCGTTGACCAACCGTGTGAGAGTCAGAATTTGGCAGTAACAACTTAAAAGCATAAGCCCTGCCTTTTCTCAGTCGATTAAGTTGTTTTTGTTGGTGGAGTAGTTTGGTGGAGGCTTTCTTGGCAGACTTTAGGATTTGTGGAATTGAGCCCGTTTGTACCAACTGAACACTATTTAAATCACAATTTAACTGAGTACCCTGGCTCACCCACATGCCCATCTTTTGATGGCTATTTCTAGCAGGATAACTCCCCATTTTATTTCACTTAAATAGTCTCAAACTGCTGTCTTGGAAATGTTAATGAGTTTACTGTACCCACTCTCACCAGATCTCAATGCAGTAAAGCACCTGGGGATGTGGTTGAGCATTTTACGTTAAAGATTTGTAGACAAAAAATCTGATGCAGCTCCAGGAAGATGATGTCACAGTTGACTAAAATCTTCAAGAAATGTTTCAGACACCTTGCTGAATCTAACCTACAAAAAATTAAGGTAGTTATATGTGCAAAAACAGGTCAAATTTAGTAATAACGAGGTGTACAAAATCTAAGTCAATCTCAAAACGCATTAAGACCGACTGAGTCACCCATGCTTTCAATAGGATCTTTGAGGTGCCTGCATAAGATCAGCCCAAATTAGTTTTCCAGAGCTGCTGGAGCTGAGTGTGGGAAATGACCTGGAGACTTCCTTATTGTTGGTCAATTCCAAACCCATGAATGGACATTCAGTGATTTGTATGTGTGCTCAGATACTCAACTACAATAACCATCTTGTTGTACGTTTTCTGATTATCCAACGCTGACGCTGAGGTGTAAAATGTGGGGAATACACAATGATAACGTATTCTGTCACACAAAGTTTCATTTACCTTAGATTGCTGCCGCTACTTGTCAATGTTTGAGCTTTAGTTTGATTTGAAAAGAGTCCGGACTTCCTTGAGGGCACTTGACTTTCTGAAAAAAGTCTTTCCTGCTTCTAACTTTTGAGTGCTCTCAGATGTAGCCAAGTTAATTAGCTCTCAGGCAAGTGGCACATGCTCTCACATTCCTATTGGGTCATAAAGATGTTTACCAAACCCTTCTGAGGTTAGAAAATAAAGGCATTTAAAAGCAAGTATGAGGAAAACCTTTTTTTCTTGGCTGATAGAGTAGTGAAAGTTCTTTACTGAGGTTTTTGTTATAGGTGTAGATGGAATGCACAATAAAAGACCTGCCACTGAGCAGCCCTTGCTTGTGTATTTGAGAACTTGCTGCTAACAAGACTTTAAAGGGCAAATGTTGGGGAAAATGTAAATGGGGAAAATGGAATACCTTGAGCTATGTGATGAACGCTTTGCTTCATCAACAAAAACTTAACAAGAAGTGATCCAACAAGCAGCTCCTTCCCAGAAAGCCAATCATTATTAAGTCATATCTTGGCTCCAACGAAACCATGCTTGATTTGCACAGACATTTGCACTGACAGACAAACTTTTCAACTTTAATATGACCTCATTGGGAACATTTACTCGTAATGCAGGCACACCACCGTTTTAAACTCAACAGGGGACCATATCTCTTTGACATTTATATCGTATCAATGCAAACAAGAGCTGGAAAGTTGCTGCCATCGAGGGCTCTTAGGGCAGAGATTCTGTCTGGCCACAAACAAAGCGCCAAATGGCAACAGTTTCTCAAGCCCAAAGCAAGAAGAAAACTGGCTGATAAGGCGTGCAATAGCAGCCAGAACTAAAAGGTGTTAATGAACTCCTTTGATACGGCAAGAATCCAGTCTTCTTTTCACAACATTTGTCTATGGAGCTTAGAAGGCTGACGATCTAATGTGGTTTCCAGTTTAATTGCAATGAAAGGCACTATTCCAGATTCATCCATCATCGCTTTGCATCTCAGAAACGAGGCGCTTTCTCTTTTTTGCGCTTTCTAACATTTTATCTTTGTGAGGCTTTCCAAATATTGGCCCATTTAGGTAATGAACTTGTCTTGGACTGCGCTGGGAGCGTGGGGTGGCCAAGACGAGGCACATTTTTCTTGTTTCTAAAATGAACAAAGGTGGAGATTGTCATAAAAGATAAAACCCTGAGAGTCTTAGTTATCCATTGTCTCATTTGGGATTCACATTTAGGGTGCAGTTCCATGACAAGAAAGGCTCAGAGTGAGGCGATTTTCAGTTCTTGCCGGAGAAATTAAACAAGGGGCTGATTGTGATTCAGTTCTGCCTGAAGGGCGTATGCGCACTGCATGAAATCCTCCCTTGAGTTTGCCAGGCTCACTGCTGGCTTCGAGGATTGCATTATTTCATCTGACCAGGAATCTTTTTCTTTTTTCTTTGCTGTATTTTTCTTCCACTCAATCTCTCTTTGTCTCTCTCATCTTTTACAGGGACTTGAGGGGCCTCAAGGGCCAAAGGTGAGTTATAGAAAATCACTGACTTTTATTTTAGTTGCGCCATGTCAGCTGTTTGGGATTCCTCTCCGTGGTTATGTCATCGCGCTTTCCGATTGGCTACCTGTCACATTCAGCAGTCCCTAGTTGGAGGACATCACATATGCTGTGATATCAGACCAAGCCAATCCAACATGTTGAGTACCCCTGAATTTATATCAGAGTGATCATTCTACTGATCGTGTCTACCGACTGGACACGATCAGTCTTAACACCCCAGGCACAGCAGGATGATCTGTTACGATTATCGCAAGCGACAGTCATACAATGCCGAACGTTTCAAGATGGTTGAAAGGGGAAAATCAGGACAAATAAATCGTGCCTTGTCGACTCAGAACTAGGCTTTAGGAAACCCGAATTCTGACGTAAACCAAAAGGTATTGTCTTCTGGCTTAAGAGTGTTGTTTTAGGTTTGACAGTAACTAGATATAAGTCACTGAAGTGACAGTAAAATATGTAGGGTGTTTAACATATTTACCTGGAGATTAGAGACACGAGAGCCACAGTCAGGTCAAGTAAACATGAGGAGAGGAGGGCAAGAGAAACAAATGAGAGATGGAGAACAGAGAACCTGGAGTTAAGTGCTGCGATACAGACTGATGTGGGAAACAGATGGAGGCCGAATCCAGCCATCAGGTAGCTGCCAGTGTTTGTTCAGTGTAACCCAATCAGACATTTCCTGTCTGCGCCGTCATCTGTCGACGAGGCGGTAGTGTGTACGTGAAAAGGTCAAAGATGATCCACTGCTGCGTTAATGACTCATAATCCAGCCCCGAGGCTACTCAATTAGATCTTCTGCTGTTTGGCAAAGAGGCCACATGGAGACCCCGATCAAGTTTCATCACCTCAGTGGCTGTTTGGTTGCCATTAAATGATAAAACACCCGGCATGAGTCATGTTTACTCAGTATTTTTAAGGGGAAAAAAAAGGGGGAAAAAAATTCAAAGACTCCGTTTTATTGTTCCTGCTCTCCAAAATCTACATCTAAAATAACAATAAGGCATTTTTAGCAGAAATTTGCTAACATAAAACCCAAGTTAGATGGGGAAGGGACTTCATAAAGAAATAAATAACATTGTAGTAAGTAAAAATACAGATGTACTGACTTTCCTCACAGCCAGAACTGCAGACAAGATCGATCTAACAAAGCTAATAACCCACAAACATTTGTACTTTTCATGTCTTTATTAAAACAAATTGAGTAATCACTCAAACAGACAGCAGGCTGGAAAACGTATTTGACTTTATTGGAAACTCCCTCAGACGTTTCCTGTTACAGCTGATGAGACTTTCTCAGTCAGGGGGAGAAATTTTGGAGGATTCCTCCTGACAAAGCTGTTTCAGTTCATTCATTTTTCAAAAGGGTATCGATTTGAAAGAACCCTCTGAACACTGGGCCGCATCATCTAAATGAGGAAGTCTGACTTGGCAGCTTTAGATCATTGTTTGAAGTTTTACTGTGTAGGAGTGAAATGCATCTAAGGGGATGCTTTAGTTGTGACCTGCAGGGCCATTAATTGAATTTAGTTTGAACCTTTCTTGCGAAACATGACTGAATCCTCTGCATTGCAATTTATTGTGCGAAAGATTTCTCCTCAGATATTCTGAAACAACCAAATCGAAGCAGCAAAGCATCCTCAAACTGAAGCGTGTTTGGAGGATCCCAATTTTTGTTAAGCCTATTGCTTTTAGAAAACAAAACATTTTAGAAAAGATTTAGGTTAAGCAGTGATGTGTTACTTTGATATCTGAGCCTCTATGGATGCTTTCAGCTTGCAGAATCCCTCCTCTTTCCGCTTTGGCCGTCATCATGAAGTAGTAATGAACTCATAAAAACCAATCTATCTGAGGAGGAGCATCTCAACATCCAGCACTTAACACCTGAGTACAAGCAGCTGTTGAAGATGTCCGCATAGCGGTTCGGTTATTTTGGCAATGCCTGTAGACGATTAAAAAAAAGAAAAATACAACTGACTCTACATTATTGGGTTCATTTTTGACTAAAACAAACCTGATTGGTTTCAGACGAATGCAAAGACCTTTAAAGAAATTGGATTTATTGATTAAAAATATGTATAAACCAATAAGTGTTTTGTTTTTATTTGCCAGGGTTCACTGGGGCCTCCGGGGATCCCTGGAACAGATGGACTGAAGGTGAGCGCTCTTAATTTAAAGAAACAGTGCACCATCTGATGATCTAAAGTATTTTTTCTTTCTATATTCTTATTACACTATTGCTTATCTGCCTTACGGTTTAGAAAAGTCCACAACACTAAGTACTGTGATAAGCATTCTGCACTTTCTAAATGGGACACAACTTACACAAATGTTCATATTGTGTACATGTCCAATAGCAAATGGTTTTTAGTGCAAAGACAAAAAATAAGATTTTTTTTTCTTGTTCCATAACGAAGAAGAAATTTAACAAAAAAGGATCTCAGATTTTGGGGGCTTTTATCGTTTCAGGTGCTTCAGTCATGCTGATAATCTTCATTTGAATTTAGATATTGTTATTGTTAACTTTTTCACAGCTTCTTGGCACAAAGTAAATATATCAGTTTTTGGTTGAATTCATAGTCTTTGTAAACAAATATTTTCAAAAAATTAAGAAATATTGAGTCAGTATAGCTCAGGCCTTATGGGTTACAGAAATGTATGCGCTCTACTGCAATAAAAAAAATGTCCAAAAATGCGTTGGAAAAGACAATAATAACAATAATCCATGACATATAACAATTTTTCAACCACTTTTGGGCAGTCATAGACTTTGTTCAGTGCTTCACACTTTGAGCCGAAGATGGTCACATGGGAATTAAGTATAAAAAACAAAGCGAGACAATTACGTCACTTCAGAAGTAACATTGTGCCACACATATGTAAATAATAAGGGTGCATTTTAACAACACTCAAATGTTTTACAAAGTGCAATGTTACATGGTAAGATAAGATCTAGTATACCTTTTTATTTACCACCAACCCTGCAGTCATGTTCCGCTTTTGTTAACGGTGTTTTAAAATTACTACTTTTGTTTCAATAATGTGTGGACATTATTGGATCCTACGTTTTATTGTTTCAAGTTATTTTCCAAGTGTGCAAATCAGACCTAGCAAGTACGATCATAAGTACACCGCACACTAGGTTATGGAGGCCAAGGTCGTAATTTGTTTGGTTTGGTTTTTCTTTTTCACTTTATTTGAAAACAGAAAAATCTGGCGAAAATAAGTTTTTTCAAGGTGTGTTACACAGCTCAGCTGCTAAATCAAATAATCTTGTTACATTTATTCTTTTTTTTTACAACTGACTGAAAACCTTTAAAAAAAAAAAAAAAACTGGTTATATACTTAGCCAAATGGAGCTCTACTCATGTTAGATCGGCTCTAACATGCATTTTGACAATTTCAAGCCATTTTTCTATTTAGGAGAATACCCCTGGGCTGCATCTACAGGTCCTGACCACAGAGTACGGTTTTGGAAGCATGTGTATCTGTTCACACACTGAGCTAATTTCTGAAATTCACTTTCAAGTAAACGAGACACAGTGCAGGTGTTCTGGAAATCGGAGCAAAATGTAAAAATAAGAAAGGCCAATTTGTTTTCTTTCTTACTCCAAAGTAATCGCTTAATGAATGACGTGACCTGCGCCATCTTTTTAATTTCAAGCACACATTGGTAAAGAGCAGAGGCCTGTGTGGCTATAATAGGAACCAGAGTAAAGAAGCTTCATTTCAGTGTGAAAGCCATACAAACCCTGGAAACAGCTAAAGCTGGAGGCTTAATTCCACACTTGTGAAATGAGTTGGGTTTGCCAGCAGCCATGAAATAGAACTCCAGAGCTGTGCAATCCATCTATAAAACAGTCTGTTATGGTATGTAAGTCTCATTCATGCAGAAAGTTGAACTCAGAGGCAGTCAAAGCCTGATCCTTCTGCAGTGGCAGGTTGACTGTCAGACATTGCATTGATCTGACAGCAATACTCCCCAAGAAGGATGGACAACCGGTAAGGCAAACCTTATCAGCATTAGTTTTTAATCAAACTCCATCATAGTCGTGGTTGTACAGCATCGTCATTATGTCAATGACTCCCATATGTGGTCTGATGAATGATGCAGAGTCCCAGCGCTCATGAAGTATCATCACCGCTGTGGTAGCGGTGGGGCAGAGGGGGAGTTCACACATGGATCATACACACTGATCTTCACCGCAAGGCGTCATTAAATCAAGGCATTGGGTTAAAAATGAAAACAAGGATGAGAAACAGAGGAATAACATCAACGGCTGTTTTATTTATGGTGATGAAATAAAATAGCTTCCTGCTACATATATATTTTCTTGCAGTTTGATTAATTCTGAGCTACTTACTCACTGTAGTTTTAATCTAAACATTGAAGTCTTGTACTTTCCATCACTAAGCGAATTCGTCTGGTTGCCTTTGGAAGTAGTTACTTCTTTAGAAAAGGTAACGATGTGGTAGGTTTGCAAAGGTTAGGAGGTTAACTATTTTTGGCAACAAATGCACAGAGGTCGGTTTGAGCTGCAGGGAGGTTAAGGCTTTAGACCAGATGGACTTGGTTTCTTCTTTTACTGACATCTAAGAAACAAAACAATAAATATTACATTTTTGGTCAGCTCTGTTACTGTTTATTCTTTCATTTTTGAGTAATTTTTTCTTGTACCAAACAGATTCAGTCTATTTAGGGTTTCGATGATTAAGCACCATAAGAAAACACACATCCTGAGAAAATTGAGCCCCTGTTTTATTGTTTTAAAAGTCTCAAATCGAACATAAGAGTTCTTTTCGATCATCTGATGACAAACTGATTGGCTGAGATTGACTGATTCAAAGTTATTTTATCTCTCAGCAGTGAGCCTGGCTCATTATTGTAGCATGAACAAGCCAACAACAGCTGCTGTACTCTTAACACCTAATGCAGAGCACTGAAAGATTAAGGTGGCTGTAGAAAAATCAAAGATCAGAACTATGTTACCATCCAAGAAACGCAGAATTTCTCATTTTCTTTTGGGTCTTCCTCTACAGTACACACATAGACTTTATAAATCTACACATAAATGTGGGTTTGCATGGGAAAGTGCACGTGCACAATAGTGTAGATGAGCTCAAAGGCTGGGAGCGCTCTCTCCTTTTTTTGTGGCTCTTATGAGAGAAAGTTGGAATCTAGAGTACATCCGTGGTGAAAAGGATGCTATAAATTACTGACTTTAATTAACTAGAGCTAGACAACTTAGTGTGTTGTCAAGGTGATAAGGAGGATGAGCAGGAGAAAGAGAGGTCGTAAAAGCGAATGGGAAGCAAAGCGGTTAAGTTAGAAATGTTAAGGACAAACTTTTGTTTCTTCATGCAGAAAAAACTTACAAAATCCCTTTTCAAAGGCAAGATCTTAGTGACGTAGTGTGTCTGTGCAAAGACATGATTGTTGCTGTTATGGACACGTATTTCTATCTTTGTGAAGATTAACTTTGAATAATCTGTATGCCTTGGAATGCACTTGGTCCTATTGATTAAAACAGACTCTATTGAGTTGTTTCTGCAGCCTGATTCTGTTTTTATAGCCAGAGATTCTGCTGCAGGAAGAGGAGTGTGAGACCTGAGGGGTGAGCAGGCTCAAGCAAATAAAGAAATAAACCTGCACTTCAATGCATGATGTCAATTCTAACTGTTGTCTCCAACCATCTTACAAATCAAAAGTACAAATCTTATCTCTTTTTTTCCAATGGTTTTGTGAATTTAAATTTTCAAATATTTCCAAAATTACTTCCAAATATTCCATATACAGGATTTTTTTTTTTTTTTTAGTCTTGCTTTTTATTTACTTCTTGTGTTTTGACTCCCACTCTGTTTTAGGCGTGTCCTTTAGTGCAACCCTTTGAATGAAGGTGTTGTTAAAAGGCGGGCATTCTCAGCCAACACAACGGTAACACAACGAGACCCAGAGCCAAGAGAACTAGTAGACTCTTGGAAGCATGCAGCAGTTAGCACTAGACTCTATTATGTCTTCAGACTTTATTCCGATTATAAGGATGGAGAAAGTGGAACGCATAGTGCATATATGCAATTTTGTATGTCCAGATCTGGAATTGGAGTTTAAACTTTGATCGTACGCACACTGAATACAGCTGCTGTGTGTTGTGCTGTCAATAGGGAGATGTTGGCATCCCAGGACAGGACGGAATCCCAGGGGCCAAGGTCTGGTGCACACGTTTTCTGTGTGCTCTTATTCTTTTAACGTCACCTTTTCTTTCTGCTTGAAGTATTGCTTCACTTTTTGCTCCTTGTCTGTGGCTTTTGTGTTGTGCTGCCATTTGTTTGGTCAAATCACATTCCTTATGATTATTTTTCCATCCTTAAGTATGAAGACATCAATCTGGCCCATGTTAATTGTAAATATTTCTATGTATTTTTGAGTTTTTGGAGATGCAGTTTGCTAAGTTTCACACATGAAAGGTTTTCTTAAGGAACATTTATAAAAAATTAGCGCTTACATGTGTGACGAGGGAACAAGAAACTGTTCTATTTCTGTGATCTAGCACAAATTTAACCCCAGACACAATCCACACTTGCATAAGTGCAGGCCAGTCCAACTCCCCCGTCCACCATCCAACCTGTCCTGTGTCTAATTCACTTTTTTCTTTTCCAACAGGGTGAAAAGGGAGAACAGGGTGAAAAGGTAAAGTAATAACTCAGATCCCCACACATCCTTCTAAGTATCCCACCATGTGTTTGAATAGCCTTTGTGGTAAAATGACGGCAGCTCTGCTATTATGCCTCACAACTCCAGCTTGTATTTTCAAAGGTGACTCCCATCGAAGATCTGGCCATCAGTTAGCCAGTGATTAAATGAGTCATAAAACTGCACCCAGTTTCACCAGTTCTGGGCAATGGCCTTTACAGGTTCCAAAAAATTGCCTCCCAGAGGAAAAACCGCTTTACTTTCTCCATTCCATGAGTCTAATGGTGCCATAATTTGGTCTTGTTGGATTGGGAGGTGTAAACACTGACCAAGTCAACAGCGATCAGGAAGGAACTGATGATTCAGGATACTTTATCGACCACAAAATCGGCCCTCGGGCTCTTGTTTTTAGTTGAATCAGACTTATTCTCCGCCGCCAACATACCTGGTTCACTGTAATAATGAGGCTTTGTGGAAACAATCTCGTAGCAACCGCTGCTCTCGCGCATTACGGGTGTCCTGTGGAGAATTAGCTGGATGCAAATAACAGCTCAATGTGTAGTTGCTGAAACTGCACCCAGCAGATTCTAATGATGCAGGATCACGTCAATTCGAAAAGTCATAAGCATAAATCAGTGGTGTGAGAAGGTAGATTGGTTTCCAATGTTTCAGTTTAAAACGGTATAAAACCGACTTCCAGGCCTCCCCACACACACAATACGCTGCTCTTAAAATATTCACTTCATACCAGGAGTTTCCACACCTTTTTATGAGCCTGTCTGAACAGGCTTCATCTTCTCAAGATAACTTTACTTCCATAGATTCGACTAGTTTCAGAAAATACGGGTACTTTAGTCCTAATAGCTGTTTTTTACGAACACAAAAGCAAAAAAGAAAACATTCTTACAAGTGAAGTCTTATAAATTAATGTATTTGTTCAGCAGAATGTAATTTTAGTTAATTTTCAGAGCTGTCAGACCTCTTCGAGGGTCTGAACCTCCAAACTGAGAATTGCCTTTCTGAAATGAAGCCAGTATTGTCAATATAAATTGTAGTCTTTGGCTTTGTTCTCCCATTCAGGAGCCAGCGAGCAAACTCGGGAAACTAAATTGTTATGATACTGACTCCGTGCTCGTAGTCATTTTACTTTCCAACATATAGATTTCTTGATGGAAAAACAGACATGTCAAGGAGACGAGCTGCGAGAGTACGCTTTTTTCTTTAGGTTATCCCTCAATAATTTACACAAGGAAACAAGCTTTGATGTCATACCCACAGACCTCCTAAGTCAGTTCATGATTTGTAGACTAGTGGATTTATGGAAAGTGAAATGACCAGTTCACTGCCAGACCGAAAGCTTGGAGCAAATACCATAGCCTTTCGTGTTTTAGAGGAACCTAATATGTCAACATAAGCTGTTGTTTTAGGGTTTTGACTATAAACCAATTAACCAGCAGATAAAATGTTCAACATTGTCAACTTTTACTTGTGATTTATTGATTCTGTGTCGCAATACTTTATTCCTATTTTCTGTCAGCCACTTTTGAAATATTTTAGCCACAACCTCCTTTGTATTAGTACAATTCATTGTGCCGTTAGATGGGATTAGCTGTTCAGAATGTCCTGTCAAAACTGTAAGTTTTAGCAGATTAGCTAAATAACATAGCATTCTAGCATCAGCTGACTAGCATAGGATTTTAGCTGACATGTTAGCGAGCTAAAATGCTAAATGGAATGCTTGGTAAGCTTTTATGTTGGACTAAAATAATCTCTACGAGGGGAAAATCCTGAGTAACAAACTCACAGATCAGCGTTAAGCAATTACCAGTTGTTTCTGGCATTTGGCTTTCAACATCTTGGTTCTGTGCATATTTTCAGAGTATTTGCTTTGGGAATAACATTTTAACCATAAACTTTATGCAATTATGCTTTTTTGTTACGTTGTTGGCAGGCAGAGCTTGTATTTTTGCGCATACTTTCGCTATTGATATGTAAATCATGCAGTGAAGCTCTAGGCTATCGAACACATTGGTTCATTAATTTAATGAGCCACTCACTATTTTTTGAGTGAATGTTACAAAACAAAAAGGAGAGTTTATTAATATTGTTTAGAGTGCTCACAGTAGACATGTTTTTGCTCAGGAGACTTTCACTGAAAAGCAGGAAACACAATGCCAACATGGCAGCAGAGTCCATTAAAGGATGAAAATCATTGACCTCAGACAGTTTCTCCTACTGCTGGAAGTAGTTGGGGCTGTTTTCTGCATAAACAAACACATCTACAAAATCCTGACTAATCACACAATAGTTCTGCCTGAAAAGGGAGGCGAAAGGTTCAGCAGAGAGAGTTTCACAAGAAGAGGTGGACAACATGGGACTGAGAACAAAATCACGCTAAATTTGTCACACAGCTACGACAATGAGAACTGACTTCGGCCCTACCGTCCAGGCCCATAAACTGGCTTAATTGAGAAGCTTGGACAACTGAACAATGATTTATTAGGTAGGCACTGAGACTGCAGTGTGACACCACCAATCTGGGTTGTTATAGTTGAAGTTATTACATCGTTCTGTCATGCCTGGTAGTCTACTAATGTGTTTTGACCATAAGTCAGGTATACAGTTGCCCACTGCATGGAAGAGTACTTAATTCTCCTTTCAGACACGTCAGCCTTTTTCATACAGTCGCAACTCTTTACTAAGAGATCAGCCTTTTGGCAGCTCTCATAGAGGTCTATTCATAAGATGTGAATCTAATGTTTATGTTTTAGTCCAATGGGCAGATGAAAATAAGAGAAAAAAAATTGAACACCATTGCTAGTCAGTTAGCTGTGCATCAGGCACGGATAGAAAACAGCGCAGGAATTCAGAGCCAAGTTTGTGAATTTAGTTATCCGTGGCGCAGCTGTCAATGCCAAGAGTTTCGGACCCCCACAACTCCTCTTACATCACCTGAAATCAGCCATACTTGAAACACATGTGATGACTCAGTGACCAAAGTGAAGATAAAGGGCCATTACCATGCATTTGTATGGTAATGATACTTAATTTTGGCTCCAGTGTTCTTGGCCTTTTCCTCAAGCATCCATTACACTGTTTAACATGGCAGCCAGTCACAGATAGAGGATCAGTCCTACTGTGTGCCTGTTGAAGCAGGCGTGTTTAAACATCCAGTTTTTCATTCCTGATTCATTGCCGCGTCGTAAAAATGGCTGAATATGATTTCATGTGATCTCATCGCAGGGCGATATGGGTGAAGACGGACCGAAAGGTGACATGGGCGAGAAGGTATGTAAATTATTTAATTTCTCCTCTTTGTTTATGTTTTGGAACCTGCTCAGAGAAACAGTAGATGGTCTGGCTTTGGCCAAAAAAGCCAAACATTACTCAACGTTAATGTTAGCCATCTGAGATGGGATATACGGAAACCGCCAGAGGCAGCTGAGGTCATGTGCCATCACTAGAATAGTCATGATGGCCGAATAAAAGCAATCATCCAAGCACTTGATTTGTCATTGTACTATATGTGAACTTAATTTTAACAATACACTGATGCTATTTTTCTTTTTTCTTTCTTTTTTCTGGAGGGACCATTTATCATAAAGACAGCTTGTCAAACTGAGATCCATTTTGCACAATAGGCAGAACTGAGCTCCGCTGAAAAGATGGATGTTTTTGTCCCAAAAAACTTTTGTTTTCTGTAAAAGGCTCGTCTTATATGGGTACTGACATCATGTTCAGAGTTATTATTCTTTCTATCTAAAATTCACCGTGTCGCCTTTGCAGTTTTTATCATGTTAAAATAGCATTCATGGAAACAGACTGCAGCCTTATTTCAATTTTATGAGCTCACAACAGAAGTTGGACCCCTTTTATATGCAAACCTGTTTTAGAGCATTTCAGAAAGCCATTATCAATTTGAATAAACCATTACATAAAAAATGTTGATTCAGCTCCTCACATTTCTCGGAAAGAATAAAGATTCTTCAAAGATTGCCAAAAAAGTGGTAACACAATTGCTGCTCCAAGACAGCCAGCCCTAAACACTTTGATGTATTATGCACCAGAGTTGCTTCCTTTTTTTGCTCTGAATACTGCTAGGTATGAAAACAAAGTGTAACTCATGGACCGGCAGCCGTGTGGAAGCAGTGTACTCAAAACGTCACTGCCAATTTATTGCTGTTCAGCAGAGAACAACTTTGATAACCTCTCGCTTTATGGGCGCTGCGGTTTTTAAAAGGCTGCCGAACTCGGCAGCCGAGAAGGATACAATTCGGGGGGAAACAGATGAAAGATATCATCTGTGGAAAATGAATGAACAAAACGGAAAGGTAGGCGTAGGGTGATAAAACTTTGTAGCTCATGCGACGCTTTGATCCAGCGTACCTCAGAGCAAAACAAGGGGAAAAAGTGATTGTTTTTTTTTTTTTTCCTGGAGGAGTTGGAAGTTACCACTCATCCTTCAAGTGCATACTCCAGGGAGAGTTATTGTAAAGATTTAGAAATATAGTTGACATAAAAAGTATACAGGCAGCTGTAAAAAATGTGGCTACGGTGAAGTAAAAAGCTGTGCATTGTCCTCGCATATAGTGACATAGATCCTGAGTAATTCACCAGAAAAGCAAGTTTGTTGTGGGGGGAAAAAGTAACAGAAGGAAGGAACAATAACTTGGTTGTATGAATCTGGACGTTAATCTGTTATTGAAGCGGCATCTTCCTTTATCTCAGAATTTTGATTTTTTTGTTCAAATGTATGTTAGCATGCTGCAGCGGCATTTAATATATTCCCACTCTTCCGTAAAGTTTTCTAATTCTACAAGGTTGTGAGAAGCTCTGTTGTCACAGATTTTCTATTATATTTTGTTTTGGATTCTAGTTTGACGTCAATCTTAATTTGAACTCTTTGAAGCCATTTTTGATGATTTGGATGTGTGACTGAACTCAAAACTCAGTGTGGACAGATTTACGATAAATGATGTCAAGTGTAAATTCAAGAAGACTAAATGCTAAGGCTACATCTAATTTAAAGTTTCTACAAGAAAATATTATTTAAAGTCATATAACCAAATTGCTTTATCTATTTAAATTTTTTGTATCTTCCTTTGGTTTCAGTTGACTTTTACAGTGCACAGGTCGCATTAAAGTGTGAACATATATTTTTAACTGAGCTTATTTTTTTTACACCACAAAACTCTGAACTTTTTACACACCTTTTAGGACCACTGTAGTAAAGTGTTTAGGTTAAGATGGATAAGATTACCTCATCTCAATCTGTCAACATCAGGTTAGATGTTTTATTTAACGTAGCGCACAACATATGGAAAGAATAGCCTCAATCAAGATACTTTCAGATGAGTTTAACATATGTCAGATTGAAATTCAGCACAGGAGAAGAAAATGTATGCTCAAGCAGGGCCCCTGTCATCAGAGTTTTTTTGTCTGATCAATTGCTCCTCCGCCGTGGTATTGTTGTAGCACCGCTGGTCGGAGAAACCAGAGAACAGAGAGACATGAGCGGGGCGGAGGGCATCCTCAGTCCTCTAGACTAAGCATGCCAAAGTTAACAATACGCAGCACGCAGTGCAGGAAAAAATGTGGAAACACTAAGTGAGAGGTGAGACAGCATACGCTTTGTTATGTTGAGCTTGGAGACCTCGGGAGCAGAGAGCGGTGAGGAAAACGATAGCGTAAGCAGTCAGGCCACAGTTTTCTTCAGACAAGAGGAGACTGGTTAGACGGTGGGGGGTCTGTGGTGCGGCCATCGCTCTAAAAGACAGGACAGGTCGGCTACTTCTGAGTTAGTTTTTGGAAAAACTAATATATATAATATAAACTAATATATTTAGACATATTAAATATGTCATTTTGTATGAAAAAAGATTAGACAAGACCAAAACAGCAACAATAAGCTAGATGATGATCAGTGAACATATTACACACTAGAGATTCTTATTAGCTCTTAATTATTCCTTCTCAGCAAAGTTAAAATGCAAAGATATAAAAACACTTTGAATTTTTCTCACTTCACTAAAGTCAGGTCACCACTTTTCTTTATATGCTGGAAAGAAAATACATTTTTATTTTCCTTTTTGCAAGTAAAATACATGTGGTTCTTCATGTTTGTATCCAGCCCACTGAGTCAATGTTTTGTCAAATCACAGGTTTGACTTTGATTTTCAATTAAAGATTCTTCTGGACTTTGACTTGTTGGCCTGTCCAAGGAGAACCTCCTTTTGATCTATCCGTCTTCCCATCAACTTTGACCAGGTTTCCTGTCAGAGTTGATGGTGGAAAAAGCAGCTGCACATCATGACGCATCCACTACCGTGTTTCACAATGGGTCGATGTGTTCAGGGTCACCAAATGTCTTCAAATCCTCAGACATGTGCACTTTCCAGGGGACTTTCTTTTATTAATGAAAATGTCCAGGTTCTAACATAACTAGGGACACACTGGTCACTATTGCTATGCTTTATTAATACTGCTTTTATGACAGTACTTACCAGTATCATATCACGTATATAAAAGTTAAAGCAATTACACCACCTACTTTGCTTCTTAGCATCAGTTTAAAACCTCATATTTTGGTGCTGCATCACTATCACTGTCGCTTGACCGCATGTCCAGCTCCGGCTCTTTTGTGAACCTTTACACAAACTTCAACAAGATGGAGATGAACATTGGCTGTTCATATCAGCCTAGTTTTTACTTATCAGATCAATATTGATATGTTAAAAAACATAATTGCCCCATACCGATATCATTACTATATATCATGCTTCCTTGATTTCTTTTTTTATTTAAATATTCTTTCTAACTACATAGAGAAGTCACACTTTCAATATGTTCTTATCAAAAGTAAAAAGTATTTTGAAGTAAACAGAGTATGATTGATGTTTTTCAGGACAGGGCCAGGGGTGGTCGTTTTTCGGAGTCTAAAAATGGCCACCACAACATAGCAGGCCAAAAAACGTTATATGTTTGTCTCAAGTGAAGCAGAGCACCATCTTCTACATGTTTGCTGTGTCACCTCATGGCTTGTGTTAAACTTAAAACAAGTCTAGTCAAGTTTATTTGTGCAGGACCTCTCAGCAACAAGGCTGAACAAAGTTCTTCTAATAGCTTTCTTCCAAGTCGACGGTCAAATTATCCAAATAAAAGATGACTTGTGTAACGTGCCAAAATGTAAAGAAGCTCAAAGTGTAGGAATGCTTTTTGAAGAAGCATAATTGTTGGGGTAATTGTTGTTTTCCACTATTGTTAATCTTTTGCATAGACACAGGACAATATGTGCTGTGTTGCCATCATCAGTGGAGAAAATAGCTGTTTCCAACTGTGTCTGTGTTTTCTCTGGCCTCATTTAAAACAAATCATTACCCCAGTTAAAAGCTTTAGTTCTGAGCCATTTACTGTCTAAGTATTTAACTAGGTGTGAAATTAACTGTGGCTCATCTTGTTTGAAAAGTTGCAGATTAAAAAAAAAACATTTAAGGTTTTAGAAGTGAACCCTGTCGCAGTATTGCCTTCGTTTTTGGGGGAGGGGGGAAATGAGTTTCAGGCTCTGGGCAGTGTGGCAAAATAATTTTTACATCCTAAACGTCTTGAGAACTGGCCCACATCTAACGTTTTGGCAGGCTCCTCCTGCCCTCCTAAACCTCACATATATTCTTGTTCAGTGACTGAGGCTGATATTTAGCTGAGGCCAGTGGATTTGGTCATCTTTTCTAATGGCCATAATGTTGAATAAGAGCCATGTGTGAGGGTTGCAGTGGCATGACTTGCGTCGCAACTCAGTTCTGGCTTCACTGCTCCCAAATTAATTCCCTCCATCTCATTTGCGCATCTCGCCATCCAAGCAAACAGCTGCTAGACGGCCTGATTTACCAAGCGTGCATTATGAGACCTTTGGGCTATTATCTATAAATGCCAGTATGCGGCGACAGGTCTGGGTGCCCATAATGAAGGAGTTGCGGTGACAGCTCTCCGTCTCACTCAGCCCTGTGGTTAAATCGCAGTTCTGCAGCCTCCACTTGGTAATTGGCCCAGATGGGACATTTCAGCACTCTCTCCCCGCCACACCTCAGCTCACCTCCCAGCTCCACCGCTTTTTCCATCCCATACGGCGGACATTTGGAAGGGATTAAAGCACGGTCATAACTCTCGCCTGGGTCTCGAGCTTGGTGTTGCCCGTATTAGACGTGTCGTGACAGAAGCGGCACGGGGAGCAAAGTGTTAATCGCCTGCGTAGAATCCTCTGGTACCACCACAAGAGTAATGCTGGCTTCTTATGTAAAAAGTGCCCTTTTGATTCATTCCCCTACAATAGTGTGGGCCTGCTGTGATAAATTGTGGGAAAAGCATTGTTTGTGCTGCGAACACGTTTTGCTTATGAACTTTACGAGTTAAGGTCTTTTCTTGTTTCTCCGTTGGACGAGATGTCACAATGGAACACAGATGTGAACATTTCTGCCAACTAATAACAGGTGAAAACCAACACTGATACGTACGTTTGTTTTACATTTGATAACGCCTTTCCATAAAGTTCACAAGTTTTATTAGTTTTTGGTCAACCACAGCATTAAATACACCCCTTAAGCGTAGGTGGGGTGAGTATTTCAGCTTGATAATGTATGAATTCCTTTTTGTCACGCATAGGATCACAGTGAACTGAATTTTTCTGCAAAAATGCATTCACTTAGATTTGCGTCCACGGCCAAATGCAATGTAAAATGAAGGCTCAGAGGTTGGAATAGCATGTTTTGAGATGTTGACAGAGGCATCCCAGAGTGTGCGAAAAAGGAAGCACTGCTGCAAGTAGTAGCGCAGTTTGTTGTGAGGGGTAGAGTGGCGTGGAGGGGAGGTGGGAAGGAGAATGAGCTTCAATTAAACACTGACTTGTGCGCTGTGCATCATAATGATTCCCATAAAAAGCTGAGGGCGAGATGCATTCCTGCTGTGACTTCTGAGCGTGAGGCGTATGTGTAGTGAAACCGCAGAGTCCGCACCAGAGCTGAAGGCACCAAGTCTCCTCCTCCCTGCTCCGTTTTCCCACCAACCGCCCATAATTACACTTATTGGCCCCTTGTTTTATGTCTGCTTTAACTGTACACTGCAGCAGTAATGCGATGCGTAGCAGAGGGCCTCGCTTCTGGATGTCTGGACGACGTTGGAAGCAAAAAAAAAAAAACGCAACATAAGTAGCTCTGTCTCCCTTCAGTTCAATGCATTACCTGGAGAAATGTGCATTTTGAATGGTTACAGTACATCTATCAAGCCTCTAACCTCCTTTACTGTGGATTTTTCTATTATAGTGTTAGATTTCACCTCTCATGTCACAATTGCGAAGCAGCTGCACGCTGACATTTTAAACACTGAAATGATTTCCAGCTCTGAAGCCTCTTTAAATGCTGTATCAGAGGTCTGTGGGAAGGTAAATGCTGCTTTCATTGTTTAAAACAGCAAACAGCCTTCTTTCTAATTGGATTTCCTTGCAGTTTCCACCACAAAAAATGCAACCGTTTTGTGATTTTATTCAGCATTGTTCAGTGAATTAGCTTGTCCAAAATCACTTTTAGAACCAGTTCGCTGATGCAAACGTTCCTCTGTTTTAACTTTACAGAAAGCGATGCATAAAATCAAATCTTTCATCTGGGTTTCTGTGTCGTCTCTTCATCTATTCTTTTGTATTTTTTTTACCTTAGGGCGATGCAGGCTCCTCTGCAGCAGGCATCAAGGTAAGTCCGAAACAATTTCTCTTTATGTTTTGTTTTGTTTCTCGTTTGGCTCCTATTAGAGATTCTCAGTTGGACTAATTGCATTTTAAGAACACTTCCCTCCAGACTAAGACCTTAATCACAAAGTGAAAGATAACTCCGTGGATTGTTGCATCATCATCAGAGTGTGATGGAGCATTAGAGATCCATGACCAGAAACTACACTTGTAAAACTCACCTGCAGAGGTTGCTGTACTACATTATGCCTATGGTGGCATATCTGTGTCATGGCTGCCTCATAGCAGAAGTCGAACCGTATTCATACACCTTCACAGTTTGGCCAGAGGATAATTTGAAGGAAGACTCTCCTTACCACAACACTTTGAGATATATTGCCATCCTTTTGGCTCCATGGCTGCTACACTATGGCAACCAGTTCGGTAACAATAAAGATCCCACCAAGCAGCCATTGGTCCAGTCAGATATATACAGTGTCATGATCAGACTCTTTGTACAATGAAAAATGTGCTGCCAGTCTGGGAAGAAGCACACATGCCTCCAAAATGCACAGAAACATGTTGCCGGGAGACAAAAAGGAAGTCATTCGTTTTTCTGGCTGGAATTCAAAGGTGCAATATATTTGTCAGGAAATACGTGAGACCAGTGGCAGTACTATAACAAGTACAAACAGTCTACTGGCATCATGTCTGCCTTGCGACGAAAACGAGATTTTCCTAACTTTTCTCATTCCAGCAATGTTCACTGAGTCAAAGACACCCTGGAGAAATTTATGTGAAATTTGAAACTACGTGTGAAGAGAAATGTGCAGAAGTGAAATGGGTCAAAATAAGCTGTTCTTGGCGTTACATCTTAGTCAATAAACAAGCTACTTAGTGAAGTATGTTGCTTTATTGTGACAAAAGCTAAACGTTAGTTTAAAAGATTGGATTTTGTTCAACCAAATTAGAAACAGTGAACGCTTAGATCAACGAAGGTGACTGTTTAACATATTAAGAAATGGCCTGCCATCCCTAATTCAGCAGAGACATGAAAGCATACGTGTAAAGGCAAAATGAAAGCGCTTTGAAACAGGCTTTCTACATGTTTAGCAAAGTTTTTGTCTGAAATTTATCTGCCTTTCACTCATTTTCAGCTCAGATATTCCTTTCAAGAACCTGAATATTCTTTAAATTTTAGTGTGAAAAGGATGCAAACTTTACTGTCATTATGACAATTCCAACAACCCCTCTAACAAACCCTGCCCTGGATGAAAAGCCTTATACCCCACATTAAAGACACTGATTTATCTCATGGGTTTAGGAGACTTTTATGTCTGAATGACTCATAATTTGGTGTGTTAGTTGAAAGGTTGTCAGTTCGAATCTTGCTCTCCACATTTCTCTTGGACAAAACACTGAACCTCAAGAGGCCCTGATCTGTGGCTCTGCGAGTAATTGTTTATATGAATATGGTCTTTTGTCTAAATCCACTTTTATTGGTCAGAAACACTGGGAAAGTTCTGGATAATTGCCGTGCAGTTCTGGTTAAGATGGCCTGTAAATAAAGCATCTGTGAAGAACACAGTTTATGTCTTACAGGGCGAACCGGGAGAACCTGGACGGAGTGGACAGAAGGTAATTATTACTATTTCTTTTAAATTAAATATTTTTCACGAATGACCAGAGACTTGCAACAGACAAGTTCTGTCTGCATGCTGATATGTCTGTTCACAGTGTCAATGCCCATACCTAGACGTACTCAATAGAAGGGGAAGCTTTTATTCCAAGATATTTCATTTAAAGGTTGGTTATCTCAAAGCCTAGTGGAGTCTGTTGTGCAAAAATATGTTTTCTACATTCGAAAGGCTCGGTTAAATCTGACACCTAAAGCTGATTGACTATTGTAGAGCTGTGATTCAGTTTTCAGGCTTTACAACCTCTCAGAAACCATACTAACATTTGTGGGTATGTTTCCCTTTTTGTTTAGGATTTATTTAGGTTTGTCTAACTTTACCAGACTCTCGCATTAAATAGCTTTGCTTCAGTGCAACTGAAAAGCATTGGCAACTTGTCTACATGTTTATTGCCTTCAGAGGCAACAAACTAAGGTGCTTTGCAAAACTTTGGCTAATCGCATCACCCCAAGCCTTAATGTATTTTATTGTCGCCCTTAAACTTTTCCACGATATGTGGGAAAAAATTGTATTTTGGTTGGATTTTATAGACCAGCACAAAGTTTTGCATGATTGTGATGTCAAAAAGTACAGAAATCCTGGACAACCAATCACCTGGAGGTCTTTAGTGGCCATTAGGTGAGAAGTGAGCATCATCCTGTACAGGTAACCAGTCCATTAGAGGGAAACAAGATAAACAACCAGGCACATACACTGAATGCTAAGGGCACAGGAGTAATTAGCATGCCTGTTTTTGGAAGCTGGAGTGCCCAGAAAGAGCCCTTATATGCACAGAAAGAATGTGTTTACTACATTTTAAATCCATGCCAGGATTTAAATATGGGAACTTCTTCCTGCAAGACAACTGAAACCACTACCCCACTGTTGAATATGAATATTGAGTTTTCACATTCAATATCAGTATGAATACAACTGTAAAGGCCTCAAACGTTTGTTAGAGAACATTGGTGAACGATCAACCCTCCTTGGAGAACTAATAATCAAAGACATATCCCAAGCTTCGAACATCTCATGGAGCATCGTTTGTTACATTATCTGAAAGTAGAACAAGTGTGGTTCTGTAAACGTACCAAGACGTTTACAGAAGAGAGTCTGTTACCAGATCACTTCACAAATCTGGCCTTTATTAAAAAGCAGCAAGAACAATACCATAAAGAATCTTTTTGATGTTTGCCCAAGACCAGGTCAGTGGTTCCCAACTCTGGCCCTGCAGGTTTTAGAAGGGTTTCTATTCAAGCAAACCTTATTCAAATGATTGCATTTGAAGTGCTACAGAGGCCTGTTAACCACTCATTCATTTAGACGCCTGTTTGCACACCAGGGTCCTTCTGACATTTTGTTGGCTGGCCCTATTGTCCCAGCCCAGTTTGTGTTTGCATCGTGCCAGTGCAGATTGCTCATGCTTTTCCTCAGCATGTAAGCTGGTCAGAACTGATGGCAAGATAGATGGAGATAATTGCTGGGCAATCCTTGAGGAACAGCTGAAAAGAATTGAAACTGGGGTAGAAGTTCACCTTCCAGGGACAACAACCCTAAACATACGACCAGAGCTAAAATGGAGAATAATGTGATGTGATATGGAGTCTAACGTTCCGATGCTATTTGTCCAATCTGACTGAGCTGGAGGTCATTGTCAGATAATGGGTAAAAATATCAGTCTGTACATGTGAAACGCTAGAAGAGAAAAAAGTCACACTCACAGGCAATAACTACAAATATATTCCACACAATGTTTCTGTTTACTTAAAAATGCTCCACTACTTTGAAGTGGAGCATTCAAGGTAGTGGAGAATGCTCCACTACTTTGTGTTGGTCTATCACATGAAATCCCAATTAAGTGAATCCAAGTTTGCGATTGTAATGTGACAAATTGTTGAATGGGTTTAGTTGAAGGGCAAAGCACTGTATGAGTATCTCTGCTAGGCATTGTACGTCATTGTGATTAAAACTGTTGCAAAGCAGAAAGACCTGCAATTCTGTCACTTTTTAAATCCTGTGTGTTGCACTTATATCGTTTGTTACATTTTTCCTTTTTCTTGCAAACCAGTTTGATATTTGATGCTGCAGACGAGACGCAAACTGTCTTCTTTTCTCGAATATTTCATACTCAACTTGTTTTTGCAGAAACATCAAAACCTATCTCCAATCATCTTTATAAATCCAAGGATAACGAAATTTCCCCATTGGCTGATTGCCAATGACTGCTGGTAAAGTGTTTGTCCACAAGAAAGACTTTTATTCACTAATTTACAGTCCCTTTCATAAGCCACAAAGTAACTTTACAGCCTTCTCTCTGATCCCGCAAGTGTCGTTAAAGTTGATCATTCTCGTGCAGCACTAATCATTTCTTTTTCAGAAGCCATAAATACAAGGGGCCTAATTGAGCATTAAATTATTCCCAGTCCAAATTTTTATCTTTGAAGTCTCACAGATGCCTCAGAAAGGACGTGACCTCTGAATTTTTGGGGGTCTTTTTTTTTTATTACCTAAAGTTGGATCTCATACCGGGTTCGCTGCTCAAACTTCTGGAGTTTTTGACTTTTTTTGTAACAGAAAAGTTGGGTAAAATGGGAGCTTCCCACGCTGCCAGACTCTAATGATCTACAAGTCATTGCAGCTCTCCCAAACAGCTTCTGCAACCGTAACCCAACATATCTGACAGTTTTTCCTTTTTAGAAACCAGGACTTTTCACACCTGTCTGAACCAATAAAATCTTCAAACTGAAACTCTGCTGCTCCTTGTGAAGGGTTGAGTGTTATAACAAGCACTAATCAGACTGTCGAGCTACAGCTGCATGAGCTAGTATTTAAAAAAAGATGCATGTGCCTTCTGTTCTGCTAATGCTCCCATCCCCATTCAAGCAAATGACAGTCAACTCAAGCCAGGAGACCGCTTTCCAGAGCTGCGGCAACTCTATAGCCAGCGAAAACAAAAACAGGAAGTAACGTGTAGAGCTAATAAAAACCCCAATGAGCCTACAAATGAGGCTTGACTCAGCTTAGCTTGGCTTGGCTGTAACATGTCGCACTCTTCCTGTGTAGGGAGAGCCAGGACTTCCAGGGCTGCCTGGACTCCCAGGGATAAAGGTAATTGCTTCGCTGTTTTCATCCCCCTCTCAGTCATGTCCACCCGGTGTTGTCCGTGTCCATCCGCTTCTGCCCATCTGAGAGAGCTCAGAGCAACTCAGCTCACCCATTGTCATGGCACTGAGGTCTGACGATCTTGCTTTTTCCATCCTTTGAGGGATCTGCACGCAGACGTGCGTGCTCCATCTGCAGGAGCTGCGGACCTACCTTCAAGTGCAGTACAAACTTTGGATCTTAGGGCTGAATTTGTGCAGGATAATTGTGTCACTACGAATTTGTGAATAACATCCGTTTTAAAGAGCTTTAGCCCACTTCCTGAAAATGTGGAGAGTCTGGAAATTCTGCTGGTGGCGAGTTTGTTCAGATGCTTTCAATTTGAGCTCTAAGGATAGGTTTTATGCAGTTAGCAGCTTACCTAGAGTGGATAACTCTGAATGTCTTCAGCAGGGGTGAACATTTAGTCATTAAAAAAAAAATACACAAACGGATGTTTGTTTCAGACAAACTTTATTGTCAGTTAAAGTTTCTATAGATGTTTTTTTTCCCCCTAAAAATGTAGGTGATTTATTTATTTATTTATATTTATGTAAAAACACAATGTGTATACCACACAAACTGATGATGGCTCGAGTGTGCTGTCCTTGTGTACAGCACACTGACATATCTGCTTATTTTCTAGGTAATTGAGTATTTTGAAAAGCAAAACAACACTAAATTACCTTCTGCTGAGACATTTATTGAAGTCACGTGACATTTTCTTAGAGTGTACATTATCAACTTCAGAAAATCAAAATTGTTGGTCGTCTGGTACAAAAAAAGAAAGAAAACTGTAAGAGAATGGTATAGCGAACGATCAGCCAGCACTGCCAACATTATGAGCGAGACGTCGACTGGTCTCATTAAAAATCAGTCACTAAAATAACTCTGGTGAGTCGCTTTCCTGTTCTTTTCCAATCCTCCGTTAAATTGTAAGATCACCAGCTCTTGAGAAAGTTTGTTGGTTTCTGTTCACCGATTTACATCAGCAATGTCTTGTTGCCAGCCACACCTGGCTGCTCAGGTGGATCTGCTCCCCCTACAGGTCAGTTGTAGAAACTGACCATTGTTCTCTGGCAATAAAAGCAAACTGCTTTGTTTCCTACTTCAATTTCTCACTCATTTTCAAGAAGGGTTTCACTTTGAAATGATTTAGCGCGGTGGCGTGCCATGATATCTCGTTATACTTAGTCATCAGTGTAAATGTCCATGTAAGGCAAATATGGCAGCAGTTTAAAGGTCTATAAAATAGAGGGTTCTCGTTCACAGCTGCGAAATATTTGAGATTTGAATAATTTGAAATTGTTTCCAGATCCTAGAAATCCACTTTGGTTTTGACCCCCCCCCCCCTTCAGTCAGCTTCCTCCTTTGAGGAACACTGCTTAATTAATGCTTAATTAAATGTAGACCTTCAGAAAGTTATCAGGATTGTGAGACATTAGGTTCTCATAAACTGTCCACAGAACCCCAGTCTAATCCATGTCATTTAGGGGAGGAAGTTTAGTCACATCTTTAGAATTTTTTTTCTTTTTAGTTTGGAAAGCAGTAGCACAGAAGCTAAACATGCAACAAGCACTTAATATTAACGTATATCAGGACCATTGGCTTGAAAAATAACGTGTTTAAGCTGTGAATGCTGACACAGGCATGATGCTGATGCTTGTTCCTGTTTTTGGTTTGTGTTTCTCTCTCTCCCTTTTCTTTACGTGCCTGCAACGTGTTCGGCTTGTAAAAAAAAAACAACAACCTTTTATTTTACATTTTGTACACTCCTGTTTTTACTTAGCAGGCCTGCATGTTTGATGTGATTCTAAAAAGTTCTGCTAACGTAGCACTTTAACAGGTTCTGAGCTCGCCTTGCCCTTTATTCTTTTGCACACTTTGCTGTTTGGTTTAACACTTAGAGAACTACATGCCCATCACTTCATCGAGGGCTTCCTGAGCACCTGAAGCACTCTAGAAGGGACTTTGGTTGCTGCTTTAGAACCAAGTGCGGTACAAATCGAGGGCAGCATCACACCTCATACTGGAAGCTGGGTAAAAATGTGAAGTGCATTTTTTTTCCCACACTCTACCTCATTTCTTAGGGTCTTGATGAGTTTCTGCTAAGGCCCGTCGTATCATATGTTCAGGCTCATGAGAAAGAAAAATGTTAGTATATGTGGAACGAAAGGAGCAATTAACAAATTGCCTGTCGTTGTGATTAATGCATGTGATCCTCAGTCTGCAGTCTGTGCACGTGGGAGTGTGCGAGCAGCAGTAAGTGCATGCCTGTCCTTATGAATGTATTTGGTCACTGATCTTGCGTGTGCTGTTTAGCGCTCATCAGAAACACCCAATGGAAAAGTGAGCAATAGTTGTTTTTGTTGTTTTTATTTTCTTCTTTCGGATGTCTTTTAGGGTGAGCCAGGATTCCTCGGCCCCCAGGGAGAACCAGGACTTCCAGGACTCCCAGGAACTAAAGTGAGTGACATCAGTCTCCCTGACTGATCCTCTTCGAGTTGCGACAGTGATCGGCGACGAATCAGATGTGACGTGTTTGACAGATTTTAATAACACTGTGCTAACAGAACAGCGGATAGCGTATTGTCGTGTCACCGATGTTATTAAAACTCTGTCTCCACTAAATGTCAGACTGAAGCGGTCAGAATGAGCTAATCCTCTGCTGCTTCCTTTGAGTCATGACATTATCCTTCTGTGGGGCCAGGGGTGATGATCCAAACATCAGGCAGCTTGCAGTGCTTTGATATTCAGAACGTATTCTCTTTGCATCACCCTCTACTGCTTTGAGCAACATTTTGTTAGTTTTATGGGGAACTAAAGGCAGAACTGTACTGGGACACTCATAACTCGGTTTTATTACAATTAAATTACATATAAATAAGGGCTTTGCAAGTTCTTTTCTGTAGCTGCTGATTTTACTCTCTTGGAAGATGATCTGGTGCAGAGAGGTTTCCCCCTGTTTGCCAACAACAACTGTGCCACAAGGTTTTACTTTATACTGTGTGCTGGACAGCTAGTGCAATGTTTCAGTGGGACCAAAAAAAACTTTGCAGAACTTATTTATCCTCATCAACTTAAACTGGGGTTGTTACCTCATTTTTAAGGGTGCAACTGTTTTCCAAAAATATCTACGGTGTAAAAGTCATGAGTCATCCTTGAGTTCCCTTCCTTCTAACAGTTTACACAGGTTTTGTAAAGTTGTAGAAAGTTTCAGTTCCGCAGCTGCCTTTTTTGCTGCTGAGAAAACATAATTATTTAGAAGGCTTTAGTTCCATATGCGAGGATACAGGTTTTTTTTTCCCCCCCTCGTTTTCTGTGGATTCAAAGATGTGTGGATGAAAATAATCCATTTGTTTTGGAGGGGATATACTCCCAACTTCTGAGGCTGCACTGAACACGGTGTACTTGGGAACAAAATGGATGACAAATGGATACAGTAACAGGTACATGCCGCTGCAGTTGGCATCAGTGTCACATGCACCACCAGTGGGTGTGGCTGCGCTAAACCTATGTCCTGACGCTGCATGTCTAAGTTAAAACTGTAAGTGAAGACTTAGACCACACAAAAATATAAACATCTGTGACATTTTAGCTGGTTATTGAGGTCACTAGTCAAGGACGATGGCTGGTTTTTAACAGACCCAATAAGTGATGATTTTCAGGTAATGTTGATGGCTGTATGACAGATGCAGGGCTGGTGGTGGTTGATTCTTCAAGATGTCATTTTTCCTTTAAATAACATTGTTTAGTTAGTTCTAAGCTGAATTTTGAGGATCCTCTGAAGAGCTGAAGCCTCTTGGATGAGACATAAAATACCATTAAAAAGCAGTTCAGCTGCCTTCTAATGAAGCACCAAGAAGATAATACCTTCAAATTGTTTATTTAGGAAATTGGCTGCTAGCAGTCTTTGTGATCAATGCATGCAAAGACAACATTTTATATTTAAGTTAAATCTGTTGAAAATCCTAAAGATAAAATGAAAAGAGAATAACACTTTATCACTAATGTGGTTTAAATAGAGCTGTTAGCTGCAGCAAGATCGACTGGAGGCTCATGTATCCTGCATTAAGTCTCTACTGGATTTTTTCCTGTGGCTGATAAACATAAATTTCAGACATTAATTGGCTGTAAATGCCCTTTTAAGCAATTTGTAGTTTGTCCTGAATCAAGTCCATTTTAAAAGATTTTAGGAGAAAGACTGGCTGCTTGGAAAGAAAGTGTAAAAAAAGCAAGAGTTTGTGTGGTTGTAAATGAACGTAGAATCAAACAAAACAACTTATTTTTGCTGCATAACGACCCTTCTGCATAACACCAGAAACAGGACTCGCCATGTTTCTGGTGTTTCCCTGACTCAACAAAACTAAATCAAGTGAATAGTTCCTGAGCCACTGCTGACCTAGAAGACTTAGGTCTGGGGTAAATATCCATTTGAAGATGAAGTAATTTATCCATTTGATTGAGCTGTGTCAGAGCATATCTCAGATCTCTTCTAAAGCTTTTCTCCCACCTATAAAAACACCCATGTGTTTTGTTCAGTCACTCTTTGTTGACCCAGTGAGGGTCTTATGAACAGCATGTGTTTTGGTCTTAACAGGGCGAGAAAGGTGACCACGGACCAGCAGGAAAGGGTGATCGGGGAGAAATCGGACCTGCTGGGCCAAAGGTGAGGATATGAAGCACACATGCACGATCCCCTCCATCTGACTGACGGCAGGATGAACGAGGCTCATACTTGTGGCTTTGCTGCCATCTAGAGTATTCCTTCTCAAAACAGCATTTATCCTGTTTCAAATCCTGAAAAGTCGAACTTATTCATTAACACACTAAGAAATTGCCTTTTTTTTTTCCAAAGAAGGAAGCTGTTTCAACGATCATTACCATTACGTTCAAGGATCTTAAGGTGTTGGAGTTACGTAAACCGACTCTAAATGAGTTTACCGTTTTGTTTATGTCTGCCAATGACCCTGCTGGTAGCGTAAGCTGCAGTCTAAACTTAGAGGACTCAGATGACTCTGGTACATATCCTGTTAGAAGCCCCAAGTTAAACCCGGGATTAGTTAGGGAGAGTGTTCAAATAAACACATCCTCTATTGCTCAGCAGTAACAAGATAAGATGTTTGTTTTTAAGCTTTGTTTTTAACCTTGGTGTTGGTTCCCCAGGAGGAGTCTGGGAGGTTGATGATATTTCCACACTGAAATGTGCATCAGATGTCTGCTCCAAGTAATGTAATACCTGAGATGTATAGTTTAATTTATTTTACTACCCTTGGCAGGGTTCACAAGGAGAATCTGGTATGCCTGGACTTAAAGGGTCAAAGGTGAGTGCGGCTCAGATGCTTTCTTTGATTTTGTGAATAAGACGTTCACAACACTTTTCTGAGCTTTTGGTACCCCTGGTAACAATGCGGAACGAGGTTGAATATTATCAAATGCTGACAATTTTAAAGCCCAAGCTCTTAAAAAAAACAAAGAAAAACTTTATATATATATATATATATAAAGAGAGAGAGACATGATGAGAGAGAGAAGTAGATATGTGATATTTTCATGTGATTGCTGTGACTGTAAGTACATTCGGTTGAGTAGCTATTTTTTTAAGTTATTTCCTGACGCCTTCTGTACATCATGTTCTCTAGTTTTTCCCATTTTGAAGAGTTTGCTGAAGAAACAGAACACAAATATGTTATACAAATTATAAATATGCTAATAGCTTTATTTTTGGTTTTTTCTTCTGTTTATTTTTGTGAGACAGTGGTATTTTTTATGATGATAAATATTCATTCTAAGAGCCTATGACACAACTTTACCAGGAGTACCATTACGTATGGAATGCACTGCGGCTAATTTCTGTATTTTGAAATGCAATCATATAATAAATAGTCAGAGAGAGAAATTAAAGATTTAGAAAAAAAATGTCAAACATAAATGTATGTATAAATGTAAAAATCACATTTCATTTTTGTGCTGTTGCTTTTTAATTACACTCTTGTGATAATTTGAAAACCTATATCATGATTCATTCCTTCTCATAAAAAGTCTTCTCATAAGGCTTTTTATTTATTTATTTTTCCTAATAAGACTTGTACACATGTAAATCTTTATTTGTTGTTTCATGTAAGGGGGATACTGGAGATAAAGGAGATTTGGGATCTATTGGCCCAAGAGTAAGCACTTATTTCAATTCCTTAAATTGTTCACTTAGTAATTCTGCATGCTTTTACTCAAACTTTATGAATTCTAAGAACTGCTCACCACTAGGGGGCAGAAATGACCTCTTAGTCGGAGTAAGAGGCTGAAATCAGGACGTGTCCTTTTTGTTGATATGTGGTTCTTGGTGTGTTGCAGGGTCCTCCCGGGCAGAAAGGAGACAGAGGAGCCACTGAAATCATCGACTACAATGGAAACATCGAAGAAGCTCTGCAGGTCAGACATGTTATTGCCTAACTGGTACATTTTTATCCCTTTCATGTCCACCAGAGGAGAGCGCACAATGAAAGTTCACCTTTTTGTTTGCCTTGGCCTCACTGAAGTATAACTAATGCTCCATCATGCCATGCTGACACCAACATTTTCCTGTACAGATAATCTCCAGTTTCTGTCACTTGGCCTTTGTTTATTAGTCAGATAAATAGAAAAAGTCTCTTAAGCGCAACTGAAGAAAAGTTTCAAGTGACCTGTGTAATCTCATCTCTTACCTGCTTTCCGTTCCCACTCTTTTGGCCCACTGCAGAGGATTACCACTATTACAGTCACGGTAAATAGGTTGTGTGTATATTCTGTGCATTGTGTCACCATCACGTTTGATCCATCTTTGTCCCAGCATGGAGCCGTCGCCACACCAGCACTGGTTTGCACGGCCGTGTGTGTGTGTGTGTGTTCATACGTCCAGCAGTGTGTTTGCTTTACAGTGAATGAAGCAGCGTCCTGTGTCACTGCTGTGCATCTGTGTAACAGTCCGTACACTAAGTGTCTGAACAACTTATTTTAAAATAATAATTTGTTTTCTTTTATCTAGCTGCAAGAAATTAGAATAAAAATAAATTCAGGCAAATATATCTTAGTACGTGAGCAAAAAATATAATTTTCGACTTTCTGATTACTTGACAAATTTTGCCTGTACAGTCTTTCTTTTTCAGCAAATTGTTACAATAAAATAAAATGTTTAATTTAAACACAATTTGAATGTTTAAAAGGAAGGCAAAATTCAGAAATCAATATTTAGTAGAATAACCATGGGTTTTGGTGATCGCTATGTAAAGAGATATGTAGAATCCAAGTCTGGGATCAAATAGCTGTCATGTAGAGATGCTAATTTTTGACTTGAGACATTTTACAGCAGTAAATTTATAACTTATTGCACAGTATTGCATACTGGTGGGATTTTTGTTTATGTATTTTCCATATATTCAGAACTTAATAACATGGATGCTTGTCAGTTCTAATAAAAATGTTTTCTGTTGTTTTAAGTGGTGGAACATGGGCTATTTATAACATTATAAAGCAACGTCTACATTCTAACATCCAAATGTGATTTTTGTGGTTGTAATTCACTCTTTGTTCTGATCTTTGCATGCGATGTGAGACTGACTTCTAATGTAGTTCTATTGAACTAAATCACTGTTCTCATGTTTTTTTTTTTCCTTTTGAAAACTGTTACGATGGTGTAAATATCTTGTGAAGATAATAGAGATTCTTCTCAGAGCTGGTTTCTGTCACCTTTTTTGGACAGGGTCCTCCTGGGCCACCCGGACCAATAGGACCACCAGGCTTCAAGGTGAAATTTTCACCCTCGTGTCTAAATCTTAATTCAGGTGTCATGTTCTATGGTGTAAAGCGTATCATGCAAGATCTAAATATTTAATTGCAGGGTGTGTTATTTTTGTAACAATGCTGCCTATTTGTGTGGTTTTAGGGAGATCGCGGTCTGCCTGGTCTTCCTGGACTCGATGGGGAGAGAGTGAGTAGATCGCTTTACTCAGATAGAAGCTCCAAATGTGGTTTTTGCAAACATTTTGTGCATTACAAACCAAATGTTACATTCTGTGCAAGAAGTCCACTTATTTCACGGGTTGAGTTGAGGTCTCTGTTGCACAATTTGCTCTGAACTTGCCCTTGAACATTTTGAAGTCTGTAATACCTGTGAGTTAATTTGAAGTATCATGAATTAAAACCGAATCATCTGTGGGTGTGTGTGTGTGTGTGTGTGTGCGTGTGTGTGTGTGTGTGTGTGACCTCTCTCAGGGCTATAAAGGTTCCAAGGGAGACATGGGAATGCCCGGAGCGTCAGGGGAGAAAGGAAGCACTGGTTTACCTGGCTTACCTGTAAGAATCACACACACTATTGGAGTAACAAAGGTTTCTTAAAATGTATCTTTATTCAACACGTTCAAACAATTTACCTCATGATGCTTGTTCATAACAGGGAATTAACGGAGCAAAAGGAGACAAAGGAGATCCAGGACTTCCAGGTCCACAAGGTCCATCTGTGAGTAACGTACAGATAATACAAATGCATTAAATGGAGTTGGAGATTTTATAGCCAAACATGCAGGGAGCTATTGTTATCATAAAATAGAGTGAAAGTAAGGTTTTCATTTGAGGATTTAGTTTTGTAATTTATTTACATTTTCAGATAACTGGCCCTCCAGGGCCACCAGGACCCCACGGGCCCTCAGGACCCATGGTGAGTTTGGGGGTTTTGTAATAAAGGCAAACCCTGTTTGTTTTTGGTTTGTTTATTACGTCAAGAGAAAGTCCTCTGATGCTCCTAAATCAACAAATGACTTCATTATTCACGTACTACATAGTTACCTTTTGACCTTAAGTGTCTCTTTTGAATGTTTTTCAGGGACCCCATGGCTTCCCAGGGCCTAAGGTAAATGTTGTTTAAAATACATTAAGAGATACAGTCAAAATTGTTCACATATGTGATATTAGTTTATTTCAGCCAAAACCCTGTGCTGAAATGCAGCAGGCATCTCTCTGTACTTTTTAATGTTCAGTGGCATGTGGAAAATTGTTTGTACGTCTTTCAATAATAAACCGTTCCTCTGCATTACAACTGTCAAACCTTCTTATTGTTGCCGAGCAGCTTTCTCCATGTTTTCGCTGGTTTTTTGAGAATTTACCTCCCAAGTCTTTAAGGTTGGAAGGTCTCAAACCCAACTCTACTCTTTAGCTCCCTGAATGATTTTTTTTCCATCAGATTCCTGTCAATACTCGACCTTGGCCACTTCAAAACATTACTTCAATTAAAGTAATTGAAGTACTTCAATTACTTCAAGTAGTAATTAAATAGGGGTCTCTATACTAACAGGGGCACAGATAATATTTGTCCATTTGAAGAAAAATCTTGCTTACAAGAAAATACATAATCACTCTCTACAGATTAATTAGCTCTTCTGGTCTTATTGTTGTCGACGTCTTTCTAATTTGATGTTTTCAAGCCTTTCAACTGTCTAGGTTAATGAATGGTTAAGCGTGAGTTTAGAAATGCCTTATCGCAGTAGATCTTTAATATTGTAGAAGTCTAAAACGGATACAGGACTGTCCTTCGATCTTCTGCAGATCAGCTACAACACAGTCCTCTACCCAAAATCTTTCTGTCCCACAGCTACAACCACAGAGAAGCTGCTTCTGCTTCTGTGAAATTCTCTCTTTGCACAGCCTGTCAGGTTATGTGTCACTTATCTTGGATTGTCCAAAGGTCTGCAGTTGTGTCGTGCATTTCCATTCTCGCATTAAACTATTACTTTTTGGGTTGTCTGAGTAATGAAGACCGCATTTAGATTTTTATTGTCCAACATCCATCCATTTTTCCAACTATGCACCGCTTTGTTTTAGTCTAAAAATCACATCAAAATTAATTGCAATTTTAGATTTCTAGACGACATAAAGTTCAGCGTTTTAAGCAGCATGAAGGTGTTAAACATCAGCGTTGCGTAATCATCTTCTACTTCGACTCTCTGTAGGGAGAACCTGGTTTGCACGGACTAAAGGGCATGAGAGGGGAACCGGGACACAAAGGAGATCGTGGACATATGGGTCTCCCTGTGAGTTGAGCAGTAGTACAAAACATCTTTTAAGAAAATTCTCTTCCATCTTAGAATATTCATTTTAGTTTATCAAGGTACTAGTTGCACATATATGTTTGTTTACGTGAGTTTGTGTGTACATGCGTGTGTCCAAAGTGCCTTGTCCATGTTCTGTCTTCATTTTCATTTGCCTGGACTGACTACCTAAGCCAAAGCTCCCTGTGATTTAGTTTGTTGTGAACCCTGCCATCAACCTGTCCTAATAACAGTGTTCATCTGGTACTAATCCCGCCTTGTTCATGTCACTCATACCTCCATAACCTCACAGGGAGCCTCCGGCTTGGACGGCAAGCCCGGAATTAGGGTGAGTGTCATGTGATCAAGGGGCTTCACCACCCAACATCTTTCTTTCTCTCTCCCTCCATGAAGTTCATTTTTTTCCCTTCAGTTGTTTTTCTTGTCAACATATTATTTGCACATTGTTCCAAAATGCAAATAATGTAAGCTTTTTTTCTTTTTTTATTAGTATACTTTTCATGTTATCAATCCTCTAAGCTAAACGAAGGCACAGAAAGCTGCTACAGAAAACATTTTGAGACTCCCGTTTTGTCCTGTGTCGCATTAACACACACTCATACATTAACTGTGTCAGCGGTGTCGTAAGCGTCCTTTGTGGCCAATGCACGTCTACGAGCTGTGTGTGCTGGTTGTAGCTCAGGTCCTATAAGAGTACCGTACAATTACGTCACTTTTTTTTTTTTTTTTAATCAGTGAACTTATGAAAACAAGAGCGGCCATTATTCTAAAAGTGTTAACTCACTCTGCCAACGATACTCTCTGCAGGGCACAGACGGGCCTCCTGGTCCAGCTGGTCCGGCCGGGCCGAAGGGTGACATTGTAAGGCTGACACTGCGTTCTTTTCAAAGAACGATGCTGCTCATGTTGACCCACAATTTTGAGAAATTTTTATAAGTATAAAAATCTATTAACATAGATTTATTTGTCACAGGGTGAGAAAGGTACATCAGGTGAGCCAGGACCTCGAGGACCTTATGGACTACCTGTAAGTTTTACAACATTATCGTCCACTTCATAGTTATGAGACGACAAACAGGCGTTAAAATAATAGGCACATATTGGAAATAACAGGTTTAACTAGTTTTTGGCAGTAATTGCATTCTTTTTTCTCTCCAGGGAGCCGCCGGAACGCCAGGTTTGGATGTAAGTACTCATAAGTCAACTTATGAGTAGAAACAGCTAGATTTTACAGGAAAAATGTAAAAGTAAAAATCACTATTTTATGTTTATAGAAGTAAAATAATGAAAATAAAACTGAAAAGCAATCTCTTTTTAACATTTCTGTTTATGTACAAATTAATCTTAGTGGTGGACCATAGTTTCCTATTGCAGAAAGTTAGAGAAGTTATGTTTTAAAATAAAACTATTAATATAAAAGGAAGGTCTATGGGATTACATTGGTGGTTTGTTTGAACAATTTTTATGAATCATTGTTTTTTTTAACATGCCACCTCAAGCTGCTTGCTGCCATTTTCCCCCATAATTTTCCTAGTGATAAGAAGGATCCTAAATGCATGCTTTCTCCTGGTTTTTGTATTCAGAAGCTTTTTATGTTAAAACTTAATTTATGCTTGACATATTTACATTCTGCTCAGAAATGAGAGGCACTGAATCAGGCCAATAAAGCAGTGTAGGCCACCTACAGCAAGTGTCCAACACAACATGTTAGAAGTGAAAAACACAACCGTTATTGGCCACATGGTTACAACATTTAAAAGAGGAAGAACTTTTATGTTTACTTTTGCTTGGGAGAAAAAGAAAGAGGAGATGCTCCACTTGTCCATGATCCTTTTGGGATCTGTATTAGCGAACCTCTGCCAGGAGGAGGAGCTCTTACTTGTCTGCCATGTTTTTCTCACAGAGTGGTCCAGCGCTCATAAATTTCTAGGTGCACTGTGCAGAAAATGTGGGTTGCGTAGAGGCAGGCTGTTGCTGAAACGGCGTAATTTGGCCATAAGGAATATGTAAATGCGTCAAGCATAAACCCAACCTAAGCTGTAAAATAATATGCGTCAAACATCTTTTTGAAACATTTAAAACATTTTTTAAGGTTCAATTTTAGTATTTATTGCATATGTTGGCAGCATTTCAACTGATTGTAGTTTGGCAAATTATACTCTTGATTGGATTTCCAAGATTCAAAGTCCTCCAGAATATCACTTTCAAATTCACAAAGTTTGGTGGACATTAAAGACATCATCAGTTCTATTCGCAACTGATAGTGATAAATTATTGGAAAAAGAAAGCAAGTGTAGTTTTACTTAACTAAAATGATTACAGTCCATCTTTTTCAGATGTTGAGGTAAAATATTCTACAAAGTTCATTCTTAAACAACTTAAAATCTAAGATTTTAACTTAAAACCCTCCCCTGCTATTTTTTGTTCACAATTGTTTCTGCAATATTTAAATTAATATTACAGATAAAAACCTTCAGATTCTGTTTGATCCTGATCTGGTTAGCTTTGTGTGGATGAGAAAACTCTGGTCTCTCATCCAAACACAGTAATTAAGTAAAGTTGCATATTTTCAGGGGTTACCTGGATTAAAAGGAGATAAAGGCGACGATGGGGGGAGAGGAGAAAAGGTAGATGTAGATATGGTTTTGTAGCTTATTAATATCTCTAACGTCAGAGGACTGATGTCAATGGACAGTGTAGAAACTTTTGATTTCATTTGTATTTGAAATGTTTTTTTTTCATCCCCCAGTTTGAGGTAAACTTTTTCCCTCTAAAGTAAACTTATCGAAAAGGAATTGTCCTAATTTTAGATCAGTTGCTTTTATAATCCTAATGAATTTTCTTCATTTTTGCAGAAACATAAACTATGACCCCCCCAGACCCCTCACTCCTCTCGAGTCAGATTTTTGTTCTCCCCTCCTCAGCAGTTCCACCATCTCATTGTTTCAAATCTAACTTCATTTTCAGGCATCAAAAAGACAGATCAACATATAAATCCAAACATGTCCATTGACAACAGGCTCTTCAGTATCATCTGTTTTCCATGTTTCCATGCATGAACATAAAGTAACATATTTCCCCTTCCCTCATTTCTTGAGCCTGTTGGTAACCCTTCCTCTCCTTGTTTTTGCACTCATTGTTTGTCTCTGTAATATATGTATTGTATTCCTCAGACAGTGTATACCATTAAGAAGCTATATCCTGTTTCTCTTTTATGCATAAAGTTGGGTTTTGCTCCCCACTCTAACACAGAACAGATCTTAACATTTCATCTCTTGCAGGTCCTTAAGATCAGTAATAAGATGTTGACATACACTCATCATAGACATTAAGAATGTCAGAATAAACTGATTTTTACAGCTCTCTGTAATCATTTGTGCATTGATTCAGTCAGTGCCCTGCTTTCTTAAAGGGGCAGGATTATAAAAAAATTGACTTTTTTGAGCTTTACATTATGTCGTAATGTAACATGCCTGGAGTGTATGCTGGTAAAAATATTAAGAGATTAATAAAGGAGCAGACTGTTGGAAAAAGTAGGAGTTCCTTAAAGAGACAGAAACCCAATTTGAAGACGATAAATTACAAAGTCAAACTTTTCTTTAGTCATATTTTTGTAACTGAAGGTAACATAGTAAATTGATAGTGCTGTAAAATGATGCTATGTGGCTGGCAAACACGTAAAAAGGAGTTTGCAGTGGAACTCATGAGATACATAGGCATGATCCTTAAAATTTCCGACCGGCATCTCATTCTTTTAATCGTTCGTAATCTAAAAAGTACATGTTGCTTCACTGAGCAGTGTTGCTGAGGTACCTCCTTAAATTGACTGTGTCCAGTCTGTCCTTGGAACACACAGTTCCTCTCCTTAATCTGTGGTCAACTGCGTCCAACACTGTAGAGGAAACATTCTCTGGAAGGCAGAGATGTGTGCTCTTTCCATAGTAAGAAACACACTCTCTTGGCATCTTTGTTAAGAATTTGCGCCACCATCCCACTTTGCAACTTGGCAGGTATTGTATTAGTCCTCCTTGCAAAACTGAAGCCACAACAGCCCTACAATGTCCTGACACTTTGGCGTTTGGGGACAACTTTTGTACACTTCTGGCACCCTGATGCCAGTGAGCGTTTCAATGCCAACACTTTAACTGATTCCTCATACACTGTCTCTTCCAGGTTTACGGCCCCTGCTCAAAATATAAGCTTCTCTGACCCATCAAATAGTTAATTTTTTTTCTTGAAGCCAAGATAAGTTTAGTTTTCATAGCCTTTTTACAAATTTCTCACACACCAAAGATTTTTCCACTTAAAACTTAGAAGCTAATGTTCTTAGGACACTCAGTACCTGTTGGCCAGTTTCAGGAGTCCCCACACACACCCAAATCCCGACGGTCTTCTTATTGAACCTCATAGCTTCCATTGCTGCTGTTGTCTACCAACGTGTTAAAACTACATTATGCTCCAATGTCTTTTAGGCTACAACTGCTGGAAGTCACATTTGCAGTAGAAACCCTGGACATTGTCCAGTCTAATTCCATGTTCCATGGTCTGGCTTATGGCTTTCCCTGCTATGAGATCCAATTCTCCACCAAGTGGTGTTCTGATGGCAGAACACCACTTGGTGATAGTTCTGACCTTTTGCGATCCTAAATTCCCAAGACACACAGATGCAGGTCTGATGATATGAGGCCATCTTTGACCCAAGGTAGCCTGGTAGCTACCACTTTTTGCTTGATACAGGCAAGTCAGTCCACGCAAACACACCACGTATTTAGATTACAACCAAGCAAGTGACTCCACCATTGTCCACATTGGCATTGAAACTCACAAGATGATACATGAAGATCCTCCAAGACGGTACGCCTCCTAGGACACCGTCCAGACACTCCAAGAAGGTTGGTTAATCTGAGCTGCTGTTGGACATACAGGAACAGTCAGAACCTTCATTTTTTTTTCTACTCAAAACCACAAAGGAAAGACCCTCCCCCTCACAAGGTGCTCAGCTCAGGGCTTCAGTTTTTCCAAATTTATGATGTTCTTTCATTGTGACTCAGATGAAACCTAATTTAAATACGTCAATGACGAGTGTGTGTCAATTCATTCCTAAAATGCTGATTTAAAGTCATAATTTGAAATTTTACTCATGCTAACATGATATCAATCTTTAAAATGTTTGCATGGATGTTGATTTTGAAAGTTTATTTATGACTTTATAGAAATCTTGTGACATTTAATTCTGTATTGATGCAGTTTGGAGTTTCCTGCTTTCTCTGGTGGTTTTCTCCCTGCTAGTCTTTCTCATCCTTTGTGCCCTTGACACCACTTTGACAAAGTGTTTCCCACTCTACCTTGTTCCCTGCTTTTTGTCCCCCTTGTTTAAAGAATATCCAATTCTGCCTTGTATCCCCTCCTATCTAACTTATCTGACCATTTGCCTTCATTCCTTTTTGGGTTATAGATTTCCCTTCTTTAATCTCTCCTCATAGCAGTAGTAATTGTTGACAAAAATGAATTTAACCTGATCGAACCCTTGTATTCACAGGGGGAGAAGGGAAAGAAGGGCAAAAAAGGGCCTAAGGGCGAGAAAGGAGAACAGGGTGCCCCAGGATTAGATGCACCCTGCCCATTGGTATGTCCCAACTGTGAGCTGGAGTTTGCCTGCCAGCTTCGTGGAGCGGTTGCTCTGAACAAGGAGGAAGCTCCCTTTGGGTCCACTGACTCCCAACTTCTTGCTTTTACGGTCATGAAATCACCAACAACGTTGGTAGATGTGCTCATTTTAAGTTGGACATAAAAGCTTGCAGTTAGATCCCAAAAGCTTGCGACTGGGCCTGATTGTGGAGTCAGAAACCTCAGAGGGCAGCTCCTCCTTCACACTCCCTACGAGTCTGTCGAAACGGACCGATGCAGGGGGTGAAGGGTCGTCCACCTCTCTCCCAGTAACACTCCTAGGTCGTCTTTGCAAACAGGGTTTCCGGGGATTTAAGGGTGAAAAGGGGGAACCAGGGCAGCCAGGTCTGGACGGGCTGGATGCCCCATGCCAATTGGTACAGTATTTCTCTTTTTCCTAAACCTCCTACCTGTGCATGCCACTCACCTTTAGCCCATTAATAACAAATAAACACACTCATGCATGAAGTGAGAGCTTGACAAGCATGGTCACTTTACTTAATTATAGCTTCATTTTCCATTTTTAGTGACAAACACTAACCCTAACATCTTCACTGCAAGCAGCCTCTTTTAGATAAAACGTGAAATATACAGAATTAATAAATGTTTCATTTGGTCTATCCTTTCAACTGATTCCTGTCTTCCCTTCAAATAAAACTGGAATAAAAGGCTAAAACTCATTTGTCCCCCCTGCTGAGCCCGCCTTGGACCAGTTACCTTTTAACCTGATGCTAACAAAAAAACCCTTATGCTAATGAATTAGCCATGCTGCAGGCGCATGGATCCCTCTCTCAATCCGTTAACTCTCCTATCCCCTCCTGTTCTTGTACCAATTGGGCCAGACCATTACAAGAAAAGAAAATAAAACATCAAGTTGGTTGCCACTGTGGACCTGGAATATTTTCATCATTACTTGTTTTATTTTATTGATTCTCATGCCGCAGAAGCGATGCTCTCTGATGCATGGAGATTCTGGTACAATGGGTTGAACTAAATTTGGGGAAATGCATATATTGTGCTTCGCCTTTTAACATTTTGCCATTCATATTTTGTCATTTTAGAACAACAAAATGCAGTGTATTTTATTAGGATTTTAATTAACATGTCCAACACCATTACGGGGAAAGCAACTGATAAATGGTTTTCAAATTTTAACAAATGAAAATCTGTTTTTTATTTGTTAAACAATAATAATATAATGTATATAGCCTCATTTAAGTGTATACTCTTAAATTAAGTTCAGCATAAACACCTTATTAGTCACCTTATTAACAGTCACCTGTACATAATTTAGTGTAAATATCTCTCAAGTCTTAACATTTTAAAGAGCAATGTTAAAGGTCACCTGAACTGGCAGACTATCGTACAATTGTACATCTAGCCAGACATAGCCATTCAATCATGTTGGGGGGACAGTAATCTGGCCAGATGACCATGGCCTAAATATGTGGGGAGGACAAGCAACACGATTTATCATCCTGCCATCGCCACTGTGAAACATGGCCATGGCATCATGATGCTGCGGGAATGCAAAAACGCATGTCTAACTTTTAGATTATTTTTTTTTGCTTGAAAGACATGAGAAACTTTATGTTGGTCCATTTTATAAAATCCCAATGAAATACACTGAGATCTGCAGCTGCACTGAGACAAAATGTGGAAAGGGGCATGAATACTTTAGCAAGGTGTTGCATTGTATGTTCACATACATTCAATGAGCCATCGTAGATAAGAAAGCATTCAAAGGTTTATTTATATTTTTATTTGATTAAACTTGGGTTACTTTTATTTCAAGACAACTTGAGTTTTGTAATTCCAGTTTCTGGGTTGTTGTTTTTTTTTCAGCTTTCTGCTGTTATTAAACTCAATTATGATAAAATTCAACAGCAGAATCATCATGGTGTGCATGAGCAACATATTTCTATGTATTTTGTGCATGTACAGTTTCAATTTTTGGCTAGAATGAAATGTAATTTGTGCATTCAGACTAACAAACAGAAACCAACTAAAAAGCTTAATATGAAAGAATAATTTGACCATTTTATTTAATTTTTGAAACACATTAAATAAATGTGTTTTAAACACATTTATGTGTTTTAAACACATTTATTTAATGTGTTCTCAATGGCATGTAAACATGGCATCAAAGTCTTAATAATTACACTTTTGTGCCCACTAATAAAAATGCTTAAATTTTAAACCATACAGTTGGGATCAAGATGTTGCTTTCATCTGATTAAAACTGCATGTCTATTCAAGAGAAGTTAACTTTATTGATTTGTGGTTAATGAGTAGATTTTCTTGAGGATCAATCTAACTTCTGACATATGGGAAGTGTTATATAAAGTATAAGCCTACTAATCACATGTACGTAACAATCTTACTCAGGTTAGCAGTCAGTTATTGCTTCAGTTCTAATTGTTTCTCTTCCGTTAACAGGGTCCGGATGGATTACCAATGCCTGGTTGCTGGCAGAAGGTGAGATAATCTTCTGGCGGTCAGCAATATTATGGTTTACTCTGGAAATTGAGGGTATATTTAATAGCAAAACGGGATTTATTATTAAAATACTTTAATTGCCATTGCAATTAAAGTATTGCAATGGCAATCTCTTCCCCGAACTCGTCCCCTCAAAAACCTCAAAACAGACAACTCTTAGCGGTGGATCACTCGGCTCGTGCGTCGATGAAGAACGCAGCTAGCTGCGAGAACTAATGTGATTTGCAGGACACAAGCCTTTTTGTGTAAGGCTTGAAGCATGCAAAATGTTGATTTCCTTTTCCAAGTTGAAAAATATGTAGCAAAAAGTTTATAAAAAAGACGCCTAAAAGAAAATAGCAAAGCTAGTTGTCAACATTTATTGATGAAGTTATGTATGGAGCACCATGTTTGGGTATCGATGCATAACAGAATTGCCACCCAAGAAGAGAATTTGTCATCACAAAGTGACCATTTATGTGCCAATTTGTCAAGGAGCAGCAAATCAAGATAAATGTTTTACTAATTTGGACAATTACCCGCCCCACAGATGTAAATGAGAGCTTAGTGTATGTTTAGCTTCTAGCAAAAGCTAATATTCATAAAACGTATCATTTTTGCTCCAATTCTGACCAGCATTTCTATCCCAATGCAATGGGATAGAATTGATGATTTCGAATATAATGATTTCTTTCATTTTGTTGACTCAATGATGGTTTTTCTCACGTGTGTTTCACCGTCTTTATGTTTGCATGGGTTCTCTGAGAAACTGGAAGAATCAATATGTTAATGCTGTGTAAAACATCTCATTGTGTCAAACTGAAAGACCTACTCAAAGTGACGAAACAACTTGTTTTTGTATGCTTTCTTTGCAGTGATCACTCTAACCTGAAACGCATGGAGTTTGTAAATAATGCTTCTTTTATGGTATTTATAGTTTTTTAATGGAAAAAAAAAGAGTCAAAAAGAAACAAGTCTATGTGTGCAACAATACAAAAGAAAAAAAAAGATAACCGTCTGTAAGCTGCTTCTACTCACATCGCCGTGTGGAAACAAAAACACGTGTGTGCGTCCCGCTGTCTCACATCTGCTTCGTGATGGAGATCAGATCCTTGGCTGCCGGCAAAACTCGTGTCTTTAAGTTTTTGCATGGCCCAAACTGGAGTGTGGCAGTCCCGCCACGCTCCAGTCCAGCTTGGACTGGAGCGTCACTCCTTCCAACCTGAAGGTTGGAAGGAGTCAGACGAGAAGAAGTGGAGTTGGGAAGTGGAGGAAATGGGATCTGGATTGGCTTCTTAACACAAAACGCTAAGTGTCGTGTGCTGTTTTGTCTCCATGAGCTCACCAACTATTCATGCGGCACCATTTGCTCAAAGACTAAAAATCATTCGAAAAGGGAAAGAAAGACTGCACTGAGCTGACTGAACATTGCTTTTCACCCTCAACCCCCCATCCCTTGAAAAAGCATGAGTAGTGTACTATATTTAAATGTAATGTACATACATGTCACTGTTATGTGATTGTTTCATAATTTGTGTGGGAAAAAAAAAATCTGAAAAATCAGAAGGCCCAAAGCTCTGAAATGGTAACTTTTTCTTTCCTTTTAATCTTCTTAAGGGAGTCACACCATGGCTTATAGCCTGAGTACCCTCCTTCCCCTTCTGAGAGTAAAGGTGTCAGTACATTTTTTTTTTTCTTTTGCTTTATTTGTGGCGAAGCCTGCCGAGCGAACAGTCTCGTCAGGCTTTTGCTGTTGCACTCATGGGGCTCGACATCGCCAGTGCGGCGCTTCCTCAGGGTCGCGCATCTCTGGACAAGAGTCTCGGCAAGAGTCTCTGCACTGGCAGGAAAACCAATCAGTCTCGCGCAGTTTGGATTGGAGCCTGGTCAGGCGTGCTTGGTGAGCACAGGGATAGAAATGGATTCTGCAGGAGAGTCGCTCATCGTTCTCCTTGTGAGATGACACGGGAGAAGCTTCGAGATCTTCTGAGAACGTTGATAGAATGCGGTTGTGATGTTTTTCTTTATTCATTTTTTATTATTTTACTCTTTTTCTTTTTTTTTAACACATTATTTGTATTTTCTGTAATATAGCCTTTGGTGCCTCAAGCTTTTATTCATTCCTTTATCAAAAGAGTTTATACTTTATTTTAAACCATTTAAGTGGTGTGTATTTCAAAATGGAGGAGACATTTTGTTTGGTAAGGACTGAAAAGACGTTGCGCACTGTTTTTGTTTTGATCTGTTTTGTCTTCAAGAATAACTCCGTCTGGTTACCATTGAGTTGGCATTGATTTCAACCATATATCCACTAAAGCTGTGTAGTGTTTGCATAAAACATTGCGGCAGTGAATGGAAGTAGCTGAAAGTCTTACTTTTTGCTACTTCCCTGGAATAAATCACACGTTATTCCAGGGAGCTCTCCTCTCACACAACTCAAATTCTCCACGTTTATAAGTTACTCTTGGTATTGAAAACTCGCTTGCAAATATGCTGAAGTTGTAAGAGATCTCGTGTACAGTGTGGTCAAGTTTTCTGCATGAACACTGTTTAGAAAATGTAGATTTAAAAAGAAAACTGTCATTTTTGATGGAGTGTATCCAAAGGCTATTTAAATCCATTTAAGGTCTAAAGTAGTTAAGGTTATTGTCAACATAATAGTCTATAGCAAGCTTCTTAACAGCTATACATTTCTATATTGTCTTACATACTGCATATGGTGACAATATGTATATTGAAGTACAGGACATTAATCATCTTCCAAAAACACCAGTCTGGCCAGTTATATCACATTCCTCATCACATGGAGCAAACAGAATTTAGGATTTATATTTATTTTATCACACATGTCCATTTACCTTTTCATATTTCCAGCATTACAATTAGTTATTTTGACAATGTAGGTACTATGCAAGGTAAGTTTTGTTTTTTTTTTCTTTATGTATAGTGCATTTCAAAAGTATTAAAAGCCCTTCTGGTATTATTACATTTTGAGTTGTAACAACTAAAATCTTCAAAAAATTTCATTGGGGTTTGTTGTAATTGATCAGTGCAAAGTAGTGCATAATTGTTAAGTGGAACGTAAATGGTTTTCATTGGGGTTCTTTTTGGGGTTTTTTTTTGGAGATTAAAGTTTGAAAAGTGTGGTTTGCACATGCATTTGGGATCCTAATTGAATTTTTTGTTGAGCAACCCTTCTTCAAACGTAGTGACATCTAGAATAGAGCTGCACAATATTTAAATAATCTAGCATATCATTTGTGTGCAGTGTGAACATCCGCTCTTGTATGGCTCTGTCCAACGAGCTGAATAGTTAGCGAGTAAAACACAACTTCATAATTTCCTTTGGAACATATTCGCCAACCATTATTGCGCTCCAAACATATTTCCAATGATCTGGTGATGACAATATGTTTGTGATATATTGTGCAGCCTTAAACGATAGTCTGCTTGTTCTTTTCAGAATAGCATCGAGGTCAAATTAACAGATTACTTATCAGAGCAAAACTAGCTAAATACATGCACACTTCAAAGTATTGATTTGGAAAAAGTAAATGTAGAATACTATGCGTCACGTATCCACCTAAAAGTTGGGCACTGATTTGTGTTGATTCATCACAAGATATGTTTCATCCCAAAAATATTGACGTTTGTAATTGTAACATGACGACATGTGAACGAGTCCCACCGGTGTATAAACATTTGCGAGGCACTGTACAGTCAGATCTTAACCATTTACTGTAGGAGCAGATGTGGTAATAGCAGGTCGATCGGTGAGGATGTTTCTGTTTAACTGTTCATCTCATCATGATAAAGAGTGGATGCACATCTGTACAAACCATTTCTTTTTAATCATACCAGCAGCTACAGCTAAAAGAAGAAGAAAAAGCAGATTTCTTTACAGCTGTTGGGGGTTTATGTTTGTCTAAACTAGGAGGGTTTTTTAACATTTATTTGTGTATTTGTTTCAGTATTCTAAGTGGTGCATTATTTATTTTTCTACAGTTTTCTTTTTGTAAATGAAGGCATTTTGTTGGGTTCTGAGCAGCATTCCTTTTTAGTTTCTGATGCCAGTGTTTGTGTTGATATGACGGAACTTTAAGCTCATAATGAGGCATCATAAAACAAATCTGCAAATGTAACATTGGTAGAAATTGAGAGGGCATTTGCATGTTATTGTAATGTGTACTCAATGTGCATTTACTTCAATTTGTAGGCCTTACATCACACGAGTACATCTGCTTTGTCTAACTTTGCGTGTCAACTATTACGACACACCAATTATAAATTCATGACGGCCTTTTCTCACACTTTCTTTTCAGTTTTTCTTTCTTTGTCTCTTTACATTGAATGTAGTTTGATATATATGTATAGTGGAATATTAATGTACTGTTGAGATGTGCTCATTTGATATAAAGTGCAATTTATACCTTGGTTCATGCGTGTAGCATCAAATGCTGCTTAACTATCACACTACAGTGGTTTTCTTTAGCTTCATTTGTTCAGCCGTGCGACCCTGTATACCACTACCTGGAGACATGGAGGAATATGTAAACACAGACTTTTAATTAAATCTTAATTTACAGGATTTTTGTTTCAATCTCTTTTTTCAGTCGATATTTGTGTCAATATTTAATAGTTTGTTTTGGTAATTATTTTTTGTTTTGTTTTGATTACCAGCCTTTGTTTTTTATATCAGCCTTTGTTCTCATAAGGTGCTGTAACTTTAGAATGTGCAGCTATTTTTATTATTTTATTAAACATTGTTTTTTTGAGTTTGGTGTTTAAAGTTTCACATTAGTTTACTAAGCTAGACATAAGTGCCAAAATATAATAGCTTTTGACTTCCTATTGAGCTGCACAATTGATACTAGTAGGATGCTTTGAATCTATAATGCTGTGCTGCACAAACGCCTCTTGCTTAAGGTTCCTCTGAAGCAGACTTTTTCAACTCTGGTCCTCAGGTACACTGCTCTGCATGCGTTAGATATTTCATTGCTTTAATTAATATAACAGACAATTGTAGTTCTTTAAAAAAAAAAAAAAAAAAAAAAAAACTGTTAATCAGCCATCAACTGAAATCATGTGTGTCAAAGCAGGGAAACATCTGAAACATGCAGAGCAGTGTACCTTGATACCCAGTTTTGGAGAAGCACTGTACGAAAAGTTAGGACAGTGTTTCTAACTCTGAACGGCATGTGAACTGATCAAAACTGTGTCCTTTTGATACTTTGTTTTTTTGCTTGTTTATTACCAAAAAACTTTTGGTGTACAGTCTTTTTTTTCTTAGTTTGGCCCCTAGAAACAATCAAAAAGATGTTGGGTATATTTACCACATTTGGACTTTGTTAAATTGACTTTGTCTTGGTTGTGGAGGAAAACTTTCAGCTGGATGGTTGTCATTCACACAACCATCTTGTGGCAAAAAGAATTATAACATGCAGAAGCGTTGACGCGAATAAAATCCCACATTCAATAAAAAGGCTTATTTTTCTTTTCTAAAACAAAATTAAAATAAATATTTGATAAAGTTTTAAACACAATAAGAAAATCAGAAGTGATCACATTTGATATTCATTCAATCTGTTTGCATGTGGCTTATAAGGTCAACTGAAAGATGAGCTAAAACAGTTCAAACATTTTGTCTGCCAATATGTATTTGGCATATTGAGAAAAAAAAGCTGATTAGATCTAGAGAGCAATCCTTCAGGGCTTCCACAGAGGACACAGTGAAGTGCATTAACATTATTTTCCACTGATCCAAACTTTCCAAGTGAAAAAGCAGATGCAAGACAAAAGAATTGCATCCACAATGTTGTTGCTGCTGCGTTAATGTTTTAAGCGCAGGAATTTTCTTGGATTAACAAAAATTCTCAAGCCAAATTGAAAGCGCAAACTTGTCATGTATCTTAATTCTGGTTTGTTTGCATAACTCAAAACGTTTGAGTTATTGGACATGTTTTTTATGGTATTTTTTTTCCTTTCAGCCTTTTTTCTTTTATTGATGGAATACCAACTTTACGTCACTTGATCTCACATTCTGTATTTCGAGCTGATATTTCATATGACTGTGCTGTTGCAGGAAAATAAACCGTCTTTTAAATATTCCAAAAACAATGTTTGCCTTTATTTCCAGTTTTAGGCTGAGGTATGTTTAAATTCTTATGTTTAATAAAAACATAACTGTTCACATATAGTTGGAGTTATTTGTAAAATTGTTTTGGCACTACTGGTCTTTATTCAACAGTAGCTGGATGGATAGGAGAGAAGAATAACTGCGCTGATGCATGTGGCGCCCATGCTTGAAGAGTTTATGTTTATAATATAAAAGAATTTAAATCTTGTTGTGTTGTTACAGCACCATCAATAATCCGAAATAAATGTGCACTAGTGCGAGAAATAGCTATTTATTTTTTAATCTTTAGAAATGTTCAGAATGTGAAAAACCAAAATTCACAAAAACTGGGGAACTACTGAAGAACGTCACATTTTCTGACGGGATTAACCGAATTTAAAAATAGTTTACATTAGGCTGAAAGAGAAAATATGTGCTGATAAAAAGCTGATTTAATGTTTTTTGTTCCTTACAATTGGGTTTGCAATATAATAGCCATTTTTCATGTGTATTTTGTTTTATTAAATATCCTGATCCACACATTGTCAGGAGCCAGTGTATGTTTTAGGACATTTACTAAAAAAAGCACAAAAGTGCCTCTTTCTGTCAATTTATTTATTCTATCTTTATGATCCACTTTTATTTATTCCGTTATTTTTTCCCCAAATTTTAAAAAACGGTATCGCCCTACCAGATATTTTAGTTGAGGCTATCTAACTTGTAACCATAATGCATTTTTAGGATATCTGAAAGCTGCCAGAAATCACCTACAAATCCACAAACATCTAAAACGATTGTTTTAGTTATATTCTTCCTTATTTCCATTCAGCACTTGGGAAAATGAATGGTGTTTTCAGATAGTGTGTCAAGCAGCATTGCACCAAAGCTATGTTTTCTTTTTGATATTTTAGATAACCTTGACAAAAGAATACAGCATTTTTTCCTGAATAATTTTAAGTCATGTTCTATTCTAATCTGTGGATAGGTTAATCAAAGAACATTGACTCATAACTAGGCGTTCACTAGATATCACTAGAGAAGTAAAATGAAATTAAAGCCGCATAGCAGCGTCGTGCGGCCCTTGCAGCCAAGCGCCGCTCCGGCCTATTGGCCACTGCGGGGGTACTAGCAACCGCCACCCGCCCACCACCACAGAAGCTCTCACGCAGATTCCAGCACCGCCGCCCACGTGCCAACGCAGAAGCATTGCGCAGTTTCCGCGCCCGTCCACAAGGCAGTACACGTTGATGCGTTGGGCGGCGCTCCCTGACGATGCACAAAAAATGTGGTGCAGATTGGTGGATTTAGCGAGGAGATATAGCTGGTGGATTAACCTAGGGGGCTCAGTGGAGTCAAATTACATTTCAATGCTGTTGGGCTCTTTAGAGGTCAACAAAGGTCATACATATCCAGTTTGGCGCCAGTCGGATAATCCATTTGTTATTTAGACCCGATCGTATGCACATGGTGAAGGACTGCAGTTCACCATTTCTACACCCCAATGCGGTTCGGTCAGCAGCCAGCATTCACAGAGTTCATCATCTAATCGTGTAAAGTCAGTTTTCAGATGATGAAACCCATAGAAATGATAGAATAACAGTAAAACATACAGCAGAAAAAACAGGTGATTGCCTGTTAAAAGTGGGCAGGGCTAGGGTGATGTTATCAAGTTACCATGGAAATGTGTTCAGGACTGTTCTGCAGAGCGACATAGGAAGTCTGATACAGCTGTGATCTTGCATTTGGAAGTTATTTAATCTTGATGTTTCATGGCGAATAGTCAAAGTTTGACACTAAGCCACGCCCACACCCTTTGATGTTAACTACAACTGCTCTGGCCTAATAAACAGTAAGAAAACTAGGCCTTCACAGCGCTTTGCTGCTCGGGCCTAGTAATAAGAAACAATACAAAAACAATAAATATGTCTTGGACACTCGGGTGAAGAGAGGTGCGGAGTTGTCCACTGACCACTACCTGGTGGTGAGTTGGCTCCGGTGGTGGGGGAGGATGCCGGTCAGACCTGGCAGGCCCAAACGTGTTGTGAGGGTCTGCTGGGAACGTCTGGCGGAGTCCCCCGTGAGACGGAGCTTTAGCTCCCATCTCCGGCAGAACCGAACACGTCCCGGGGAGGCGGGGGGACATTGAGTCTGAGTGGACCATGTTCCGTGCCTCCATTGTCGAGGCGGCTTATCGGAGCTGTGGTTGCAAGGTTGTCGGTGCCTGTCGTGGTGGCAACCCTCGAACCCGTTGGTGGACACCTTCGGTGAGGGATGCTGTCAGGCTGAAGAAAAGAGTCCTATCGGGCCTTTTTGGCCTGTGGGACTCCCGGAGCGGCTGACGGGTACCGGCGGGCGAAGCGGCTTGCAGCTCTGGCGGTTGCTGAGGCAAAAACTCGGGCATGGGAGGAGTTCGGAGAGACCATGGAGAAAGACTTCCGTATGGCTTCGAGGCGATTCTGGTCCACCATCCGGCGTCTCAGGAGGGGGAAGCAGTGTAGCACCAAAACTGTTTACAGTGGGGGTGGTGTGCTGCTGACCTCGACTCCCGAGGCGTTATGGAGTCGATGGGGCGGAGTACTCGAAGACCTCCTCAATCCCACCAACATGCCTTCCATTGAGGAAGCTGAGCCTGAGGACTCTGGGTTGGGCTCTCCAATTTCTGGGGGACGAAGTCGCGAGGTAGTTAAAAAGCTCCTCGGTGGCCGGGCCCGGGGGGTGGATGAGATTCGCCCGGAGTATCTCAAGGCTCTGGATGTTGTAGGGTTGTGTTGGCTAACGCGACTCTGCAGTATCGCATGGACATCGGGGGCAGTTCCCCTGGATTGGCAGACTGGGGTGGTGGTCCCCCTGTTTAAAAAGGGGATCGGAGAGTGTGCTCCAATTATAGAGGGATCACACTCTTAAGCCTCCCTGGCAAGGTCTATTTGGGGGTACTGGAGAGGAGGGTCCGTCGGATAGTCGAACCTCGGATTTTGGAAGAGCAGTGTGGTTTTTCGTCCTGGTGGGTGGAACACTGGACCAGCTCTACACCCCTCGGCAGGGTCCTGGAGGGTGCATGGGAGTTCGCCCAACCAATCTACATGTGTTTTGTGGACTTGGAGAAGGCGTTCGACCGTGTCCCTCGGGGTGCCCTGTGGGGGGTTCTCCGGGAGTATGGGGTACCGGGCCCTTTGATATGGGCTGTCAGGTCCCTGTATGACCGGTGTCAGAGTCTGGTCCGCATTGCCGGCAATAAGTCGGGCTCGTTCCCGGTGAGGGTTGGACTCCGCCAGGGCTGCCCTTTGTCACCGATTCTGTTCATTACTTTTATGGACAGAATTTCTAGGCGTAGCCAAGGTGTTGAGGATCCGTTTTGGTGGCCTTAGGATTGCATCTCTGCTTTGCGGATGATGTGGTCCTATTGGCTTCATCGGGACGTGATCTGCAGCTCTCGCTGGAGCGGTTCGCAGCCGAGTGTGAAGCGGCCGGGATGAGGATCAGTGCCTCCAAGTCTGAGACCATGGTCTTGAGTCGGAAAAGGGTAGAGTGCCTTCTCCGGGTCAAGGGAGATGTCCTGCCCCAAGTGGAGGAGTTCAAGTATCTCGGGATCTTGTTCACGAATGAGGGAAGAAGGGAGGCGTGAGGTCGACAGGCGGATTGGTGCAGCGTCCGCCGTGAAGCAGGGCGCTCTACCGGTCCGTCGTGGTGAAGAGAGCTGAGTCAAAGGCGAAGCTCTCGATTTACCGGTCGATCTACATTCCTACCCTCATCTATGGTCATGAGCTTTGGGTAATGACCGAAAGAGCAGATCGCGGATACAAGCGGCTGAAATGGGTTTTCTCCGTAGGGTGGCTGGGCTCTCCCTTAGAGATAGGGGTGAAAGCTCGGTCATCGGGAGGGACTCGGAGTAGAGCCGCTGCTCCTCCACATCAAGAGGAGCCAGTTGAGGTGGCTCGGGCATCTGGTCAGGATGCCCCCTGGACGCCTCCCTGGTGAGGTGTTTAGGGCACGTCCCACAGGGAGGAGGCCCCGGGGAAGACCCAGGACACGCTGGAGAGACTACGTCTCTCGGCTGGCTTGGAACGCCTCGGGATTCCCCCGGAGGAGTTGGAGGAAGTGGCTGGGGAAAGGGAAGTCTGGGCCTCCCTTCTTAAGCTGCTACCCCCGCGACCCGACCCCGGATAAGCGGCAGAAGATGGATGGATGGATGGACAAAAACAATAGGCCTTCGCAGCGCTTTGCTGCTCGGGCCTAATAAGAAACAATCAAAAACAATAGGCCTTCACATCGCTTTGCTGCTCGGGCCTAATTAATTCACTGAAAAAAATGCAACGGGTCGTCAAATAATTTGTCGTTTTTTTTTAGAAACAGCAAGTGAGTGAATAAACTTGTAATTAAGAAGATTATGTTTGGACCCTACGTTCTTCAGGAACCTGGATCAAAAAAAAAGTGATTGGAGTGATTTTTCACATCTACCACCACGCAGGGAAGATGTTCACCAAAGGAGCGACTCTGGCCACCTGAAGGGAGCAAAGAAGGAGGTTGAAAGAGCCCAATAACAGATTCCTCAGACTTCACGTCCATCCCTTATAACAGGAACCTACCGGCCACACCGGAGACATTACACAACGGGAAACCAGAACCTGACGCGTTGAAGAAATCCATTTAGGGCGCAGCGCGTTTAAGAACAACAAGTCCCTCTGCTGCCTTATCCCACACAAAGCCATGAGAAACTGAGCTCATCCAACCGGTTGTCTGAGTGTTGTGCTGCCATGGACACAAAGCCTTGTGACCAGAACCAGAACCAGGGCTGGAACCCTGAGACGGGGTCCAACCCTGAGAACCGTCCCCTGGTGCCCCCCGGCCGAGATCAGACAGCTATGTACTCTGTGGTTGTTCGGTGGGGGACACCCAGTTGCAAGGGTGCCAGGTGACTGGCACCATGCAAAATAGGTTCATTTCTGTTGGAATTGGGCGGAGCTAAGGTGATGACATCAGCTGACCATGACAATGTGATAAGGACTGCTTTGTATTGAGACATATCAAGTCTTATGCAGGTGTCACCTTAAAAGTTCAAAGTTATTGAACTTTGATGTTTCATGGCGTATAGTCAAAGTTTGACACTTAGCCACGCCCACACCGTTCAGGAAGCAGCCAGCATTGACAGAGTTCATCAGATTATCATTTTAAGTCACTTTGCATTGAATGAAATCCATATAAATAACAGAGTAAAAGTAAGTGACCACTGTTCCAGTTTTCCCTATGAATAGGGACACTTCATCAAATAGTTCACAATGAGAAATAAGTCTCTTAAATGGCAACAGTGTGTGTGCGTAACTGAACACAATAGCAAGACTAAGATATCTACATCTGAGATCTAAATGCAGTGCAACTTTATCCTAAAATGAGTGAGGAAAAATGTAAAGTTGCAGATGTACCAGTTTAATAAACTGTACTGGTCAGTAATAAACCAAGGGCAATGCACATAAACAGAGCACAGTTAACTTTCAGCACATTAGAACAATAGCACAAGCTGAATCCCACCCATTAATTAGGTATTAATCACAGCAAGTGCTACAACTAAATATTACAACCCCAAGGGATCGGTAATAAGATACTCAGCATTTTCTCAGAGCTGTTCGAAACAAGCCTTTAAACAGGTTCTATACAAAACAACAAACAAGGCTGAATGTATGAAACTGGATGTATCAAACACAATATTCAGTTTCTTGAATTAGTAAAGCGCTCTGTTAGCTTTACAAACGTTGCAGGCCCGAGGGACTCGGTTAGCGTCGTCCTCGGAATAGCATTTCCAAACATGGCGGCTCCCAGAACCAGAACGGAATGGGTTACTCACCGCACCGCGAGCTACCAGTTTTTAAACGAACAGCAATAAAACTGCTCCAACTCCGGTCCAACAGTCCGTTCCGGCTCACGAGCGTGGTTCGGTTCTGTGGCTCCAAAAACCAGGCGAAATATTCAGGAAAAGTTAGCAGCGCCAACTGGTTAGCAAAAAAAAAAATTACAGTCCATCAGTCCGTATCTACGACCATCAGCGGCCGCCGGTAACTGCCAGAAAGCGTGGCAGCTTACAGGCACAGCTACAGTACAGTTCAGTCCATCACAACCAATCAAATTGCTTACGTTTGATTTTGCCCTTGACTGACCAGTAAGATAGGGACAAGTGAAATTGGCGATTTACTTGCATGGTTGTATAATTACAGTTATTAACAAAAACGCTCAGATTTACTGCGTGTTTAAGCCAACAAACATTACCTGAGGGGTTACATATAACCTCTCAGGTTATATACCTTTCCTTTGGAAATGTCACGGGAGACGCTCCCGCAAAGTTTTCACGCTCATCCGCCTGTTTTGACATCTTTCGCTGTCTTTGTAATGCAAATTGCTTAATTGGTGGAGTAATACTGACACCTACTGGCAAATTACTGAAATGGTTTGTAAACAGTGACTGCTGATGAATGACATCCTTAATTGCCGTTTCTTTTGCGATTTGTGCGTCGACCGTAAAATACGAAATTTTTAAACAGGCTTTTAAACAGGCCTCCGCCACGTTTGGCGAGTTTTTGAATATGATAAAGCCCTCAAAAAGGCCCTCAAAGAGGGGCGCAGAATAATAATAAGAAACAGTACAAAAACAATAGGCCTTCGAAGGGCTTTGCTGCTAGGGCCTAAAAATATTGAGCAAACACCAGGAAAACATACTGTGTTGTGTTCACATGGCCCAGGTTAGTTTAGTCAGATATTTGGGAAAAAAAATTTTATTTTGTGCATATTTTATTCAAATTTTGTGCTTTATCCATAGGACCTGTTTTGTCAAGAATCACTCAGAGGTCATTTCATTTCCCCATTTTTTAAAAATTACTTTTAATTTTCCCTCTACTTTTGTCCACGTGTCCTCTCTGGCTTTCCATCCCTTTGTCAGACTTTGATAGCAGCGCGAGCGGCGGTTCTCGCCCTCCCCGTGTGCGCGCGCGCGCGCGTTAATAACTCCTCACAGGTGTATGTATCCAGGCTGGAGCAGATGGTGCTCGACCAGTTCTGCTGTTGCGTGACTTGAAGATGTCGCTTTACGGACTGGAGAAAAAGAAGACGATAGACTTGAGGAAGAAGCACATTGGGTAAGGCTTGTCACTCTGACATGACTGCAGATGTTAGAGACAGTCTGATGATGTAGAGGATTGGAGAAAAGAAAATGTTTGTCTGTCACCTTGTCATCATTATTATAACTGCAGAGAATCAATACAACCATTCTAAAGTTATTTGCTAATAAACTTCATTTTAAATTATTTGTGTAGGGCATTACTATGTGGTTACCTTTGTGCTGGCATATGTTTCATGTCAAAGTGCTGAATCAGAGGGGATTCACATGTATTGTTGCAACAATTTATTGCTCCTCTGCAGACCATCCTGTAAGATCTTCTTCAAACATGATCCCATCAAGATTGTCAAAGCCAAAGGTCAGTATATGTACGACGAAAAAGGACAGCGCTACTTGGACTGCATCAACAATGTGGCTCACGGTAAGCATAAAAATGTAAAACACAATTTTAAATGGAAAAGAAAAAAAAAGTCTAGTTCTTGAGATTCTGAAAGATCTCTAAGCAATACAGGATTTTTCCCCCCCACAATTATCTGGTTTAATTTTCATGATTGTCTGCCTAAGTTTGATTTAGACCTCCTGTTTTTCTCCAGTGGGCCACTGTCACCCAGACGTGGTGAAGGCAGGATCTGAGCAGATGGGATTACTAAACACCAACACCCGGTTCTTGCATGACAACCTAGTCCTGTATGCCCAGAGGCTGCAAGCAACCCTGCCAGACAAGCTGTCTGTGTGCTACTTTGTCAACTCAGGGTAAAAGCATATTTGTTTCACACCTGAAACAAATACTTTAAAAAGGCATTACCAACAGTCAGACCTGTTCAGAAGGTTCAAGAAACCCTACAGTTAACAGCAGTTGTTTTCATAACAAAAGTTATGAACTTTAGTTGTTATGGAAAAAAAGGTTTTATGTATAAAAACTTTTCTACATAAGTTTTTTTTATACTTATGTATAAAAAGATTACATTTTCTCCTCCGATTTATAAGTTACATACATTTGAAAACCTTTAGTTAATAAACATTTTATGGTGCAAAGGTCTCTTAGTTTGTCCATATTGCAGACATGAACAAAGCAAGGATAAGATGCATACTCAGCATTAGTCGCTTCCTAAAGGTCTGATTGATCAAACTGATCCAGGTCACCATGGTTACTTATTTACACCACTTTTCTACAGTACTGCAGCATTAACCGTCTGAATAATCTAGATGGAGGTGGTTATGTTTTTGATAATGATCCATAAACCCTCAATACTACACTGAAGACATATCAGCAATGTTAAGTTATAAACTTGACATGAAGGAGGTCCCCTAAAAGGTCTTTAGAGGCCAAAAACTGGGCTGTGAACTGACAGACTTTGGTCTAACAGCTAGTAGTAGATGCAAAAGTATTTATCTACCAAAGCACTTCAGAACAACCACAAATTTCGATTACAATTTCTCTGAGCGAAAATCCCAAAGGGATTAATAAAGTTTATATCTATCCATCTAATTAAATCCATCTTCACTGCTTTTATTAAGATTCTGTGTGAAGGAGCATAAACATGAAGTGGAAGAGCAGATTCTACGAAGAAAACTGAAAGCTGTGATGTGTTTCAACGGGGAGCTGTGTTCCTGTGAATAGTTTTCCACCACACAAAGTGATTGCCAAGCCAGTCAAAAAGTTACAATTTTGGCCTCATGCCAAACAAAGCACAATCTTTCACAGGTTTGCTGTGTGACTTCTCGAAAACTGCAAACAGAACTTCTTGCTTTGTTAGTCATCCGGTTGAGAGATTCTCCCACCTGAGCTGTGGATCTCTGCAGCTCCTCCTAAGTTTGAGGAACCTTTTGGTTATTTTTGCTCTCTTTGTCAGTTTGGGTTGACGGCCATGTCTTTGGAGGTTTGCAATTGTACCATCTCAGTTAAAATCGATAGAATACAAGTGCATGCTGCACATTTCACACCTTTATTTGTAAAATAAAATGTGAAAAGCGTGCATGATTTTTCTTCCACTGCATTTTGGTTTATCACAAAAAATCTCAGTAAAATAAATTGGTTATAATTTGACAAAATTCAAATTTAATTTAATTTAATTTAATTTAAAACCCCTTTTCAAGGCTATAAGAGTACATTAGCATTTATTTATTTATGCATTTATTCAGTCAGAATGAATGAATGGGCGTTCGCCTCAGCTGCCCTTGCATTGGGAGATGAAATAACATGCAGCGAATGACGTCCATGAGGCTCACCTGTGTGTTTTGTGGTGACTGAGTAACTTGATGTAACCCTTTGCCCCATCAGCTCAGAAGCCAACGACCTGGCCCTCAGACTTGCATGGCAGTACACAGGGAACAAAGACATCATAACACTGGAAAAGTAAGAGCCATTATATCTCGGTCATGATGTGTGTTGTGACAGAGCAGCCACGTCTTCTTACCTTTGATTCATAGCACTAAAGTTTGACACAAGAGCTGTAAGTGAGCCGCTGGATGGTGTTTACTCTGTCTGCAGTGCGTACCATGGCCATGTGTCCTCACTCATTGACATAAGTCCTTATAAGTTCCCCCAGCTGTCAGATACTGAGCAGAGTCACTTCGTCCACGTGGTGAGTGGGGTTTTGCTCTCACCTTCCGCCTGCCTGCACGCTATTAAAACCCCATAGCTTTGCTCTGCTCTGCTGCGTTTTGACAGGCTGCTGAGTTTTCAGCATATGCGTGAGTGGAGATAAGAAAGGAAAAGACAGAGAAGAGTAAAAAAATAAATGCAAGCAAAACTCTTTTTACCCTGAACTAAATTTGAATAAAACTCGTTTTCTAAATTTGGTTCGGAAACATTTATTTGGTCGAAGTAATGGACAATTTATTCCCTCTGGTTTTGGGTCCCTGGGTTATACTTATGAAATGGATTATGAGAACGTTTCACTTTCTTTCGGGATAAATAAAGAATTTTTTCATAGAATTGAATTATTTTTGATAACTTTCTTTGGTCTTTGGATGATTTTAACTAAATTACAGCAGCATATATGTATTTCCACAATAAGGAATAAAATATAAAGAAATGTGTTAGTTTGCAGATAAACACAGAAAATAAAAATAAGAGCCCTCTTACATTGTATTCTTTCCACACAGGCTCCAAGCCCAGATGTGTACAGAGGCAAATACCGTGCAGACTGTCCTGATGCAACTACAGCGTATGCAGATGAAGTCAAAGACATAATAGAGAAAGTCCATAAAAAAGGACATAAGGTATAGTTCATATCTAATGTTTTTGTATGCTTAGACTAATAGAGTGCTTAATATATTGTATAGTAATTAATTATACAATTAACTAAGTGTTTGAAGTCAATTATTTCATTGCACAAAATGACCAATATGCTTTGGTTTGTTTGACTCTGGACTAATATACAAGAAATGTTGACGCTTTCTTTGTTTTCCTCTGATTTAATTAAATACCAGGCGGCACTTTTTTATTTATTTTTTGACGAAACAGTGTGAAAGCTTTGCTAACATTGGATCTGATGACCCAGAGTAACATTGAAGCCTGTCCCCAACATTACACAACAGCCACAATCTTATTTATTCCAGTCAAGTGAAAACCAAATCAGCAGACTTGATACAGGGAGGCGTACGGGTCAAAGACGATGGGAACCGTTTTATTTGCCGCTTATCAGCCTGGCTGCAGATATGTGCAGGCGATATGTTTTTCTCTTGGGCAGATTGCTGCTTTTATTGCCGAATCGCTGCAGAGTTGTGGCGGGCAGGTCATCCCCCCAGTGGGTTACTTCCAGCAAGTGGCTGAGTATGTATCCAGCATTAGTGTTTGTGTTTACACTGATAGCTACAGTGTCACTGACCGCTTTTGATATCAAGTCTGCCCTAATTTGATGATTGTACGACTAAGTCTGAATAAACTTGTCTCCTCTCCAGGCATGTCCGCAAAGCAGGAGGTGTTTTTATCGCGGATGAGGTTCAGGTGGGTTTTGGCAGAGTTGGCTCTCAGTTCTGGGCCTTCCAGCTTCAGGGAGACGACTTCGTGCCTGATATTGTCACAATGGGGAAGCCTATTGGCAACGGCCACCCCATGTCATGTGTGGTCACAACCAGGGAAGTGGCCGAGGCCTTTTTGTCGTCTGGAATGGAGTACTTCAACACAGTAAGAGCTTTAAGAATAAAGGGAAAATTAAAGCAGCTCATGTACTGGATATTAGATTTTTTTTGTCTCAGTTTTATAGTACAAAATTATGTTGCAAAAAACTCATTGAAAATACTGAAATGAATATGTAAAACCTATTATTTTCATCATACTTTTAGTTTGGCGGTAACCCCGTGTCTTGCGCCATCGGTCTGGCTGTCCTGGATGTGATTGAGAAAGAGGATCTGCAGGGAAACGCAGTGCGTGTCGGGCAGTACCTCACTAATGTGCTGGAAAAACAAAAGGAGAAGCATCCGCTGATTGGAGACATTAGGTGAGGCAAAGCCCGACTCCAAAACGCTAAATAATCAGTGACTTCACATTAAATACATCATATAAATTCTCTCTTTTCTTGAAATAGAATTAAGTGAACTGGGGAATTCCAGGTCTTCCTAACACCTTTTGAATATATGTTTTTACATTTTTGCAAATTAATTAAGATTGTTCAAATTAGCATAAGACTAAATATCTCTGACATGACATTTCTCATAGCTACACACACTTTGTACCACTTTTTTTCATACGACATCATAAAAGAATGTATGAAAAAATAGAATATTAGCAATTTTCAGCAATGGCTTCAGGCTGAACGAAGGCGTCGCTCTCTGCAGGGGGCGTGGCCTGTTTGTTGGGGTGGAGCTCGTGAAGGACAGAGTGAAGCTCACTCCAGCTACAGCCGAAGCCCAGGAGGTCATTCATAAGTAAGACTTAAGGTTTTTGTCTCGTTTTCTGAGGTCAAAAACAGACATATGACACACAATCGACATGAAAAGTGTGACCAAGGGTTAAGTCCTGGCCCCTTCTTTTAGCAAGCTGAGCAGCAGTGCTCAGTAAGATGTGGAGCCTATTTTAGCTCAGTGACAGCTTGAACCAGTAAGAAAACAAAGCAGTTGATTATGGTAAAGATATAATGCCATCAAATACTGTATGCCTGTGTAAATAACCACAGAGAGCTAAATACTGAATATTTCCAGATTAAAGGAGCAGCACGTCCTTTTAAGCGCTGATGGACCTCATCGTAACGTGCTGAAATTCAAGCCCCCGCTGTGCTTCACCACGGAGGACGCTGACCTGGTGGTGGAAAAGATCGACCCCATTCTTAAAGGTATTTGTTTACTAGCAGGCAGATGCTCTGTGAATGCGTTCAGAGGTATTATGTTCCTACTTCCTTCATTCCAGAGCTGGAGGAAGCATTAGGCTTGAAGACAAACAATTCAGCAAATACAGAAAATGAAAAGAGGAGAAAGGTAAGCTGGGTGTGAAGTCCTACCAACTCTGCCAAGTTTTTTTTAACCCGATGAGTCAGGCTTTAATTACTTTCATTTGTGCTTCACTTCTTCACAAGCTGTCAACAGATGAAAATGGCCACGGTGGGTTTCATCACGGCAACGAAGGAGTCCAAGAACAAACCAAGCAAAGGAAACGGACGAAAACATAAAGATGACTAAAAGCGTTGGAGAAAAATGTCTCAAGATTATTTTTACACAAATGAAGGTGCAGCACCTTCTCAGGTGTTCGAATCAGAATATCTTGGTGGTTAAAAACAAGACTTTAAGGTTATTACAGAACTAATATGTCATCTAATGTTTTAAATGTCTAATCCTATAAATCGTGTGTGTGTGTGTGTGCGTGTGTGTGTGTGTGTGTGTGTGTGCGCGTGTGAAAATACTATGTGGCACTTTGGCAACAAACCACTTTATAGATATATGAAATATTTGTATGAACCAGTGAATAGTTATATTCCATCATATAAAATAGTATTTAATTTGATATTTGAATTAAAAAGGACATTTTTAAACCTCGTGTTCTGTTTTCTTAATGTGTACCAGTTCTGTTTCTTTGTGGTACTGAATCTCCACCAAACAGGGACAAAGTTGGACAAATCTTCAATTATTTACCAATGTTTCCATGTTCCAGTCTGAATTCAGCATTACTTGGATGTGATACTGGTATCATTTTTTTTGCAAATGGAAATCAGAAATGTGTGCATATTCAGCCCATTTACTCTTGTGCCAATAAACACAACTTACTCCAACCACATGCCTTTGGGTCTAATCAAATTAGTTAATAGAATCCAACTGTTTGTAATTTACACTCAAGAAATTTGAATTTAGGGAGCTATTTCTAAAGTGTAGCTCAGGAATTCAGAGAGGACACCAACTGAGATTTGTTGCAAGTTTTCACAAAACCAGTTTCAAATGGACCTGATGACGCAAATTTGACTCCAGATCCACAGTATTCACACATATGAAGACATTAAAACAAGAGTTCATAAATGATGTGTATTAAAGTGGAACGGCACAGGCAAATAGTATTAAAGTCCTTTTTGGTAATGACAAAAAGGACTTTTACTACTATTTAAAGGACTCAATTTCTCAATGTATGGATTAGATGGGTTGTTTGCTTTATCAAATGTAAATTTCCAACAGCCCTGTTAGAAATATATTTACTGTACAAAACAGTGTGCCAAATACTTATTTTCTGACAAATATGTACATTTTTCCTGACTTATAGTCCAATGACCCCTTTTTGACATTGCCAAAGTACATGAAAGAAACATGTACTTTGGCAATTCTGGAAATCTATAGTCAAATGAGATTAATAGGTTTAATTGAAATATTTCCCTATATGCATATGTATTTCCCTATATATGCATTTCAACACTCTGGGGTGTAAAATATGGAAGTCTGAATTAGTTGATACAAGTTAATAAATTGTAAATCACTGCCAAGGATTCTAAAAGTACCTCCCTAAAAATTACACAAAAGTTTTGAAACAAGAGATTCAGATTGTTTCCAGACAATTGATTGTGCCATTAAAAGGAAAAGTAAATAAGCAGAGGAATTACAAGTGACATAAATACAAAATTTTTGTTTGAAAGCCATAACTGCTTTGGAGTCATAAATTTATTCAAAAACTTGTTAACTGGTGTTAAAGTTACAAGAGGACATCTATATTTTATTTATTTTTTCCAGCAGTCAATAACTAAACTGGCTTTTCAGTCAAAACTAAAGTCAACTGAACAATACCCCCACCTTGTGGAGGAAATGTGACAGTACACTTGGATCGAGTAAAAATGTATTAAGGCTCTAAAAAATAACGAAAATATTAGTATAGCTATGACCCCAAGGTCAATCATAAACGTGTGACAATCTGAGTGAATGAAGACGTAACCATATACAAAAACAGAAAAGTTAAATTTCATAATCTTGTTCATTGATTTTAATACAAAACACTTTCAGACACTCAACAAAATAACGCAAACAGTTCTAATTCTGTATTGAAATTGGTGGCTGCATCTCATAGACGGCTTCCTTTACACAGTTTTTCTTAAACAAATGTGAATAGGCAGTAACATTTACACAGCCTAATAAAGAGGTCTGCTAGAGGCTCTGTGTTTTAAAGGTTTTGTTTTGGCGAGGGTGTTGGTCTGGTTGCATTTCTTGAGCAAAGTCGGTGCTTTCAGTCTTGACAGGTTAAGAGCTGGGTAAGTGTCACCTTTATTTATAACTGATTCTACGATTCTGTTTGGTAAATTTCTGTCGTCCATGCTCTTATCCCATGAGGTATCCTCTGAAACGATAACACAGATGCAACACAGATTTTTAAATGCTTTTGATTTTCACCCTATGCCAACGGTAATTTACAATCAAATCAAATACTGAGCTTCAACTTACGGCAACTTCATGCGCATGAAAACTCTGGCCATGAAGAAGCTGAGGAGGACGCTGACAAAGCCGATGAAAAGCAGCAGGAAACGATTCAGTTTGGGAATGTTTGGCGCATTGGAGCGGTCCAGAATTATAAAGCCCAGGCCTCCCATGGTGAAGAGGAAACTGGAGGCCAGTCCTTCCATAATGTACTGCCCATTAACTCTGGAAAAGCAAGGAGACAAAATAAGCTGAGAATATGGAATATTTTTTTCTATGCGTCTAAGTACTGAGAATTAGTGATACCTGTATGCCAGAAAGGCAACTGGTCGCTGGTGTCCATGCTCATCTGTCATTGAACCCACACTTGGAGGTTCGACAATAACGTCATAGATAATACCTGGAGGTTGGACAAATGGATACAGATGAAAGAAAAACACAACAAAAAACACAAAATGCATGAATAATTAGTATGCAATAGTGTTTGAATAACTATCTTAGAAGGTTTCTAATCCTGAACTAATAAAAATGTGTACTTGATACAGAAATCACGGAGAAGACTGCAGATTAACCAGTTGTTAAGCAGACTGTCAAAGTTCACTGGTGAAGACATTTGCTGCCCTCAAACACGCAGCATTCAGATCTCTCCAGGATATGGGCGGCTCCTAAAACCAGCTTCCTTTACCAGTCACAGGTATTCCAGGATGATCACATCCCTGCAGTATTTAATGATAAAGGAGCCCCAACCAAGTGCATGTTGTCCAATACATATTAAAGCTTTTCAGCATGTTGTGAAACTCTTATTTGCAAAATCTTCTGATCAAATTTTTTCTTACAGACTGAATTCCTGGGGTTTAAACATCAATATTTATCGAAATGAGAGCTTGTAAATATGTCTGAGGCTTTCACATATAAATGTTGCTTCCTTTGGTATGTTCTATTGGTCAGTGTAAATAAAATGTACAAGCTAGCTTGTTTGTCCCACAAATAACAAAAAAAAAAAGGCTCTTATTGGTTTAGCTGGACGGTTAACCTGTTTTAGCGACTACAAATACAACAAAAGCACATCTTAGTGCACATAAAACAAAACTATGAGAATTAAAGCTGCGCTGATATACTGTGTTAATGAAGACACAGGCTAGCCGTCTCTTAGCCTGTTGTTAGCTATAGTTACCTCCTGTGATGAGAAAGTAGGACACAATGACGACCGCATACACTGTCATAGCCGACGGCATGTGCAGCCATGACGGTTTCTTCAGTTTTATATTCGGACATTCGAGCACAGCAAACGGAAAACTGTATAAAGTCTCCATGATGGAACAAAAAAAAGTAGCTTCCTTCTCTCCAGCAGCGCTCCTTTCAGCCCAGGCTCCAGTGCGTCTGCGCACTGACTTGGTTGACGTGTCCCGGAAGTACATGTGCTTCATTTTCTGTCTTTCTTCTGGCTTCAGTAATAAAAATAACTCTTTCAGAATAGAAAAAAAAAACCCGTTGACTATTTAGTATTACATCACAATAACCAACCTTCTACGTTACTTAAAGAAACAGTAAGAAATGTCCGTCAGATTTCAGTTCAGCAAGATTGACAATGTATTTTTCCCTATGGGATTATTTCAATTACATTTGTATTCTTCCCATATAAAAACGGTTCAGCATTACATTACGACGCACTTCAGGACTGAAGACAATCGCAGTGTCGGTACAGTACAGGGCTTGACGACCCCTAGTTATAATTACACTATTTTTAATTATAGCAAGTGTAAAATTATTTTAGAACCTTTTGTGAATTTTCATTGACATCAAAGTTTTAATGTAAACAAATCTTTTTGTATTAATCACAAGCTTTTCTTTAATATTTTGTTCATCAAAGCAAATGGTGGGAACAAATTATACACATTTGGATGCATATTTTTCCCCATCTGAATTGCGTTTTCATGGAAACAAGTGAAATATTGAGCCCCCTGGAGGGCGCTGTTAACTTGCAGCTGGTATTTTATAAAATACTGTATAAAATGGTACACAAAGTAAAATTGTGATCAATATTTGTAATATAATTCTATATAGCAATAATAAAAATAAGGGAATAATTGGAAAAATAATTCCAGATGGAATTATTGTAAGATGGAAAAATAATTCCATCTTATTGGAAAATAATTGCCAATTTGATTCAATATATACACCAGTTTGCAATGTTTACAACTTAAATAAATAGTATTTGAAGGTTATTCTTATAGCCTATCCATGTTTAGATATTTCTTTCATATTTTCAGCACTTCAAATCCTTTATTTTGCAAATGAACTTGCTTGATAAACCTTACAAGAAATGAAGTTTGTTATTTTCCAATTTTTCCACATAAGTTGAAATGAAATTTAATTCAAGGATATTTCATCAGTCGATGTTTCGGCTGTCCATTTGCTCAGAAGATTCTTAGTCTAAGCTGATATCTAACACAGACAGAACCACCCACAACTTAAAACAGATTTGTTTTGGGGTTTTTTTTTATTGTGGCAAAACAAATACAGAATTTACTTCGATTTCTGGCTCTGTGCTTGTGCCTTGAGCACCTTGACAACGATCTTCTGCTCCTCAATCAAGAAAGCACGCTTGATCCTGTGAATCACCAAGAGAGAGGTTTTAATACATTACTCATTAGAAACACAAAAATAACGATTATAGATTAATGGCAGCATAAAAACTAATTTGTCCAATAAATAAAACAATTAATTTCCATTTAACTGCATTAAATGGCAATTAAAAAAACAAGGGGAGAAAGAGCACTGAAAATCTTTCAACATCTATAGCAGTTTTTAATGGAATTAGGCCTAACATGGGCTTAAGCCCAAATTTTCAGCAAATAAAGGCCTAAAATTAAAATAAAGGCTTCTCTTACCTGTCACGTACACACTTTGCACACATGGATCCACCATAGGCCCTGCTAACGTGCTTCTTGGTCTTGGAAAGCCTCATCAGAACCTGAGGTCTAACAGCGCGAATCTGTAACAATCATCAAGCATAGCATGATTTTTATTTTCAAAATCTAAAAAATAAATCACTAAAAGTCTTAGCATAATGAGCCTCAGTGTTAAGAACGTAAAAACAATCAATACTGTAACATATTCACCACAGAATTGAAATACACCTGCAAAAACCTCAGTTTTATTTGGTCCAACAACACAGAGCAGCAGTAGCTGGTTTTTTCCCCAACAGCTGGGTATGAAACATTTATAGTCCGGTCTAATTTTAGTCTAGCCTAAATTTAGTCAGGCCTAAGTTTAGTCTAGCCTAAATTTAGACCGGCTTAAAATTAAAATTTTAATTTTAGACTGGTCTAATTTTACTAATTTTAGACCGGTTCAATTTTAGACTGGTATTTTGTTGATGTTCTCCACATCAGCAAAAACAAATGATAAATTAATGTTAATCTACATTCTTACAGAGCTTTTGAAGACTATATATGTTACCAACTACAGATTAACTTTTTTAACCTAAAAGTCTTCTAGATGTTCATGCCATTTCACTTTAAGATTGTGTTACCATATTTGAAAACAAGCACAAAGGCAATCACTAGAAAAAAAACAATGCAGAAAAATATAAAAACTTACAAATGATTATGAGATATAAAGTAATACCAAGTTAACATTTTGCTTTTATGTTGTAAAAGGAGCCATTGTTTAGCCTGTTCCCTCTATATGGAGATAATTTCATCACACCTGTTGACAACTCCTGTTGTAGTTCATAAAACAAAATTTAACATTGTGGCCTTATAATTAAAATTATAATTTTGTTAAACTGTTAAACTGCGAAAGACTTAAAAGCCTCATAACAAAAACTTTTATGATAAGACTATATTACTTAGCGTACACAGAAATCCATGTTGCTCTTCCATACTGCTTGCATAAGATAATGCAACACATGCTGGTTTTCAACCGTGCAATAAGAGGACAGATCTAGTTTTTTCCATTTGAAACTTCTTCGAACTCAAATGAAGCAAATAATATTTTTAAGTAATTAAAATAATTAGTAAACCCTGAGAGAAACCCTGTGGGTTTTACAGTTTTTTTTATTTTTTATTTCCAATGTTGTGTGATGTCATTATTTTAAAAGACAAAGTAAAACTACTATGCCTTCCAGAAATAACAGCATCCAAAAGTGAAATTCAATTATCACTTTAGCATCTTTTTGTGCATGTCAGCAAATTATAATGTGGTATGAAAACTGATGCATGAATGTATAAAACAAGCACCAGCATAATATTAATACTAAGTTCCAGCAATTCTGCATTAGAATAAAATAAAACTATTTTTACCTACTATCATAATAAAGTTCCTCATAGTTAATGCTGGCTTTAACAAATAAACTACTACATATATATATACACACACACACACACACACACACACACACACCCTGAACTTTCTAATGGCATGTTAAATATACTTACCGGCTTATAACTTTTCATTTAGAAAGCCTAAATGCTGAGTGCATTGTGCTCCAGACTGTAAACCAGCATCTAAACTCATTTAATCAAGGGCAGTGGTCAAGTTTGTTTAATTTGGTCATCAGTACACTTAAAACAGTTTTAAGGTTTAAACAATAAAATCACAAGAGAAAGGTCAATGTTGATGTTAAAGGGTTTTTTTTTTTTTTTTTTTAATAAGACCGAGCCAGTATTTTACAGTAAAATATCAAACAATAAATTATGTTTGAGATGATTTCAAGGTTAGGAAACCTTGTATGAAAACTGCTGTTGAACGTTGCTATTGGGAAAAGCTCCCATCATCGGATGTGTGTAGAGTTTTAACTGATTGAATGTTGCATTACTTTAATTTAACAGATTTTTCCTCCAGTATCTGAGGTTTACATCTTTAAGCTGTTTCAGGCGAGTAATTAAGCCTGAAATTAATTAAGCTTGGTGCAAACCTAATGAATGTTTCTACAGTAATTGTGCTGAATCACTGTAGAAGAATGAGAAAGACTTGAGTTTAATCCACGTTTCTCTCACCATCATTATTATAGATTAATTAGAAGCGCCAACGTTCCCAATCAGCGGTAATTAGAGGTGGTTTAGTTTTAGTGATGATTTTTTAAAGAGATTTAGTTCTGCGTTTATCTACGTTTCCAGCAGCTTTGTATTTGTTTGTTATGCATGGGTACCCAACTGACAGGGTTGAACCAAAAACTCTCAGCATAATAACCATACCACCAATATTAATAATGATAACATGTAGAAAACTTGACTCTTAAAATAATACCTTATTGGCTATTTTGAAAAATATCAACATTTTTACATCCCCAGATTGTAATGTTTATGTAGATTTCAAAGGAATGATTTTGTTCTTATGCTGTTCTTATGTAGATTTCAAAGGAATGATTTTGTTCTTATGCTGTTCCAGGCATCCGTACACTTCTTCTAAGTGATGAATATCTACAGCAGGAAAGATATATGAGGTATTACAGTGAATCTCAACAGATGTACTCACTCCACGCAGCCGTCCAGGGCAGATGCCACATGCTGACTTGGGGGCTTTGCCAACCTTCTTGGTGTAAAGGTAGACAATACGGTTACCAGGAGTCCGGGACCTACAGACCAACAACAAGCTTCATTACCAGACGGACTCTCCAAGTTGCTGGTGTACAAGCGTGTAGCAAACTTTCACTTACAGTCTGGTCTTGTTAGAAGCAGTGTTGTAGGACAACCTGCGGCGGTAAGTCAGGCGTTGCACCATGTTGAAGCTGCCAGACAAATTTTATTTGAATGAGAAAGCGGTCGTAATGTTCATTCACGTTGTCAATACTCAATATATGACCAGCTTTAAGCTCTCTTGTCGCGTTTTAAACTCATGTCATGTGTACAGTGGTACTTTTGACACCAATATTCGTCGTTTTTATTGTTACTCCACTACCCGGTTACTCTATTTAGCCCCACACGGCGGCCTTATCCCGGCACAGAAGAGACGATTAAAAACGTCTTCATAATGTCATCTAACCGATACAATCCTCATTTCCCTGAGTATAAAAGCTTACTAAGAGTCAAACGACATCTTAATATTGATTAAATTATATTCTAAACATGAGGATTACAGTCGATTTTACATTTGTAATCATGCAGAAGAAAACAGGAGCCGCCATACCTGCTTTCGCCGTAACCGGAAGAGGAAGGAGTTAGGCGGATGTTGAAGGTTGAAGTTTCTGCTCCCTGCTGGTGAGTTTGTTTACTATTTTGGGGCTAATAGCTTTTTGTAGGAAAATTTCTACTTACAGCAAGCTTTTATTTGCTTTACGAAGCCTTGAAGCATTATTACTATAAAATCCTTCTACTACAACAGGGTTAAAAATATGTGTTACCTACAAACTGGTTTGTTTTATTTACAATATTTTGTAACGAATTATTGTAATAATTTTTTAAAAAAAGAAGGGTTTAGTCATTGGCTAACTTAAAGCCAAAACTTTATTTTATTCACATTGATACAGGATATAAAGACCTCATGTAAAAGTAGTCCTTATTGTCAAATTTGCGTTTTCAGATCTGTGGTGTCAGTAAAGTAGAGACACCGCAGATAAAAAGTGGTGCAATTTTTTTTTTGCAACATAAAATTGGGACACCTGCCACTAGATGGCAGTAGAGATCCGACAGGATATTTTTCATGTCTTTTTAGTGTCCAGATGCAAATGCAAACTTCCACACATTTATTCACTTGAAATAAACGTGTATCTCTTTACCACATTTAAAAGCCTTTCTGGACATATTACCCTGAGTTCAACTTTATATACAATATAGTATGTTTATATGAAAACATTTAGAAATATGGACAAGTAAACGTTTTTTTATTTTATTCTGGAACCAGTCTCCTTGAGAGGGGCTGGATGTACTTCCACTCTGGAGTTGCCCACGGTGAGAGGCGTCGAGCAGGGGTGGGCATACTTGTTGCTCCTCATCTCGACGCCTGTACGTTGGGGTTCACCCCGGTGAACGAGAGGGTAGCCTCCCTCCGCCTACGGGTGGGGGGACGGGTTCTGACTGTTGTTTGTGCTTACGGGCGAAATGACAGGTCAGCTTACCCACCCTTTTTGGAGTCCTTAGAGGGGGTACTGGAGAGTGCCCCTCCTGGGGACTCCCTCGTTCTGCTGGGAGACTTCAACGCTCATGTGGGCAATGACAGTGAGACCTGGACGGGCGTGGTTGGGAGGAATGCTCCCTCGATCTGAACTTTCAGTGGTGTTCTGTTGCTGGACTTCTGTGCTGCGTCACGGATTGTCCATAACGAACACCATGTTCAGGCATAAGGGTGTCCACATGTGCACTTGGCACCAGGACACCCTAGGCCGCAGTTCGATGATCGATTTTGTCGTCGTTTCGTCGGATCTGCGGCCGTATGTCTTGGACACTCGAGTGAAGAGAGGTGCGGAGTTATCCACTGACCACTACCTGGTGGTGAGTTGGCTCGGTGGTGGGGGAGGGGATGCGGTCAGACCTGGCAGGCCCAAACGTGTTGTGAGGGTCTGCTGGGAACGTCTGGCGGAGTCCCCCGTGAGACGGAGCTTTAGCTCCCATCTCCGGCAGAGCTTCGAACACGTCCCGGGGAGGCGGGGGACATTGAGTCTGGAGTGGACCATGTTCCGTGCCTCCATTGTCGAGGCGGCTAATCGGAGCTGTGGTCACAAGGTTGTCGGTGCCTGTCGTGGTGGCAACCCTCGAACCCGTTGGTGGACACCTTCGGTGAGGGATGCCGTCAGGCTGAAGAAGAGTCCTATCGGGCCTTTTTGGCCTGTGGGACTCCGGAAGCAGCTGATGGGTACCGGCGGGGCGAGCGGCTTGCGGTTCTGGCGGTTGCTGAGGCAAAAAACTTCGGGCGTGGGAGGAGTTCGGAGAGACCATGGAGAAAGACTTCCGTATGGCTTCGAGGCGATTCTGGTCCTTCATCCGGCGTCTCAGGAGGGAAGCAGTGTAGCACCAACACTGTTTACAGTGGGGGTGGTGTGCTGCTGACCTCGACTTCGGGGACGTTGTGGGTCGGTGGGCAGAGTACTTCGAAGACCTCCTCAATCCCACCAACATGCCTTCCATTGAGGAAGCTGAGCCTGAGGACTTTGGGTTGGGCTCGCCAGTCTCTGGGGGCGAGGTCGCCGAGGTAGTTAAAAAGCTCCTCGGTGGCAGGGCCCGGGGGTGGGCGAGATTCGCCCGAGTATCTCAAGGCTCTGGATGTTGTAGGGTTGTGTTGGTTAACGCGACTCTGCAGTATCGCATGGACATCGGGGGCAGTCCCCCTGGATTGGCAGACTGGGGTGGTGGTCCCCCTGTTTAAAAAGGGGGATCGGAGAGTGTGTTCCAATTATAGAGGGATCACACTCTTAAGCCTCCCTGGCAAGGTCTATTCGGGGGTACTGGAGAGGAGGGTCCGTCGGATAGTCGAACCTCGGATTTTGGAAGAGCAGTGTGGTTTTCGTCCTGGTCGTGGAACACTGGACCAGCTCTACACCCTCAGCAGGGTCCTGGAGGGTGCATGGGAGTTCGCCCAACCAATCTACATGTGCTTTGTGGACTTGGAGAGGCGTTCGACCGTGTCCCTCGGGGTGCCCTGTGGGGGGTTCTCCGAGAGTATGGGGTACCGGGCCCTTTGATACGGGCTGTCAGGTCCCTGTATGACCCGGTGTCAGAGTCTGGTCCGCATTGCCGGCAATAAGTCGGGCTCGTTCCCAGTGAGGGTTGGACTCCGCCAGGGCTGCCCTTTGTCACCGATTCTGTTAATTACTTTTATGAACAGAATTTCTAGGCGCAGCCAGGGTGTTGAGGGGATCCGTTTGGTGGCCTTAGGATTGCATCTCTGCTTTTTGCGGACGATGTGGTCCTATTGGCTTCATCAGGGCGTGATCTGCAGCTCTCACTGGAGCGGTTCGCAGCCGAGTGTGAAGCGGCCGGGGATGAGGATCAGTGCCTCCAAGTCTGAGACCATGGTCTTGAGCCGGAAAAGGGTAGAGTGCCTTCTCCGGGTCGAGGGAGATGTCCTGCCTCAAGTGGAGGAGTTCAAGTATCTCGGGATCTTGTTCACGAATGACGGAAGAAGGGAGCGGAAGATCGACAGGCGGATTGGGGCAGCGTCCGCCGTGGGCGGGCGCTGTACCAGTCCGTCGTGGTGAAGAGGGAGCTGAGTCAAAAAGCGAAGCTCTCGATTTACCAGTCGATCTACATTCCTACCCTCATCTATGGTCATGAGCTTTGGGTAATGACCGAAAGAACGAGATCGCAGATACAAGCGGCCGAAATGGGTTTTCTACGTAGGGTGGCTGGGCTCTCCCTTAGAGATAGGGTGAGAAGCTCGGTCATCCGGGAGGGCTCAGAGTAGAGCCGCTGCTCCTCCACATTGAGAGGAGCCAGTTGAGGTGGCTCGGGCATCTGGTCAGGATGCCTCCTGGACGCCTCCCTGGTGAGGTGTTTCGGGCACGTCCCACCGGGAGGAGGCCCCGGGGAAGACCCAGGACACACTGGAGGGATTATGTCTCTCAGCTGGCTTGGGAACGCCTCGGGATTCCCCCGGAGGAGCTGGAGGAAGTGGCTGGGGAGAGGGAAGTCTGGGCCTCCCTTCTTAAGCTGCTACCCCCGCGACCCGACCCCGGATAAGCGGCAGAAGATGGATGGATGGATGGATGGATATATATAAATATAAATTCTCTGGTTAAGATTTGTTGTACTTAATGTTGTAAAAATGCAATAACAGAAGTTAAGAATAATCAAACTACGGGTACGATTTAAAAAATATAATTTTAATAAAAAAAATTTAAATTATATTTTAAAAATTAAAAAAATTAAAATGAAATAAAATGTTAATAAAATATATAGATTTTATTAAGTTGCTTTGACTCAATTTACATTTTTGATCTAGGGCAGTTAACCCTTTCAGTGAACCTTGAAGCAAGCACATGTACATCATCAGAGAAATATTTTTCCATCACACATTCCAGTCTTCTCCAGTTACATTTTGCGAGTTAAGACATCTCTCAGTGGGTTTAAGTTGGACGGTGAACTTGACAAGAGAAAACTGTCAAGTTCTTGCTACAATACTGAATGTAGCAAGAACTCCTAACAGCCTTGACTTTGTTTTCGATCGTGTTGCAGTACCTTACAGACTTTTTCACACCCAATAATGATCTGAATATTATGGAATGCATTTGTCTTCAGATCCTCTTCCCAAAACTTTGTAAGCTACTAGTACTCTGATTAATCTTGCCTGTCGCCTAAGGTGCATTTTTTATCTTGGTCTAGTAGTTGTAGAAGTAGCAGCTATAATTAGGGGACTGAGTATACTTACAAATGCATAGCATGGTTTTGCTCTGCATTTGTAGTTAGTTTTTTCTGTAAAAAAAAAAAAACACAACTAACTACTAATATTTGTTGTTTTACTAACATGGGTGCACCCAAATAAATCTTTAATCTCTATTGATCTCAGAAGGGTAAAGCGATCACTGTTGCTGTGATTAACTGCAGCTGCACAGGGATCAGGCATCAACTGTTCTCCAGGAGATTCAAGGTCTTTTGCAAAGACACCAAAGAAGCTGTCAGCCAAGACAAACAGAGGTTCAAGCAAAAACAATTTGTAACATCTGCAGGCAGCTGTATTTTCTCAAGAAGTAATTATTCTTAAAGGGTACGCCTCAGTTTTAATTCCTGCTGTTAATCCAAAGTCATATCAATAAATTCATGACGGTCGCAAGTTTTTATTTAAGCCGTCTAACGTCCTGTCACTGAATTCCAGATTTATGTTGTGTTTTTTTTTTTTTTCTTATTTTCTTCAAAGAAAAGCCATTTCACCTAAAGTCCACTTGATTACACAAGACTCTCCAACCTGGGACCCCTCTGCCCCCCCATACACACGTACACACACACATCTCCTTGGGCCTCCTGTGTAATCTGCTGAGATTTAAACCTGCTGCTCCTGTTTAATAAATCCACTGCGATTAAAATAGGATTACAGCTCCACTTTTGCCTTGCCAATGTCATCATCTCACGAAACATTTTTTTGTACTTCTTTGCCGCCCCTCCCCCTCCTGCTGCTCTTGTTTGGGTTTTTGCCCACGCTTATACTGCTGTCTCTTTCCTTCCAGTTCCAGACGGACAGAGGGGCAAACACATGGACACAGACTTTGAGCTTCTTCCCTCCCTCTCTGTTAAAAACTCATCCCTGCAGCCGTACAGGTCGGCCCATCTGTGTTGCTGTTGATTTATGGATTAACCTCATAATGCAGCACATATCCTGCATCAGTGCAATACCCCTTCAGATGAGACTTCTCCATGACAGATAACAATCAACATATGGAAACTCTATTTCTGTAGTAAGGTCCTTTCAATTTGGGCATTTGAAAAGGTGCAAATAGCCCCATCGTGCTCTGCAGAGATGCATATAAGCCCGTTACATGGAATGGCTGCTGTAAGGTCACCAAATGTCAGCTGGGCATTGTGAGGTACAATACAGGATTTATTCATAAAAATGTTTCAGTATTACATTGGACCCCCAGAATTTGCGAGCATTAGAGATCACAGCGGCCTGCAAATAGCTAATATTCATAACTAGTTGAGATCCCTGATAAAGCTGAAAACTGCCTATTTTAATAGTTCAAATACAGAATACACCTATCCACATTGTCAGTTTAAGTGGAACTAAGTGGACAGTCGGATGGACAGCCAAGTAGATATGTAGAGACGCTGAATTACTTCAGAAAGTTTAGTCAATTTGTTATCCATACAGACAACATGCACAGCAAGCATGGCAGTGGCAGTATCATGCTGGAGTGCTGCTTGTGTCTTTTTGTTCAACAGGGACAGCGAGGTTGGTCAGAGCTGATTGGAGGATGAATGAAGCAAAATATAAAGAAAATTTTGTAGAGATGTGAGACCAGGGTGAAGGTTTACCATTTTGGTCAAAACATATTAATGTGTTAGAATGGCCCAGTCAAAGTCCTGGCTTAAATCCTGTTAAGAATCTGTGGCAAAAGTTGAAAATAATCTGATTGGAAAATCTGATTGCAAAATCTGATTTTACAAAAGATTTTCCTGTTGCAAAATCTGTCTTATTTTGCAACAGGAAAATGGACAAAACTCTGCAAAGGTAATGGAGACATAAAAGTAGAGACATACAACTGTAATGTACCTACCCAATTTCTTTAATCTTTGAAAACCATTAAACTTTATTGCTTTTATTTAATAACTATGCACTATTCCATGTTGATATGTCACACAGAATCGCAATAAAATGCTTGGAGGTTTGAGACTGTAATATGACAAAATCATTTTCATGGCAATGAAGTTTATCTAGTATTTGTTGTTCAGATATTTCTTTCTCTTGTCATCTAAAAGGCCAAAAGGCCTTTTAATATAAATCACTTTTTTTTGACAGAACAGTGTTCTGGTTTAATTGATTCTAACTATCCTGTTCATTGGAAAAAACTTGCTTCATTATTGCCACCCTATTTATGTCCCACCGCTTGCACCTCACTGCTGACAAATCCACACAACTATGTGGGGCACAAAGGCTCGGATTTAGCTGCCGGGCCAAAGTTAGGGTGGGCCGGTTAGGGGGAGGGCAGGGCCAGCATGGAAATTTCTGTTGCTTTTGCCACACCACAGATTATAGATGAATCAAAAGAACTGCCACCATCGCCCTGTCAACCCGCCACCCCACCGCCCCCTCCATCCTCCCCTGGTGCAGCGTACTTTACCAATGACCAGTCATCACTTTTACGCAGCAAATGCAGCCAGGTCAGGACAAGCCTGTAATGCTTGGTAGAGGAGAGGCTTGTCTGGGCACAGTGGGCCCTTTGTTGCAAAATAGCTGACAGCTTGGATCTGATCTCATTTGATAGGCAAAAGTATTGACAGATCTAATTTGAAACAGCTTGTGGGGGACTTTTTGATGCTGATGTGTCCTGATTAGACAAGCTTCTACAGAGAAACATCATTAAAAAGATGGAAGGGGACGTGTGAAGGCCCGTTTGTGTCACCTGGTCTATTTGTATTATACACTGCTTGCTAAAGATGCAATAACATATTGCATATTGTCATATTTATTAAATTAGAACATGTGAATCGACAAGGCTCATTTGTCAGATTCAAAGTACCTTTTGAAAATAGAAGCCATTAAGTTTGATGGTAAGGTATTAAACATACTTTCACTGACATTACGCTGACATTTCTGTATTAAATTCAGTTTGTACTGGTCTGATGTAATATTATCAGCTTAAATGTTCTGTTTTCACTAACTGCAAGAAGAAAATCGTCACAATTAGGAGAAATTAAGGCTTGGAAACATCAGTTTGTGTTTTGAAATTAATCTCTTTAATTGGTCTCACATTGTGAATTGAATAACTGAAACAAATAAGTGTTTCAATAGTATTTATTGTATGTATCAGATTATTCTGTTCACCCGTCCATGGTCACTGAAGATAGGTAATAGTACGCCTGACCAGCCGGTAGATGGATGGATGGATGGATGGATGGATGGACGGACGGACGGACGGATGAATTCTGGAAATTTGAGAGTGAAAACTGTGTAGTAACATAGATATAAAAACTAATGCTACACGTTGTGGATGTATTCAAGGTTCAGTACTCACGGATTCACCTCTTTGCAAATTTCAAATCATTCTCTAAAAAATTATTTGAAATTTTTTAGAGAAAAAAATTCAAGGATTTTTTTTTTTCATAAAGCACATCTAACATATTTGAAAGAAAATGCAGCTTGGAAAGCAGAAACACCGAGCCATTAACTGGTGTTTGCAAAGCAGCCAACACAAGAGCGCAATTCATTTACTTTGGCTTCTGATTGGCTGAACCTCCATGAACTAAGATAAGAAAGACTGTAGATATTAGCTTCTGTGGTGTTAAGACAGTTTCTACTTTTAGTGTTAATGCATGTTTATGCTTGTAACAGGGAGTTACAAGCATTTTTTAGAGGGCGTCTCAAGTATTCGCAGATTCAAGCTATTCGCGTAAGATTATGGTCTCTAATCCTCGCAAATCCTATGAGTCCTTTAGTGTTGCTTTAAGATTGAATCACTTAAAACTTTTCTTTAACGTAAAAAGTACTCCAAGATCATTGTTTTCATTAGTTCTTTCTGTATGGAGTGCCTTTTCAAACCCTAAGTTGGTCGCAAATGGCAGCTCATACTGAGCTACATTCTGCTGGAGGTTGATGTTAAAGGAGAGTCTTTTCTCTCCTGTGTTGCTGCATGCATGCTCATGATGAGATATTGCTGTAAAATCAAGTGACTGTCCAATGTTGCTGTGCGCTCGTCCAGGAAGAGTGAATGCTGCAATCTGAGCATGATGCAATTTGCTGAGTTTCTTAGGTAAAGGACACTTTGAGTAATTAACTGAATTTGTGTCCATTGTTTGAAAACTGCAATCAATTTGAATGTATTGTATTTTTCGGACTATAACCGCTACTTTCCCCCCCCACACACTGAACCACGCCCAGTGCTGTTTATACATGTACATTTCCAATTTTTTATTTATTGATTTTTTTTACTTCGTAGATGCGGCATATAGTGAGGTGCGGTCTATAGTCTGGGAAATACGGTATATGTGATTGGATTGAATTAAGATTCCTCTGCTCAGACATATTTATTATGCTGACAATGAGAAAAACCTGTGCAACGTGCAGCATGGTCTACAAAAATTAAAAATACAAGTTCCATCAGTTCAGCCAAAAAATATTCTTCTAGAATGCAATAGGAAAGTACAGACGCTCCCAAACATCAGAGTACAGTACTGACTGGTAAAATGACATAAAGCAAGTTGATGCTTTCAACCTTCATGTTTCCTGTTAGGTAAGAAGAAATAGCTGTCGAGTGAAACAGAAAAGCACAGAAGGCGAGAATCAATAAGGTCAGCGACATGTGATTTATTATTCGGCACCAGGCCATTACTGTCACACAGACAGTGTGTAAACATTGCATGTCTGCTTCCCTCTAACAGAGTTTAACCTGCCTGGTGCTAAGTGGTTGAGGTTTTATGCGACATGACAGGGGAAACGTGTAACTAGGGGCGCCGTTAAGGCTTCATGCAGCATCGCATCCATCCATTCGTCTGTCTATCCATCTTGTTTATCCCCTCATCCAACCTGCCATCCATCCCGACTGTTCGGCTGTCAGATAAAAGCTTGAAATATGCACATTGAAGCAACCGTGACCTTTTTTTCAATTTGTGTTTAAATGCATCAAAATTAGTTGAACATTTTTGGAAATGTGCGTATTCTCTATGTGGTAGCATAGCACCCAAAATGATTTCCTCAACAATGTTATGAAATGACCAAAATTTACTCATGAAACATATATATCTGCCAGAATGCATATGTTGTACTCTGTTAATCGGTACTTGTATAAAGTTGCTATAGAGATAGGATGCTGTATCCTTCAGCTGCTGTAAAAGGGGTTGGGTGATACTTAGAGGCCCAAAGAGTGCTAAAAAAATGTATTCTAAGTTTTTGAATATTAATTGCCATGTTTGTATGATATATTTTTTCAGTAGGCTAAGAGACCGTGTAGTTTCTTTGGGGAGAAGGTTAGTGTTTACTCTACAACACCATTCACTATTATGCCTCGCTTTTGGTGATGTATGGTGATTAGGTAGACTGGAATGTCGCATCCAATTTGGTGCAGTTTTCTTAATCCAAAGGGTGAGAATGCAACGCAAAGGTGATCAACTTCATAAATCTGCGTTTTGGCTTTAAGAAATGGAGCCCCAGCTTGCAGGTAACCTTGAAATGACCCAAGGCATGCAGTCGGAGCGCTGAGCTGGAGCGCATCCACCTGTTCCGTCATCAGAGGAAACGGGCTGCCTTTTGCTGTGTAACCACGGCAACTCCTCCCTCTAAACTGAAACATCACCAAAGCCTCCTCTGCGTGAGCCAAAACAGGGGAGGCACGCAGCCTGCCGCTCACTTACCTGGCTTCTATTAACCTGTTATCAATAAACCGGGCAGATCACGTGGTCGGCCACGCCGAGGACACCATCCGTCGTTTTCAACAACTGGAGGTGATTTCTCTGCGCTCATCACCGTGAAGGATGCTGCTGATCCCGCTGTTGTGAGGCTCTCTCTTCTCTCTCTCTCTCTGTGTGTGTGTGTGTGTCTGTTTACAGAGCTCCTCCTCTATCGTCAGCGAGTGGTCACATTTTTTTTTTGTTTTTTTTGTTTGTTTGGCTCAATGAGAGCAAGAGGGCACCGGAGAGGATTTCCTAATCTCAACGTGCAGCCGAGCCGTGCGCCTGTTTTTCTCTCGCCTGTGTCAAAGGTAAGGCATGACTCTGGCTGCGCGTCATGCGCCTCGCCAAAAAACAAGGGGACACGGATAATGTTGGGCTCTTTAGGTTGAGGTGAGGAAGGGGTGGTGGTGTGTGTGTGGGGGGGGAAAGGATGGTTAGTGGTTTAAGCGGAAAGGGCGAAACTCAAGGGCAGACAGGGAGTGGAGAGAGGGTGGAGGGGGAAGAAAGAGTTCAGCCGTGAAGGCAGCAAGCATCTCTTAAGAAGTCAAACAGTGCGGGCAGGACGCGTGTGTGCCGGGTGTTTATCCTCCTTTACCTGCGAAGCGTCACGTTATTGTTGTTGTTTTTTTGTTTTGTTTTTGTTTTTTTGTGTTTTGTTTTTCTTACAGACTGCCATCAAGTCCTGTCTGTGAACCGCGGGCGTCGTATTTCATTGTATATGTTTTCCTGGTAAAAGCAGCAAATATGACCCTTTTTGTTTTGAAATTGTTGCGTGATCTGTTAATTCAGCCATGGTCATGCTGATGCATGATAAGTTTCACTTCACTCTCTGCATCTTATGCAGTTATTTTAAATGTGAATCGGCTGATTTTGAAGATCAGTCTATCAGTTGGGTTTACGAATGAGGATGGTGATGGTCATCCTGTGGTTAAACAATATCAATTCTTGTTTAGTTTTGTTAGAATATCCCTTTACTTTGGTTGTCTTAACTCTTTATAGCTTTGTTTTACAGAACAATAATTACATGCATTAAATAAATTCTGTTATTGAGTTGCAGTTCAGTGTTGTCCACAGGGATGATATTTCAGGTAGTTTCTCAAATCAGTCTATTTTTTCTGTTTCCTTTTACATTTAGATTTCTACCATAAAGCTCAGCTTTTATGGGGTTTTTTTTACTACTTTGTTTGTTTTTTTTCTCCTCTGCTTTACTCACAACTCCTCTATTTTTGTCTGACGTCCAGCTGTTTCAACTGACACTCTTTATCCTTTTTTATTCCAGAAAAATGCCATTTTAATGTCCTGCTAAACAAGGACACTAAAAGTACGATTAACGGCAAGAAATTTTCGGCTAAGTTTAGATGTTTATTTATTGCATGTGATTGTTGTTCTATTTGATGAGACCAACAAAGGACTTCGACATCAGTAGAGGTATTTATACTGATCAAGTGTTGCATTATGGTGAGCGCTGGTACTCTAAGTAGTCTGCGGCTATGCAACAAACTGCAATGCACTGTGAATGTGGAAACCTTTCTATCAGGTCCTGCAATAACTGATTCAGCAAGTTGAGTTACAGTAGCTTGTCTGTTGGTTTACACCACGCATGCTTTAAAAAACCTCAGTTGTCCAGGACCCGCTCAGCGGTTCAGCCTCATGCTTTACTCTGACTGATAACAGTTCACGAAAGATGCAGTTTTGAAGACACTCTGACCAGATGTTTGCATGTGCTGTATGAAAAAATTCATAAATTCTTGTGATAATTAAGTCAAGCTAAAATATGTGTTAGATCAGTTAGAATAACCAATGTTTTTCTTTCTTTTTTCAAAATACTGGAAAAAATGTTTCTTATTGTTTTCTTCAAATTTAGAAGTTTACATACATTACGACTGCTGTCTTTAAACATTTTGGGAAAGCCCAAACTATGACGTCATGGCTCCATAAGCTTCTGATTGGTACGTTGGGCACATCCGTAGATGCATTTTAACGTTAACACCTCAAACATAATCCTTACATATCATCTTGGAGAAATAAAGAAAATGGGAAGGTAATTTTGAACCTCCTGAAGGTGTTGCGATTATCAATGAATTGAATTCAATCATTATCAACATCCAATCAATGTACTTTTTAGCAAGTAGAGACATTTTGTTTCCTAGAAATACATCACCAGGACCAGGTAAAAATTTCAGCAAACCTTTGTGAGGAATCTATTGAAGGACACAGAAATATTGGACGCAAGTCATACGATTTAGAAATGATTGTATCAAATACAGAGGACATTTGCGTAGACTTCTCAATTTGAAGAAATTCTGATTTCAACTGCATTGCCAACCCTCTGAGGGGTGCAATAATTGAAATATAAGTAGTCTAATTTCCTACATATACCAGTAGTCATGTTGTTGGACCTGAATAAAGGCAATCTAGTAACTTTTCTGTCATTTTTCCTCTTTGTTTAGATAGAGGCCAAGATGATCTTTTCAGTTGAATTTGACTTTGGGTATTGACTATCCTCCTTATGAAGTTGTGTAATTCTTTTTCTATTCTTTCAATGTTATCTAGCGAAGGCTGATATGATGACATCCTTTGGAAAACTGGATCCCGGACAGCACCGAAAACCTTCTCATCTTATTTGAATCTGAGGGAAATACAATGTTTAACTCCCCAAAGTTCCTAACCACCTGTTAAGAGCGAGGACACTGAGAGCTGCACCGTCATGGCTTCAGATGAGCCCAGCATGGACTGTTCGGAGAAAAGATCTGCAGAAGGCGCTGGCTGCAAGCAGCTGGGACGGAGATATTTGCGGAAAAAGCTCCGGCCTGTTCGGGTTTTGGGGTTGGTCTTCAGCCTGGTGGCTTTAAGTGCCGTCTCCATCAGTGCCTTGAGCCGGAGTTCAGATGGGCTCAGCGAGCCATCGCTCCCCCAGGTGGATCTTCAGCAGTCAGCCCCACACAGGACCCTACTTTTCACCCCACATCAGGGGGACCCAAATATGTCCGATGACATGCCCATAGCCATGAAGTCCACAGCAGATGACAATGAGACACAGGGGGAGTACCCACAGGACCTTTTTAGCCTGGAGGAGAGGCGACAAGGAGCAGTGGTCCTCCATATGTTTGGCATGATCTACATGTTCATTGCCTTAGCCATCGTGTGTGACGAGTTTTTTGTTCCAGCACTGACGGTAATCACAGAGAAGCTTTCCATCTCAGACGACGTGGCAGGTGCCACCTTCATGGCGGCGGGCGGTTCGGCCCCAGAGCTCTTCACCTCCATCATTGGAGTCTTCATCTCTCACAGCAACGTGGGCATCGGCACCATTGTGGGCTCGGCCGTCTTTAACATCCTCTTTGTCATCGGGATGTGCGCCATATTCTCCAAGGAGATCCTCAACCTGACATGGTGGCCGCTCTTCCGCGACGTGTCTTTCTACATCCTGGATCTGATCATGCTCATCATCTTCTTCTTGGATAACATCATCACCATCTGGGAAAGTGTCACACTGCTCTCCGCCTACGCTGCCTATGTGATCTTTATGAAGTTCAACAGCACGGTTGAGGGCTTTGTCAAGGGTTGCATGCACAAGAACCAAGTGGTGGAAGTAGAGGTACAACCCAAGGTGAGTTGATAATACAGTTTTTATTTAAAAAGCTGAGGTCATTTCACCCCTTCATGTTTTTTGTACCTTTGTATGTTATTTTCTGACATGGCATTTTTCCTACTGAGCTCATGACATTAAGCTTCATCTGAGATTTGTAGATTATTTATGACTATTCATCTTTATTATTGGTGAAAATACTAAATTACAAACTGAAATAAACCGATGCGTAATGTTGAGCGACAACATTACGGCAATGTGTAAATATGCGATGAGTGTAGCAACTAGCAAACTGACCCCTTTAAACATTTTATGCAACTAGTCTGACACAGGCTTTCGTTAAATAAATAACAAAGTGAGCTGTTGAGAAGATCTGAGCGCATCTCTCAGATCGCTTCTACCAGATCAGGCGTTGTGTATGAGCCACTGAAAAACATGTTTGTTGTTCATATCTCTTCCCTCATTACTTTTAAAACACCAGAAAGTCAAGAATGGAGTGCTGTCAACAGCTAAACAGACCATTTCACATCAGTGATTGCCTCGACACTGATGTGAAGAGCTGACAAACAGCATTCCACGGTGAGAGTAATAAAACACAGCGAAATGTGTAATTCTGGGTTAAGCTCTACACTTTATGTCTCGGTCTGACAAAGAAATTCCTTAGAAAATCTGAGGGCTGACTTTAACCCCATCGGTTTAAGATTTTCTTCTAAGCTTGTTAGACGAAGTCAGTCTGATTATCTGAGATTTCTACCTTTATTTTGAGTGTGAAAATTGACTCCTGCTCTGCATTTTGCTCCGTGCTCGATGAAAAAGAAGGTCAGAAAAATCTTGACGCCATCAGTCAGAAATAGCATCATTCTGTTACTTGAGCTGACACGGACCTCCTCAATGACACTCGAGGGCAAAAGACACCGCAGTGCAATTTGATACTGGTGCGGAGATTATCCTCACGGATTTTCCTTTGTGACAAGAGATGGAAATTAAATTTTCAGAAAGTTGTATTTCAGAACTGTCATTAAATTGGGATTTATTCTAAGTACATGACGGATTGTTTCGTTTTTATATAAACAGGAGGTTACACAATGTTTGAAAAACCCTCTGGAGGAAGCCAATAGCACCATATGGTGCACAGCCCTGTCAATTTTACCTTTATGTCCTGCTATTTTGATTTGAAACACAAAGAGACAGAGTGACTGTTAGAGATGACCTTGAAATGCAATGCATGCTGGGAGTTTTCGCAAAGGAAGCATCTGAGGACTACTCTTAAGTGACTTGCAAATTATTTTGTTTAATAAACCCATGACCTTGACTTTCAGCGCTGCTTATTTGAATTAAAAGTATATAATGCAAAACAAGAGTTTATATTTTTGTATTTAATCAGATATACATTATATTTAACCTCTTTAAACATGTTGTCCTAGCAGTGAATGTCAATTAAACCACAATGACACAAATATTATTAGAAAACAATTATTTAAGCACTGCTTTTTAATCAAGCTTTGACACTTTGGGGACACAAGTGTTATTTTGAGAATTAATTGATAATAGCTGATATAAGTGTGTTTCTGGGTGTGTAAATTTGTACCGCAGTAATTGAGTGGGACAAGACAGTAAGGACAAAGATGTGTTAGAGTATTAAAATAAAAATTCCAACAAAAGCCTGAAGGATTCCTTCTTCTGAACCAGAGTTACGCTTTTAGGTATTTCACATTACTTTAAATCCACTCTTAATTAATTGCTCTTGGCATGCCAGTTTTAGTCTCCTAATTATTATGTATTCTGTTGTTATAGGCTGGACTGATTATCCAACACAGATCTTAGTGATTTTAATATAAGATATTGGGTGTACGAGTTTGCATTTGTAATGGACTGTCTTTAATTCCCCGAGGGTCAGACATCGGCTGCAGAAATCAACAGTTTTCAGGCAAGTTGGAAGACATTGGTTTGCAAGGACACACATCTTTCTTGAACACTCTAAATATGTTTTGATGTTACATTGGCTTCACCAATTATTGATCAACTTGGGCATAAGTGTTTCCTGGGTTGTTCTTAAACGTTCTAGCCAATCACGTTTCATCTGAGGCTGACAGTTTGGGTCCAACAACTGAACCTCAGACAGAACTGGCTATTTCAGGAAAACAGTGATCCCCAACACTCATTAACACTTGTTTTGAAATGCTCTTCAAATGATCCTGACCCTATTCCTTTTTGAATTTTGCCATCAATGCTTAAGATTTCACCAGCAAACCAAACATTTTAAATAAATTCAAGAAGACATGTCAAATAGCCAGCTAGAATTTTGTCAGAAGACTTTAATGTAAACAAAAGCATTCGGTTGAGGTTCATATTGTTAGTGTTTGTTTATATTAGAAGCTGTGTTTATCATTTTAATCTATGTGGATTAGAAACTATAAATATAAACATTCCTTTTAAAACATATTGAAATGTATTTCACGCTCAAAAAAATGATTAAACATCCATCCATCCATCCATTTTCCGTCACCCTTCTCCCTAACGGGGTCGGGAGTTGCTGGTGCCAATCTCCAGCTGCGTTCCGGGCGAGAGGCGGGGTTCACCCTGGACAGGTCGCCAGTCTGTCGCAGAGCAACACAGAGAGACAAACAGGACAAACAACCATGCACACACACACTCACACCTAGGGAGAATTTGGGAAGGCCAATTAACCTGACAATGATTAAACATTTAACATTAATTTAAAAAATGAATGCAATATCCTTATGAGGGTATGTAAATCCATCCCTGAAACTGTGATTAAATTATAAAGCCTCAGTTGATTTCGAAGTGCATCGTTGTCTGAGGTTTTATAATGCATCATGATAATAGTATTCTGTCTGCGACTGGTGAGGCTATTTCTGAGTCTGTAGGTTGCCCTCTTGGTAATTGCCAAATGTATTCTTAGCATATGTACCATTTTAAAAATTATCCAGTCATACACATGGACAGCAGTGGGATGTTTTGCAGTCGTAAGTCATTAGCTGGGTTCTGTACTGCGCGACTGCCGCCTTTAATCTCATTACATAACTACTTGTGCTGTTTACTTTTCTAACATGCAGATGCGTAAAATCTTCTCTTTACACATTTCCTTGTCAGACTGAAAAAGATAAAATTGTTTTACAAACTGTTAAACTTTAAAGGTGATGCCGCTTCTCTCTCTTTTTTACCTAAAGACTGATGTGTAACATTCAGTAAAGGACTTACAGATGTGTCATGTCTGAGTTACCTGCAGCTGCAGCAGCAGTAGTAACATTCAGGCTATTGTTTTGTCTCATCAAAAGACACCAACAAAAATCCAGTTTATACAGCTACATGCTGCATAACACCATGCATCAAGACCAAGTATCAGCAACAACAAACTGCATATGGATTGTTTCACACTCTCTCCATTAGGTTAATTTTAGCTGCAAAAATAAACTTGCAGTGTAGTGCAATCCATAGCTACCAGTCAATGACTCAGTCAGATAGAGGTGGAAAATCAACTGTGCTTTCACTACTGTTTCTATGGCAAAGGTCAAAAGAAAGAAAATGTTCATATTTTCTATTTTATATGTTAATTTTCATCGTGGCTATTCAGCAGCAAATTGCTGATCTGTCGTAGATATTTCACATGCAAGAACCTTTAGGATAAAATCTGAAAAACAATTTAAAAACTAATATAAATAGTTAGATAAATAGCATTGAGATAAAAAAAACACCAAAAAGCCAATAAAATTTTTATTTTTTTAATCAGAGAAATAAAATAAAATGAATTTAAATTGAATTAAGCAGAGCTTTAAAACAAAAACATCTGATATTTGGAGTTTAGCAGGGCTTCATGATTTATTTACAATAATAACTTAGAAGTACCATTTATAGATTTTGTGTCAAATATTTATTCAGGGATTTTACCTGCAAAAGTTTAAACAATAAAACAATTGAGCAAACTAATGATGTCTAAAGTGGCTTTTCAGATATTTAGTAGTGTTAAAAATGTACACACGTTTTAGCTGCTCAGTATTCATGGATTCACCTATGTGTGAATTTTTCTCTGGAGAGCAATTTCAAATTATTTTGTAGAAAATTTGCCAATTTAGAGGCGTTTTTGTTGAGTAAAGTACATTATCAGAAAGAAAATATAGCTGGAAAGCTGAGACCTCGGTGCAAAGGTATTGGCTAGCATTTGGAAAGGAGGCAATCCAGGATTGCCATTTGTTTTTCTTGCTGCTGATTGGCTGTACCCCCAATAATAAAGATGAGGAATATTGCGGATGTTAGCTTGTGCTGTAGTGCCAAGACGGTTTTCACTGTGCATATTCAATTTGGGAATTGAACTAATAAAATAGACACTTATAAGTACTTTTAGACGTGTTTTTCCCCATATTCACAGATTTCCAGTATTCGCAGGCAGTTGTGGTCCATAACCCAGTCCACTGTAAACTTGTTGAGCTACACAGCTGCACAGATCATTTCTGTACCACTAAGTTTATTTCCTTTTGATCTCAGTAGCTTTCAATTATGATTGCTTTAAATTAACTTGGAAGCCAGATAAAGATAACTGATAGCTGAGTTGGAAAAAATAAGCTGTGTCTTGAAATGTTGCTATGCAGTGCAGCTGATAAGCTATAACTGCAACAATTAAGGATTTTGTAAAACATTAAAATAGATCAGGACTTCATTGAGACTATAATTTGTCTGCTTGGATAGTCTCGTTCATGCTCTGCATTCTACGCCACACATCTTTTTTTGTCCCATCTGCAGATGGTTATAGGTCAGGGAGGGTTTCAGTGTACTGTCTCCTGCTTCTTAATTGTTGCACGTTCTGTCACAGTTAAGCTCCTTACATTGCTCGGGTGGTCCGTGATGTAACCGGACAGAATCCAATCGTTTCCGCATCGTCTTTGAACTCAAAGGGCTTAGTCTATCATTTCTGTACTAGAGCGTGAAAGGAGGCCAGCTATCGCATGAATACATGTCTCAGTCATTCCTAAAAACTCTCAATGCGTAGACCTCTCAAGGTCACAGCGGAAATACAGACTCAATGCGGAACCTCGAACACTGAAGATCACAACACGAGCCAAGAGTATGTGTGGCCAGATAAAGGTTTCCGTTTTCCACCATTTGGATCAGGACCAATTTATGCTTTTAAAATCTCCTGTTGCCTTTTCCTATGTAAAAATGTATTTTTATGAAGCTTTGTTGAGGCTTCATTCCTTTGCAGTTTGTGTCCGCTGTACCTCCCCATCTGCACCTTCAGGACCTCATCTCCCCCACCCTCTCTATGGCTATCCCAGGCTTATCTTGTTATTTTGTGGCCTCTCTCATTGTTCAGCTGATGGATCGTTTGCCTGCTTTTGAAATTGCTCGTTCAGACAGATCAGATTAGCCGGCACTTTGCGTACGATGGTTTTATGAAGGACAAGGGAGAAACAACTAAACCTTATGATTATATTTGTACTCCATAACTCCTAACAACTCTGGTGATAACCTAATAAGACTAAAGAAAAACTAGCTGCTTAAATATATTGGAAAATGTCCACATTTTCTCATGTCATAACCACAAACTTCAGCTTACTTTACTGGGATTTTATGAAAAAGATCAACGCAAAAAAGTGGAAGGAAATTTAAACACCTTTTTAAAAATGTCACGCATATTCATTCAGCCCTGTTTACTCTGGCAATTTGTGTTTTTAAGCTGTTAGTTAAGGCTTCAGAGATTTGTTAGAGACCATTAGCGAACAAACAGCATCATGAAGACCAACACTGCAGACTGGTCTGACCTTTACAAAAATGCCAAAAAGAAATAAACCTCTGAAATAACGATACAATTTCTTGTTGTTGTTGTTTTTTTTTATATATAAAGCTAATAAAGGAAAGGACCCACACAAAATGCTGTGTTCAGGAGCACCATGTTCACTGTGAAACATAGTTGTGACAGCATCACGCTATGGGGATGCTGTACCTCCATAGGAATAACAAAGAGTTAATGGGAATATGGATGAAGGGTAATACAGGAAAATCTTGTCAGAAAACCTCAGAACCAAACAGAGATTCATCTTCCAGTATTTTCACAACCACAATAAAATAGTATAATTAAAAAAGTGAATGTGTTGGGGTGGCCCAGTCAAAGTCCAGACCCAAATTTATTTGAGAATCCGTGGCAAGACTTGAAAATTGTTTTTTAGAGATGCTCTCCAGCCAGTGTTTCGAAGCTTGAGTGTGGCAGCAACGTGATAAATTTTGAAGTTCAAGGGGGATGAATAATTCTTCACGGCATCGCATTAACATTTTAGGCACTGTAAAAAGATGCCTGGTGAAAATGAATAGTTTCTGGATGCTGAAGTCCGGGGAAGAAAGTGAAGCCTGCTGCTGTCAGTGTTGGATAGATAAGCCGGCATACACAGAGGCAGATGTTGGTTCTGCCGAGATGGAAGGTGCAACCTCTGATGCATTACCAAGCTATAAATAGCATTACAGAGGCAAGATCTTCCATCAGGATGTGCTTTAAAGATTGGTTACAAAGCAGGTCCTGCGCAGACAGGAGGGAGACTGTTTATGTTTCCTCCCCTGAGGATTTGTCCAATTGGGAGCCAGTGTTGGGCATATCAATGAGGCTTCACATTCACCATCTAAAGTCAGACGCTTCTGTTTGCATCGATCTTCTTTTTTGTCCATTTTAAGAAAAATAAGTAACAGCCCTATGACAGCGCGCAGGATTGGGTTCCATTTTTAGCTCTTTATCGTGGTCGTGTGAGTCATGTTCAGGGGATTATTGTCCATTATGGTGGATGACTAGCTAATTTTCAATAAAGTCCAGATGGACTCTGCTAGCTTCATTGAAAACAATAATAATAATAATTTATTTAATCCTTTAAAACGTTGAGAGTGCACAATGTAAACCAAGAGATCATAACTATAAACATTGTAAGAACGGAAAAACTTAAACCCAAAAGACAAAACTAGGACCACAACAATACCTACAAGCCATCATTCTTTCTGTCTCTACACCATTAACTCAGAATTTACATTCATATTTTTTGTGTCAGTAATTGTATAATCTTGTAAACAGATACTAAAACAAACATTATGGAGCTCCACCTCAGATCCCGTCTCTGTGGAGGGAAAACGGCTGCAAGAATCCACATTAAACCAGATATGGCAAACAACCACCTCTGCATTAACACAGGTCATTACCGCAGCACCAGCTGTTTATTACAAAGCCCTTACTGTTTAATTGCTGCCTGGCTGGATTTTGAAGGGCATCTGTTGACATTTATATTATGGATTTCACTGCTAAACCAAAGTTCACAGTTTCTGTGTTGGATCGTTTTATGATTACGCTTCATGAACAAAACTACTGGATCAAGTGTTACCAGATTTCCTGTTAAAAGAAAAAATGCTATTAATGGCATAAAGCAAGGACAGAAGGCCAACTGAGGCTAGGAAACTCCTGAACAAATCAACACTATTTAAAATTGAACTCTATGTAGAGAAATTAAAATAGATCTTGGCAAACAGTTTCTTTTCTACTTGCTTGAAATGTTATGTTTCTGGAAAAAGGAACATGACAAGCTACTGAAGTCTGTGGGACAGGGCACTTTCATAAGTGCTATAAATATTTATAGGCTGAAGGATCTGAATGCATGTGCTAATGAGATATTTCAGTTTTTATTTTAATATTAGGAAAATGGAAGCCAAAAGGAATCTGAACAATGTGAAAAACTTCACAGGTCCCAAAAACAGTTTTATTGTGTTACACTCAATAGAACCAGATTCATGCAGTTCATAGAAAAAAAAAAAATAAAATCGACTTTGTGGCTGTGATCTCACCATGGAAACCAGCAGTAGAAGTTTAATCATTCGCTCCAGCTGTGGCTCCTCATGTAAACGCAACAGTCAAGAGAATAAATTTTTCCAGGTTTTTTTTTTTTTTTGCTACGTTGTTGGACAGTTAATATTGCAAACGATGGAGTGAAGCCTTGGACACCTCAGCCCCAATTCACAGTGAAGACACTCACATACTCAGGCGAACACGTATTCTGTGAACTGAGATTTCATAGTATCGTGGTCCTGATTTCCTACTTTTCTCTGGACAAATTTCTCCATTTACCCCAATTTCAGCCAATGCATCAGCAATTAGCTTTGAAAAATCTAAAGAAAAGACAAAGCCATTGAACCAGATCAGGGATGAAGAGCTTCCCCTACAGTTGATGTGCTCTGAGCGATCAGTCGCATAGACAGGTGTCAGCTCGGCGCTGCACACAAAACACTGTTTCCGTACCGTTTCCCACCGAGCAGTTCACAGAGTACGCATATGCTGCTGTGAATATTGACCTATGGCAGTAATGACTCTTTCTGGGACGTAGACACCGATTAATTCAGAGACACTTGGCCATATTTACTTTCAATGGAAAACTACGCATAAGTAGATCATAAAAAGAGAAAATAGCAGAGTGAGCGATACTCGGTAAGTCAGTCAGAACATCCTCTGGGAGATGAAGCCCAAAGTAGCATAACAACAGGGACAGTTAAGGATAACACTATCAGTTTTATTGCCGATCCTGGTCTTGAAAGTAGACGGACTCTCTTTCTCGCGATCAAACACAGCGAAAGCTTCCCTGTAAACTGCTGTGGGATTAGTGTATTAAGGTCTGATGAGAAGTCTATGAAGACAATCCTAGGATAGCTGCACTTTTCCCCAAGTAGGATGAGACTGTGTAGACTGTGTTTGATAACGTCGTCAGTGGACCAGTAGACAAAACCTATAAACTGAAGTGTGTTCAGCGGAAGCACATGAATCGGCTTTTATGTGTCCCCAGATTAGTTTCTCAAAGCATTTAATCATGAAAACAGAGGGATGACTTTGATATTCATTTTTGTCATGGGAGTCTAAGGGAACATCTTTAACTGGGTAAAACAACACTAATGAAATATACCTGAAATGTTTTTTTATGTAACAGTTTTCTTTTAAATGAATACTAAATCTTTGCATCAAGATTTGCAATATTTCTTTAAAGTCCCAAAGCATCTGGAGCAGACAGCACATCCTGAATGTGTTTAAGCTCTACGCCACACCAACAAAACCCTTTATTATATCTGAGTCTGACCCTGTCAGCATAGGACATGGTCCGTTTATTTTATTTAATAAAGGAAGGTCTCTGCATAGAAGTGAGCACAACACTTTGGCTTTTCTGTTGCTCATTGCTCTTCAGTCTCCCTTAGACTGAACATCTCCCAAAAGTAAACTGGATCGATTAAAGCGTCTTTGGCCCAAGCGGTCTTCCCATAACCCCCACCATTCTCCTTTTCCTTTCTGGTCAATTTCCCCACTTGCAGTGATAGTTTGAAAACACCTCTAGATAGACAGAGGTTAGATGGAGTCTAGTGAAGTAAATCCAATGCTGGGAACCGCCTTTTCCTAAACTTATCAGTGGATTTTCTCATATAGGTAATCATAAGCAACACATTCGGGAACACACACAAAAAAAAAACCACACACTTAGGAAAAAGTTTCCAGCTGCTACAGTTCTTAGTTTTTTAAATTAATTGTAAAAGTATTTTTGCAGCACCATGGACAGCACCATTCTGGTGTTTCGCTTGCTTCAAACATGAGTTATGCCATTCTTGCAGCTCTTTTATGTTCAGCCAGTCCTTAACCTAAACAAACCAACTTGTTTCCAGTATCACAAGACATGTTTCTCTGCATAGAGTTCAACTGTAGACCATGCTTATTCTTTGTTCAGGAGTTTCCAAATTCAATGATGAGTTATATTTTTCTTTCGGTTCCTATTGTTCTGACTGACAAAGAAATTGGAAAATATCTACACAAATAGTTAATAGTGATAGAGTGAAAGTCTGTTTTCAGAAAGTGAATGTATGCATTTTAACAAAATGAGTGCATCGATATTGAGGCCGTTTGCCATTACGCTCAAACGTGTACTGTCTTCCCTGATCATTCTGAAGAGCCTCCTCCAATTTGCTGGAGATGATCTGCGGTAAATTTAATGGATTGTAATGGAATACAGTTGACAGTGCATATTAGAATGAAAGCCAAGAAATTAAGTGAATTGAACTGTTTACAGATCTATTAGACTGTATTGTGGCAAAAAGCAAGACCAAAAGAATCTCCAGCATCGAACATCCTGGAAGTGAAATCAGGGATCAGAGCTTAAAAACAGCAGCAGAGGTTGAGACCCGGCCTAGAAAGTGTGGGCTGAGCACACCGGACCCTCACTTATTTGCAGTTTAGTGGTTTTTGGATTTGACTGTTCGCTTTTGGGGGGTGAAAGGAGGCAGCAAACCCTGTTGGGTCAGGCTTGTTGAATGCAGATACACAAGAAGATAATTACTTAATTAACAATGAATATTTTTCTGAAAATCATATTTTGCTTTGACCTTATTGGGTACTGAGTAAAGATTTTCCTTGAATCTGTTGTGAAATAAATAACTTCATAGAATGTAGATAAATTTAAAGTATGAAGAAATATTTATTCTTTCATTTATTCTGCGGTCACAGCAGCTCTGGCTTTTAAGGCAGTTTTTATTGGACATTAATTTCTACACAATTGAACTTAAGCTATTTTTAGTAGAAAAATGAGAGAACTGGTTTCATTTGTTAGCTTTTTTGGGGTCAGTGTATTTGGAACCACAAAGGTGAAAGGTATGTAAGTTCTCAGCTTTAGTAACGCAGGCATAAGCAGATAAGTTGTGCTTATGTGAAATTAGAGAGTCTGAAGGCGAAATGTCGATGCTTGCAGGAAACTGAAAGCCTCATTGATCAGAGGCTATTTTGGAAAGTGGAGTTGAATTAGGATAATGCAACGGCACTAAAAACATCACGTGAAGGACGTCGAGATTCCCGTCTCCCCGAGCAACACGCCCAGGCATGGCATGACGGAAAATGTTCATATGGCCAGACTCGGCCGACGACTTATGGGCCCGACAGGCTTAAACCGCTTCCTCTGAGGAGGGGGGGATTTTTGACCCTCGTCGTCATCATTGGCCTCTCTAATCTGCAGCAGCTGAACGTTACGTCAGCCGCCAGAGTCGCGCTTCACGTAATACCCGTAATTTGCGAAATTCAGGGTAATGTTGTCTGCGGCGGTCAAAGTGTTGGCGCGCGCAGATCTCCTCGACGCAGACAGACCTGACACCAGGCAGACCATTGATAGGAATGTTAAATCAACTCCAGGAGACAGCAACTCTTAAAATCAAAGTGAGTGCAATTAAGTCTCAGTGAGGCCTCTGTCAGTCGGCCTCTCTTTCATGTTTTACATGGATAGTTCACTCGTTATGTCGATCGCAGTTGCAGGAGGCTTCTATCAGCTCAAACCCTTCTCCTCCCAAGCCCACCAAGGTGACCTGGAAAGGGCTTTTTCAGCATATTGTTGTCTGTATTAAATGACCACAGGCAAAGTGAAATGCAGGCAGTAAGCTTCCTCTGCATACTTGCAGCTCTCGGTCCTCTATGTACTTCTTCTTGTTGCCCTGAAGTCATAAGATAACAGATGAGTTCAATGGCATCCGGTGGTCACAGTTGTTGAGGATGCTGATTCGAGAAATCCAAAACTAAAGCTTTCCTACAGATTTTATGAATAAAAGTTGCTTTTGTTCATTAGTAGCAAGATTGAAAGAAAGGCAGAGAGAGAAGAGGAAGGCGTGCGGCAAATGGGCTGGAGGTGGGAATCGAATCAGGGTCAGCTGTGTTGACGGCTGCAGTTGAGGCGTGTGGCGTTTTGCATCTTTCAAGACTCTTAGTATTGAATGATGCAAAGGGTACAACCTAAATGAATTCCTTATGCCCCTGATGTCTGCGACTGATTTCAAAATGACAAAATATCAAATTCTCCAGGGAGACAATCAACTTCTTATGCTTACCTTTTTTTTTAATGTCTCCTGGAATGCAGTGTCCCTTTGATCATTTATTTTTATTTTTGCCACATCAATAAAAGTGCAGTAATCCCCAGTTGAAGATAGTCTTGACAAATCCCCTATTTATTGCTGTTTGAAATACATTTACTAAAAACAACGCTGCCCAGCTGTTTCACAGCAGGAGGTTAAAGAGCATTCACATGGCCATAACAGACCAAATGGGTCAGTTGTTGATGAAATCAGTAATTATAAAACGTTTAAAAAAAAAGTTTATGAAAAGGTTTAGCAGGTTAGGAAAAGATCTGTAATTTTAACAAAGACAAAGCTTATCTTTTTGTGCTGTATTTTCCAATTTTTAAATGTCTGAATTGTAATAATATACCTGCTTTTAACTTTAATCAGGCTTAACAGGATTAAAATAAGTATGCTGCCCCATTCAGCATGGTTACCAATGCATTCCCTAGGTGATTTAATGCGTTAATAAAGAAATCAGATTTTTACACTTTGGTATAAATGTATCAAATGACTGAAGGCTTCCTTAGTTAGTGTGTGAAGAGTAAACGTAACTATTTCCATGATTTTCAGTGTGTCAACTAAAAAGAGGTTTGTAATTCTAAACTTAAAACATACAGTTATTCTTGTACTAAAAGGTGCATTTGATTGCAGCATAAAATTTGGCTAGCTAACAGACAGAACGGGGACCGTTTTCTGATGAAACCAATACTGCATGACTTCATTTACCTGCAAAAGTGACGCAGCAGTTTTGGGTTTTTTTTTTACACTCTTAATTCCTTCAAATTGTGAGGCTGATTGGCTGACTACAGGGAAGCATGTGTCCTGGAAAGGATCGCCTTGTGGGAAATCAGCCTGATGGCAGCTCCTGTAATTAGTTCTGCTTGTTAGGAAAAATGAAGGGGTTACTAATTAGCAAGTGGATGGCTTCTTGACTTGTTGTGCATCTTTTCACTTCTTTCCTTAAAAGATCATCATTATCGTCTCTCAGGCGAAACTGGGGAGGGCGGTGCTTCTCCGCCGTGCCGCTCCACAGTTTAGCTCTAATGCAGCGAATCTACGTGGAGGAATCTCAAAGAAGGTTCTGTCTCGCTCTGATGGACAGGGTGGCTGTTGTAAGCAGGTGCAGGAAATGTCTGGAGCTGCACAGAGTTGGGGTTTTATAGTTTTACGCTTTTTAGCTGGGGTAAAAAGCTAAAAAGCTTTTTACGCTGACCTGCGACCGAGCGTTTTGTTGGAGCAACATAAAAACTCTTGCTTTATATTTTGCGGGGAAACTCAAAATTCTCAGCAATGGCTACGATAAAAGCAACATTTGTTGTTTCAGTGCAACAATGATCTGATCTAAAATACAAGCTCAACTGATCCAAGTTTTCTGAGTTTGACTCAAACAGATATCTCCCAGAAATCCCACAAAAAACTGCTTTTGTCCTGCCTGGACCAAAAGCTCAATTAATTTGGAGAACTACAGCTTTTAGAAATATTTATCATGACATATCTTTTCATGTGCCGGTACGATATGGTACCGGCTTCACCTGTCAGTCTAGTTTAATCTTTCATCCCACTGAAATATGTTCACATCACTGTCAAAAAGAGAATGACGTGAATTATTTTGTTCAGCGGATAAATAGCACCGACAGTATCACGGATTTAAATGAAGTCAGTCATTAACAAGGCATAAAACATTTCAAAACTGTAATTCTGTGTCATTTTGCATCAAAGATTTAGCATGAAGAAAATGCAAATGATTTCCCCTCCATAAACAGAAATAGTTTTATGCTCCCAGAATTCATATGTAAAGACCTATAATCCACCATTCATATTCAAAATTCAGGACTTCCAGCCCAGTTTTCAGCTTTTCATCACACATCCCTCTAAAACTTCCTGACATTAAGCTGTGGCTGAGTGCTGAAAAAGTAACTGTTTCATTTGTAGATTTTTATTAAAATTTCTAACTACATCCAGTCAAGCTGTTAATCAATAAATCTCCATAATACGGTGTTAAGACGCACACGGTGCTGGGGGGACATTTATCACCCCCCTAGATGATCCGCTTCCAAGAAAGATCCTGACGTGACGTTACGTAAGAGCTTGGCTCCGCTGCTGCTGGTATTAGGGAACAGAAAACTCCAGAGAACATGTTAATCTTCCTGCGCGATTATTAGTCATACTATTTAACGCCGGCTTAATGGGGGGAGCTCATGGCATAATTTCCATCCGGCATATTCACCTGCTCTACCCTAAATCTCCTGACTTGCTTTAGAGCTGGATGCTATGGAGTGCAATAAGATAATCATGCCGCAGTGTGCAGGGAATTAACCCGGAAATGTGAAACGGGAATAGGGAGAGGGGGGTTATAATAACACTGTGGAAAATCTCAGCATTAGCTCAACTTCTGCTGAATTTTTAAAAGAATTTAGATTTTTTATTTTTTATTTTTTTGCATCCTTCTCTCTTCTGTAATTAACCCACAGAGGCGAAGCTGACACATGGTAAATTATGAGCTGCTAAACAGAAACACTGAGGGAGCTGCCACTCTCCGTGATTTCTCACAAAATCCACGCAGCAAGGAAAAGTTTGACCGAATTTAATTTTAAACTTTGTAATTGCGACATGATCCACTAAAGCGGCCATAAACAATTTACATTGCTCTCTTTAACCCAGTAATCTGTTGGGAGTAGCACTAACACACGCTGGTGTTTTCACCTCACAAACTGAAGCCGTCAGCGGATTTGGTATTCAGTGCAAAGCTGTGTCATTTAGCATGCAAATGAATCAACGGAGTTAACAAGCAATAAGGCCCTGTCTTGGAATTTGCGCGTTTTCAAACACTGTGATCAAACTGGATTAGTTTCTGAATTTCATTGGACATCGGGGAGGCTTATCAGCGAACACCAGCGGCTCCACAGTCTGCAAGTTCCTCTTTGAAACCACGTAGGCAGGGAAACAATGCCTTGATATTCCGGGATCCAAACAAAAGCCTTTTTATGCGCTCCGCTCCCCTCGCGTTTAGAGTTGGAGGGCCCTCGGGCAACTGTTGTTTCCCCACCTGGGTTTTTTTTGGAGACGAAGTGAACGCACTTCAGTCGGTCCGTCAGTCAGTTGGAGATCGTGTTTTGTTTCAAAAATAAAACTGTTGCAGCATTTGAACGTGCCAAAAAAAGGGGGGGAAAAAAATGGCCCCATGCTGAGAATGACGGCGGTGAAAAAAATGGAGGTATTGTTAAAAGACAAGAGTCTCTTTGGCATGTTGTGGCACGTTCTCTGTGACAAAGTTATTACATTAAAAGCTGGCATGATGCTCTGATTTCACTTTCTTGCAAAGAGATGAAAGCGCAACTTGTCAAGTTGTTGCTTCGGTTGCCAAACTAAGTGAGCAAAGAAAGTACAGCATGTTGATTTAATGCAACTTGAGAGGAAGTCGAGCAGAATGGGTGCTTTTTGTGTCTTGAAGGAAACAGAAAACTGTTTGCTTCTAGGTTCTAACCAACACGCATGGAAGATGATTGGCCTCACATTAAAGTGGCTTGCAAAAGTAGCCCTGCAGGACATCCTATACTGTTATCATTTGAGGAAAGTAGTAAGAAAAAAAAAAAAAAAAAAATCCCAGGACACTGCAAATTTTTGCAGCATTCATAAATTCTTAGGGATAGTCAAAGTCAAACTGAGGCTCATGCAACTAAAAAGCGTTGAAATATGTCAAAATGTCTGTTATATATTTCTAAAATACCGATTGCTGTGCCTTTTGTGATGTCATCAGCCCGATACACACAAATACACACAAACCAGAATCAGCTAAATTATTTTCAGTGTACGTTCTAACAATTTTGGAAATCACAAAGCTGTATTTTTAACAATGGTCTTTTGTAAACACGCAGCTGTAGATATGTATATTATCTTTAGCCACATAGAAGCAAAGTTTAACAAAAACCAGTGAAAGCTGAAATCCTGGATTCTCCAACAAATATGTCCTTTCATCGAATTACCTGATTAGATTTAGCTTTTTCGTAGCCTTACAGACACTCAGGTTCTTGAGGACAATTTCCTCCAAGGCTCTTTGTTGCTTTTTAGAGACAAATAGTTTCTTTTTGACCTCTGTGCTTTAATAGTACAATTTGTGGAGTGCTTGTACCAAGAACTGTGTCTCCTTGATGTTTTCTCTGAAAAGTAACTGAGTGTTTTCATTTCAAGGTATGCACTGGCTTTTCAGTTGCATCTGCTGACCAGGGCCTTTCATTGTCTGATTACTTAGTTCATCAGGGCAAACTTACAAGTCTGCTTGTGGAAAATCATGGAGGCTACAGCGATTTGAGGCACTTCCAATGATAACAAAATCTTGCCTTGCTAGTTCACGAATAATATTGTTTTCTTTAGATATTTTTTAGTTTTTCTTTTGCTAGTTTTCTATTTACACCTTATGCTTTCATCTTGAAATTGAGAAAGAAGAAGAAATTTTGAGTCCTAACTTTGTGCAAAAGCAGAAGAGCAAATGTAAAGCATACAGGTTCAAGTTATTTGGGGATCATCTTGTTGGTTTTTACTTTGTCTTATGATAAACTGTTATCTTTAAAATAAATTCATTAATTTGACTAAATAAATGGAAAACGACTTCTTTGGCACTGCATGGGCTTCACCAAGCAGCAAAAGTCCAGTCACCACTGCATGACAAGTTTTCACCCAGCTTGTGTGTCATGGATCCCGTTGAATATGTCAAAGGCATAATTTACAGCTGTGAGTGAAAGAGCCGCCATGATTACATTTTAAGCAATTTGTTTATGGATTAGAGTGAACCGAATAAAATGTTTCCCTGAAAATGGTCAGAAAAATTTGGAAAAAAAGTCCAAACAAGAAGTTTAACAACAAGAAGTTCAGAAATGATTACAAGAAACTCTCTCACCAGAAGAAAATATGAACAAATAAGTTTCAGAATCTAGACTAAGAAATGACAGAAAAACATCCGTGACGTGAATGAAAACCTAAAGTGACATTTCTGAAGGGATTTCAAGGAGATTTGAGCGGATGCAGTCCGGTCCTGCCCCGCCTGTGACAAACACAACATGCAGCCACAGCAGCAGGAGAGGAATCTGTCCCTCCAAGTCTCGTCCACTAACATCACAGTCAGTCTTCACTGTTGCAGTGCAGTATTGTCTATCTCTTCTGCTGTCTTTTCATCTGGTCCGTGTGGTTATGTGTGTGGCATGCTTCACATGTTTGTCCTCTTTTCTCTTTCTCTCCTTTCCCCCCCCTCTTTTACTTCCTCTTCTCTTTGTGTTGGATGAGAAGTTGAGCCCCGGGGCGCCAGACGACGATGGCAAGTTGTCGGTAGGTCTCGTCTGATGGACACTTTTTGCCTTCTCACTTCCGTCTTTGTCCCCGTTCTCTGTGTTGGTGTCTCTAGTGTAAAATTTTGTGCAACTCCTTCTCCCGCCACACTGTGAAAGAAACATGGCACACTGCTACTTCCAAGCCTCAGCCTCCCTGTGTGCGGAGAGTGGCGCCGTCTGTTTTCTGAAGCCCTTTGCTTTTTCCCTCCGTTTGCCTTTGCACGCGGCATGCAAAAGGCAATTAGACAGGGAGCATGTGTCTCGCAGTCTGCAGACTGTTTTAATGCTTGTGTAAGAGCTTCCATCCAGAGAGCAGGAGGAGGAAAATAAAACCAAGCGGCAGAGAAGACGCACATCCGGCAAGCATCGTCTCCCTCGCCTCCCGCTCACACCCATACAGACTTGTGAATTAACACCTCACACCTCCGGTGCCTACGCGTCACCTGCGATCACCCAAAGGCAGACACATTCCCAACAGCTGTCACCTGTGATGGAGCCTGATTTGTTTCCTTCTTCCCTAGCTCAGCTTCAGCTGCTGGAGGTGACCTTGGCGAGGATTCGTTCAGAGGAAGAAACTGAACTGTCACTCCAACTCAGCACGCTTGTCTCCACCAGCAGGGGCTTATGTTTATAAGAAGTTGTAGTGCTTCATGATTTTTTTAATTTTTTTTTTTACTTAGTTTCAGGTTACACACAGGGGTTTTATGGAAAAGAGGATTATAGGGAGTCATTTTTCCAAGGTCGAAACAAATTCATGAGTAAATGATGCAGCAGCTTGAATCCATTTTGTTACCAGCGCTGCACAGCACTTCAAAGGAATGCATTTCTTCAATTATCCTTTGCTATTAAGTTAAAATAAATAAGGTTTCAAACAAATACTTAGAGGTCCTAGCAAAAGCATTTAGAAACATTGAGCCTTCTCGTTTTTTCGGCTGTCGCAACCATAAACTTCAATGTATTTTATTTGGTACTTTTATAATAAACTAGCACAAAATAGAGTAATTGTGAAGTGGAGGAAAAATGATGCATGTTTTTCCAAATCCAGCTGCAATGTGAAGATCTCAGAGGTTTGTTAGATGACACTGGCAAACAAACAGCATCATAAAATCAATTGGAGGTTTGGTGATGAGGATAAGATGACCAAGGTTAGGTGCAAAAATGAGTTTAATGATGTTAAGAAGTCCACAAAAACCAGGAAGCACACATAACATGACACAGACTGAACAATGGCAGAGAGGCTGAACCACAACAAGGATCCAGTGGAGAGCAGGGAACACAGGTGAGGTTAAATACATGAGGGATAATCAGGGGAACAAGAAGCAGCTGGGATCAATCAGGGGAAGGACATAAAACACAGGACAAAAATGAACAAAAACACACAAAAATCCACATCCTCACATAAACAGAAATGAGCTCATCAGACAGGTCAGGGATAAAGTTGTGGAGAGGTATAAAGCTAGATTAAAAATAAATATCTAACGCTCTGAATATCTCTCAGAACCAGGGAAAAACGGGAAGATTGTTGAATTGTCAAAGGTAAGGTGTTCTTGCAGCGAGTCACAGCTACGTAAGAAACGTGGAAGAAGGTTCTCTGATCAGATGGTTAAAATGGTCCATTGAAAGATTGTCTTCAACCAACTTGAAGGCAATCCAACAAAGAACAATGGGCAGTATTTAAATGTGCAACGTTTATACAAGCACAGCCCTAATATCTGCAGCTGCGATTGCAGCAACAAGTTTTTTTTCACAGAGATTCAAGATATGCATCCTTTTCTGTCCACTTCACAACTATTCATTACTTTGTGTTGGCCTTCCAAACAAAATCCCAGCAAAATGCCAAAACGGTTTTTGGTTGTTACATGGAACAATATGATTCAGTTCGAGAGTTACTAATGTGCAACTTCAGCATGGTAATTCAGGATTTTAGAAAAATCATACAATGTAGCAGATGGGATTTTCTCTTGGAGATGAAAGTTCAAAGAGCTCATTACTGGGAGCAGCGTATTTGACTGACGATGCGTCTCTTCTCTCGTAGGCCAGGCCTCGCCTGCAACGGGGAGGCAGCTCTGCTTCCCTGCACAACAGTTTGATGAGAAACAGCATTTTCCAACTGATGATTCACACGCTGGACCCTTTAAGTGAAGGTAAGGTAACTTGGGTAACAGAAGCAAAAAAAAAAATTCTAACTGTGAGCAACAGACATAATATGAATCTGTATGGTCAGGCTGAGGGAGCCTGGCATGTGTCATCAATCTTGACCTTTTCGCTTGGAATTACTTCCAATAAACTGTTTGAAGTGGGGGTTTGTAGAGAAATTATTGGTATTTTGTACCCTACCTGCAGGGGACAGAAGTCATAACAAACTGAGCTTAAAGAAATAGAAGAACGTCTCACAGTAATAACAGCTGTCAGGTTACTTCAGACTCAACTGCTGAGTCTGAAGTAACATAAGAAACAAACCAGAATATGAATTTTCTCTGCAAAATCTAGGGTGCACAAAGAACACAACTTGTTTGCTTATGAGTGTTTCCCGGCTGTTTCGGTCATGCAGACAACTGGTCCATTTGAAGGCACTGGTTCAGAGTGGATGAGGCTGGTTGCACTGGTGGTGACTCGTTTACTATGTGGCCTGCATTTGATTTGGACATCAAAGATTTAGATTTTTAAACAGCTATATTTTCCTAATGCCAACGCAGCAACCAATCAGGACAACGTGATCGCAGCTCTCCAAGTATTTTTTTGGAGCGCTCTTGAGTGTGAACCTGCCACCACTCTGACTGACATCAGGAAGCTAATTCAACCAAAACGCATTCCGATAAATACAATATTTTGATCAGGAGCCTGACACAAAGAGATTGGCTTGTGCTTCACTTCAAGAAAGGTAGAAGTGACGCACACATCCAAATTGCACGTACAGAGGGATTACTGAGGGTTAAAAATAGTTTTTCAGGCTGAAGTTAAAATACAAAATTCAGAACAGATCCTGGATTGGTACTTCATAAGAAAACACAATGAGTGAACAACTTTTGGATTTTGTAACCAGGGCACGGTGGCTGTTAAAATCACTTTGCAAAATGACAATAGCCACATGCACATGTGTATAATTGTGGAGTTCATTCTTAAAGTGGTCACTTTGCTCTATCAGGGCTCATAATCTGACTGGCTGTACTCCACTACGATCATCTTTATTCTGATCCAGATTCAGATTTCTACCACTTTTGCTGCTGTGGGTAAAGTAGCACATACTAATAACTACTTCACAGAACCCCACTCCAAAAACAACAAACAAACAAAAAACAAAAACTGAACTTTCACTGTAATCCTCTTTTCAGCTGTGTGAGTTTGGAGTTGTAAAGCCCTTTCTGTACGACTACAGTTAAGCTCAAAATCCTGCCAACAAAGAGCAGCACCAACTGTTCTAATTGTCAAATGAACATTATTCTACAAGCGCCTTAATTACCTCCTGCAAATCCATCAAACCTCAAAAAAGACCAGTGAAGACCCTGTGCTGTGTATGTCGAGAGTGATTTATTCCACAGCTGAGGTGGTAGGTAGATCATTTGCCTTTAATCCAAGATGATTGCCTGTTAGCTCAGCGAAGGAAACGGCAAAACAGCAGCGTCAGACCTCTGGGGGAGGGAATAAATATGTTAATATTTTAGTAGAGGTACTGTGTCATCTTATTCGTATCCCACCATGAAAAGATGAGGGGTGAAATGAGAAACATTATCTTTATTTAGAACAGACACATTTTGTAGGCTTGTATCTTCTAATACAGCCTGGGACTTGGAGACCTGCTGTCCACAACACAAAAACATTTACAGCCCTTGATGAACCCTGGACTTATGTGTCTTTGGGGGATTTATGTGGTAGATTAATACAAAGTTTTATTTATAAAGTGGAAGGAAAATGATGCATAGAAATATATTATATTTTTTAAAAATGTTATAGTACTTGTTGGACATGTTGAAAAATGTGATTTCTGTAATTTGAAACAAACTACATTTAGCTCAAATATTTTGAGCTCAATGAAAAATGCTGTAAATTTGACTTTACTTAAACTATTTTGAAAAGCAAAAATGAGCGTAGCTGGGGAATCATAAAGCAAAAATACCTGTGATTGACTGCTTCAAAAGATAGTTTTACAATCTATTAAATGTGCAACCATTTTCAGTTTTACTTATAAAATAATTCAAAACTATGTATTATTTATCCTCACATCTATACTCTGTCACTGAAAATCCCAATGGAACACAAACAGATTTGTGGTTGTGACATAGCAAAGCTGGAAAACGTTCAAGTACTATAAAGTACTGTATGTTGTTGGCACGGTTACAGTTCTTAATATGACAGCATAACATAATACCTGACTGGATAAACTCCAAAAACAGTCAGAAACCAAAGTCATTAGACTGCAGGGTTCTCCCGTGGGTGCATGGAATCACATTAGCAGATATTTAAGGAGTAGTGAGAAGGCACTTAAGCTTTACTCCAAGAAACTTTGCTTCTTGGAAATCCAAAACATGACATAATTCATCTTCTGAGTGATTTACAAACAATAAAGATGTGCTTTTGAATCATGCCTCAGTATGCATCTCTGCTAGGACTACAAGGCAACCCCTGCCCTTGTACATTTATCCTTTCATTATCATGAATAAATATCACTTATGGATATTTGCAGAATGTTATATGCATACTTTGTGCAGATTTTTATACACAATCAATCTCCGTCGGTGTTTATGTCGTGAAAAGTGGACTGCTTTTGGTTTCAGTCCCTGTTGAACATTGCGCTATTCAGGTTTTAAATGAAGTGCCTGTGAGCTGATGAATAACTAAAGACTTTTAACAGCAGATTCAGTATGAATGCAGAACAAATCCTTCCAGACTTGACTGACGGGTCTTTTGCCAAACAAATGACTGGAATTGAATGCACTGAAACAGCAAGTACAGTGTGACACGACGTGCACAATGAATAAATTACTCAAGAGAACAAAAGCAACACCTAAGGCTTCGGCTCACTTGGATGTATTAATTAGGTATTTCCATGTCGTACTTTGGGAAGATTTCTCCTACTCCAGAGGACGTATAACAATGCTATCAGTCTTTTACGTAAGTATGTTGCTTTAAAATTCACCTTGTAAAGGGTGCAGATGACATTTGGGGCATTTGTTGTATTGACGGTGGCACATTTTTACTGATTTTCACAAATTCAAAGAGAATTTTGCTGATGAGTTCACAGCATGAAGATCCATAAACAAGTGTATTCATCAAAGATGGAGACCGTGCTGCTTGTCCTCATCTGTTCTTGGCCCTTAAGAGCAGTTCATCAGGGCTGCAGAGAGCTAACAGGACTCCATCCATTCATTTTTTATAGGCCTCTCTCAAAATAAGCTGTCTGTGCCTCCACGCTGAACGAACGTCTGAGGTTGTTTCTCCAGAAATGCTTTTCCTCTTGTTAGACTTTAGAGAGGGGTTAGTTAGCATAATTGTGTTGCATGTGTGTGTGAGCTTGTGCAGTTTTGTCTTTCGTGATTTTACCACTCTGGTTCATCATTTCTCAGTCCTTTACGTTCTGCTGGGTCTGGGCTCTGCAGCCGAAGTTATGTGGCCAGTGTGTATCTGGGGTATTTTTTTCTTTCTTAGAGGAATCAAAGCCACACATTTAATGCAACATGCAATACTGTGCAAAAGTCTTGAATTCCTCCTTTTTTCATATTCATGTTATATATAATAAGCCAGACTTTTTGGCTCCTTGTAAAATGCAGATTTTAAGGATTTCTAGCATTTTTTTTTTTTTTTTAGAAAAGTTTTTTCTTGGTTGCGTTTTCACTTGTTTTATGTTTGGTACCTGATCATATCAGAGATTTTGTTTGTTATATTTGTCTGATCTATTAACTCTTAAATTTTTTTTAACACTTTCTATTCAGTACATTATGTCAGCCAAGTATAAAGACTGGTTAGAAAATGAATGAAAACACTTTAAAGAAAAGCTCAAACGGCGCTTCAGAAAGCTGGTGGAGATTCGCTTAAAGGGACTTCGATTTATTGCCAGTTTGCCTCGTCTAATTGTACGAATGGGCACACTTTGGTTTCATTGTTCTTCATGACTGAAATGTACTTTTATTATTATTTAAATTGTCTGAATAATCAATTTTATGCTGTGAATATTTCATGTATACATCTGTACATTCAGGTCCTTGCAAATTAAAAGATTGCTCTAGAAATAAAACATTTTCGTTATCATACATGCTGAATGGCTACATCTAGTGCATCAAGCAGTGCGGCTGTATGCTTATGTTTCAATACCAAATCACAATCTGAAACATAAAAGCAGCATTTAAATGAATCAATGGTAAAAAGAAATGGTAGAAACAGCCGAAGTAACAGTTCAGCTTGTTATGCAGGTGAAGGCATGTTTGGGAAAAGCAGATGGCAAAGGTGTGTGTGCAGCTCTGTGTTTGTAAGACATTTAATTACTTGTAATTTCGTCCAAAGTTTGAATGTTTGTGTTTTTTGAAAATTTTTTGATGTTCAAAGTAGAAAAAAAGAACTCAGGACATGGCTCACTGCAATTCAGCATACGAGGGATATCACTTTTTATTTTTTAGCTCACTGAAAGGTTAATTAGTTTCAGGAAATCAAATCAGCAAGTGAAACACAGGAACTATATATTTATAACATTTCCATCCATTTTTCAAGTATTTATTTCTAGTAACTTTGGTGATTATAGCTTACATGAACTCAATTTTACAGTTATGACCAGGCATGACCAATAACAACATTTATTGGTCAACAAGTTGAGTGGAAATAAAAACTATGGTCCAAATAAGGATTTAAAGAATTTAAAGCTGCAGCCCTCGCTCTAAAGATTAGCTTTATTTTGATCATATTGTCATATTCTTATTTTACAAGACACGAAATGGTGGTTTGTCGTAAATATAAGTAGTCACAATTAACATGAAATTAACACTAAAATGTGTGTACCCTGTACACACATAATAAGTGTGTACAGGGTAGGCGTTTCACTTTTTGAGCTGAATCACTACGACAAGTTCACCTTTATTATAATAATATAGTTTATGGAAATGCAACTTATTTTATATTTTGTAAGATATCAAAAACAGTGGTTCCTAACTTCTATTTTAACTTTCTATGCCCAGATGTGAGAATTATTTCTCTATGTTTGCATCATTTCATTGAACTACTAACATAAAAAATGGTTTGTTGACCCTTTTACAATATTTCTCGTCTTGAAATATTGCCCGATAATGATTCAGTTCTCGCTTTCTCACTGAAGATCACCTGGATTTATCATGTCTCATTTTCTGTTTTCTTCTTATTTCTCTTTCTTTTACTGTCCCCTCAGAATTTGCTGACTCTGGTGAGTTACTCCTCTAATTTCTGTGTCCCTTCTTCCCCGTCCTCTTCTTCTTCCTCCTCCTCCTCTCTTCCCTCCCCTCGCATATGCCAACAGCAGATATGTTTGTCCTCATTCCAACATCTGGGAAGCAGCTCTTATCCGACGTGCTCTCTTATGTATACATGTCCTTAACGCCTCTGTGGTGTATGTCAGCTCTCTCCCTTAAATATGCCATTCTCTTCTGTGGATGCTTTCTGCTTGGAAACCCCCTCTGTGATCATTTCTGCATTGTTTTTTTTTTTTTCCCCTCCCATCGTTCCCGATCCTCGCTCTCCTCTTTTAAATTTGCGAATGCTTTAGCTTTTCGTCAATGTTTCCTGTGTCGATCTCCAGTTTGAAGAAGATGGCGTGTCTGTTCCTTTATCTTCCCATGAGTTTATGAACACATGAAATTTTTCTTGAATCCTTGTCATCAGAACTTAGTCTATAAGAGCTCATTTTTATTCCCTAAGTTTCTTTTTTTTTTTTTTTTTTAATTTAACTGTTTTTGATTCCCATTCACCTGATCCTGACAGTTTCTGCCCATCTGTTTGTCTTGTGCTCCTCTGAATTCAAATGTATTTTAGTGTTGTGACAAACTCGAGATCTACTTGGAGGAAAAAAAAAAAAAAACAGAAGAACGTAGTAATGGACTGGGACAGTTTGTTTCAGGCTCTAATATGAAGTTCTTCCATCCATGTGCAGCTACAAACAAAATCACTCAGGAACGCCATTAAATATTGAATGGCAAAGAGATATTGGGAGGTTGGGGGGGGTTGGGAGGATGGCGCTCAGTCCGTCTGAGACGAGACTCTGAAAAACCCCACTCAGGATTCAGGCAGCATTCCTGAATTTGCTTTAAGCTCTTCGATTTGATTTATCACACAGGTTGACAAATGCTCATTATAGTTATTAAGATCATATTTGATGTTGCGGATCATACCTAATAGCAAAGGTAAGCTGGAAATGGAGTAAATTGACTTTGACTGTATTTGGGTGGAGTTTAACTGGGGTGTTTCACATATGCTGAACAGGCCTGAAAGGATAACTGGAAGTGAAATGGGAGGAGCAGATACACAATAAGATGCTTTCATATTGTGTTATAGTAATGCTTGGGGAGGAGTTTTTTTTTTGTGTGTGTGTGTGTGTGTGTGTCTTTTAAGTTATATATTTAGTTCTTTTGGATCACCAGAACGATGTTGATCCTCGTATGTTCAGTTCTGACCGCATGCGGAGAACCTTCATGACAAATTCAAGCTTCTGAACCCACTTATTGGTTTTCTAAAATCATTGAAGTTGTATAATCATTGCATAGAAAAAGAAAGATTAAAATAAATCAATAAAAGCTCCAAATTAACACAGGTTAATTGTCCATCTTGACTATAGGTTAACTTCTGCAGATGAAACTAAATGCATGTTTTAAAGATAGACAAAAAATTATTTAACTTTCTGTTTACTTTAAATATCTACCAACTCACTGCCCTGTTGTGTTTGCAGCATTATTACTGTGGCTCAGACTGTTCAGTCACTCTTCTGTTGATTGCTATCTCACTGATAGAGAAAGATTACTCACCCTGCCACAGTGACCTTGCGCATCTTTGTTGATGTCAGGTCTTTTTTTTTTGTTTTTTTATCGAGCGCAGGTCACACCAAGCTCGTCGGTGGTCCGAGTCGAGACCAGAGAAGGTCGTCTGTGTAAACCATGATGCACACTTATTGGCAGACAAAGTGCTTGCAGAGGAAGCTGGTGGCATGAAAGAGGGCATCGCTTTCAGTTTCCTCGGAAACCTTAGATGCTAATCAAAGGACAACCAAATAGCTCTTCATTTGTGCATTCATACACAAAAATAATATTGAGAAAATAATAATTTTCTCTTCAGTTTTACAACTATAAATAGAGAGGAGGTAACGCTTCACACACCAGCAGTTGTGTGCGATTGGTGACCCAGGGCCACATTGATCACGCAGTTCAATATTGCACTCACTGTCACTGAACCCCTGGGCAATGGAAATGCATTTTCCATTTCTACAAATATAACACATTGACTTTTTTTTTTTTTTTACTTTAATGTTGTATTAACACAACTCATCCATGGTTAATAGTAGTGGAGAACATAGTATAACATCACATTGATGGCAGATCTTTCCAGATAGGACTTAGATATTCTACAATTAGTGCATTCTGTAAAGTACAGTGCAAAGGTTTTAAACCACTCATTTTTTTTTATTTTTTTTTTTACACATTCTTAGTTGTTGAATAAGTCTCCTGAAGGTATTTCGTTATTGGATTTCTTTGGATTCTTGCTACTTTTTAATGCATTTTCCCCCCCAATGCTTGCATCTGACCTTGACAGCCGACTGTGCAGTGTGTGCTTAAAAATGTGAGAAGTCAACAAACGGAGAGCAAAAGCAGTTGAAGATGTTTTTACACTCATTTAAGGAGGTTTTAGTTTCTCTGATAAAGAGTTAATGCACTTGGGGGAGATGGAAAGACATTTGCCGAATTAGTACTGATGTAGTCAATCTTCCCATTCTAGGGTGGGTTTGTGTCTTACCATAGGCACAAAACTCAGATCAATTTTGTGACCCATGCTCGTTTGCAATCTTAAGGACATGATATTTTGTCCGGAGCTTTCAAGTGACAAAGTAGAACTTATAAAAAAGTAGCATACTTACCAATGGTTGGAGCTCAAAAATGCAGAAAAAGTGAAACACTGGTCTTGCTCAGCTTTGTGTTTACTGTCAGACCACTTTCTGTTTCCATTACTGGGATTTCTGGTCCATACTCATGTGAATACTCACTCTGCCTCGTGGTGCTTTGAAAATTAGGATGCAGGTGATGTGTTTTGGGCCTTACCCTCTGTTAGAATTTCAAATTGCTTTAATTGTGTTAAAAAAAAAAAATGCTCAAAGTTCAACTTAGGTAGCTGTTTTCTCTCAGCAATAATGCAAATGTGTGTTTTGCCTAAAAGCTTTTCCACTTTTTTAGATAAATAATTTATGTCTTTCTTGTGGATCCTATCATTCAAAAAAGGCTTTGAAGTTTTGCTCGGCTTCATGTAAAGTTGATATCCATCCATCCATCCATCTTCTGCCGCTTATCCGGGGTCGGGTCGCGGGGGTAGCAGCTTTAGAAGGGAGGCCCAGACTTCCCTTTCCCCAGCCACTTCCTCCAACTCCTCCGGGGGAATCCCGAGGCGTTCCCAAGCCAGCCGAGAGACGTAGTCCCTCCAGTGTGTCCTGGGTCTTCCCCGGAGCCTCCTCCCGGTGGGACGTGCCCGAAACACCTCACCAGGGAGGCGTCCAGGAGGCATCCTGACCAGATGCCCGAGCCACCTCAACTGGCTCCTCTCGATGTGGAGGAGCAGCGGCTCTACTCCGAGTCCCTCCCGGATGACCGAGCTTCTCACCCTATCTCTAAGGGAGAGCCCAGCCACCCTACGGAGAAAACCCATTTCAGCCGCTTGTATCCGCGATCTCGTTCTTTCGTCATTACCCAAAGCTCATGACCATAGATGAGGGTAGGAACGTAGATCGACCGGTAAATCGAGAGCTCGCTTTTGACTCAGCTCTCTCTTCACCACGACGGGACTGGTACAGCGCCCGCTTCACGGCGGACGCTGCACCAATCCGCCTGTCGATCTCACGCTCCCTTCTTCCCTCATTCGTGAACAAGAACCCGAGATACTTGAACTCCTCCACTTGGGGCAGGACATCTCCCTCGACCCGGAGAAGGCACTCTACTTTCTCGACTCAAGACCATGGTCTCAGACTTGGAGGCACTGATCCTCATCCCAGCCGCTTCACACTCGGCTGCGAACCGCTCCAGTGAGAGCTGCAGATCACGTCCTGATGAAGCCAATAGGACCACATCGTCCCATAAAAAGCAGAGATGCAATCCTAAGGCCACCAAAATGGATCCCCTCAACACCCTGGCTGCGCCTAGAAATTCTGTCCATAAAAGTAATGAACAGAATCGGTGACAAAGGGCAGCCCTGGCGGAGTCCTGGTGGGATTGAGGAGGTCTTCGAAGTACTCCGCCCACCGACCCACAACGTCCCGAGTCGAGGTCAGCAGCACACCACCCCCACTGTAAACAGTGTTGGTGCTACACTGCTTCCCCCTCCTGAGACGCCGGATGGTGGACCAGAATTGCCTCGAAGCCATACGGAAGTCTTTCTCCATGGTCTCTCAGACTCCTCCCACCCCGAGTTTTGCCTCAGCAGCCACCTGAGCCGCACGCCAGCCGCCCGCCGGTACCCGTCAGCCGCTTCCGGAGTCCCACAGGCCAAAAAGGCCCGATGGGACTCTTTCTTCAGCCTGACAGCATCCCTCACCGAAAGGTGTCCACCAACGGGTTCGAGGGGTTGCCACCACGACAGGCACCGACAACCTTGCAACCACAGCTCCGATAAGCACGCCTTGACAATGGAGGCACTGGAACATGGTCCCACTCAGACTCAATGTCCCCCGTCTCCCGGGACGTGTTCGAGTTCTGCCGGAGATGGGAGTTAAAGCTCCGTCTCAGGGGACTCCGCCAGACGTTCCCAGCAGACCCTCACAACACGTTTGGGCCTGCCAGGTCTGACCGGCATCCTCCCCCACCACCGGAGCCAACTCACCACCAGGTAGTGGTCAGTGGATAACTCCGCACCTCTCTTCACCCGAGTGTCCAAGACATACGGCCGCAGATCCGACGAAACGATAACAAAATCGATCATCGAACTGCGGCCTGAACCCTTATGCCTGAACATGGTGTTCGTTATGGACAATCCGTGTCGAGCACAGAAGTCCAGCAACAGAACACCACTCGAGTTCAGATCAGAGGGAGCATTCCTCCCAACCACGCCCCTCCAGGTCTCACTGTCATTGCCCACGTGAGCGTTGAAGTCTCCCAGCAGAACGAGGGAGTCCCCAGGAGGGGCACTCTCCAGTACCCCCTCTAAGGACTCCAAAAAGGGTGGGTAAGCTGAACTGTCATTTGGCCCGTAAGCACAAACAACAGTCAGAACCCGTCCCCCCACCCGTAGGCGGAGGGAGGCTACCCTCTCGTTCACCGGGGTGAACCCCAACGTACAGTCGCCGAGATGGGGGGCAACAAGAATGCCCACCCCTGCTCGACGCCTCTCACCGTGGGCAACTCCAGAGTGGAAATGCGTCCAGCCCCTCTCAAGGAGACTGGTTCCAGAACCAGAGCCATGTGACGAGGTGAGACCGACTATTTCTAGCCGGAACCTCTCAGCCTCACACACCAGCTCCGGCTCCTTCCCCACCAGAGAGGTCACATTCCACGTCCCAAGAGCCAGTTTCTGCAACCGAGGATCGGACCGCCAGGACCCCCTCCCTCGGCCACCACCCATCACACAATGCACCCGACCCCTGCGGCCCTTCCCATAGGTGGTGAGCCTATTGGAAGAGGGTCCCATGTTTCTTCTTCGGGCTGAGCCCGGCCGGGCTCCATAGGTTAAAGCCCGGCCACCAGGCGCTCGCCAACGTGCCCCACCTCCAGGCCTGGCTCCAGAGTGGGGCCCCGGTGACCCGCGTCCGGGCGAGGGAACACGAGAACCAAAGTTTGTATGCATCATAGGGGTCTTCGGGCTGCACTTTGTCTGGTCCCTCCCCTAAGACCTGTCTGCCTTGGGTGACCCTACCAGGGGCATGAAGCCCCCGACAGCATAGCTCTTAGGATCATTGGGGCACTCAAACCCCTCCACCACGATAAGGTGGCAGCCCGAGGAGAGGTGTAAAGTTGATAACTAATCACATTTCCAGTGCGTTATGTAATTGGGCTCAGCCAACCGTCACATCATCCGTCAATCCATCGTTCTTGATATCAATCCACATACCCACACATGCTAGACCTCGCAGCCAGCCCAGACCGCTTGGGTGATATAATCAATGTTAAAAGCCTTTTTGCTTTTGAACAGACTGTGAATCCCCTGACTCTCCGGCCCCCCAGCACACAAGCTGGACACGAACGCACACACGCTCTCACGCTTGGCTCACCCGCGGTTTGAAGGTCACAGCACAAGGACAAGAGTTTGGTTTGTAAACAACAACAAACCTGGCCGCCTGTCCACACTTGCAGAGGATGAACATGACGCTGTGCGAAGGCAGTAATTTCGCTTTGAATTAATTGGGCTCAGTTACAGAATTGCTTCGCTCTGAATTTAAATAGAAATCATCTAATCAAATGAGATTCAAGCACTTTTCTGGAAGTGCAGCAGAAGAGCGAGGCATGTTGCAGCGAGACACATTTTCATCTCATTAGACTGATTTTTCAGAACTGCCAAGTCTTCTATGCAGCATGAGATTTTCACTATAATTTCATCACTTCAGCGGAGCGGCTGCATGCGCAATACGATAAATATCAGCGTTAAGTTCTTGCTTTTCCGTGTATAAAATTATCTGCACATGAAGAAATTTAGAATCTTTTTGCAATGACAATCTTGTGTAGGAAGATTAAGTTACGTTTAATGATTTCAAGGTTTTGAGACTGATTGGTTTTTAATAGAGAGTGAGAATCTGTCAAAAACCAATCAGAATCAAAACTTATTGGTTTTCAACCAGGAATCGGTGGACTGCTACCTACAGGCTTGTGAACGGATTCCTGAAAAAAAAACAAAGTCCACAATATTCATGTCAGATTGTAGTCCTCACTTCTGGTCATGAAATATGGATCATGTTCAAAGGAAGAGATAAAAGATATTAAGGAGTCTGTTACTGTGGTCAAACATGCGGTACTATCCACTCTCTTATGGAACAAGCTTTCAAGTCCATTTATGCAATTCCACTTCTGTCTGGAAGAACAGCAGCTGCAGCTCCTCTGTTTACCAGACTTGTTGGATATGAAGGAGTCTATTAGTTCTGGTTTATGTTTTTGTAATTTCTGGACAAAAAAATTACAAGGGTCTTAATAGTCTGAACTCCTGGTGGAGGAAACATCAAGACAGCCTATTCAGCCAATCAGAAAAAGATTTGTGTTCTCTGCTAGATGTGTTACGTTAGACTCAACTGTTTTCGAAAGCAACTTGTTAAGATTGAGAGAGATTAAAAAAAAAATGACAATGAGGCTGTTTAATATCACTTAAGCATATCATTCTATTAAGTATATATTCAGCGTTTAACACATTATTCAAGGTTACCTGCTTGTCATTTTTTAAAGATCTCAGGAGACGAGCTCCATGAACAAAGCGGATGTGTTTTTGAGCACTACACTGGTAAAACAAAATGGATTAAAATGAAAAACACAAAGTCAGATAAAAACTGTAGGTGAAAGAAATTACATTTAGTAGGTAGAGAGACTGAAATCCATTTAAAGCAGCAGAATAAAAGCAGCATATTAAAAATGGTTTGGTTCCAAATAGTAGTTGCGAGATATTTCAAGCCTGTTATGGTTCGTCCTCAGTGACCTGGAATAATTTTTGCTCTTCCTCCCAAACCATTTACAAAGTATAACATCAGCAAATATAATTTAGTCTTTTAAATGTTGATGGGGTTTATGAAATCTGTTCTCTAAATACTTATTAACTTTAGGACATTCTGAGTGCACAGTTCTTTTAAAAGCTGATTATTATAATATTTAGGGCAGCTGGTACATCTTCCATTTCTAAAGGTTTTTCTCGTTATTATATCTGTTTGGTTTGATTCGGCAAGGCTTTATAAGACTTTTCCTGCTTCCTGCCCATTTTTTAAAATTTTTTTATTTATTTTTTTTAGATGAAGTCTTTAATGGGATAACACATTCTTCTTAGTTTTTTCTACCTACGCTTACATTCACTGCATATATACCTGCACCCAAACTGAAACATGATTAAATGTTCTTTGTGAAATTGCACTTTGACCTCAAGTTTTTTTCTTTTGTACACATCATGAAGCTACCATCACCATGTTAAACATCTGATACAATAATCTTAGGCTTGAAAACTTCTCCTTGAATCCTTCAAACATACTTCTTGTTAATTTGAGGGGGTAAAAAAAGGTTAGTCATCAAAAAGCAAAAGAAAATCCTAATAAAGAACTGATGAAAGCAGGAGTCTTATGTCGCAGGAAGAAGGATTGCTGGAAAGAAAGCAAGTGAGAGATTATTGAAGGGTTGCAGCTGGGAGGGAATCAGGTGGCTGAGAAATGAGGGAGGCTGAGCAATAAAAATGACAGAAGGAGAACACCATGAACACAAGAATAACATAAATAACATCTAGCACATATGAATCCACAAGAAACACCAACGAAAGTTAAAGATTATCCATTTGGGGAGCTGCAAATTTCAGCCACGCTTGAAAGTTTCTGGGTCTAGCGGTTTGCAGTTGTTGGTTGAGCGTTGATGGTTCCCATATAATTTTCCTTTTTGTGAGGGTAATAATTTGGATGTTCTTCCATCCCCTGACACCTTTGATACCCTTCTTGTAATTGTGTTATTTAGAAAGTAGCCTAGAATGTGCAATAAACCTTTCGAACTTGTTTAACTGCGCAGCTCTTCAGAGACTTTCAGTGAAACACTTGAACTACACCGTGTTCCAAATTATTATGCAAATTCGATTTAAGTGTCATAAAGATACAATTTTTTGTTGTGCTATTAAATTTATAGATGGTATTGTGTGTCAGGGCTTTTTGAATCACTATAATTAATTTCAGAGAGCTGGTTGAGCTCAATTAAAGGAAATCTACTTCAGAAGGATGCTCCACATCATTAAGCAGGCCACAAAAAATCCCAACATGGCTGTGACGTCAGGAAGGAGGTGGCGGAGTCATTATTTGGGCCGAAATCATGGGGAGAGAGAGAACTGGTCGGCCCCTTCAGAGACCCCGAAGGTATGAAAATGACCTCAGCAAAGTATATGGACTTTCTGACTGATCACTTTCTTTCATGGTTCAAAAAGAAGAGCCGTTACGGTCAATCGAGTGGCAGCTGCTAAACAAATCCTTATTTTTGTTAGCAAATCAACAACGATTGATTCTCACTCAGTTGTGGTTAATAAAATGAATAGGCTTTTCCTTGTGAAAATAAATTCTAGAAACTTTACGACCACAAAAGCAAATATTTAAGTCAGTGTGTGATGCTGTGTTTTTGAATCTTTCAGAGGAGGAGCTGATGGTGTGCTTAAGGATCATTGCATCAGCCTAAGATGTTTGGAGATTCAGAGGTTTCTAGTGGAGAGCAGAACTTATTGATTTATTTTTGTTTGTTATTCAAGGCCAGAGAAAGCAAATCAGTCTAAAACAATCAGTCTGTCACTTCAATTTTTGACTGTAGGTGTAAAATCCCTGCTCTTGTATGATTGGTTAATTTTACTGCAAACAGAACAAGCTGCACACCTTCCACAAATTTCTGCTTTTGTCTTGAATGTCCACAGAATATTTTCCCTAAAATCTGGGATCCTTAAGGTGATATTTTGGAAATGTGACACTGGCCTCTGTGTTCTCAGTGACCAGCAGTGGTTTTTGTCCATTTTGCTTCGTCTGTTGAATCTTGAACACTGTCTTTTACCGCTGTTGGACTGAACGCAGTGCTGGGTTCTTCTGTGACATCCTGCGTACATTTTTTTTTTGGCAATGTATGTCTGCTTTTTTGCAGTTCTATCTTGTATATTTATTCTCTTGCAAAGTATTGGACTAAAACATGACCATTTACAAGGAATATGTTTAGTCATCATATTCTCAGTAATGTCCTTGTGGTGTAAATTTAACAGGCAGTTCAGGACTAAACATAGGCTCCAGTTAGACTCTGTTTCAGATTGTGTTTTCTGCTCAGTGGTAAGTCAAACAGTGAAGCAAAAAGTGTTTTAAACTCAGTTTATCGGCCTGTGTTGTGCATGATAGGTTCTATATGCTTCTTAGCTTTTGTTTTATTTATATTCAGCACCTTTGCAGTCATGGCCACCAGCTGGTAGCGGTGGGATTTTACGACTCTGCACTGTACATACCGTTGGCTTGCTGTCTATTAAATGATTTTCTGTCCAAACAGATGTACTCAGGCAGTAGTTTATTCTTGTGTGTATCATCAAATGAGCACACAACCCAAAACGCTCTGCTGGGAGACAAGCGAACATATTTATAGTTGGAACAGAACAGCTCCAAGCTGTGAGATGTTTTTTTTTTTTTTTTCTGAGGCAAAGAGCAACGTGGGAGGCAGGAGCCTGTGTTCTCCTGCTTCACGTTCAGCTGTTGCTGCAGATTTGTGTTCCTGGCTAATTCATCATGCAGATGTGCTGACCGTCCTGGTCCCTGTGGCACGGAGAACTGCTTCAGTAAGGGAATCAAATTAGCCATTGTGGTTTCATTGTTGAAATAAAATGCTGACTCACGAGGTTTTATTTGGGAAAAGGGTCGCATACAGAGGAGAGGAGGACTCAACTTTTTGTTGTTGTTGTTTTTGCATGTCGACCCGATATAGTTTACATCCTCGTTCAGTCTGTTTGTTTTTTTAATTTACCGTGATAAGTGTCATAATTTCATCTCAGTCTTCTTTTTTTATTTTTTTACACACTTTCTATCTAAATACACTCTGCCACCGGGAGGCTCTCCTTCTGACCGAGTCACTGTGAGGTTCCAGAGTATTTTATAAGCAATTCGATCTTTGTTTTGCACTTATGCAGCGATGACTCAGAGATTTTTCTTCTTTCTGTTTGTCACGTCTTGCGTCTTGTGTGAGTGTTTTGCACAGTACATGATCTTCATTGAGCCAAGCGGACCTGTGCTGTTCTGTCATGTTCACTATTTCCCTTTTCTTTGTGTGTCCGTTGCCTTACCCTGTGTCTTTTGCTGTGATGTTGTAGAGCTTGGGACTTATGGGAAACTAAAATATTATCACTCAATGACTGAGGAAGGTAAGCCCAACAGTTTTCACTTTTTTCCTTGTGTAATTCAGCTGCCGTCATCCCCTCTTGATTTTGTCCCTCGCCTCCTCATCTTCTCATGACGAATCGGCACTTTGCTTCCGCCCTCTTTTTGTGTTCTTGCTCGTGACACACATTTTTGCATAGTTTTGTTTTTCAGTTTGACAACAATCTCTGAGATTTCACTGACATAAGTGCAAATCATGGTGCCCATGCCATTTTTAAAATTTTCATCTTAAGTTCGCTTTTTTTTCCTTTATTTCAAGCTTTGTCGTCGCTATCAAACAAATTTGTGTTTTCCTGTGAGGTGTTTTTTTTTTTTTTTTTGCTGTGTAAAATCAAAGAGCCTTATGTTTCTCACAGTGCTTTGCAAATGTGTTCATTTCCATTTTTCCATGTCACAACCACAGATTTCAATGGACAAACCAACGAAAAAAATGTGTCCTTCCTAGTGTAATTCTCTTGCAGCTCTATACTTAGTAGACCGTCATGTCAATGCAAATAAAGCTACAATCTTTCCTTGTAGAGAGTGATATGTTTGTCCATTCTTTGTAAAATACCTCAAATTCAATCAGGCTAAATGGCGATTAATAAAGTAGATAAAACCCATTAAGAAACTTCAAAAATACTAGTATATAAGATCTTTTCACATTGATTAAATTTTGCCGGTATACAGATAAAATCTGTAAAAAGCGACGGCAGGCTGAGTTTGACGAACGTGGCCTGGAGGTCTTGTGTCAGATTTCTAGTCTTTTAATAGTTTTCTTTTAGTCATCTCTTTATGCAGGTTTGTGCTGTAAAGGACAAATAGTCATTTGGTCAGAATTTTCCAAGGATCTCTTCAGCTCCACCAGAGTTACTCTCCATCTCTTGGTACTCCTGATTAATTCGACCTCTCAGTTTAGAACAATAATCTAATTTAACTCTGCTTCAAATTCCTCTCCATTTTCCCTGACCTCTCTGCAGAGTTCCTTCACCTCCGTGATACCGTTTGCTCACGCCAGCAAATCTCCCCAGGCTTTCACAGAAGAGCTCAATTTACAGTAAAATTGAATTACAAACAGAGGCACTGTAACATTAATAATGAAGACGGAATGTCTCAAATGAATTGGTTGTGTTGGACTTCATTTAGGACTAACAGAATAATGGGGCTGAATTAAAAAAACATGACACCTTTTACATTTTACCATAAAATGTGAAAGGAGCCATAATTATTTATTTTGTAATTATGCGATACTTTCCGTTGGTCAAACAATGTTTATAGTTGCAACTGTAAAAAGCTGGAAAATACAAAGGCTGTGAATACTTTTGCAAGGAATGTGAATGTACTAAAATATCTGTTTGCCAGTCTGCTAAAACGCCAAGCGGACACACGCCCATTCGTGTTCAGACTTCAAGAAACAAAAGATCTGTTTTTTTCCTCCGTTGCTCTCGCTCGGTTTCTTTGTTTCTGTAACCCATCTGCGTTGCTGAGAAATACATCATGCACGCCTCGGCGCCCGCTCGGAGGGTTCACTTACACCAGCAGCGGGTGCGCACACCTGAGACGTACGTTGCTGAATTTGGCAAACCGGAGTGACTCATCCGCCCGCCGCTGCTTACGTAACGAGTGGAGCTGACAGGGAAACAGAGCGGCTGTGTCAGAGCCAGGCAGGCAGACAGGGAAGGAATGGGCTTGGTTATTCTCAAAGACTCTTAAATAATCCACAAATTACAGTGCCCCTGTCTGTAGTTTTGGCAAAGTGTAAATAGTTCTTGCAGAATTTATTAATATCAAAAAAACAAACACTGAAGCAAGTCTGAAGTTTTTTCCTCTATGCTGAAGTTATCAATAACAAGCTGTTTGCCTGTGAGAACATCTTCCTCATATATCTGCAACATCATTAAAAGCCGACCTCGCCATAAACCTTTTTCTATATATTTTTTTTTCTTAGAAAAGAGCTAAATGATCTATGCTGCTAAACTGCTAAATGGTCTGTGATTCCATAACACAAGTGAAATAAAAGGGACAGTTCCGAGACTAAAACTACTGTTGACCTAGAAGAGCATTTATCATTTCACCGTTTTTTCCAACAAACAAATGGATAAACTCTTTGGAAGGTGTGTGACACGTTATTGGCATAAATGCAAAAACTGTTTTGAAAGCAGCATACCTTCGCGCATGGTGGCGGTAGAGCCAGTGCTTAGTAGAAAGGGGTTCTGTTGTTTAACATGTGAATTTTAAGTTCACATGTACTTGGGTTGTCCTACAGAACAATGTTGAGAAGCAAACAACAAATCACCTCTGAGTGGCTCAAAAATAAGTATTTTTGAAGGTTTTGGGCAAACATTTATCCAATCACTGTTGAGATGAAAAGCTCTCAGTCAGGTTTCATCTCATCTTGAGTCAGATGAGATGAAACAAAGACTCAGAACTGCTCTTTCAGAGAGTCAGCACTGACTCGGAGTTCTTTTTATACCCAGGGGAATTTTTTATTCAGTAATATTTATAAGACAAGCTGAAGAAAATGGCTTCTCAACAGGCTGCTGTGAGGTTGAAACTTGCAGCTCCAGATATAAACTTGGACATTTGACTTTAAAAGTGGGACTTCAAGAGAAGTCTATATTTTGCGCAGAATAATTCAAATAAAGACGTGACATTAACCCTAAGTTCAGACAGTTATTAACCTTGAAATCCAAAGTTTAACACAGTCATAAGACTTTTACCCAAGTAAACTCTCAACTGGACTCTGACATATTTGCTGTGTGATGCCATTAATGCTTCAGAAACCATCCAATTTCACTGATTTCAAACAATTATGCAAAGAAGATGTCAAAACCTCCTCTGCAACTCCTGATGGTATTTGCCTCAGCGAAGGACGGCACAAGTTTTTAGATCTGGAGGCATTTTTTTTTTCTCCCAAGTGATCAGATTGTTTGGGACAGCCCCTCTTTCCCCCAAAATCATCTCATGAAAATTGCATTTTGGATTTGCTCAGATTAAAATTAGTCTACTGAACATGCATTTGGTTGGGTTCTCGAGTGTTTTCTGGCTGGAAGCACGACTCGACCATTTCTCACCCACATTTTACACAAATTCACACTCGCTGTCAAACACAAAAGCAACTGAGAATAACCGCCTAAGGTGAGTGATGTCTGGGCTTTCAAACATGTGACGCCGTCTTGTGAAAATGTGGTGCGTGCCGTGTGTGCTCGTGTTGCTGCTTTGGCGCGGGGAGGCTGGGAGGGGGTCGTGCTTTGCCAAACAACGACAGACGAGGTGAGAGAAAGATGGATGAGTGACGAGGAAGAGAAGCGATGCAGAGACGAGGAGAGTGAGAGAGAGGAAACGGGAGCAGAGGAGCAGCCAGCAACTTGGGGTTATTAATGATTTTGCCTGAAGGTCACAGACAGTGTCGACATGGCTGGGTGGAGTACATATTGACGCCTTACTGTGTCGAGCATTTACAAATCAGCCGTGCTGTCTGAAATAAAATAAATAAAAAATCTTTTGCATCGATTTCAGTGGTGGAAATCAGGCGTGGGGAGAACAGATATCCAGCTAAACGTATGCATGAAAGCACATGAATGTTTTACTTGTGGCTTTGCTTACTTAAAAATGTTAATTCAATTTATTGTCGGAAATATGCTTCACTAATTTCGATTCCACTCAGGATTTCTTAGGGTGTCTGTAGTGTGCTCTGTTTTCTGTTTCTGTTGGGAATGAAACGGGATCTCCGTGTTGATGTATTTTAGAAGAACTTTGCTTTGTTTCCTCTTTCCAAAAGCTGATAAGGACTAAATGAGTCTGACCTCCAGAAGACGGATTTCTCCCTCTGCCTCCGTCTGGGATCAAGACATTGCAAATATCGACTATATGATGATACTCCGCCTCATACTGACGCCATATTGTTCGAACATCACTATAGCGCTGCTTATCTGTTTGTCCTGTGCTTCCTGAATGTGACCTACAACAGGTCAACGTTGACAACGGAGGAGCGAAACGGAGCACGTTTGAAGACGCGTTGCTTCAAATTGAATCTCAGTAAGTCTCCTCTTCTGTTTTTGTGCACGCAGGTAAATTTCGTGAGAAGGCATCTATCCTTCACAAGATCGCTAAAAAGAAATGCCAAGTGGAGGACAGCGAGAAGGCCAATGGAGTAGCAAGCCGTGCAGGTAAAAACCTCGGCTGTTGCAGGAACACACATTAACTCGCTGTCCTTCTGAGAATGTCACTGGGTGATTCACAGCTCCAAAGAGTGAAGCAGGCGAACGTGAAGCTGGAACTCGCTGTACCCAATCCACTAAAAATCCCATTTACAGATTTTATTGTTACTGATTCGCCCTACTTGCTGGTATATTAAGCCAATTGTTGAAGTCAATCCACTGTTGCTTTGTAGGTTGGAATTTAAAAAGTTTTAAGACTACCAGTGTAAATGAGGCATTTCTTCAAAATACTGCTGGTGTTTCATGGTGTTGTGCCATACAAGTGTAGGTTTAAACGAAAATGTAAAATATTTACAGAAAGGCTAGCTATGGCAGTAATATTTTTGTAAGACGGTCAGGTTACCAATTATTAGAGGGTTGCGATTGCTCACACAATGAAATTAGATTTTCCAAATTTGTCACAATCAAGACACGTTCAAATATAATCAATTGTGTCAAGGTCGCGGTCACCCCATTTGTATTCCTCGTCTTCCTGTTGGTGAACGAACCCAGAACAAATCTTTCCACTTTTATTCAGATGAAAAGAATCAGAACATTCCAGCTTTTGGTATTTCATAATTTGCACCCTCAAGCCCCCAAGATATAATCTTAAGTGCTTGATCTTAATGAACCTTGATGATGTTTTCAAAATAACTAGTAATGCCTTCTCATTTTAGTCTATTATTGTGAGACATTTTGTCAAGGAAAGGGTTATACAGATACTATATTATTAGTTTACCTTCTAGAAAAATGCGGATGTTCTCGCTGAAACTTTACCCGACTTTATAAAAACTTTACTAAGATTTTCCCCACTGAAATGATTAATGAGATCACAGCCGACGTTAAACAACCATGACATTACCAAGGACAGCCAAATTGATCGCAAGTGTTGTCTTCAAGCAGTGTTTAAATCAATCACACTCACTGCCAAGAGTAATTCGGGTGCGCCTTATTTCCCCCTCAAAGCGCACCGAACCAAAGAATAAAAAATAAACACAGGCCGACGGAGGCACTGTCACGGCTTCGGTGTTGACAGAGCAGGAGAATCAAAGCAACATCAAAAACATAAATGCATGCTAACAGCGCTGCATTAACATATTATCCTCTTAATCAACATGCAACGCTGCTGGTCATAAGAGCAGTGTCAGGACTCTGATTTGATAAGTTCGAGCTCAGCAGTATCACCTGGTAATGCGGTGTGCATAATGCAGGAACAGTTCTGCAAAATCACAACCCATACATGTGGAAGGGGGAGGGAGTAGTTGAGGTCACGTGCTGGGATATTGTCATATTAAGTCACATTATCTATCTGAGACTCATCCTAATTGTGTCACAACCACAGTTGGATTAAAGCAATTTCCACAGCAATTACAGTTTTATCATCTGATTACATGGCTTTAGGCTTTCTGTATTTTAGCGAGGACACAAGTCCGGCCTCCAGTGAAACGGAGTCCTGTGAGCCAAAGCAGGAGGAATGAAGGTAGTAGCGGTCATGCACATGCCTGTCAGCACACAGAGAGCCAACCTGACTGGACCCAAGTCTGTGCTTGTTGATTTCTATTTAAGTTTCCACGTTTATGTCTTGAAGCTGTTTCTGTTACAAATTTCAACCGGGGGATTTGATGTGTGCAGGTGAAAGTATTAAGAAATTGGAAATGAGAATCTGCAAAATGAACCTTCCTGTCTAATGTGAAGCTTTTGCACATTGAAGACAGAATGAGAAATGTTGAAGATAAAAAATGTTATTTTGGGAGGGATTGTAGCTATTATTTTCTGTCCATGGTAAATGTTATATCAGTTTAAAATATCAGGGTTTTTGATGGGTGAATAGAAAAGAAAGATATACTTTTAAATGACCAGCTGTAAACCACAACAACAACCCCCCTCTGAAAACTCTGTTTTCTATCACATAAAATCTAATGAAGTAAACTGTAAAGTAGTAAATAAATGCATAAATAATAAACAAAATATTTACCAACATATGAGGTAAACAATAAAAACTTTAACATCAATTTACAGAGTAAATAACATTTGAATTCATGAGCTAATATTAAATTAATTAATTAAACCAAAATCAGTGGTTTAATTTTCTTTAGGTCAATGAGTCTAGTTTAATAGCATGGCCCTTTGCTTGTATCCTGTATTCTGGGGAAAATTATTCATACTTTTTTTTCAAAAAGTGTCAGGTGTTGCCTGAATGAACAGGTGAAACGTTAGGAAAAACAATATAACATCACTTCATCCACATTTTCAGCGTAAACTCAATCATTGATTATCCATGTGTGTTTCTGTAGAAAAGAATCTTCCGAACAGCTCCAGCGTGGAAGTGGAAGTGACCCCACCTATGAACGGAACAGCAGGGCAGGAGGGAGAGACGGTAAGAAACCATTGAATGCAAACCACCAACTTTTCGACTCAAAGCTGCACTTTATGCAGCTGGATCGCTCTGTTCGAAGATAACGGATCTGCGAGACCAGTTCACAGCTACGGAGACATTTATGAATAGTTTATGCCTTTGATTTGTTCCTTTGTTCCTCTGTGAGTCTGAAAAGGTGGCACAGTTTATGGCACAGGCCACCGCAGCTGATCATTTCCCAGCATGCACCCTTCCATTTGTGGCCGGACCTGCCCACGACCCGCCTCTTCACGCAGAGTTCTATAACCGCGGTCCTCGCTCACCTGCGGCTCGCCGCCGCTGGGAGCTCCAGGCGAGAAACCCTTTGACGAACGGCCACACGCAGGAGCGAACCTTCGGCAGGTCGGGCTGGCATTAAAAATGGCGGCGGGATGCAGCAACCCGCCGAGCGAGCAGACGGTCCTGGCACAGATGGGCAGCGAGTCAAAGTCACATGTTTCGAAGAGAACAGACAACAGATGTGCTGGAATTTCTCTCTTTATATCAGTAATTGTGAACATGAGCTAAACCACGAGGCATTTTCAAACTCGGTGGAATCGTAGTCGCCTGAATTGACTTATTCATGTTTTTCCATGCGACAGGAAATGATGATAACATATATTGCAATTCCAGACAATAACATTAAAAGATTGTGCCATAAATCCATGGGGGAATTTTAATGCCATAACTTGAAAGTTTACATTTTAAATCACAAAGCAGGATTTCATCTCTCTGCTCTCGTAACTTGTGATGCTTGGACTCAAAACTTTTACGCTCTTTCAAATATTCTCTGTTTCTCGCACGCCGACTTTCTCTCTGCGCGAATCAAATTCTGCGCTCGCAAAACTCTCCACTCTTTTGCAAATTATTTTCTACTCCAGCATCTAGGAGTATCATCGCCTAGCAACCGACACAGCCAATATAATGTGGCTACAATAGATAGCTGCATTTCCTCTTCTGGCGATGTACAGAAAACAACTTCCGCTTTCTGCTCCTTACACCGTGTTACAGTTGTTAGGAAGTCATGACACGTTTACAAAAAAGTTATTTTTTTATTTATTTTTTTTTGTCAACTTAATGGATTTTTCAACTGAGCAAAAAGTTTTTGGCCATCTCGCCTGCAATTGTTTGTCATGTAAGCGCAAAGCTGATAGCATATCTGCATTCAATATAGTCATCATTTTTGCTACATTTTATGTAGCAAAAATGTTTTAGCCTGGCATCCATGTTGATGATAAACCCAGTTAAAATAAATATTCTTTTTTTTTTGTTGTTGCTAGGTTTAAATATGTTGGTTTAACTCACCTGATTCAGGGCAGCGTGGCTTTAGAGCCACAGTTAAAAAAACACTTCAATATAATGAAAAGACTTTATATGCACCAGCTAAGCTACAAACATTTCCAGCTATTCCTTGCTGCAAACTTCAGCCGTAGCATATTTTAATGCAGGTTGCATTTTCTGTTGACTCTGATGTAGCTTGACTGAATTTTGGTTTAAATAACTCATTTCCATAAGAGCCCAGATGGACACTTTCTGTTTGACACCTTTGTAAAAGAAACTAATCAGTCTAAAAAGTGGGCAGATAGGCAGACAGCTCGGTTAATATGCCCCACTGTCTTTTTTTGTTTGTTTTGTTTTTAGATTACAAGATGTTGAACAAAAGATAAAGACATAGCAACACCAATGTTTACTGGCCTATTCTACTGCAAACTCTCCTATATTCTGTTCCAGTGTTTTCTGCACATAAGGAATAAGAACGATTGAGGACAAACACAGGAACGTAAGCAAGATAAACTGCAGTTAAAAACAACTTCAAAAATTGGATTCCGAGTTATGTCATATTAAAGTATTCCAACTATAAAGCAGTCATTGGTACGGCTAGATAGACAGGATCTGCTTCATACTCATGGTATTTACTACGATTACTGTCTTATGTAACTCTCAACTGCTGTCTAGAAAATAAATCAACATCATTTTACCTCAATTCTGAATAATAACTCGCTATTTTAAGGTTCTTTCTATTTCAGTAAGATGACCTTGTGTTTTAGAGTATTTTTAAAGTATGTAAAGTGATTAGCAGCTTTTCATAAACTGGTTTCAGTGATACCCTCTGGTAAAATGACACATTTTATTTGTCCTCCTTTGAATTATTTCAGTCAAGTACTTGTCTGAAGTGTAAAATATTATCGTTCTTTGCATGAACCGTGGCTACTGTACTGGTTTGGGAGACAGTTTTCTATTCTTGTGCAAGTGCTGGAGACTAAAAATGCAAACTGATGTGGGAGTCGCACTGAAGGATATCGGAGTACAAAATACGGTCATGTCTGTATCGATCCACTGTACTGCAAGTTATGTTCACATTCTCCAGTAACGCTTTGGGTTAAAAATAGTACTAGAAAAAAAGAACAAAAAAAGAAACTCAACAGCCCTCTAGCTGTAAAAATATCTGCTTCTGTTAAAGAGAAAACATTCCCTCATCTTTCCGACTCACATAAAAGCCTCTGATGTGATTCCAAAAATGATTCCTTCAGGACTGGAGCGCTGAAGACTCCTTACTTGTGTGCATATACAGTACAAGAGCATTTCTCAGGTGGTGACTCACTAACTTCGAAAGACCTGGATGCTTATTGGCACGTCTAATTCTTACATCCTGCTATTTTTAGACATGCGTCCCACAGTGCACCCGTCTGTGTCACCCAGGAAGTTACTGGAAACTGCTCACGCCATCATGTGCCACCAGAGGCCCCGTCGCACTGATTGTTCCATTCCTCCTCTGAAGCCTTGGCAACAAGGAATAGGGGGATTGTTAAGGTCAAATTCAAACCAGAAGCGGACATGTTGTGCAGCTTCTTAATGAAACGCTTGGAGACAAATTTCTGCTGTAACATACTGACATGTTTCCGACGATATAAGAAAATAAATGGGACCGAGAGTATGATTCACAGCAAAATCTCGTTCTATGTTTTGGATTTCCGGCTGCCTTGATCAGAAAGCAAAGAAGTTTGAGCATCCTGTGACTCGTCACATAAAAGGAATTCAGAGAAGTCCATGCAGCGTGTGTCATGACAGGATTTAATGCTAGATTTGCTTTTCCCTTTGAAGAAAATGAGGAGAATTTCATGTCTAAATGAAATGTGTAAAAAAAAAAAAAAAAACATCCAAATCTTGATGAATGCTGTGAGAAAATGACTGAAATTGTTGACGTAAATCTGTTTTGACATCGACATAAAAAAAAAATAAAACATTTCTGGTATCTCACCTTAATCCCATAAGTACAGTATGTGCGTTCTGCAGAAAGGTCACTATATTTTGCCCGTTTCTTGTTACCTACAATCAACAAATACATCGGGTCTGATGGCTTACTTGCACGTTCTTTGAACAATTTTAGCCCGGCTAATATCAGTCTAACACCAGGTTCCAAGAGCAACCGCTCACCTCCAGAAGAGAAAAGAAAAAGGAAAAAAAAAAAAGCACACACATTAGCCAAATGTCAGGCCACCCCTTGCATCTCTGTGGTGTCTGATAAAAGTCAGTCCCTTTAAGCATAGAGTTGGCAGTGTTACCAACTGAGGCACCACAAGGCAGGAAAGGCCCCCGAGGGGCTGGCATTTCAGAAGCAGGCGAGAGTCGGGGCCACGAGCAACATGGGATGCTTTAGCTCACAAAGCATGTTAAGCAAAATCACACACATTCAGAGTTATGGTTCAGAACTGAAATCCATGCGAAAGCTGCTCTGTGAATCCAAAAATATTCACGCTTGACAGGTAAAAGATGAAATTTGTAATGATTTGTAAAACCTGCGAGAGATGGCTGATCAGCTCCCCTAATCAGCTACCGGAATAAATTCAACATTTATTGTAGTACCATCATCTCCAACAGATATTGTTATTTGACTTTCTATTTTTAGAAAAACTATTCTCAATTTGAGTACATTTGCTGAATAAAAAAAAAAAATATATATATATATATATATATATATCACTAATAGGAAATACCTGTTTTTTCTTTTTTTTTTTTTGGGTTGTTTGTTGATCAAGTCAAAAGTCCCACTCTTGTTCACCCCCTTTCTGCTAAAGTGTTATTCTTTCCTAGTGGCCAGAGGTGGCAATACATCTGGAGACATAAACATATTCTTTTATAGCTAATTAATGAGGTTCTGAAAATAATTGATTGTTTTTGTTACATCTAACGATCAAGATGCTTACTCATGGAGCAGCTGGTGGAGCTTTCTGAAGAAGAACTGAAAAAACAAAAGATGCTATGAAACATGGAGCATGAGCAACACAGAGAACAAGATGGTTTAAATGTCAAACTCCACTCCATCCAGCTTCATCTGCGGCAAAATAAGGAATAAGTAGAAAAATTAGGAATGAATTTTTGTTTACGCCAAGTCTTCCTGGAGTTTAATCTGAGTATTATTGAAAACTGATCAAATCTTCTACATCGGTGCATTACAGTTGCCTGAAAAACTCCGCTCTGCATCCGTCCCAAATCCGGTGGAATTGAGACGGATGCTTCTCTCTTTGCGTCTGTGGTCAACGTATTTTAGTTATTTTCTGTCTTGATCTTCTCCTCCTGAACAAGCTACTGGGCAGTGATATAAAATTCCCTTTGGGGATTATTTAACTCTTATGAAATTCAATCCAGACAACAATGCAGCCATCTGGATATGGAGAACAGGTCGAGATGTGGATCCAGAGACGGAGAGAAGCGAGCGCTGCCTTTTGTTAGGCAGCTCTGATTACCAAGGTTACCGAGCGATGCTTAGCAGCTGTAGCTGTCACAGCAGGACAAACGTCACATGATTCATGATTCGTGCTAAAGCCTTTTCCATTTTTTTTTTTTTTTTAGCTTTGCTCTAATGGTATGCAGAGCAAATCTAATTGAGAATGTTAAGGATTTCTTGAAGTAATTACAGTCCACAATGCATCAGCTGTTATCAGCAGGTGTTTCACTGTACATCCAGCTTCCCGTTGTTTTTATGCCTCGCCAATGTCATTCACACAAGGGCAAAGAACCTCTAGGTCATCCACATATGCATGTGCAAATCCATGGTCCATTATCATCTCCTGTAATTGGATTCAAAGGAGACGAGACAAATATTTGCTGCCAGAAGTGTCTGCCGCTGCACCACTTCAGTTCAGAGGCAAGGCTAGCCTGTGAGTTAATAGAAAATATGTTTTAGCTGCAGGGATGTTTCGTGGTAATCACTGACTCTCTGTGGTTAATTGGCATTCTGGCAGCAGGTCCGGTCAGAACCCCAGGGGTCGGGGCTGCAAGGCCGACATCAGCAGTCAACGCTGATGAGTCCCGCTCCTGAAAGAGAGCCTGTCGAGCGCCGCGCAATCACCCAAATCGGTCATCAGGCTTGTGTGTCTTAAAGGGGCAGATCGGGACTGTTGAAGGGAAGTTTCAGGTTAGAAGCATTTCACATGTTAACCGCTAGATTCCTCTCCTGGCGTATTAGTTGGAGCCTCAAGACAGTAGCTTGCGTCATGTTAAAACAAATCAAAACCCAAACATATCATGCACATTTGTCCAAACTGTGCTTTAAAATGACTAAGTTTGCATTAGGCAGCTATTTGCTCATAAACGGAATAATTTAATATAATTTAAACAGGAAATAGAGTTTGGAGATGCACCACTAAAACTGGAACATGTAAAGCAAACTAAAACACACAAAGCGTTTCTATTCAGAGTAACTGTATAATGTGACCAAACTGTAGAAAAAAGCAAAAATATTAAAGATGTTTTAGTTGTTCATTATTGATTTTGACACTTCCTTACCTCACTATGAGAATAATGTGGAGGTACTTTGGCTCCACATTGGCTCAGTGTCAGCTACTCTTATTAGTGGCACATTAAACATAAACTATTGTGTAATAAAAAAAAAAATTATCAGAGTAAGTCAAATATACATCTTTTACCTGTAAAGACCAAGATCTATTGGGCTCCAAGAAGAACTTGTCATTCACAATATGGCCAACACACAGTTGTACCGAGGCAGTCTTCTTCAGACACTTTCCTGTTCTGTTTTCAGCTCGTCTTTGACACAACGGGATACTTGGTCGTGTGGCGCCGTAATTATCTTCAGCTTGTTTGTAATTAACCGATCGATGCAACAGTTAAGACAGGCTACGGGTTCTTAAAGTAGGATTTGCATTAAATGGTTTGGATCAGTCATTAGTTTCAACATCCCTGATGAGCTTATTTGGATTTATATGAAAATGCCAATAGAGTGTTAACTGTTAATAACCTTTCCACAGAACCTTTCTTTGACAACCCTGAGCTGTCCATTAAAGGTAAGCGAAGGCACGCGGGCTCCCAAGTCGTGCTGCTCCCGCAGACCTCTGCGCGTTGTCGTGCTGCTGCCTTCCTCTTTGTGATGGTTGCTATGGGAAGATGCATCCTGATGAGACTATTTATCAAGCTGAAGGACTATAGTGGATTTTTTTTTTTTTTTCCCCCATCACCCTTTAATGCACAGGCAAAAAGCATGACTCAGCCCATTAGGTTATTTTCTTCGTGTTTGGCTGCTAATTATTTCCAAATGGTGGACTGAATTATGTGGACACCGGCATGGCAGCAATACGTGACAGCCTGAGACTGAAAACAAACAAATAAACAAACAAAAAAACGCAACATGTTTCAACGTGTGCAATGGGTGGGGTTTTTTTTATTCAGGTATATACATATAACAGCTGTTTCATTTTGTTTTTTGTTTTTTTTCTTCTTCTTCATCTTGTGACATCTGCTGTCAGGCTGAAGATGAGGAAGAGGAGGACCAGCCTCTGAGCCTGTCCTGGCCCGAATCCAATCGCAAGCGCTTCACCTACCTCTTTATCATGCCCATCGTCCTCCCCCTGTGGCTGACTCTTCCTGACGTCAGGAAAACGGTGACTTTCCCAGACTTTTTCAAGAACGTCGCCTCTCTTCAAGATGAGATTTATTCACCTTTTCTTTTTCCCTTTTCCTTTTCAGTCGTCAAAAAAGTTCTTCCCGGTTACATTCCTGGGGGCCATCTGCTGGATTGCAGCATTCTCCTATCTAATGGTGTGGTGGGCTCACCAGGTACATGCAGCACAACAGGTTTTGATTTGAAAGTATCAGTGCAGCGACACAAAAAATGCTGAGTAAACAAAACTCTTTTCCCCCATCCTTTACATCTGATTAAACATCATTACAGACATACCTGTCAAAACAAAGCTGACTATCTGAGTTTCGTCACTGCCATTAGCGCCGAAGCATCACAAGGAAATTAAAAATAGCTGCACCAAATATGAGGTTGTATTTACCCTGAAGGTTTTTTTTTTTCTCTCTCTCTCTCTCTTTGCAGGTTGGCGAGACCATCGGGATTACAGAGGAGATTATGGGTCTGACTATATTAGCAGCCGGAACCTCTATCCCCGACCTCATCACCAGTGTCATTGTGGCACGCAAGGGGCTGGGCGATATGGCCGTGTCGAGCTCTGTGGGCTCCAACATCTTCGACATCACTGTTGGGTACGTTGTATCTGAGAGTTTTGAGCCTGTGCTCAACTCTTGGTTGTGCAAACCTCGAAGTAAAATGATGAATCTGTCCTCACGATCCTCTCTGAGGTGCAATTTTATTTGAACATAATAGATTTTTGCATTTAAAACAGTTATTATCTCCTCATGTCACTCTGAAAAGAGATCAATTATTTAATTTTATTGTATTCCATCTGGTCATAGCAGCCTGTTTTTTGGAAAATAATATTATAGAATTATAGATCATAGCTACGTGGTTTTAAAAATTCGTTGTGGTTTTTCAGGATTTGATCTGAAAGATCAACACCAGACAGCAAATTACTGTGAAGTGGAAGGAAAATGACACATGATTTTTGAGCATTTTTATGCAAATAGAATCTGAAAGGTTCGGTTCACATTTGAATGCAGAGCCTCCAATCTGCTTTGTCGAAGCGCTTTCCTCTGCAATTATTGCTGCTTTCTGTCAGCTTTTCACATTTACAGATGGACATGCTTGCCCAATATTCATTTTGGCAAAATAGTCTAAGCTCAGTCAGACTGGATGCAGAGCATATTTAAAGATCAATCTATGAAGTTTTGCCACAGATTCTGCACTGGACTTTGACTGGACCATCCAGACACAAATTATGCTTTGATCTAAATCTGTGTTTCGGGTTGTTGTTGAACCTCTGAGTTGCTCCCCTGGATTTTATTTTGGGATATTACAGTAAAGTGAGCTCAATGCAAATGTACACCACACTTTTCAGATTTTTTTAATCTCTAAAAGATGTGGTGAACCATATGTCATTCTCTTCCCACTTCACAGTTATGTGCATGAGTTCTTTGTGATTGTAAAGTGGCAACATTTGAAAAATGTTGCCACTTTTTCGTTCGGTCATGCAGTTGCTTTCTCAACAACATGTTCGTACCTTTGCAGACTGCCGTTTCCCTGGCTACTGTGGTCCATGTTCCGCGGCTTCATCCCGGTGCAGGTCAGCTCCAACGGCCTCTTCTGCGCCATCGTGCTCCTCTTCCTCATGCTCCTCTTCGTCATCATCTCCATCGCTGCGTGCAAGTGGCGAATGAGCAAGCTGCTGGGCTTCATCATGTTCATGCTGTACTTCGTCTTCCTGGTTGTTAGCGTCATGCTGGAGGACAGGGTGATCAGCTGCCCCGTGTCCGTCTGATAGGCCCGCCAGGGAACTGCCCTCTCCTCACCCACCTCGTCACCATCCAACAACCATCCATACAGCCTGCCGTCGATCTCACCTGACCCTCATGATCCTTTACACCACAAGAATCACGCGTGAGGAGAAACGAAAAACGGGACGAAACATGGAATCTGCGAACAATTTTGGCCCCCGGGGAGGAGAGGTGACGAGGTTTTTATCTAGAAAGGATTTCGTGGATGATCTTTTTGGGGAAAGGGCGCGAGCCAAGAAAAAGGTATTATGCATGCAATTAAGCTCACTGGAGGAACTGGATTCAAGTTGTCGCCTGACATGTTGGAGTAGCAGCATGCTCACATTTTCAACAACAAAAATGCCACGACTTGAGCAGCAACTGTGAGCACATTTGAACGGACAAGTTCGTTCAGCAGGCCGAAACAAATGTTGGACGCAGATGAATTTATTCATGAGGACATGGCAGACTCTGCGGATGAGTGTTTCGCTCCAAAGCCGATGGTATCGAGACTCTCGTGTGAGATTTCTGCAGACAAACTTTTCCTCCTTTTTTTTTTTTTCTTTCTCTTTTTTGTTTTTTTTTATTTTTGCAGATCCATCTGTGCTCGGTCTTTATGACACGTTTCAGCCTTCATCCTGTCCTGCCAATTGCCGTCGACACATTTCCACTGAGCATTTTTTTTTTTTTTTTTTGGCTCAATAGAAGTAGCAGTAGGTTTACAGTAACAGTATTATTCGACGTGAAGCCATCTTAACAGTCTGCTTCTCTTCTTCTCTCGCTGATTGTACAGAATCCTCCATGCTTCACATGTACCGATTTAAAAAAGAAAGCTTAAAAAAAGCCTGACTGAGGTTTAGAGACTAGCCTTCAAATATCTCACAGTTTGGAAGAAATGCATGAGTACATAGGCTCAATAAAGTTAAATACCTAAATACCTAGAAGTACCACATGAAAAAGATGTTTACCATGTTTAAGCATCATGGTTGGCTTAGATTAGTCAATGTGTAGTGCTTCGTTCACCATAAAACTTGCCTCAAGTCACCTAATCAAACCGTTTGAGGTCAAGTAACAAGGCATAAACTGCATGGGGAAAAAAAAGACCTTTCAGGGTGAGAAAATAACTAACATTAAGAAAGTTGTATAGGAAAAAAAAAAACAAAAAAAATTACTTTTGTTTTTAACTACTTTTTTGCAAATGAAGACTCAATCTCTATGTATGGTCAACGATATCTATCGAGCTGTCTATCAAACCATTTTCTCTCTAATCAAAGGTGCTTTTGTGTGCATGTGTGCAAATATGCATTTGGAGTCACCACACTGAAATTTACTCACTTATAGAGGCATTTTGCATAATGTACGCACACCGATTTGTCTCTCTTTAAGCTACGTAGAATGTGGAAAACTCACAGACTTTATAGCAATATACCACATGTCGTCTTTGAGAGTGTAGTCGCTCCATGCCTGTTTTGCTAATTTGGGAATCTCTTATCAGACGCCATCAATGGAAGATGAGCAACAATAAGCGGTACACCAATTTTCGTTTTAAAATGTGACATGTTAAATTGGGAAAAAAAAACTAGTATTTCTTTTTTTCTTCGTCTTTTTTGGGCTTGAGAAGAAATCAATATGTTTGCTTGAGTTTACTGAATAACAATGCATAAAATTGTAGTTAAAAAGAAATGCTGACACTTCCACTTGAGGCAGTAGCATCATTTTAGATGTGTTTATTTTCTTCCTTTTTGCATCTGTTTAGTTGTGGAAACAACACATGGGACGCCATTGGGTTTTGCAGAGGAAACAGCGCCTCCTACAGTCACAGGATCACCAAAAACTAATGCTATATCTAATTTCACTACTTGTAGCTCCTTCTTAACCCTTAAACCTGACAGGTAGGACCTCCCATTTGTTTCCCTGGAGTAAAACGGAGATTAGGTAATAAAAACATTGGCTATAATATATTTAAAAATATATATATATACATATATAGAGATATTTTTCAATGTAAATGATTTTACCATTATAACAACCACTGTCTTAAATATAGTGCTACAGGAATACTAACACACAAAACAGTACAAATGTCTAGTTCGTTTTTTTTCTCGTGTTACCAAACTGGAAATCCAGTTTTATCATCTTGACTTATACCTGCAGTCAGATAATCATCAGTATACTTAAAGTATCCAAGATGTGTGTTCTTGTTAAAGTTTGCAAATTTAGAACAGCTATGCACCACATAGGTTTTTTTTTTATGTTATAAATACATTTAAAATGCACTGTAGCAGATTTAGTTTTTGTTTTTTTTATTTATTCTTTAACTAGGATTAAAAAAATAAATAAATAGTGAATTCTGACACAAGATTTTACACATAAAGGCCTCTTAAATAATGTATCATTAAGCCCAGAATTAATCATACTCCTGTAATATTTACATTAAAAGTAATCTTTTATTTTGACCAACTTAAAAAATAGCTTTAACCTCGTGGGCTACCAGAGCTCAACGCCAAAGATAAATTGATTTAATCCCAGAGGAAAAAAGCTGATCAGCAGTTATAATAAGACATTCCTACTGATTATTGTAAAGGGTATAAACATTGGATTTCTGCCACTTCTATAATATGAAACATTTTCTGAAAGCGATAGCTCTTGATAATGATTTTTTAAAAACATTTATGAGATTCATCCTGTCACACAGACATACACTCTTTCATACACACATCAGTGGGAAACTTTGGGTTAAGTGCCTTGCCCAAGGGCACATTGACATGCGACGGGGACAAGCTGGAATCCAACCCACACGTTTCTGATAGCCAAGTTGATTATTCTGCCCACTGAGCACCAGTTTCATTTCTCTGCTACAGATGATTTTCTTTTAATCATCTCAAACGTAAAAAATGAATTTAATTTTGACCACAAAACTAAGTAATTTTGGCTCACATTTCAGATTTATATTTTTGTGTTTTCAAGCAAAAATCAAGTAGTTGCCGCTTCTTGTTTTTCATTGCTGGTGTCCGATGAGAGCGTCGATTATCAGAACATTGGAGACTAATTCCTCCCATTCGTCTGTTCCTCTCTGTCCTCCTTCCCCCGCAGGAGGTAAAGTGGGCGACCGGTTCTCCTCCTCCCCACGCTTTGTACCTCAGCCTCTGTACAGCCGCGTCATAGGAGTTAACTGTAAAATAATAGTATGTATAGATTCACCGAATGTGTGAGGAAGCATGCATGCAAGGAACTCTGGCTGGTCACCCCAGCGCAGCTTAAGACCACCAAATTATATGCATTCGTTTGCAGAGGAACATTAAGAAATTCAATGCTATTTGTAAATAACTTTTTTCTTTCTTTCTTTCTTTCCTTTTTTTTTTTTTTTAAAAAAAAAGAACAAAAAATAAAACGAAGCAAAAAAAAGTTGCACACATACATTTATCTCACTGCTTTTGCGTTGATGTTCTGGAAGCTATGAGGAATGTTGCAGGGAACCCTTTAGTAGCACCACTGAGAGAAAGCAAACGCCGAACTCGCATAAACAAACAGCAAACATGCCCATTCTGGTTCTGTTAAGTAAAAGAGGGCTTTAAAAACCACATTGCCTCCTCTGATTCAACTAATTTACACTGCCACTCTAGTTTTATTCCTTTATTTTTGTTTGTATATGCACAATACGAATCCGAATCATCACAATAGATATTATAAGCCATTCTTTCACCATTCAGTTCGGAGGAGTCCAATTTACAGTATGGCCTCGGCAGTGACTCGTGCGCTTTTGTGCACATTTTCCATGAAAAGCCTCCGTCGGCGCCCACACAAGCTGTTTGATCCGATCTCACTTCAGATTCTTTTCACACCCCTTCTTCAAAAGGAATCCTTTAGGAAATATCTGATTTTTACGTGCTCTTGCTGAGACTTTGTGCACAGTAGAAATAGGGTCTTGCTTGGCAGGAAATGCTGAAAAACGTGGGGGGAAATGAATCCAGCGGACACCTTCCCTCTGTTTGTCTTCGCTTTAACTCTTAGATCAAGTCTCAGTTTCAAAGTGGAATGAAAACAATGTGGATATAACCCGGGATATCTCACTGCAGCCTGTTCTGATGAGACGTTTGAATGTAACAACAGGTAAGATTTTCCAAAGCATGTCAAGATGATTTTCACATTTTATTTTTTTAGTGGGATGAAGAGGAAAAAAATTTTAAAAAATCTATCACATGAGCTTTGAATTGATTCTGGTTCAAAAAGGGTAAACGACCTTGAAAGTTAGCAACTAACGAGCATTCTTGCACTTGTAAAATGTTTTATTTTCTTGGTGTTGATCTAAAATTTATTGAACATGTACATATGCTGTAAACGGAAACAAATTATCCATATAATCTATATGTGTACAAGAAATATGTCTCTTTATGTAAAAAACACAAAGTATCATATAATGAAAACAAATAAATATGCTAATTCAAATATGCAAATGTGTCTTCTTATTCTTTTTCTTATTCTGAATCCACCAATCATTGGCTTCACAGTCATTTCAGTTCAGGTCGTTTAAATATTTGTTTGTCTGTGTCCACTTTTAAAAACCTATAACTTCAACTTTTTTTTAAAAGAACAAGGTAGAATTCGTTGTTGATGTTCTCTAAACGAGTGTCAAAATTAAAGATTTATGTCGAAATACTGACTTGAACCCTCGGTAATTATTTGGTTAAATGGAAATTATTAAGCACCATTCAAACTTCAGTCATTTTCACCACTAAAGTTCTGGAAAAAGGAAATCAATCTTCTATCAAAAGTGTGGAGCTCCACTATTCTAATGCAAGTCGGGTGACCTCTGCAACCCACTGGTGCTGTGTTTGTCTTCCACTCACGACCAACTGTTAGTCTTCTGTGCTGCGAGCCCAGAGGCAGCTGAAGTTAATCCAAATTGTGTCATCAACAGAAAAATGATCCCAGAAAAAGTGGGAGCGGGAAGGGGAATCCATACCAGACCGGCTAAAAAAGAAAGAAATCAAGCTGGTTAATGGCCTGGACTCGGCCATTAACTCAATTGAAGTGCTGTAATTTGCCACAGCTTTGCACAACAGATGTCCCAAAAAAACTAAATTGCAAAGTTAGAAAGAATAATGGTTCAAAGTTTCTTAACAGCAATGTCATAGAGTAATGAAAGTCATACAGAAAATGAGTGTCGTGGCTCATACAGGGGATCAGCTCTTGGTTTTTCCTATAACTGTATTGACAGTATGAACTCTTCCCTTTTCCCTGACTGTCAGAAAAACTCTCAGAGGATTCCAATAACATAATATTTTTAATCATATCTTAAGGTGCTCATTCAAAGAAGATAACTAATTAATCTCCCTATGGGAAATACTCGATTCTAATTTAACGAGAGGCTCTGTGTTTGTTATCTTGGCTTATCACGGTGCTGTAATCATGCGACACACATTGCCCTGATAATGCACACCTGATGCTCTTTAATGAGGTTTACGTAAAAACTTTGCCCACTTCGTTCAACTGTAAAAACAATCAGTTTGTTTATCTCTAAATCTCTTAGGGATCTCTGCATAGAAGACGCTTCACAGGAATCCAGCCCAAAAAAAAAAGCTGTGAAATTGCTGTCATTTTGATTTCAATAATAGTTTTAATTAAATAGATTCTGTAACTGTAAAAAAAAATTTAAAAAAATGCATTATTTCAAGAGGCTTTGTTTTTTTTTAGATTTCCTTTTTCAAGTCTGCTTGGTTGAGTGGGTAATAAAATGTAGACTTTGGCGCCATCTAGTGTCCAACGTGCCACCTTGCCGCCTCTGGTTAATGATGACGAAACGGCTCCATTTCATTCCAGGCTACGGCAAGCGAGTTAGTAAATATTCCGACATGTGAAATGAATGACAGCTTTAATGCTTGATTATCAGTTTGACAAGTTGGACTTTGGCTGAAATTAGTTTACTGTTTTCTTGCTGTATTTCAAAAACAGAAGAGTCACACCGGTTGGCCAAAAAGTGTTCTTAATATGCTTGTTAAGGTTATTTATTTATTTATATGTTTATTTGTTTGTAGCAAAATAGTGAACTCGGTGCAAGCAAATCTGCAAATCTGTGCAGAGCAGTGAAGACCTTGTGAGTAGGACCTATTGCTCACATGAAGGATTGCAAATACAGACTGCTTGCCATACCCTGTCCGCCCACCAGTAAGTTGGAAAACTCCCGTGTCTTACGGCGTTTTCCAGGGTTTTTCTGTTTTACTTTCCCCAGAATAATGTCTCATGCTTTTCCAACTAAATGTATTTCCTTTGCCGCATTGTTATCACTTGAAATAACCAAGAAGCAGAATGTCGTGCTGGTGAAACTCAATTGACTTACATTCGTTTTGATTTCTAAATGTTGTGAGAAAGGTGACAGGAGGCATTTCCACAGTAGGGTGGTGGTGTTTACCCCTCGCCTGTGGGCTTTGGCATCATCTTTAGCTTTGCTCCACCAAGTCTCACAAAGCCGGTAGGCAAGATAAGAGAGAAAATATGAAGCCCCTCATAGATGAGTGAAAAATGGCGTTATCTGAGGTCAAATCCACCCGTAGACATACCTAAACAGATACTGCTTATAGATTCTAGTTTTATATACATAGGGGAGGAATTCCAGAGTAAATTGAATTTGGGATCTCTTCAAATATGCTGAATTTTTCAGTTCCGCATTTACTCTAGTTTGACTCGTGATCGATTTGTGCTAAAGGACATTGAGTGAAAATCAAACTTGATATTAAAAATTAAATGTCCCCTCGACAAAGTTTGCCACGCAAGCCAGAAACAAATCTCTGATCTTTCCTCGGAAGTGTGTTTGGTTCTCCCCAAGTCGTTCCACCTCCTTTTCTTTGCCAGTAATCCCAGGACGAAAGCTTCTTCTTTTAATTTCACTGGAAACGGTTTCTGCCCTTGTCAACACTTGGCACACACTGAGTCAAATCACTGGAGATATTTACACAGGCAGATTACAGTTTCCTTGGGACAGACAAGTTGCTCTTCAAAGTTTTTCATTTAATTTTATCTTTGGATATCTTCTAAAAGAAAAAATTTCACAGTGAGTGTGATTTTTTTTTTTTTTTAAATCAACAACGTTTCAAGGTGCTGTTGCGTTTGTAGTTCATTTAATTACTACTTCTGTTCAAATTTAGGCTGTTTTTCCAATAAGAAAAATGCGATTGTACCTCACACAATTAAAAAAAATAATTGTATGATATCAAACTAGAGCAGAGGAAGCACATGGGACAGGAGACGTTGTTAGAAGACAAGCCAAAAACAAGGAGATGAAAGAATCTGATGGATTTTTTTCTTTCATGACAAGTCCAAACTGCATTTGATTTACTCAGCTCCAGTCTAATTATACCAACGCAAAAAACTCCATTGACAGCTCATTAATCATTTTATTTATAAAGTAAACAAGAAGTAAAAGTTCCTATTCTAAAATGCTACATACATCTGCGCATATACTCCTACGCATTCTATTGTCTGTTAATTAATTACATTTGATATTAATTGTGTTCATATCAAGTGTGATCTAAAGTGGATTCTGTAGTTGCAGTTCATTCCTCCACTGAATTATCACAGTCTGCAGACATTACTGGTTATATATTTCAGGTGTATTTTCCAAAGAACTCATTAAGATTCAGTAAACATACTGGCAGCTATTTATAGTTCTTTGTGCGACACCCACTGATCACGTCTGAGAACAAAATAATAAAATAAAAAAAACCACTGGAGAACTCTGAGTGTTTTTGTGCCTTTAGATTTGTTCCAGGAGTAGCTTTGCTTTTCTGCCCATGTTCTGCTGCCCCAGGCTGTTTCTTAATAGCAGGGCAGGAGAGTGCAGTAATTAAAGGCACAGTTACAGCAATAATTTCAGCAGAATATGTCAGCTGCTGTCATTATCAGAGACAAATCAATAAATGCCTAATGTGGCATAATATTTACAAAGAAAACTATTTCTGCCTAACAACTATTTGACTGTTCACACTGATAAAACAATGTGAACAGTCAAAAATATTTATGCCACTTGTAAATGTGATAGACCAACACAAACCTATGAAATGGCAAAGTCAGGAAGACACATGGTTTTCTACATTTTTCATATCTAAGCAGTACTGTAGTCTGTGACGCCTCTTTCTCTTTACAACAGCCTTTCATTGATATTACAGTTGAAGTTCTTCTGTATTTTGTGTTTAGAAACTGAAATTTCTTTTCCTCTCTTGTTTGCAAAACATCTCAAACTCAGTCAGTTTGGAGGAAAAGCATCTGTGAACTTCAGCTTTCAGGTCTTAATTCTGTTTATGGTCTCACCTTTAACTAGACCAATTTAGGACTGTGATTCAATCTAAACCATTTTAATACTGGTTGTATGTTTAGCCTCAAGGTCTTGCTGTGAGGTGAACCTTGTATTTAGCTTCATTGATCTTCTATAGCCTGATAAGTTTCCTTGTCTTTGATATTGAAAGGCCCACAGTATGATGCTTCCACTGCCGATTGTTAATCCCTGGGTGTTGTTTTCTGTGTTTTCCGTGACCTCTGCAGCTCCTAAGAGTTACCTTGAGCCTGGTGGCTGCTTCTGCTCTACCTTTCAAAGGGTTTGAATGTCTCACATTTAAAAAAAAAAAAAAAATCTTTGGTGTGTCTGTGTAATCTAAATTAATGGATCGTTTGCATGATAATTTGCACACTTGTAAAAGCGAACCTATGTGGCATGTAAATCCATATTCAATAATAAGCTGGGTTATGTTACAATTTGTTTGCTGAATGATTGACATATATATTAAAATACTACAATGGTTTATTTTTTCTCACTTGACAGAAAGTACTTGAGATTCAGTATTTCCCAATCTTAGTCCTGAAATTTCTTCTTGTCTCTCTCTCTCTTTCTGTCTCTGTCTCTCGCTCCCACACACAGCCACACACTTGCTTGATCTTAATGGGTGAGTTACAGGCTTCTGCAGATCCTGATGACGAGATGTGAGTTATCTCATTCCTTTGAATGTAGGAGTGGGGACGCGTCTAAAAACATGCAGGACAGTTTGCCTCCAAGATCAGAGATAGGAAAAAGAGACTCTTCCAAGGTGGTGAGATAAGTTTTGGAAAAATGACACAAAAAAAACCCCAAAACAAACAAAAAAAAAATTCCACAAAGGAGGGATTTGATATTTATTTCTGTGACTGAGAAGAAGAAGCTGGTTTAACTTATTTTACTTCAGGAAATGGAAAAGTGAACTATTTTCAGCAGAACTTCATAAGCAACAACTCACATCATCCCTGAGACCCTTAATAAAAGAATATGAATTATTACTGCTGAAACAAATAAAGTAACAATGAGCATGCATCTGAGATTATTAAGTGAGGAATTTGCCTAGGGACACTTTTACATACATCATGTCATGAATGCTCTGTGGTTTGTTCATCAATAGATTCATTCTGTTTCTGAGTCATACTATTAGAAAGCGTAATAATACTTGCAAGGTTATTAACTTTTACGTTTTTGTTTTCCTCAAATACTGCAAACTAAAATAAATTATAAGCCAGTCTTTAGACTGCGGTAATAATTTCAATAAAGGTCTGAGGGGAAAAAAAATCCATGGGAGTCATTTTCCCTCCAACGTGTTGTCGTTTTGCAAAACTTCCACAGTAAACGTTCCCGCCTCACCAGGATTCCTCATAAGTCCATGAGTCAGTCACAGAGTGACTGACTCATGGACTTATGAGTCTGCAGGGACTTTCCCCCCTAGTCAGCAGCGGCCTGTTCAGGACCTTGCAGTCATTTCCGGATCAACTCCACATGCTCCACGGTGACGAGGTCAAAGGGCACCGAGGGAGCGGCTTGGTCAGCCAGACTGCACTCGGGAGGACCTTAGTTTGCTTGTCGCTGAAGGGAGCTGTTGCGCACTTGACTCAGCAAAATCTCAGAGGAAGCTGCAAGCTAAGTCACGCATGCTGGTTTGATCTTGCTACAAGCCTGGCAGTGGACAGACCTGTTGAAGTCAGACTTTGGCTACGATGCAAGAGAGTCAGCTCAAAATATCTCAGACGGAGGCAAGTCACCACCCAGAACTGCTCAGTTTAGCTGTTTCTGGTTGTTGTTTTAGTTTTTTTTTTTTTTTCTTTACTCCGAGGTCTCGGCGGACCTGCTGTGACTGTGTTCATCTGGTTTGCAGCTTCTGCACATGTGGGTCTGTGATTCAGCCTAGGCGATGTCTGAAAGTGCAGCTCACATGAGCAACGCGGGGAGAATGTCGTATCAGAAATGGCCATTCACGTTTTCTCTCTCATTCGCACAGTGATTTGGAAACCACCAGATGTGGAGAAAATAAATGAGTCAACTCTGAAACACAGACAAGTCGGGATTTTATGAAACTAAATACATAAATTGAATTAAAGGAAAGGCTGTTCCACATTTCAGAAACCCTGAGTTCATTTCTTTTAAACAGAAAAGTAAATGTGTACTATGGTTCCTCATTCTATATTTTTACAGGTTTACTTGATTTTGCGTTAACAAATCTGGTTTCAGTTAAATTATATTAACCAGAATTGAGATGGGAAAGTACCTGAATGAACCAAAATAAACTTGAACTATATACTATTATATTTGTTCTGATGTCATGTTCTGCAAACCTATGCTAAAATTCTACAAAAATAATATCAAATTATTAAAATATTTACTTCAATATTAAATAGTAATTATATGCGAGCATGCTCGCACACACACACACACACACACACATATGGTTATACGTAATGCATACAAAATTATTAAATTTTATTGGACGTATTTTTTTTAAATATTGCAAATTAATTTAACTAATACATTTCAGATGAACAGAATTGTGCTGAAATTGATAAAAATAAATAAATAAGGATGAATTTAATTTAATTTAAGACATGAAGAATTATTTAAATACATAACATTACTTTTAATTAAATTAAAGTCTTCTGTTTTTGGAGAAGTCAGTTTTTAAAATGTGTGCTTTACAATTCAGCTCTACACAGAAGTATTGCAATGTTAAATTTAAAAGTCGGGTATTTTGTCATATTAGAGCAATTGAGTTATTTGGCCAAAAGCAGCAAATTACAAGATATAAACATATTGTGAGTTGAGTAAAAGATTTATAAAAACACAAGTGTAGCATTTATGCTGAGGAAAAACCAAAATCTGAAGTAGAAAGTAAAAATAAAATTTATTCATGTCCTAGCTGTCTGATAAAAGTGTCTTGTTTGTATTAGTTGTGTGCAGAGAATTGAGTTCAACTCTTTCATGTCGCATGTTTTGAATATTTTAGATATGTGCGGTCTTGCGCCATGTATTTAATTTGAAACGAGCCGTTTCATGCTGAACAAATAAGCTTAGCTACAACTTTCTAACGTGACAAAACTGAACTCTTAGTCTAGCAGGATTGTGTTTAAAATAAACACATTCGACAACACTGACGACAATGTAAATGGAGATATTGAAATATTTAACATTGCAGTAACTAATTGAACATTTAGCAAATAACGTGAGAAATTCTAAGATGCAAGCATGACCTGAATATTTGAAAGGAACTCAGGAACATGCACCTGGTCAAAAATGTCCTTCCATATTGGCAGCCTACACTAAACCAAACCTAAACTGAAGCTTGGTATGGAATCCATCTCTGTTTTGCACCTGTTTCTGTTGCATAATGTAAACAAAGCCAGCTCTACTTAAAGATTTTGTTCATTTCTTTGCCATTCACGAATGCTGCATGCCTGGTTCCAATGGTGTGTTCAGTACCCAAATTCTGTCACGTAAAAAGAAAACGAAAAGCTGAATCTCCTGTGACTTCCTGTGAGTGACTTTGAATTGATGTTTTAATCCAGTAATTAATTTATTCATACTCTTTCTTTTGCTGCGGTTTTCCAACTACTTTGTACTTCCTGTCAGAAAAATGAGCATGAAGCTTCGATGTGCCTCTTGACATGTGATGATGTCCACCGTTTCTGTGTCTTGCTGTGGCTTGTAAATGTGTCTGGGGGGGAAAAAATAAAGAACTCAAACCATAAAAAGTGTTTATTATTCTGTCATTTCCTTTAAGGATTTAAATTGTCCCAAGTGTATTTTCACAGCAACTAATTTTCAACATAGAACCTCTAATACTTGTTTCCTCTAATACAGAACTGACTCTTTTTTTTTAATAAGCAAAAACACAAAGCAACACTGTGCATCTGCAATGCTCAAATCTGGCGAGGTCAAGTTGAAACTTGGGATTTTCTCTCAGTTTACACAGTTTGAAGACATCAGTGAAGGTTTGAGTTGTTGGTGGAGAAACCCTTGTGGCAAAAAAACTAACACGTCTTGAGAAAACAAAGTGTTGCCCACAAGGAGTCGAGGGAGGGCACACGTGAAGTTATCACAGGGTTTCCGAGTGTCAGAACTGGAGTCACGCAGAAGAAACCATGAATGGTGGGGAGAATGTATGAGAGACTACAAAGATCTGGAAGTGGAAAATTTTGATTCAGCCAAATCCAAAATTTGCTCTCAAATAGGAGATTCACCAGAACTCTTCAACAGGACCGAAGCTGCTGCAATAAAGACGCTAACAAGCCAGACTGACACATGTTGGAATATATCCTCAGTTCAGAATTATGTCAGGCAGCAGCATAACTGGATGTGGCTTTGTCTTCAAACATGATAAAACACAATCTCTCTGAAATAAACCTCAGACTCTGACGACTTTCTGTTTAAATTCTCCTTTGCTCTCCTTTGTTTAACTGCTCTAAGGAAAATGTTTTTATTCATGGACATTTTACTATGTTACTTTTTTTTTTTTTTTTTTTTGAGCCCAAGTTTGTCTAAAAAGTCACAGTCATAGTTTACTCACCACCTGATGACCATGTTCTGGATGGTCATCAGCCTAATTCTGGTCTAGACGGAGGTTTGAATCATTCTGAGTCTCTCATTATCAAGTCCAGCCCGCCTGTTTTTTTTTTTTTTTCTTTCCATTTATACATTTATTTATCTGCTTTTTATCAGTTATTTTGCGTGTCAGAATTCTGGTGAACAGGGATTTTTGGATTTGTGTTTACGGAACAACGTATCCTTGGAATTAGTCAGAAATTCCTGGGAACGTTTCTCTCCTGACAAGTTTCAAATGTTTCCTTTGTGTTTATTTTTTTCTTGCTGTTTCTGTGTTTAGTTCTCTCATATAATGGCCCTTCTTGACCAATGGGGTTCCTTGACAGCGCCCTTTTTTTTTTTTTTTTTTTTGTTCCCTACCTTTTTTGCCGGAAGCCTCCACATGGCTTAAAGCACACCTCCTTCCAGCTCTGCGCAGTCGGTGCCGCAGCCGCTCAGCTGACACCCCCTGCCAGGCGGAGGACAGGCGGACAGGTCTGCTTTGCTCTCCCACACGAGGACTTCGGACTTCAGGAGAGCGCAGATGCATGCAGGAGTCCTCTTGAATCAACAGGCTGATGCTTTACTAGTCCTTGCGCGCAGGTGGGAATAACTTCCAACTCAGAACTTTTTTATTTTTGTCCTTTTTTTGCGCGCAAATTAGGAGTGTATTTTGTTTTTTATTCGACTTAAAATGATCCGCCTTTTTTTTTTTTTTTGTTATTGTCTTTTTTAATATTTGGATTATACTCCAGGGGGCGCGTAAAATCTTGGAGACGGAGTAAACTTTGTCTCGCCAAGGTTCATATTTGACGTGGATCTCGCTGTTCCACCTTTTTTTTTTTTTTTTTTTCTTACTCCGCTCTAAAATGTCGCTCAGTTTGAATCCTCCTGATTGTTTTTTGTGAAGATGAATCTGGATCCTTTATGTGGGGACCTTCAGCGCTTTGCTTCTCTATAACGTGGGTCCCGAAGGAAGGCAAGATGTTGGCATAGCTGTTGAACTCTGAGGCCTGCTATGCCAACAACTTGCCATCTTTCTCTCCCCTTTGCAGCCAAACCCCACGAGATTTCCTGGCTGAAGGTGCAGCCAGAACCAGCTCTGTCGGTTCACTCCACCGTGTAAAGCACACTGTGTCATGTGGATTTGAATGAATTTAGTTTTAGTTCAAATATTATCCCAGTTTGCAGCCACGTTTGAATAATTCAATGAGAATCAGTTTGTTAAATTAAGCCACAGAGAAACGAGTGTCCCAGATTTTACAATAGTCCTAAATTATTTAAACAAAAGAAGGTAAACACTCTTATCTATTTATCTGTCTGTCGGTGTAATGTCATCCTATCATAGGATAAAGTCATTTGTTTTTATCTGTCAGTACGAGTTAATAAGACTTAGCAACAGGTTGTTTTTTTTTTACTTTATTTTAACCTCAAATCTTATCTTGACAACATTTTCCCCCCTATTGAATAGTAATAGCCTATACAAAAAAATTAAAATTGTTTTTGTTGTTGTTGTTTTGTTTTGTTTTATTATTATTACTATTATTATTGTTCTTTTATTTATTTATTTTTTTTCTGGTTCCAGAGAGTGTTGACCTTAGAGTGTTAACACTCTAAGGTGTTAACACCTTAGCTAAAAAATAATAATGATTTTTGCCTTGTTTAGGCAAAATATGAAATTTAGACCCAATTAAAATGTATAAATGATGAAATAGGGCTCTCATGTGCTAAAGGTTACCTGATATACTCTATGCTGAGCCCTTTGTTTCAATAGATTTTACTATTGAATCAAAGCTCATGTTACATGTTTCCCCACAGGAACTGCTGCTGCCATTAACGCTTCAGATTGTTTTTTTAACAGAATCCTCCTGGGTTGTTGCTTCTGTGACTTTGTATGTCTGCTTCGTCTTGTCAGTCTTCACTTTGAAGCAGGTTTTCTTCATTTTGAAAGGGGGTTTTCCTTCCCACAGCCACCACATGCATGTTTGGTAAACAGGATTGATGCAAAGTAACCAAGTTGATCAACTATCCACTGTCACTATGAGTAATGTATATTTAAGTCTCTGTTAAAGTCTTTTTGTTTGGGCTTTTGAATCTAATAGGATATGCGACCCTAATAGATTCCAAGCATTTTGTGTGGTATTGTATTTTGTATTGATTTATATGTTATTCTTGTATAGACCATTTGTTGTTTTTCTTTGGTGTTTTTTTGTTTTTTTTGGAGGAGTAAGGGACAAATTTCTGTGGACCTTTTTAACGTTTTTTTTAATGTACTTTTCAAAAAATTTACATGTGAAACGTTTTTGCCTCCTCATCAGACAGAAATGTTTAAGTGTATTTGAAAGATGTATGTATTTGTGGTCGAATTGATTTCAGACGTTGGTGAATAAGACAATAGACTATTCAGTGGAGGAAACAATCAGATCATTCAACATATTACTCAATATAAATTAGTATTAAACCAACCACAACATTAAAATCCTGCTGTTACATCAAAATAAACAAACTGTATTGATGTTCTTCGCTCTGTTAGGCTTGTAAGTGCATGTTTGTGGGTACAAATGTTCACTTTTACTAAACAATTCTCGACCCAAGAAATAATAGGTAGAATTCTCTGCTAAATATTAAAAAAAAGCAAAAAAAAACATTTTTGCTTAGAATAGATTTGTACAATAGATTTGTACAATAGGTAGGGATTTAGAAAGTCAAATTTTCAGTTTTAAAAGGCTAAATGATGACTATGAGTGGCTGGTCTGAAACTGACATTAAAGATGAATGTGAACGTCCCTCGGTGTGTTATGACCTGTTATGTGACAATTTTAGGTGTTAAGAAACTAAAATGATGAACTAAAAGAACAATATCATATTGTATCAAAAGTGAAAATATATTTTCTTTTTTTTTAACTGGATGTGTGAAACAGACAGAGAATACTGAAATATCCAGAGATGGCATGTTAAATGTTAACCTGAAAAAGAACAGAGCGGTTGTATCTTTGGAAGAGTTGCCAAGAGAATGTTCTTCTCTCTAAGTTTAACATGGCTGCACAACTTTTGCAAAGTTGCATCTGAATGAACAACAATCTAATTTCTTTTCGCAAATTAGATCAGTTTGATCATACTTTCCAGAGCAATGAAAAGCCAAGTTGATTTGTACAGGATATTTTAGTAACAGGGCACTTTACAGTGCTTTACACGACGAGAAAAAACAACAACAAACAAGCAACAGTGGCAAAATAAAGCAAAGTGATGAAAAGTTCAATAACTGACTGCAATTTATAATGCTCCAGTTACTATTAATTGAAGGACTAAATCAGTGTTTCAACACAGACAGCCAAACGCTCTCAGTGTTGAAACACTGATGATTTGGGCTTGTTGTACAAGCGTCTTGGAGCCTCTGAGTCCACTAAGTCCCTTGTATAACCAAAGTATTCGAAAATAATATAAGGCAGCCTGACAGCTAACTCTCAAATAGCCCAGTCAATATCCAGATTTCAAATTTGATATGCTGTCAAGACCTTCAGACTAATAAAAGTGTGCTTATGTTGTTTCATCATAGGATTTAGATAGTTTTCACCGTGACTTGCAACTGTCCCATCACTGTTCTGTGAATGTAGTTTTTTTTTGTGTGTGTAATTGCAACGCTTTCATTACAAATAATGGGTCAAAATACGAATCTATTTATATATATATATATATATATATATATATATATATATATATATATATATATATATATATATATTTTTAAGTAAAAATGTGAAAATAAAATACTACTTTAAAGTCGCAAGTCAAACTCCTGCTGTTCTCTCTTCTTTCCTGCTCTGGCAGACAAACTTTGATCACGTGATCTGCGCGCTGACGTCACGTGACAGCCTGTCGCAGTTCAGCGCTCTGCTTTCTGCCTTCAACCTTTATCCGCCACGGTACAAGTTACACATGTTCCTCTGCCTCAGATTATTGTGAGGAGGTTCGTTTCACATCACGGTTTGTTACAAGACGGCTTTCAGGAAGAAGAAGAAGCGATAAGGCCATTGTTAGAGTGACCAAAGTGAGGATTCACGGGGGGAAACGTTAGCTTAGCAAACACCGGGTGTTAGCCCTGCTGCTGACCTAAACATGAGGCAGGCGCCTGCCAGGCTGTAACCAGCAGTCTGACACTTCTGCTCGGGATATGCTTGGTCTGCATGCACAACTGCGGGTAAGTTGCTCAGCACTAAAGGGATACATACGGGAAAGCTGCGTGTATTATCTTGAAATGCTATGTGAAGCAGAAAACGTGGAAGATTTTCAATTATTTTTCTGCAAAATCTAATTAGTGTGGCGTGCCTTGTTTTCAGATTATTTGAAAGCAGTAGGATATGTGTGTGAACACCAGTTTCCATCTCTTTATTCTCAGTTGGATTTACACAACATTGTTTATTCGGTGCTGGTTCATTTTGCGGCCATAATCTTTCAGGATTATTCAGTTTTTTGTTGGTTTTTTTTGTTGTGATTTTTTAGTGGTGCACTGCCTTACTGGCAATTTCCTTTATTTTGGGAGATTGGTGATCGGCTGATACTTACCTGTGAAGGTCTAAAAACCAATATATATATATATATATATATATATATATATATATATATATATATATATATATATATATATCTACCCTCTTCTGCTCTCCCACCAGAGGTTTGACTGACAGACCCATCCAACAGGTCATTTCTGCAACACACATTCAGCAATAGTCACCACATTGTTGCTTGCAACATTTCGGACAAAAAATATTGACATTGGCCAGCATTTTGATAGGCAGATCAGGCGTTTTAAAGATCGGTGATCAGCGATTGACCAGAAAACTGCAATCAGTGCATGCAAGTGAATGTAGATTTCTTTTAAGTATGTAGGCAAAGTTTTATTAGAGAAAATATCAGTTTTGTGCGTCATACAAAATACAAAAGAAAACCAAGATATAAAGTGGTGAGACTGATTGCAGGTCATGTGTTCAGCAGGGATGAACAGCGAAAACATCACCCTCTGCGAGAAAACCGTCTCGTCCTCCTACATCCGCCAGGGCTCTCAGGCTCGCCGTGGCCACGAACAGCTCATCAGACATTTACTGGACCAGGTTGGGTTCGATACATTTGCTTTGCTTTGGTGTAGAGGTATCGTCTTCTCACATTGTGTTTTTACAGGGTAAGTGTCCGGAGGAGGGATGGAGCGAAAGCACTGTAGAGCTCTTCCTAAACGAGCTGGCCGTGATGGACAGCAACAACTTCCTGGGCAACTGCGGCGTCGGAGAGAGGGAGGGCCGCGTGGCGTCCAGCCTGGTGGCGAGGAGACATTACAGGTTCAGATCGCGTTCATAACTGACCAAATGTTCATCTTGAGAATGATTGTTGTGGGTATTTTGGGAGATGTGAGGTGAAGATAGTTTTGAGTAGTTTTTCCTGCTCATTTTAATTACTGTTAAAGCAGTAATGAAAAATCTTGCAGTTCTCAGCTCATTCTATGAAGAACAGATATATCCTTAGAATATCCTTGGGTGAGGAGTGTAAAGACCCAGCTATCACAAATTAGTCCTGCCTAGGTTACCGGATGTGTATTTTGATGTTAATTTAATGTTTTTCTGATTCCTGACATGAAATATTTCTAAATAAATACCCTGCTCTTACTATTCTTCAGACCTGAAGCCTCTTGACTTTTTTTTGTATATTTATATGTATGTTCATAGTACTAAAAAGTCTGACTCCAGAACAAAGCAGCACCTCTGCAACAGGATAAGTTTTAGTGTGTTTAACCGCCGCTGCTGTTTTGTTTAGGCTGATCCATGGCATTGGTCGGTCGGGTGACATCGCTGCCGTTCAGCCCAAAGCTGCAGGATCCAGTCTGCTCAACAAGCTCACAAACTCCGTTGTTCTGGACATCTTGAAGATTTCAGGTGAGAACGCTGCAGGTTCGTTGAAAAATGTCAGCCTATGAGGTAAAACATTTAATAAGATAAAAACAGCGGCGTTTCAAAAAAAGAAAAAAGTTCAATTAAAAATGTTGCATAGACTACCGATAACATTTTTTCTAACCTTATAAATAAATTTAAATGGTTTTAGCATGAATACTTTTGCCCTTGTGATGTTAATAAGAAAAACTCCAGTATGCAACAAAGTTTAAAAATGTCTGGTTTGAAAAGTCTCGTCATACTCTATTCCAGGTGTTCGCAGTGTGGCAAGCTGCTTTGTTGTTCCCATGGCAACAGGAATGAGCCTGACTCTGTGCTTCCTGACCCTCCGTCACCGCAGACCCAAGGCCCGCTACATCATCTGGCCTCGCATCGACCAGAAGTCATGTTTCAAATCCATGATCACAGCAGGTCAGCGTTCAAAATCCACAGCAACCTGACCTCCTTCTAATGAATGAGTCCTTTTGAAAAGTTCCCATTTACTTTACAGAATATCTTTGATTTCGGTTTCCCATAGTTATTTTTAAACGCTGCTTCTAGTCCATGTTTATCTTAGGACAGAGTTCCTTTCTAATGACAAAATGGTTCCTGTTTTCAGGATTTGAACCCATAGTTGTGGAGAATGTCATGGAGGGGGACGAACTGCGAACGGACCTAGAAGCGGTTGAACGCAAGATCGATGACCTTGGAGCAGAAAACATCCTGTGCGTTCATTCAACAACGTCTTGCTTCGCTCCACGGGTCCCCGACAGGTTAATGAAAAATTTCACCGTACTCTCAAACCTCTGCAGCATTTCTGTGACAAAGCATACCCAACTTTTCAGTTCTTTTCAGAGCGTGGATAAAGAAAGCGCTGCTTGTTTATGTTTTTGTCTCGTTCTGTCTTCCAGGCTTGAAGAACTGGCCACTATGTGTGCCAAACATGACATCCCTCACATTGTTAACAATGCATACGGAGTGCAGTCGTCCAAATGCATGCATCTTATCCAGCAGGTATCAGCAGCTAAGACTTGACTGGAATAAAGCACTTGGTAGTTTAAATACATTTGCATGAATCTCATTCCACCTGGTGCAGTCACACTGGAGTTCCTGCTTCTTCCAGTTCACTATAGACTGGAGCCTGACTGTCTCCTGTATTGATCCTGAAAATGTGATGGAGATACAAATGCACATCAAAATAATTTTTAAATTAATAAAGCAAAACTTCAGCCCTTTTGGGAATTTAAAGATTATTCTTAAAAGTTCAGAGAAGCCGGTGATGCACATGAATTCTACAAATCCTGCTATGAAGAGCAGTCCAGGATTCAGGCAGAGTTATGCCAGGAGTTGTTAGTGGTGACAGAAAGTGTGTAGTTGGGAGGTGAAGTATTATATATTTTAATCTGTTTGTGTAATCCATAATTTCTTATACAGAGTGTTTGTTGTGTCATTGCAAAAAAAAACAAAAAAACCCTCAACTCCATCATTAAAAGTCCAAATCTTTTAGATTAATTTATATGTTTATGTAAACATCTGAGCTCTTTGAGCTCCACCGTTTCTAATGAGAAAGATGCATTGTTATTGTGTCCTAAATGTGTCCTGTTTTGAACAGGGGGCTCGTGTGGGAAGAATCGATGCCTTTGTTCAGAGCTTGGACAAGAACTTCATGGTTCCAGTAGGTGGAGCCATAATCGCAGGTTTTGATGAGTCGTTTGTGCAGGAGATAAGCAAGATGTACCCAGGTGAGCAACAACCCAATCATATCTGAATCAGAACGGCCTTACAGAAACAGCTGATAAAACGGTATTTGTTTTTGAAGTGTTTTCTTTAAAAAGATGAGACTTTTCCCTTTCCCTGTTATGACTCAAGTTTACAGATACATGCTCTAGTTTTCTTGATAAAGCCAACTTTCACATGAATTTTTTTTTTTTCTTCCTCTCAAATTTCGGATCCTTTAAATCTTTCTTTTCAGGCTGGTGATATGTGGGTCATTTTTCATCCAAACTGAAGGAGTTTCTATAAGCCAAAAAAAATCAACTTCTCCGACTCTTGAAAAATCAGCTTCTCCGACTCTTGACGAAACATAATTGGTTCTCCTGGAGAGTAAATATAGAACATCGTACATATTTAAACCTTTGAAATGTTTCTGACTGAGCAAGTGAACAAAAATCAAGAATCGGATCTGGCTTGCTCAGCCTGCGTTTTATATTTGGCACCTTTTTTGAAAGTTTACTCTACACATTTTTTTTTCTTTACCTATCAAAGATGGTAAAATCTCACACCTTGATCCTCTATGGCAGCTGATTCGAATTTTTCTGGTGGGAGGTTCACTTTGTTTTCTAATGTTGGAAAAAATATAACTAATTCACATGCAAGATGCATGATTGGTGTAAAAATAACTTATTTTCTGATAGATGTATCTGTACCAAACTAAGTTTTACTCTTCATAGATTTCCAACTCATCTTTTATCACTGACCTCTTTTTCTTTAATTTAGGTAGTGAGGATAGTTTAGTTTTATGTCTCCATACTGTTTACCTCTGTCAGTGTTATAGTTGACTCCCTAACAAGACCCATGTTTTTTTCTTCTTTTTTTATTTGACATATTCCTTTGTTTACCTAATTTTGTTCTCTACACACCGGGTCAGTTCTGTAATACTCTAACATCTGGTCAGGTGAATATCCATAGTTCTATTTTCTGTCACTAATGATATGTATAACATGGCACATTTTGCTGTTTTCAAAAAAGAAAATCATTTTCAAGCTGAGCAATTTGCTGAATTGCTAGGCTAATGTTAGCATCTTTACTTAGTTTCTGTAGGACTTGTTGATATTACAGGATACAGTGGGAAGGGTGGCAAAATTAATATTTGATAACAAAAAATACCAGTACTTGAGTTCAGTCGGAGACTGATGCCAATTATTTTATAATCACTTGATTAGTATTGATCCGTTACACGGTTATGAATGAAATCACTTGTTTACATTTTTAATTCGACATCTTTGAACATTTTGCTTTTTGTTTATACATTTGACAACTAAAATATTTAATAAAGAAGATATGCAACAAAAACGTTTTTCCTGGCATTCCAGTCATGAATCTAAACTGATTAAGGGAAGATTTTGTTTGTTTTCTAGTTTGTTTTTAACTGCCCCACAAATCTCCTTTGGTGTTCCTACATCCAGGTAGAGCGTCGGCTTCACCTTCCCTCGATGTCCTCATTACCCTTCTCACTCTGGGATCCAACGGCTACAAGAGGTATCTATCGGAGAGAAAGGTGAGAACAGACACTACCCTTTCTAAAGCTAAAAATAGCATGGCTTCTTCTTGTGTCAGGGTGGGATTTCTACTTAGTATTTTCAGCAACAGTGCCTTGTCCTTTTACGCTTTACCATGTTAAAACCACAAACCTTTGTTTCATTTAAATTGTATGTGACAGACCAAGGCAAAATGTCCTTCTGAAGATAAAAATCTGAAAAGTGGGACATGTGCAACCAACTTTTCTCAGAAGGAATGAAATTTTTAAATAGTCATTGTATGTAATTTCATCTCTGTCTAAATTCAGCCTCAGACTTTTCTTAAGGGAAATTAGTGAACAAACATCCTACATCCCATTTCATCCCTTGTCTTGAAGCTTGGTTTCCAATGGTTACGGTGGTTTTTAGTGTACTGAAATAGTGTACTGACTAAACACTGTTTGTGTTCAAGACCAAACACTGCAGGAGGAAAAAATGAACCGGATCAAAGTTCACAATAAATGGAGATAAATACAGAACAATCCTGGAAACAGACCAGCTGGAGCATACAGCCAGAGCTACATTAGACAGGCTTCGATCAGGGATTCCCAAGTCCAGTCCTTGAGATCTTCTTTTGGATGCAAACCTGTTCCAACACACCTGAATTAAATGACTGAAATCCCTCAATAGCATGTTAGCTAGCTCTACAGAGACCTGGTAAAGAGGTATTCATTTGATTCAGGTGTGCTGGAATAGAGATTCATCTAAGCTTTGCAGGATAGTAGCTTTCAAGGACTGGACTTGGGCACCTCTGGCTCAAAGCATACTCATGTGTTAGGATAGTCCTGTCAAAATCCAGACCTAGATCCAAGACTCTGGTGGATTTAGGTCCTCTCTGGTAGAGAAACATGAACTTTGATTATGTGATGTCCTTATCACCCGACAAAGGTAGACATATTTTACAAAGCAGAACAGACTAAATATTAATTCTTAGATGTGCAAAGCTGGAAGAAGTGTGTTGTTTTAATTGCAGTATAAAATGGCTTTTATAAAGTGTTGAATTAGTGGGGCTACGTACAAGGGCATGCCACACTTTTCAGAATTTGTTTTACACAAATTTTGTAATAGATTTAGAAATTCTTTGATTACTTTACCACATAATTAAAATATATTTAAGTTTGCAGTTGAAAGATGACAAAATAGGTTCAAGGTTTGTGAATAAATTCAAGGTTCAAGGTTTGTGAATACTTCTGCTGATGTAAATGAAATGGTAATTTGTATAAAATGAATTGGTTTCTGATGTTGGATGTATTGTTGCCTTTTACCTAAAATGGCTGCTTCAGCCTGTAGAAGGTGAGCCCAATTCCAGCTGTAATGCTGCATGTAGCTTTGGCCATCACTCTGACTGAAAGTGGGGACTCTGCTCTTGAGCAAGCACTTTGCTTTGTAGAGGGAGGGTTGTGCTGTAGAGAGATAAAATTGATCCAGAACTTTTTGAGTTACTCACAATGCAGCATTCCCCCTCTTCAGACCGTAGGCACTGCAGCATTCCCACTCCTCCACACTGCTGTAAATGTGCTGAACAAAATCTGCCTCCCTTCAAGCTCGCACATTACAACAACAGATCCGGTTAAAATGGGAATTTTGACATCGTTCTGAAGGAATGTTCTTTGAAACAAATTGCAGACTATGTGATGTGTTCAAAGCCCCCGCTGCCCAAGAAAAAATCATGCCGAGGAGACCGTCACAACTCAGTGATTTAGGATTACATTGATATAAAACCTGGATTTGTAGTAGAAATATACTATTAAGGTTAAAAAACATGACTTATATGAGATCATGTATCCTAACACAATTAAAAACCTCATTCATCTTTATGTTATTTGACCTTAAATTAATCACACTGCATTAGAAATGAGAATAATTTAGTTAGCAAAAACTAACTATTATTTTCACATAAATTGACATTTATGCTCAAGGCTGTGGATGTGGATTTGGAGGATTTTTAATAAAAGAGAGAAACCATATTGTAAAACTATATTTAAAACCTTTGTTGTCCAGAAGAAAATGGTAAATATGTGCATATTTAAGGGACAATTTGTAATTTAATTTGTAATTTAATTAGTCACAATGTTGTGACTAAACTTTAGAGGATATCAAAATTCTGAACAGGACGTACTTTTAATTTGATATTTTTAGCCGTTTTTTTCCATGTAAAAACAATTGAGTAATTTGCATTTGTTTTATTCTGAAACAATACAAAGTTATTTATTATTATTTTCAGTTGTAGAACAGTTTGTTTGTTTGTTTTAGTTATGATAAAGATTGTCTTGCAGATAAAAGTGTACAGTTTGGTACCGTTTTAGTTTTTGCATCAATAAAATTCAAGTCTTAAGTCATCTCAGTATTTCCCATTGGTGCATTTTTAGTTAAAATGGCTTTTGTTTTTTGCCCTCTTTTTAATTATGGTCAGGTTTTACAAAATATATTATAAAATTCTAAGTTATTTGATGCTTTGTTGTTCATCTGACTTTTTATTTGCTTAATTAGTGCAAACCATTTGATCTTTTTTAATTACATTCTGAAACACAAAGCCTGAAAATCGAATCTTATCTGGCCAGTCGTTTGACCCGGCAGCATTAAGACCCATCGATTTCTCCCGCTCTACCATAATGCATAATTAATGTCCAAAATAGGTTTTTCCATCGTGTCTGCATATCCCAGAGAGTTCCTCGCATCTCTCCAGTGGGAGAGACAAGCTTTAAATAATTCAGACGTTCAATCTTTTGAGGTTCACTTAAAGCCGCGTGTGGCACTGGTTTAGCAAATGTCCGCAGCACGGTTAAGAGGCCGGCGTGTTGTTTTTTTACGGAGGATCTTTTCGACACAAACACTGAGAAGACTGTCTGGGCAGCCGTAGCCAGCTGCGTCCCTCCTCCTCTGCCCTGGGAAAATAAAGTTGCTCTTTGTCCCTGTGGAACAAGGGACACATGGGGACCCTTGATGCGGTTGAAGAACTGTTTGTGTTTGACTCTTGAAGGAGAAAACACTCTGATTTAGCAGACACACGCCTGCGGTTGCAGACAACTTGCCCTTTTAGGGCTTCAGCAGGGATTCCGATGCTAACAGAAGGAAAGAAAGAAACCGTGCCCTGTTGTTGTGCAGGTTTGGTTCTCGTAACATCTGTGTCCTGAACCCATTCGGCCTGATTCAGTCCTTCAGGAGAAGCTTCACGCTAAACACTCTGTCAGCATCTTTTAAACATGCTCGGTTTAAAACCATGCTTTCTTCCTGTCCTGCTCCTCTAATTGATCCCGGAGGTGGAAGTATGAGGCAAACAAACATTTTGCCAGGAGGAGACAGGCGGTGGACCCCGAAAGGGGTTTCACTGAAGGCTTTTTTCGGACACGAATTTAGCCCGTTGCTACTAAATTTGGTGAATTATCGAAAACGAAAACTCCAAAGGCTGCTGCTGTTTAAATAAAGCCATGATTGTTGCTTTATATAGCTTCCTGATCGTCTGAATGTTTCTGACTGTAGGAGATTTATTCCTTCCTGGCTGAGGAGCTGAAGAGTCTTGCTTCTGCACACGGGGAGAGATTGCTTCACACCCCACATAATCCCATATCTCTGGGTGAGCTCAAACTGCTGATCACGAACCAGCATTTCGTCTCCTCGCCGTCGTCTCTTGCTGCAGAATTTACGTTTCTAACCTTTCCAGTTCACCCTTTGTGTGTATGCTTGTGTGTGTGTTGGGTGTGGCACCTCTCTCCCCTCCTTCAGCCATGTCTCTAGATGGTCTCCAGGCCTCCAGCAGCCAGGCGGTGACTCAGCTCGGCTCCATGCTGTTCACCCGACAGGTGTCAGGAGCGAGGTATGAAAACATTCTCAACCCTTTGTCTATTTCTTTTTGACACTACACCCACAAACTTTGATGTAATTCAGGGTATTTAATCTGACAGAGGTTTTTGTATTCAGATACCCTTTCCTCTGATACCCCTAAATAAAATCCACTGTGACCTTTTGTCTTCAGATTTGCCTAATTAGTAAGTAACTTAATCTCGATATAAATGCAGCTCTTCTGTGAAGGCCTTTGAGGTTTGTTGGTGAACATTAGTGAGAAAAACTACAACATGAAAACCAACATCCCACATTTTGAACATATCCACAAAGTGATTTGTAAAAAAAAAAAAAAACTTAAGTCCCACAAAAATTCTTCTTTTAATTGGTCTATACATTAATATAGAGCAATAAAATACATTTATGTTTAAAGCTGTAAGGTGACAAACTGCGAGAAAACGGGGGAGTGAAAAGCAAGAGATCGTGGAGATTTGTAACACAGAAGTCTGAATTTTAAAATGAATTCAGGATGAGCCAAACGAATGAGGACACTGCCCTGTAGACGCCACTGATCGGGGTAAATGGATGAGCTGGAACTACTTTAGATGATTAGACGGGCCGTTCTATCAGAGCCAGCGCCTAATTTAATGGACTGTTCCTGCTTAAAGTGGAAAGATGTCTGGGAAAGAAAGCATCAACAAAAACACTTCTTAGGAATGTTTACCCATGTCAGAGACGGCTGCCCTGTCTGACCTTGAATAAGATGTTACAGTCGCAGAAATGATTGAAGTAGATTCTCTGAATCGATACTTTGAGGGGAAGCTTCTTTGTTCCTTAGCAGAGTTTAGTTTAGTAGATGAGACAAAGGGTTAAAAGTAACCTTTGCATTATTGCAATAATTAAATGTGTGGTACAGCATTTCAAAACAAACCCAAATTAAATCACTCAATGCCTCGAATCATAACTAGTAACTAAGCAATAGCTTCGCTTATACGGCTATTTGTGTCGTGGACATCAAGCGCACATATTTATGCTGACAAAAGTTGTAAAAAATTATGTAAAAAATAATGAGTCATTTCAAAACCTTAAGCAATTCATTTACAATATATTCTATGCATATATATTTTGCACAGAATATATATGCAAATATGTAATAAAATGAATATATATGTCCATCAAATTCAACAAAAATAACTTGATGGGTAAATGTAAAATTATTTAGATTTAGTAGGCTTTAATAGCTCTATACAAAGTAGACCAGCTTGTATTTGCTCATTTACTGCTAGGAAACGCAATCTTTTGGCGAAGTAACGCAAAGCAAAACAATTTCGCCCACAACCTCTAGGGGGCTCCATGCATTCCTACTTTTTGTAAAAGATTTGATCATGTATTTGCTCTTCCGTCCTCGTTTCCAGGGTGATACCACTGGGTAAGGAGCAGACGATAAGCGGTCACACCTTTCGTGGATTCATGTCGCACTCGGAGTCGTACCGCTGCCCGTACCTCAACGCTGCCTCGGCCGTGGGCATCACCCGAAGCGACGTGATGCTGTGCATGAAGAGGCTGGACAAATGTCTGAAAGCTCTGAAGAAACATGGGAAAACAGAGAGTAGCTGCTCCAGAGAACCTCAGGCCGATCAGGATGCGCCTGATGAAGAATGACTGAGCAGAAGACGTTACCAAACCTCTTATCTCGATTGATACTTTAAGAGACTGGCACATTTTTGAATGTTTGCTTAAAAAAAAAATCAGAAGATTGATCATTTCTACAGATTTTATTTATAATTAAAGCTGTTTGCACAATGACGTCTGAGTCTGTCCCTGTCTCGGATTAAAAAATAAATAAATTTGCGATGTGCGGTGTCTTCTGCAGCGAGCTGTAACGTGATCTGAATGCTGCTGTGCTGTTAACTTCATCTGAAGCCTGTTCAGTGGATTAGCTCGCTCTATTTTTAGCCTCGGTTAGAGCTAATCAATGATAGGGGCCCAGTCATAGATCAGCCCTCTGTTTACACAGGGAAACCTTCACTTTACATCTAAAGAGATCAAGACGTCTTCAGGACCTCAGAGAGTTTTCTTCTCCGATTGAATTTCTGCACCGTGTTTTCTGCATCTGGGCTTCATCTTCTGCTGCTTACAAAGGCCAATCGCAGGAGATCTTTGCTTTAAAGCAAGAATAAGACATAAAGACCAGCCTCGACTCCATGTGTAATTTCAGCTCCCAGATGTGTTCCCACCTGCGCGCTCAGAAATACTTGTGCAAGCAGAGGCAGCTGCAGAACAACCCCCACCCAGCAGCCTGTGAAAGTGGGCTGGACTCGGACGGTTATGCTGTCGTATCAGCACATTTCCACACTTCCCAGCTGTACTGAAACATTAACAAAATATAGTGGAAAAACACTGCACAGTGACAGCAGGCTAGTACAATGCAGCAGCCTGAAGAGGAGCTGGAGGGGTTGGAAAAGTTGGGGGGTTGTAGGGGAATCTATTTTAATGTGCTGCTCTTCAGCATGAAGGTAGAAAAAAAAGTGCTTTACCTCTGTTGCTGATATTGTAGCACTGCAGCATAGCTTGATAGAGCATGTAAGTAATCAATTTGAGATGCACTACAAATGTGGCGCTGCTTTGATTCCCTGACAAAGGTGAAGCATGGGGAAGGAGCTCCTCCTTTGGCTACACCTCACAATCAGAGCTCCATCCATCCTCTGGATGTTGCAACATGACAAATTGCTCCTCGGTGTTTACTTTTAGAACCTGCCAGGAGTTCACTGATGATTTACTGCACCATCCACAGAGGTTTATAAAGAAAAAACAAAGCAATTGCCAAATAAGCTGTTATTTTGCAAAGCTGTCCATCACTGACATTTTTTTGCAAGGTGTATATTCCAGACATATCTATATATACCTGTGCATTTAGCAAAATTTTAATATGAAAAAGCTCAAGACTTGTCAGTCATTTCAAAGTTCGTTGTGCAGATTCTTGACATATAGCATGACATGTTACTGACCTATATTTTTTGTAATTCTTTTGATTGTAGCTTTACAGGTTATTTGCTACACAGCCCTGGGGAAATCTGATGACTTGACATATGCCCAGAAGACAGATAATGACACAAAAGCTCAATGCTAAAGAAACTGGTTGTTGAATATGTTTGCTGTATCTGAACATATTCATATAAAGTTAAATGGTAGGAAAAGCTGCACCAGCAACAAGGATAACTGCAGCCTTGAGAGAATTATTAAGCAACATCCATTCAGTAATTTGAGGTTGTTGAGGCTGCATCAACAACCTGTTCACATGTGCCATTATCTGGTCAACGCAAATGTGAAGCGGCTCTGAGAAACAGTAGCTGCCCAACCAAGTATTTGTTCAGTGAATCACTGGAAAGATGAATCTCCAAGCATCATAATTTGGTTCACACACTCCATGTTTACATTTGTAAAGATAAATGCAGATGAGCTATTTGTCTTTACGCTTTATTTCCCTTTTTCCATACTTTATGTAAATAGACTTCATGTTTTGCTTTGAATCAGGATGTTCTGTGTTCCTGTGTTTTCTGCTGTTTCTCATCATATAGCTGTATATGATGAGATTTTGTGTGGTTTTAATCTCTGCATTCTGATGAGCAATTGTTCTTTCGTGAGCATCGCCTGCTCTGAGGTTCAAAACGTTGCAGTGGCTCTCTTCTCTTCTCTTCTCTTCTCTTCTCTTCTCTTCTCTTCTCTTCTCTTCTCTTCTCTTCTCTTCTTTGCTCTGCTCTGCTCTGCTCTGCTCTGCTCTGCTCTGCTCTGCTCTTGTGTGTTTGCTCACAAGCAAACATGAGCGTGCGTGCAGGTGCTCCAACTGTGTGTGTGTGTCTGCACAGGTGAATTAACAGGACATTTCGCCTGTATACACGCAACACTAACGGGACATTTTCAATTAGTGGGACAGTGGCGATGTCCTCATAATTCCTGCAACGTAAAAACGATTGGAGGGGGTTTCAATGGATGCAGGTATGTATGTATGTATGTATGTATGTATGTATGTATGTATGTATGTATGTATGTATGTATGTATGTATGTATGTATGTATGTATGTATGTATGTATGTTGCGTGTGTGCGTGTGTGTGTGTGTGTGTGTGCGTGTGTGTGTGTGCAGTCAGAGCAGACGATGCATGGATCGACGTCGAGGCGCTATCCGTGGTGCTGCTGCAGCTCTGCAACCATCAGCGATCCAGTCCTGCACCTGCCACGGTTCTGTACTGGCCAAATATTTCACTAATTAACCAAAAAATAAATAAAAATCCAATAAACGTAATTAATGTGCCATTATGCTATTATTATTATTATTATTATTATTATTATTATTATTATTATTATTATTATTATTATTTTGTCTTTTAACCTTAATTCTATAAGTAATTTGGATTAATTCGATTATAACCCAACATAAAATCCTACCCAGAATCCACGTCTTTCTGACACTGACGGTGTTCTGTAGCTGTGGGGTACATGTGGTTGTTTAACCAACAGTTATAGGTGTGGAGTTCCCTCCTCTCCCTCCGCCTCTGAATAAATAATGAAAGCGAACGGAGAGGGGAAACTGCAGCTGATCTGCTGATGTCAGGCAGCCAGTGCAGCATTTCATGGTGCAGGGTGGAAACGCGCGCTGCCATCTGCCACGATCTGGAGCTTCTTCCTGCAGCCATCCACCTCACCCACCACTCCAGGGGAAAAAAAAAACAAACAAAAAAAAACAAAAAACTGTTTATTTTTCTTAATAAAAAAGAATCATAAAACAACAACAACAAAAAAAACTTCACACATGCGAGCCCGACTGGAAAGATGCCGCCAGCTCTCAGGATTTGGGCTCTGCTGTGTGTGTCGCTGTGCAGCCTGTGCCAGCCGGCTCTTCTGAAAAAGGCTTTCCGATGCCCTTCAACATGCAGCTGCTCCAAGGAGTCCATCATATGCGTCGGCTCCTCCAACATCCCGCGGATTGCCCCCAACGAGATCACTTCATTGTAAGTAAAACACTACCCTTATATTTAAAAGACACTAATAATAATAATTCCCATGCGCCGTATCTGCGCGGGACGCTCTGTATGCGCTATACATTCTTTAATTAAAAAAAAAATCGAGTAATACGGTGCAAGCTTATGTCACTCTTAACAAATTTAATCGATCAAAAAATCTATCTTGTGCTTCTTTCATCCAGGAGTATCGTCAATGGGACTTTCTCTGACGTCAGAGAGGCGATGTTTGCACACATGCCCACCCTCCAGCTGCTGTAAGAACACCTTCGTTCCCTGTAATAACTCTCAGATTGCGTTCAGCCTTCCACTCAACTGTTCGTTGTGACACATGCAGCGTTACAGTAAGGACGCATCGTGGCATTACGCATAAATGACGCCCAGGTTTTGTTGCGTCCCCTGCGTGTCCAGTAACCCGCGTCTCACTTCAGGCCAGCTCTATGTGATTTGGTTGTAAGATTTTCCAGCAAGAAAAGCTTTCAAAGTGTGGAAATGAATAATGGAAACCCTCCTGTGTGCATTTAGCGCGGCCCCCATTTGTACGAGGCGCTTTCAAGGGCCTATTAATCTCAGTTGCTGCTCAACTGCAGCGACAGCTTGAATGTCAGCACAAACAGAGATGAAGCAGATGCACGTTTCCACAGTCTGATGAGGTTTCAGGTGGAAGTTTAGGTGAAGTCATCACTATTCTGCCTGGATGTTTAGTCACTCTTCCTGGCAGATTTTGTAGAGTTTATTCAATTGTCTTGTTAATACACCCAGTTGTGTCCAAGTTTGAGCGTTTTAGCTTTTGATCAAGGGCGAATAAACCAATTTAGATGCAGCTCTCATTCCTCATTCCCTTTAGTTTCTGCATCACGAGCAGCAAAGTAGACTCACAGCATGATACTGCCATCACCATGTTTGACAGTTGGTGGTGGGTAAAGAATTTCAATTGACAAAATGTTTTATTACGGTGTAGTAAAACGTCTCCTAAAAGTTTTTTATTACAAAAATATTACTCAAGTTAATGTAACTGTGTGAATGTAGCTAGTTACTGCCCATCTCTGATGGTGACACATCCAAACAATTTGTACTTGAATACGAGTGGGAAGAACTCATAATATCTGTTTCTGTGGTTGTTTAGCATCGGCTTCAAATTGGGTTGGTTCAGATTTGATCATATGTATTCTTTAATCTGTTCTATCCTGTCTAATATCAATTGCAGACTTTTGAATTCGAACTCCCTAACGACTGTAAGAGATGATGCTTTCTCAGGCCTTCCACATCTGGAGTACCTGTGAGTTGTTGTGTTGTTAAATTTTTTGTTTATTAAAAAAAAAAGAGCAAACATGTTGGCAACTTAACACATGATGATATATTTTCATCTTTTTGGACTACCGATATGCCTTAAAATATAAAACATAAAATTATATTTCAATATTAATCAAAAAAGCAGCACAAATGGTCACTCTGGAGGAGCTGCAGATCTCCACAGCTCAGCTGGGAGAATTTGTCAACAAGGCAATGATTAATTGTGCATTCCTGACGTCTAGACACTATGAAAGTATAGCGAGAAAGAAGTCATTATTGAAAGAAAGCCATTACAAATATCAGTTTGTTGCCTTCCTAAAATAATAGCCCAAGTCATTTTTTGCCAAAAGCGATTTTGGTAAAAAAAAATAAAGAAGAAGAAAAAGGCCATTATTTTAGGAGGGTGACAATTTGTGGATTGCCACAAATCATGCAGGAGACAGAAAACATTTTTAAGAAAGTCAGATTAGACTAAAACTGAACTGTTTTACCTATATGCAAATATGATTTGTGGTGACTTTAAGATCTTTTGAAAAGAAAAATGTAAAATCGGGAATCATTTTCCATCCACCTAGCAGTTGCTAGGTGATACTTGCTTTGATCTATCACTTCAACAAAATACATGTCTAATAATCTCAAACCATAATCACTGCAACTCATATTTTTGTTCATGATTAATCCACAGGTTCATTGAGAGCAACAAGCTGGAGACGACATCTAAATATGCCTTCAGAGGACTCAGGGACTTGACTCACTTGTATGTCCCACAGTTGATTAAAAACCTTTTGTGTTTTTACATTTTCTTCTTGCATATCGTGCATGTTCACTCACTGGCGATGTTTTTCAGGTCTCTGGCAAACAACAACATTAAATTCTTACCCAGGGACGTTTTCATTGACCTGGACTCGCTGATAGAGCTGTAAGTTCACTCCAGATTTGTGAAAATGCTCTTCTTTGTTGGAGTTTCCTTCTGCAATCATCCGCACTGGTTCTGCTCTGCTCTGCAAGGGACTTGCGAGGCAACGCCTTTGAGTGTGACTGCAGAGCCAAATGGCTCATGATGTGGCTGAAGAGCACCAACGCCACGGTGTCGGATGTCGTGTGTGCCGGACCGGACGACATGAAGGGCAAGCGCCTCAATGACATGAACAGCCTGCACAATGAGTGCCTATCGACGGGTGAGTGCCGCCTGAGTCAGCTTCCCTGCTGACGTCGGTGTTGGTCGGATCAGCAGCGTCACTCTAGGAAAAAAATTCTCCTCATGATTTCACCTTTCTGCAGATTTTGTCCTTCATCAGTCCGTGGCCTCTGAGTCTTTGTCAGTTGATACGTTCAGCTTCAAGAATGATGTCTATGTGACTATTGCTGCTCCCAGCTCAGACAGCTGTATGGTTTTACAGTGGGACCACATTGAGATGAACTTCAGGACGTATGATAACATCACAGGTAAGGAAATCCCTTCACCCTGCATCTAGTAATGTGGGGTTCTGTTGAAACACTATCAGAAGTTGATGTCTCACTTGCAGTAGATTGATTTTTATTTTGCATAGCCACATAGAACGTTTTGCATGCTCTGTCCTCAGAAAGTTTCACACAGGAAGATTATAAGTGGGGCATCTCTTTCCATGTTGCTTTCCAAACATATTTACGTCCCAAAATATGTTTCTCAAATTACAACCACAAGCATTTGTGTGTTTTATTGGGGTTTTATGTTACAGGCCAACAACATGTAATGCAGAATTACTTGGTAGAAGAATGATGACACAAGGTTTTCAAAATCTTTATTCTGAAGTTTTTTTTAGCATGTCACTACCAAAATAGAACAAGCTCAGTCAGCTGAGGGGCAACTGTGAATATCAATTATGGAGCCTTGCCACAGTTTCTCAGGGGGATCAGGTTAAAAGGGCTGAATACAAATATAAGTTTATTTATGAATAAAGTTGAAGCCGTGTTTAATTTTTTTTCCTCTTCACAATTATACACTCCCCTGTACTGACCGATCAATGTAAGATCCTGATGAGATACTTTGTCATTTGCGTTTGATGGATATGAGCAGTTATCTCAATTTCCAGTGCAAATCCTTTTATGCTTTTCAGCAGAAATAAAGACATCTGATGCAAATGTGACAACAGCTTTAAGGTTCTGATGCATTGTGGGATGCGGTAGAGTAATCTTTGTAAACCATCAGGTCCATTTTAGCTAATTTTGAATTTTAAAAGTTAGTTACAAGTCAACTGATTCATCAACTCATTTGGACTAAAGTAAATAAACTACATGTGTGAAAATGCTCTTAGCTAAGCCATTAGCTACAGCTTAAGCATCAAATAAGCATCAATTAAAACAAAGGAGGATAGCTTTGAGAGTTAGCTGCTGCATGTCGAAGAGTGCAAGTTAAACCATCATTTTAAGAAAATGTCTCACTAATGCCTCGGTTGAGTTTAAATGTTGTGTTTTTCCTGTGTTCCTCTGTAGGTCAGTCCATTGTTGGTTGCAAGTCAGTAATCATCCAGGAAGAAGTTTATGTCATTGTGGCTCAGCTGTTTGGTGGTTCCCACATTTACAAGTTTGATGATGACCAAAGCAGGTTCAACAAGTTCCAGGACACCGAAGTGTCCAAGATCTCCAAACCCAATGACATCGAGGCTTTTCAAATCGGGGCAGACTGGTTCTTTGTCATCGCAGACAGCTCCAAAGCAGGCTTGTCAACCCTCTACAAGTGGAACGATAACGGATTTTACTCATACCAGGCCCTGCATGAGTGGTTCCGTGACACAGACGCAGAGTTCCTAAACCTAGATGGGAAGGCTCACCTAATCTTGGCAAGTCGCTCGCAGGTTCCGGTGATCTACCAGTGGAGCCGTAGCAGCCAGAAGTTCATCCTGCAGGGTGACATCCCCAACATGGAGGACGTTGTAGCTGTGAAACACTTCCGGATCAAAGAGGAGCTCTATCTTTCCATGACCCGCTACATTGGTGACTCCAAGATCCTAAAGTGGGGACCCAAACAGTTTTCAGAGATCCAGGCTGTACCGTCCCGAGGTTCCATGATCCTGCAACCATTTACATTCAAGGACCGCCACTACCTGGCTCTGGGAAGTGACTATACATTCTCGCAAATCTACCTGTGGGACGATGAGAAGAAAATCTTCGACCGCTTCAAGGAAGTGTACATCCAGGCACCACGTTCATTCACCGTGGTCTCCACTGACCGCAGGGACTTTATATTTTCATCAAGCTTCAAGGGAAACACACAGATCTTTGAACACATCATTATTGACCTGACCTTGTGAAGGGCTGCGCCTTATTGTCTCTCCTACGATCAAATGTCTTCCATTCAAAAGATAGATAGAATAAAACAAAGGAAAAAGACTTGAAGAAATGGGTAAATTCCAATAAATACATCATCATAACTCATAATAAAGCTTGGTGAGGCATTGACTTGTTCTAAAGACGCCCTTCTGGATTCACCCAAAGCTAAAATGACCTAAAAACGTTTTCTTTCGCTCTTATTTTTTGCTAAACTGAGGATACAGTAGATATGTTTGCCTCTTTCTTCAGGCCTGTGATGTATATTTTGCTGTCCTTTCAGAGAAGACCTAAAGTGCTCTGATGGGCTAACAGTGCCTCCTCCTGACCGTGATGGAGTATCTCACCTTTTTTTCCTTACAGGGAATGTCTCAAAAGCACAAACCTTTAACTATCATAGCTGAAATCTTAGAATGTAGCTGAATAGTGGAAATGTTACTGTAGGTGCTATTGATTGTACACAGCAATTTACTACTAAAAAAAAATTAGTAAATGGCTGTTTAGGAAGCTAATATTCAGTTTAAGGTATACAGTACAGTCCAAAAGTTTGGACACACATTTTCATTCAATGAGTTTCCATTATTTTCATGACTATTGACATTGTAGATTCACACTGAAGGCATCAAATTATGAATTAACACGTGGAAATATGTACTAAACAAAAAAGTGTAAAACAACTAAAAATAGGCCTTATATTGTAGTTTCTTCAAAGTAGCAACCATTTGCTGTGATTACTGCTTTGCACACATTCTGCATTCTCTTGATGAGCTTCAAGAGGTCGTCACCTGAAATGGTTTTCACTTCACAGGTGTCCCCTGTCAGGTTAATAAGCGGAATTTCTTGCCTTATAAATAGTCATGAAAATAAAGGAAACCCACTGAATGAGAAGGTTGTGTCCAAACTTTTGGTCTGTACTATATCTGATTCTGCTTCAGATTAATTTACTTGGGGAAAAAAAGCGTTCTCCAGGGTTTGTGTGCTAATCAGGTAAATTGAGCATATTTTCAATTCTAAAAGTAAAAAAAAAAAAAAAGAGTTTTTTTGGTTTGTATGGTAAGATTTTTTTGAACTACCTGAAAGAAAAAATGTATGTAAATATGTTCAGTGAAACTAAGAGTTTTTCTTGTTTTTTGTTTTATTTTTCTTTCTTAAAAAAATAATATAGACTTCTTACCAGGTGTATATATATTATCAGGACTCCAATGCCACTACCTGTTAAGAGTTATTTGCACTTACTAACAAAAATCAGTTGATTCAGCCTGCAAGAGCATGACATTTAAAAAGTCAACTTATTTTTAGACAAACCTGACAAAGACTTCAAATGCTTTTAATAAGATGAATGGCATTGTAAGTAACTAAAAAAATGATGCAAGCTTTGTTATTCTTTAGTGAGATCTAGTTTGAAACTTACTGAATGTTTCTGTTAAAAACTGCTGTACATTCATTCGGTTGAGTAATGAAATAAAAGTGAAGATATTGTAAAGATGTGTGGAAAAATATTTTCTGTCAGCTTACACTCTTAAAGGTGGATTATTATACTTAATGAAAAATATGCATTAAATGGCATTTCAGTTGTTTAAAGCCTCTTAGTGCGGTAAGACTCACCAGCCATCTTCTTGATATTATTAGGGGTATCTGAGTAAACGGGGTTAGAGTGACTTTATTGTAAATTATTGTTTACAATAAATTATTGTTTCAGAAAGTAAAATATTCAGTACAGTGCATACAGTTGAAACCAAAAGTTTACATACACATTTTTTTCTCGCTACTTCTAAACTGCTAAATTTCTCTTAAGAAAATTTGAATTATCAAAATTATTTTGATAAGAAAACTTTTAGATTATTTCTAACTCTCTTTGCATTTAGCAAATTGAAATATTTTTTATAATCCTAACTGATCTAAAACAGGAGAAGTTTAATCTAATTCAACTTCAGATGGGAAAAAAATGGGGTTTGTTTCTTCTTTAGATTAAGTGTTGATCAGGAAAAATCAATATATATTTTTCCAATCAAAAAAGGAGGATACAACATAAATGATGAGAACAAAAAGATAATTTTCAAGAAAAATACATCATTTATTGTCATTGTCCAAGAGCAAAATACTAAATAGGAAATACAGCTATAGATAATTAATAATAATAACAAAGCTAAAATACTGGTTTACTGTTGTTGAACAGTAAACCAACCTGGTGAAGGCAAAGTGAAAGATCCAAATGAAACTAAAATACACAATCAAAAATGGTCAAACTCCAAACTTGTGACTGTTATGGAAAAAACAGAGCCAAAGGCGTATGTGCTAAAGCTTATTTGAAAACTTATCACACAAGGTAAACAATGGCATATAAAAAAAAGAAGAGAAACACTTTTTAACAGCATCCAACATTTTTGGAACACTGTTTTTTTTTCCATTTTTAAAACAAAACTGTCAAACATACAAGATTAGGAACCTATAACTGATATGAGGTAATACAAGAGAATCCCTTAAAAATATATATTCCAATAAGGTTCCTTTATTTTTCTAATTTTCTGTATGCAGACTCATGATGAAAATAAAAAATAATAGAGAAAATAGACTAAATTCAATAAAGTAGATGAGATATTTTTTTGGCAGCATCTTCATCACTGTGAACATGGAGAAAATGAGTAACTGAGTAAGTATCTAATTAAATGTTTTGTATTGCATCACAATTTATAGCTGTTTATGTTCTTATTCTAACAACTTTTGTGTTTATGTTGCAACTCCTGCTACTATTACACAACATCAACCAATGTCTGAGCCATCGATGCATAACGTCACTCGTACATGCAAATGTAAAAAATAATGAACACAAAAAACAAAGTTCAGCATTGCATTGAAAATATATAACTTGTAAAATCACAAACATTTCTACATTCTGAAGAAATCAAATAATGAGAAGTAAATATTGATGCTTAGATAAACGACATGATATATAAAGCATAATAATCTTTGGTTTTAACATCTCATTTCTGGACCGTAATGATATAATAATGAAGGCTTTATCTCGCTCATGTGGAAAGAAACAAGGCATTAATTAAAAATCAGCAACAGACAAGTCCGAAGTACAGATCGAGATGACACTGGTAATCACCATATATAAAGTCCTCACAGATACATAAAAAACATTTAGTCTATTATCCATTTAAGAGACTCAAAACAAAAATCAAACCTCATTTACATGTTAATGAAATTTTCCAATGCACTTGTGTTTGTAAAAACATGTTCAGCTAATTAGGTAATGGATTGTTACATGGCATAATAACTGAATTGATAATATTGTATTAGTATTAAGATTGGACATGTGGACTAAATGTCTTGCATAAGGCTCAGTCATTTCTTTAAGCCTTTCTAAATTTGAATTCAATTCAATCCAAGTTACTGGGTTGAGACTCCTGAACTGGAACCCCCAGCTGCTCCTCAGTGTTTGGGGAAGGCATCACAAAGATGCTGCGAGAGTCTTCACTCTGAAACATTTCATTCAGCGGGACCTGTTGATTCCACCCTTTGTCTTTAGCGAACTTGAAGACGCATCCAAACAGATCAGGAAATAATTCAAGGATGTCAATTTTGGCAGCATCTTCATCACTGTGAACATGGAGAAAATGAGTAACTGAGTAAGTATCTAATTAAATGTTTTGTATTGCATCACAATTTATAGCTGTTTATGTTGTTCTTATTCTAACAACTTTTGTGTTTATGTTGCAACTCCTGCTACTATTACACAACATCAACCAATGTCTGAGCCATCGATGCATAACGTCACTCGTACATGCAAATGTAAAAAATAATGAACACAAAAGACAAAGTGGATCTTTACTCATTTAATGAGTCTTTGCACCTAAAAGGGAGGTTGAGAGAATATTTGTATCAGCTTAACTTACTAGTGCTCAAGCATATTGCGTATGAAACGCAGCAATCCCAGAATGTTCTCACGATAGGTTTTTTTCTTGCCATCCATCTTTTGAACCAGTTCTTGTGAAAACTCAAGAAAGAAAGATAAGAAAAACAGAAAAGATGGCATAAATTTTCTCTCCACATGGATTTATTTTCTCACAAATTTGCACATTCTCAAATCACAACATAAAACATTAAAATAGTGAAAAAATATCCACATTTATTGAGGTGCTGGTATCCCAGGACAGTTGAAATTTATCATATCAAGTTTAGTACTTAAACATCATAGGCATAATTAGTCATAGCTATGACTAACTAGAGATGTTGATATATTTTTTGTACAGCACTCACCTTTTCCTTCCACTGTGAGAAGGCTCCACGAGCTGCATATTTTTCAAGCGAGTCTATAAGTTCCTGATCTGCATCTTGATATTTGGCCACTTCCTTTCTGTTACCAACCTTTTTCAGGTATTCAACTTTTCTGTAAAGAGAGATGAAAATATGTTTAAGTGATAAAACATGTGGAATAAAAGAAAAGAGAAAAGAATATAACAATATAGCAGCATGCCTCATTGTGTAAACTAGTTCTGATGGCATAATGTCACTATTTAGGTTACATTTAGGGAAAGACAAAGTGAAAACAGAATATATGCTCAATTTCATTTAGAACGTATAAGAATGACTAAATAGATTTCTGTTGTAGTCTTACTTCCCATATGGCCAAAAGAAGGGGTGACTCAGGCATTGTTCAACTCTTGGTCTGTCTGTTGGTTCTTTGTTGATCATCCATTCAATGAGATCTTTTGCTACAACATCCTGAACATCATCCAAACTGTATTTCCCTTCATCAATGTTTGATTCCAGGTGAAAGGATTTGCTGACGTCGAATGGGTGTTTTCCTCCAGACAGGATATAATATATCAGCATCCCTGCCACCTTAAAAGGTAAGAAAACATTATAACTATTTTTGTTTACATTGTCAATAGATAAGTAGGTGTTGCAGGAAAACTCACCTGTACATCAGTGGTTGACTTGTATAACACAATGGACCCCTCCTCAAGAGCTTCTCTGGCTTTCCAGCACTTTGTTCCTGCAGCCATTGTTTGGTGTGTTGTTTGGTCTTTGGGTAAGCGACGACTTATCCCAAAATCAGCCAATCTTGACTTCCCCATAACATCTGGAGGACAAATCATGAAAAGGGAGTAGAGTGGAAGATTATGATTTCCGTTCTGAAGATTAAAATAAATCAGTATTATAGGGAATTTTAACAAAATGTTCATCATAGTGAGATGATAATGTAGTGAAAAGTCTGTATGACATACTATAAAACTAGTTTTCTAACTTGATAAATGTCTACTTATATTGTTTTCAAACTTAAAGCATTATCCTATTCATTGGTTGCTATTACTATGAGGAGGAAAAACAATAACCAATATAGACAAAGAACAACAGTCCAGACTACTCAGCATTGTTCTATCATGTCAATATGAGAAACTGATCTGCAGTATAAGCTTTACAAAGATAAAATCTTGAATGTTCTTACCGATTAAAACATTCTGTGGCTTTAGATCACGGTGGAGAATCTGAGGATTTTGACAGTGAAGCACTTTTAAGCTTTCAAGGAGCTCTAAGACAAGTTTCTTTCTCTGGAGGGCATCAATAGTAACTTTCCCGATATATTCTTCCAAAGTGTACTCGCAAAGTTGGAGAGCAAGATATCCAAAATTTTCATCCTCTGCATGATCAATGTATCGTACAATAGAGTGATGATCTAGTTCTGGCAGTCGAAGGATTCCTTCCTCATTCTTCAGAGTTTCATAGTTGCTTTTAGACATTCTTTTAATTGCAACTTCTGTGCCATCATCTCTCAGTCCTAGGAATACTTCAGTTCCATCACTTCCCTTTGCTATTTTAAATTCTGTATTATTTACATAAATAATGCCACTTATTCTTATCATTTTGCTTTCATCAATGGTTACGAGTGTTTTAAGCTCTTCATTCCACCTTTTGCTGATTGGAAGTCTTTTTCTTAATGCTGTGGTTGGACTGTCATTAAATGGCCTTACATTTGAGAGCAACTTTACTACAGCAGGTATTTCTGCATCAGAAGCAGTTGCATCGTCACCACATCTTGGGTCTTCTTTTTCTTCTTTCTTTGTCTTCTTCTTCTTCTTCTTCTTTTTTTTGGATTTAGTGACAGTAGAGCTTTCATCACATTTAGACTGTGGGTTGTCTAAAAAAGATTTCAGACGTTTTAGTCCTTCTTTTAGCTTGTCATTTATGTTGATGTCTGCAAATATGAGTATGTCCTCAGGTACTGAGGTTATCAAGTCTGACTTAAAGATCTTAGCTGTGAGCAAGTTTGCAAATATGCCATATGTGTAGGTCCTGATATCAGGGGTGTACTGCTCATCTACAAAAGGACGCACTGTTTTGGTCAGTGTTTCAATGTCCTTTGATTCCCAGCTGTTGATGCCCTTTGTTTTCTGTGTTATCACATAAATTGTTGGGAGAACAATCCCCCAAATTTCAAGTCCTTCTTGCTGCTCCAGAACAGCTTCCCATGTTGTATGTCTCTCTTTTAGATGAAGCTGATCCAGCAGTTTGGGAAGGATGGCCTTTGCTTGTTCATTTGGTATGTCGTCCATTGTGCAGAAAACTGCATTAAGGGTATCAACTGCTCTTCTCACTGATCTTTTTGGGATATTTTGTAAACGTCTAATTGCACCTGTTATGTATTGGTTTAAATGATTACTTTCCTTAAGCCATTGAATACTTCTCCGTTTATATTCTTCTGCTCTTGACCCAATCGCAGTGAAGAGCATTTCAATCATGGTCAAATGGGTGTAAGGATCCTCCAGTAACATGTGCTCATGAAAATCTTTGAAAACCTTCTCTGGTGTTTGTTGTGCCACTGCAACTTCAACATCAAAGAAATAACAGATTTTGGAGCACAAATCATTTCCTTTAGATCTCAAATTATGAACAATCCGAGCTAAGTTTTTGTTCATTTTCAAACTGTCAGGGTGTGTTACTGGTACCAACGACATCGTTGCTTTAGCAGAGAGGAGCATTTCAACAACATCTTCTCTTTCATTACTGGCAGCAGTTTGTAGTGGTGTAAGCATCACAAGTCCCCCGGGCATCCACCCATTTGGATTTGCTTTCGCTTCAAGAAGTTTTTCTACAAAACCAATTGGAGCATTGGCTATTGAGACATAATGCAAAGGTGTCCACATATTTGATGAGAGAATATTTGGGTCTGAACCTTGTTCTAGAAGGTATTTGCACAAACATATGTTATGGTTTACAACAGCAGCAATCAGAGGGGTTACATTATCTTTTAGTTTACTATAGGGATAAAGAGCATTTATAAGGTTTTTTCGCAGTAACTTTTTAAGCTTCTTTAAGTTGTCCTCTTCGATACATTTTATCACTGGTGACATTTGTGGAACCTGCTGGGTATTATCCATGTTTGTGCTCCAAATAACCTGTACAAAAGAGACAGCAGTTATAAAATTGTCAATGTTGTAGTTAATTAAATTTACATATTTCATGTGCGCAATAGATACACAGAGAAATCTAAGCACTGATAAAGTGTGCAAAGATTTTCCAAGTAGAAATAAAAGCTGTATAAAAATAGCAATTAAACACAAAACAAGAAACTATAAGAAGCATTTAACCTAGAAGTTAAATAATGGTATTTAATGATAACAAAGCTCATATTGCAACACAAATAGTCTCATATTGCTCTCAGTGATATTGTAATTGAATATTTTTAATAATTTACCAATGCTGCCCAAACAGTCAGGGAAAAATGTGTTTGCCTCCAGTGACACATAGCACACCCAGTTTCTATGGCTTTATTCACACAAGAGGCAAGTGCAACCCAAATCCAAATTTCTGCCCCTGTGTGGCCCTTATCCAACTGTTTCATTGAGTCTTTATGGCCCAGTTCTGTGAAAATGGTTAATTTTCACACATTTGGCAGCATCTCCCTGCAGATTCTCTTACCCTAACACTGACCCTTGCCCTAGCCCTACCCTTTCTTCCACCACATTCTGGCATCTCCGGCATTCCTTGTTGTACGGCAGGCCGTTTTAACATAAAATCGGTTTTTGTCTGACTATCCATGACATTCTAGGTATCTAAAAATGCTTATGACATAACCGGATTAGTCATTTGAAGGGTAACACTGACATGATTACAATTAGTTAAAATGACATTTTTAGATATCTGAATTAATGATTGCCAGTGTGGTGCCTCTGACAATTTCCATCGTCCTGCACAAAATAGCCACAATAACTCAGCATTATGGGATATGTGGAGAATGAAAACTTTGAACCTGGAGACTGCTTCAGAAGTCTGCAATGAATTTTCAATGTATTCTCTTCCGACAAACACAATGCACTTAAAATAAATGCTAAATGTGCAACGATTAACAAATTCCAAAGAGACTGCCTTCTTCAAAAAAAATTAAAATTTTAATTTTTTAAATCCATCCATTCATTATCTTACACACTTAACCCTAGTGGTGCCTATTTCCATCACAGGGCAACACAAAGTACAGACAGGACAAACAGTCATGCATGTACACAACCACAAATAGGGAGAATTTAGAAAAATCAATTAACCTGACAGTCATGTTCATGGACATGACGGAGGAAGCCAGAGAATCCATGCATGTACAGGGAGAACATGCAAACTCCATGCAGAAAAACCTCGATTCGGGATTCAAACCCAGGACCTTCTTGCTGGAAGGCAACTGCACAACTGTGTAGCCCCCCCCTCCCTTTTTTTAATGATGAAAAACAAATTAAGTTTTTTTTTTTTATTATCTTGAATTGCATTGTCTTGACGAGGCAGAATACTAATTCACAATATCAGTAACGACAAAATCAGTTTTATGATATAAGGGTTTGCCATACAGACACTGACGTAAGAAAACTGAGCTACACGAAAGAAACGTGATTCGGCCAGATGGTTCAGGCTCAGGCTCAATTCTCGGCCGCGCAACATTTGCCGCATGTCTTCCGCTTCTCTCATAACCTTCTTTCATGTAGGACAACTTTCAAACAAAGAGCACAAGTCAACAAAACCTTTAAAAAAACCCCAAAACAAACAAACAAAAAAACCGCGAGTTTGACGTCAGGAAATTGTCGAGAAACGTGACTAGACTTTTATAGGCTCAAAAGTGCACTGACCTACCAGGTAAAATGCCCTGTATGCTAATAATAACAATGACATTACCTGAAAGCAAATATAATATTTGGTTTTCATGTAACAGACCTCGGGTAAACATGTCGTAATTTTATTAGGCAACATTTCAAATAAAATCGTAAAAAAATAACTTACACAGTCTGGCCGCCAAACCTGTGAAAACTCTGGCTTCCTGTATGTTCGCCTTGGTTTATTCTGGGTTCTTGCTCCACCCTTCTGACATCAGCACGTAACGTAATAAATGTTGGCGTTACGCTCAACTTTGGTTTCATTTTCACAGAAAGGTGTTGAACCTCCTCCATACGTACGCACACCAAGTACTTTTATGCAAACGAAGGACAGTGACTTACCTCCATTAATTTTAGTGACTTCATTTATACATTTTTCTTAACCCAGTCTAGTCTTAACACTTTAACCAAACTTAACAATTTCTCTAAATCTAAATAGTAGAAAACAATAGAAATGCAAACAAATAAATAAAATAAAAAAATTGAGGACCAGGAAAATAGCCTTACTTTCCGCAAATTACCCCCTTTGTTAGTAAATGTTGAGAAAGTGGTCCTCTTTTATTTTGACGGTTCCACCGGAAGTGGTTTCCGTTTGACAGCTGAGGCAAAAAAGTGACGTTGCGGGATAAACAAACGAAGGAGGAGGCGAGTGAGCGGTGTCCATCCTGCATCCTGACATTTCTACATTTTACGACAATGCAGTCTTCTAAGAGGAGCGAGAGCGACTGGCAGGGACTGGTCAGCGAGGTAAGAGGAAAGACAGACACCGAGAACCGCTGCTTCTGAGACGGGCGGCTTTAACAGACGCTCCTCTTGTCCATATGGAACCAGCAGGTGTGTCTGATGAGCGGAGTCATAAACTCGTTACCGACACATAGACTCAGCCTCGAAGGTCTTCACCGAGGCTTTTAGCAGTGGCTCAAAAGGGCAAATATTTAAAGCCCATATAGCATCCGACAAGGCGTGGGAACGCACGGAACAGCTAATTACAGGTGAAACACACCTGTAGGCCCACCTGGTTATCAGGATGTTTGCTTGAAATTGCTACCAGTTTCTCTTGCTCAAACACAAAAAATATCAATAAGACATTACAGTTTGTATTTATTAGCTTAAGGGTTATGAATACTTTTCTAAAGCACCTTACAGGTGAAAAAAATAATATATATATATATATATATTACTTCTGCTCATTTAGCGTCAGTTGCAATTTGGTTACAAGCAAGATAAGTGTTACTCTTCTCTGGTAAAGTGATTATTCCTGTTCTTTTTTTTTTTCTTCATTGTTGTTATTAAGTTCACTCCCACCCCTAAATTATCAATGCTCCTAAAATGGTGAACTAAATGCACTTTATTACATTTCTTCGATGAATCTGCATAGAAATTCCAAAGATGGCACATTTTAATAGAACATAGCATTTTATAATCTATTTACCCAGAAACATAAACTGGCACACACTTAAGTTCAACTGAAAGACAATGCAATGCTCATCTCTTGTCAGTTCTGTGCAGGACGTTAGTTAGTCATTAGTTTTTAAAAATATGAGTTTTAGCTATTTCTCAATTGTTACCAGTGGGACTGAACAATAATCAGAAAAACAACCAATTGCAAACTTTATCTTGTTCTTATTATTATTCAGAACAATGTCCCACAAGTCTGATGGCCTCATTTGCATGAAAGTATTTCACACAGTGATATTGCAACACATTCAGCTTCTTCTTCTCCCTCTCTTTTTCATTTATTAGACTATGTTTTTATATTTGAGCAGGTATGTTACTATTGCTGACATTCAAAAGAAACAAGACTGTGATCTTTTTAGGATTTATTAAAACAATGTAACATTGGTTTAGTTCAGTATTCAATAACCTATGCAATAAAGGTTTCATATTTAAATTCATTCTTTTTCAGCCCACACAAAATATTGGGGCCATGAATCGAAAGTTATGTCACTTCCTGAATTGTCAATATAGAAGCATAATATTGGAACCATTTCAAGAGATAATGTGTGGTTTTTCCAAGTAAAATAATCTCTTTTGATATCATTCTTTTGCAGCTATTCCTTATTTTAGCTTAACTGTTGTCACAAAACTAGAAATCTATGAAAAACTGAGATCAAGAGACTTTAGGAGACGTCTTGAAAGCCAGGAAGATTTGCCAAGACTAATTCTAAATATTATAAGAGAGTCTGGCTGCTTGTTAAGCAAAAGAAAATAATTTTAAAAAATGTCGACATAGGCATAACTTGAAACCTAATCCGTTCTTAATGCATTTTGTAACGCCACTTTACTGCCCTCTGTTCATGCCTTGTTTCAGTTCCTGGTGTGTAAACGCAAGTTGGAGAGTAAAAAGGAGGCGCTGCTCATCCTGTCCAAAGAGCTGGACACATGCCAACAGGAGAGAGACCAGTACAAGCTGATGGCCAACCAGCTGAGAGAGCGCCACCAGGGACTGAAGAAGAAGTACAGGGAACTTATTGTGAGTAGTTCAACATGCAGGAAACGAAATACAACTGGATAGAAACTTACTATGTATTTTGCTTCTGATTTTAAGGACATTAATAAATACATATCCGACCACTTTCTCTTGTTATTGTGGAATTTGGTAAATAAAAATGATTTTAGTAATTTTAACCAACCAAACTTCATTTGGTCTGATTTACCTTTGGACAGTGAGGAAAAAAAAGGTGTGTCTTTTAGTTTATTGTATGTGAACTTCTGGTTTTAACTGTAAATATTTCTCGTTTCAGGATGGGGATCCTTCTTTGCCACCAGAAAAACGTAATCAGGTAAGTTACTGTTCACACAAAGATAATCAAATCTAATTTAAATGAGACTAACTTCTCATTGTTTAACTTCACTTATCTATACTGATTGTAGTTATTTTACATGAGACAACAGAAACTTACACAATAATGTTTTGTATAACTTCCTTGTATCTTCCCATTTTCTGGGAATACTTCTCAGCTAGATCTTAATGAGGAATGCATTTATGTCCCTCATGAAGGTTTTATTCGTGTAAGTTTTTGTGAGCAGTCGAAGTGGCTTTGCATTCATCCACTTTTCCCCTCTCCTCCTTCCTCAGGTGAACCTGGGTCAGCTGTTGAGGGACTCCAGGGACCGAGTGAGACAGCTCACAGAGGAGGTGAAGGACCTCACTCAGAGGCTGGCTGAGGCCCAGGGGGACAACAAGGTGCTCTCACAAAGATCCACCAAAAAAATAAACACGAAGGAGAACTCGTATGTTTGAAGGAATTGAACTTAATTTGTTCTTCTTGCAGCTGCTGAGGATGACCATCACTCGACAGAGGCTGGGAGACGAAGAGGTGGGGGTCCGCCACTTTCCTGCACATGAACGAGAGGACTTGGTTTCTCAGCTAGAAAGAGCAGGGCGACAGGTGACATGTTTTCTCTCATGTTACTTAAACAAAATATGTTATTTTAAAAGTTTTATATGCTGGTATGTTGCTAAGCTCCATTGCAACGCCATACAAAACATGTCAAATAAAATTTATATCTACTGTAAGTTTAATTGGTAGACTTTGTTAATCTCTGCTTTTATTTATTTCGCTAATGGTCTCATGCTGACTTTTATAAAATATTATTATAAAAGATTGTGACCTCTGATCAAACAAAAACAACTGAGACTCCTTGCAGGCAGATATTGTGTTTTCTTTGCCTCTTCCTCAGCCACTCGCCTGCATTTTACCTGTACAGTCCTGACATTCAGGATAACTTGTCATTATTTGGCTATAAATACATAAGACAAAATTTTATTTAACCTTCAGAGGTTAACGTTTTCTGTCAGATGCCTCCAAGACTGCAGTTGTAGTGCTGGTAAATTCATAGTGTGAGACTTCTCATTTCCTGAACAATGAAAGCAACTTGTGAAGTCTCGACAAGCTGTATTTCACAGAAACCTTTGACCTTGTCACATGTTTGTAGATGGAAGAGATGGAGCACACCCTAAAAGCCTTGACGGATGAGCTGCAGGACGTTAAAGCAGAACGCATCGTGTTCAGGGAGAAGGCGGACCGGCTAAATGTTGAACTAAACCACATTTTAGGGAACCATGAGTCGCGCATCATTGATGTGGATGCACTCTGCATGGAAAACAGGTGAATAGAGAAAACTGTGCATCTTTTATTAAATGAAATTGTTGAATAAGACACAAGTTTTCTCTCTAATGTGATGTTTTGGATTTGGCTGCTGATCTGATAATATTTTTTGGAAATATTACACTAACATTCAAGCATAAGAGCAAAAGTGAAGTGTAAACAGCTACAAGTTAAAGGATTTTTATGGCTTTAAAATGAATTCCTTTTATTTCAAACCTACAGTCAGTGATAATTAAAATGTTTAAGATATCTGGGGCTTAGGTAAATGATGCTGGCTGAGGACCTCAAGTTTCTCTTTAAGGGGTTCCTCAGAGAGGCAAAATAATAATAATAATAATAAAAAAACAGCATAAAAACTATGCAGTTATTGTTGAGCACTGTTTCAAATGATAAAAAGAATTGCAAACAGTCAAGCTTTTGAAGAAACCAAAGTGTTGATCTATTTTTAATCATCTACAGTTCTGGTCCTGCCAAACGGCAAAAAGACTTTCTTCAGTACTTCATACAGTCCAGACATTTGTCAATTCCAGCTTTTAGTTAATTTGTGTATTTTTTTTCTTTTATTTGGGATTTTTGAGCAAAAAACTTGATTAAATAAGAATAAAAAAACAAGAGAAACACTACAGACTGAAATCAGCATCAAAACTTCTGTCGGCTTGTAACTATGAGGTTCTCGGTTTGAATCCCGACCATGGGCCTTTCGGTATAGAGTTTTTATTTTCTCCCTGTAAATGGGTGGGTTCTGTCCAGACACAGTCCAAAAACATGAGATGTCAAAGGCTCAAAAAGCATGTAGCTTTATGGATGTAAACTGAAACGGTTCACCACTGTGCAAAAGTTTACTGTTTTCAAAGCAAAGTGTAAACAAATTAAGGATGACTCAAAATCTTGGCACATTAATGTACCTGAACTTTATGATTTCATGTATCGCCTTCTGCCATGTTCAGAATTACCATTTTCCAGAACTTAGGACAGTCTCATCTTGCATATAAAAAGCCTCTAACCATCTGTGCTTTCACGCTGATCGCATTTTTAATCGCTTTCACGGTAGGTATTTACACGACCGGCTATCGCAACTTCAGGAGGAGGTGAACCTGCTCAAAGCAAACATCATGAAGTACAAGGTAAATGCTTCTGTTGAGGGGTTAATGTTTTTTTCAACTCTCCGAAGCCCACAGGATTTCCTGTTTTTATGAAAGAAGCTACATTAACTCAAATCATTCATCAAGCTTTGTTGTCTGGTTTCCTCTCCACAGACGGCCCTCGAGAGGAGGAAAAACTCCAGCACATATGGGAGATCAAACAGCGTTCCCCTTACAGGAGTGCTGTCAGCCAAACAAGGTGAAAACACCAACTGTTGAGCTCACTTTAAACACAAAACATAAAACACATCAGAGCCGTTCATCTGGAAGGCGAAAAAAAAGAAAAACTGGCGCGGCTGTGCCTGTCACCTCGGTTTTATCTCCCAAATTTGATTAGATGCCTTCATTGTCATAAGTGAAAGAAACTAGTTTTTCCGTCTCAAGCCGTGTTTTTACTAAATTATTTAATAACTTATGTTTTGCCGATCCTTCAAGCCACCACCCGGACACCAACTGTGTTTTTAATTGTATTCTCAGTGGTGCAGAGTGCCACTGGCAGGGAAATGAGGCTGCCATGATGACTGACAGTCGCTGGCAGAAGCAGCACAGTGGGTTCTGGAGTTAAAGTTAGGGAGGTGTCACCTAGCAGTCAGCTGTTTCTAACACTCTGTCTCTGACTTACTCTTGTCATGCTGTTTCCTCCTTCTCTCATTCTGTCAACGTGTTTTCTCTGATGTCTACTCTTATGCATTATTAGTAGATCATGGCTCCGCTCTTCTGGTTTAGAAAATTTTGGTCCCGTTTTTCCCTCACACTGATATCACTTTTCTTCCATTTTTAGTCCAGGAGATGCTCTTGGAGGAGCAGGGCTGCAGCTTACCTGCTACGCCTCAGTCCATCGCCGACCTGAAATCGCTTGCCACCGCTCTGCTGGAGACCATCCATGAGAAGAATCTGGTCATCCAACACCAGAGGCACACAAACCGGTACAGCAAAAAGTTTTCTTTAACTTTTCCACATTTGGTGACTTGGTAATTATGGAACTGCAACATTTTATTGAGACTCAAGATGGAGCATGATATTGAAGTAGTGGGAAACCAATACATTTTTAATGTGTTAATGAAAGCTTTATAAACTAAAAAATACTGAAAAGTTTCCCATGCACTTATATTTATTGACTAATCATACTACTTGACAAACTCGCTCCAGCTCTGTCAGTGAGTAGAGTGTCTGGAAAAAGAGTTTTCAAGTCTTGGTAGAGATTGTCAGTTTTGGTATGAACTTTGACTAGGCCATTTATTACGCAAATATGCTTTGATCTAAGCAACCTGCACTTCTGTTTAGCTTGTCTGTCTAGCATGATGCTGCCACCACCACGTTTCACCATCTGGAGGGTATATTCAAAGCAAAATACATTGTTAGGTTTCCTCCATTTTATATTTAGGTAAAAATGTTTTGGTTTCATCTGACCAGAGGATTTCCTGGCATGTGTTCTTGTCTCCCCATTAGATGGTTGTTGGTGAACTTTGAAATGACTTTTTATTGTTTTCTTTTGTTGACTGTACTTGAGCAGAGGTGCTCAAATCCTGTCTGTGAGAGACGCTTCTCTAAAACTTTTAGATGCATTTTTGTCCCAACACACATGTTTCTACTGTATGAATTCCCTCATCAGCAGTCATGCAGCTCTGTATTATTTCACAACCTAACCTTACTTTAGGTAATTTGTTGCATGCACTTGATTTTATGTCTTAGTATTTGAATAAGGAGTTCTGCATACTAAGAAACGCCACACTTTTCAGATTCGGTCTTATCATTTTATTTCCAACACCACCATCTGACACATTTCAGTATTCACTGCTACATGAGCTCTCCTCCTCAAAGACAAACACTCAGATAAGACAGACAAACACAGACTAAGCGTGTATAGAAACCTTACCTCTTATATCTGTTCTGCAGGATCCTGGGAAACAGAGTTGCAGATTTGGAGAGGAAGTTGAAAACCTTGGAAGTCTCAGGATTGTGGAGTTTACCAGGTGAGTTAAACAAAAAACCCATATGAAATGGATTATATTATAGTAAATACTGAAAACCTAAAATAATCCCCAGTTAGTGAGCATTGGGAGCAATCCAGCTTCACTATTTTTACTGTTGTTACCAGAATTAATGTCTTTGTTGCCAGTTTGGAATTTAGCCCATTTTTGTACATTTTCAAGTGTATTTAATTGTCAAATTCAGGATCTTTTTGTATCCATTTCTGTGTTTGCTAAGACAGGCACCACTGAGAACACAAAGTCTCCACCACACCATGAGCAAACACAGCTGTGCGACTGTTCATGTTTATCATGTGTAGTAACCTTATCTCAACAGATCTGTTACCACTACTGACAGTGGACACACTTTCTTTCACAAAAAGTATGTTTTTATTAGTTCATTGGACGATTAGTTTACTTTTACTATGCAAGTCGGTGCACCCAAAAATGATTAGGTAGGAGGTGAAAATAACATTTCCAAAAAATGCAGGTTTACACTGGAAAACAATGTATTATCATAAAGAATTTATTGTTTTAGTTATTATTAGTTTGCCTGTTGTTCTTTTGTGTGTGTGAAAAATATACATTATTTAACTCTAAATTCCCAAATATTGTGCATGCCACACATCTTCTGCCGAGGCGTATTTATGTCCACTCTTCTTCTATTAACTATAACATTAAGGTTTTGTATTTACAACGTTGTACCTATCTGTCTCTCCCCTCTGGCTGCGTCTCAGGCTTGACCTACCACGTATCTGTGGGAATTGGGAGTATGTATTCCTTCTGCCCCACTTAGCCCATCCATGCCCCCCTCCTCTGTATGTCATGTCAGAACAAATCTGGGCAGATGCCCAGAAAACATGCCACCTCGTACCCGCCTTTTACCATGTGTCGACGCCATTGACCACCAGCTCATGTGTTTGTTCATGATGCCATCGACACAACCAGACCACCTCATTAACACACACCGTTTATAGTGATCCAGCTGGCCTGGGCCATATTATAGATGGGGGGGAGGAGTGGAAGAAGAGCACAAGCAAAAGTATTCATGCTTTCTGATTAGTCACAAACCTTAATATATTTTATCAGATAGGCAAGTAGTTTGTATTTGAGTACAGAAAAAGTACATAATTTTGTGAAAATATGAAAAGTTTCATGTTTCCTGTGTGTTGTTCATGGCATGTGGTGATCTGGGAACAAGATTTGTAATGACTTTGATTTAGGTTATGCTTTCTTGTTGCCACTTCCATGATCAACCGAGAGCCAAATGGCTGATTCTGATTCATGCTCTCTTTGCCCAACATGCTAAGTTTGATGGATGGCCATTCATTCTACATACTACTAAAATTTTTGGATGGATTTGTACAATTCAGAATCAAAAGCATGCCACACTTTTCAGATATTTATTTGTTCATTTTAATTTTTTTTTTTTAGTATTCATTATTTGGTGATGAACTTGTGACTTCACTTAAAAACTATGCAACATTTTGTGTTGGTCCATCATCTAAAGTACAATGAGGTTTGTGGTGGGGAAAAAAAGAATAAGAGATATAAAGATTTCTGAAATCCAGTTTATTTCTTATGTTGAGGTTCACCAGAAACTATAAAAATCAATTTTCAAGGTTATTTAATATTTAAATTATTATTAGCAATTCATTTAGGGATTTAAAGCCTTTTTGTAAACAAAGTAGGGTCATTATATTCAGCTAAAGTAAAAAAAAGAAAAAATCCATCAGTAAAATCCAGAAGTAAGAATATAGAATCGAAAGTCAATCCTCAAGCTTTTCAATTCCTGTAAACAAAAATTTTGTTTATTATCTAAAGTAACATTCTAAATTGAATAGTCTGTAAATCCAAGTGACCAAACCTCTTCACAAGAGAAACACTTCCTCCTTCTTGCCACTGGAGGGCGATGTTACATTATCTACCAACCAGTCTGAAACGTGGAGGGGCTGTGGCTGGCTGGAGGTGCGCTGTCATGAGACCGTCATTCTCTTCGCCATAAAACTGACAAGCATCCATTACTGAAAATGATTGCCCACATTACAAACACATTTAGGGGAATGTGCCGTTATTAGGGAATTTGTAGGCGAGGGCCCAGAGTGCCTGATGAGCACGCTGTCCACCACAGTTAGGGAGACAAGGATATAGAGAAAGAGAGGCGAGTGTCTGTGGCCTTGATGTGATAGGACGTCTGGCTGATGGATATTGGAGCCAAACAGGATAGGATAGAGGGCCTTGGCTGCCTACCTGAAGCCCGGAGAACACGAGAAGCGACTACATTGTCTACGGATGAGAGAGGGCAGAAAACAATAACAATCACATCAATGTAGTGAGTTAGATGAAGTTGAGATTGATGGGCTCTCGCAGTCCGCCCTAACTTCATGCTAAATAAGTGCAAGCTGAACTGTAGCGCTGCAAATGGAAGCCTTGAAGGGAACGTCAGGCTACAGACTGAACCTTCAAAGCTTTATTTTATCCTACTGACAGACTTCAGCTGCTTAAGTGACTCGTTTTAACTGAAAATTATGTTTCACAGCTACAAAGGACTGCGTTCTAGACTACCTAAATGAGCTAATTTATCTTTGGTTTTCAGTATTTTATAATAAATATGGCTTTTTGAGGTTTTGCATTTTTATAACATTTCTTTGTTGCTGGATAAAGGTATGAGTAAGTACTGAATTTGAAAATTATTGGACAGATAAAACAAATTTTTCTGCCTCCTATGGACACGGTTTAGTCTAGGTTACAAGTGTGGAACAGATGGTATCTTCCTGTGATGCTCGCTTAACACCTGACAAAAAACATTTGGATGCCGCCTAGCACAACACATCGATGATTAAACTTGAACTACTTTGTTAAAACCAGCTCTAAGACCTTAAGAGGTCTTCCAAGGTGCATCAAGAAGGCATTGCACTCACAGGTGATGGAGGTTGCTGTTTTCAGCATGCATGGCATGACATTATCTTCAATAACTGTGCTGAGAAACGGATATTAATGAGTAAAAATGTCTAAATCTAGAAAGTTTCTGCTTGATTTTAAAGACAAATATTTACCATTAGGGTATTTTCTGTCTCTATTGACTGTTTTCACCAGAAAAATGTACAAAAAATCTTATTTCAAATCATTTCAGATTTGAGTTGTTCTGAATCTTTACCCATTATGGTTTGTCGGAGAATAATTGTGAAAAAGACTATCAATTGGGATGATTCACCTTTGAATAATTGCCTTTTTTTTTTTTTTTTAAAGCCTTTGGTGTTCATCCATATTGCATTCTGCAGTAAAATAGATCCAGTGTTTTCTCACCATTGTTGGCAATTTGCATTTTGTCCTATAAGATGTCACTTTAAAGGTCACATTTTGCCTTTTGGGTTTCTTTCTCTTTTCTCCTGGTTTGACAAAACTCCCAAAACCCTGAGTTAATGGTGTTATTCTCTCCCTTTGAAAACAGAGCAGCTGAACCGCCTTGTTTTGTGGCCCAGGCTTTTCTTCCGTTATTTGTTTACATCAACATGCAACAGATTTGCATAATGCCTGCCTTCTGGCTATGTTGGCACAACTCAAACAAAGAAAAAAAAGTTGCCCTTCATCATTTTTAACCAATCTGAGCAGAGTTTTTGGAAATGGGGCCAAGAAAAACACATCTTGTAGTTTATTTTTTGCCATATTGTGACAAGCAGTTCTGTAATAATGGAAGAGTGGAGAAGAACTGCGTTTTTTTTAATAATACGGTACTAAAAATGTATACAAACCTCTTCTAGTGAGCCTTAATTTGAAACTGGCATGACACTAATCGGTTTTCTATAATCCTTCCATCAACTCTTACCAACTTTCCTTTCAAGTTTGGGGAGAATGACCCTCAAAGCATGACTCTGCCACCACCATGTTTCATCCTAGGAGTTTTCAGGATGATGTGGACGTTGAAACGTATTAATCTCAAAGACACAATCTCAATACACATGATCTCATTCACTGTTTTAATCTCACATTGCAACATGCATTCATAACTATGTTCCCTTTTCACCACTCTTATTTCCCATGCATCATCACTCCATTGTTGAATCTGTTTATTTATTTATTTTTTACCTCACAGTAGATATAGTCCAGCTCATAGTCTCTGTAAAAGAACTACACACATGCATACTGCTGCGCTTGTGTTTATGTGCGTATACAAGGGTGTTTATATTTATAACGTCTGGATTATGGTGTACAGTCTCTTTCGAGGAGCATATGGTGTCAGCCTAAAAGGCGTGCAGCCATCACTAATGAAGACGGATGACGGGGAGCTGAATCCTCTTTCTGTGAGCGCTGCACTGCATACGTGAGTGCGTGTTTGTATGCTGTGTGGTTAAGGGGGGGAAAAAAAAGCCTTAAATGTGCTTCATCCATTCCATCATGTCTTAAAAGCCACTACCTGCTTAGTGTTTTTTCTGCCGTCGTGTTGGATGTGAGAGTAACTGAGGTCGGAGGTGTTTCTGTCTTGGAACTCGTCTTACAGGAACCAGGGACAATATGGCACTAAATGAAAATCTCCAGCCAGAGCTTCATCCAACGTGTGCCACGTCTTTGCCAAACACGCAGCCCCACAAAGGTGAGTGTGTAACTGTGTGTACCTTCTTACTGATGAGAATCCCCATCCCTGCCATTAACAGAGCAATTAGCCACCATGTGGAGAAACACTCCTCTCTGCCTCCCATGTTTAACCCGAGTCCTTTCCCTTCCCGACTCTGCCCCTCTCAGCCTCTTATTGGTGCAAGCTGCCCAAATGCCATGGCATTTTGGAAATGTGAAGCGAATTCTCGCCCACTGACATTCAGAAACTTCTGCCATGTTCTCTTTTAAGAGAGGGTGGAGAGGATGCCATAAATATGGATGCCACTTCCAGTAATGTTGGTGTTTTTTTTTTTTGGTTTTTTCTTTTTTCTTCTTGCTGTTTTGGCCTCTGAGAGTGTGTATAAAATGTGTCTGGGACTGCGCGTGGAGTCTTTAACCTTTTTGCCTGAACATCCACAAATATGGGTCAGTGAGCCCCTAAGAGAGGGATTTTCAGGGAAGAAGCAGAACTAAGCTGTTGCTATTACTCAGACGGAGGCGTCATACTTGTTTCAACTCCACCTGTCTGGGGCACTGCTGCTAAATTTAGCCTGATTCAGTCACATACAGTGTCTTACATATTTATTTATTCCTACTGTTGAACTTGTTCTCATTTTGTCACATAGCAATCACAAACTAGTGTATTTCAGGGGAGTTTTGTTGATGAGCAAACACAAAGTAATAATTAGGAAGGTAGAGTGCTTGGTTTCTAAGAGAATATTTATAGACAAACAGCATAAAGAAAACCCAGGAACACAGCAAACTAGTCAGGGAGAAAGTTGAGGAGATGTTTAACAGGATTAGGTTATAAAATTATACCCCCAGCTAAAGCATTATCCCATAAATATAAATACATGCCCCACTTTTTATAGCATTATTGAAAATCACAAATTTTGCTTCTACTTGCCGTCTACAATAATTTACTATTTTGTCACCGTCTCCTGTAAAAGCTCTATAAAATTCCCATATTTTTGCGATTGACATATAAAATAATATGAAAAAGTTCAAGTGCTGTGAATACTTTCGTCAGGCACCATATGAAACTCAATTTTAAACAAGTATCAGTGATAAATTGACAATTGTACTTAATTTTTTGTGTTTAGCACATTATGGACTTGGTTTTGAAAGTAAAAATTTGTGTGAAACTAAGCTCTAGTTACAGATGTAAACAGAATTTGAAAAAATGCAGTACAATGTTGTTGTTTTGATGTGTGGTGCCATTTGTTTTAATGCGCAGATGATCTCCCTCATGAACACCGTCGGGGCAAATTGAAGCAAAAGTGTTTGTTTTCTGATCTTGGCTTTGGCTGCAGCTCAAGTGAGCAATTACAATGACCAATCACCTCAATTTTTTTTCTTCTCCCTCTTCTGTCAGATGACAGAAGTTCACATGAATCATCTTGGGAATGCCGCACCGCTGGCAGTGACCTTGGCACAGATGGCGCCAGCAGGGAAGACGCACCTGCACTGCTCAGCAGTGCGGATCCTTTCGCAGGCGTGGAGACGGATGGGATTGACGGGAGAGAGGGAGAAATCATGACCCTGAGAGACGATCCGGAGCCGGAGGATGAACGGAGTCCGGTGGAGGAGGCAGGGCGCGAAGAGGAGGGAGCCGAGGATGAGGAGCTGGGTTCCTCTGTGGAGGAAGGGGAAGAAGCCGCTCTGGCACTGGATCTCCGTCTGACTGAGTCAAAGCTTCAGTGGCTTTCCATCGCACAGACTTCTGTCAGATATTCAGAGGTTTCCTGCCAGCACAGGGAGTCTAATGATGCACTTGAACATGAAGAAGCCTCGGCATCGATTCCAAAGAGTCAGGCCACACAGGGACAGAGTAACACTGAGTGGGACATTCACTGTCCATCTGCACCTGGCATGACCTAATGTCATGAAAAGATGGGGAAAACTTCTCTAAGTCCTTGTCGTCGTTATTGATGATTACATTAATCATCCCTAGTTGGATTCCCACTGCTTAGCCTCTGCTCATTAACTTCCTTCCACACTGAGCAGCTCGCTTTCAGTCAATAAAACAGAGAAAACACCCCCCCGACCCCCCCAGATGCTGCTGACAAAGCCAGAGGTGCCCTCTGCATCTAGACTAGCTTGTGTTGCTCTAAAGCAAAACAAATCTTCCAAGCAGTAGAGCTGCAAACTCGATGCCCTGCAGAAAAAATAACAAGTGATCAGCTTGTGTATCCTATATTCTCTTGTTGCGTTCCCCTATGAGGAGATGATCGCAGTTGTTTGCTTTATTTTTTATAAAAGCTAAGGAATGCCAATAAAAGTGCTGCATTTTTGAGGGGTTTACTTCCAAAAGTGATTTCAAATTGGTGAAGTGCCAAAATTTGAACTATATGTGTGATGGATACTTTTGAATTCATTGAGTCACCTTAATACTGTTAATATTTGTCTAAATCTCGCCTATTTTTCGATGTATTTGGATGTGCCTTATGTGTCAAAATATTTAATATTTATGAATAGAAATTCATAGAAAGCTGCCATATTGCTTGGTTGCATTCATTTGCAGTACAGAAAGTTGAGATCTATTTGTTCTATTGTTTTTTGTTTTTTTTTTTCCCCCATTAAAAAAAAAATCAAGCCAAACATCCTTTAACAGATGACATGGAGGAAGAACATCCTTTGAAACCCATGGGTTGTTATTGCACACAACCCAGTATTCACTAATGACTCATTACAAAAGTAGTTTAATTTCAAAGAAATACTATGATTAATATATACATTAAAAATATATTCTCATAAAAAAAAAGATAAAAGGTTGTATGTCTCAGTCATAACAAAGCATTTTTAGAAAAGAAAACCAGTTAAGCATAAAAAACATGAAAGACACAATGAAGGCTACATCATGCTGCAGGGATCGTGTTCTTGGAACTTGAGGGTGACAGTTTGACCTTCCTGTTCTCCTTCACATCTTTTTTTTTCTTTAGTTTGACATTTTGTAAATGCATTAAAATAACTACTTTTTTTCTTTTTAATTTTTTTTTTTTTTTTTTTTACAAGGGTCATCAATAGTTGTGCAGAGTGCTAAAGTGGCCCAAATTGCTCTTCAAACCCAGAAGCGAAAGTTTTTTTTTTTTATAAACATTTAATTTAATTGACTCTTAGCCTTGAGAGGAAGATGTTTTCTGCTCTTAATGATCTTTCTTGTGAATGAATAAATTGCACACGTCATGCAGAACATCAATTTTATCGTGTTTTAAACTAAACGTGCAGTAGAACTTCTTCAAAATAGCAAGAAGTTTTCCTGTCTAAAAAAAGTTGAATCCATAAACACACCCGGGTCGTCTTGTGGCCAAAGTCCAGAGCGCGGTGTGTTTTGGGAAATCAGCAGTGAGTCCCACTCCTACATGCAGGTGACAGCTGGCCTCTCCAGGCAAACGCAGCATCAAACCCAGAATGCATGAACTGCTTATTCTGCAGGAGGCCGCTTGCTATTTTTAATCACCAATATAAAATAGAGACGAGGAAAAAGAGGGAATTCAGCTTTGGAGTGGGGTGGAGAAGAGTGGGGGGAGCGTAGCACGTACACAGCATGGGACCTGTGCCATGCAGCTGATTTGGCAAACTGCACCAAGGCTTTTTTCTTTTTTTTTTTTTTTCCTTTTTTTTTTTTTTATTTTGTTCCAGCTTTAAGTCTGTCACCCAGATGGGAGCTGAACTAATAAATTTAGATGATAGCAGCTTGCCATTAAATTTCTCTAAAGTAATTGCCTAGTTTTTGATTGTTTGCATGCATATAAATGATAGGAGGAAGCCAGTTAGTTGGAAAATATATTTTTAGCAGACTACATGATCTGATGCAGGAAATATGTGATTGTGGATTTTGGCCAAATATCGGTGCTTTTGTCAAGTAAGGTGAACCTGCACTGAGGAAAATAGAATAGTCTGTTATATCCTGCCTGGGATATGGAAAATTTCAGCTCCTTCAAAATGTATAACAGAATCTGACTAAAATCTTTTTGAAGAATTGCTTTACTGCAGGAAAAATGTCAACAGGAGTATCTACCAAAGTATTTCAGCCCAAAGCTATTTAGATTATACTTCCTCTGAGAGGTTTGCAAACATTAATATGCATAAATGTGTGTCCGAGTTTGAGATTTCCCTCTGATTTAATATAGCTTCTCTTTAATTCATACTTGTTTGCAATTGTACACGCATACATTTATCCAAATTGATGTTTGGATCAGCAGGTTTCCCTTCATGTAGCCATCAAATAGCTGCTGGCGTAATTTAACCACTGTTTTCAAGTTAAGCAAACAAAAAGGAACAAAAGGGAAAGCACAAGTGATGAGAATAGATGAAGGAATAAACTATCACTACTATGCACTGATTTGTGTTGGTTTTTAACTTACAATGCAAATTGAACAGTAATACTTTTGAAAGGCATTGTAGTTACAATATGTTTCTTGCGTATAGTTGAGCTTTGTCACTTTAAAAAAATGCTGTTGGATGCTACCAGTCCCTCAAAACCTACACATCATATCTTTATCTAAAAAATCCTGTTTTTCTGTTTGGCTCTAACAGGCCTGAGTGATGGAGGGCGGCAAACGTAACCATTTTTATTTTGGCTTGGTGATATGTTGTTTTAACAAGCCAAGCAGTGTGAGGCTCCTTGCCGGACAGCAGACTAGATGTTATGGTGCTTCCAACACTCTGGAGTTACAATAGTCTCATTTAATTATTTCTAAGATTTATTGAACTTTATTCTGGTTCTCTGAAATAGTAAATCTGAATTCAAGATGCATTCAGATTTAAATGCCTTAAGTTAAAGTTGCTATCCCACTTTTGACAGCCAGCAGAAAATGCATCCTAAATATTCCGATCTCTGAAATCAGTTTAACCCTGAAAATCTCCTGCTGGAAATAGGCTGAGGCATCTGTAGCCGGTGTCCCATCACTGATGTCACATCAATAGGTCTTGTCAGCTCTTATCACACTGACCCACCTTCTCCAATCTTAATAGCAATCTGACTGTACGGCACGGTCATGGGCTGACCTCCAGCGTGGCCTCTCAGCTTATCGGCCGGCCACAAGCTCTTGCTCCACCAACGTCCCCAGCATGGGATGGATGTCCTGCGGCTGCAGTCAGATTTAGTTTTGGCAACAGGAAGTGTGGCAACCAGTCGATTGCGACCAGGAATAAAGAACCAGAAACACTGAGACAAAAATATGTAATTTATGATAAGTAATATCTGATTCTTGTGTTGTTTCCTAAATGTCTGGGTATCTGATGAAGAATGTTTTTGAAACTGTAAAGTTACATTTTACTGTCATGTTGGTGTGACAAAAGAGTTCAGCTACCACTTCAACATTGTTTCCATTCAAAGCTGAACGTTTTTATGGCTGGTGTTACATTCAGGGTCAAGATGTATTCTCAATGTCCAACTTTGAGGAAGAATAACAAAACGGTGGGTGTCGGGCAAAGGGTGGAACTGAAGTCCTGCTGCAGATAATCAACTGGATTTAAATCTGGACCTGGACTGCAGTATTTTAATACATGAATATTCTTTCCATTTTGTTGTATATACAGCTATATGCAGTGTTGTCCTCCAAAAAGAAAAGCCTGCATCCCAGCCTCAAGACTTTTGTGTCTTCTTCACTAATTGTCCTGTATTTAGCTTCTTCCATTTGCCTCACTTTTTGTGTTTAGAACAAATGTGAGAACTGTAGGCCTGATATGAACAAGACCCGAAGTAAATATTAAATCATCATCAGTGTCAGAAAGGAAGACAGGCAAGACAGAAAATCACATGCGACTAAAATACTGTCAGGAAATAGTAGCGGTTTCTGATGCCTGTTGAGCTGTTGCACGACTCGTCCCCTGCAGATCAGATTTCCATATTCTTAACAGATGCAAGCTTTCAGACGGTCTAAAGTAGAACAGACTAACACACTTTTAGCTTTGCGATCTGATTTTCTTTTAAAACTGCAGTTTGCATTCATGTGATTAGTAGCTAATCCATTCGCTTACTGCAAGCTCTGCCTGCCACAGCTATTTCACAGATAATTGGAGATGCATTTAACAGCCTGTGACAAAGAGACAGACTCCAAGGTGGGAAATTCACAGCATCCTAAAATATCCTGAATATTAGAGCATGATGACTTTGTTGTGACTCTCACTTCTTCTTAATCATCCCCATCAATCTCCCAACAATAGGAAATGAACTGCTTATTCACTTTTATTCAGCCCGTGAGCAGTGTCTGGGCTGTGTAATTATCTGTGTCAATAGCAATGATTGTTTGTTTTGACAGGTTATTCTTCACTTTATAATTTTAGACACTGGAAGTGGGACTTGAAGCTCTTCAAGGCTACGTTTAAAAAAAAATGACATCAAGAAGTTAGTTATTTGGGTAGGAGCTGCTTTAACATATTTACTTTCCAAAAATTCAGCACATGGAAAACATTAAATGTGACAAACTGAGCAGCATCCTATAAAATTACCTTCTGTTGCATCAATTGAAAATATTCAGCTTGCTTTGGCTGGCTAAATTTCAGACATATTTTATTCTAGCTGATAAAATATGTCTGAATGAACAATGTTTCATATTATGGTCAGAATTTGATCATAATATAACACTGTAGATTTTATAACATATGATTATGGTATTAGTAGCATAAATATGACAAAACCAGTTATTTTCATACATTTGCATTAAATGTTAAATGTTCAAAAAAATACAACTCCTGTGACTTTTAAAAACAAGTAATGTGGGACAGTTGTACATTTTTAGAGGCATTTGATCTAATACATACATGGTCAAAATTGCACATAAACATAGTTTGTAATTGTCCCCACTAATATTTGGTTCATTCAGTGTATTCTATATCATTCAAACATAAAAAAACAGCTTGAATAAATCATCGTAAGTCCCAAATTTGTTTAATTTATGCAATTGAGGAGTGTGACCAGGTGAAAACAGCTGCATGTACTGAGTGCTGGTCAGTGCACATGGAACAGCGCTGGGCAGAAGAGAACTTCACCCAGTAAAAGTTTGAACTGATCAGGCGGGCGTGAGTCTAAACTTTTCAGTATTTTTAGCTATATGAGTGTGTGTGTGTGTGTGTGTGTGTGTGTGTGTGTGTGTGTGTGTGTGTGTGTGCTGATTTTGAGCTGCATCATCCTGACTTCCAGGTGGCCCAAGGCATAAGTGAAGGAAAAGGCTGCTTAGAGCCCTTAGACCAGCAGAGGGCCCACAGAAATGTTTGAATTCTCACTCACAATAATGATCTCAAAATGTCTGTTTATTAAGAAATTCTCTTTAACCATTTCCAAATGATGAATATATTTTTAAATACATATTTAAACAACTTGATAAATATGCTAGTTGTAAACGTAAAGAAAAATCTTAATAGTTGGGCAGTTTTTTGAAACGGTCAATAAAGTTTAATCACCCTTTGCTGATTGGGTCCCATTTTTACACACTGTAACTGTCTGTGAATCTCATCAAATGTATTGTGTTTGCTTTAAAGAATAATCCCTCAGACTTGGTATATTATTATAGAGCAAAACCCCCTGCAACCAGCTTCTTATGGCATGCCTGAAATGCCTTCAGGACACCAAAAGACAAATAAGCATTTTTCAGAATGTATTTACAGCTGATTCAATCTAAAAGCTCTTATCCCTTGTTTCTGATTTATTAAATAATGGTAAGTGGCCTGTACTTGTGACATGCTTTATCAAGTCTGGAGGATTTAAAAGTGCTTCACACTACATTCTGTCATCCACCCATCACATTGTTGCCAGGTCTGTCCGACAGAAGTGAGGTTGCCATGCACATCTGACCTCTGAAGTGACCCATTGGTTACAAGATAAATTCTTACCACTGTTGCCTCCTTCACCCTATGGTCTCTTTCAGGCAGTGCTGACCAAAGTCGATCGTCAAGGGCCAGCATCCTGCATGTTTTAGTTCTCTGCCTGGTGGTAGTAGCAACATTTTCAGCATTTCACTGTTCTTCTTAGGCCTTCTAATGAGGCATCATTTGATCCAGGTGCACCAAACCAGGGAGACAACTGAAACATGCAGGATGCCAGCCCTCGAGGACCAACGTTGGACACCACTGCTTTAAGGTATTTGCAATTGGCTGCCCAGATAAAAACAACTGCAGCATTGCTGTGGGACTCAAAATTAATTTAGCTTAATCAGAACTCAATGTATTTTGCAAAGGCTGTGGTCAGAAGATGTGAATGAAAAACAAAATTAAACTTTTATTCAATAGAAAAAAATAAACCAGCTCAGCAAATGTTGAGTTGGTCACTGCAGAATTTTTTTTTGTTTTTTTTGTTGAGATAAAAAAAAAATAAAAATACTTGTACAATAAGAAAAAAACAACAATAAAAAATCTTTCTTTGCCTGGTTGCTTTATTGTAAAAAGCTTTCAGAGGGGCCCAATCCAGCTCAAGGCCTCCTTAAGCTTTGGGTCGCCTCTGCTGCCTCCGCCGCAGCCGCAGCCCTCCTGCATCATCTGCATCCTCTTCCGCATCCAGCTGCTCTGGAGCATCTGCTTTGACCTAGACTTTAAAAGCAGCCATCCCTGATTGAATTTAAAACATTTTGGAATTTTTCTACAGTGATTTTGAGACACAGGAGCAGCTTTGGGGTTTATTTTCTTGACCATCGGGAATAATTATGAGGTAAGAGTTTCCGGTTGCCGTGCTAGCCGGGGTTCAAGCGTTTGGTCAAACTCTAAATGGATTGACTCGCTGTTATTTTTGGACAAAAGCACGTCTCAGCATGTGTATACTTAATTTTTTTTTTACCATTAGAGAATGATTATTCCTCAAGTTAAAATGGGCACATTCGTTATATGTTCCTTTAGCCTTTTAGCTTAAGCGTCAAACTACTGGGATTGATTGCAGCTTGTTATTGTTGTTAGCTAACTCTGTCAGTGCTTCACAGATAAACATGAAGTTACAGCGAGCTAGAAAAAAAATTATAGGCTTTAGTAATTTGGGTAAATGTCAGGAAGGCGCTCAAAGTAACTTTAGAAAATAGAAACGCACCAATGAAGTATTTTGCCACTAGTGTTAGCATGCTAAGGTAGCTAAAGCTAAAGTAGAAAGGTCATTCTGGTGCAGACTTCCCGTGTTTTAATAAATGTTTGACCCTTTTGTCCTCACAGTGTACACAGGCACCTTTACTAGATGTCCATTTTTATTTAAGAACAAATGTAAGTGTTCAGCCTTTATGAAAGTATTTTCTAAACAGTGTTTGTAATGCCTCTAAATTGAGCTCAGGGTCAAAGTTTTGCTTCACCTTTTAAAGGGAAAATATTTGGGGAAACGCTGCTTTTAGACAGTATGCATAAGCAGAAATAGTTTTGGGTTGACTGGAGAGTGTAACTTTGTTTCTTGATTATAATGGATACATTGTCATGTTTCAGAATGACCCTCAGTGACCAAACCTGATTGAAACCAGAGCGGATATTCAAAGTGCAAACTGGCTACCATTTGCTGACCTTGTGATGAGTTTTTTTTTTTTTTTGTGGCACTTTGACTGTAGTTTACAGATAGTAGCAATTTGGCCCACCAACCCAGATTGATGTTTTCAAAAGTTTATAGTTTGAATCTTGGAGATGAATTATATTCTTTAAAGAATGGAAGCTGTTTGGTGTAATTTGTCTTTTACTTACAACATGCTGAGCAAATGTTAAGTTGGTCACTAGTATTGCCAGAAATGCCATCTTGGTCCTACAAATGCCTAAACTTGGCCAAATACTGCAAGTGCTTTTTAATATGAGTGACTCATTTTCCGTTCTTGTTGTGAAGGATAGAAGAAATAACCCAAACAGAATAGGAAAAAAAACATTCAAACCCACCAATAATATAAAAGTGTTTAATTAAAGGAGCATTTGATTGAAAAGTAGTATTTTACCCTTTTTTGTTTTACATCTACAATAATTTACATATTCTTGAGGCTAATTTCTCCAAAAATAGTGCATGCAAAGCTTGTCTTTGAACAGATAAAAATGAAAAATGCCCCAGTGTACTTCCTCCCACTGTCCATACAGGTAATTTTCTCCCTGGTCTCACTAAACTGCTTTTTGGTGTGTGTGCATGGTTGTGTATCACTGGGTTGCCATGTGATGTGTGGCAAAAAGTTTGGACACCATTATTTTCGATGTGTCCCTGGTTCACCACACCTGAATTAAGAAACTGGTCATTTGCAGGTTTCTGCAGAACTTGAAATGCTGAAGAGGTAATGCAATAATTTTTAAAAGCATAGAGAATGATCCATAACAAGGATCTTTTTACTTAGAAGTTGCATGTACATGGTAGGGTTCTCTCTGGGTACCCCAATGGAAAGAGTACCCAGAGACTGTTGGGTCACCCTGCAAGGATAAGTGGATATGGTTAGATTTATCATGACAAGATCATGTAAAATATTTTCCCATAAAAAGAAAAACTGTTTCTTTTGGGGACAACAAAAATATAAATAGTGCGTCAATGACTGACTAATTTGAAGAAGTGAAGGATTTACATTTTAGTTAGTGGTGACCTTTTGCATGCATTGTTTGAACATTTCCAGAGAGTCTTATCGGCTCTCCTCGGATCAGTTGTGGGATTTTTTTTTTGAGTGTTGTAATATAAAGGCGGCACAAAGCACTTAATAGCTTTTTCGACAATGTAAAAGTTTCAAATTTGTGCGCTGAAGCTGATAAATAGGCCTTTTTGTAACGGGAAAAATGCTCCAAGCAATTAGTTTATTCATGACCTTTGCATGCTATACTTGATTAGACATCTATTTTCCAGTGTGAAAAAGAATGTGCAGTAACCTTTTCATAGTATTTTTACAAAAGAAGAGCTTGACATGGTTAACATTTGTCCACAACTTTTTTTTTTTTTTTTTTTCTCACTGCTGGCCTAAATGGACGCTGAAGTGTTTCCTTTTGACTGTGGTGTTTTATTAAATCCTAACCTCATTCTCTTCCTGTTCAAGGCGTGACAGAGACCGTGATCGTGACAGGAACCGGGATCAGAACTGTAACAGGGGCCGAGACGTGAAGTCAGGCGACGACCCCGTCGCCTCGGCTGCAGCCAGTTGGAGTTTTGTGAACCCACCTCCCATTCAGCAGCAGATAAACCCCTTCACCAACCTGCTCCACACACCACGCTACCATGAGATCCTAAAGAAGCGGCTGCAGCTCCCAGTCTGGGAGTACAGAGACGTCTTTACAGAAATCCTGATGCGGAACCAGTCGTTCGTGCTGGTCGGAGAGACGGGCTCTGGAAAAACCACGCAGGTAGATTTTGAAATGCAGCAGCCATCAGTTGCCCCCCTAAACCAGACTTTTAATGAACTGACCCAACTATGTCACAGTAAATTTAGAGCCTGGCTCTGGGTGGTTAAAATTGCTTTAATGTTATCATAAAAAGATATCGATACTATGAATGATTCATGTATTTTTATTGGGTTGTTTTAAGATTTGATTCCCAGTTAGCTAACCTTAAATCTTAAGTGGTTTAAGCAAGCAGACAGGCTGTGTATGTGTGTGTTTTTTTTTCTTTCTTTTTTTTTTTTTTAAATTTGCAGGAGAAGATTAGAGTAAATCACAGAGTCTGTGCCTCATCCTGAGATGAATATAAACGATCCTGCAAAGTAGAGTGGTTTAAGTGTGTCGATGCGTTCTGCACTGATGATGCTTAAAAATCTGTGCTGTGAATATTTGGGTTCGTTTTATGCAGTTTACTGATGCATGAAAGTTGGGGAAATTAACTTTTTTTTTTTTTCCCCCAAATACAAATACTTACTGAGATAGATTGGAAAAAAAGCAAAAGTTTAAAAGAAATTGAATTTATTGCATTATGTTGATTTTACTTTTTAGTAACCTACATGTTACTTAACTTTAAAACTTATTTATATCTAAAATCCCAATTGTAACCGAAGATGAACCAGGAAAGTGGCTGGAATCACAGTGCATTTTCTTGTTGATAAAGATCAACTTAAATTTTTTGGGCAAAGAATAAAAACATTTTTTCATGTAATTTGTAGTTCTCAAAGTGAAATTAGAATGGAAAACTGTGAAACTCCCAGGAACAACATGATAATCTTTCTTTTCAAAACAATAAATGCATTTAAACCATTGATATGTATATTGCAAATAACATATACAGATGTATATCAATGATTTAAACCCATTAACTAGACAAGTGTTCGGTGGTACATTGCTCTGTTCATTTCTGCTCATGTGAAGCCCTCTAACTTTTCTCCCGTCCTGCAGATCCCACAGTGGTGTGTCGAGATGGTGCGTTCGCTGCAGGGACCGAGGAGAGCGGTGGCCTGCACCCAGCCCAGGAGGGTGGCGGCGATGAGCGTCGCCCAGAGGGTGTCAGATGAGATGGATGTCACGCTGGGTCAAGAGGTGGGCTATTCCATCAGGTTTGAGGACTGCAGCTCTGCCAAAACTGTATTAAAGTAAGTAGTTATTACATAAAATTTCACTAGGGCATTAAAATTTGGCCACTTTTGACGATGATGTTGACGATTTTTATAGTGACTAACTAACTAAGTAACTGATTATTCTAAACTTAGATTATTAGTTGGCTTTGTCTTTAAAATTGGATGCTTGTTTTGTACCACAAAACTGAAATAGAAGCAACGACAAAATATAAAAGTACAAAATATTAAATCTATACTATTGACAGATTTAAAGAAAAATTAAAGGTAAATCTGGAGACTATCTGTGTCTCTTAATCTATAATTAGAACCCACGTATAAATTGTATTTATTAACTGCAGCTATGCTTTATGAATTTGTGTGATCCAAATGCGATTCATTAACATTATTCACACGACTAAACATTAAACCTGCACATTAACCCACGCAGTCATCTGTCAGACGATGAGTTTGCATGCCAGTTTGAAAGTTTTCTCCAACATTTATTTGGAGAAAAACATAAGAAAACGTTTCTAATCCTCTTTAGTGCATTCAGTTCTGTTTTTACTGTCCGCTTACTGCTAGCCAACTGAGTGTCTCCTTCTCAGGAATTGTCCTTCTGTCCAATTTTCATCACCTAACTGAAGTATTCTCCAACATTGAGCCTTGAGACCTGTGGAAAAACTTTAAAACTTTTAGAACTAAGCTCATTTAAAATTGAAGCAAATGGATTTTCTGCCATATATTTTATTTTTTTTAAATTGTAACTTTAACAGAAAAAAAAAAAAAAGTGTGGAGATATTTCTTCTTTATTTTAGAAGAAATATCTAAAATATTTATCAGATATTGTAGCTGTAGATAACGATAAAGAATCAGTGTACTGCATAGTTAGTGTTGGCACCGTATCCTCTTTTTGCTCAGGTACATGACAGATGGAATGTTGCTGCGGGAGGCTATGAACGATCCCCTGCTGGAGCGCTATGGTGTCATCATTCTGGACGAGGCCCACGAACGCACATTAGCCACAGACATCCTCATGGGGGTTCTCAAGGAAGTAGTCCGCCAGAGGTCTGACCTCAAGGTAGAAACCAGCTCACAGAAATCTCCTGAGTTTTCCTTTACTCTCTGTTTTATTTTTAGGATGTAATTTCAGGATCAGGTGCTGCAGTTGTTTGTTGTTGTTTTTTTTTATGGCTTGCAGATTTATTTCACAGACATAACCTTTTGTTTCCCACAAATATTATGAGTTTATCTCTCGTAAAGCTACATTTCAGCCCTAAATATTACTTCCTCTGAGAATGAATTCAGAGAAGAAGAGGATTCATTTCCCACCTCTCTCCCTTTTTCCTGTTGTTGTGTTTTTCTGACTCAGTCTCCATGTTGTGGAAAGAGAAAAGCTGCTGTTAGACTCAGGAATAGCCATTTTTGTGCACCGCAGTAGCAGCATAGATCGCTCCTAGAATCACCTACTGTTTTCAGCCGGTCAACCAGGAGGAAAACAGCAACTGTCGGCATCGATGGGATGATCGTAAAGGCAGGCAGAAGTTTTATGGTCTAGCGTGTGCCAGATATAATTTTCATAAAGCAGATGGATAATGACTAGTTGTTTGTCAGAGTGAAATCAAAGGTTAGATTGTTGTTCGCAGACTGTTAAATGAGCTCTAGGTTATTGGGAATGATCATCCACCCACTCCCCTTATCTCCTTCATCCCTATCGCTCACCAAATTTGAAAGTTTAATTTGCCTTGATTAAGAGCAATTAGGCTCTCTTGCAGAGCGTAAAGCGAAATGCAGAGACGCTGGCCCCTGAAAATATTAGAGATTGAAAATGGGAGTCGTGTTTCCCATCAGAATCCTAATGCACACAGGCTAATGGCTCTGTTTAAGAACACCGTGTACCTAGCAACAGGAACAGGGTCTGCCATAGATCTTTGTAGGTCAGTTACTTGGATTGCAATGCTCTAGTGTACATCATAGACTCTGTATTCGGTTTGTGCCAGAGTTCTCTTTTAAAATTAAAATTTGTTGCGTCATCATCAAGGATGCAGACACATTAATCACAATTTTAATTCCACCCTTGTCTGCTTAGAACTTGTCCTACTGCATAATTGGCAAGACAATGAAACTATTTTCTCTTGAATGCTCAGACCTGTTATCACACAAACTCATTACTTTAATTTTTCGCATGAACACTGTGTGCCTCGCCGACAAGCTGCCATGTCCCGTTTTCTGCTCAGGTCATCATCATGAGTGCGACGCTGGACGCCGGAAAGTTCCAAGTGTATTTTGACAACTGCCCGCTGTTAACCATCCCTGGACGCACGCACCCCGTGGAGATTTTTTACACACCGGAGCCCGAGCGAGACTACCTGGAGGCGGCCATCCGCACCGTGATCCAGATCCATATGTGCGAGGAAGAAAAGGGGGACATTCTGCTCTTCCTCACTGGACAGGAGGTACCCTCCCCCAGACAAAATGAGAAAAAAATCTTTTATGATGTAGAGGGTTCCTGGAAAACATCCAACATACTTATCCAAATCTGGATAAGTGTAGAAAAATATGTCTTATCTATTTTTGTGCTTTTTCTTTCTTCCTTGTCTCTATATCCCTTTTGGCTCTCTTATTATGTTCATCCTTTCTTATATACATCCATTAGTCACCATCTTCCACCCTCCTTCCCAATGTTTTACCTTCTTACTTCCTTGTGGGAAAAAAAGGTGCATACCTGCTTTCCTGAGTAGCCAGAATAACAATCTATCTTATTTCTTATACATCATTTTAGTAAATAATTCAGTGGTATTATCGGTAACTATAATGACAATATCAAATTCAATACATGCACATTCTCCTCCCTTCTTTTTTTCTCTTTGGGATGTTTAGCATCTTGGTCTTGTATTCTGTGAGCTTCTAGAGCAGTAAGGCTCCGACCAACAGGCATAATATTAAATTTCCATTCAAGCATGAATTCATGACTTTGGAAATACATTAGTTCAACAATTACTGCATTCCAGTCCTGAGCAGTATTAATAATGCATGCGCTGATACTGTAATAACAATATAATGATATATTGTGCATTCTCAACGCACACTCTATTTTAGTTCTTAAAGTTTATGTATCATGACATTAAAGACAGAATTTTGTCCCTAAATTTCACCTAAATTGAAGACTTAATGAGCTACTACAGTTTATGTACAAATAAGTATAGTACATGATGTATTTACCTTCTATATGACCTTATCAGCCTCTCACTTTGTTTGATGGGATATTGGCCGCCTCTTTACAAGTTGCTTCAGTTCATTGAGGTTTTATGGGGCATAGTTTATGCATGGCATTAACATTTGCTCTTACAGAGGAAATGGAAGGTTAAATGATCTTAACAAGTTGGATTTCCCCTCTGCAAAACTTAGAATCATTTAGAAGTTCTATGAATTTTTAAATGTATGGAATTTTTTCAGCCTGCTGTGTTTTGCAAAAGTATCTTTGCCCCATGAAAAAGTTCAGTGTACTTTTTTGGGATTAAATCTGATGAGGAACTGTTCTAGCCCTCAGTCCAGCTAAATAAAATTAGTTTAAATCCATAGACATTACATGATCTTTTGAAAAAAGACAACATATAGGAATTTGTTGGCATTCCTCTTGAAGAACCACCATTTTATTTCAATTTACAGGTAAAAAAAAAAAAAAAGCTTATGCTAAAAGTGAATACATATGTTTCCTTTGAGGTAATGTTCATATTTATGGAAAAGTATGTACAAACATATTTTCAAAACCAATATGTGAAAAATTGATTTTAAACAATATTACTGGTATAATTAGTGTCATTCTGTTGTGGGAATTAAATGCAATTACTCCATAAAAAATAAAAAAAAACTCCTAAAACAAGGATTTGTTATTATTTTTAAGTTTAAAAATACTAGTTGTAGTTTCTAGCTAACATTTAAAGAGCGATTGTGGAAAGCCCAGGGAGCCGCAGGTTGGTGAACATTGTGGGCAATTCTAAAAAGGCAACATAATGAAGCATAAGCAAAAAAGGATGGATGATATTTTAAGATATTTTACAAATAAAAATCGGAAGTCTGGTGCATTTGTATTCAGCCCCACATGTCCATTCGTTGTTGAACTATTTGCTGCAATTAATTTAAAGTCCTATGTATTATTTCTCTACCAGCTTTGCAAACATTTTTGTCCATTCTTTGTGAGAAATCGGTTACAATTCAGTCTTGTTGAACAGAAAGTGTCTTTCCACGTATATTGTGTATTCTGACACATTAATATGGTTTGATCTTAGCCTTTATATTAAGCTCTGTCTGTGTGTTTCGAGTTATGTCAAACGTTTTCCAGCCACTAACAGATTTTTTTTTTTTCTCAAAAATTGCCCTGCGTTTAATTCCTGACCTGCCGCTCTGACTCAGCTGAGGTATAACATTCCCAGAGCATGGTGCTGCAACCACCAAGATCCAATGTGTTTAAGCTTGAAGCGGATTGCTAGTGCTCTACCACACAGGCTTGTCCAGATTCATGATAGAATTTGGACTATTTAGAAATGTTCAAATTGGTAATACCTTAGAATTAAACAGTGTACTTTTACCACTATGAATCCTAAATGTTAAGAGTGTCCATGGAAACTGAAAAAATAGGCACATTTGACAAAATTTCGCTAATCCTTTGATGAATAAATGACTTGGCTGTCTGTGACTCTGGCTCGTTGGGAATCATCAGGATTTGTGCTGCAAATGTAAAAAAAGAAGACAAGTGACCCAGATTCCAACCTTCTCACAAATCTCTGAAATTAAGTCATTATTTTTCCCCCTCCTGCAAATGTCGTCCACTGATGTGTAATGGAGGGCAGGGTCCATGCCCAAAGTGATGAATTTGGTCACAGCTGGGTGGACACACACACGCGCAGAAAAGCACCAACAAATGTCTCAATCTCCTGATCAGTGGAGAGGAGAAGCCTGTCGGATCCAGCAGCGCCTTTTGCTGCCATGATTAGTTTCTCAGCTCTTTGACGGAATACTGTTGGAGAACGTTTAATCAAAAGTGGTTGTATTGGCAAGCATCACTGGTGGAGACAGATACACACATTGGACTCAATTCTGGTGCTTAGGTTAGACAAGTTTATTTCATTAAGGCACACTTCAAATCCGAGGGCTTTACAGAAAAACAAAACGACAGAGGTGAGGAAAATTAAAACAAATAAATAAATATATACAGCATTTAAGCGTCACATGAAACTTATGCACCACATAAACAGTTGAAATCAAAAACACTAAGAGACAAAGCGAACTGATGAAGTGATTTTTTTTATTTCTATTGCAACCTGGAGTAAATAATGTTTTCACATTTGACTCAAAGGAGCCAGCTGTTTTCTGTACATCTAGAACATATTATGAGATGCAGTTATACTAACGTAGATGTTTTAAGGTGTATTTAGTTTGTACACACGCGATAGTCCAGGAGACTTGATTTGATTTGGGACCAAAACTGCAACATTGTGATATTTTCAGCTGGTCCGGTTTGCTTTCACTCTGCACTCAGTCAAACAAACCAAACCCACTGAGCAACCTGTTTACCTCTTCACCTGTGGTGGTAATCTACACCAAGAAACACTAAAGGAAATGACACAAAAATATCTGCAGAAGACTCTGAGCGCAACTTCCTTCTTCATGAAATGTAAACTTGTTAATATGTGATGCAGGCGTCATGATTCCTCCAAACATCCCAAGTGTTATAGAGCCTAATATCTTCCCTACACCGAAGCATGGTGGTGGCAGCATCATGGTATGGGGTTGCTGTAATGTAGCAGATGCCACATCGCTCTTGACCTTAGAGTGGGGTGACAGTTCATATTGTTTGTTTTTTATCTTGTGGGTGTATTGTTTATAATTCTGTAAAGCACGTTGAGGTGCTTTTAGCATGAATGGTGACAACTCAGATTTTAGGGAACTAGATTAATCTACTACAATCTGGAATAAGGCTGTGATGCAAAGCAATATGGAAAAAGTGTAGCACTGCGAAAACTTTCCGGATTCAGTGGATGTCCCCCAGAATCTTAAACCTGATGCATCATAATTGGAGAGATCGTTAAGGATAATCTGAGCCTGTAAACTGTAAGCTTTATCAAAAAGGAAAGTGAAAGTAGACGGGGTGTCTGCCACCTGGACAAAAACTGGGAGCTATTTCCACTGGGGAGCAGCTTGTTCCTCGCAGTCTATTTTTAGAAACTCAAGGAACCACCAGTGAACCTGCAGTCCGAGAAGCAAGTGCCGTGTTGGCCACTCAAATGATGTCATGTTGTTCTTGACTTCCCCAGTCACATTTTCTCGCTGGTTGTTTATTACCAGTAATTATCTAGCATTTGACACCAGCTTGGCTGTTGTAGAACACCTACGTCAGTATTAATTTGTCAAACCAAGATCGATATGCAGCTTGTTACAAACAAGATCAAGTCATTGGGCGGCGTAGTGTTTGAAGTGGTCTCCTTTGAGGATTGGTAATTGATTTTAGAATAAGTGGTATCCCAGCTGAAACATTGATCGTCCCTCCTGTGACTGACTAGGAAAAAGTCTAAGATATTTGCAGCCAAAGTGTTAAAGATTTTCTCTCTTTTTTTTTTTTTTTTTTTTTTTTTTGTGGTTAGATGTAATTTGTTGATTTATATTCCACAACCCCATGCTGTGTAAAGCTCAGGCATAACAGAGAGTGCTCCCATGGTGAGTTCATTATCACCCTCTCCTAATTGGGTTAAACAAGTTAATGTGTTGTAGGTCTGGCAGAGATGGCTGTTCAAAGGGTGCAGCAGTGTGCCCCTCAAGCGCTTCTTAACCTCTTCAGTCTCCCAGCAACTTTGATGTAGACTAATGATTTGGAGGCAGATCCATGGCAAAGCCATAGATTCTTTTTATCTGACTGTTTAATTTATATCAGAGGGGAAGCGAGCGCAAACGACCACGTAGCTCTCTCCTCCTCGGCTTTTCTGAGAGATATTTGGCTTCCACAAACAAACAGAACTGAAGCGCCAGCTACAAATGAGAAAGTTGAAACTTATCACAGCTGTCGAGAGTAGATAAGTCCTAATATTTAAGCTTCCCCCTCAGCAGCTAACATCAAAAAAAAACTGGAGGATTTGTGGGGGTTGGGGCGGGGGTGTTGTTTGCTTGTCAAGGAGGGTGCCCAAATGTGTTGGTACTTTAGCTTGGCTAGTTAGATTCTTGCTTCTGGGGTCACAGGCAGAGCTGGTGGACGGGTTCCCAATGCTGGACAAATGTTTATGCACGTGCGCACACACACGCGTACACACACACACACACACTTTGTCTTCAAATCCCTACAGGACAGACAGCCAGCTTGCTTCCAGCGCTTTGGCAAAGAGGTTATTTATTTATTTATTTTCGTGGCAGCTGCTGCATCCAGAAGCTTGATAGACTATTAATACTGAGGCTAATTTTACCGATCCATTCAGATTTAGCGTTTTCCACGTGTCAGCGTGTTGATTAAGAGGCACATGGCCATCGGAGAGGCCCGACTTGATTTGATGAACAAGAGGACAAACCGGGCTAATAACCTATTTACAGTCCTGATGGAGAAAAAAAAGGAAATCCAGGCTTCTGCAGGGCATTAAAAAGTCTAAAATTTAATCTTCTCCATATTAGGCCCTAAAAAGTCTTAGATATATCCAGATTTTTCATACGATGTTTTAAATTATATGTTAAATTAGTTCCATCATAGAGCCATCGTCTTTTTTTTAATTTTTTTTTTTATCTTTTAGCATCACTCATTTCTTCCATTCGTTGTAGTTCTGACTGAGCAATTATGTCAATGTCAAATTAATGTTATTATACTGTGACAAACTACATAACCCATAATGTAAACATACTTTAAACAGCCCTGCTGCAATAATAAACATACAGTTTTCCTCACAAACATGGTTAACTGGGTTAAATTTGTAGTAAATATTTGTAAATTTCAGACAAAATTAAAAAAAAAATTGTGTTATCTGTTATAATAGGAGATCAACTACAAGGTTTGTCATGAAAAAAATTATTTCAATAAATGGCTAAAACTTGTTAATGAAAAGTATACTGCACATCACTGTATAAGAAGTCACTGAAGATACATAAAGCTTTTAAATGTGACTTCTTCACATTTTGTTACAAACTTAAATATTTGTCATTGGGTTCTTACTTTATTTTTTACAATCAGAACTCTGTAGTCCCTTTTGTATTTAGCTCACCAACATTTTTGACCATTCTTCTTTAAGATGGTGATTGTCTGATCAAATTAAAATGATGACCCTAGATTCTCAAATGGGATCTGAGCAGAATTTGGACTAGAATATTCTTTCATTTTAATATTCCAAAACATTGCATTGGAGCTCTGGCTGTCTTTAGGCTCTTTGCCCTGCAGGACGGTGAATCTATGTCCCCGCCTTAAGTCTTCTGCAGCCTCTCAAGAGGATCAACTCTGACCGACTTCACTGTTCCTGCTGATGAAAAGCATTCCCACACCATGATAGTGCCACTATCATGTCTCAGTGTGGGCATAGTGATGTGCAGTACTGGTTTTGAGGACATTTCACTCTTGTTCTGCTATGTACTCTACATAAACTTGTAGTAAACTACAAGTGGGATTTCTTACAGTTTGTTACCAACGATGGCTTTTCTCTGACTAGTCTTTCACAACGGGCCTGCCTCACCTGTCATTTTAAATGGATGCTCACGTCTTTGTAGGTTTGCAGTTATGGAACAACTTCCATTTCTTTTGGACAAAGTTTAAACTATATAAATGACTAATCTAATTATGAAAACAGTTGGCTGCCCCGTGGGCTGAATAAAAATTCATAACATAGATTGTATCTTGTAACAAATCATCCCAAAGTGATTTAAAAAAATTCTTTAAGTGAACTTGTCAAACTTGGAAAAAGTTTGAGAGGTACTTTATCATAGCATTATCAGTTTTCTTTAAAGAAGTTTAGGAACAGGATGTTCATGAACATTTTGTAAGTCGTAAATGTCACTTTTTTTGGCTGGATCTTTGGTACACTGTTAAACCATTGTTGCTTCTAGTACTTGTTCTGAGGCATAAATTTTAGGCTTGTTACTCTGAGTGCCTTCATTGCAACTCTTTGAGAAGTTGCTGCAGTGCTCCCGTGGGCCTGTAGGTGGTGCAACAGCATAAGCAGCAAGGTGTCACGCGGAGGGGCTGCAGCACGTTGAAGATGAAATGATTGTTGTTTGGAACATAATGAAATGGTTCCTAACTGGGACTAGCTTAAAAAAAAAAAAAAAAAACTAAATGTGTTGACAGCTTTTTTTTTATGCTGCAAACTGTTCAGAACTTTGAACAGTTGTTAAAAGATGGAATTGTCTGTTTGTTACAATAGAATGGAAGAAAAATGAATCAATCTTTATGTTGTTAGGCAAAAGGCTTTGTGGAATATTTATAATGTATTTTTCCTATTACTTTTAATATGCCGTTAGAGAGTAGGCTCCAAATTTGTATTTCCTATCCTCATTCCTGGCGCTACTCACGGCTTCTGTCTGCCAACCCACCGGCTCTTGAACGTTCAGCTCCACTAAACTGATCTGCCATGATTTGCCGCTGGTTATGCATCAATGCTGCAGTCTCATATCACATTCCCCTCTACAATACTGCGCTGTGGAATAATAAACCCCGTTTGAGTGTGTCTGGCTCTGCACGTTTGTGCCTTCCGAGCGTGGTCGTCTGTGTTTTCCATGATTGCTGCATTTGACAACAGAGCCACAGGGAGCTCAGCAAAGCATGCTGCAGTCCAAGTTTAATTTCCTCCATCAGATGGAACGATAGTTAGAACAAATGTACTGTAGCAGGGAACCACGGTTTCCCCGGCTCCCTTCTTTTTTCTTCCCCTCTGTCGCATCCGCCCGCTTCCATTGTTAATCCAGGTGTTGCTCAGAACCTGGCTGGTTTTGTGTTTGCATACACTGGAGGTTCAGGGAACAATTGTGGTCCTTTCATCTTTCAGGAAATCGACGAAGCCTGCAAGCGAATCAAGCGTGAGGTCGACAACCTGGGGCCCCAAGTCGGCAATATGAAAATCATCCCCCTGTACTCCACCCTACCACCGCAGCAGCAGCAGAGAATCTTTGAGCCGCCTCCACCAAATGAACCAAACGGCGCCATTGGAAGAAAGGTAAGGCAGCTCCGTTGGTACAAGATTGCTTGCAGGAAGCAAGCGAGGGAGAGAGTTAGGGGAGGCCAGGTAGGGGAAAATAGGAGAGCTAAAAAGGTGGAAAGTTTTTTTTTGTTTTTTTTTCCCCCTCTCTTCCTTTTTTCTCAGCTTCAGCGCAGAACTGACTCACACAACATATGCTGCTTTTGTAAGCATGTGATTCTGTGCTCTAAATTATATCTGGAGTATTACTCACACCCTGTGAGCTGGGGGGGAAGCGCTCCATTCCTAGCGTTTTATCCCTACACTCAAAAGTGCGCAAAAACTCTGTGAAGGTATGTTACACATCTCATTCTTTCTCATTTTTATCTCACGCTCTTATTGATAGACACGAAAGAGCTCCTCCTTTCTTGTGTGCCAGTTTCTATTCAGATGGGCTCATCGCTGTAGTAGCATCTCCAGCTGCACTGTCACACTGTTGGCTTGGGATCTGAGAGAATACAAGACCATCACCAGTGCCAGAGAATGAGCAAACACTCAGCCCCAACAGCTGATAGAGGACGGTGTTGATGAATGAGTCATTGCTACAACCCTGCTAATTGAGCCAGATCAGACTGAAATGAGCAGCGAAACTATTTATGCGCTGTCGAAGTTGAGCACATTGTGATACATCAAAAAATCCTCGGCTCAGACCGGATGGCGTGACTTATAGATTCACTGAATTGATGTTGGATTTTGTGATGCTTGAAATGTGAATGTTGCCCCATGCAGGTTCACTGTTTACCTGAGAAAGAAAGTTTACCTTTATCTTTAACATGTGAGATTTTGCCTGGGTTTGTTTGCAAAACATCTCTCACACAGCCAAAGCGGATGGAGAACACTTGTGAGCATCAGTTTATGAATTGACTTAGATTCAGAAGTGGAATTAGGTGTAATACATGACAATACTTTGATTTAAAGTGTTCCACTGTGGCTCTAGCTGCTTGTTTAACATCACTTTATACCTGGGAGGTGAAGCTCCATCCATTCTACAACAAGTTTTCTTCTGGGATTGCCCTTTGTTTAGCTTCATCCATCTTCCAATCAACTCTAGGAAACTCTTTTGTCCCATAGCTAGATTATAAAAACCATAATTTCTCTTTTGGGATGATATTTTTATTAAGATATGTAGTCTAAGTTTTCCACTACACTGATCTAACTAGAGCAACTTCTTCTTGTGGACTTCTTCTGGCTTTCTGTCAATGATTGCTTTCTTTGCATTATTCCAGAAAATTCTGCAATGTTGTGATGATTATTGAGCACAGTTCAAACTGTGATGGTCTGAAATTTGCTTGTGAGACGTTCAAAGTTTGTGATGCTGATTTATTACCTACCCTCTTCTTTAAACTTCTCCTTAAATTTATCTCTGATTGTCTGCTGTATTTTTCTGATGCTGTTTGTTCACTGATGTTCTCTAACAAACCTCTGAGGGCCTCAAAGAAGATCAGGATTTATACTGAGATTAGGTCACTCACAGGTCAACTCTCTTTAATTAGGCGACTTAAAAAAGCCAATTGCATTAAAAGGAGTTAACTGGGCTGAATTTTAATCCTCACCACATTTTCTTTTTTTTTTGTTTTGCTAAGACATAAATGGTTGGATAGATAGGAGAAAATAGGTGTACACAAACAGTAAGCAAAAACCTTGGTATGTATATATTTGTTTGAAGAGAAACTTCTAGAAAACACACGATACTTGATTGTAGTTTGACTTTCTGTTTGAAATAAGGGCTCAGCAGTTATGGTGGATGGTACAGTTAGCAAATGCCGGGCCTGTGTGGTTCAGATGGTGGACTGAAAGCACCATATTCAGACTCTAATGCCCTCAACTTGGTTCAAAACCCAGTGTTAGGCCATTTGCTGCATATTTTTCCCTCTTTCCTGTCTGGTTACTGTTTAATATAAACCACAAATGCCAAGAGATGCAAATGTTGTCTAAGAAGATTTTCAAAAAGAGCTGGATTTGAACTTTAGTAGGTTTTTCTTCGGTATCATGGATGTTTATGTTCAGCTTGACATTGTTTCAGATGAGTAATTCAGTTATACAGAGTGAGCTACATACTCGTTGCTTTAAAACGTTATAGTGACAAGTTTCGGTCCAGTTCACCTTTCCTTTTTCAATGCAGCTGCATCAGAAACCTTAATTTTCCCAAACAGCGGCGTTTAGTAAGAGGTGGGAGAGGTCCTCTCACTTTTTTACTTTTTAAAGTTGAGGTACGACACGTTGCATTGAACACTTAGTTCTACACAAACATGCCTCACTTTAGCATCCTCCAATATGAGCTAGAGAGAGTTCCTTGGCATGTATATCTAGATTACGGTAATATTCCTAAAGGAGATTTTATGATTGTTTCGTGGGTGTGAGTCTTTTTAACAGCACTTAAGATGTTACTTTATGTTAAATATCATTCCACATCGCTATAAACTACAAATGTTCATATGAGGATGAACTGAAATCCAGTAAATAAAGTCAAGGAGTCTGAAGTTTATGCCCAGCAACCAGTTTAAACTTCAGAAGGGTACAGTTTGTCTCTTTTTTTTCCCCCCCAGACTCAATTTGTCAGGGTCTCGTTGAATTGGCGAGGTGGCATCTAAAGTTGCCGTCCTTGAAGTAAATGTGCTTCTCTTCAGTGACTGACTGAGCAACTCATCAAGTGAAAAATGTAGAGATGTCATCCAAGCCAGCCCAAGAGGAAGTAGTGAAAAAGAATTAAGGTTCGCCGCATCTGCTGCTACGCATGCTAACGACTGCATTAGGCACCCCTCAATTAACATAAAGCACCGGCTCGTCATTGCTCCATTTCTCTTGGAAAGCTACTCGTCTTCCATTTTTGAACAGTTTAATCATCTTAAAGCAAGGCAGGAGTTGACTAATCACTGACAGCAGCCGTAATCTCACTTAGCGCTCCAAAATTTGAAATATATTCCCTAATAAATGGGCCGTAGTTGGTTTTGGGATTTTTGTCTCATCAGTGACATCTTTTAAGCCCTCTGCCTGATGTTACTTAAGATGCTGCCATGTATCCGTTTCATTGGGCTTCAAATGTGAGCGCATCACGGTGTTCTCCTCCCTTCGTCGGTGGAAGGCTTTATTTGTCAACACGGCTGTGCTTCCCAGCAGGGAACGTGAAAAATGGCCCATTTTAGCTATAGAGCATGCTCTCCTGCAGGTAATAACCCAGAAATAACATGCAGAGATGATGCTCTAATGATATTACTGATGAAGAAGCCCGGATTATCCAGTGCAGCAACAGACTGGAAGGAGCCAGCCTGCGTTCAGTGTAATGGCCCCAGCCCGGATAATCCTTCAGAATCAATGCAGTCAATGAGGCCACCCATACGATCATGAAATGTGAGAGGGTGTCATGTGCGGCATCTGCTGGAGCACCCACTGTGACCCAATACTCCAGACAGAGGCAGCCTCCGCTGGTCCATTTTTTTTTTTTTTTTGTAGACAGACGTTGAAGCATTCCTGGCTCTTTGATTCCTTAGGAGGGTGATGGGCGCTGGCACGGAGCATCCTTCACAGTACTCGTGTTACAGTAAAGCAAAATTAGTTCATCTATGAAGCACATTCAGAGCCTGATAGATGGTGCAAAACTGGATAAGGACATAACAGAAAGGTTTGAAGTAGGCAGTGGTTGGTGCGACATTCTCACAGTGTGATAACTAAGTTTCGTGCAATCAAAAGTTAAAAAAGTTTAAAGCAAAAGCCTATTACCTGACCCAGCTTGACAACTGCAGTTTTATTTGTCCGTGTGGTTTGTCTTTAAAGTCAAAGTTTGAAACTGGGACTGACTTCACACCCAAATAGAGCGAGTTTTGTTTGCAAGGAGACTTCAGTTCCTCTGGGATTTGCTAATTTGTTTTAATTTTTGATGATCGAACACTCAGGGAACATGCTATTAAATAAATATTGAACAGCTATGCGTGTGCCTGAAGCTTAATGAGATTCAAACTGTCAGAGGTGTTAATTATTAGTTTATACCTGCAACTGCCGTATTGGAGAGAGAATTCAAGGCTGCCTGGTGACCTCACAGGGACGACCTTGATTTATTCGAGACTGAGAACTTGAGCAATCTGACTTCTGAGTACAAAGGGAAGAAACAATAAGACAGCCTTATCTTGTTTGTTTTAAAATACTTCCAAACAGTTAATTTAACCTTTTTTTTCTTCTTTTTTTTGTAGGAATGAGTAAAACATTATATCCATTTTTCACCCAGCTGATGAGGTCTGTGAAGCAACAGGTGGGGGAGGGTGCTTCATACAGCTTTAGAAAACTACTATCACGTTCTTTGGTAATGATGCATAGTAAGACAGTTATGACAAGCTGATATTAGCTGGTTAATTAGTGCTGAGTTGCCAGCCTTCTATCAGCTGCTTAACAGACATGTTGTTCAGTTTTTGCCACCGTAGTTTTTAAACAGTGTTCCTTAAAACAGTGTTTATTTTGTTTGTTTGTTTTTATAATGTCTGCTTTACATTACTGGAAATATTTCTAAAAAGCAGATTCATAGAAATCTTCTTTTAGACACTTTTTCTGATTTCTTATTGAAAGAACTTTCCACCATAGCAATGATATAACTTACAATTGAAGCGATTTTGAAGCCTTGGTATAACTTTGAAATGGAAATCGGCCCATTCCTTGCTTCAACGGTGTGTTTCTGTGGGTCACTTGGAAAAAAAAAAAATGGTTCCACTAAAGCCATAAAACTGGACCAAAGTAAATGATTTACCTTTGAACTGAGCAGCTGATGTATTACTTAGTAGATAACCTTTTTGATTTATAGCTATTAAATGTGATAATTTGTCAGGGGATGCGTTCACATCTTGACAGCCAAGAATTATGCATATAACAGCCAATTTTTATAAGTTTCTACCCAGCGTTTATTTCCATCTCTTCATTTTTCGCCTTGAATACTAAGGGGGAATGTGCCGTTCGACAGGTGAATTACTCGAGGTCAGAGGCAGAATGATAGGGGGGAAAAGGCTGTCTCTGGCATTAATAACTAAACAGTCAGGCATTCTCAGGCTGCAGAGAAATCCTCACTTAAAAGGTGGGATTTAAAAGTCTCCAAGGCTCTCGGCTTGAAGACAGCTGAAGAGGCACGGCTACAAAGGAAGTGTGTCAAGTGTGCAAAATTGGTTCTGTGGACGTGTATCAGCAAAGACTACATTTGATGTTTGGTTCTGTGCTTGCCATTTTATGATGAGGACTACCCAGAAAGTGGACGGAAGCCGTTAAACGTCCACTCAGTTTTGTAATTTTATGGCTTGTTTACGTTTTGGTGCACGTTAAATGACTAAATCGGCAACATTGTTTTTAATAAGCGGTGACACTGATGTCAGAGCGTCTTGTAGAAATTGAAGATTTAATCGAGTTTCTTAACCCAGACCGTCTCCAGGGTTATTTATGGAGAAGATTCCCCAGCAGCATCAAAGTTTGCGTGAGAGCAGCAGAAACTGTCTCATCTTCCTTCCCTTCTCCCTCTACCCCCCGTTTGCATGCATCCCAACAGCTAACAGACTCCGGGTGATGTGACTCATTGGATAATTTTGCTTTGATTCAACTGTCATTTCCCATGCACATCTTTGCTATAAGGGACAATTGTAGATTTGAAACTGCTACATGGAACTGGTTCAAAATTTTCCCACTGGTCATGTTCTTGGAACACCAGCAGCTTTTCATCACACTGCTGTTTTTCCTTTCTTGTTCTCCTTCTCGCAACGAATACACAGCAGTAAAAAGATATTGACTGAGCACATTTCCTTCACAGCGAAACATCCAACATGCCACTGTTTACCACAGTTGTGGTTTCTTCTTAACATTAAAGCAGCAAAAGACTCTGTCTGGGTTGTGTTGTTTTTTTAAAGGAAGAAGGCATATTGATCCAGCTCTGTCTTATTTGTTTTTAGGACTACATTCTCAAATGCAGTTGTAAGATTTTAGATGTTAGAGTTAGGATTATGGTATTCCTTAACAACAAGCAAAATGATTAAATAATTAGCAATGGATGCTGATGAGTCCAGGACATCATTCATCTTAACACTGAACTAGATGAAAACACGCGCCATAAATTACTGACAACTTTTAACATTTATAGCTTAAAAAGGATTAAACATTATTTGCAAACACTGGATTTGAGTAAATATGGCAAGGAGAACTTGCGTTGAGGTATGAAAGTGCCTCTGTCTTTGTATTGATCTTCTTTACACCATTCATCCTTGCTTCTCACTACCCTCTGTTGGATGTTTACAGGTTTTGTATTTAAGGCCGGAGCTTAATTGTCGAAGTTATTTAACCCAAGCTGATGCAATGATTTGCTTCTCATTTCTCAGCAACCGCATCCTGTGGTCATTGACAAGATGTTGATGCATTTAAGGAGGATCAATTCATTGGCATCAAGCAGAGAAAACGACGCAGAGACCACTAAAATGGGGTTGAGAACTCGCCAGCGCATTAACAACTGGGAGGACAGCGGAAAACCATTGTCTTTCAGGAAGAAATGCAGGTTGAAATAAAACCCTGAATCATTGTGATCACTTAAACGTTTGGTGACATCAAATCGAAGGAAAACAACAACGTAACTCAGGGCTATGTGCAGTCATGAAAGTCAGAAAATTTTCACACCACTATGTGAAGGGACCTCAAGTGATTGGAACTGAACAGCTGTGTACCCTTAAGAAATCCACTATTCAGTGGCTAACTAGATGAGTCCAGATTTACAACTTTTAACCTTTAAAGCCTTTTTGAGGTAGAAATATTGAATTCATTTTTTGTGATAGGTGAATAGATTACTACCTATGGTTTATGTTTGCTATTGGCACAAAAGAAGAAGAAATATGGCAAGTCATATTGTCAATTTAACTTTCGCCAATATTATCAGATCACAGGATTTCCTAACATCATGCAGCCCGATAGTGAACTCTGCTGATTTTATTATGGAAAATCATGGAGTTGAACATAAAGACCGCGTACCTGGCTTAAAAAAAAATTGCCTAAAAAAATGTCCAAACTAAGTTCATAGCAAAGATTTGCCTCAGCTTGACTTCAAAGTAAAGCTGTTGGTGCCAACATTGCAGAGCAGAAATTGAGAGCAAGTTTTGAACAGTGAGGTAGGCACAGTTGGTGCATCCCGAGATAGCAGTGCTTCAGATACCAAGAAAGAAATACTTGCTTCACACAAGTCCTCATTGTGGGGAGAAAAGGGTTATGATAAAGAAAAAAAATGTATTGTTTGGTGCTGCATTTTTAGAAAAAATTAGTTATTTTCTGTGCACCTAAAGAATTGACTTGCAAAAAGAGTTTATAGATATAAAATCTTTTTTCACATCTTTCCTGTTGTTTAAAGCAACAGTGTATTTTATGAGCATTTTATGTGATGGTAAACAGAAGGAAGTACTGTAATGGGAGCAATGCTTTCTTCAGTAGAGACGGGTAAGCTGGTGTGGCTTGATGAAAAGATGGATGGAGATAAAAACTTGCCAGTCTGGGGTGAAACCCCAATAAGTCTGCAAAAGATTTGAGACTTGGATGGAGGTTTATCTTCCAGCAGGTCTCAGAGCATATTCATGTGTTAGCCAAGGTGCAGATCTAATTCTAGTTGAGAATCTGTGATTTACCACCTTCAATCAAAAAGCACAGATATGACAAAGCAAAATGTTAGCATTTTCAATGAGTACTAATTATTCTTTAACAGAGACTTGAGTTCCAGATAGATCAGTTAAAACATTGCAGTGCTTTGTCATGTTGTCTTTGGTTACATTTTTTATGTTTGCGAATTGCAATGACATCTTAATATTCCATGACCAGCTGAAAGCAAAGCACTGTGCTGTTCGCCGGATGGAACACACATGAACCCGATTTCAGTCGAGCCAGATCCAACCTCTGAGATCCCGTCAGTCTTTCCGGACGCCTTGGGTGGATCATTTAAATCATGTGTCCTCATGTTCGCAGGTCGTTGTGTCAACGAACATCGCTGAGACGTCCCTGACCATCGACGGAGTGGTGTTTGTAATTGATCCCGGATTTGCCAAGCAAAAGGTTAGCTTCCCCTTTCCCCCCGCAACTCCTTATCTGCTGCGATCATCTGCGTCTGTTGCCTGAGAATCCTCAGATAAACACAGCAGTGCACAACTGACAGCAGCAAAGATGGAAAAGCCTGTTATTTATTCCCCTGACATTTCACCAGCCTGAAGCCAAGTCATACACTCGGCACAAAACAAGATTATATATTCACCGTGGTGAATTGGACGCATGTGTCACTCTGCAGCTTTTTGTCATCATCTTGTAGATGCGCTAGATGTTAGTTTCTTAATTTAAAAAAAACAGAAAAATAAACGCACTACCCCAGTTTAAGCATTTCTGTTTTCTTTTTTTTCCCTGTTAAATCATTTCAAGCCGTTTCTCTCTGTTCCTCTCAGGTGTACAACCCACGCATCAGAGTGGAATCCCTTTTGGTCACAGCCATCAGCAAGGCCTCGGCTCAGCAGAGAGCGGGTCGCGCTGGACGAACGTGCCCAGGAAAATGTTTCCGCTTGTACACAGAGAAAGCTTACAGGACAGAAATGCAGGTGAAAAGCGGTGTGGCTTTAAGATGACTGAAATTATATGAAATATAAACTCAAGGCGACTTCTTATATATGCCATTCTGCAATGCCTCAAGCATCTTGTATCCCCCAGAGCGACCTCATAGCTGTAGAGAATTTGCTCTCACGACTCTTGGATTTCAGGATCCTGATTCTAAATCACCTTCTTAAGATGTGCTAACAACATGGCCACAGTGAAAAATGAACTTCTAAAACCCAGTTTTCCACTTTCCTCAGGGTAATTCTATCCCATCACTCTTAGTGGCATGGAAATGTTTCTTTTTTAAATAGCCCTTCAGATGCCCTACACTCCCTATTTCTGTTTAAGCTGACATATGACTGATCCATGAGTAGATAATAATCACCGTGTCTGATTCACTTTAAATTGTTCCTTGGGCTTCCTTTCTAAATGGCACAGGACAACACGTATCCAGAGATCCTGAGGTCTAATCTCGGCTCTGTGGTGCTGCAGCTGAAGAAACTGGGCATTGATGATCTGGTGCACTTTGACTTCATGGACCCTCCAGGTTAGTTTAAAGATCGCATAGATTTTTAAGCAAGAGTTGCCTCAATGCATTATTTAAAAAAATACTCCTTTATTATGTATTTATTTTGGAAATGGTGCATAATTGAGTTGAATCCATAGGAACAGGAAAGATGATCAAAGTTCGAGTGAAGACGGATTAAGCTAAATATAAAAATAAGCTAAATATAAAATTGCTGTTCAGATATTGTCCATCCAATTTGATAAAACTGGAAAAAAGAGGTAGAGAAGGATGCAATTATGTACCACATTTTTCAGATGAATTAAAATAGGGTTTCTAGGCCATGCATCCTGCTCCTTCTACTTTGTAGTTATTCACAACTTTGTTCTAATCTCTCACATTCAATCCTGATAAAAAAAAACATTAAAGTTTGTAGTGTGATCTGGCGCAATGCAAAAGGTGTAAGAACTATGAAAGCTCGAACACTCACACAGGAGCAATCGGAGCCAGCATGCTGCAGTTTTTCATTAGATTCGAGCAATATTTGTATAATACAGAGGACATCAGATACACACTTTCTTCTTCCAAGCTTTTTAGTCACTATTTTAGATTTATTCTGCCAACTGAAAGATAAACCAGAACCAAACAGATGGAATAGGTCTCTACAAAGACAGTCCAACTGTGACGGTCGTGGTCATATTTTAGCTTTGGCAAAGTTAATCTAAAAGCATTTAGGAACTTTTCAAGTTGTAGTTTTAGTTACATCTCTTTAGAAATCACTGTCAGCAATTTTCCCAGAGCAACATAGACATCAACAACTTTGATGACTGCTCCATGCTGCTTCTCTGCACATTATCATTAGCTGAACCTCTTTCCTTTGCACTTTATTGCATTCTTTAATAAACCAAGAAAGACATCTGGAGTGTATCTTAAACAGTTTGTGTCTAATTGAGGTTTCAGGTTATTGTATTTTCTAATGTATGTATTTTGAGCTCCTCCTGAAGAAACCGCCCACCTCTTCCTACCCCTAACCTTCATCTCTCCCTCCTCCCTTTTCTCGCCATAATATAGTTTTCATCTCACCTCTGAGATTAAACTCATCTCTCCCCGTCCACTGTGGCAAACGCCATTTGGAGAATGAAATTGGTTACATCAATAGCAGCACTATCACCTTAGCAATTGCCTTCCCTTTATATTCCTTCAGCGAAACGTGACTGACCTCCAACACTACGCTCACATTCCTCACAAAAACGCGCAGGTATACATCAACATATGGGATTGGCCTTGTCGGCGGAGTCTTAACTGGGAACAGTGGGGTGAAGGGAAAGGGGGGAGGATTACCTTTTTATTTATTTGATCCACTCAGAGCAGAAGGTTTCTCCTGAAGTAGCTCCTGCACAGGCTGGTAGCAGGAGCTACTTGGGTGCAGCAAATGAAGTCTGATTTAAGTCAGAGAGTTACTAGACAGGTCTTATAACATGTATTTACAGTGGATCACTGTTTATATGCTGTGCTGAAGGTCTCTCGCTGGGAAAATAGCCAATATTGACTGAAGGAATTGATAAATATACTGCATAAACCTTTAGAGATGGGGCTTTTTTTGTCTGTAACTGTTTTTTTAAATCAATAATTTTGGTATGTTTTAGTAATGTTTGAAAAGTAATTGCTGAATTTGAGTTTTGGTGTTTTTATCATTTAAGACAGAAAAGCCACTGGTTTCTCTTGTTTTTCTTTCAATGGGAAGGAACAGTCCTTCTCTTTCCTTCATAAATTCCTGCAAAGCTGGAGCAACATATGAATTTCACATGGTTAAGGTATAGTTCAAGTTTGAGTTGGTAAATAACGGTGTCAATCAAAAATAATCCATGACTTGATCAGGCAGAATTTCTGGTGGCATTTTAAAATTGAACAAATTTTGCTTCTTTTTCATCTTCTGTACACTACGGGAGGCAATACGGACTGAGAATTTGATCACAATATTATGTGGTACGATTGTGATAACTATAAAAAATAAAAAACTTATTTAGGTAACATATTTTCAAATTTGCTGACATCTATTGACTCTCTCATGGAACAAAGAGTGGGAAAAATGGTAAACAAAACAAAAAAATTTCAGTATTACCAGTTTTATGTTTTATTTAACTTCAGTAATTAAAATTGATCAATTACTGATGATAAATCAAAATTCCTATCATGATAAGAACAATTTCACAATAAGTGATAAATAATGCAATAAATTGCCACCACTTCTCTACACATGTAGATTTCTATGCACTTTTGTAGGATTTTTGCTAATCCGCCAAAACGTTCAGTTTTGGTCTCATAAGAGAATCGTCTTCCATATGTTTGCTGCGTTGTCACCTAAGTTTCTTATGATAGACTTTTTTTTCAAAAACGGTTGTGTTCTTTGTTCTCCCAGCACTTTGCTGGGCCAAATTCATTTTCCTGGTGACATTTCCAAAATGCGCCTTTCAAAACCGATGTGGTTCGGTGTACCTTTAGCCTTTTGCCTCATTGATTTTAACCCGGGTTAATACATCGGATTCTCGTGTGTCGAGCCAGTCGATGTTTGTTTTCTGATGAGTTGCGTTACATTTAGATTGAATTTCCACGCTGGTTCCTTCTTGCTAGCTGTACTTGGAAATCGGATTTTCACCTTTTGTTCAGCCCAACACAAGCCATCAGAATGGTAAGTAATCTGGCCGACATTCACCGTGTGGAGGAGAGAAAAAAAAAAAAAAAAAAAGTAAAAAGTAGCTTTGATAGACTAAATCAATATTTGTTAATCATAAAAAAACCCACCTCCCTGCTGTTTGAAATTGAATTTTTTTTAGAAGCACTTGAGAGAAATGAAAGTGAGCAAACACCAGAGTCGGTGTTTGAAGCTAATTTTCAGTTAACATGCAACTGGTCATTAGGCGTCGGCTCTGAGAAGCCAAAGGTCAATAATTGCATCTGGAGGAAAAATCTTTTAACCAAGCGGTGGAAGCCTTTTGTGTTTAAGCATTAAGTAGAAAGTTCCCCTGTAATTACATTAGTTGTTTGGGATTGCCAGAGTGTAGGATGAAAAATGAGCTCTGCCATGATTGCTTCTCTGCAATGCCGCTGTCGAACGTAACTCTGGCCATCACATAACAGGAACCATCTCATTCTGATTCCCCTCATGCATCTGGCTGCCAAATCTGCCAACTGCTTCCATTTTAGTGTTTGTTTCGTTTCTTAAAAGGCATTTGTCTTCTATTAGAGCTCAAAGTACAACAGGTGATGGAAGTGTTTTCTCTGCTCCCGGTCCTTTGAGGGCCAGGTTTATTCCTTCAAAAATGCACTCTGCTTCTCCAGACACTGACAGATGGGTCTTTTGATTTAAAAGTTAAATAAAAACAATGAAACTTTATTAACTGATTCACATTATGAACTACATATTCAGGACTGATGGAATATTATGAAAAACACAAGCCATAACCTAGCTTACATACAGACAAAACGGTTGTGAGAAGGGGATTTCTGAGTGGCAATAATAACGCCATCCAGATGTAGTATTAAATAAAGCTTACATTTTTTTGTTTAATTGGACTAAAAACTATGCACACAAATATAACAGTTGTTATAGTTAACACTAGATAAAACAAATGGATGTCATGACATTTGGCGTAACATTTAGAAAGAAACATATTTTAGCTTCCATATGTTGGCAAAAGGACAGTCCGTGCTTGTACTCATGATAGTTTTAATAATATCTGACATATTTTTGTTTGAAAGTCAATTCGAATTGTACTCTTCAAGTAACGCTGCTATGAAAGAATGACAGTTTTGCAAATTGTCTGCATCTGCCACCTGTGTGTTTCTGCCTGTGGGGTTGGAGCACTTTAACAGCCCGTCGCTCCCACTCTGTCCTCCCCAGCCCCAGAGACCCTGATGCGAGCCCTAGAGCTGCTGAACTACCTGGCAGCGCTCAACGACGACGGTGACCTGACCGAGCTGGGCTCCATGATGGCGGAGTTCCCCCTGGACCCGCAGCTCGCCAAGATGGTCATCGCCAGCTGCGAATTCAACTGTTCCAATGAGATCCTCTCCATCACTGCCATGCTGTCAGGTAATGCTCAGAGCTGGCCCGTTGTGTGAGGCTGGACTGACCCGAGAGTTCAAAGGACATGTGCAGGGCTGCTTTCAGGTCTAGATTCACAAACGGTGATAAACATTGATACCAAGACTGGAACTGGTCACCAGCTAATGTTCACCTTGCCTATAGAAATATATATTTGTTAAGCAAGATCCCCCTTACATTGTAGTACTTAAAAAGAAGCTCTCAAAAATTGGCAATCTTTGGTCAAACCTTTGCAAAAACCCAAAAGTGAATACATTTTGATTGTTTCAACTGCACTTCCTAGTTGTTTAAGGCCACTTAGAATACATGTCATGTGTGCCTTCAGAACTTAACTACAAGGCAAGTGGAGTAAAAAGTCAGTAGTGTCAGCTGTTTGCGAGGAAGAAGGGTGGTGTGGGGGGGAGAAATAAATGTCTGTACAAAATGTATAGGTGTAGCTGGAGCAGCACTAGCACGCTACGGCAGTAATTGCACTTCGGGCTTGCCAAAGCAGAATGCTGCTCATTGAGATGAATCTTGACGCCTTTGAAGGGAGTGTGAGGGTCTTTGAGAGCGGGGAAATGGATTTAACTAGCTGTTTGGACGTGGTGTGCACTTAAAGCAGCTGTTTCAGGATGGAAGGTTTTTGCTGAGTTCATTAAAGCAAGCAGCAGAAGCTCACCTGAGAACGCCGCCGCCACAGCAACCAACCGTGAGGCTCAATAAACACAGCTTTTATCCATTAAAGGCACAATCAAGCACGTTCGATGTTAAGCAGGCCAGGAGCAAATTGACAGAGGGTAAAGGGCAGAACCAGACAGCCTCACTGAATCAGTTGTGTTGGATTGTGCACTTGTTTGGACCGGTTGTCAGATGTTAGCTGTAACTCATCTAAAACCAGGCTACTATAGAGGAGGATGGAGAATCCCATCATCCTTCCTTCTCTTAGACCCTCCTCTCCTTTTCACCCGTAAACTCTTGGCAATGCACTGTGCCTCGTTTGAGGCCTTGATCTTCCCTCTGTTGGATTTGCTTAACTTATCCCTGTGGGCGGCTGGGGGGCCCATACCAACCTTGTTTAGTCCCACAGTGCTTCGTTCGACCCGCGGAGGCCAAAAAGGTGGCTGATGATGCCAAGATGCGCTTTGCCCACATCGACGGAGACCACATGACGTTACTCAACGTTTACCATGCCTTCAAGCAGAGTAAGTTATCTATTCGTTATTCTATGTTACACTAGTTTGCATGTGGATGCATCATATAATTGAAAAGTTTGCAAAGTTACATTGTAGGGCTACCAGGTGGGTCAGTGTCATTGTCCACTGTTTGATTCCTGGACCATTTACCGTGTCTTCTCTCTCTTCCCTTCTTCCTGTCTAGTTACTAATTAATTAATCCACAAAAGCCTTTGAAAATCATACTATATAAATCAATTGTATATAAGCTGATGTTTTTAAGACTTTATCTCTGTATGTTGTGATGATTTTCTGTTTCCTTCTAATGAAAACATTACATTTTAGATCAGACCAATTTAAATTAGGCTAAACGAAGAGTATGTTTAATACTTATTTAAAGGTTGTCGATTTCAAACGTTCCTTTAATCTGACAAACAAAACTCATTAAAATGCATATTCTAATTTACTGAAAATGGCTGTGCATATTTGAGTAAAAACATCAATAAACTGTGATCCTTTAGTTAGCAATGGAGTCTTTAAATAAATGGATGATAATACCCGTATCATTGATTAGCCATTTTGATAAATATGATGAAAATGGAGATGTTACCTGCAATATGTTTCCACAGTAAGTGATAACTGTAATCCAGTCGGCAGAGATTTGTTTTAAAAATATCATCTAGTATTCACATTTTGAGGAGAGTTTGAGGTTTTAATAATATAAAAGTTAGAGATACAAAATAATTCAAATAATTGAACTGCAGATTAAGTTTTCGGTAATATTCAAATTTGAGCCTAACCTGCTTAATGCTTCTCCAAATCCCTCTCTTGTCACTTTGTTGCAGACCACGAGTCCACCCAGTGGTGCTACGACAACTTTGTAAACTACCGCTCGCTGATGTCAGCAGACAACGTTCGGCAGCAGCTGTCAAGGATCATGGATCGCTTCAACCTGCCGAGAAACAGCGGCGATTTCAACAGCAGAGACTATTATCTCAACATCCGCCAAGCGCTGGTCACTGGCTTTTTCATGCAGGTCAGCGATCAGTCTGGTGGAGCTACTCTCATATTTAAACTAAAAGTAATGATTTGTTGCTCCCTGAAAAGCACCCTTTTAGAGGTTGATCCTTCGAAAAACAGGTTTCGCATATTTGCAGAACACTCGCTGAAAACACAGCGTGGAGCTTCGGTCACACACACATTTAGTGACGTTCTGTTTTAACCGCATAACAAGAAATCCCGTTAATTCGTCTCTTACTCGGGGATACAAATGGTGGCTTTGCAAGAAGCCATTTTCAGGGCCACCTGAAACAAGCAACCTGACAAGTTGAATTATGGTTCTAATATTGAAATATTTGTCAACATTAACCTTTATCTCGGAGACAAATTTGCAGCTCATGTTCAAGGGTTCACAGTGTTTGGTTATCACATCTTTGTTTGGAAAGGCCTTCATTGAGACTGATTGCCTTGTTTAATCACGACCGCCACAGAGTAACGACCAACTGACTACAGGGTGGGTGGTGGTGGGGGGGATTAGTCGTTTGAGAGCTTGAAAATAGGTTTCAAGTACTTGCTCTTTTTTCAACCATGTGGATCAACAGTAAAGACATTTTAAAAAGTGTATTTTCAATTTGTTTTGGATGTTTCCTTCATAATTGTCTGTTCTGTAAATAGGTTGCTCACCTTGAGCGCACCGGCCATTACCTGACGGCAAAGGACAACCAGGTAGTGCAGCTGCACCCCTCCACTGTGCTGGACCACAAACCTGAGTGGGTGCTCTACAACGAGTTCGTCCTCACCACCAAAAACTACATCCGGACGTGCACAGACGTCAAGCCGGAGTGGTGAGTTTCAGATTGCTTGTAAATATGTTCTATTCTGTTCAAGAGTGAAATGAGAGGAAATAAAGTTAAACGTTTTGCAAATATTACATTCATTGTGACTAATTGTAATGCTGTAGTGTTATTAATGTGATTTAAAAACATTTTTAATCTACTGACAGCACAAGATAAAAAATAGACTTGAATTCATGCTTGTAAATTGAAGTATGAAGTTGTGGCGTTGCATTGTCTTTTTTTTTTAAATTTGAAACCCTTGTATCATTTTCATCCTATCTCACAATATTGATAAGAATAAGTTTGCAAGGTGCTGTATACTTTATGAAAAAAAAACGATTGAAAAATATGACAACAAACGTGATTTCAAACTAACAAGCCGGTCACACTGGTGCATCATTCTGAGTAACCGGCTAACCTGAAACAATCCTTTTAGCTGTTTCTGTTCCCCCTGTGTGACCTCATACAATTATGTTCCAAAGTTGTTGTGCTTGCTCCAGCAGTCGCTTCGTGAATATGGAAGAACGTATTATTTTTTTTTGTTTTTTTCCTTCCCCACAAGAAAACATGGGAGACAATTTTGTGACTGTTGACTTACCTTCTTTTCCAGGCTGGTGAAAATTGCCCCGCAGTACTACAAGATGAGTAACTTCCCTCAGTGTGAAGCAAAAAGACAGTTGGAGCATATTATTGCAAAACTCTCATCCAAGGAATACACTCAGTACTAAGAAGGCCTGCGAGTGCTGCGCCGGTACAAAGAGTAAATATGAACTCGTTTCAGTGTTCTTTGTCTTTTTAAATCCCACAAAGGACACAGTGTGACTTTTTTTTTTTTTTCCCCTTCACTGCACCAAATGCTTTCTCATGATTCCTGAACTGTGGGCTGCATTTACTGGACCTTTTTTAAGCATCATTGCAAACAGGCTAAATAGGCTTCGAAATATCTTATCAGAAAATGAACAATTCTGTCACTTGATGTAAATTTCAACATCACATTGTTTATTGCTGCTTTAACGGCATTAATGTATTAAGAGTGGCTTTTGATCAGATGTAATTAAACAGCATTTTGATGTAATGTTCATCTCGCTTCCCATCGGCTGTTCAGTTTAATAAAAAAATGCATTTGTAATAACTCTTTCTCTCTGTCATCATTACAATTAAAGCATAATCTGCACATGAACTTCTCATTCGCTCACTCAGATCATTCACTTCCCGACCTGTGAAATCCAGCCCGTTTTTTTCCTGCCTCTTTAGGGACGTTAAATCTTCTTACTGGGGTATTGATGGCTCGAGAAACAGTTGGAGTTGAGGAGGAATGTTAATTACAAATGTTTCAGAAGAAGATCAGTGTGAAAATCCCTGCTGTGCCAGATCCTGTTCTGGCTGCGCTGCTTTGGGCCGGCGCCTCGTGGATGTGGAAGGTAAAGGAGTGGGCTTGAGAGAATCATAATTTCCTCTTCTATTCAGGAAAAAAATATAGTCGTTAGCAGTGAAAGTTGGATGTTTGTTGCCTTCTCTAACAAATGGAAAACCTCATGCGTCTATAAATTAGTCAGAATTGAATGCTCTGGCAGCTTTAGGAAGATCATGTACTTTATTGAGTTTATCAGGAGTTTAGACGAGGAAGTCTTGTTTCGCCAAGCTCTTCTTTTCTGACTATTCATAAATAAGGTTGACAAGATGCACGGAGTTTGATTGAAGCATTTTCCAAGTCTGGATGACTGTGGGAAAAAAAAAAAAAACAAAGATTCATTTTCAGATATTCCTTATCCAAGTTGCTGAAACTTGCACCGTCCTTCCATTCTTTTTTCATTACGTTCTTTTATTCATTCTGTCTTCCTGTCAGACCTCAACTAAAATCTGCTGCAAATTTATGACAACATTTTATGTTTGTGCTTTAAAAATTGGTTGAAGGCTTTTCAAACCCAAGAATTTGAAGAAATATGGTATAAAGAATTTGACTTGGGAGTGTAATAGTATTCTGCAATGTAGTTTAAGTCCTTTACGCCAAAGAATAATATCTGAAAGATATTTTGTTTTGAATTCATTATACAGTCAAATGCAGTTAGAATGTAATCTGTGATATCTTCTTTTAAAAAGGTATTTTACTCTTCCTGTTTTTACATCAACTGTTCACTGATGAACTAAAAATAGAGCCAGCAATGAACAAGTAAGCAGTTTTACAACATCTCTGTAGCGTGTGGACGCAGGCAGGCGGAGATACCAGACCTGCATTGGGACTGTTTTTTTAAATTAAGCCTGCAGATTCTGTAATATGCCACGTCAGGAAATAACCACATGTGCTCCAATGTTTTTGACTACTGGGGAAACGAGTTTCCTGAGTGGTCGGCCTTTTGCTCGGGAACACACAGAGCGACACAAAAAGTCTCCGTCTGACTAATCAGGCCAATAGAAAAGCCATTAGACTGAGCTGATCTGGAAATTATACGGGATTGATCCTGAGGTAAGAACAGTTTTTCATGCTCGGTACTTCCGATTGATTCACGCTGCCATAATTACAAATGAAAATCATTATGTCTCCAAGCTGTATTTTCTCCAGTGTCTGATGCGAGTGCCGTGATGATGGTCTGTGTGATGAGTATACTCAGACATCCTTGTCAACACCTATTAATACTGGCTAATTAACATTGATAAAATGGTATTTGCATGTATTTCTTTCAAAGCTATTAAAAGTGTGAAGGTCATTCGAGGCCAATGACCTAATTTATTTGACCCTTCAGCTGATCTACATCAATACTCGCAGTCCCAGCAGACTGGAGAGCTTTTTGTGTTGGGTTTTGATGGCACAGTCAGTGCTTTGCAAAAGTATTAAAACCCCCTCAGACCTTTACAGCTTCAATACATTTGATGTCAGATAGACACAAGTTAGTGCAAACTTCTAAAGGGAAAGGAGAAGGAAACATGCTCTTCAAAACCTTCTACAGTTATTCTAGGGATGGAGGTATCTGCTTTGTATTCAGCCCCGCGGGTTAATACTTTGAGAATCGCGTTTCATGGCAATCTCAGCAGTAAGTACTCCGGAGAGTGACTCCATGAGCTTTTGACTTCAAAATAGTGAAATTTTTTTACCAACTTTTCTGTGAGGTAGTTTTTGAAGTGTTGCCTCAGATTTATTTGAATTTAGGTCTGGACTTTGAATGAGGTATTCTTCCCATTTTTGCGCTAGCTCAATGATTTTGGTTGCTAACGTACAAGAAGGGGATCTTCCGCCACAATGTAAAGTTTTTCTGCAATCTCTAACGTAGAACCTCCCTTCCTGATCTCTGTGCCGCTCTGCCAGGGTAACTATAGATCTCTAGTTGATCCTCTGATTGATCCTCTCCCTGCCTGGTATGTCAGTTACATGTTGGTTGGTTTCCACTTATCCCAAAGTCTTTCCATCCTCAAATAATGGATCAAACATGATTGGTGAGATGTTGAAAGCTTGGGATATTGTTTTATTACCCAAGTCTACTTTAAGCTTCTCCACAACTTTATCCAACTTTATGTGTAAGGAGAGTTGAGCATAAAAGCTTCTTTTTTTTTTTTTTTTTTTAAAAAGTACAAACAAAAACCATATACTTTTCATTTAAGTCCAAAAGTACGCACCGCTTTTGGTTGGTGCGTACTTTTGGTACTTGGGTTGGTTTGGTCTATCGCATAACGTCCCCAAAAAGACACGTTGCACGGGGTTTCCATACTCTTGCAAGGTGCTGTAACTCCCCAAAAGTCGCAAACACAAACAAAAAGAAACAAGAAAAACAGCAAGGCAGGTAGTGTTCGGCGTCATTCCAAACAGCGTGAATCACCAGCTCGCTGCAGCTCAATCTCCTGCCACCCACAGAGTCCTGGATGGTGCCTCATCATCATTTGAGACCGTGGGGTAGAGAAAGTTTATTGCAAAACACCTCAGCATTTCAGGAAATCCATCCACCCACTCGTTCCTCCTCTTTTTTCTCTTCTTTCTCCTCCTCCTCCTCCTCCGCCGCCCATCCCACGCCGGTCCTTCACCCCCAAACAGCACCACGACAGGTGTCTTATCTCCATCGTGCAGCACAAGCACAGCCAATCTTCCAGGAAGACGGCGGCTGGAATGTGACAAATCCATCTGTCCTGGTTTGAATTTGTATGCTAATTTGAAGTAATAGCCCCTTTGGTGACAGTGCAAGGGAACAATTCAATCACGCCATCTATGACAGTTGCGTCCCGGGCCTTCTCTGTGATATGGGAGTATATGCACGCAATGTCTGGGTTAGGCTTGATAGATTGGTTATGTAGGTGCGAGGTGGCATGTAGACTGCATGTTTAAAACCGGCTGCCAGTTGGAGATGAATCACGCAACGACTAAAGGCACCTGTGCAAAAATGAGCAGCGACTACCGTCTGGAGAAAAGGAGGGAAAAAAAGGGAAACAATGTTTGATTTGAAGCTATTTATTTCCGAGCTAATCTTCCGGATTGGCAGCCATCCTTAGCTCTCGTTCTCACTACAGTTTTACTGCTGCTGCCACCCTCCTGAGATACGTGCGAATGGTGGCCGTGCCCCCACAAAAAGATCAGGCCAGCACAATTGTTACGTTGTCGAGCTGAATTATCTCTCGCTGTTGATTTGATTCAGAGGGAAGCTTTTAAGTGTCACTGGGCAGAAGAGAGGAACAGGCTAAAGAAGGAACTAAGAAGATACAAGAAAATAAATAAATAAATAAGGGCGCAAGCACGTTTGTGGTTTTATGCAATCTTTAAATTAATCTGCAGCTCGGGAAAGATTATGGTTGATGGCGACAGATAAGGCTAAAGAAGAAGCCTCTCTACATTCTTGATTCAATCCTTCCTTTTCTTTTCCTCTCAAAATGCATTTCATTACAATATGACACATAATAATCACCAGAGCTGTCAGTGAAAGATCAAAATCTCCCTAAACTCTTTATTTTCAAATGCACAGGGATGTATTTTAGCACAATTCACAGCCCCGACACTCTCAGCAGGCCTCATGAGAACCGTAAGCTTGGCCGTGATGAGAGTCATATTCCCCCGTCTTACCCAGAATCTCTGCTGCTGCAGGGGAGGGATACCCAGACAATTTCTGGATCCAGCTCAGTTGACCAGGCTTCAAACGGGTGCCGATCGTGCACGGAGAACGCGTTCGATCAAACCAGGAGGGCAGCGGACGTGACGGATGAGTCGACAAAGACTCGCCCATCTAACTGCAGGGGCTTGCATCAAGATAAATGGCGTCCGGTGAAAGACAGTTCTCCAAATGAGGCCTGTTAGCAGCAATTGTGCTAAACAGCTTGGAGAAAATGAAGGATTCTCTGCGGTCGGCAAGGCTGCATGGGGAGAACAAGGAACTCCATCATAGGTTGGATTAATTCTGAAGAGAAAGAAACATTCGTCCTTTAAAGACGTTCTGCGATGCTTATAGATCATTAGGTTTTTGTGTTCTATTTTACAGCTGAAACTGTATTTACGGATCTAATTTCAAAGAAAACGTTTTGCTAGTTTGTTCCTCACGTACATTTTTCCTCTTTTTCTTTTTTTTGGTTACGCACCCAGGATTTCATGGGATGTTCTTTGGCAAATTGTTCAAAGTTAAATATTTTAACAAATGATCACTAGAATTAAATATTTTATGTGATTTTCTCTGAAGTTACAGTTAAAATATTTTAGAACCGGGAAAGGAAAGTATCATGTTCAATGCATAAAACTGAACAACTATAAGAAGGTGTACTTTCTTTTTAGCATCACTGTATTTTAAATAGAGATCTGAGACCATATTTCCATGCACTGCGCCCATCAGAAAAGACGAACATGTAAGAGAAGAAACTTAATGACTCAGCCTGGAGACGTTTAAGGAAGTTGTAAGTGTATCCACAAAGTTTTTTGTTTTCTGTTTTTTTTTGTATTGGGACTTTTAAGATTTACCCAATTGCATGAGAAATAGTCTGTCACCTTCTGTTTGATTCATGCTCGTTCTTTTTTTCTTTCCGAAAGAGCGGCTGATTTGAGAATCGCTAAATTAGTCTGAGTGTCTCTGCCAGCTGCACTTGGCTGTGTCATTTTTTCTAATCTGAGTTTTATGCCTTTCTGATAACGCGCCATAATAAGGAGAAAATGAGGTGTATATTATTCTGCGTTATAACCGGGTATCTCCAGTAGCTATTGGCAGATTACAGTAGTAGGTAAAAACCTCGGATTATACATTTGATTTTGCTACATCATCTCCTGTAAAACCATATATATGCAAATGGTTTTCACTTATACCACATGATTCAACTTCTGCCCATGCCCAATTCCAGGCTTAGCTTTTACTAAGAAAATTCAATGTCAGCAGTCTTTGCGGAGGAAGACGAATGATAAAGATGGATGTTAGCCTATAGCAGACGGTATAAAGCCAGCGGGAGGGTGAGAGAGATGTCATTGAAGAAACAGGGAGAAAAGCGCAAATACCTGCACAAGTAAGACCGGCGTTTGTAATATTTTGTCAGCTTGCATATCCCTTTAACCTTAGAGTTACAGTAAAATCCTAACATGATTAAAAACAAAATAATGTGTCTGATAAACTGCTGCATTCTAAACAGCAATGTTAACACTTTTTGTCACATTCAAGAAAAGAAAAGAGTTCGTCAAGTCCCAAATGATCATTTTGTTATTTCTTTTATTTTGTTTAAATATAAATAATTTGGTAGCCAAAGATTTTATATTTTGCAATTGACCACAAGGAGGTCATCCTTTGTGGTTTGTGCATATTGTTCCAATATATGCAACAATATGTCCAAAACACAATCAGCATCTCAATTAACTTCAATGAACTCTTAAAGTATAACAGTGTGTAAATGATATGATGACTGTAACTGGAAGTTATTGAAACCAGTTATGTTAATAATGACATTGAGTTGCTTAGATGTGCAGTGGAGAGGATTGTCCCAAACACTACAAGCCATGTGGAACTAAAACTAACTTTCGCCTCGCTGGAACTTGAATGGAAATGCATTTAGGATCAACCAGCGAGCCAATTAAGAGACAAATCAGCTCCATTGTGTTGGTTTGCTCCCTTTAATTTCCATCTGCAGTCGCAAATCCGAAAAGCTAAAAAGTTCCTGAAACAAAAGCGGATGTGATGACGCTGTGCGCGGCGTTGACCCTTCGCTGACACCTGAAGGAGGACGTGTTTTGTGGAGGGGAGGGGAAAGAAGAGGGGGGGGGGCCGCGCCCAAACGCATCCCACCTCTTGATATTTTTTTTGGGGGGGGGAAGAGAACAAACCACGTGACCGAAGAAGCAGCAGCCTGCATACCGCCGCTGTGCCGACTGACACCGTCCGCACAGCTGAACCGAGCTGAGCGCAACAACAGAAGAGGCACTCGACGAGGGAAGACTTAACAGAGCAGAAAAAAAAAAAAATAAAACAAAACAAGAATCTCCTCCGACTCCCTCCTCCGACAGAGGCGGCTGCCCGGCTGGCTGTTCTGGCTCACCATGGACGGTTATGGTCGGACCGAAGACGAGCTGTTCTCCTCCTCCTGCCTGCTGAACCTCACCTGGGAGGCTTGCTACGAGCAGGTAGGGCGGAACTTTCTCCTTCGCGTCTCGGTGAAATAAATGAGCTGTCTGCAGCGAGCCGCTGCAGGAATGAGCAGGTGCAAGTTCACCAACTTCACTTGCGTTACTTTGTGGTTCTTTCAACCTGGAAAATGTTGCCTCTTGCAACTTCCTGGGTTCTCAAAACGAATAGTAACCAGCAGCACAGACAGAATAAACGGTGTGTTAAAGCTTGTTAATATGTGCGCTGTGGCACTTTCTGCTTTTCCAAGTTTCCAGGTAAGTGCGTGAAATCTGAACACTCAAAACTTCAGGAAGTGACTTTGTGGTGAAGTTTGTCACATGGGTCCGTTTATGGGATGCTAAAAGTGCCACAATATAAGAAACGTCTCAAATATTTATCAAACGTGGCATAGCTAGAATTAAGTTGGGTATGAATACATTTGTCAACATTTAATATGTATAATAAATAAATGAGAATTGAAAATGGGCATCATGAAATAATTTAAACTGGAGAAAAAAATGTATCAATTTTTGATTGAAATGTATAGTTGTTTGTAAAATAGTTCTTAAAGTAGTTATTTATTGATCTATTTATCATTTTATTGAATTATTGTACTTTTTGAAAGCATGTGATGGTACCTATTTAGAGGGATAATGCAGCTATAATTGAAATAAGGATTTCTGAAAATGTATAAATAATTATTTAATGGCTTGATTTTAACTGGATTTGGAAACTTTTGGCTCTATATGGTGAAATAAATCAAACTATATTCATGGCATGTCAAACAAATGCATATCTGATTGATTGAGCTGGACATAAAATCAACTTTAGACTAATATTATTGAGTCAAGCAGTGTTATCCTCACCCACTGTTTACATGAACAAGGCTAGCGAATAAAAAAAAACAAAAAAAAAAAACACCAAGACTGGAATATATATTTTTACTTTTTCTAAATAAAAAACAACATTGTTAGTAATGACATGAATAATGTACATTTAGTATATTTACTACATGTGTTCTTCCTATTCTGTTTGGTAAATGATGTATCAAAGTAATTTTTAAGGATTTACTGAATTTTGTCATTGTTTTAACTCTATAGAATCCAGGCTTTTGAGGCCTGTTTTCACCCAGGTGTTTCACTGCTGTTTGGAGATAATCACCCAATTCATTTCTGCCTTGAAAATAAAAACACTTATTGTGTGCTACATGAAATCTGTTATCATTCTAATTAGTCAGAGTGGCTGAAATCATCTGACACAAGGAAGCTAGCGTAATCACCTTCTGAATGGTAAGATGGCTCCCAGCTATTGAGCAGTTTACGCTCAATGATGGATGTCAAAATATTCTCTACAGCGATTTCTATGGTAATTTACTTGAATGCCACCATGAGAGCTCAGGATATACATACGATATGTTAACGTTCCACTGTGATCAGGCGTTAAGGTTGCAAAAAAACCCGAAGCGGAGGAGGACACTTAAACAATCACTTTCCCGTGCTTTAGTGGGCCGCCATTCGAATTACGAGTAATCGCAAATTAAAGAGGATTAGACCCTTTTAAAAAAAGGCAGAGCGCCTGATTTGCTGCGCTGAGGGATATAATGCAGGAGTTATTCAGGCGAAAGGGAAACAAAAACCACACTGGGATGGCATTTTTTTTTTGTTTTTTTTTTTGTAAATGTTCAACAATTAAAGCTCCAGCAATTTCGGCTGCAAAATTGCTTTCAGCACATCAATCCAGGAGTTGAACATTTTACAGAACTGAATGTGCTTTAATCCCAGCGCAAATTATGAATGTCTTCCATTTGTAAGTGAATGGTAAGAAAAAAATTCATAAATCAGCTTTGATGATTTTGAATGTAGCCATTTTCAGCTGGAAATCATAAACAGAATCATTAACTTTCGTTTTGCTGCCGGCGAGAGAATATTTTTGAAGCTTGGATTGTTGTGGAGAGAAAATCAGAAATTTAAATCAAGTATGAGAGTCATCATGTCACTAAAGAAATGTAAATCTCTATCTAAATCATTTACATATCATCAAAAAGTGAAATTATTTCAGTGCTTCTATTTGTACAGATTCTTTGCACATATACTGATAGTCTTCAAGTGTTTCTTCCTGCTAATTTTGATTATTACATTCAGTTTTTTGTGATGGTTAGAATTTTTATATACAGTGCATTCAGAAAATATTTGCAGCTCTTCACTTTTTCCACATTTTGTTATGTTTGAGCCTTACTCTTAATTATATTGTATGAAATAAAATAAAGCTCAAAATGGAATTGTTTGCACTGATTTCTTCAGCGTAAATGGAGTTCAGTTGTGGTAAATTCAGCTGAACGGACTTCATTTGGACATACGGTTCCACAGCTGGCGGCGGGTCAGAGTGCAAACACCACCCGATGGAGATCAAGAAGAACTACAAAGAAAAACGGGCCAAACTGCTTAGATAGCTGCTCTGAGTTTCTGGCATCAGGTCCAAAATGACTTCACCATTTAATCGCTCCCAAACTTGGCAAATAAAATATTAAGCAAAGGCTGCAAATTCTCATGCAAGTGTGATTTCTTGGTTTTCTATTTTTAAATAAATTTGGTATAATCTAAAAAAAAAACAACACGTTTTTCCACATTGTCATAAAGGGGCGTTTGTATGTGTGAGGAAATTTCAAATTTGTTGTACAGACTGAATGTCCCTCAAACTTTTAAATGGACTTCAAAATCTTCTCAAGCCTGCAGTTATCCCTGTTCATCATGCTCCTTTTTCTGCTGTACTTTTTCCTTCCACTAACCTCACCATTAATATTCTTGGATAGAGCACTATGTGAGCAGGAAGCTTCTTTTGCAATGAACCTTTATGGCTTATCCTCCTGGGGATAAGCCATAACTGTGTATTAAAAGTTATTTTTTTATGGAACCTATTTTTCAGGGAGTCTGAAGTTTTGGTTTTGTTGTCTATAAAACAGAGATATTTAACATAAACAAGCATTTGTAAAATATGATTCTATGTATAATGAAATATGAACTGTAGAATTTGAATTAAACTTCTTTCTTTTCAATGACATCCTAATTCATTTAGATTATTCTGCAGCAGCAAACCACATAAGCTGGGTGATGTTTACATTCTGGCAGTCGTCTGTGGTTACGATCTTAAAGTGTGATTATTTTTCTCCCACATCTACAGTAGTTACATACTTCATATGCTCTGTCTCACGATTGTCTTTTTATTGAGGAGAAAAGCAGGTCATCTGCTCTGCCAGCTCGCTCCAAGATCTAAGATCCTCTTGAACTTTGCAAATTTTATTTTGGGTGGAGTAAATAAATAAGGAAGCAAAGGGAAATGTTGACACAGCCTGTCCTTGTGGCCAGATTATCCACTCATGCTTGAGCGCCGGGTAGAGACGAGGGGGAACTGTGGAAAACGCTGGGTCCTGCCTAAGGAGGGTGCATGCCTGCATATGTGCGCATCTATTTCCAACAGCGGCCGACATGACGGCGGCCGGCATGCGAAAGGGCTTCGGGAGGAAGCTGCTTTTGCTTAATTACGACCCAAACTTATTCACTTTTCAGTGAACTCTCCTGTCTCTGCACACATCCGCCGCTCCCGTCGCCGTGGCTTCTTGAGGGCTGCTGTCCGTGGTGCTGAAAGTTTCATCACACATTTCCTGCACGTCCTTTTCTTTTTCTCTGGGCTTCCAGGCCACAAACCCCTCCGCCCAGACTCTGGACGCTCTTCAAAGGCAATATATTCACTTTGCCTCGACAAAATGCATGCCAGCAGTAGGAAGTCTGGCTCCGACGGGTGAACTCTTATCATTCAAGACGTTTAGAAAAAAAAAAAAAAAGAGAGCGAGAGAAAGAAAGAGCTGCAGGTTGCGCAGCATGCTCTCAGAAGCAGTAAGAACTAATATATGTTTTCATGTGTCTGCTGCTGCCTACAGCAAGGCTCCAGTTACATTACTGCACACTCAGTGGCTCGACTAAATGAAAGCTCCTTTGTGTGCGCTCTTATGTGCAGTATTTGATCCATGTGAATCACTTTTTTTTTTCTGTGTAATGACTCAGTAGCCTGAATGGTCGGAATGGAAGCTCACTTTTCAGCAGGAGAGGGATAAAAACATTTATGAGAATAGAAAGGGTTTAAGAAGAAAAAGTTTGCAGCGATTAGTGCCGTGTCTCTGGGTTCCTACTATGGAGATTTGAAGAAAAGTCAGTTTATTAACACAGTGATCCACAACTCGACTTCACCTAGCCGCAGCTGCATTAGAGTCTGAAGTCCAGACTGTTCACAGTTTTCCTCTCTTTTGATTGTGAGAAACTGTTTGAGAAAACACACATTTTTCAGACGCTTTACTAAAGTTGATGCTCTTTGAGAATCGGTATCAATAATAGAATCTACTACGTTTACACTGGTGCAATAAGATTTTTCTGTGGAACAAAGCTCTACATTATTCACAGAAAATTCACCTATTTGTGGCTCTCCTACCTCTAAAATACTAGAAAATGCATCTTGGGAAGCTGAAATATCAAGATGCCACTGGCTGACTTTTGCAATGCAGCCAATCAGGAGCACCATTCATTTTTCCTTGGTGCTGCCACCAAAAACAGAGATAAAGAATACTGTAGGTATTATCTGCGTTAGTGCTAAGATGATTTCTGCTGTGTGTACTAATGCATATTAGGATATTTTTGTGTTAAAACAGGTGGTTATCACCGATAATACTCGTTTTATGAAGGGTTATGCAATATAAAAGTCAATATATTTCTAGGTAGGGATACAAGGATTTACAAAAGAATTCCTACCCCTTCACGTTTTTCACATTTTTCTCATCCCACTGACACTTTGCTTTTGGGATACATCAACACAAAGTGCTACAAACTTACAAGTCTTTTGAAGTAGCTATATCTCTTTTCGCTTTGCACATATGCTTGAACAAGATTTCTTGATTTGGAAAACAGCGTAAGCTCACTAAGATCAGATGGATCTTTAAACTCATTTATAGATCTTACGCAGGTTCTTATTTGGCTTTAGGTTCAGACTTGGTGAGTGTCATTCTTGCCCATAAACCTGCTTCTGTCTACACCTTTCCAGTGCATCTGTGGCTCTGTTGTCTGTTGTGCTGGATGATTATAAAGGCAAGCAAATTATGTCTCAGTAACAAACCGTTCCATCGTCCAAAGAAAAACCTTCATGAACTCTGGAAATCTACGAGTCAAAGACACTATCAGAGATTTACAAGACAATCCTAGTCCTTGGAGGCTAAGTATCTTGGAAGGAATTATCAATACTTTATGTGATGCAAGTTTTCAAAAATGTGTTCAAGAAGAGTAGATCATTTACGTATTGCACATAAAAAATGGACAAATTATCAGTCATAAGAACCTTGATTGGAAATTTGAAATGTAAAAACCCTATCCTGGAACATCTTTTTGTTTTCCTACAAATTTCTGCTGGAGTTTGACCTTGAAACCGATGCTTTAGGACGTTCTGCTTCATTTCAGTTTTTAGCAGAAATGGGTGGGACTTAGTGCTTCATGTCATCTTCTATGCACTCTGTTCTCCACTATTTAGCTAATCTTTTTGATTAGCTGACCTAACTAACTGGATGCAGCTCTTTTTGCCCCACATACACAGACTAGGACTACATGTACTCCACACACAATCTGCTCTGATAAGTGTGCAGTTTCAAAATAGGCTATACCTTATGATAAATTACTGGACGTGTATATGATCAAGCCTTTTTCCTTTTTTTTTTTTTACTTTGTCAGATAAAATGCAGAACTGCCTTGGGTTTAGCCTGCAGCTTCTAAAACAAGGTCAGCAATCCCTTTAATATGTTTTGCTTGTTGAATTAACCTCTGGTAGTTAAGGCTTATGTCAATAAGTGCATTCAGGTGTGACTTCAGCTGACAGGGCCTGACTTTATGGTCAACATGAACTTAGAGCCGGAGCAGGAAAGGACTGCTGCACTTTGGTTGGCCACAGTTTACTGGTGCAGACTGATCCTGTGGGAATACTGGCAATAGGAACACTTTTAAAGAACACTTTCTTTTTCATTTCTTTCTTGAGAATAATATCAGATTGCACCTGCAGGAGGCGAGAGGAGAAAGCCAATCCAAATGGTCAGAAATATGACCCTCGGAGGCACTGCATCTATTCCTCTGCTGGTGGACTGACTGAATTGTTCTCACAACTTTCTCGCAATAAGTGAGTTGCTGACAGAAAGACAAAACATTTTTGAAGACGGTAAAAAAAGAAGTGAGCACTTTCTGCATGTGGATTGGTTCTTTAGCCAATTCTGTGTAGGTTTTGGCGCAGCATGCGGAAAGCAGCATCAGCAGAGCTCTTCTAAGTACAGCCAGTTGTCTGCGAGTACGTGGAAATGTCATGTCTTATTTTGAGGAGCATGCAGTGACTTTTAAAACTCAGACATGAGGCAGAAGAAGATTTCTCTGACATTAATCCTATAATGACTTTTCTGCACAACTATTTTGAGGCCCAATTCTAGGGTTGCCTTCAATATGCTTTATGTATGTAAAAATGTCTAGATTTAATATGTACAACGGTTTTAAAAGTTTGCACTTATAAAACCGCTAACGTCTAGTTTTTAACACTCATAGTTACAGTGTCTGTGCTGGCAATCAGACGTGTATAAAAGTAGATGAACGGAAACCTACTGAAAACTTTGCCTTACCTTATTTATTTTATAGGCCTTTTTTTTTTTTTTTTTTTTTACCAATTCAAAAATAAAATAAATATGCAACATTTCAATGTCTGAAAAATACATTTTAATTTGTTACGTTAGATGTACATTTGGAAAGGAGCCATTGGCCTTCCTTATGTTGAGTGGTGGTGGATTTTCTTCTGTTTTGTTGATGTTTAAAAAAAGTTTCATGCATGCTCATCAACAACAAAAGCACATAGGACACTTGCTATGTCAAATCATGATTAATAAGTGTGTGTCCTCAAATTGGCATTTGTGACTTTTACCACAGTTTGTGGTCCTACTTGCTATCAAGCTAGAATGGAAAAAAAAGTAAAAATATGATTATGACATGACAAAAAATTTGAGTTGTACTTAGTACTCTACATTTTAAGATTATATATTTTGAAATAAACTTTTTAACCTGAAGAATATTTTAATAGGTGTCTATTTGCATCAATCACAAAATTTGAGCCATTCTTGAATTGCAATTGCAAAATCACTCCAAGGGCCTCAGATGGCCCACGTGCCATAGTTTTAGCACCTCTGTGTAAGGCAGCAGTATTTCTCAATAGATAAAAGGAATGACATTAGCATAGCTGGACGTAAAATGAACACCCTACTGTCATTTTACACCTACAGCATGAAACATTTAAGTGACCAAAAAAAGCAGAAACTGATATTTCCATCAAAACTACCCTTTTACACCTGATTTCCAAGTCAACGTGTCTGTGATGTTTCCTTGTTTTTAATCAACAAGTTTGCTTCTTCTGAACATCTTGCTCCTGTCAGCAATCCACAGATGCTGAGCCTGTCAGCGACGTAATGAGAAGCTCGTTGTTCCTTTGTAGCATATTGCCGAGATATGGATGGAAAATTATCTAATCAAGACTTTGCAGGATCTACGTCACCTGACCCGCTCGGCATCTGTTCGGGCTTCCGCAGGATTTTGACGTACCTCACAACAATCAATTAGGCTTTTGTATGTTTTGAACTGGGTTTTTGTTTAAGCTTGCATACATATTCATCATAAAATACCCACATAGATGCGCAGAAAGTAGCGCGTGTGAGAAGCGGAAGGCAAATGACGCATGGTTTCCAGCAGTATTTACAATTCAAAATCTGAACAGTGTGGCATGTATCATAAGAAAGTTGCAAGGTGCTGCATAACAGAGATTATCAGAAAGATTTCATCCCTGAAGGGAGACCTGAGCCAGCAGAGGGAGCAACAAGCTTTATGCCTGGTGGGGCCATGGAGAATAACTTCTAATTTCCTGAAAAATGCTGCCGTTCTGAAACGGCTTATGTCTGTTTACTGCTTGTTGGGAAAAGGAGAGAAGCCAGAGTGTTTGATGCTCTCAACTTTAATTGAGTTCCTGTTAGAGACTTGTTTTCACAGCTAAATTAATGTAATCACAAGTTGAGTTAGCAGAGATCATAATCAGTATTTTTTTTTTTTTTCCATTTGCACCGTTCAGTCTGAAACCAGCATCTCCTTGCAGGGAAGCACAGGCACACCAGACTGCATTCTTTGATTATGTGTGGGAAAATGTCTTCCTCGCCATTGACAATCTGTTGGTACTTCACAAAAATCAGAGATGAAAGGAAGTGCAGCTTAGACTGTGAAAACTCCATGCCTTCTCACCGGGAGGTAAAGGCACTCTTGCAAACACCGAATTGTACATCTGAAGTGTTATCAATTCCACCTGAAACGGAGGGGCCCCGGTGGCGGCGCTGAACCCCACTTCTTTTTGATCGTACCAGCAGCGCCTGTAAACAAGTATTTTCCCCATCATCTTCTCTCCGCCTGTCTCGCTCCGTTCCTCTGCTCGCTCTTTTCCTGCCTCTCCTGCACGCCGAGGTGTCTGGAGGGGGAGGTTCCTTTGATTATCTCTGCTGCCGATTAATTGCTTTTCTTAACCTCTGCACAGACTCGCTCCTACACTGCCCTAGAGCCTGCTGCATGCGCCCACCTGGACCCCTGCCAGGAGCAAAAAAAAACAAAAAACAAACCAAACACTGTGCGCCTGCCGTCTCCCAATTACTGACCTTCATTCTTTCATTTTGCCAAGGATGTTATCACAGACACTATCAGTGTGTTTACTTTGTTTGTTTAGTTCATAAGTTGGCACACTGCTGCAGCGTTGTCTGGATTTTGAAACAGACTGAGGTGTGCAAATTTCTTTTTGAGGAGTCTGTGTGTAATAAAGTTTTTAAAAATAATAGTCGATGGTAGACTTCTAGGGATGTTCTTGAGTTGTGCTTCCCATGCATTCTCAGTCACCAACAATCAGTAGATAACAATAACAACAATAGATAAGTTCTCCTGTTTACTCTTAGCAACGAGAACCTCGTCTCAAACTTGTCTAAAAGAAAAGAGAGGAACCCCAGAGGGTCCATCTTGCATTGAACTGCCTCATTCAGACCTTGGTCTGTTTTTCTTTTTCTTTTTGGACATCTTAAAAGCACATCCAGTTGTCACATGAATATTTTATTTATCGTACCTCAAATGCAGGTGAGTCACATTTGCTTCTGCAATTTGTAGGACATCAATGCTCTGTCAACAATTTAGCTTTTGTACACTTTTGGATAAGGACTGCACTTGTCTGACTTTGTTTAAATTCTAATCACATTTTATTTTAGAAGGAAAACACTTTGTTGTCTGGTCGTCTGTTGTCCTCGGTGCTTCATCAGTGGTTCCTGTTTCCTTGAATGTTCTCATTCTTCACTTTATTAAAATATGAACTCTTCTCAAATGTGTCTACTGATGTCTTGTTACCATTTCTGTCCTTTGCTACTACAGGAAATTACAGGTAAGTGAAATAACACTGAAGCAAATAATTTCTCATGACATTTGATTTGAAACAAACAAGTTGAAGTGGAAAGTTTAATGAGAACCAAATTGTGATGGTCTGATGATTTGGTCAGATAATCTCCAAAGCTGCTTCTCTTAATGGTTGTTCCCAATCTCTAAGAGGGGCATCTATTAAGAGGTACAGTGATGAACTGCAGACAAACGTCCTTGATGCATGTTGGAAGCACGAATGAATCTGTAGTCCAATTCAATTAATGATCCACTATACCTTAAATTAGTGAAAAGTAATGCTGGAAAAAGGGAAAGGTGTCTGAATTCACAGAGAATCTCAGGTATGGCTTATGGATCTCCATAGCTGCAGATCAGTCAGTATGTACATTTTGACCAACAAAAGAATGCACAATTGGCATATATGCATCTCAGCTGGTTCATGGAGCAATGGAGGAGGGTAGCCTTGTCTTATGAATAACACAGATGGCCTGATGGCTCACTAACCTGTGGCAAACATCGTACCTGGATGCAATATGGGATTAAGGGGAAGACGATGGAGACAGCATGGTGGTTTAGGCAATATCCTTCAGGAAAATCTGTGGTCCTGCCATTCATGTAGTTTTAAATTTGTACCACGCATCGAAGGAACGTTGCAGATTATGTGCTCCCTTTTTATGAAAACAGTATGTCCTCATGAGTGTAGTGTGTCTCATTGGAATAAAGTCACCTTTGGTTCAGTAATGGTTTGAGGAGTGCAACAAGTTTGATGCTTCTAAAGAAATTATCACTCCTCTCCTTGGTATCGATAAGAACATGCAGTGTGTGTTTTGGATATAATAGAAGGGGACAGTGAAGGACAAATATGGCATGTCAGATCTACCAAATTTTCTAAAGCAGATGTAGTGAACGATCTCAGAGATACACAGTTGTACAATATGGCAGGTTTTCAGCTCAAGTGTTTTTGAGAATCACCTTGTTGGAATACAGTTTGTTAAACTGGGATCTCGTTGGAATTTTACGCTGGTTCAGATAAGTAAATATTAGCCAAGGCTGGAGGGAGAAAAGTGTATAAAAATCTGGTTAAAATAGTTTTTTTTTTTGCCATGTTGTCTCAAGATTAGCTCGTTACTTTCTGAGCTGTTTTTGGTCTGAAAATTTAGGTTTAGGTGGTTTCACAAACTAAACCTTCCTTGGAAAAGGAATCAATGCAGACAGAGTCCAAAGAAAAAATGTGATCTTTATCTAACCTGGAGAAATTCAGCTTAAGACTTGAAAAGATAAAAAAAAAACAAAAAAAACAAGTCCAACGTCTGCTGATATTCTGTATGTTTTGGATGTCTGTTTATGAGATTACAGGAAGTGGCTTCGGGGATCTCTTTTTCCGTGTGCAGCCTAATTAGTTCTGGTGTTTGATACAGAGAGCACTGTGGGGCTCCAGTCTAAGAGGAGCCGAGACAGCCCACACAGACTCGAGACACTCTCTCTCTCCTTCTCTGACACACGGATGCAAAGTCCGCATGTGTGGCTTGAACAGACACATAATGTACACAACTCACTCACTAACAGGCTGGACTCCCAGGACTCTATGGTAGAGCGTGGTGTTGCTGATTTTATTTTATTTTTTTCCCATCAGCAGAAAGCTGGGATGAGCTGAGCTAATTGAGCTGGGAGGCTCGGTGGGGGGGAACAGGGCCCCTTCTCACACGGACTCGTCACTTCCTTCTTTATCCGTCCGGCACTGTCTTCAGTCCCACCTCTCCAGGCCACTCTGTGCAGCTCCAAAGATTGGCTTTATCATACGAGTCCATGGTTCCATAAGTGCCAGACACATATTATTGACATTTTGATGAAAATTAGGTTCCCGTTGTTTTGCAAAAGTATTCCTACCCTTTAGCTTTCTTTGTTCCATTGTCCTTTGTGTTTGTAACATATTTTATAAGACTGGCGTTTCAGACCAAACAAGACATTGATTAAGGATAACGATAAGTAGAAGGATATTGTAAGGCTTTAAAAATGTTTTGCAAAACAATAGCCCTTTATTTCAATTCAATTCTGTTTACTTATTTCACCAATTCACAACAAATGTCTGTTTTAAGTCGATGTTCCAGAAGAGAGTGGAAAATGTCACATTTGGACAGTGGGGAAGCGCTGGGGCTGTTCCGTCAGATCATCAATTCCCAAAACCACAAAAAAAAATCCTTAAAAACACACACAGGATCAGTGACCCAGCCGGATGGTAAATAATTTGTGGGTTCGTAATGACCACATCAATTAAGACTGTGGGAGGGTTAACAAAAACCCTAAAGGAAAAATTATTTTCCTTTATCATTTTCATTCCACTTTACAGGTATGCACAACTCTATCCATACGTTCACATTTCATTTCTCAGTCTGAGTAAATACTTATGTGAGGACCTATAATAGCGTTGCAGTTTTGTTTGCGTTGGGTGAAGTTTAAGTTGACATGAACACACGTTCCCCGCTGCACACAATGCAGGCTAAATTGTTGGGAAATGTGCACAGGGTGTATCGCAGCAGACAAACTGACAACAAAAGCAGATTACCTGTTCTATTGGAGGGAAATTAAGACATCACAAGCCTTTTGATGGGCCCTGGGAGGCCCATCATAAAAGCCACAGCAAGCTGTTGAGACAGATACTGAGTTGTTTCCATCCTTTAGCCGCACTTGGGGACTGATTATGGTCAGGCAAACAGCCTTTACCTGGAAAGTCACTTTCACTTTCTCGTCCACCATTTGTTAGTATGGCTAATGTCTCATTAAGTCTCACAGAGGGGAAATGATGCGCTCTTTGGGTGAAGGTTAGGCTGCCGGCTTATCGTAAGACAAAAAGACTGATTATCCAAGCACAGGCAGGCCTTAGCCTGCGCCTTTCTCTAAAACGTCCTATTTGTGTTACAGCTTGAGCCGCTTCATTAGCCATCATCTATTAGCCCTCCCTCCACCTCCCCCAAGTGAAAGTTAAAACATTTGGGCTAAATGATGAATGCTTGATCACTTTTGCATGGTGTTCTGTGAAAAGGAGTGGACTGAAAGGGGGCGGGGGGTAAATTTTACATTATCAAGGAGATAATTACAAAGCAATCAGAAGCTCTTTCCTGTAAAGTGGTAAACAAGCCAAGGGCTTCTGCTCTTTTCCCAAGAATAATTAAAAGTCATTTTGCATTCTATGCATCAGTGTCCTTTCCTCCACTCGGTGACCACCTCTTGGCATAATAAAAATGGCAGAATTTCTCCATCAGTGAGGGATCCTTCACTCTACAGTGATTTGGCATTTTAGGGACCTTTTACTGTCTTGTATTTTCTCATAAATCTGTGGTGCAGAATTAAATTATGAATCAGTATTTCCATTTTCTACATTTCTTTTTTTGGCATATCCAGGTAATTCTGAACAGCTGTGAATCGCTGTGTCACTCAGCAGACAGTTTCCAGATATGGACTACTACTCCTCTGTGACTTTGTCCTTAATGCCTCAGTAACAAATGCTTTTATTGATTGGTCTAGACTAAGGAACATGGCAACCTGCCGAGCGAGAAATGTGGGAATATTAGATGAGAAGCCCAGCCCTTTGGCTAAATTCTCAACCATAAAAACTAGAGGTCAGGAGTTGCAAATTAGCAACAGCTATAAACTGAGAGTAGGAAGGGAGTTCCATCAGTGGGAAGCTTTTACGAAGTTCTAAGCCCGCAGGGAGAGTCCTATACATTACGAAATTAATGTTTCATTTGTCCCAGGTTTAAATAAAAACAAAGTCATATTAAAAACTAATTGGTATCTAAATACCATCTGAAACTTATTTTTGAAGAATTGGAGCAACTAAAACTCAGATGTGCAGGAAACTACCAGTTTTATTTGAAAGTCACTTGAAGGATTAACGTCCATCAGAATTGACGGATTCTGTTGCTAGGCAGACAAAGCGATTTATTCTGCTCGGATTGGTGGTTGCTTTGCTAAGTTTTCTCAAATAACAAAAATTCTTACACATCTTTGCTCTGTTTGCGTCATGATTATGAATATTTATATCTATCCATGTTGTAGCTGCTTGAACACAATGCTCTTAAACATCAGCATAAACATTGAATGATTTATTCTGGGTCTTCTTTGAGTTCTTCTATGCTGCATTAGTGTGATCTCATTTGTTGAGTAGTTCAGCTACTTTGGGCATGCACAAGATTAAGTACCTGTTGCCACTGTCGTGTCTGCAAGAAGACAGCTAAAAAAAAAGTTAATCTAAATGCAGGTGAAGATCATACTAGGTTAATTTGGATTTCCAGTTGGAGAGAAACTCACACACCTCTAAATTAAGCATATGATTGTTGGGAGAGCAAAGAAAGTTGCTAGTTTTATATGCATCAAAATACCCTCTGACTAGACTTATCTAAATTTGCGCACAGAAAACTTCTCTAATTTATGTGCAAATTGGTAAACTAGGTTTTCTATACATATGAAAAAAACAAGTTAACTGATGAAAAGACGGATTTGCGAACATTAAGTCTGAAACTGATGGTGGAAGTGAAGAAAACTCAAATTTGTTGGGGCAGTCTATGTGTTGAGATGAAACGGTGTTCAGTGTGGCCATGGTATTAATGTAACAGGATGATGAAAAAAAAAACATAACCAAACTTAAATTGAGGATAATTGATAGGGTGGATAGGAAATCAGTTAGAGAAAAATTATATGCTGATTAGTAATAGTGCTGTTAGAATATTCTTACCTTGTGAATTTTGTTTTTCCAGCTTTGTCTTAGTCCAGTAACATTTACATGTTTTCTGAGATTGTGGAGATGGTAAGATAGTCATTATCTGGTTTGAAGGGATGAAGCCCCTTCACACTTCTAGTTGAAAAATGTAAAAAGCGATCTCTTCCCATTTACATGATGTTGTCAATGTGGTATAGCTTAAGAAAAAATAAAAACTTTTGAAAATAACACTTTGCAGCTACTATATAAAAAAAGATGACAATTAATTTCTGTTGCATGTCATCAACCTCCTCTCTGTTTCTAACCTGTGCCTATAACTCACAATGCCTGCAGGCTGTATCACATCAAAGCATTGACATGTAGCCATTACTCTACTTTAAACAACGCCAGAATAAGTCAATTATACTTGGAATCGATCAATATAAGTCCACTGCTGCTCATTTAAAAGACTTGTTTAATCTGAATGGATCTTGTGCTTTTCTGGTTGTGGGTGCGTGACACCTTGGGTTGGCCCATGATGGATCTCCTTGAGTGACAACTATAACCCTTTGATTTATGGTTGTTTATCACTCGAGTAAGGCTGGAGTGGACCTCCCTCTCAGGTTGCCATAATTTCTTCCTATTGCATATATTAAATTGCACGCTTGGGCGTTTGACAAAACCTCACACGCCTGGACAATCTAAGAACTCACTGCCTGCAAGATACGGATTTTGCAAAAACACAATCATTTTTATCTTTGAGTAACTGAACTTTACAGAGTTTATATATTTTTGCCTCTCTGTGTATCTGTGCGAGTTCTGCATGTGTGTCCTCCTCCTTACCAACTCCTTGGTGACTTCATTACCAAATGAAGGAGCTCATATTTTCAATTCCTGCCTTGGATAAATATGGCAGATGCATTTAGTAAAAATGGAAAGAGGACACCGTGTCCTCCATACCTGATGACATGTATGGTTTATCACGTTGAGCAGAGACATGGTCACCTTACCTCGGGCCACATTGTGACAGCCAGCAAGTCACTGGGGAGCACCATCGGAAATCAATATTCCCTCACTCTTTAATTGTTAGAAAAAATCTTCCCTGTTTACAGCATCACATCATCACTCAGGACAGCATGACTTTCATTCATTTTTGCCTTTCTCTGAAAGTTTCTCATCTGTGAAAGGCACTTGGTAGCTGATTTGGATGGGTTTTAATTTTGGATGGGTTTTAATTTTCAGGGACTCGCTTGATATGCATATAGACGTTTCTCTGGTTTACTTTTGGGTGCTTAGGGCACTTTAGTGTCTTATCTCCCTGTGAGTTTGCATCAGTGTGAGAATTTCCATTGCGGTCTTAAAATAACAGAGGAAATGTGGCAACTTCCTTTCTGCAACTACAATGAAAATACAGTTTTTCTATTACTGCCCTGATGTTAGAAGACAGTATTTCTGGTGTTTAGGTCAAGCATGGGGATATAATATTCTAAAACCATGATGAATAAAAATCCTATGACTTCCAACCATCCTTCCATCTGATGTCTGGATGGTTTCTATCTTCACCAGTCAATGAGGTGGGGTTGACCCTGGACAGGTCACCAGTCCATCATGGGATACCATGAGTTATTGGAATGAAAAGGATGCAAAGCAAAACAGTTATAGTATCTTTTTTATACATATAAAACTTCCTTTGAATACACTTGCTACATTATAATACACATACATACTGTGTGGGGCTCATGCTGCCCCTCAGAGGATGCCGCCCTGGGTGGTTTCCCATGTCGCCCATATCGGAAACCGCCACTGATTATCACCAAATATGTCTGAACTGTCTGAGTAATTTATGCAATGTCTTTTGTTTTTTTGCTGAGTAGTGGAGGTTGTCTTTTTTGAGGAAGCTTGATAAATTATGCAAAATTTAAGTTAACAAATATATTGTTTTGTTTGAAAGGAAAACCTAAGAGCAATTTGATATGTTGATGTTGAAAAGGTGAAGTAATTTTCTTCGGCTTTGAAAAGATCTTTTGTGACCTTTTCAGCGCCAGTAGAAATAGAAAACGTTTTTACAAGCAGATTGTGTCTCCATTAAGTAGAGGAGCAAAGCGATTTTCTTTATAAGATCATATTTGTGGTAGTGCATTGTCACAACTTTAATGATACTGTGTATTGCTGGCAACTATTACCTCTAACAAAGAGTAAGACTCCACTTGCCATTTTGAATATCTTTCTCTCCTCGGGATAATTTCAGTTCCAATAAGAGGAAAGTGGAAAACAGCAGCCACACACACACTTAACTTTATTAATTAAAAATATGGTAAACATGCCCAAATTCAGTCAATTTCCCAAACTACCATTTTTTTTTCTACAAACAGGTCAAAGTAGCCCAAAGCCAGTAGTTAGCTTGTTTCCTCTTCTCTAGTTAAGTGTGCTACCTGGGGAGCACCGCCGCTCCGAAACTGTGATTAGGCCTTCTCTGCCTAATTAACTGCTCGGGCCATGGTTGGCCATTTGCATCATTTAATGGAGGCTCGATGCCGCAGCTGTCCTTCGTCTGTCATTCATCCGACTCTTGCCCTTTATTCTGCAATTTGTGCCATAAAAAGGAATAAATAGCCAAAGCTCGCATAGCATTTTATCAATCTCATTAAAGCGACAGAGAATACTGTTGCACGTTCATTTAAGGAGCACCGAAGGCTTTGCTTTAATTATGAGACAGAAAAGAGGTGGCCTTTTTTTTTTTTGTCCTAAGTAGAAGGAAATTCCTGGTGAATTTCCAGAGAGAAGACCTCATTACAACAATGCCAGCGTGCTTTTCAAATGCCGCCAGCCGGGTTGTTCTGTTTTGGTTTACCGATATGTGTCCTCCCCAGTTTGCTCTCCTGCTATTAACGGCAACAGGCTGCTTAATTATTTAAACCTATTCTGTATGAAAGGAAAATTGGAGGGACACAGACATGAACACAATAGAGGCAGTCTTAATATTAACCGCTTATATGGTGGGAAAAAAAAAAAACAAAAAACAGGCTAAATAAGGCTTAGACTCCCTAGCATAGATATAAACATACTGGGAATAATGCAGAGTATGAAACTTTTTGTTCCTAACTTTCTATGAAAGTTTAAAACGTTTCTCCTCATCAAACAGTTGTTTACTCAGTGATTGTCTCAGCTGCACATTTCTGTACACCTTGTCTTGTTGTCTTTAGCCTTGCTTAGCTCAGTAGATTTCTCTGTTTATTTGCTTTTCATATCCTCCTGTCATGCCTTTGTTCTCCTTGTCCTCTATAAATAAAGATTGATTGATTGTTGTCTGCTTTGACAGTAAACATTTGTTTAGGCAAAATAAAACGACAAAGAGGTATAGGGCAGGTTTTTGAAGCTCTTTTTGTTTTCATCTGCTTTCATATTCTTGGAAAATAAAGTTAATTCCCTAATAAGTGGATTTGAAATGTGAAAAGTCTCCTGATGTTTAATTTTTTTCATTTTATTTTGCTTACCTGCAGCTGGTGGATGAGTGAAAACACTGAAGCCTGGACAGAACCTCGCAAATACTCTTTTTAAAAAAACACACCAAAAATTCAGCACATACCAACTCTCTTACCATTTAGTCTCACAAGCCCCAGGCACCACGGTATCACCCAGCCATCGTGTGTTCATTAGGCAGGGAGAGTATTTGTGCACTCTGCCCTCTTGTTGTGCTTAGAAAAACACTTTAATCTTTTTTTTCTCCCTAAGTAGCGCTGCTAGATTATTTTCAAACTGTTTGATTTCATTTCTACTTCAGGCAATCGTTTTGCATTCCAATAATTAAGTTAGCTTGCACACATCTGTGTGTTTTTTTTGTGGTGCAGGAATTGAACACAGACCATGATTTGGATGGGTTTTGTATCGGCTTCCATTTCTTTTCTCCCTGGATGTTTTCTTTCAACCTTGTTCTGCTATGTCTCTGGCTATCCTATTTATTTTATAAAACTTTTTATTTTTTATTTTTTACAGCCTTCTCCCTTGGGGAAAGCAGCACATGTGAGCAGATCACTTCTGATTAGTGAGGCTTCTTTGTGAAGATGCCTTTGGTGTTTTTTTGTTGCCAAAAACAAACAGTGGTGTGGTCTCCTCGGGGAAGACTGCCATTTTCTTAGCACAGCACAGCCCCTGAGAGAAGTTGTTATCTCTCATGTGCTGTTAACGTCGGGCTTTAAGATGTGTGGCGTATTTATTTTTTACACATCACAAGACAATGACGGTGTGCAAAAAGTATCGCAAAGCCCACTGTCACCAAATATTTCTGTGTTTACATTTCATTTTGTAAGTGTTTCACAACATATTTCATTCACTTGTTTCTTTTTTTTGCATTTCGTGTCGGTCCATAAAGGAATTTGGAGTTCGTTTTGAGTCCCATTTGAATCATGTGGCATTTTCCCTGTGAATAGAAAGATACTGGAGGTAGGTAAATAGTGCTGGAGGGTGGGGAGCAGGCGCAGGCGGCTGATTTGTCTCCTTGCCGTCTGGAGGATTTACGGCGCGAGTGTGTTGAGCTATCAATCAATTGTTGCTCACTCCAAGGACAAGTTTGTCTCTTTATGCAATTTGTAAGGCTGTCCAGTCAAATTGATTCCTTAACCAGGAGCCGTCCAGCTCTCGGAGACGAGCGCCCAACCCACCCCGACACCCTCCGCTTCCACCCTCCTGAAAAGCACATCAGCCTTCTTGTTTGCTGTAAACCAGACAATAAATGATGCGACTGTTGACTGTCTGTGGACAAAATCCAGCTGCAAAATAAAGTGGGTGACAAAAAGACAAGATTAAAAGTGATCGCGGGACTGATTGATTAAATGTGATTAAATTGAACAACTGAGGATTGATGTCGCCGAGTCGCTCTCTGACGAGTGATTCGGGCATTATGATGCACTCAGTCTATTGTGGTTTACATTTCCAGGAAAATAATAATAATAATAAAAAAATACTAAATCATATTTACAAGTAAAAACTGACAATAATGCACTAATTTTTGCAGTTCCAGAAGTACCCAATCAACCCCCTCATCTTTTTGTGATTCTTTTTCGCACTAAACTTACAAAATTGTAGCTAAACCCCATTAGTTATGTTTAGTACTAATTTTGAATAACTTTTCAGTGCACTTTGTGCTTTGAGTTAAAATGATTAAATGTGGATTGAGTCTGTTGTCCTGTTTTCCTCATAGTAATCTTTAATTCAATCAGATCATCTTCATTCTTCCCATGCTGCCATTGTAAGACTTGGATTACATTTTTTGATCATTTGCTTGACGTCAGATCAAACACCTTGATAACTGAATCACAAGTAAAATAAGTGCGCAAGGTTTTAAAGTTTGAGCTGTTTGTTGCATCTCGCCATCTTAAGTTGCCGGGGCGGTACATTGTGGAGGACGGCACATCTTGTGATTTCCTGCTGAGTGAGCACTCGCTCCTCTTTCATGTCAGCTGTGTGGTGATTTGGGACATTTAGCGGACAATAAGGGAGCGATTACAAAAACAGGCTGTACACTTGAATAATTTATGCTGGAAATTGTGCTCAGCTCTTCAGAATTCGCAATGATCCCGCCTTGTCCATTATCCCAACACACACGCATTCTAAGACAGAGAAATAAAGAGTGCATTTTTTATATCCCTATCATTTCACAAGACATTTCATCCTTTTACTTAAGCTTCCACTAAAGCTAAGATTGCGCGCTGCTTTTCTAATCCTAACCTTGCACCATGTCTTTAAACTGCAGTGATTCTAAAGAGAAGCACCAGTTTAGAGCCTTCATAATGTAAATTATATTCCCACACCATATGTAAAACCAGCTCATATCTGAATGTTACACACAGCTGTGCTCCAACACTGTGACTCATCTGTTTGCAGTGATTACTGTAGAAAGTGAAAATACATTAAAAAAAAAAAATGAATATGAATTGTGCATAATAAATGACACTGCTGAGTAAATGTCTTGGCACTGCGTTTAATATGGTCTTTAAATTTTTAGATTATCTCTCTTTGAAAAATTTTTTCTCCGGTGGAAGCCAGATCCAAAGCAACATTTGCCTTTCTTTCAGCTCAGGGAAATGACTTGAAACATAAATATAGAAACAAAATGAGTCAAAGATTATCTAATGGAGCATGCGTCAGAACAGTTTGTCACGAGCTTTAAAGGCTCGTCGCTCAATGGGCACAGTTGTTTAACTATTGAAGCGGTTTTATTTTTCAAACGGCATCTCTTCTGAGCTGTTGCAGTGTGCTTTTGTCATTCATTTGCGACTCTAAAAATTTCTGCCATTGGTAAAACTTTGACAGCTGGGACAAGGCACGCATCACATCCGTGTGAAGAATGGCTGGATTTGTGACATCAAATAGCTTAGAAAACTTTCCATCTGAGAGCTGTCTGACGAAAAGCACCATGATATGTCAGCAGTGCTGCACATTTTGTGTGTGATAAGGAAAATCTAGAGGGAGGGATATCCAGTATTAACAACAGTAGGGTTATTTTTCCCTCCTTCGAAAGAGATCTATTTGCTTGTGACATCCCAGCCAGGAAGACGTGAAAAAAATCTGTCAATAAGGTGTGCTGCCTTTAGTCCTGAACGATACTTTGCTCAACCTTCCACACCTGTCAGAGATATAGCATGTATTGGTGCAAAACACCGGAAACCACTGCCATATCTACAGGGAGAGACATACCCTTGCTAGAATGGAAGATTGAACAAAGTTGTCTGATTCAATGGTCATACTCCTCAAGATTTCTGTTTGCCATGCTTTCATTTTTGTTGGTCGGATTACATAGCTAACTTTGGAAAAGGGAATGATCACATATTGTCACAATCCAACCTTGAACTTCAATTTGTCTTTGGAGGTTTTATGCACTAGACTGACATAAGGTAGAAATTGTAAAGTGGAAAGAAAATTAGTTTTAAAAAAATGTCCCCTGCTCCTCTCCAGTCTTAAGGGTTTTTTGTTGTTGTTTTTCTTCAGGTATAGACTTTTATTTTGCTCCAACATCCATCAAAAAATGTCCCAAACATTCTGATCTCTTTCCTGTTTGTAATGAACAGCATCCCCACAGCATGAGACTGCCATCACAAGAGTTATACCCATCAGTAATACATATTTCAGGCTTTCTGTGAGCTATTACCATTCAGTTCAAATTTTGATTGACTGTTCTTTTTTATTTTGCTTGTTCTTGTTTCTTTGCCTTTTTTCTCGTAGGACTATAACTCATAAAACAGAAGTAAATGTGCAGCAGGTTCTTTGATGGATTAAATTTGTAGTTCTGAATGCATTAGAAGATTGAGATCCTTAATAAATGCATCAAAGCAGTTTTTTCCTCCCAACTTTTTTTCTGATGTAGTTTTGAGGCATTGAATATGGAGAGGGCAAATAAAGTTTTTTTTAGTGTTTGGCACCCCAAATTCTGATCATTTCAAATCACTTTCGTTGTTGACAAAAAGTTTAATTTATCCACTTCACCACGTGTTTACTCTTTTGACGTACATGCCTTGCAAACTACTAATGTGACTTCTTTTGACTTTTTTTCCCTTATCAACTTCACATTTGTATTTTGTCATATAAAATAAAAATAAAAACTATATACACTGAAGTTTGTGGTCATGTATGTGTTACGGAGATGATTCTGAACTGCAAATGAGTGGACTGAATTTGAATATAAATTTGTGCCCTACTTATCAGTTTTCACAGTTTAAACAATATGCCATTCTATTAATTCACAATGATGTGTTGAAATATCACATAAAATTCTAATAAAATAAATTAAAGTATTTGTGGTTCGCCTTAACAAATATGAATAGATTCTAGAGGTATGAATACTTTTTTTAGGTCACTGCACCAAAAATATTTTTGACTTTGATTTAGTACATTTCAGTTTGAGTTTATACTACTTTGCCCTGTCTATGAAAAGTTAGAGTTATTGAAAATAAACAAGATTAAATTTTTGGTCATAAGGTCCTAAGCTGCTTTGAGACCCATTCATGGTTGACCAGAGAGACTTGCGGGCTAAAATTTGAAGATAAATTTACGCTGTTGCTGGAGAGGTGTATGTCAGTGCATCTCTGCTGACACTAAGAATGTACAAACTGAGCCGTTTTTTTCTCCAGCAGTTCTTATTCTGGCCCAGTGTCTTTGAAGAAATGTGAGAAAGTCCTTAAATATGTTGTAATTACTCTTTAGAGTTTCATTTTCTTGCAAAATAGAATAATTTTGAAATTTTATTATAGGTGTGATAGTAAACTGATAAGCTGAGAAATTTCAGAGGTATTTTCCTTTCTTGTTTACAGATGTAAAGAAAATCTTAATACTTCATTTATAACTCACAGAAATAGGATGATTATTCAGTATTAATTGGAATATTTAAACATAAAATTACATTTTATATCAAGGAACGATTTTGTGATTGAATTTGTCCTAATGAAAATTTTATCTAACTTGCTTTAAAAACAAAAAAATTATGGTGCAACCTGGTAAAATAAATATTTCATTGCAGAAGCAGCCTTGCAATAAAAAAATATACAAAATGCGACAGTTAATATAAAGATAACAAAAAAACAATTGTGTTTTCTTGCAAGTCAGATAGAACCAGCAGAAATTGATCTGAATGAAGGAGAAATTGACTACACCACACATCATTGGATATAAACAATCAAGAGAAAAACACAGGATACTGGAGTGGGTCTGCTCTGACTGCAGGCTGTCAGACTAACTACTGACTTGATGATCTACAACATTTATTTTTCCTTTGGTTTTAATAAAGTATTACTGAATTTGAGTTACAAGTGATTCAGAGGTTCGGAGGCTCATGGCATGGTTGTAGCTACAGAACAATTGGTGCTTTATGTCTTGTGGCCAAACTTTTATATATGAGGAAAAAGTTGTTAGATTTGTCGCTCGAGTGGTTTGAAAAGTTGCTAAATAAAGTCACTTAGTGGGCAACAGTGCAGATCAAACAAAACAAAAAAGGTCCAATTCCATTTCTATCAATAAACAAACAGTGGAATTTGAATTTCTGTACACTGTCAGCAAGCATTCTGTTAAATTTCAGTATTTTCATCGTAACAGTTTTCAGCGTAATTAACTGAGCAAATAAATCAACATTATTGAATAAGTAGCATTTTGAATGAATGTAATAATTACATACTGGCATGAGGATATAAGAGATTTAATCAAGATGATGGGGCTTACATGACAAAGACTAATCATGGACTTTGCCATAAGGCAAGTTTGATATTTGAAATTCAGGAAGCAGCAGGACACCACAATATAGCAACGGGGAGTTTTACACTCTTATTGGATTATTTGGTTATGGTTTCTTTGTGTGTCTGAGGGATGAATTTGTCCTAGGTATGAGAAATACATATGGCAGCCATGTGAAAATGGAGCTTAAGTTTAAAATAGGATGAAGGTTCGTGAATGGAGGGGCTTGATTTATTTATTTTTCCTACTGTATTTTTTTTTTAAAGCACTGTCACCCTTGGCTGTGTTAAAAGGACCAAGACTTGTTGAACATGATTTCTCCATAATTGGCCTCTGTGGAGAGATTCGATTAGTAGCTGTCTAACCTACATCCCTCCTTTTTGTTTCGTACCAAAACTCTCCAAAGGGCCAGGGGACTTCAGAGGGAACAAAATGAACAATTCATGGACTGAGCTGTGCCCAGATTTCAGATAGAAGCTCTACACAGCCCCATGGTGGGAAATAAAAAAAAAAGGAAAGGCTTGTGATAGAAAGGAAAGCTTCATTCAGCCGCTCTGATGTCCAGCCGCTCTCCTCAAAACAGCTTTTGCTGGTTCCTGTCGAAGGCACGCCACATCACAGCTTGTTCTGCCACTTCTGACGACGTTAGAAATTAGTCCTTTGTTCGAATCCCGTCGCATGTTTGACATTCAGCTCACCGACGCATTTGTCAAGCCAGGGATTGTGTTGCTATTGATTGGCCAAGACCTGGTCAGTGAGGAAGAGCGTGTGCTCGCCAGGTTATCGGTGACATCACCCCTCAGAAAAGTAGCACTTTGCCCCCCCTCGCCATCGACAGTGGAAGAAAGGAGTACCTGATTTATTGAGACATGTCAACGCCTGTCTGTGCACCCCAAAGGCACTGGATAACAATCCAGGAATACTTCCTGTCCCTGCAAACACTGTTTATTTACTCACTCTTGGGGAGGCAATGAATGCAGGCCCTGACTGACAAACAATCTTATGATGCAGCCTTCATGTCAGGACTGGACTTTTTTCTCCTTCATTCTTGCTCCTCTCCTGAATATCTCAGTCACTTGTCAGTCCATTCTCCCCAGCCGTGGGCCCTGTTGACACAGAAATCCGTCACTTCGCACATGGGGGAGTGTAGGACATGTTGGCGGCCATTACTATTCATGAGGCGGTGTGATCCACTCTGTCACCCGTTGTCAGCGAGAGGTGTCTGTCTGCACCACTGCTCCCTTTGCTCTCTTTATCAGCCAAGGGTGGCTAATGAGAAGCACCAGGTTAATACCACCACTAGAACAGCGATGGCTTTAAACCTCTTAATTCATCTAGACACTGCTAATTGAAACCCATGTGAACTACACTTTGCAAACCATCCATTTTCATGCAAGCCACAGTTAAATGTGGTCTGATGGAATTTTACAGAGTGACGCCAGGATTAACTCACCTTGAACCAGATCTTTTCTTTTTGAATTTGCGTCCCCTTCCAGTCTCTTGTGGATAATGGCTGTTTCCTTGAAACTAAGCCTTATGACAGTCAGGTAAAACCCTTTAAGACCCAGAAGTGATGTGCAGCACTGAAAATAACCAGATTTGGATTCTCTAAAAATAATTAAAGGGAAGTAAAAACAGCAACCACAACCAAGACGGGAGAACCTCATGGAGTGTAAATTATAAACTTTATTTTACTTTTCAGTTGTCAGACTGAAAAGTCATCCTGCACTTGACTGCGTAATCAATATGCAGCAAACATTGTGGGCTTGTTGACTCAAACCAGGAGTTCTGGCTCGCTCTCGCATATTTTGCCTCAGGTTTTTTTATGGTTTCTTGATTCCAGCACCTAGTTGGCTCCTTTCATCTGGGATCTTTAGGTAGAGATTCACCGGGAATTTGCCTGGTTACTGCGAATGAATGGTTTTTACGCTTGCTAGGTTGAAACTAAAAATGAATAATTTCTTCAGACCAGAGAACACACCATACACAGGGACTAATACATCCTGCTGACTACAAAATGCTTCAGAGTGACGGTTATCAGCTGTGTTTAAAAAAATAAATAAAATAAAATAAAATTCAGGAGAAGTTTAAAAACAAGGATTAAAAAAAGGAACAGAGTTGGTTCTTCAAATCTTCCTGATACTTTTAAACAAGGAGTAAGAGTTCAGCAAATATCTGAAAGCTGAATGCAAGTAGTGTCTTATCTTTTGACAGGATACTTAGCGTCTCTCTTGGCGTATGCTGGATTAAGAAATACTGATAATGCACCTCAACATACCACTAAGTACATCTTGTATAAATTTATTGCTAATTATTTTTGACAACCAATTCTTGCGCTAAGTCTTCCTACCTGTCAGGTAGGTTCTAGTTTACTAAATAAGACTGAAAATAATATCTATTGATCTAATAATGGCTGTTCATCCATGATGTTGAAGATACAATAAATTAATGAAGGATTTAACAATCCAGTACAACCTCCAATTTCTTAAAATATTATGTTGCACATCCATTGTTAACATAGTTATAGAGTTGAAAGATACATCTGGTAGAAAAAGCAAATATTCTGTAGTATGACACTGAAACAAAGAAATAATGTGAACTTTAATCTGTCGTGAAGGAGTTATGAAAATGGGAGACTTGCAGCAATTCTTTTAACTGGATTTTGATTTACCTGTGTCTCATATTGGAGGATTTACTATACTCATAGATTTTATAAATCTCTGTAATTTTGCTGTTTTGGACAAAATCCTTGGTGTACTTAACTTTTCAATTCTGCAGCGATTAGAAAAAAAGCTATTTGTTATGTATAGTTCTGTAGAAAAATTGGAAACTGCCTTAAAGCAGTCCCAGACCCTAATGTGTGTTAAATATCACAATGAGCACAATGAATCCTTTCACCACCAGCTTTGATGCATCTTTAAGGACTGTGGCCTAACGATAGATCAGGAGATCATTCCTTCAGCCTCAAAAGGCCGTGAATATTCAAATGAGCCATCAACAGCCGATGGTGTGAGAGATAACGGGTCCATCTTTTACCTGTCCCTTCTTGTGTGTGACAGCATGGTATATTTAGTTGACGGCATCATTGTCTTCCAAAAGCGGCGGATTTACCCGCATAAATTTCAGCGAGCGCACACTCCCTCCCTTGCGCCCGCGCAGGCAAACGCTCATTTATTTCCTCGTTTGTCATTTCAATAGTTATTTTATGGCGGTGCAGTATTAATTGAACTGCTTCTACTGCACAACAATTCAGGGCCCAGTACATCTATTACGAAGGGAGTGTTCCGGAAACGCTGCTGAACAGGCCCACAAATCAGGCTGTGCTGAGAGGGGAACCTCACCATAATGTAACACAATCACAGTAATCCTTCATTTACAACGTGTTCGTTTCTCAACCATGCAAAGAAAATGCATTTAAAGGCCCAAGTGGCTGCTGTGGAAACTCTTGACGCTGCTGTTGTGCTTTAGTGGCAAGAAGTTTCCTATATATATAGTGAAGATTAGTTTGATCTACGTAGTTTAAGTATTTACCTTGAAGGGTAAAGTCTAAGTACAGCCTTCAACAAGAGTTATCAACCTGCAAATTTTACGTGTCCCTTTTCCAACATAGCTAGTTGATGGCTGATGATTGAATTCAGCGTTTTCATTATGGTGTATCGGGATGCAACTAAAGGTTGCAGGGTGATACCTGTTGAGGACTGGACTTGGGCAACCCGAGGTTAAGGTGTTTGATGTATAATACACACTGTTGTATTGTTAAACAAAAAAACATAGCACCTTGTGAAGATGCTGACTGTTTGACTATATATGCTATATGACATAAAATTGGACATCCTAATATTACCGGTCTGTATCTTTAAATTACCGAACTATTTATATGTCATCTGTTTGAGTTTAAAACCCTTGTCACCTTTTTTTTTTTTTTTTTTTCTGTGAATCAACTCAGTTGGTCAACCTTCACATCTGCGTTTGGTTCTACTGATAAACCACCAACGAAATAAGATAATGAAACAAAACTTTTACTAGTCTGAAGCCACATGTTTTCTTTTATTTTCAGAAATGAAAAGCTTGTTTGACTACATGTGCCCCTGTGTTAAACTTCTCATTTCTCTTCACAACTTGAGCTCCTGCAAAACTGAACCAATCTCAACGCAACATACTTTGAGCTCAAATCCCACCAGTCTGCTTCCTGTTTGAACTGTTTATCAGAACTGTTTCTATGCAACATTGATTCATGTCACAAACCTGCCACTCTTTTTCTTGTTTGCTAAACTTTGAAAAATACTTCTCTTAAAAATTGGTAAATTGCACTGTAACTTATTTTCTTAATAAAATTGGAAGAGGGGGAAAAAGGCAGCAGTCACTGGCTCGCTTTGCTGCCTTAATTCATGTGTTATCTTCCGAAAGACTTAATAATACTTTTGTGATTCAGCATCCGGTTCTCTAAAACAAACAACTTGCTCTGTAGCTGATGGGGACTTCCAATTTAACTGCCATCTAAATGGAATCTATAATAAGCACAGTGGCACAATAATGGCAATGCACTGCATCTTCTGATAACACAGCAAGCATCAAAAAACCCTGTGATCGCTAAACAAGTGCAGTTTTTCCCCCTGTAGAGAGAAGAAGAACAAAATGTCCAGATGTCATTGGGGAGCTGTTGGTAAAGTATTCCCTGTGGGCTCCTCTTAGGGGGCTACCTTGGTTCTCCTCTTGCCTTCATGTCCTATAGAGGTAATCTGCAGTCTGCAGTGCGTTGGGCTTCTCTACATTCCTGAAACCCCCCTGACTTTAATTTCACAGGCACCTGTTCCCTCATGTGGTCACAGCGAAAGGAGTTAAATCACAGACTTTCATGTAGGAGCTGGAGACCAAGCGAATAGGGTATGGAAAAGTAGCTTGCCTGACGCTTGACATGTGAGGCAATGTTTCACAGCCATAATTTTTTGTCAGTGCTTGTCAGCTGAGGTGGGCAGCAGAGTTCTGTATGGGCATACCGGGAAGATGGTGAAGCAAACCGGAGTCTATGTAAACCCATTATGGGACCACAGGGGATGTACAGAGTGTTTTATTGAGGGGAAAATGTACCATAGAAGCAGCATGTGGAATTTTACCTTCCTGCCCAGCTTCCTCCTTAGATTTCCAGGAGGTGAAACATGCAAAGTAAAAAAACTTAGTCTAAAGTTCACGTTTTTTTACTAGCAATTTCAAAGCTAAAAAGGCTTTGCATGGCCTATATCATTGTATTTTATAGTCAGAATACTTTAAAAATGTACATGAAATGTTAATAAATACATCAGACTTTTCAATGGCTGTTGAACTTGATCAATAATTAAAACTTTTAATTAATGCATCTTAAAATTAAGAAGACACTACCTAAAGTAGATTATGATATGGCATGTATAATGTCACTGTATAAAATCTACAAAATGTTTTTTTATTTTTTTTTTTATTTTCCTATTTAACAGTAATTGTAGCAATTGGTTAAAAACTTGTCTCAAAGAATCTGTAAAGGAGACTAAAGATCAGGCTTATAGCCAGGACGTCTTCCAGCCTCAAAAGTTTTAAGCTTGTCAACACAAATAAATTAGCAAATTGAGTGTGACCATTCACAATAAAATTACACTGTCTTGAAATATGATGTTTTCAAAACAACATATTTCATTCACTCATGGTGTATTTCATGAGTGAATGAAAATATTTTAAATAACTCTGCCAGGAGTATGATTAATTTTGGGTTTAACATTATTCCCCATTGTGGTGAATCACAGTCAGACTGGACTCATACAAAGTGCTTTTAAATCTCTGCATAGAGTGCTGGTTTGTTAGTTCTTGAAGCTACTTCTCTTAAGAGATTTCTCTTGCCTTTATGTTCTTGTGTGGATGAATTAATATATAAATCTTGAGTAAAATTTTACTTAGCTCTTACTTATTTCTTTGCTGCCAAATGCTTTTATTCATCATATTTATATGTTTTCTCACAAAACCATAATTGTCATAAGCTACAAGCCTGAGCACAACTGGACTGTGAGAAATTATATCTACCTTGTGCACTTTAAACAGACACCTGCAGATTGGGGCTGTGGGACGCACATGCAGCAGCCCGATGAAACGATAGCGACTTTGGCGCCTTACCGAATATTCAAACGAGATTACAGGAAAAGCCAGAGGAGCGACAGAGAAATGGACACAAATTGGGTTTCATTTGTTTACTCTGCTGCAATTGTGTTACCCATTCCCCCCTCCCCAGTCCCCGGCTCTGGAGGTAATGATTGTGGGGGGACCAGATTAAAGGCTACAGCCGACTGTTTAGTGGGACTCTGCTAACAGAGATTAGCAGCAGCTGCTTGGCCACAGACTTTGCTTGGAAGAAAAATAGAGACAAAAAAACCCAGCATTGTCTGAGACCAAAACCACCTGGATGTGAAAGAATTTTGACAAGAGGAGGCAGAGTGAACACGGAGGATTGGCAGGCTTTTGTTTATCTGCGAGCCACGTCAGAAGCGGCTCGCCAGCTTGTAGTCGTTCTCCTCGACTTCTTTCCCACCCCGCCCGCTCGTTCACATGGCGAGCCGTTGCAGATGTTGCCTGTAATGATGCAGACGGCGCACACAATCATGCAGAATGGGAAAGCAGAGCTGGCTGAAATTAGTAAAAATTACTTTCCCATTACCTCCCTCATTGCTTCTGTAAGTAGTCAGAGTTTCCACACGATTAGGAGAACTAGCCATGGAGCGCCGGGTTTTACTGCACTCTATCTCACACATACAAAGAGGGAGAATAACTTAGATTAGCTTAACTTCAAGCCATTACATGATCCAATAAAAGACCCCATGTTCTCTTGTCACTTTTCCTTTAGTACTAAGCAGGCACCATATAAAAAGAGGATCATGAGGTTGTGTCCACATTTGGCCCCTTTTTTTAAAAGAAGAAAAAAGTTTAATGCTTGAAACACTTGGCAGTCAACCTTTCTGAAGCCTGATGGGAGCTAATTATTGCATGAGCATCAGTGAATCCACTATTTGTCCTTGTCTGAATACAATAAGACTCTCTATTGGTCTAGTTGTTTAAAAGGCCCAGGGCTAAATACATTAGAATAAATTCACAGGGTAAAATGAAATATTTTTGCTTGAGAGTGATTGACTCTGGCCACTTTTGTAGCCTTGAACAATGCCTCAAAATCGAGTCATTCTTAGACTTAATGAAGACTTCAGTGCTTTCCAGGAAAGGGATTACGCAGGCATGTGAGAGCAGACAAATGCAGGATGAAATTTCTGACTGTGTACCTGTTCGACAAGCTGCCAGAGCTGACTTAAAAAAGGTTCGAGTTGGCACCACTGTGTAATGGATCACCAGAGACGGGCCGGAAGAGTTGTGTGCCAGAGATCGGTTTACACTAAACTCAGGAACAGGGAAAATGCAAGGCTTGCAAAGAAGAAAAATGCAAGGTTACAAATGCAACGCATTGCATCAGAAGCTCTGATTATGTGGAAAAACAGACTCGGGTGTTTGATTTTCCTGTATACGTTGTGCCATGTGAAAGCATCCTTTGCTCCTAAACCGTTTCACATTTTGTTAATTCACAACAAACTTTAATGAGTCTTTTGGGGATCCTGTGATAAACCAACACAAAGTAGTGCATAATTATGACACGGGAAGAAAAGTAGACAAGGTTTTCCATATATACATCTTACATGTGAAAATTTGACACCTTTATGAGTCCACCCACTTTGTACTCGGACAGATATCTCACCCATTTTTCTTTGATAAATGGCTCAAGACCAATCGTATTTGACGAAAACCATGAGGGAATAGCAAATGTGACTTTCTAGTCTCACCAGTAGTATACTGGGCCGGTGGCTGAAAGCAGCAAGCGGTTACTGAGGGTTTGCCTCCAATAGGACTCATTTAGGTAGCGTCGTAACAGGCTGTTTATGAAGTGCTTGTTCATATCATACAGATTATATAGGGAGTCTAACTATTGACTATTTTTATAAACTTAATTGGAGTGCATTAGTTGAATGCGCAGTGTCAATGGAGGTGACGACTCCAATATGACTCGAGACGCAACATAGTAGAGAAATATCCGTTACCATGACAACCAAGTTTTTTGCTTACAGTAGTAAAGTAGTAAAATACAAAAATATTATTAAATATTTAGAACATTCTGTTTTTGACTTTGAAAACAACTACTTTTTCTGAAAAAAAACAAAAACAACTTGACCTAGTTTTGACTTTTAAACTATGAAGCCCACCGTAACAGGTGTACTGGTTTTTAATGGTCTTCCTGCTTTGACAATTGTAAAAGCCAAGTGTGTACAAGTCTGTCTGCAGTTTTCTCTGGTCTTCATAATGCTTTATGTTCACTAATATAATTAATGTATTTTACATCAGTAGGGAGTCAAAGGAAGAGGTGCTGAATACAAATGCATGTCCATCTATTCAGATTTTTGGAAGTTTCAAAAGTCAAGGACTTCTACATAACATCCTAATAAAACACATTGAAGTTTGTGAAATACTCAGGATGATGAAATATGAGGCAAATTAAAGAGTATTAAGGCTTGTCCGAGACATTACAGAAATAAAGATTTTGTTGCTGCTAAAAATTAGGTCTAAATTTAGAACAATAACATTTAATGTTGTTTATAAGTGTGTAGTGAAAAATATTAACTGACATTCGTTAATTAAAAACTAGACACACATACCAGACTTTGTAAGTAGCATAACAGTTATAAAGTCTTTGCCCTCTGAGAAGACGATGCAGATCATTTTTAGATTCAGGTAACCTTATTACATCAACAAAATTAGTCCTGTGCAGCAGCCAAAAAGCATGACTACAACTATATTTAGGACATAGAGCCACTTTAGCACCTTTCCCTGGCTGCAGTACCTCATACCGTGTGAGATGTCACATGCCTGTTTCCTTCCAACTGCGAGATATTTCTTTCCGCTGTGCCTGATGCCTCCTAAAGCATCGTTCCCAAAATAAATTCTCCGCTGGAATGCTGGAAGTGGATGGAATCGTGTTCGCCCTCCGGGAACCCACGCATTTCATCCCGAAATACTCAGCCTTGCGTCACGACTGGACCTGCATGGCACGCAGGTTTGAGAGAGGTGGGAAGACGCCAGCACCAGCAGGCGCACGAACGTTGTTGAACCTCTGCCAGGGTCTCGGGGCATGAAAACTTTGCCAGCTGCTTCACCTTCTAAATGTAAAAGAATTTTTTTTTTTATTGTTATTGGCCTTCATCAGTTTCCTGCTATGAAACCCATTTACCTTAAAGCAGCCAATGTGTTTTGTTGGCTGACACACTGTTGGAGACCTTTTTAACTGTGGTTTATCAAATGGGTTGCAAACTCTAAAATATTTAGAGTTTTGGCCTGTTTTTAATGTTTTGGGGACTTTTACACATTGACTAATAAATGTTAAAGAGCTTTTGCATTGGGGAAAATAAACCTAATTAGGGGTTTAATGACTTCAGATCAGTAAAGTGGTGTTGCTTTATTTCTTCATCTGTAAGTAATGTGTGTGCCTCTTTCTCAGGCAGCCAAGTGAGTTTAAAAACACACTCCATGTCCAGGTGCACAACAGCAGACAAGTGGAAAATGGAGTAAAATTTAGGCTGGGCTTTTATTTATTTAGGATGACAAAGACTGCAGGATTCTGTAGGAAGAATAGCTTTATGTCTTAATCTCATAGTTATAACTAATACTTTTCAATACCCTCCCTCTGTCTCTCTCTCTCTCTGTCGATGTTTTCCAAGATTGCATGACATGTTGTGCAAATTCTGTAATTCTGTAAACCCTGCATCTTTCGTTTAGGCATTTTTATATTTCGGTGGTCTCTTGGAGAGAGCACACAGGAAAAAGATTCAAGTATATAAACTTTGCTACCCTAAATGGGACAATATTATTATCAGTCATTTTATCTTTCAAGATTTCAAGAAGAGAAAAACTAGATTCTGATTACATACAGTAAGGTCCATAAATATTTAGTCAGAAACGATGTTCTCATAATCTTGTCTCTCTACTGTTCGAGTGTAGACTTTCAGCTTTAATTTGGTGGGCTGAACAAAACGATTGTATAAAAATATGAGAAACTAAAGCATTTTTAACGCAATCCCTTCATTTCAGGGGCATAAAAGTAATTGGCAAAGTAAAGGTCACTGACTTTGCCATTCAGGAATATTCCACTTCTTTGCTTAAGTAATCTCCTGGGTTGCTGGCTGGATGTCTTGGGTCATTGTCCATCTGTATTGCTAGCATTAAGCATACTTTATGTCTCAGAAAACCTTAAAATTAATTTGACTGCTTCTGTCTTGTCATGTCATCATTGAACACTAGTGTCCCAGTGCCACTGGCAGCCATCACACTGCCTCCATCAGCTTTTCCAGACAACGTGGTATGCTTTGGATCATGAGTTGTTTCAAACTTTTTTGTGGCATCATTCTGGTACAGGTAAAACTTGGTGTCATCTGTCCGAAGAATGCTGTTCCAGAACAGCTTCATTTATTCATCAGTCTAATCTAGCAATTGTAATCTTGAGGCTGATGAAGTTTTGGACTTGCACCTTTCAGTGCAGTAACTTACTTTCAATCAGAAATCACTGCTAAAGAGAAGAACGGAACTAATGTGACAGCACATTAGTTGTGTATTCGATTATTTTTAAGTAAGATGTTTCTGGTTGTGTTGAGAATCTGGTGAGAGAGGGAATCCTCAGGATGTCATACACTAATGAATTATTACGAATCATAAAAGGACACAACTTTATTATTTCAACAAGTTAGAAATAATGTCTAACTGTGTTAGACATTATTTCTGAACCCTAAAATCACTAGATCTTCTCTTTGTGAAGCTATAATCTTTTTCAGAAGCTGGCGATACTTCCTCATTGGTAGCACAAGGAGAGGGATAAAGACTTTTAATCACCCCAGAATGCATCCTGGATGTCTTCTGCTTGAGGTATTGTAAACATGTCTCACTGGGAGGCAGTCTACAGCTGTGATTATGATAACGTAATTCGTAAAATCCTCAAAATGAGCGGCGTTGTTTTCTCCACTGCTGCTTCAGGTGCGCTACACTCACTGCCGTTCTCCTTTTAAACAGCAGACGACCGTGAGAATACTTCGCTCTAACAAATGACGTCAGAAGAATCAAGATGATGTATATTTCTCATTTTACACAGTCTGGCTTTATTACTCTTATTTTAGGCAGTGTTTAAAATCTGTCTATTCTATCTACTCAAACAAAGGAAGTTTAATTTTACCGAAGGCAATGTATAAGTTTTTGAACATTCTCTCTAATACACATATTGATCCTGGCACATACCTAAAATGGATCCGACTATAAAGTGCCCGATCACTCTGTTATTCGTAGCCCTGTGGTCCTAACTTCCACTTTATGTTTTTAAATCAGGCCTGGCTCTTTGCTATCCCTCCTCTATATTTGTTTTCATCCACTCAGTGAAAGCTGTTAATCTCAGTGTGGCTGTGGGGGCCCTGCTAGGATGTCGGCTCACACCGGCCATCAGGCTCCTGCTCTGGCAGCTGGCTTCAAGCGGAGTCCAATAAATGATGGCCATTTTTTAATTTCCAGTAGCCTTTCATTCCACTCGCTGTGGGGACATTGTAGAACAACTGGTGTTTTAAGACTATCTTTGATTATCCAGTTGTTCCCCCAGCATTCAGTGCATTCATTCAACTGGCCCTAATTAATTTGGTTTAGATCACATTCATTCTCTCTCTTTTTTTTCCTCTTTTGTGTAATTAAAGCAGCTCTAAAATCTAAATTAGTCGGTTTCATTTCCAACTCGTTTATTGTGAGTAGATGTGCTTGGATAAACCTAATGAGTTTGGGTGTAACTTCTTTTTTTCCCGTAAGCTAGCAGGGGTAGAGTTAGGGTAGCCCCAACATTTTATACAATCTTTGTAGATCATGCAGAGTCCCACATCTTTTCTGTTGCTCTTTCATTAGCTTCTCCCACAACTTTGAATTGAATAAAGTCAAATTTGAGGTTGTTTTTGTCAAGTTTTTTCCATGTATGGTTGAGGTTCTTCAAAAAAGAATTAAGTTTAAGGATTTCAACACAATTAAGTGTGCAAGGTTTCCGAACTGCATAAACAATTACTAAACCTGGTGATTGACGATGTGGAGTTTAATGTGTGTGAGCTGTACATGTGATTACTGTGCCACCATCCATCCATCCATCCATTTTCTGTCACCCTTCTCCCTAACGGGGTCGGGAGTTGCCGGTGCCTATCTCCAGCTGCGTTCCGGGCGAGAGGCGGGGTTCACCCTGGACAGGTCGCCAGTCTGTCGCAGGGCAACACAAAGACAAACAACCATGCACACACACTCACACCTAAGGAGAATCTGGAAAGCCCAATCAGCCTGACAGTCATGTTTTTTTGGACCGTGGGAGGAAGCCGGAGAACCCGGAGAGAACCCACGCATGCACAGGGAGAACATGCAAGAACTGTGCCACCACAGGTATTTATTTTTGCCTGTATGTCAACACACCACCTCCATGACGGATCGCATTCCACCAACAGCTAGACTGACATTTCAGGACTGCTTTCAGGCATTACAAAATGAATTTTCACCCTTGTGAGGGATTGGCTCTACTGATGAATGTGCGAACAAGCCTACGAGCTGTTGATATTCAAATAATCTTAACCTGCAGGATTACTCATTCCTGTCTAAATGGCAGGTTATGTCAGTGTTAATCTGCGTTATGAGGTCACTCAAAGAAGGCTGACATTTTGCTTGCCCAGACCACCTCCCTGTCACTTTGTGTTTGTGACACCAGGCTATGTAAATAAAGGAGCTCCGCTCTCCTGTTCCGCATTGCTCAGGAATTTGTTTAGGATTAGAAATCTCATTTTGCCCGGAGCCCTGCTTGCTTTAGATCAGTCAGCTCATCTGCAGATCTCAACGCTGATAAACACCACAGTTTCTCCGGGCTTCAGCATTTTTTTTCCTCCCTTTTTTTTTTGTACCTTCTGCAATATTCAAAGAGTCAGTATGACGTGCTTTCCTTACATCTCTGTCCAAACGTGGGTACAAGCAAAGGGGAGGCGACGGTGCGCAGGAGTTGGCACACCTGCAGCTTGTGACAAGTGTGCAAGGCATGGCGAAAAGAGTAAGCGCTCCGGGGGTTATCTACCTAATTTCAAATCCATTCTAGAAGGAAAGCCTCAGTGCCATTCCCATCTTTATAGGAAGATTTAGAGCGAGCCGGTTGACGGGGTAAAAAGGCAAGGACAGCCTTTGTGTGGGAGATGAGTGACAAAATGAGTCATGGCTGTCAGTTGTGTTATGGAGTGTGATGAAGAACAAAGGGACAGTGCACCTGTCGGAGAGGAAAACCATTAGACCAAGTCTTACTGCAGCCATTGTCCTCACTGTGTCTAGATTTCAGATTAGGACTTTAAGTTGTCGTAGCCAAACTCTACAAGAAAATTGGACATTTGTTAGTTTACAGTGCCTTGAAAAACTACATTTTTAGAACTAAAAATCACAAACATGTGTTTAGTTATGTTAGCCTCCTCAATTATTACCTTACAGAAGAAAGTTTTGGTGCAGTTACAGCTGCAAATTTTTCAGGGTTTGTCTTCACCATGTTTACTTGTATAGAGGCTGGATTTTTTTTTTTTTTTTTTTTCACAGCATTCCAACTGGAAGGAGAGGGTTAGTTTTCAATTCATGCCACAGATTATCAACTGGATCTAGTCTTGAACTTCAACTGGGCCATGCTAACACTTGCTTTTCTCTAAACAACCCCATTGTGACTCTGGCTGGATTTTCAGGGTTGCTATCCTGCAAGACGATGAACATCAACCACATTATCAAATTTTTTGCAGCTTTTACAATTATTTCTTTTCTTGTTTTTAGCTCTACACATCTCACTTGTTCTTGCATCCTCACAACGTAATGCTTCCATTGCCACAATCTCAGGGGGGGATGGTGTGTTTAGGGTGCTGTTTCACGTATAGTTTCTCAATTTAGGGGGGTGTGCAATTTTCTTTCATTCTGCCAAAGCACCTATGGGTAAATTGCACACAGGACTTGCAGCTTCCATGATCACCAGTTTTGTAGAGCACCTAATAGTTGTCCTATCAACAGACTCTATGAATACTTAAGCAAGGCACTGTATCACATATTAATTATTCCTTGCTGCACTGCATATTTTATGAGCAGTTGTTTTTGCATGAAGAGATCAAAATCTCCTCAACAAAATGAGCTAGAAAAATGCCTGTGAAAAGCAGGCTCCCACAAGCTGCAGTTGAGGCACTGCTCCTGCAGAGTTTGTTTTGTCACACGTCTCAGGTGCTGTCATGCATGTCCCTACAACACTGTGCCAGATCTTTGCTTCTATTTCTGGGCGCCAAAACACTACCTTTGCATAATATTGTATTTTAGTAAAACATGTTGCACAAGTTGTGCGCCGTAGTGGGGGCTTCAATCAGTCTACTACAGTGCAGAAACTGACCTAAAAGAGGCCTGGGCGGGCACTGGCTGTACTCAGATTGTCCTGCACACCAATCTGTTGGGGTTGAGTCAGAATGGCCACCTACAAAGTCCTTCCCTCCCTCTATTACTGTAAGCTGGCCTCTCGCCGTGAGGCAGCAGCTACTAATCTAGCATAACGGCACAAAAAAAATAAAAAAATAAAAAAAATGAAGCAGTGTCGAGGTATCAGCATTTGAGCGTGGTATGCAGGAAAAGCCTTTTACCAGCCCACTGCACCCATATGGCATTAGCACATAAAATGCCACTGTTGACATTTTAGAGGCTTGGTGCCTCTTTAAGTGCAGGGCATCGATATTAGAGCCATTAGGGAAGGCACTTGATCCCATATTGATGGTTAAACAGTCAAGCGTCACCTAGTTACACTGTTTAGACCTTCCAACAATATGGTTTCTATTCCTCTACTTTTGTTAATTTAGTTTTGATGCAGTTTTTAAGAAGACTAGTCAATACTCAAATGTGTGAAATTAAAAGAAATGTCGGTATGAAATTACCTTTAAATGTCCTTTTCACATTGTCACTTCAAAAATTGCTTGTTCATGTGCATCTTAAATCTGACAGAGCTGCCAATGAGCAGATATTCTTTAGGAGTTTAAAACATCCTGTTCATGAAAGCAGTAACAAATCACAGTCACTGAAAGGCAGAAGTGGTTGGCTAGTGTTAAGGTTTAAGAGTTCTTGATGTAGTTCAAATTGATTTTCGTTCTTGGTGCAAAAACAAACAATTTCTGTGAAGACTGTGCACAAGTTGGAGCTTTTGAGTATTTTGTCTTTCTAAAGTGCTAATAATAGATGTGAATATGTGAGTAAAATGAACATTTTGATAGTTAAATGCAAGCAATTATTTGCTGATGATTGGTGAACATAGTTATTGTGAACTGAAATGACAAGTTTCCCCATCTCACTTGTCTATCTTGATCTGTCAAAGTAAGAGTAAAAAACAAATCAAAATTTCATTGTTTCTAACAAACCTTTTTTGACATAAAAAATTGTAACCAGTATGGCCACCCTTAAACACCACTTTTTGTGTTTGCTTTCTCTATCTTTATGCTATTATTAAGGGTTTTATGTAGTGGTGGTAACACTTAATCATTCAGAACTGATGATCTGAAAGGTCCTTCAGAAAAAGCTGGCTAAGGTTAAAATGAAGGTGATTGAACTTGGTATCAGATCAAAACCCACATTACTTTAGAGCAATATCCAAAAATAAGTTATCAGCAGTATTGGAAGCGATAACCTATCAAACTAGATTTATCTAACACATTAAAAAAAAAAAACAGCAACAAAAGAAGCCATAAAATTCAAACCTGTTTTTGCACCACTAATTATCTTTTACCCTCTCTTGAAAAATTTGGATGATGTATATCTCAAATGTGGTTGTATTTCACAGAGAAAAGATTCTTTAACAACAAATAATTTTTTAAAAGTGCACGATTATGCAAATTTTCCTTTTTAATGTTTTTGTACTACAGTATGGGTATCTTCTGCTTTCTTGAACAGTCCAAGGGAATTAAAAAAACAAAAAACAAATAAACACCCAGCTGTTTAAGTAAATGTGCTGATGTCTGAAAAACAGCCTGTTTCTAAATCCTCTAGGGTCGTTGCGTCACCGTCGTTGGTAACGTTTGTTACCTAGCAACCCCAAGTCAAGTCCGACTGCTCACGAGGCAATCCAAATGGAGCTCCACCCACTTTACTCAAGACATTAAACTTCCACTTCAATGGCGGCTGGAGAAGGAAAATATTTTATTGGCTGTAATGCAGAGTTTTGCAAAGTGTCGTGTGAAAACTACCAACATTACCCGGCTGGATTTATCAAACTACTTCGACGAAAAGAAGGTTCTGTTCTTACTGTTCATCCCAAATCTGCAGATGATGGCCATGTAAGTACATAATGACTCCTTGTATGTTCTGCTTTGTTGTCCGGCAACACATTTGATAGTTAGCATAAGCTAACGCTGTGCTAGCTAAATGATGCTTTTGTCATTTTTTTTTTCTTTACATTTTGAGATGAGACGTGCCTCTCCTCTAACTTCGCAAATATATATTTTAAAAAAGGTCGTATTTGGGGAGAAAAACATTTTTTTGCGCTGTATCGTCCCCACTCTTCTTCCCCACTCCCACTCTTCGTCTGTGTAACCATTCGGGGACAACCCTTACATACTGCTCTGGTCACTCGCTTACAGTACCACAGACTGTTCTAGAACTTTGTAGAAATTTATAGTAAAAGCGTTAGAACCTTCTGAAACCATCTGTAACAGTCAACAAAGTTCTGGAATATTCAGGAAATAAGCAGTTTGACTGTAAACAGATGGAACCATTCCAGATTTTCCCACAACAGTTAAAGTTTTTATTTAACTGTGCCAATCCTCACCCGAACAAGCATTATTAAAAGCCCTTTAAACTCCAAACGCTTGCCTTGCAAACACACCTCTTCATCTCTCACCTCCTCCTCCTCCTCTGGATAATCTTCTGATAACACAGGTGATGATTAATTATAGCCATTGTGCTTATGGACTGATGTACTCCCTGCTCACATCTATCTTTATCCCCACTCTTCTTCCCCACTCCCACTCTTGGTCTGTGTGACCATTTGGGGCTCAGGGTAGTTTTCAGAGGGACATAAAAGCGACTCAGCTGTAAAGCTAAATGAAAGTCATTTGCCATCCACATCTTGTAAAGCAACACGCAGCTTTTGGCTGGTTGTAAAGTAACTTGTTAAAGGTGGCATTCAATAATTGAAAGAGCAGAATTAAAATGCGCTTAATCAATTTATAATAAAGTGTGCGTTTTCTTTTAGCTGCCGTCGTTCTCGCTTGTCGCTCATCCCAATACAGGATCTATACCAAGATGGATTGTTGCTGTGGTTTGGTGATCTGTTTGTGTATCACTCTTCATTCAGCATGCCTTTTTTTGGTGGCTGTTGGCAGCGTTTGTCAGTGCGCTTTGTTTGTTTCACTCAATTGATTAAAAAAAGATGTTGTCTCATGCATTGTGACAGAGTATTTCCTCCAGAGATTGCAGAGTTATTACAGAGCGACGGCTCGGACACCCGTTGATGTATTGTGCTGGGCTTTGGGACAAGGAGAAGAAGGAGGGGGCGGAGGAAGAGGAGGAGAGCTGCGAAAGGACGGGTGGGCGCGTTCGCTTAGGAGTTAAAGACGGAGATGGGAAAAAAACAAGTGGCTGGCAGACACACCAACTTCATCACACTCCTCTCAACTTGACAGTGACTTGGGCTTGAGCGTCTTTTGCCACGTTCTGTCCCCTCAATAATCTTTCCATCAAACACAACGTCACTACTGTGTGCGCACGCACACATACACACACATTACCTTGCTAACAGGTTGTCATAGCGCTGTCATATGGTCGTCAGTGTCAAAAGAATCTCCACGTATCTGGAGTGGGAAATTTGGAGACGATAGTTTGTGTTGTCAGTGACAACACCTTGTCTCCCAGTTATTCCCCGGCGTGAGGCCGAGCATTATTGCAGAATCATAGAGCGGCAGCACAACCCAAGTAGGATGATAATCAGCTTGATCTAATGCCTGAGATAATGCAAGATTATTCCTGACAACAAAGACTAAGAAAGCATGCAGCTGCAATAATAGCTTAATTTTGCCCCGAGTATTAGGCTGCGATTAACCCAGATTTTCCCAATACCTCTCTTTATTTTTCCCAGGTTTTCTATGAAGTCTTGAAAAGTCTATAAAAGTATGAAATTCTCTTCAGTCATTTCCCAGGTCCAGATTTATGACAAATTTATAAATTTTTAAGATTTTTTTGCCTTTAGTTTTGTAAAGGAGAAAGATCTAGTAATGCTAAGAAATGCTAAGAAGTTCAATGTTTCTAGTATAAGTTTCTATTTCTTTTCTACATTGCACCTTAATTTTAGAGTTCACTTATCAGTACTCACTCGGTGTGGATTTAGGACACTTTGAAACTTTAAAATTACACGGCATAAACATGTAATCTTAATACAGTGAGAATATATGACGTCTGTGCCGTTAAACACCATACAATGCATAGAAAGTGGTGTTTTAATATAGAAATTTTGTACATGTAGGGGAAAAAAACTTTCACAAAGATTTTCCTTGATGCTCCCAGCATTTCAAAGCTACTCAAATTCAACCTGCATAAAAAGCTGATTGTTGCCAGGATCCATGAGCATGGGGAGAAGAGAGGAATGCAGGTTAGTGGGAAGGGAAAGCTTGAAGTACATTTGTTTCACTGGCACTACTCTCACAGCTTCTCCGACTGTGTTGCGGAAGTGACTATGTTTACCGCAGCCTAGTTTTTTCCTGCTTACCCCTTATGCTGGCACGAGATAAAAGATGTGAGAGGGCTGTGTGGGAAATTGCAACTTTGGAAAAGTTACACATAGACTCACTTTGACTAAATTTACCATAAGAAATCAGTGAAATGAATTGACAATTTTCTATCAGGAGTTGGATCAATAGATGAACTGCATTTATTTATGTATTTATTTGAGATATACACAACTTTATAAGTTTAACTTGTTCTAAATCAATGTAACTGTTTTGACAGGTATTATGAAGTACATCTTGGCTTTTCTATGTGGAGTTTTAATGCATAGATTCAAGTTTTTTCTTTTAAATGTAAGACACTTTTCTTCCTGCCTGTCATGTTATATGTGAAATCACTTTATTGCCATCAAAATGTCTCTGAGCACAAAAACTCATCTATATTCATATTCATATTTTCTTGCTGCATCTCATGTATGTTAAAAATTGCAATTTGAATAAATAACATTTCTGCAGTCTGATGTAATTCCCATTTTCCAACCAATTCGTGTCATGACATGAAACACATTTAAAGCGTGGAAGATCCTACTGCAGAACCACAAACTTTCCTTTTACTTCTGAAGATTAAATGATCTTAAGTTATGTACTTATAAAGCACAATTTAAAAGATCAACTGTTGACTAAAATGCTGTATGTATTCAGTCAGATTCAAAAACCAATGAATAGAAATATATTTTTCAATGGTTTACAAGATTGGGGACGCAGTTATCCACAGTCTCCTATGCTTTGCTATATTTTAAGTCGAGCCTGGGACAAAAACCACTTTCTGTAGACCTCAGTTGTACAGAGCCACCACATTTAGGATTCAATAATTTCCAGACTTTTATTCAATCAAATTGTTACATTAAAAATTATTTTATGGCTAAAAGGATAACATTTTGTCATATTTGACTGCATGCATACAATAAATATAATTTATGTTAATGACATTGAAAAGTTAATATGCATTGCATTATAAATGGCTTTACAAAAGCATTTTTTACTTTTCATGACAGAAATTTCCATTTGTTTTTAACCACATTTTCATTTTTACAATGAAAATACAGATTTTCATTGTAAATCTACATTCACACCATGCTAATATTATTTATATTAACATTAAATTCTATCTTAAAACCAGAAAAAAAAAACTACATTTTATTGGCTACAATACACATCAGCCCAAATATTAGTTGAAAAGCTGCACTAAAACCTTCTAAGTACACAAACACCTCTTTCAATGTGTTCTGACAACTCTGATGGTAAGAAAATTTATGTGCCTCTGTGCAAAATGATTGAAATGGCATGATTTCCAAAAATTGAATCTGAAGTACTGAGCATAAAGAAGGGTGCAAAAATGAGCCCCTGAGGGACACCACAGGAGACTTTTAGAAGATGCCGTATTTCACAGCATGGCTGTAAACGTTCTGTGACTCCAATCAAAGGTAAACCATTGGCGTAATGAAGAATGAGAATGCTATAGTTTCCATTTAAAGCAGCATTGAGGTTTAAAAGCACCAAGGTAGCAGATTTTTCAGGGTCAGTGAAAGATATCAAGTCATTTAAAACTTTTAATAGTGCAATTTCAGTACAGTGATGTAGTTTAAAACCAGACTGAAAAACTTTAGTAATACCATAGTGATCCTAAAAGTGGCATAGGCTGTCAAAAGAGGCCTCTTACTCCTCCTATAGAGAGGTTTAGAGGACACATTCGGGTAATCAGGAAATTGCATCTCTCATGTGCATGACAATGGGGAAGTGTCTAGGTGACCTCTGATTGAGTAGCCATTCATTCATCTTACCCCTCATGTTCCAAAGCTGTAACTGACACAGGTTTCATTCAACTCTTCCCAAGTCTCCCTCCACCGCTTGTATCAGCAGCAGATGGTTGATTGGAGATAAGCACATGGGTCAATGTCGCAGCCACCACAGCGGAGCTGGTATTTTGACTATTATGCCAGTAACTGCCAGGTGATGAGGTTTCCCCTTTGCCGTGCTCTGACTGACAGCTCTCCACCGGCAAGGTTTATGGGGGTCAGGACCTTCCACTCCGTCACCTGTAATTGGAGGACCGTGCCGTTAGCCTGTGGGCCCAGACCTTGGTGTCCACCAACTGGACTGTTATCCTTCTCTATGCGAAAGAAAATGAACCCCTTCTGATGAATTATCCAACCCGGCGGCCCTTTTATAAAGTTGAGCCAACTGTTTTTCTTTTAGGTAATCAGCATGTCCTCAGCAAGCACAGGTGTGTGTTCAATCAATTTTTGAAAGAAAACTACTTTTCACGGGCTGTTAACAGGGCAAATATCCAACTATGTCAAGGCTAGCCTTGATAAAGCAGCGTCACTCATCCCTAAACAAACAAATGAGTTGGAATAATTGACCTTCAGGCTGTGTTACTCCGTTAACCTGTCCTGCTGGGAGTTAAACCTCCCCTGTGCTTCCTCGCCTCCTCCCTGCTGTGCGAGTGATTCCATGCTACATGAGTTGCCTCACACCGAACGCGGCAGGTGAGCGCGCCGTATTTGCATAAGTCAGTGTAACCGTGTCGGTGTGTGACCCCTAGCAAGCAGAGAACCCGTCAGACAATAAATGGAGTAAATGTACGATAGGAAGTGCTTTTGTAGAAGTTTCACTATTTTACATATGCCATATTGTAGTTTTGTACAGGATTACAGCTAAATCTTAGAATTAGTATGAAAGGCCAGCAGGCGAATGAGAGAAGAATATGAATGGACAAGGGGACTGACCTCTACTATCTCCCTCAGGCATGCCTATTGCTTATCTGGTTCTATGGCAGCAATATTTATGTATAACTTAAGCGGTATGGTGATGTGCGCTGCATAAGCTCCTGTGTGATAGTCGAGTTTCTGAATTGGTTTTTTTTATGATAGAAACAAGCTGGAAAAAAGGTATTCAGTGGAGACCTGACTGATCCTTAACAGGGTTTTGCTCAAAAAGTGACAGAAAACTGCAAGAAACTAAATCGGTATCAAAGCTTTAGTTTTGAGAAAAAGAAAGAAACCGAGTCATGACAACATAAACATTCATAATGTTTAAATCTGTGCTCATTATGTCTGTCACCTGGGATGGTTTGATGACTCACTGCAGCCATTCCCAGTTTGAGAGACTGCTGGCCAATTTTTATCCAGCTCAGAGACGTTCTCATACCTTCTTCAGTCACTAATTAGACACGTTTCCTTTTCCCAATTTCTATCCATCTGCTGCTCATTTAAAATGTGCTACTTCATTGCTGTTGTTGCCATGTTATAGGCATAAAAGAGTTTTGAAGTGTTTTGAGTAACAGATTGTTCAAAATGCCTCACATTTATAGAACATGTGAACAAGTTCAATAAGTGTTTTTACCACTTGTCAGGATATGCAGCAGCATGCTGTAACACCGAACGTTTGACCAAAATCTAGTTTATCTGTCTGGTTGACAGATATGCAATGGGAAAATCTGACAAAGATATACTTTTTTCTTATCAATGTGTATTTATTGATAACTCCGCTATTAATACTTTGTATAAAATGTAATTTTTTCTGTTAGGGAAAAAATAAATAAATAAACAGACTTGGTCTAAACTGTGGGCATTTTCAAAATGGGTCATGCGAGATTTTGTTGCTCTAAGTGATTTATTTTGTGATTTACTTCTCAAGAAATGTAGACACATTTGTACAGTTACAAATCTTATCTTAGTTTTACCCATTTGGTCCTAATTTTTGTCTTAACTGGAATATTCTTATAGTACATTGTAAGTAAGTACTAAATATTTTTCTAGAGCAACATTTCACACTTAAAAAATCTTAGTGGTTCACAAAATTACTGCACAAAATATCAAAAAAAGTGACCAAGAAACCAATTAAATGACACAGATACTTTTAATAAACAATACGGGAAAACATTTGAAAAGATCACAGTAACGCTAAGTTAAGTAATCCTGCTCGCTCTCCCTCTTTTTATCTTTTTTTGCCCACACTTTAATCTGGACCAATTGCACCTTTTTGAGCACAGACACTATTTCGATGCACTAGCTGCAAGAAAAATCACGGAAGTAAAACTAATGACCCGAATGTTTTTTGTTGTAAAATCTGAAAATGACAACAACTGGCACTTGCACCAACATCTGTTGTGTTTCAGAGACACAATACATTTTACCTATTTGCGAGATTTTTGTCTGTCTCCAGTTGTTTCTTGTTAAATGGACCTTTTATCAGAATGCCATACTTACAATAAACTGTCTCAGAAAAGCTTTTAGGACAATCCCAGGCCACCTTTTCCATTTGTAGAAGTCTGTGTGATTGTTCCTAATGGCTGCACTGTTGCTAAATTCTGTTTACCTTAAACGCTAGAAGTCGGATCTGGAAACGAAAACATACTCGGCATAATGTTGTTTATCTTTTAACTCTAAAAACCTAAAAGAATTTCTTCACATCTGTCTCAAGCGACCCAATGACTACGATAATCAATTTAAGATATTGGACAGTATTGCGTGTGTGACTGATATAATGACTGAATTAATGACTGCTTTTGTGTTCCCTCGCAATACTTTTGCAATACAGAAACTTTCTGAAAGTAGAAACAAAATAAAAATACATCCGAAGTTGGACTATTTCTGAGTTATTATCGTGGGGTAATTAGTCATCTGACAGTTTTGATTGTGTCTCTGTGGCGCTGATAGTCTGAATGAAAGTACTGTGGCCACCATAAGAAGGACTTGCAGTATTCAATTATGCCGCATAACCAATCAGTAGATTATTGCGAGGGAACCTTTTGCGAGGGGACGCAAAGTTTTTGCAAGGGAACGCAAAAGAAAAAAAAAAAACCTTGTCCCCCGGAGGGCTCCGAACTAAATATATGTGTGCTTGTTTTTGGGAAGATCAAAGTTTGAAAGTGTTGTGATAAACCTGGGTGAAAATTGGCCAGGTAATCCACAAACAGATTATGCAGATTACCGATCAAAAACATGTCCAGAAAAAAAAAACTGAATGAAAAGACTTTGTTTTTAGGAAGTTTAAAAAAAAAAGTGTTTGGCCCTGAAGGAGAGCTTGCACAGAGCCAGTGGGGTTCCTCATATCCGTTCAGCGGGTAACGAGCTTATTTTCCATACATGGCCAGGTGTGGGTTTTAAGATAGGGCCTCAGCAGCATGCATTAATGCCAATGGAGCCGCGCCCAGGTATAACAATGCTGTAATGAATGCAGGCAGCTATGTAGATGGCATCCATATCATACTGGGAGGGACAAAACAAAAAAGGAAAAAAAAAAAAAAAAAAAAGAAGCAGAGCCTGACATCTGTTTCAAGTGCACTCCAGCCTTTATATCCACCCACAAAGTCGAGGAGTTTGGGAGGCGCACGTCTGGGTTTTGTAGATTAAAACGCATCAACAAGCTTAACGGCCTGCTTTGAAACGTCTCTCCTGTTGTAATTCCCCTGATGGTCGGCTGGATTTCTATTTTCTTAATCGTTTGGGTAACATGATCACTCTCATTTTTTCCAACTAGATGTTTTAATGTCGTTATGTGTGTGTTCATAAAAACCTCAGTTTAAGTTTCAGTCAGGTCAAACATTCAGGAAGTATAAAGTTTTTCTATTTCTTTTCAGGGAATGTGATAGTCCAGCAATGGAGAGGGAAGGATTGTTTGCTATCATCCTGTTAGATTTCTTTTCTTTTCTTTTTTTTTTTTTTGCTTTATTTAGGGGGATTACACTTTTGGACTAGCTTTAAAGAGTACAGTGGGAAGAGGAGAGGGAGAGGCAGCTGGGCTTTAGGACAGGATAAATCAGGGGTGGGAGTGTTGTAAAGAGGGAGGCAGCACTGGAGAAAAGATGAGAAAAAAGAGACAGTTGCTCAGGAAACATATCCTCCTCTGTCTCCTTCTCCATGTTCCTATCCAGTTTGAAAAACTGGAATTTCATTTTTGTTTGTTTTTTCCAGGTTTAGATTAGTATGAGAGAAGAAATGGTGTGGAAACACAGCTCCAGACTTAGTTCCTTGTTCCATTATCTAAAAGTTGTATCTTTTCTGATTCCTTTTTTTCCATCCTTAGTTGGTTCCTTTTTCCCCTACTTTCCCTTCCACCCATTTTTATTCCTTGGCACCTTCTGACTTTTATTTATTTATTCTGTCCATCATGGTATCTCTCCTACCATTTTTGTCTTTCCCTAATGTGGCTGTTTTTTGTTGCTCTATATTTTTTTTCCCATTCTTTCTTCACTTGCTCTATTTTTCTCTCCTATCTTACCCTTTTTAAACTTTCTGTCTTCATCTATGCTTCCTTATTCCTGTCTTTATTCATGACCTTTGTCATCCGCATTTTCTTTGTTTCCAACTTTCTTACAGTTTGCAGACCTGACTTTCTTTATTTATTCCTTTTGTCGTGCCTTCCAACATTTTTCTTTCTTTCCCTTCAAGTATCTTCTGGCCTTCTTTTAATCTTTCTTTAGCATATTCTTTCATATTCCTTTCTTTGTTTTTTTTTTTTTTACTTTTCCTCCTTCTCTTTTCTGTCCTCTTTGCATGGGTTCTTCTGTCTATGGTCTGTTTTTTGTTGTCATGCTTCCTTTCTTCACTCATTCCAAGTTCTGTGCTGTAGACTGTATAACTTGTGTATATTTACTCACCTGTTTTTGCAATTCTTTTGTTTTTTTTTAAATTTTATTTCTCCATTTTAATCTTTATTCCACTCTTTCTGCCTTTCTTCTTTCCACATGTCTTCCTTCATTCTCTCTCTTCTGTCTTTGTTTTCTTGTCTCCCGCTTCCATAATTAAATAAATAGTCTAAAATTGGATTGATAACTTCATTTGGGTCGTAAAAAAATATTAGGACATATATATATATATATATATGAACCCTTTTTTTACTTTGCATGGCAGAAGGTCAGGATACATATTCAATAACATGTAAAAGAGCTCACTGTCGCTGGTCTGTTGTGTAGAAACTCTCTTCTTCACTGACCGAGTCATTAATGTTACCCTGGAAGCCCCTTAGCATTGTTCCTTCTGAATGAGAGGAAATCCAATGCAAGCTTGAGGTTGTGCCACAGTCGGGTCATGACTTTCACATGAGGGACTGGAGGAAGATTGACTGACTGGCACTTTCTTGCTACTCTTGCGGCTTTTTTTTAAATCTTTCATATATATATATATATATATATATATATATATATATATATATATATATATATAGTTGAGAGAAAACAATTATGGAAGAGGAGGCAGGACAACCAGAGACAAACTGTGAAGAGACTGGCTGTCTTTTCAACATGCTCCGTCACCATCAATAGTGACACCTTGAACAATTCAGTCAGTGATATTGAAAGAGCTGTGTGTCAGCAACCCTGGCGGTGACGCTCCCAGGAGGCAGCTGCTCCCCCGGAGGCAGTAGGCGCTGTAAATTGAAGGAAGGGAGGAGAAAAAAAAAAAAAAAAAAGACCCAGAGTGGCCCAGTGGAACTAATTTCACCTGAACTTTAATGTTGCAGTTCTTCTCCCTCTTTTTCCAGTCACATCTATGCCTTCCTGTTTCTTTCTTTTTCCCCATCAGCTTTTGTCTCACCTCTTCGTACCCTCCGTCTCATCACTGTGGTTCTCTGTTCATCAGGCTTCACTTTACCTTTAGCTTTGCAGTCACGTTTTCATCTCTGTGCATGACTCATTCTGCTCAATAAGCTTCAAAGTAAGCAGATTTGTCCATCTTCTCCCCCTTCTCCCTCTCTTCCTCCATAAGAAGGCTATTGTGATTCATGGACAAGACCCTTCAGAGCAAATATTCTCTGGGCATTTCATGTATAAACACGTCTGACTTTTTAAATTTTTTTTATCACCAAGAGGTTGAAAATTGGGGAAAAAAAATTAGAGAAAAAAATGCCTCGTAATGCTGCGATTCAGTATGTAACAAGCAAAAAATGTTGATGTGCTGGTCTGAGCCTTTTTGGTCAAGTTAATTCCAAGTGTGATAAATAGATTATTCTTCAGATGGTGGCCTCAAACAAGCTTTCTCTCAGCGCTTAAGGCAGACTTGTCATTCTAGCTAATTTGCCTGCCAAAAGTCCAACTTGTGATGAAAGGAGTCGGCCCCCGAGCCTTTAGACGGAAATAAACAAACTCATAGTCAGCATTAACAAATGCATATTTTTTTAACTGGATGTGAAATCCTTCTTTTCTGAGTGCCATTGTCAGGATTAAGGGTCAAAAAATGCAATCTTGGCTGAATTAAGCAAAGGCAACCCTGGAGTCAAACGCAAAAGGAGGCATTAGCATCCTGCATTTGCATAACTGTCCTATATATAAATCAAGTGTTGCGGAGAGTGTTTGGAGTGACTAACACTCACATACACACACTCTTGTGGAGGCGAATTTAGGACGAGTGGCTCGCCGTGGATGTGCTTTACTGTAATTATCCAGCGGCGATGTGGCAGATGGAGAGCGCAAAGATTTCCCGGACTTTAGTCATCCGTCTCTCATCAGCTGCCGAGTTCCTAAATTATCGGAGCAACTCATTAGGAATGTTGACAAAACAATATAACACGGCTCTGGCACCGCTCAGCAAAAAAGTGCCTCACTAAGCAATGCAAACAACAGCTTCAGTTATGAGTTTTTTCTTCTTCTTCTTCTTCTTCTTCTTCTTCTTCTTCTTCTTCTTCTTCTTCTTCTTCTTCTTCTTCTTCTTCTTCTTCTTCTTCTTCTTCTTCTTCTTCTTCTTCTTCTTCTTCTTCTTCTTCTTCTTCTTCTTCTTCTTCTTCTTCTTCTTCAACACCCCTCTTCCACACTCTTCTGTCACCAGGCCGTTTATTGCTTCAGATGATGTACAGTATGCTGCACGGAGCCATGCATATGGAAGGAACTTGAGTACTTTAGATTAAAATTGATTTTTCTCTCCTTGGGATGTGGAAAAAGTCAAAATGTGTTACTTTATGAAACAGATTTATTCTGTTGACATTGAAGGCTTTTTGATAAGTAATTAAAGAAAGCTTATCCAAGACAAGGTGACAAGTATCTCGCTGTCACTGCCCCCTCTATTGTATATCAGCTCTCTAATGATGATAAACTGTCCAGCGCCTCTTGTTTTATTCTGAATACAAGAAAGGGATCATATTTTCTGTTTGGTTCATCCGAAGTATTTGTTAGTCTTGGTCATTTATGCCAATTACCTGAGAGATCCAAGCTGAGGTTATAGCAGAAATCAACATAAGAAATGTCAATTAACACACGCAACGCATCGGATAGTACAATATGTTTGTGTGAGAGCTGAGGAGGACAACACTTGGTGGCAGTAGCACCCCCTGGCCAGATCGAGTCCCGTGATTAATGAGTTATCCCGTCCACGTGGCGTTGGGCAGGCAAGAGGCCACGCACCTGTGTGTCACTCAGGTCTGACATCTTCTCCCAGCCCAGCTGTCATCCTATCGCAGTTGGGATGGGGAGACGGGAGTAATCCAGATGTTTCAAGGTTTTCTGACTCAAATCACCATCCTGACATTGTGTTTGTGACACATCCGGCTACATAATAACCTTCCTAAAAAGTTTAGAGTAGATCTTGGGCAAAAACACTGCATGAAGTTTTGTTTTTGTGACTAAAGCGACATCGCAACGTTGGCTACAGTTTAGTAACTGATGTCCGCACTTTGGCGTTGTTGAGCATTTCTGTAATTCTACCGCCGTATAGCTCTTCTTCTGTCCTATTGAAGGGTTGCATGTTGCACTGCTACCCAAAGAAAGACACAGTAATTTAGTAACTTTTGGGACATTTTAAACCATTATGTTATTCAATGAAAATGTAACTGACATTGGCACATTTTCTAATGACACATCACCACAAAAAACAAACAAGCAAACGTATAACGGGTCGAACAAAAGTACTTGTGAATAGGAAAGAAAAACCAAAGAAAGTACATCAAAGGCAATAGTTACTCTATCAATTGCTATATCCAAGAAAATCCAAATAAACACAGATGTATTGGTGGTGCTTTCTATGAAAAACAAAAAGAATACAATGATTCATTCACAGTCTCTGTTGTGGAAGAAAATACCCATCCAAATACAGAAACATTTTCTAGTGGACTACTTTTTATTTTAAATAAATACAAGGAGTACACAGAGTCAGGTTCACTTCTCTTTTTGTCTGTGTCAAAAGAATCACAACTTTGCAATGGTTGTCATTATGTCATTAAGCATAAATCCAGATTTATAAGACAAGAGTTGCTATGTTCATTATACCTGTGAACATAGGAGTTTGTCTTCTTAATGACAGAAGAAGAGGCTCATTGCTAATTATCACAGGTAGCCACAGTTCAGCTTTTTATTGCATTGTCAGCATAAACTTCAGAGCAAAGTTGTAATGATCCTATTAAAAGTGATACTGTTTACATGTTTTGAAAAGCACAGACACTGGTGCATATGATTGATTAGAGTTGTTTTCCTACCCGGTTCTGTTCGCGTGGCACAAAGAAAGATGTAATTTCAGCTTTCTTCACATAAAGGCCCAGAAACTTACATTAAGCAATTGGACCTCAGCTGAAAATAGGACCTGTGGGTAGCAAGTATCAATAGCCTTTGATAAAAGTTCAGCAAGCAAAGCTGATATATTGTTGCTGTCTCCATCGGGAGGATGATTTATAAAACTTGTCTTTAGCTACTTTTTGTGCACATATATTTGAGATTTTACATCCACGCCACCATTTCCTGGCAGTTACTGTATGTTGATGCCATTTTTATAATCTCCGCTTTCCCTTATTTCCCACGAATAAAGAAGGGGAGAAAAGTCATAATGGAATTCAGCCAAGGCATTGGATTATAAATGAGGTCTGCGCTAGGCTTCATAATGTTATTTAGATTCCTGTGTACAGAGACCCGTGTTCCAACTCCCATCAGCACTGCAACAGAATCAAATGTGAATATAAGCTGATATAGGGAAATTGGTTTGTAATGTGCTGATGCTTTAGAGACCCTGTGCAGAGGCAAAAAGAGAAAGACAGCAGTTCCTTGGCACACGCATAGGGATGTTTTAATTACTTGAATTGAACTGATCACCCTCTCTCCTGACCCAGAATGAAGCAAATTTGTAAGATTTACACTGTGGTACATCTTGTGAGACAGTATTGCATACATGCCTCCTGAAGAATTTACTCATAAATCTTTATTATTTGAAACTTCTATTTATTTTATGTGGCATTTACTAACTGGAGTAACTGTTCTTTGGCGCCATGAGCGTGATAAATCTCTGACAGAAAAAGAGCGATTAGAACAGACAGAAAGTGAATAATGTGTGTATTCAGTCTGTTTATAGATGAAGGACCTGGTTAATACACACAGCTGGGGTCATCCTAGCACTACCACACAAGCTAACATCTATAGTATTACTTGTCTCTGCTCTTGGGGGTACAGCCAATCAGTGCCATGGAAAGTTGATGGCATTCCTGGATTGGGTGAAGTGGAAACACCAGCCAAATGCTGTCAAATATCATTGTGACCAAGTCTATCTAGGAAGATAGATAAACATAAGAGCATTATTGCCCTGCAGTTGGAACTCACTCTGCCTCCTCAGTTGCCAGTCTACATGAGATACCCCTGATATTCTCACAATATCAGAGATACCCCTGATATTCTCACAATATCACAGAGTCCTGTCAACAGACACAGCCCCACAACATCCAGAACCTCGAGGAACAATTTTTTAAAGCGATTTTTAATATCTTCTTAAAACCCCAGAGTGTTCAAGTTTAGTCTTTTTGTCTCAGACAATCACCCTCAGATGAAAGTAAAACTACAATTAATGGATATCAACAGATTCTGTTTGAATGCAGGTTGGTCACTCCTTGCTGACGACTAAACAAATGCATTGAAAATTTGACTTTCTAATCCCATCTGAACACAGTATGAACAATGACTCTGAAAGCCATGCTTGGTTAGCTCATTTCAGCTGCATTTTGAAGTCGGTAAACATCAGTGAAAGTCTTTTAACTTTTAAATATTTTTGTATATATTCTACACATTTCATATGTTCAGTTAAATTTGGGTCAGCATATGGCTCAGGCCTATCATAAAATATGAGATGCTGGGAAACAATAACCAAGAGCTGACTGGGTGCTGACCAAGAATTAACTACTGTCTCCAAAAATGGCATTAAATCCTGCAGCCAACCACATCAACAAACTCAAGTGTCTTGGAGAGAAGACTTGTACAGTCAGGAAAGACAAATACTAAGCTATTTGGTCACATGACAAGAAGAATGTTTGGAGGAGCCAAGATGAGACAGAAGGTAAATGGAATTAAGTGTCTTTTAAGTCTCCAAATATTTTTTTTAGATCTTGAAAAGCTGGATTTTGGATCTATAGGTTCTGCCTTATAAACATGCATGATGAATACAAGTTTTTTTTTTTTGTTTTTTTTTTATTCTCAGAGTTCTACAAAAGTGAGAAAGCCTTTCATCATCAGAGTCATAACTTTAGCCCCTTGCCAGCAATGCTCTGTTTATGTAATCCACTTGAAGACACTAAGAGCATGTAAGCAGAGGGGAAGCACTGTGACACGTCTAGAGCTGTTGTGCAGAGATGCAAGACATGACAGTTTTTCCATTTTACTTGCTGCGAGGTTAACTTTGGAAATCTTGGGTAAAAACAAACATCTCCTGTTTTGACAGCCAGAGCTTGTGTATACCTTAGTGACTGTTCCTAAGAAAAACCTACAGTTGCAACCCAGTTCACATTCTCTGCTGCTACACATGTGAAGTGAATAGGCTTGATGTCTAATCCATCCATTAAACGTAATTGAGACTGAAACGCTGCATTAGAGTCGGTCTGTAGGATTGAGCTCCAAGACAGAAATTGCGAGGATTAGAAAAATCTCCAATAAACGTATATGCTCTTTTTTTTTTTTTTTTTCTGAAGCAGAAAATACAGTAGAAAGCCCCTCAGCAGAGCGTCTAAAATTACGTTGTCAATCGAGCACCAGCTGCAGACTAGTTTTCAGCTCGTCTCACTGGCGCATTAAGGAAAAAGGGATGTAAGAGGGTCAAAAACAAGCTTTGTTTTGATGGCTGTCTGGGCCATGTGTCTTATGGAGAGTTTTTAATGAGAAAAGGCTTTGACGCCTGATTTAGAATCACAGTGACAGCCAGTCAGAGGGTAAAAGCCTCACCCCCCCACCCCCCTCCTCCAGCTTCGCAAACACCAAAAAACTGCACAACCATCATTTGTTGTCGGGATGCAGACAACTTGCCATCCAAAATAGCAGCAGAGAAATTGCAAAGTCAAAGGCTCTCTCATTTTTCCTTCTCTGTTCATCAGCTTTCTGTCAATGTTGTGCTTAAGACTTATAATAACAAGCTTGGCAAATGGAAGTGTAAATCTCTATTTGCTCCCGGGCTTTGAGAGGAAATATTTTGAGAAAAACGGCATCAGCCGTCTCACCGTTCACTGTGGCAAAATGGATTAAATCAACACCAGGGAGAAATGGTGCTTAAAATTTTGAGGCAAGTGACTAGATGATGACTGATATCAGGAGTCTGATCTCTGAGTGTCTGCTGTAGATAGACAGTGACATGGATCAGGAAGCAGGAGAAGTGGCCCAAGCACATACTTAGAGTAAGAGCGGACAGATCTTAACTTTAATGTTTTAGGCGAAGCTGAGAAAGTACGGGCAAAATTCATTTCTCCAGTAGCAGTTGCAAATGAGTCAAGTGAATTTAAACCAATCATGCTCTTTGCTTGCGGGGGTTTGAATAATCATCAGCCCAAATATGATCTCATCAGACAGGGTCGTAAGTGAGGGGAAGTGGAAGGACCTCCCATATTTACCCAGGAGCTGTGTGTGTGCGTGCGTGTGTGTGTATCTGATCCCATATTTCAGCCACCAGAAGCAGGTTTTTGGGAATTTTATTTCATGCACTGAAGTAAAAGCTTGACCTTAATCAGTCCGGTCAAGCCTGTGGCTTCCATCACTGTCTGTATTCTTTAAATTTTTCCTCTTTCAAGGTGGATTTTGGTAAAAAAAAAAAAAAAACCCAAAAAACAAAACTCTGTATTAGGACAAGCTTTTGCACACTCTTTGCAGAAGTGAAGGTAACATAAAGGGATCTCCATTTCTATTTAGCAGAAAACATGCCACCCTGTTAGACGATCGGGTTCCCCAGTGATCATAATTACAAGCCTAAAGTCCCCCTGGTCTGGCACATTTGCACACACCCGTACACACTTGCATACCTTTCCTGAATAAATACACCAATGGTAATTATAACGTGGAAGCGTGTCTTAGTGGAGCTGTCAGAACTGTAATTGCTAGAGGGACGGTGGGCTATCGAGAAGTGAATCATGCTACGAGTGCAACACTGCTAGTCGTGTGTAGCTTTGATTAGAAGGAACGTGTGAAGAGATGGGGGGGGGGTTATCATCCAAACCTTTTATCCTCGGTAAATACCAGGGCGGTGATACATTCAGCTCATCCCTCCACAGATTCTATCACATTCCATTCGGGATTTTGACTGGGCCACTTGGAAACGTTTAATGTTTCTTCCAGCAGAAAAATTAAATTACGGAAACAAATTGGTCAAATTAAAAGACTGCTTTAAACCTATATGTGGCAGGGTTAGGGGTGTTGTAAACAAATAATTCAGTAATTGATTAATCTATTTATTATTCTTACGATTAACTGAGTTATCGGATAAAAAAAAAAAATAAATAAAAATATTTGTAAATCTGGCATATCACCGATGTTACTATTGGATATCGATATCAGTCCAATTTTTTATTTTTGAGCATCCATAAGTTACTTTTTTGTAGTTTAGAAAACAGTTTAGAAAGTAATAGCTCACTTTCTAAGTTGACCTGAAGAAAAGTCATACAAAGACCTGAAATTCTATTCAGTTTAATAATATAGAGGCAGGCTCATAAATACGTTTATAAAAAATGGCTATACTCCAGCTTTTAGTTTATGTATTCATCTTCAGTCAGTTTAATAGATGAATTCTCACTGTGCCCCATATCTGTCAAGCTTTGGGTTTGAGAATACGGAAAATGTCGCCTGGAGTTGGGGGGCTTGGGGTGGTGGGGGCAGGCGAACGAACCAACGTAAGAGGGGGGTGGAGAAGAGGAAACAGACCAGGGGACAGACAAACGTAAATCCGGGAACTGGTAGACAAGAGGACGAAAGTAAGAACGGGGGGGAAGCAATACAGGATATTTACGGCACCTTCATTCGTCACACTCAGAAACTCATCTACCAGCCACTATGATTTCCACCACCCGTTTGTTCAAACTGGGATGATATGAGATTTATTGTCCGGTTTGTCCGTAAAGTTACACTTACACTGTAAGCATCAACTACTCAGCCGCCCTCCGTGTTTAGTCTGTCGGCTCACTTGTATAAATACTCCCGCAGCTCTCTTCCCGCCGTTCGCTTTCAACCAGCAGCTCTCGTAAGAGAATGTTTTGCCGCATTCCAGGCATCGCGACAGTCACTTTAAGCATGCTTATTGGTCCCCCCAAAATGATGAAAACCTGGGCATTGACATCAATACAATCCCCACGGGCCGAACTTGATAATTGGACGTTATGCTGCTAACACTTAGCATTTGTCAACAACTCAGAGGCAGAAGTCAAGTAATGTTCCGGCCAGAACACGGTGTGCTAAATAATAAAACATAAATGAACGAAGCTTCGAGGCATTTATGTTGCCTAAAATTTTCCTCGAAGAATTTTAATAATCGAGGTACTTGAATCACTCGAGGAATTGTTTCAGCCCTCGGCAGGGTTATGAATAAATGTGGGCTGATTTTCTTCTGGAAACATACTGTAAATGCTTTAGGGTATTTTTATTTTCAATTTATAATGATAAATTAATACATATTTTTGTTTGTTTTCAAGATGCAAAGCACTTAAGCTGTTGCTGAAATGTGCTTGATAAATAAACTTGATTGACTTGATTATTAATGTTATTAAAAGACCAACTTTGCTTGTTTGGAATAACAGGCGCCCTAAGGAAATTGGGGCTCGTCGAATCACTAATGATCCTTATTCAGTGGGTTGTTGTCATGGCAACAACACAAATCTTGAAGTGTGTCTTTGTTTATGTGTGTTCTGTCTATTACTCTGGTGTATCAACATTGAAACACCTGCCTTATCAGGCACAATAACAATAGCGTCTGTAGTAACTCTTTATGGGGCACACATGACTTCGACGAGGAATATGATGCCGTATTTTGCAGCATCTCGTGCTATTAGGTCTCATTACAAACCAACTAAATACTCCTGTCCTTTAGTATTTCTTACCCTCCCTCTTCATCTTCAATCATTTTTTCATCCTTCTGTCTTTAAAGGCTTGTGGCCGCCTTTTTGACTTAAAGGGATGTTATGGCATTGGGTTGACAAATGCAACATCCATACCTGTATCACATTAAACATGAGAGACAAAAAACCCCCTTCTCTCATCTCGTTTGATGAAATTGCCAGAGGTAAATGTGTGGTCTGCTGTGCTCGAACAGCTTTGCCATCATGAATTGCCTGTTTCTGTGCCGGAGGCTTTGGAAGAGGGGAAGGCGTGGGGAAAACGAGAGGAGGAAAGGTTTGAACTCGAGCCAAAAATTGGATTTGAGTTTCTAAGAAATTCCCATATGTTTGTGCAAAAGGGAGAAGGAGGACAGCAGAGGATGAGAGAGAAGTGGGGGGAAAAAAACAACAAAAAACCCAGAATACTGTATATGCAGGGTGTGAGAAATGAAATCATGACTTTTAAATGAGTAACAAGCTTCTTCGTACAGAAATCGCTGGGGAAAATTACAACTCATAATGCCATCAGGAAATCAATGGGGACTATAAAGGTAATCATAACAGTACAGTGTGAGTGAGCTGGTGCCCAAATTGCCACTCTGTTTGCTACTTTTCCTCTCAGCAGATAATTGCGCTGGACAACATGAATCAGTTCTATTCATGCCGAAACACTTGGCATACATCTCCATGAGCCATGAAGCTAATTGCATTTCAAAAAAAATTAAAAAAATAAATAAAAAAATAGTTACAGCACCACACTACCAAATATTGATTGAATGCTAAACATGCAATCTGGCAGTGCACGCATGTAAGCAAACGGCTAATTTGATTTCAATCAACATAGCTGTGGAATAAACCTCTCCTGTCACAACGCAGTTTGAATTGAGATATGAGACTCGGTCCACTGTTGGCTTTAAACCCATCCAAATATCTCAATTGTGCCCTTTTCATTTGGAAAATGAACCTAATTGAAAGTGGCATGCAATTGGCCAGTGGTAACCCAGCGTGAAATTTGTCTTCAGTTACTCCAGGCGGTGGCAAGCACCAACTTTGGAGCATTATCTTTAGATTGGACATTTTGTAATTGGCTATGATTATTTTGACATGGAGTGGCTGCTTACCAACACAGAAATGTCGCAGTGACTGCAGATGGGCGGATTTTACAATGTCAGATCAAAGGGTTTCATAAACTGTCTTAATTAAATGGCTGTAACATGCATGTTTTGATTGAAAATGCATGGATTCAGTTATAAAGTTCTCTACATTCCTCTTCTATGATGGAAATCCACCCTTTATATCTGTCCCATCAGCTGCTATCATTGTAGCCTCTGAAGAAAGAAGTCCATCTGATATTCGGTTGGTTTCCTCCTTCACGAACTACAACAGACCTCTTTAAAGTCGAGCTGGAATTGACCATGTATATCTTGCCACTATGCACTTACAGTCCAAAACTGTAAAATGTTCAAATGGTCAAACGCCTTCTGAAGTGTTTGTATAGACTAAACTGTGGCAATAATGTTGTTTGTGTTTGGGCAGCCTGGGACTGAAACTAATATTTGAAAACAGCTTGCTTTTAAAAAATTTAAATTGTCCAAAAAAGCAATTTTACATCAAAAACGGATCTCGTTTGCGCGCGTGCTACTTCCCGCTGTGTGTTTGGAATTTCATCAGAGATAACTTTGTTGTTTACTCCAGCAGCAACGGTCTATGTCTGCTGCGTGCCAACTTATTACTGGAGACACTTGTAGCGGCTCTCTACAAACATCATATTGTCACACATGGATGCCGGTGTTTGTGAGCGCCGCGACGACACGTGGGCACGCGGCTGAAGCGGGGCCTTGTAGAATCGCAGCTGCCACCAGCAACCAGCCTCCTGCCATGCAGAAAAGGGATTCTGTTTATGGTGGGAGATTAAGAGGTGCCTCGCTGTCACGGAAACCTAGCCATCTCTGATTGCTTTCTTGAAATGTTCAGTTTTTGCATGTTGTTGTTCTGAACAGATGTGTCGTTTAGAGCAGATAAGAGCTGCAAGCGTGATTTGTACATGCATTATAGCCCTCTGGTTAATGTTCTCTCAGGATCACTCTTCAGCTAATGCTGTTGTTTCTACGGTTACAAGACCGTGCAAAAATATTAAGATAACTTACTATTTTTCCTATTTTGTTACAACAAACCTTTCTGTGTTTTATTTAGTTTGTTTGATTTTGGCCAATAAGAAAACGTACAGAATTGTACAGTAGAGGAAAAATGACATTTTCTAATTTGTTTAAACAATTGAAAAAATGGCTCAACATCTGTATTCCTGAATCAATACATTGTAGATGCATCTTTTATAATGGTGTCAGTTTTCCACCACACATGGCATTTTGCATATTGGACACAGAGTTCATATTTGGTCTTATCTGTCTACATGACCTCGTTCCAAATATTTCCACATACCTTGTAGCAAACTGCAATCAGGACTTCTTGAGGTTTTCTTTCAACAATTTCCCGTTGACAGTTGAACAGACGGACTCTGTAAACAAACTAAGCCACTTCTGAAGCCACTTCAGAAGTGCCCTAGAATTTGTATCAAATGAAAGATTTACATCCAGGCCACACTTTTCAGTTTCTTTTTCAAAACCAAAAAAAGCAACTCTTTTGTGCCGCTTTCCTGGACGTTATTGAGTGCTAAAGTTAAAGAGACTGTAAGTTGTCAAAATGCAAAAAAAGTGAATATTTTTGCAAGGCACCATATGATGCGGCATGCTTTGGTTCCTGCCGTTACAACCACGTCTGAGATGGAGCCTTTGAAATGGAAACTCGTCCCGACTTTCTTCCGCACTTCATAGAAGACGACTTTTTGTTCAATGTTGGGGCTTTGTTCTTTTTTAATGATAATCAAGTGATACACAACACGACTCCTCTGTGATTTCCCTCACACAGAACTACAGCAAATAACCTAATGCGCAAACCCTAATGGCGCTATAAATATAACGCATTCAACAAAGCTGGGCCATGGTGTAATCGGCTCATGAGGGATTCATCGGGTGCTTGACTGATGGATCACACTGGAAGGTAAACAGGACCAGAAATGATAGTCTGGTGTGCAGTTTCTCCTCCTCTGAAAGTGCTGTGCACGCCACTCTTCATTTCCTTTTCCTGCGTTCAGCTACCAGGGGGCAACAGGCAGCGTTCAATCATCATGGGGCGGCAATAGCTGTAAATTGTATTCTCACGCTGAAAATGCATAATCAACAGCAGTTTCTTATTCATAATCTTCTCTTCTGAGCTCCCTTTGCTTAATGCATACATATTTAGATTTCTTGATAGGATGGGAATAGGAGGAGGCGGTGCTGGAATTCATTGATTGCTCTCCAGCCTTCCATTTCTCTTTACTTTTCTTTGTGATAAATCATTTTTCATTTTCCAAAATATTTGTTTTCACCCTCCATTTCTTGTGTTCTGTGGTTTTATAGACCTGTGTTGCTTTGCATCTTCCACATTTGATTAGACTGTGTGTGTGTGCACACCTCTGAGGCCTGCTGGGTTTAGAATCATCTTTTTATAGCAGTTGTAGCTTCACCACAGTTCACCTGCTCGGATCAGGAAAATGTTATATTCATGAGGCTTTGCAGTATACAGGAGTCCTTTTTCGACAAATGGCCCTTGTAGGAATATTGGAATTCAGTTAGCGAAGGCTGCTGCGTGTGGACATGCGCTTTTGTCCTGCTGGGAGACATTAGGAGGGTTTTGTGTCTCCTCTTGGCCACAACAAACATTTTGCAATATGTCAGTGAGCGGGGATTTCTGTGTATTTGTGAAATTGAGTGCACTAACCGGGTCACAGCAGGCTGGTTTTATTTTATTTGTGTTTTTAAAGCCCTCCTCTTTTTTTATGCATGCTGCTGCGCTGAGCATTTTTTTTTCTAATGCAAACCATTGGAGATGTACATATTGTAAGGCTTTGCAGGTTTTCTATTTGAGCTGTCATTATGGTTGCTCACTGGAGTGCAACTGCATTTTTATTATTTCTTGTCCCTTTTTGCAAATTTGCTCTGAAGCTTACTAATGAGAGCTCACTAATGAATGAAAATAGCTCTGATGCAGTTTTTTTTTCTTTTGGAGGGGCTGCTCTCATCTAACTAATAGATTGTTACATTTTTTTCTGCCCACTAAGTTTTACCTGCTTATGCTTGATTGAGTACTTTAAACTCACACGGATGCACTGCAAAAACCAACCCGTTTTCAAAAATGTCACTTCATTTTATTCACAAGATGGCGCAGAGTCTCAGCTTCTCCTATTTCCTATTTTTACCAGGGATGTATAATTAATTAAATTGCATTATTAAAGTGGATTATGAAGTTAAGGTGGTTTTCTTTATCTTTGAAAGTTGTGAGATTTAAGTTACAACCCAACAACAGGAAGTGACTAGTTACTAATTAGGTTTCTGATGGACATAAAAAGTAACATAAAAATGAATAAATTCTTCAGTTATCATTGAAAGGCATAGCTTGCATTTGGCACAAACTGTAACCCTTTTTTGTGAAACAGTTATTTCCAATTTCACCTCTGAATTAAATTGGTCAAAGTATTATTTTTTTGCTTTTATTTTTGCTTTGGGAGATTATGATTATGTAATAGTGAGTTAATTCACCTGCTTGTGGACACAAAACAAATGTATAAATTGTAAGCATTTCAGAGTTCCCCTCATGGGACTAACATGTTGGCATTTCCTCTTAGAGAAAGAGTAATATCTTTGCTTCCCTGGGAAATAAATGCATGCAAGGTAACAATAGGCTAGAAAAAGAAACCATTTCAGTCTTCCAAGCTTTATTGTTGAGCTGTTCTGCTTTAGACAATAAGCCAATATGTCTTTCCCAGCACATGATTTCAAAGGGCATTAGTACAAATGAAATGGATCCTGAAAACTGAAGTGCTAGTTAGTAAGTAAGGATAAAGCTAAGAGCGGGAAGGATGAAGTTTAAAGTTAAGTATTATATTGTCTTAATTTCTGACCAGTTCATTCTTTCTCCTCTCCTTGGCGTCTGTTCTTCTGTTTTTTGTTGTCTTTCCTTCTTTCTCTCTGACCATTTATTTCTTTTCATTTTGGACTTATACATATTTAGTTGTTCTAGTCCTTTCTGATCTTCTGGCTTTTTACCCCTTTATTCTCACAATCAGGCATATAAAGTCGTTAGTTATTTCATTCACTTGTACTTAGTCCCTTTTTACCATCATAACTTCTGTAATTATTTTTACCATATATTCAACACAGTTTTGGAATCACTTCCTCAAAGATTTTGGGATTTTTGCATGAGACAGTTGCTGGACTCTTGTAAGCTGCGCATTCTGAGATCTGGGGACTCTAAGGGCCACTGAGGTACAGTGAACTCACTGCCATGTTCAAGAAACCAGTTGGATATGATCTGAACTTTGTAAAATGTTGCATTATTTCATATGAAGTAGCCATCCTATGATGGGAACCCTGTGGTCACAAAGGCATTGTCAGCAACATTGCACAAGTAGGCTCTGCCATGCAAACAATGATCATTTGGTACTAAAGGGCTTAAAGTGAGCAAATACATGAAGAGTCTGAATCCTTAATATGAGTCAGAATGGAATCATTCTTTCAAGTTGTAGGCCAAAGTTTGTCTTTATGTGAATGTCAATACTTACTGGACCAGGAATTATCTTCCATTCTTACAATTTCCATTCCATTGTTTCAAGCCAGTGTGCTAATTGTCCTCTGACATCAAGAAGGCATTTCTGTCACCACAGCTGCTGCTCACTAGATATTTTATTGACTGGAGAACATTCTCTGTAAGCTTGCGAGTTGGTTTTGCATGGAAACCCCAATAGATCAGGAGTTTGTAATCAATCAAAGCCTCTAAATCCATAGAATTGTTGCTACGTAACTGGCTAATTCACCAAGCAGTGCTAGGACTGTACATAAAAAAAGTACCTGCATATCTACTGCTATCATGTCCGAGATCTCTGTTTGATCTGGTGTGTAGTATGACCACTACCTGAAAGTCAAATTCTCAACTTCATTCTTCATCCTTATGATACTCAGAATCAAATTTGTCTTGGGATATATATTTATTATTAAAGCTATGACTTCAGTTTGGCTCAAAAACTGAATGCTGCTGTATCAGTTTCCAGATGTCTCCACCTTGCTGGAGATATTTGCTCAGGTCAATATATCATGCCTCAAGAGATAGGTCAGAGCTTGGTGTTTTATCTCTGCAGTGTAGCTAAAAGCAGACTGTGGTGTAGGGGAAAAAAAATCCTCAGGTGATGTCATTCAACAGTATCACACCGTGAACTTGGAAAAGGAAAAGTTTAATGTGCCACTAGGATGAACAGATTCACCAACACTGGATAGGTGACCTGAGATCTGGCAGTTTTCTCCTCATTGTGCAACACAAAGACTGTGATTACCATCCTCGCGTCACCTCATTGAGCCATACTGCACATTGAGGAACACATTGCTAATGTAATCGCATGATGCAGCTCTCTCTTATGGACCAAGCTTAATGTTGAGTGTCTGTCATTTGAGAGCTCACTGCCACAGTAAAAGGTTCCGGCTGGTTTCTAAAGGCACATGTTTATTATTTCATGCATCAAAGCCATTATCCACCCTGCAACCCTGCACAGCTGCAAGTTCCCAGGGTCATTCCTCAATGTGAAACTGAACTGTATGACATGACCAAAATTGACTCCTCTCAAAATACTCCAGAGCTAATGGAAGTCGTTGTAAGCGGCATCAATACCTGGACCTCAGATGGTGGATGAAAATAGTGTCAGCACCTGTCAGAGAGGCTATTTTTGTCTTCATATCCCGTTGTTGATTTGTGTTTACGTGGTCGTCTGCTTCTGGAAGCCCATGTTTAGAAGTTAAGGTTGCCGTTTCGTTTGCTCATCGTTTTGGGCCTTGTAGTAATTTTAAAGAGATGAGTAATGCCAGATCTTTATTCTGTCTTTGTTGCAACAATAAATGAAGCTGTCTTGTTTCCAAATGCTCTTTTACCTATAACAGTTAAGGTGAGAGGTCCCACTGGGGAAATGCAAGGTTGCTGCAAGAGGAGCACATTGCTGATGCACGGCAATATTATTGCTTATGGAGCCCATCAACTCTAATTATGTCCGCTTTGCTCCATTCTACAAGGAGTACTACTGAATATTAATGCTATGTAACTCTTTACAGCAACGTCACTTAATCAGTGCAATAACATCATTAACAGCACCATGTTTCTGAATAGTGATTGATCCTGAGGTTTGGGAAACTTCAAGGTTAGCTGAATACACTCATTCGGGGATACCTCTTTGGTGTTTTATTGGATGAGAAACGTGTGGGACTTGTGGTTTTGTAAGGTATGCAACTATCAACCCAGTTCTTTCTCAAGGTAGGTCAAAAACTTAATCAGTTCCTGCATGTTTCCCTCAATTTATCCACACACAGAGGAGGCAGCTTGCCATTATCATGCAGGAAAACATTTGTCGTCGCTTGATTACACTAATGGGAAAGCACACAACGAATAAGAAATGTTGAATGTTATTGAAATTAGGCTTAATTGCTGATGGCATCTCAGGTTAATTTGTATTCCCTCAGTAGGAAATGAGTCTGTTTGTTTTTGTGAGCTCAGATGCATCTAAGTCCTAGTAGATAGATTGTACTGTACATTCCTCGCGAAAGGGGTTTGATACCAGCTGTGACACAGAGGATGGTTTTGTGTACACCTTGTGATACCAAGTGTGAGAAAATGTATTATTTCTGAATGGCTTTTTAATGTTACTATATGGTAATTTGGGACAAAAATGGGCAATCCCATGGGAATCTAGTATTTTATAGGGGCTTGAACCTTTTCTGTGTTTGTTTTTGTCTTGTTGACAAGTAACCTGCTGGTAAGACTTACACACATTGCTGTTGTCAGCTACACATCCATGATGCAAATTTTATTTCCCACCAAGCCTAAAATTTTCTCTTAGGTAGAGATTTACCTTTGGTCTACAGTGAACTCAAAACACCAAGATTATCTGAGCTCTGCAAGTGGCGTCATTGAAATCAACATGCAAATATGCATCAAATATATTGATCAAAAATTCGTACGGTGTGGTCATAAAGGAATGGACTTGATCAATAAGAATACTTAGGTACATGCTGACCTGTAAACAAGGTTCAGTTTGTGCTAAGAGGAAAACATCCCCTTCACCAAACCAAACCTTTTTTGGGTTGGCTGCCCAATAGAGACTGTAAAGAGCTCTTGGTGCAACCAGATGAGAAGCTGCTTTCTGGAGGGGAAAGTAAATTTAGGTCCAGGTGAGCTAACCATTCCAGTCCTTGTGTTCCCAAGAAAGTAACTTGGGTCCAGATGATCATCACAAAATGCGAAAGCTAGGAATTGATCCAAAGCTCTCATACTTCTTTGAATTTTATGAACATACAGTTTTTTTTGGAATTATGTACATTTTCATGTACACAGTTGTTGTTTTTTTTATAAGTATTATTGTTTTGGTTTTCTAAAAACGTAAAAAATGTAGGAGCTTAAAAATTTAACTGATGTTCTGCAGTTGAGGCCCAATTGTCAGTGAACAAGTTGTTTTTGTCTAAACAATAACACTGCATCAATGTGGAATGCAGTAAGAGAATTTTACAGGAAGCAGAGGTAACAGAAGCTACCAGAGTTTAAGGCTTGTGTGTCACTAGTAATGTAGCAGCAATACAATTCACTGACTGCTCCAAAAGCAGTCACTGAATTGTATTGTTTTTTTTTTTTAAGATTAAATGACACAGGTGGGAAGAGATTGGGTCTTTGAAACCTAATTACCAACAATAATAAATGTTTTTCCCCCTCATTCATCTTTGCGCTTTAGTCCCTGAGTCCAGCATGGTGCTTGGTCATCAGGGCGGGCTCACACGGGGAAACTGGAGTTGGACGGAAGCATGTGTGGCTACTTTTACCAAGGGATTAGAAACTGGAGTTGGACGGAAGCATGTGTGGCTACTTTTACCAAGGGATTGCGATTATAAAAGCACTTCAGTGCAGAGACATGCACCGTCCAGCTGAGGTTTGTCTGCGCTTAACCAGCAAAAGGAAACAGTCTTATCCAAGCAGCCTCTTTATCACTATCGGTGGAGTGTTTTTTTCTCTTCCTTTTAATTATTGATGTAAATGCATTTCATTGACTTGCCAATTTTTCCATTACAGGCCTTTAATAGTGATGAATAAAGAAAAACAAAGACTAGAGCAATGCAATTTACAACCAGCACTGTATTGAGTGAAAGAGATAGAAATTGTCTGTCTTGGTCTGAAGTTTCAATATTATTTAAAATGTTACTCCTAGGAATATTTTGTTCACTTGTTGGAGGATTTGTGTTCCTGAACAATTAAAATGATGTTTTAGTTTCTTTTGTGTTTAATTCAGATTGGAAATTCCAAAATTGGAAAAATATTAATTTGGCAATTAATGTTAAACACACGATTTGTTAAATATTTATTGTCTAATCGATCATAGACAATGTTTTGCATATTTGGGGGTTATAGGAACTTGTAAGGACAATGTAGAAAATCTAATAGCACACTGCAGCTGCAGTAATTAGTTTACCAACTGATTAGTTGAACGGTCGCGCTAATCAGCAGCCATTTTATTGGTTTGTTTTTAGTTATTTTTAATGAAGCCAGGAGGGAAAAAGGTTTGATTAGCTGAGATGTGGGAGCCCGACTCACTGATTCTTCATCTGACTGTGGTTTGTACAACAATACCCAAATCCTGTCTTTGTTGTGGACTGATAGATCTATGCTGCTGTATGTGGAGTGTGATTAAGGAGCGTGCTTCTTCTCTGTCTTGCCCTATTGTCCACTTGTCTAGATTATAAACCAAGCAGTACATAAAAAATTGTTCCCCCCTGTTTTGTGTTGCGTATACTGCAGTGTTACTTTTTGAAGGATGTTGTTGTTATTGAGCTGAAGTACCAGACAATACACTGTTGTTTCTAGAATACTTAAATTATTTTTTCTGTTAATGCATATTTTGTTTTTGAACTACTAAAAATGACAGTGATGAGCATTTTCAGAGGGGACTCAAGTATTTGTAGATTTCAGCTATTCTCTGCTGTACTTTCATTTGCTAACGTGCTTAAAAATACTACGAACAAAAACACTAATATCAGCATATTTGCTAAAGATTAATATTAGCCAATTCCATGGCATTAGCTAATAACAACCAAGGATATTTTCAATCGTTGAAATTTATTTTCACCCAATATTAATCTTGATGTTTTACACTTTTACCCAGGACTTAAATTACTGCTCAGTATTTTCATGCAACCAACTTTATTTCTGAAGTGTTGTGCTTTGAGTTTGCTTTGGGTTCAGTTCCGCACCTTCAGCATAACAGCTGATAGCATTCAGATGCCACATTTCAATATTGTTGCTATTGAGTTTTGCCTCAAAGTATTATACTGAGCTGAAGTGAGTTGTAAGTTGTAGTTGAGGGCTTCAAAAACATTGTAGTTTCTGTAAATCTTGCATAGTATTGTGCTTGTGCTGCGACCATACTGTTGGCATTAGCTTACTGGTACCAGACAAGCACACATTGTCTGGTACCAGACAAATCAGAATTTGTTTCCAAATTCTTATTTCTTTTTTGGCGACCATTTTTTTTGTTACTATAACACTTTGGAGCATTTCCTGTATAAAACAGAGCAAACTATTACATTCACTTGTCTTATGTCGAATCTGTCAAATTACGTACTCTAACAGCAAGATGGAAACCTACTTATTCAATGTTAAATCACAGTGAGGTCATGATTATGTTTTTGTGATGTCTATATTGTGACAGAAATTCATCACGGGTTTATACAATACAGCAATCTACGAAATGTAGACAGGAAAAGGGCCTGAGCAGTCATGTGGAAGAAGCGGCCAGGCTGAAATGCACAGAATGGAAAGCTTTGTGTCTGTGGCAATTATCCAAAGTGGAGCAGGTCAGGAAGATGATAATGACTTAAAGTTCTCATGCAGAACAGAGTCATAAATGTATGAATCAATGTGGCACAAGGAACATCTGTCTCCTTTTATGAGATTGTAAAATGAATACAAAGTAAGTGTGGCACAGTCTTAATAGAACTGGATTCTCTGAAGCCAGGTGGAAGAGTTTTGAATGCCAAATATGTTAAGGTTGTTATTCTTAACCTTTCTCAGATATATTTACATTTTTATTTAAAATGCATCAATGTGTTTCCATTTTCCATCCAAAGGAGCATAATGTGCAATCACTACATCATCATTTGTTCTTTTTAGGATGTTCAAACAAGTGCGTTTTGTTTGCAGAAAAAGTATTTACTTCATACTGACCCATTCCTTGGATGTGATAATGGAAATTCTGGCCTTTCCTGTTGAACTTCCTGTCCTGTTATAGACGAAAGTCTTCACCCCCTCTGGGAAAAAATCTAAAAAGATATTTACACATTGGAACTGTGTATGTTCTCCCCTGTGGCTCTGTCTTCAAAGATTTCTATCCCCTCCCCAACTTGTATCACAATTTGGCCGACAAGGTCAGACAGAGCGGTATGTGGTCAGTGACTCGTTTTCTTTCGCTTAAAAAACACAGAGAAACCCAGACTTCACTCAACTAAAGCCCCTCAGAGAGCGACCGAGACATGAACTCACAGTGAGGGTTTGGGATTTTGAGATCTGATGGTAATTTTCAAAACTTAGTGTTTTGTTTAGTGTAACAAAACATAAATAAATAAACGGGGCGGGGTGGACAAACAGGCCTCAAAGATGTTATCTTTAGCTTCTTTATGATTTGAATACATCACAAGTTCGGAATAGTTATCTTATTTATTACATACAGTTCTGTAATTTTTGCCGTCATGCATTTTGAAATGATTTAATTACTTTTTCTATCTTATTTCTGAAAACTTTTCAACTAGCACTGCTGACGTCGTTATAAGTACACATTTACAGCATAGAAACCGCAAGTATTAACTATTTTAAGGAACATTGAAACCGCTTTAGCTGAAACTGTATTTTATTGGCTAAAAAGAGGTGAAGTTAAAAAAAAAGTTACAATATTCTATACAGTAAACACAAGACAGTTACTAGTATTAAAAAAAAAAAGTTGTGTTTTTTGTTGTTTTTTCACAGTTTAGCAGCAGAAGATAACTGTTACTTTTATTGTTTCAAAAGAGCAGGTAGAAATAAAGTCTTGATTTATGTTTTAACTTAAGATTAGTATTGTGTGAGAGTCTCCTTCTATGCTTGACCAAATTTACAAGAGTTTTATACAAGCTGCTGGTCTAATATTGGAGTCAACAGCTTCATAAATAAGAAAATGACGCCTTCTCAGCAAAACAAGAGGGGCAACTGCTGAAGTGACGTCTTTCTGTCCAAAGTTTTAAATAAAAAATCATGTTATAGTTTGACTTTTTGAGTTATTCCATTTTTTGGACAACAAAACTGAAACTTAAATATTAGAACTTCTAAATTCGAAACCCATCCCCCTTCTCTCTGAGGTTTCTTTAGTCCGGCTCATCCCATGTGCCACTGTCTGCTCTGAAATTAAAATTCTATTCATCGTAACTTTGTCTCATCAGTCAGACCGTATTCCGGCATGGAGAAGATCAGATTGTCAGAACTGTGCTGTATCTCTACCACTGGCCGCTAATCAATTTTTTTCAAAAAAAAAAAATAAAAAAATGCATGAAATAGCACTACTCAGGTGGAAAGCACACAAACCCACATGGTTATATCATCCCAGCAGGCTGCTCAAAACTCATCAGCCTGCAGTGCTTTATATTTCTGCCTTTAAAGACACTCATAGAAACAGCATTCCAGTAACAAGTCTGCTGTAAACTGGAGCTGGGATGCTGAATCTTCCACATTAAAAGTGGTTGTCATATCCTTCTGAACTAAGCTGCTTTCACAAGTGGTTATTCACAAAGGGACTACTTAAAGTAACACTGCGGCTGCTGCTTTCTGAGATGTTGGACCAGCTCCTGAATGTTGGCAAGTTGACGTCAAATACAAATTTGTCTTTTGAGGGGTCATTGTGACCTTTCTACTTATGTCTGACTTTGCGTCCCTGTTTTATGACGTATGTAGGCATCCGTGCATGTTCACATGGATCCACAGACAATTTATACTCATTACTTATCCTATTATTCCTATGTAATAATGAATGGAAGACCGGACAAACGGAACAAAACTGCAGAGAGAGCACAAGAGAAATCCCGATCATAAAACTTAATTGAAATAAAATATTTATATTCAATATGTACTTGGGATTCCCTGTTTATCTTTGGCTTATTATGTACTTCATTAAAACAGACACATACTTTCAGTTAGAGCCTTTCCATGAAGAAAAAAAAAGGAACAGCAGTTCTGAACAGACTCCAGGAAAGAGCAACATTTAATATTCTCCCCATATGCAAAACATGTGTAAGAGTTACCCAGCTTTCCCAGAACTTCAACATCCTCTAAACAGTTGTTCTCAAAACATTTCTTTTTCCTGATCCATCTGGAATTTATTTGGCCAGTCTGTGTCAGTGTGACATTTTACTTTCCAAACTCAGCACTTGCTGAAACACCTGCTATTCTAGATGGGGTTTCTTTTCCAAGAAAACTCAGCCAAAAATCTTTTATCTATGAACCGTACCAAGCTGGAAACACATTTGACTCCTTTAATCCTATTCACATCATTGTGGACGTGAATAGGTTAGCCATTGGTAAACAATGTTTTCTCCTTAAATGTATCTAGGTCTGTTCGGCATTTCCTAGTAGAAAAGTCTCAGTCTGATGATAGATTAAAGTTTATGGAATGAACAGACAAGACTTTATTTATAATACGTGGTCTAAATTTATGCTGCAGCGCCTTAAAACCCAATTAACCGACCAATACTCTTAGGATCTTCTGGTAAGATCTCTAGTTTATATTTCTAAAGATCCAGCTGACTTGACACATGCAATTATTGTATTCAACAGTCTTTTGTCTACCTCCTGCTTACCATGTTTTCATGCAGTGATTCATGGAAGAGAAAGGCTAACATGAACATATTTACTTTGTCTTATTAGAACTCTAATTTTAACACATTTCAATGTGCTTCCATTTACTTTGTGCACTGAAAAAATATACACAATGCTATTTTACAAACTTACTGTTTGCTTTGAACGTAATTAAATTGAATCAGTAGTCTTTTAGGTGCCTAAATATTAGTGAAACTAGTGTTTATGATTAATGCTTTATAGTGTAACCTTAGTTAGTGGCGCCAACCTCTGCCCCAGTCAATATGTGGAGTTAGATTGGAACATCATAAGTATATATATATGAATAAAACATTTTAAGTAAACTACACATTTATTAAATATTAGATGTTTGCAGTTTTGGCACTAAAGACTTTATGAAGGTACTTCGGGATCAACATCTTCTTCAGTAAATCATACGAAAGAGTAAACAAAGATGTAATGGTCAACACTTTTGGCAGCACTGCCTTAGCTACTTTGCAATGATGTTGAATAGATTCTTCCCCTCAGAAGAGGCAATGAGTCCTTTGTTGTAATGCAGTAAGCAGAAAGTCATGAACTTTCACCGTTGTAACACTGAAGGTAGAATACATTTCGCAGACCAAAAGACTGAAATGAAAATATGGAAAGCATTCTAATGTATTTGCAATTTTGAGCTATAAGTGTTCCCTTGGGAATAGCCGTTGGCTTTGTAGATGACTACAACACATCAAGAAAATGCATCAATCTAAAACCGACACTTCAAAGAAAACTTCAAACGCTCTGTGATTCTATGCTAATTTTCAGAGATGGAGTTCGATTTTTATTTTTACACATTTGTTTCTCCTCTCCGTCAACAGTTGGCAACTTTGAAGTGGAGCACATGATTTTTGTTTTTATTTTCTTTCCCCCCCCATTTCGCTTCCCACTTGAAGAAAGGGGAAAGCAAATTGTGAATTATTTAGCCCACCTTCGCAACACCGTAGTGGAATTTGTGTAACTCAAAATGAAAGACTGCGGTGTAAACTGGAGTACTCCTCTTAAAGAACTCGCGAGTATTTGCTGAATAATGCATGGAGCCCCATAAGACGGGCAGACTCCGATATGCGAGATGAGGGACTTTAGATTACAGTGTGTGATATGACCTTTCCTTTCATGCAAAATTAAATGGTTCGGAATTGAGCAGATGCGGCTTTATTTAACGTAAATCTCCGATGAGAAGCCGTTGTTAAAACACAGCATCAAACTGGAGCCATTAAAAGCTGAAGAATGCAATGAAACTGATTTCATCTGTAGATTCATGTGGCAGTAATTTGCTTTTTTTTTTTTTTTTTTTTTTTACAAATGTTTTTATTTTTACCTCTCCTGTTTAACAAGGATGCGTTACACAGGTTTGGCTTTTCCATTGCGCTCTCTGCCTCTGCTGAGAACTTCTCCACAGATGTATAATAGAAAAAAAAGAGAGTTGGCAAGTAAACAGTCTGCCAGTGCTTGCCTGTAGGTGCCAATCTGCCTTGTAGTTTGATGTTGGAAGCGAGTCTCCGATGCATCTGAATACTACATCTCTCCTCCGAATCCAAAATTTGCTCCACACACTGTATGCTTCTATTTCAAAGCACACAACATGTTTAAAAAATTCAAACTTTCACAACTACTCTAGCAGCTTGGGCAGGTATGAAATCAGCGGCTATTTGATGTGGTTCAAAAAAAAGAAAAAAAAAAGTTAGACCCTGCTCCCATCGTCATTTTTTTCTTTGGCAAATGAGTCACAGATGAAAAATACCAAATTATACAGCAGGACCGTCAAGCTGTCACTTCGGTAATGAAGTTGGTGCAAACCATTTGTCTTATTTTGTCATGCTTTTTTTCCCATTAGTCATAGTGCTCTAACCATTAGTTCCTTGAAACCCCCCTCTGGCTCTTCCCCCTTCACCCAAGGACACTTTGGGCTCCCACTGCATGTGACGCTGAGGCCAAGTGATCACTGTGGAGGATGGCATTATGGGATAGGAGGACTTAAGAATAAAGTAGACTAGAAGCACCTTTTGACAAAATTGGTTACTTGATTGATTTTCTCATCATCCAAGACTGTAATTCCATAGTTTTATCTCAGTGGTGTCCAGCCTGGGTCTTCACAGAGGCCCAGTTGGGGGAAAAAAAACTTGAACTGCCACAAGGTTCAGTTTATGAGACACGTATAGCTGTATATAGACAAACATGCTCACACTGAACTGTTCTTTGTATGCTTTATTTAAGTTCTTCAAAAGTTTATATATTTATACGTATGCTTTAAAGGATTGAGTGGAACTGCCGAAATCAGTTCTCATTATCGCAGCCGCATAACGAAAATGGCGCCATTTTGTTTTTAGCCTTATACGTTGCACCCCTTCTTGTCACAATGCTCTGGGAATCTCTTTGGCCCTCTTTTATTAATCGTCCTGGTTCAGATATCTTCACTATCTTATATTTTGAACTCATCAGAATAAATGCAGTGCTTTAAAAATTTGCAAACCTTTATTTAGTAACAAAATAAAGACAAGATGAATAGCGAAGGTAAATTTGTTTGCGCTTAATTGTTTTATTTTGGGGTATCGGTATGGTTGCTCACCATACCTGTCAGATTGTTATTTCTTCATAATGTTAAAGCATGTTGCAGTTCCCCTTACACTTCACACGAATTTGTGTTGGATAATGACATAAAATCAGAATGAATGCATTCAAGTCTGTGATTTTTAACGTGACAACATATAAAAAAGTATTGCATGAAAGTTCTATAATCAACTTTCCCTCTGAGGAATCTTCTTCCGGAGAATTAGAGGAAGGGAGGTGAACTCCGGAGAAAAACAGCTTCAGGCAATCATGGAGAAACTAATAAGAAGCATCTATGGTACGATGTATAACAAAAGTACAGGAAGCTCAAAGAGGCTGAAATTGAAAGAGATGGAGACATGAGTTGAGATGAATGTATTGAGAATTGACCAATACAGGATTTACTGGAGTTATATCCACGGGCTAGAGTTTTGTTTGTCGTACAACAGAGTTATTACCCAGCCAAGTGTAGTAAACACTAACTGCTGTATGAACGCCGGAGGCAGGGCCACAGAGAGGGCAGTAAAACTAAAGTGCTTTGTTGTCTTATAGCATGTTTTACTGTAAAGCATAACCATATGGAGGTATTGATGGTGCATAGATGACATTTTTAAGGCCCTTCTGGGAGTCTTGGCTCCAGGGAAGATCAGTTTTTTTTTCTCCTCCACTCCTTTGTAAAGTTTAGTGTTATGGCTGACAATGATCAGTGCATGCTCAGGCTGTGCATTGAAGCTTCGTACTAAAACCACGACAGAAGGCAAAGATATTCCTAGATTATCCCTCAAGGCTAAAATTGGGTTCTAACTGTAAGACAAAGGGACAGTAATTGTCACATCTATAATATAACTTCTCCAGGTGTGTTTTAACTGCAGGTGTGTGTGATTTAAATAAAGCCTAATGGTTCTGACTTAACTTCATCCTGAGGGCTGTGTTCAGCCCATGTGCTGTTCGCTGCTGCTCCAGCAGATGCCCGGGGGCAAACATGAGGGACGCCACTAATTACCAAACAGCTGCCCAGCAGACCCTCACCCTGCCCTGGGGAAACGTGGTCTCTCATTCGCCCCGTCCTCCAAGGCCGGTCCTGAGACCCGGCACCATCTCTGCCAACTCTGGTCTGTTTTCATCACAGGGAAGCTGGGATGGCATGGAGGATTTAAATGCTCAACACATATCTTTGAATTTAGGTGTTTTCATAATTTCATTGAAACTGTATCTTACATATTTAACAGCAGCTGGTTAAAAATCAGTGTCCTACCTGCAGTGAACTGTGATCAAAGAAATCCATTTCTGGAGAATGTGTGGGGATTTTCTTTACTGAAGAGATTCAAATTAATAAATACTCAAAATAGGGCTATAAAACAAGAAAGATGTAGTCACATAATACAACCTTCACCCTAAAAATATTCGTTTAGGCTTATATTTTGTTGTAATTTCTTTCTTTTACAACTTAAAACATTTGTTAATTTGATTTATTTACCAAATAAAGCCAAGTCACCCAGTTCTTTGGTTAGATTGAGCCTTTCATTGCAACTATCTGATGCTAGATTTATAGGTAATACATTTGCTCAACTTAAACCTCTGAAAGCATGACTACAACTCAGCCTTGAGGCACTGGTGAAATATTTTCCCTTTTACTAACTGCCATTGGTGAAGAAAAATATATATTTGGTGAATTTAAACAAATTGGTAGAAAACTTGTTTGGTTTTATAGACATTATGAAACTGTATAGTCATTTTAGTTATATTGTCTTTTTGGTTGGCAAAGTAAATATAGTAAATAAATTTTACCCACTTATGTAAAGGTTACATTGGTTCATGACATGTCCAATATTTTCCAAATGCTGAATTGTGTCCTACCCGCTGTCTCCCATCAATGAGACATTGATTACTAGTGAGTACTTTGCAGAACCCCACATAAAAAAAAGTGGTTTCAGAAACTTTTGCTTAAAGTAAACAAATCTGCCACCTCCTCGAATGGAAGACATGCTAATTTTCACAAAAGATATAGGATTTTTAGTTTGTTGCCACAGGAGAATAATTTGATGCATTTAGTTGACTTTGTCCTTCACCCTTCACTGGGATGGGTAGGAAAGGTATTTATAAGAAAATTGAGGTCACCACTGAGAGGATGGCTGGCTGCAGGCCCAAAGAATATAGAGTGTTGGAAAGGTTCAAGCACATTCATTTTGTTAGAATTGAGGGGCCAGAAAGCAGACTGCTCATCTTGCTGTTGGCATAAGCATGAAAAGAGAAGCTAAAGGTTGAAATTATGCACACAGGAAGCATTTGGCTCCGACGAGGAAAAAGTGCAATGCAATAATTAAGCAGCACAATAAAAATGATTAGAACTGCTTTTGACATTCTCATTGCGAATAACTTGCTTTTAATTGCAATCACAAATTTTAAATGCCAGTTTTATGATCCACAGCTATAAGCTGTTTAAAGTTCAATAGCTATTCTCTTTAAATCTCTGTCTAATTTCTGCTGTAGGGCAGCAGTGAGAAACAGATGCATAGACAATGGGAGACAAGTATGAGGAAAAATAAAGTATTCAAATCGGAGGAAGAGAAAGGAAGTGAAGAGGGAATATCTTACACCCATTAAGTGCTGGACGCTGGCTTTCTGGCCTGGAGGAGGACCCGTGTGGCCCAGCTCGAGGCTAGTTAGCTATTCAGCCACAGCATCTGTTGCAGGCTAATGGATGTTATAACCTCATAAACGTCATGAAATTGGACATTATCCCTTAATTAAAAGAACAGAGATGCATTACAATGATTAGAGTGGCACTCCAGTGGACCTGCCACAAGCTCAAATAATGTTTCTAGAGGTCGCCTTGCTCGTGAGCAAGGTGTTGGCGTGGGAGGGGGGCCTTGTAATATTTTTAATGAGCCAATTGCTGTCACGAGCCACAAACTTTTTAGGGATGAATAATGACGCCTTTAAGTTTGGACTTCTCGTGAAAACTTTCTAAAAGGCGCCGCGACCTTCACCCCCACGTCTCGGGCACTCCGAGAGCAACTCCAGGCCGTCATCTTTTATTTGCTTTTCACGAGTTCCTGATCTTAATTTGAGCATCTTCGCCATAATTACGCACACTGTGTTGCCCCAGCAGAAACAGCTGTGCTATAAACCGGATATAAAAACGAAGCTTGATGCTTGTGCGCCACAACTCCTTGGTCATCATTGCCCAATAAACACTGACAGCCAATGAGTTTTGTTGCATTCATGCCAAAGAGCCTAATGAAATCTGAACAAAAAAGAAATATGGGCACATGCAGTCACTTGCAAAAGTATCATATTCTATTCACTTTTTCAGATTTTCTCATGCCACAACCACAAGCTTTGTGAAATGTTACATGAAGGCCCAACATAAAGTAGTGTAAAATTGTGAAGTGACAGGAAACACTCATCACTATTTACTGTAAGCACCTCTGAGCCGATAGTTGATAGAACTGTTATAATTACAACTTTTGGGATGTTTCTCCTAGAAATCTAAAAACTTAAAATGCTTTGGAAAAACTTTGTCTAGCCGTAAACCTTCATTTTCAAGAATCAGCCTAGATTTTTGATTACACTTTGGTTTGAGTTCTGACTGGGTCATTCTAACAACAGTTAATATTCATGTAATTCTGCTGCCATGCTTATCCTATATTCAGCTTCACACAGCACCACTTGGCTCCTTCTCTGGTCATGACTCTACCTGCCTGACTTTAGGTGGATGGTCACGTCTTGACACGTTTACAGTTGTACCATATATTTTCCATTTCTAGATGATAGATTGATTAATATTCTGTGATGCATTTATAATATAGTATAAACCTTCTTCAAGTTACTGCACAACTATCTTCCTGACCTGTTAGCTGTGTTTCATGGTCTTCAAGATTATGTTTATATTGTATTTCTGTTTAAAACTAGTTGTAGAAGTGTGTCTCACTGAGACAAACAGGTGTAATTTTTCAGAGGAGTCTGTTTTAAATAGATATGGATAGTAACAATATGTTGAAACAGACCATAGACCGGTTTATTCTAAGATATGATTACACTCAGGTGGACTTAATTTACTAATAAGGTGACCTCTGAATGCAACCAGCTGTCAGAATTTTATAAGTAAGGTTCTTATTTGTGAAAGAAAGTGAAAGCCGAGGAAATTATTTAGTAGCTTCTGTTGGCCTGTCTCTTACATCTCAAAGGGAATTTTTAGTTTGTAGTTGTCAAAATGTAGAAATGCATGAAAGATATGAACATTTTTGACGGACATTGCATAAAGCTACACTCCGTCTTTCACTCAAAGACAATTCCGGGTGCTGCCGACGAAATTTTTGAAGCAAGTCTCTGAGTGTGATATAAAGGTCAGAAGATGCTTGCACTCACATATCTGTCACTGCTCGTCAAATGGCATGTGCATGAAAATGTCACATTGTCAGGGGAAGTTGTATTCGACACAGGTGTGTGCTGACCTCTCGGGTGCACCTCTATTGTCACATGATGTCAGATCCATTCAAAGCTGTCCCCGGTGTACTGTAAATGCCTTTCCCCTATTATCTGCTTTTATGGGGGAGAACACATTGTGTCAGTAACCCTGTGTTATGCAAAATAAAGAGGAAAAAACACCCCCTTTAATATATCACTGCATGAATTTGGTTGAACCAATTACATGCTAACATTCACAAGACGTGTCGCTGATATTGCTTACGCTATGTGAGAGCAATCTCAGTGCGACTCTTAGCTCGGCAGGAATCCATGCGAAAAGTAATTGTGCATTTCTCATTTATGTATTAGGCAGTCAGTCCCCTCTATGATCTATTTTCTTTCGAGACCGACACAATAATATAACACCGAACGCTGCTTGATAGGGAGTCTATTTTTGGTCAAACCGCCTTCCCCTGAATGAGAATGAATGAAGGCGTGGTGCAGTGGTAATGTATCAACATAAAATATTGAAATAGCCCAACCAAGGGCAAACTCCATGTAATTGAAACTCTCTCTATGCTCAGAACAAGGAACCGGTGTCCCCGTATCTGAGATTGGGCAGAAGGGCTTTCAGAAGGCATTTGTTTCAGGTTACTCTTCTTTTCTCCTCTGCACCCGAGTTAATTGCCTTTTTGTGGAAATGGTATCGCGAGTGTTGGATTTCGGTCACTGTGTTATTTATAACCTTTATTTTCGGACATTAAGGGTGCTTGCCCCCACCCGTACGTTCACTTCATTCACACCAGCTAAGATGATTGATTGATTTGTTCTGTTTAACCTTGATAAGGGAGAAAATGGAAAAACAGATTGCGGTATCGACGCTCCTGCTCTGCACTGATGGCACCGAGTTTGCTCGGGTGACTCAGCGGTGACTTCGAAGAAAAAGAGGGCACTGCTGTCCTGGGTTTCTATCAGTTTTCATTCTTTCTTTTCCTAAATGTGATAATGTGATTTCTAGTACTATTTAGCTTTTTTTTTTTTTTTTTCTCGAACTTTCCACTGATTTATAAATATTCACAAACATCAGTGCTTCTTGAATGCTGGGCCATAGACCAATACAAAGCAGCCGGCTACTGTTCTAACATATGACAATACTCTCATCTTTAAAATTCACTGTAGCTCTGGATTTATGTTCAGGTTTATTGTTCTACTAGAAGGTGAACTTCCGCATCAGTTTTAAGTATTACCACTCTGACTTGTATTATTTCAGGATTTCTTATATTTGTCTCAGTTTAATCTCTTTACCTACCGTGATTGGCTGTAGAAAAGCATTCCAAGAACGCGATGCTGCCACCACCATGTGTAACTGTGAGTACAACGTGTCAAGTGTGATATACAGCCATATTTTTCCGTCACTTTGCATGGAGGCCTCATGTTCTATCCACAAATCAGGTGACCTCAAAAGGCAATTTGTTCTACTAGATTATATATTGCATTGAGCTTTGTGGTTGCAACCTGACAAAATGTTTAAGTGTCCAAAGGGTGTAAATACTTTCCCAAAGCTCAGTAATAACTGCAGGACTTTTGCATGTATTGGTGAGGTTTAGCCATACTTTTTGAGGTGTTGTTGCCCGTCAGAAATACCATAATTAGAACTTCTTGTCATCTCTGGCAGTGTTTGTTCATTGTTACTATGTAATCATGCACTCCTCATGCAATGATGAAGAAGCACCTCTACTTGTGCCTGTCCCATGCTTCTCTGATGGCTGCTTTGTCCTCTCCCAGCTTAGTGAAGAGGACCATTGGCTGGTCACCCCTCTCCACAGTCTCTGCATCTGGCAGCACCATTAATCTTCCGCAGCAGCTGTGCCCCTGTACCTGTTTCTCTTTGTGTAAGGGAGACGGAAAGTCATTTTTAGTCATTATCTTCCCCCTGGCATATGCTAATTCCACTTATCACACTTAACCTGCACTTTGATGTTGAAACCAGCCTGCTGCCTTGGACTCACTCAGACACCTGCTGACCAGCAACATGCACTGTGCTGCATGAAAGCAAAGCTGCTGAAGGAGCGACTGCTCGTTTTGACTGAACTTTCAATGGTCTTTCGCCCTTTGCCATAGTAAATGATGCATACGGATGAAAGCTTAACTGAGAAGAAGACGGCTGAGTCCTCAAGAGGGCACCAGGTCTTTAGAAATTAGAAAAAAAAAAAATGCTGACAGCTGATGGGCTGAAAAATGATCAAAGCATAGGTGTTGTTAGAACAGCACTGGGGGCCTGAGTGATGCCTGAAAAGGCTTGAAGCTGGAGATCAAAAATCATTGTTGAAAAGAATTAGTAACTTGCATGTTTAATGAATACTTGAGTATGAAAAGATGTATTGCTGCTGCTGCTTCATTTTTGAGCTAGAGAAAGCAAAGAGTCTGTAGTAACATGTAGTAAAAGTAGTTATTTGCCTTACCGCTGTTGTAAGATGTTGACTGGGAAAATTAATTCTACGGTTAGATTAGACTGTTCATAAACAACCAGTTGATCCGGCTACGTTTTCAGAAAGTGAGAAAGTGAACATCTAGAACAGAAGAAGAATGAACTATAACTCTGGATCAAAATAGCAATGGCCATTTAAGATACTAATCCAGAGTAACACGCCGTCATTGATGATGTTCAGAATATCAAAAACCCCGACATCCAGCCAATAGACCTTGGAGCACATTGCTGCCTCTGTTGTCTGACTGCCAAACAGTACTTACCTGAGAGTTGTTCAGCTGCAGAAGCTTTTCAAAACTCTGTGGAAGTATAGAGCAGTCTTTATTTTTTCTGTTTTAACCCTGATGTTTCTGTAATCCAGACATTTCCCCACACATCTATTCACTTGGCCATTGTGTCCATTTGCAATCATTTTTTAAAGATTTAACATTTTGTAAAAGGCTTGCAGGAGATACGTGAAAATGAGTTTTAGAGCTTGCTGTAAACACAAAAACAGATGATAACCTTCATTTTGGCCATTTAAAAACTATAGCAAACAAAAGGCAGTAACCTGACGTTTTCCTTGTCCTATGCATTGCAGCTGTGCATAAAAATCAAACACATGTCCTTTGTACTTCTTTGAATAACTGTCCACCATCGTGACTCTTGGCATCTCTTTATATGCGAGACAGTCGGCCACATAAAATGTGCATTGGACATTTTCTATTGAAAAACCGCCACACTATGACAGGGCATCTTCCTGGGCTATGTCATATTTTTAAGTATCACCACTGCTGCAGAAACTACACGTCAATTTTTGGCATCTGTGCATCAAACCATCAAGCTGTGAAATCACCTGACCTGTCCACCTTTCAAGGTGCTGCTATCACTACCTGACATGGTGACTCAGAATGTGAGAGCCACTGGTCGACTTCAAACTCTCCTGAATACCAGAAAGCATAGCTTGAAATGTTTTATCAAAGAGAAGAATACAAAATTAAGCAACAAAGAAAGTAAAATTGAGGTCTTTTGTGCATAAAAACAACTTTATTGTGATGATTTCTGCTCTCTTGTTCTGTTCAATTATTTGGATAGGTCTAACCAAAATGAATAAAAACATTTTTTTTTTTTTTTTTTCAGATTGAGCCTAAATTACCAGACCAAAACACTGAGAGATAAAAAAAAAATGGTTGCTGTGTGATTGCACCCTTTTTATAAACAGGTCTGGGTAGAGGAATAAAGAACCATAAATTAGCAGAGATAAAAAGAACCCCAAAAAAACAAGTGTAATAAAGATAAGGGCATGTAACATCAGAACTGAAGAAGAGTGTACTGTGGCATTCAGTTTCCCCCCTGAAGTTAAAACTAAATGTCCAAAACGGCAATGGCTTATATGAAATGTATTCAAAGTCTCAGATATTTTTGTTTGTACTTCTGATAGTTCTTAATACCTCCATAACTCTGTTGTGCATCAGTCATTTGTCTTTGACATACAAAGATAAATGACTCAAAGTAAATAGCTTTCCATTACTACCTCGCTATGCGCCTGATGCTGTAGCTTATGTAAAATCATTTCCAACTCAAACAGCCTGCTACTTTTGAGGCATGTTGAAAAATTTGTGGCATCAGGATTGGAAGTTGGAGACGCCGCCTATAACAAACATAGCTGCACTTCTACCAAATTTACACAAGGGCTCTACATATGTTGTGGCATTGACCTGACAATGATGTTAATTAGGCTATACTGTACTGACACTCTGTCCCGATGAAGATTCAGTAACCTCTGTAGGTCAAATGCTTTGCAGCTTCAGTTGCAGGACAGTGCAATCCATATTAATTAGGCTGGTAAATATGTAAATAAAGTGTTTAACACTTAATTATTGTATATAGACCATTGAACCTCAAATGGTCAGTCATTAAGATAGGACAGGACTTGAGATTTCATGACGTGCGCTTCATTTAAACGTTTAGACCTTCAGCACTGCAAAATATAAAAAATGATATGCAGCTTGTTCTTTTATTGTGATTAATGAAATCTGAGCTGCAACTTTTCAGACAATTCAACCACATCATTAGTAAGACAAGACGCCCAAAGTTCACAGTACGTCAAAGTTTGTTCCAGCTCACAAGGAAACGTTGGGTCTGGAATATTTTAAGCAACTTTAACCAGATTACTAAACATTAAATACAGTAAAACATGAAAACAGGATGAAAAAATAATTTGAAATTATAAAGAAGGGTCATTATATCAGTTGAAAGATACCTTGAATTATTATTATAAAAAATAAAATAAAAAAAGAGATATTTTTTATGGTCTAAGGTTTTTCAGGACTTGAAGCTATCTCCTTCCATGTATATATTATCCTAAAATATTTTGGATATTATGTTTAGCATGACAACCCAGATATCGGTGTTTTAAAATCATATCAGCGCATTGTGGTGAACACCTGAAAGATGGTAGATTGATTCTTTGTAGTATCAAATTCGACAGGCTGTAGCAGTTGGAGGATTAAAGTAGCCATTTTGTGGGACTGCTTCTTTGATATGAGCTCATCTTTCTCTGGGCAGACTGTGCGCATCAATGGCTAATTAACTGCTGACACGGAAGACTGAGGGATGGTGTTTCTGAAGTTTTACAAAGACTGCAAGACATTTGATGGCGTCTGGGACGAAAAATGATTAAAACTGGGATAAATGGTAGCTTGAATTATGCCTGCTCTTGATTTTGGCTCAGTCACGAATTAGATATAGTTTAAAACTAAATTATCTTTCAGAAAGGTGTAGACATGGATCTTCAATGTCTTCAAGCAGCTGCCATTCAGATCTTTGAAAACGAAATGAGTTACTGATTAACACTGATCGTCTGAACTTGTATGGGACAGCTTTCTTATGTCTCATGAATAAACAATAGCTCTGATATGTATATTAAATACATTGACTGCTTATCATATGGATAATGTTCTTTTATCCTCAGTTTGTTTTTGACTCTTCATTATTCTATTTTGGTCCCAGTCCAATTAGTGTCTAGCTATATAAAGGTTTGTTCTATTATAAGTCATAATCAGTGGGTCATTTAATGCCAATTAAAGATATCTAATAAGGAAACCACAGGTTGTAATGAATTTTGACTTTACAACAACCCATTATCCTATAAACAGAGATGTACTTCTGTATCTTTCTTTTACCTTAAGAAATTTAAATTTGATAGTTTAGAATATAGAGCTTTTCAGTAAACCTGGACTATTAACTTAAATGCAAATAGATATTGCGAATACCTTTGTAATCTTTAAAATATGTTGTGCTCATATCAGAGCTGGATGTCAATTGGAAATGTTTTTTAAAAATAATTTCATAGCTAGGTATAAAAACAGCTGCATGCCATATAATTTTAATCCATTTATTTTCTGATTACTGTTGGTGATTGGTGATGCCATAGTTCCTAAACAGTCCAAACATGTATTCCATGTCTAGATATAATGTGGAAACATATACTGACAAACCCCATGTTTTTTGTTCACTCTGGGTAAAGGAATTGTAGAATGCACATCATCAGCTATCTTTTCCATTTAATCCAGTGTAGTATTGGTAATTGCAATTTGACTAATCCTAAAAATCTTCAAGGGTTTTCTTAATTTTCTGTATAAAACAGATGCAAATTTAAATATGAAAAAAATGTCTTAAAATGTTGAAGCCCCTGACTTGTTGAAGTTGCTGGTGTTTGTGACATTAAACACTGTCCCTTTGGATTTTCCATCAGTCCGGCTGACATTTTATTTGTACTCCTTTTCAGTCAAATGCTGGTTGCTATTGCTTAGTGTTGTTGGCTCTGCAGACTCAGCAGTTTAGCAAGATAAGAGTTTTGCAATATTGATGACTCCTCAGAATTAAAAGTCATGTTCCAAACAAGACAAAATGTCCTATGGAATAATTCGTTTCGCTCACTCTACTGATCATGAATGAGGTTGAAAGCTTTTAGTTAGACAATACTTGAGGTTTAGACCGCAACATTTTTTTTACTGCTTCACACTTTTACATTTAATCCATTCTTTTATTGTTTATTTTATGGAGGTGTTGCAATACATCTCTTTGCCGATCTCTTGCAGCTATCCAATGCCTGCTTCTCACTTTGGAAAAGTAGTGTCACAACAAAAGCTAACATCCAGGAATACCTTTCGCAGAACAGTTCCGCTGAACGCCCGCATGCTGTTGGAGCCAATCAGCAATTTTTCTTGTTGTCTGGTACACTTACACCAGATTGTCTGTCTTGATAAAGAACAAACGATACGGGGCCACAACCTCTCACTGCCTTACTGTGAACAGGCGAGGCATCTGATAAACAAAGCTCTGGTGACCGTCAATGATGAGGTCAGAGGGTTCATGCCAGGCACCTCTGGGAAACCCAGCCATCTGGAGACTGGAGGTTTCAGAGCCATCGTGTTGTTCTGTCAGCTGATACTGCCTGATAGTGTCTAATGAGAAAAACAACATGGTGCTGTCTCCGTTCACTCTGCTCTCAGCCGTCCAACAAGCGTACAATCTGATCATGTCGTCCGACCAGTCTGATACGGATGGTCCCTCTGCTTAAGTGAGAGCTTTATCCATTATCAGATACCAGCATGGTACGCTCACACTAAAGGTACTACCTTTTCCCCCTGCAAGTGGTTCAGACCCAGGCATATATGCAAGCATTTCTCTGAAATATTATGAGCAGGACATTTGAACAATACCAAAACATTATTTTAGCGCAACAGACTGTTAACATAGTATTATTATTTTAGCCATCAACAGTTTAGTAGTTATTTTTCACAATAGTTACTTGAATCTCCTGTTTTCACCAAAATATGGAACATGCTGCCTCAAAATTGTACAGAACTGTAATATTAGCGCATAACACTTATGACAAAGAAGGTTGTATTAGAAGAAAATAGATTGATTTTAATTGTGAAAGAATTGGATTGAATGGATAAGAATGTGACCCATTTGTCCTGGACAGTGTCTTGAGATGGTACTGATTGTGAATTGGTACCATTTAAAGTACCTGAAGCTTAAGTGAAATTTTGTCGAACAGAGTTGTCTCAAAAGCTCAGCTCATGGCCAGAGTACAAACCTTTTTTATTAATGGGTGATATTGTCTCTATCCGAAGAAGGAGAATTTTAGAAAAAGTCCAACCATAACATTAACTTCTACTGTTAAATTTAGTTAGATTTAATACAACTGTTACATTTTTACTATGTAGCCATGATTATTCTTATTTACCTGAATTACATTCAAACTGAATGTGTTTATTAGCTCCACGTATTGGACTCAGGAAGACTTTTTTTGTAGCAAATGGGTGCTTTATAGATAAACTGACATAAATTCAGTAACGAACCTGACAAAGCCCGATAATGTGTTCCCCACTCATAGGTCACATTGAATAACTGCGTCGGCTAAAATGGAAGTAATGTAATGTAAATGTCAAGAGAGACGGCTGTTTACATAGTCCTCCTCAGCAGTTCAAGCAGTTGTGTACCTGCAGTCTATCAGACAGGAGGGAAATTTGTTTTGCTGCATTCATATACTCAAATGCTTTTAAAATTGCCCAGAGGTGAGGCAGTTACACAGCATGCAGCTGCTTTGTCTGCGCTCAATCTCCCCATAAGCACAAACACAGATGAAGTTATTTTATGAGCTTACCGAGCGAGAGTCACCCATTGTCTCTGTATGAGGCTGATTCAAAATGGCCGCCCCCAGCACTCAAATTGATCATAATTGTATTCCCAAACCCTTGCTCAGTGGGGCATTACATTTCGTGTTATTGACTTTAAAAACACATTCAGCGATTCTGCTTGCAATTTCATTACACCACTGTCAATTACCGCTCTGTGAACAAAGCATGCCTGCAAATAAAACGTATGAGGTAATTTTCCAAATGCCACTTAGGAGGTACTGCTGTCTGAGCGATGGGCATGCCTAATTTGTGCTACTTGCTTTCTGCAAATCTGGTTATGCATAGGCAGGCGTGCACATTTCATTACAAAAACCCAGGAGACCAGGGGTGATTGCTGCTGTTCTTTTTTTCACGTCAACACCTTGCAACGCTGCTCGAGACCCTGCGATTGAGCTTTAAAATGTGTAAACAAATAAAACTCTTTTTGGCATGAAGATCAAATATTCATGGATAATATTATTAAGAATCCTGACAAAACCCCTTTTTAGTTTGCTTATTTTATGCCTTTTAACATTCTTAACTACCTTACATTTTGTCTAAAGTGTGTGTAGATCTCTCTTTGCTGGGACACTGTCTGCTTTTGCTTAAATGGGAAATAAATCGAGCTAAAGTGGCTAATTTGGCAAGCTGTGCCACCAATTTCCCAATTTACTGTGGTAGAAACCCTTACACTTTAAGTTTTGTTTTTACTCATGAAGGGACACTTAACTTAATGTGTGTGTATGTAAAATATATCTATTTTGAGTAAGATACATTTTGTCTCACTGAGGAAACAAAGCAAGTGGATATGCGTGAAGTTCTGTGGCAGTCACCAGATTGTTTTTTTGTCTGTCTTGACTGCACATGTGGTAAATGGAAAGTATTGAGGGCTTATATAATAAAGAAGTGTGAATTGATGTGTTTCTGAGCAAGATCAATATCAGATGTGTTAAGGTTACTCAATCTATTGTAATTTCCAGGCACATGTATGTTAGACATGTGGATGTTAGCTGAGCGGTTGTGATTACTACGAGCTAATCACATTGCCGATGCCGTTTCTGAATTAAATCTTGATGCATTGCCTGTTTTAATGTTTGTGTCAGTAACATTTAGAGGAACTCCTATTGTTCGGAAGATTTTAGGACCTCATCAGTTCATGGTGTGTAATTTATGCAAATCGACTAATTGGGAAGCCACCAGATCTTGTTAGGTAGAGAATAGGGATGGACGCCTTGAATCGGGGGAAACATGTCAACATTTAAATCTTTTATTTTCCTGACATGTTTTGATATCCAGCTGTTGACATACTGTGCAATTACAGGGTGTGAAGATTTACTCATTCATTTCGTCTTGTTTGTTGTGATGAGAGAAGAGGGGCTACGGTTTTTATGTGTGGCCTCATTAAAAAAATGTCAGCATAGAAACCCAAAATTATCATTAACGCCACAACATTCTGAATTGAAATGGCCTTTCCTCTGCTATTGGTGATTTGGACTTTTCAGTCCGTACTCCTTCTTCTTAAACCATAGGCTCGACTTGCAGCTAATTCATTTGCAAATTTTATTCTCAATAAACAGCTTACAAAAAGATAATTGTGACTTTATTAACAGTTTCTTGGGCAGCAGATGGTGTTCTGCAGGCCTGCCATGTTGAATTAGTGATGACACTGTCGTTTTATGCATTCTCCTCTGTGGAAACCCATAAAACTCCTAATTAAGTCAACAAATTAATACGACTCCTTCCCAACATTGTGCCCAGCCATTTCACCCCAAATTAAAAATAAACAAACGCAGATATACAGGTAAGTCTGTTGTTGTCCTCTGCATACAGCAGCAGACACATTTATGTAAGAAATCCCTCTTATTACAATCATTTGTTCAACATTAAGAGCAATTAAATGCCTGTTAAATATGCCAAAGCTTTTGTTGGCTTGTTTGTGCTCAGAATTTACAAGACATTTGGTTCCTTGGAGCCAAATCTCAGTAAACTCTCCGACTTAATCCCTGCGATGTTTTATTAAAAACAAATTATGTCTGACTTCACCGCCGGTAATCCTGCGCATCAAGTATTTGTAACGGCCTGAAGGAGAAGTGCTCGCATTTTAATTAAGAGCCCAAGAAAGAAGGCAGCAAAGTGTGCAGATTAGTGTGTTTACTTGTGGGGAGCAGAAGAGGAGGAAGATGAAAAAAAAAGAGAGAGAGAGAGGGAACGATTTTAATTTAACTTTTAAATCTGGGTTTGAATCAGCTTTCAGTGTACAGCCACGTGACATATTTGAGGAACTGAGAAACGGATCCTTCTTGGCACAGAAAATAGAGACCTGCAGGAGCTGGAGCGTCGGCTTTTCTGAAGTTGTTGAAAAAATAATGTCAAAAATGTCTTGCTGTGCTGCTTTTCTTAGACCCACAATAGAACCTTGTTATTATGTAACAAGGTTGCCAGCCAGCCTCCAGGAAAGGCTATATCTCTAGGCTGCTTCCTTTCTTTCTTCAAAATAAGAGCCTCATGCATAGCAGGCTTGATTTTCTTTATATTGATTGACTGGATAGCTCTTTGAGGGACAGACTTGACTTTGAAGAAAGTCAAGTTCTTCAATATCCTTTTGAAGAAAATATGATGTCATCTTTTAATATCACAGTCGCTAGCATTACATAATTATCTGCCAAATTGACTTTTTATGTGCATATGTTAGATACCCATGTCAGTTTGAAAGGTATTTGTACTTCATGATTGAATAATTCTTTCTTCTAGTTCCATAACATTACATAAAAAAATGTAAATTGGCTATGTTTTCAATTGATATCAAAGAGAAACCTACCGGAAAAAATCTTTTCCTTGAGCCTACTTTGGTTCAGACTGTTGCAGTTACTGGCATTTCCTGCTCTCGGGGTTCTCTATGTACACACTGTAATTGACATACTCAGACAAAACCCCACGTGGGATTTCCACAGTGTTTGGAGACTCCAGCAGAAGATTGCTGCTTCTTGAAGAAGTCATGACCACTGTTTGATCAAAGAGACTCGGCTTCCAACGCCCACCGCTTTCTGCCAGTTCCCTGATCTGGATCGATGCAGGGGTTAGTGTACAAAATCCCTTGGTTCCTAGAGCACTGCCAGCCCACTTCTGTTGCTCTGAAAGGGAAGTCATGTTAAGTTCATAGTCGCGTGCAATTTCTCGTGTATTTCCTTGTCCCTTTCCTTTGTCTTTATGCAGCACAGTGAGCAGTAAGGAAGATTTATTACATGAAACCTTAGAGAGCGCGTGTGATCCCGCATTGCAAAGATACTTTTTTTTTTCTAATGCAGATTATTGTACACAGAGTGTTCATAAAAACAAAATAAAAATAAAAAAAACTCCTAATGAATAAGTGGTTTATTTTGCCTCCAGCTGTGGTCTGTTTGATATCATTGTATACAAGCTTATGGCTGCAATTACAAACCAGCACTAGTCCTGGCCGCATTTTTATTGTTTGTCTTAACTTTTCTAGTAGCAGGCACAAAGCCAGGCTTTGAGTTCAAATAAATGCGTCCTATTACCATTAAAAATCTGTCTTTAGCCCACGAATGCCAAACAAGCTCAGCTTACTCCTTTATCAGCTTACAACCAGAGTTCTCCGAGTGCTAATAAATCCGGTGAATACTGTTCATTGTGAGTTGCCTGACTTACTAAACCAGAATAACAAGAACTGGCACCGTAATTACTGAATTTACTGCAGTTTGAAAAACTTCACTCTAACTTTTCCCTTCCGATTAATGGAAAATATGGTAATTAGCTTTTCGTATTCACTCAAACATTGGAGGTTGATATAACTTATTCATGACAGCAAAAACAAGAATTGCTGTTGTCTGTCCGTTCTCGCTTTTTAGCCGTGCTGGATGCAAGCAGAGGCTTCGCTGATTTAAGCAGCCACAGTGAAGCCTTTGCCTCTCCCCCTCCTTTCTGTGGGCCACCGGATATGAATCAACAGCATGATTAAGCAGGGCACTGTTTCATCAAAGTGGGAGTCAAGCTGAAAAGATTCGGAGGGGGAGCATAATCAGTCTGGGGGACAAAGGTTTATTTATTCCAAACAAAATGAAATTATGTTGCCTCTAGAGGGGAATTTGTTGGTGTGCTACCTGCAGAGCTGACATGTTTATAAATTGACTAGATTTAAAAAAAAAAAAAAAAAAAGAGCAAAAATGAAACAAAAATATGGTTGGTTACCATGATGCTGTGCAACACAAAATCGTCATTAGGGATAGAGCTGATATTAAACTCTGTTGCCAAAACATTTTGGGGCTTTCAGGTAAAGGTTTGATTCTCTAGAAATACGTTGCAAAATAAGCAGATTGTTAAAATACTTGCTTGGATTAACCCATATGTTTTGGTCTTTTGAATCTGTCAAAACCAAGCAGTCCTTGTGATTGCGATAACGTATACATTGTTTGCTGTAATTACACATTTTAATTTAATGCAGTGAAACTTCATAATCTCAAATTACAGTATTATTGGGGGAAAAAACTGCAATCTTTTATTAAGAACAAAACAGTTTCACACTGAAAAAGGACACAAATTCATTCAGTAAATTGACTTATTTAGAAAAAAGGCAAACAGAAAACAACTACCTAGAGACTACAATTAGGACTGGGAGCAACAACCCATGTTCTTTTCTCCATGTACTTCAAAAATGGTGGGAACAGCTTTAACGTAATTTTCAAAGCTCACTGTTAGAGCTTTGAAAATTGCGTTGTGCTAAACTGATGATTTAATTTATGGTTTGAAAGACGTCACTGCTTAGGAATGAAATGAAATCTGCATAGAACTGTGCATGTCAATGAACTATGTTGTGCCATCAGGATAGGGAAGCTTTTTTAGTGCCGTAACACAACAACGCTAGTGATCGTGATCTCTGAAAGGGATCTCTTTGCTTAGAAACTAAAGTCAATCTTTCCTTCACTAACTTTTATTTACAAGCCACATTTACCTTCTCCTTCTCAGCAGTTCTCTGATTCAGTTGTCTGCTTCTGGTCTCTTGTGCCCTCTCCTGTCATTACAGACTCTCTACTGCAAGTAAATTGTCTCATGTTGTTAACAGACAATTGGTCATTAAATGGAAATCCCCTGTTCCAATTCTTGGGGATTGTGCCTCAATTGAAGGTTATTCCGCTGAATATTTGAGCTCAGGTGGCCTCAGTTTGAACCTGCTTAAGCTCGGGAGGATGAAAGACGAACAAATCACTTTGTTTGGCCTATAAGCATAAAAAAAGATAAAATACTGTGATATAACAAGTAAAAACACCCAGACATGCACTTTTATAAACCACTGGTGAACACATTGTGTTTTTAGCACCCTCAGAAACATTCTTGCTGCTTCATGGGTAAATGTGAAGGCTTCGCTAATGAAGAAGTGGGTAGGATTTGGACCTGGGCAGTTTAGCTCAGTGAACAATGTGCCATTGTTGCTGCTAAGACCAGTGCTGTCACACAGCGCTCTGATCATTACTCACCCACAGACGTCCAATGTCACGCGCAGTATCCCCAGGTTTGCCCTTCATAGGCTGTTGTGCATCCCTATGGTCGCTCCCACTCGGCCAACAATAACAGCCGGCTATTACACTCTCCCCGCGTGCACACGCACACGCAAAACAAGCTTTTGGGGGCTACTGTACTGCAGAGCAAACACGCTTCCCCGCTTGCCTTCCCTCTTGCCCTTTTTGTTTAGGGAAGGAAGATAAATATCCCTGTAATAGAAAAAGGCTGATCCTGATGCATTCACGTATGCTCCGGTTACATGCATTTACTTACAAGTCGGGATTTATTCTGCACCGGCTGCAGTCTGATTTGTTTGGAATGGTTAATGAAAACGTCTCTGCGGCTACTGAGGGAATATTGTAACATTTGACCATGCCAGCACACCTACCCGGGATTTGTGTGAGAATTGTTTAATAAATCAGTTGACGGGTCGAGGTTATATGTCAGGGAGCTTACCTTTTTGTTGCCGGTGCAGTACAGGGAAAAAGAGGAGTTAAGAAATCGCCGCCTTGTTAGTATGAAAGATCGCTGTAATGTAATTCTGCAGTGACAGTGGAGGATTAGCAGTGAGGCCAGGATAATATTCACCCACTGTCTACGAGCTGACACAATCCTGAAAGGCTGAGCAGTGTAATCACACTATTGGAATTGTTGGCAGTATGCATTGCCATCTTTTCAGCTGCACTTAGATTTCATGGATCTGTACGCATATGATGTCACAGTATGGATATCAGGGGACACGGCTGAGCTTTTGTGCTGCTAGGGTCGCACGCTTATTGAGATCATGATTATAGCTGTGTCTAAACTCCAGTCCCTATGTGACAGAGCCATTAGCAGACTGTCACACCCTTCAGCGTGCTCTGTATGTGACCGCTAAAGCTAATACACTGACTGCGTCTCACATTCACATAGTTTATCATAGTCAACACCGTGGCACTGACCCTGGAAACTTAAGAAAAAAGCAAATGGTATTGAAAGAATTTTAAGCTTCCAAGTTTTTCTATGGACCTTGTGTACAATACTCCAACTAATGACAGGGAAGGGAAATCTCTAATTATGTCATTACAAATAACACCTGTAACCTCTAAAGCTATTTGTTTACATTTTTACTGTTATTTTATGTGCTCTTTATGTATGTGATACTCTTATCTGATGAAAGTGGTATCATAATATTTCCTTTCCACTACCCTCTCATTTATTTTCTAGAAAAGGGGAGGCCAAGTCCAGTCCTTCCTTCTTTCTCCCAACACACCTGAAACAATAGAATACCTCATTACCAGACTTCTGCAGAGCTGAATGACATGTGATGAGGAAATTCAGCCATTTGATTTCGGTGGTTTGGAACAAGGATGCATTTAAAAGCTGCAGGACTTGGGCACCCCTGTTCTAGACAATAATTAAAGTGTCAGTTCATGAGGTTGATGTGTTTGGGGAAGGAAAATGGGACATTCATTGCCGTCATCGGGACTTTGACAGGGAAAAATTGCGATGACTAAGCTGCTGTACTCTTTGGGATCAATGCTCAGCAAACTGTGCCAGTGCTCCATCTTATTTGAAATAAAAAAATTCAAATAATATTGCTAGAGGATCAGAGTTGAGACACTTGTCCTGTTTGGGTAAACTTATGTGTCATTTGCTTTTTTCAAACAGAAATTTTGCAGTTTAATTGATTCAAGTGAGTTGTCTGTTCTTTTTGTTGTTGTTGTTGTTTTTTTTTGTTTTTTTTATCTTATTAAGACATTCTCACTACCGAGGCCATCCAAAACCTCTGGATGCAGTAAACAGCAAAAGGTTTTAGTAAAGTCTCTGCTGACCACTTACCATTGTTTGTTTTGCTGTCTATAGTTCATTCCATCTGCAGTGTCGTCTTTTTGTAGTTTTAATAATTGCAGTTTGTCTTTTGATTACATACGGCAGATTTAGCAGCAACCTTTCTGGCATGAATCATATATTACACCTCACTGACACACCCAAAAACAGTGATTGTCTGGCACAAGTGTGATCAGAGCAGAAATCTTTAAGAATGCCATTAAATGGTCAGAATAATTCTGGATCTTAGCATAAGGTAAAAGATGTGAAAAAAATTTTTTTTGTCCATTATGTGGGATATTGTGGCTAAACCGTGACGGACGACTCTTTATCTTTAAGTGAAGTCTGTGCTGAGGGTGCTGTCTGCTGTTTGACTTTGCAGACAGTTCTAGGCTTCTCAGTTTACCCTCCATTTGTGGTGTTGTGGTGCCAAATCTTTTCCTTACGTTATTCATTTTACTTCATTTTACATGATTACATTGTCAACACATTTTGTTTGTGGAACCTAATTGAATAACAGATACTATGTGGCTAAACTTCAGAACTTGACTGTGAAATATTGAGAGAAGCAGTCACCATGTGGATTGGAAGAATAGTTCCATTTATTCTGGAACAATTGATCTGAATGCTGAACAGGACGATGTGTTGGAGTATCTGCAGCAATTTTATTGGTCCCTGACGATATAAGAAAGCATCAAACCCACAATATTTTAGGCAGATGATTGTACATTCGTACCTTGTTGGAACTTTCTTGCTACACATCCACTTCTATATTTCCAGCTATGATAATCATTACTCCACAGGCATGTCTGAGCAAAACCCAGCTACAAAGTCACATTGCCGAATTGATTGTCCATTTAAAAGGATGGTGGCTTTTACAAGGTTTGGCCTCCCTTTAGTTGAGTGCAAATCAAGTGCCACTATATTAAGCGGTAAGTACGGATTGCTGATAGATTACCTTTGTCCACTCTAATTGTTGGACTTTGGTAGCAAACCCGTTAAAAGGAAACAGAGGGGGGGGAGAAAGGAAAGGACTAAATCGAGAATGTTAAATATTGAAGTAGTTGCCGGAGGGGTAATGAAATTAACAATGCAAGTAAACAGCCCTGCTGCAAGAGCCACTTCCTCCTCCTCTGCCTGTCTTTGTCCCTCTTGTTCATTGGCTTATTTTGAGTCGAGCTTCAGGGTGAAAGCTTTTCTGCGTGTTTGTGTGTATGTATGAAGAGGGGAGGTATAGGTATCCATGCGTGGGGCCCTGCAAGGGGGTGATCCAAGGTCAGAAAACCCAATATTAACACCATCTCCTATCTCCACTCTGCTGCATCAGCTCTATAATACTGCTAACCATAATCCGCTTCTCTGGCTGTCCCTCACCAAATAGCACAACAAAGCTTTAAGGTTTCATAACAAAACAAAAAGGATACATTTACCTGGAAAAGTGGAATGTAAGCAGCTTAAATCCTGCATAGATGATTCCACTTTGTTGTTTTTTTTCTACTAGTTTACTGTTAAACACAGATTATCCATTCGGTGTTTATTTTATCTTCATATCAAACTGTTTTTTCTTTTTGTTTTAATTTGCCATGAGTTGATTAGAAATTCTTCTGCCAGTGCCAACAGAACAGTGTCATAGATTTCACATGGAGGTGTTAGTGTCAACAGGGCAGGTACTTTGCAACCTTCTTAAAGTGTTGTGTATATTCCTGTTAAATGAACTGTCCTCTGCTTCCGTTCAAAGCTAAGTAGGAAATAGCAGGTAAAATTTAGCTAGCATCATAATACCGGTATTTTGGTCCTCTGTCAAAACAAACAAACAAAAAAAACAAAAAAACAAAACAGCAACCATCTGAAGTCATGTAAATGTTTATCTTCTTGGATAAGAGAGGACAAACTGAAAATTGGACTCATTCAAAACTTTTTAATAGCAATAAAACCTCTATAATTTCATAAGGTAGTACAGCAACAGTTTTCTGTTCGAACAAGTCACAAGTCTTGTCTCCAGTATTTCATTTGAGAGACTTTAGTTTGGTCATTATTATGAAAAAAGAGGTTAGTAAATCAAGTGCACACTTTAACCAGACAATGTATATGTCTCTGACTTAATCATTGCAGGAATACAGAGAATTGGCTAAATTAAATGTGCCATACCATTCTGTGCCCACTACATAAGGAATCAAAGTAATCTATTGTCATTGTCAATAAAGTTGAGACAGAGAAACTTGGAAGTTGCCTTAAGCTCCTTTTAATGAGATGTACTGTCAATAATTCATATATTCTGGCTCAGCCCTCAAGATTGAGCCATATATCGCGTCTTCATAGCTCGAGTCTAAGTCAATCCTGAAGTCTTTGTTTTTATGACTTAAGTGAGACTCGAAACTAAATAGCAAAGTCCCAATAAACACACTCATTTGTCTTCTCCAAAAAAAACATCCTCTTAATACCATAAAGACAATAACTAACATGGAAAAAATGAAATCGGATTGTACATAAAAGAAACAATATTGCTCTTTCTTCATTTAACTGCTAATTTATGTCTCACTTTAGACAGTTTTATTTATTTCGATAATTTTTTTTATGATTCTTTGTTGGTAAATACAGGCCATACAAATCCTCATAACACACGCGCTGTCTCGCTCAGACACCTGGAACAGATCTGCAGTAAAGCCGATAGCAGCCAGGAGAAGAAGCTTATCCCCATTACGCATTCTTCCCGAGGGCGGCACTGGACAGCTGGCACACGTACAGTACAAGTGCACCCAAACCACACACAGCTACAGTTCAACACACACAGAATCATCCACATCTGTAAATAATACAGCGAGCGCATGCATGCTCACAGGTGTCGAAGCTTTTTGTTCTGCTTATGCTGATTAACACTGAGGCCATATGTGTGAACACACAAAGAGAAACGCACGTCAGCCAAGTTACCTCACCGTGAACTGATTCACTTACCCAGAGGACTGACAGCTCTGTCCTGAAGGGGTCTGGTTCTACGCAGATTCACGTCTCAGGAGGACTTTCTTAAATCCTGTTTGACTGCTTCATCCTCAAAGTGGGAAGCTTAAACAAATCAATTTGGCTCTGATTAATCTCCTTTGTGATTCCCAGATTCTTAATTACTGTTTTTCTTTGTAATTCAAACTAAGTTTTCAATAAAGTTTAGACTATTAATCAACGCTGGTATTGTTTAAGAGTAAACAATACCAGAGGAATATTTGTGTGATTTCTCACATTATTTGTCTTCCAAAAGAGTTTTCCTAATTAAACTTGGGTTAACCTTACAAACCTGGATGCATTGCATTTTGGGTAAAAAATAATATTCACTTGAGGCATGCCTTGTGCAATCTGACAGTGACTTTGTCATGTCTAAAGTCACACTTTCCCATTAAAAATATATGAAAAACAAATATCTGGAAAGGACCAAGCATGTTGAAACTTAAAAATCTTGGTTGATGCTAAATCTCTGTCCACAGTTGCAGTGGCCCTGATTTTAGTAACCAAGAGAATACATTTTGAATATAACTTGATACAAAGTGCTTACTTTTGATTATGCATGCATATCTAAATATTTGCAAACTGATAATGAAAAAATGCTATTTGCATGCTTATTTTTTACATTTCACTGTGAGTAGAAGCAACGTTTTGTCTCGTGCCAAAGTAAGTCACTCCAACTGGGTAAAAGACTCGCCACGGAGGTTTCTTCTCCGTCTCATTTCCCTTTTTCTCTCTCATCTGTCCTGTTAGCTATCTAGCTCTGCATTACCGTTAGCTGTTTTAGTCAGGGATTAACATAGCATTAACAGCTTACACTGTTCCCCTCTATTGGTCTCTCACTTTTTCCCCCCCAGCTCATCTCCCCAAACCTTTTACGTTTTAGAGTTAAAATTGAGGGATTTTATTTTATTTTTTTAACTCCAACATCAGAGCAAAGCCAAAATGAAGACGGCAGTTACATTAAGTAATGTTCCACTGGGGGCTCGAAGCAAAGCGCGCTGCTTTGATGGAGAAACACTGAGGTGCTGTATGGTCCCCTAGGGGGTCCCAGCCTAGTGTCTGATGTTGATTTAGCAGTAGAACGCTGGTTATTCCCGCTTGCCACCAAATCTAGTTATAACTGTGTTGAATTAAGTTGGCAGGCCTCAAAAGAAAACCAAAGCAACAAAGGAATTAAAAAAGCTTTTTTTCCCCTCCTTTTTAGATTTTTAAAATTAAAATTTCTATCTATCTATCTATCTATCTATCTATCTATCTATCTATCTATCTATCTATCTATCTATCTATCTATCTATCTATCTATCTATCTATCTATCTATCTATCTATCTATCTTATCTATCTATCTATCTATCTATCTATCTATCTATCTATCTATCTAAACATGATTGCTTTCCTTTTTACAAATTTTGCTTTAGGTAATCCAACCTGCATTCATGTCCTGCCTGCAGCAAAGAAAAGCTACCTGAATTTTAAACTGCACTCAGCAAAGTAAGGCAGCTCAGATGGCAGTTTCTGATAAAATGTACAGTGAAAATGAACTGAATTTGATTTCAACCATTGAGAAAGTTTTCTTCAGCAAAGGATAGAAATAGCTGTAAGAAGAATGGGTAATAATGTTTTTTAAGCTTATTTAGAGTATTTTTTTTATTTGAAGATTTGCTAAAGGAACAATTAAAGACTGCTTAACGCAGGTTCCAGAAGGAAAAGGCTTATTTTATATTGTACCGTTACTTCAAATTTGTTTCCATTTGTCCATGATGGTTTGTGTTTTCTGGGCGGTAGTGGCTATGTTAACTGGAGCAGGTAATTGGATGGTTTCTCACTTTGGATAAATTTGGAACTGAGCTGAATAGAAAAAAGAACATTTCAAGAATGTGAAACTGATCTCATAAGAATACAAAACTTTGCAGACAAACGTTTTGCACAGAAGGCATAGGATTCTGAAAAAGAATCATTACAACAGAAAGCAGATTAATCAGTTCAGACTTCAGAAAGGCAAGAACTTCTCACTGGCTTTGTTTTGTGATGGCTTTGAAATAAGCTAAGGAAAAACCTGTTGTTGGCTTTGTTTTCTTTTTTTTTTCTCTGAGTTTCAGTTGGCACATATGGCTCAGATAAAATCTGGCATTTTCCAGGAAAAAATGTGTCACAGGAATTGCTCAGCCAAACAGATGCAGACTTTGATAAATGCATGACCAGGTGCCATTAGACAGCCAATAAGAAACACAAACTCGATCATTTTTTTCCACTACATTCTTTAAATTAATGGAAGGAGAGAAGAACATAAACAATCGTTGTATTTTGCTGTAATAATCTCAAATAAAAGATTCCTTATTAAGTATTATAAAGCATTCAGACACGTCTTTTCAAAAAGGTTCGTAGCATTTATACCAAGGGGTTACAACAAAAATTTAGCAAATTAAAGAACATTGTCAAAAATGTTTTCAAGATTGTTACGTTGACAGCAAATATGTGCCATATTAAAAAGGTCATGTTAGAGAATTTGGGGTCATTTAAATTTTTATTTGCAGTTCAAAAGGATTAGAAAAAAAATCCATGTGGAAACTCAGAAGAATAAAAACCAATTCCTCCACATTTCTTTTGAGTCAAGACAGCCAGGAAACAAAGCTGCAATTTGACAATAAGTTTTGTATTATTAGGTTTTTTGTGTGTTTGGGTAAGCCAAAACAAAACAAAACAAAAAAAGCAAATAGTTTGAAGGAAATTATAAAGTGTTGGTTTAGCCATTTCTCTCTGTTTGTACTTTGAATCACAGTTTAACAGGGGGAATGTAATGTTAGGCAGTCGTATGCAGTGGTAGTACAGGTTTTCTTAAATCCCCAGGTGACTTCGATGGATGGGGTCAAAGGTCACTATTCCTTGACAAGCTTCAGCTGATTGCCCTTACTTTCCCAGAGGAAAAGCCCACTGCCTCAAACACAGCTTCCCATGGGAAAACAAATTGCCCGTCCAACGACTTCTGTCATTTTGAACAACCCCTTTAGAGCCCAAATTACTGGCTGAACCTTTATGGACACGGAGCTCATGCTCCGCGAGCCGGAGAGCTGCTCCAGACAACAAATGAATTGAGATTCATTTATCTTTTACGATTGCATAGAGGTTTGTAAGACGGGCTTTGTGAGTGTGTGTGTGTGTGTGCGGGCACGCGTGTGTTTCTATGAGAGTGCTAGTTTGAAAACATGGCATGAAATAAAACATCTGTCTTTCTCCCTGCATTGCTGCAGGGGCCTAAGAAGGTATTTATAGCGAGCAGCAAATGAACAGTTGTATTTGTCATGTAAGTTACCAGTACCAAACAAAGTCATCACTTCAGGGCAATCCCCTCCCACACACACCCGCCCCCACCCCTCACACACACATACACCCATCCTGTCAAAAGCTGTACTGTGTCCCTGTAAGCACAGTAGTACTTAATGACATTTACAAGAAATAAATAGCAATCATCGCACAGACAGGAATAGATTCCAGATTTATTACATGATGAAGCTGCATGTTGTTTTTTTTAAATAGTTTGTCAATTAGTTGGCTCCGTCAGTCCCAGGGGCATATTTTGGATGTGTCACGTCAGTGTTAATTGCCTTAGACATATGAAACATCAGCCCTCTTCTTGCTGCTCCGGCGCTCCTCCTCCCCCAGCGGCAACCGCTCAAAGTGCACCTCTCTGTTCCTCCGTGCACGGCCTCTCCGAGGATGCATCCGAGAGGCTTCGACGAGACGACTTATGCGACAGACGATGATAATCACTTTCTGCCTTGCTCAGCAAGGAGGGCATTTTGTCAGTAAACAAAGTGAAGTGGAAAAAGTCTCCTTGCATTATCTGATTCAGTGAAGTTCAGCATATTACCGGGAGGCTGAAAGACGAGGTTTCACGGTTGACAGCCGGAAGGTCGGAAAATATTTAATATCAGAAAAATAGGTCTAAATTAATAGACATGAGCAGACATGAACCATAACAGAGGGTTTATTTTGTTGGGAGGGAAGAGAACCTTGTACCCAAGCCATCATCACAAGACGGAACCCTTTCTTCACCTTTTAATATAACGTGGAGGAAACAGGATGGCGCCAGAGGCCCAATGCCCTTAATCATGCTCTCTAAGGTCAGTGGAGAATGTTGGGCCACTGCAAAAATGAAGTTGGTGAAGGTGGAAGACAAAGTGAGAATGAATGATAAAGGGCGGAATGTACAGGGCTTTTAAGAGCTCAGGTTGCTGCATGCTGCTTTTGCAAATGGCTGCATACAGAGAACATTGTGGTCAGTGCAAAGAAAATGATATAGGTGCAGAGGGAGAAGTTGCGTATTTGAGAGAAGCAGATGAAAATGAACTAGTGGAGTTTTACAAAAGTTAATGTCCACAAGAAAAGAGGAAAGCACAATAGAATATTTTCCCTGTTAGTGCTATAAATATTAATTTAAATTTGAGCCTCAAGTCATTAGAGCACAAATCAAAGTAAAAGCCTGAAGGCTTTGTTTTAGTAGATTAAGTGCAACCAAAGTCCAAGTTCAAAACTCAAGTTACTATCTCTACTTTTGCATTAGACTGTTAATTATATAAAAGTCTCAACAACTGAAACTCCAGTTTTGGTCCATCCATCCATTTCCCTATATATACTCTTGTCCATAGTGGGGTCAGGAGGGGAGCTGGTGCCACGTTCTGGGTGAGAGACAGACACAACAAACAACCATGCACACAAACACTCACATGTAGGAAGAATTTAGAGAGACCAATTAGCCAAACAGTCATGTTTTTGGACTGAGGGGAAGGAAGCCGGAGTACCCAGAGAGAACCCACACATGAAAGACCCCGGGTCGGGAATCGAACCCAGGACCTTCTTGCTGTCAGGTAACAACAGTGCTACCTACTGCGCCACTGAGCAGCCCGTGAAACATATTAATAACTGAATAATTCAAAGACCCTGTTGGCTTTTCTGTGTCTTGCTAATTGGTGGTTCTTCTCTGGTTAGGTTGGAGAGGTGTATGGTGTGAATTAGTTACTAGCGACCGAGGAACAATAGCTAATCATTGTCCCTAGTCAACAGTCGTTCTCCTGATTCTGTGTGGATGAGTTTGCCTTTGTCTATAGAAATCTGTCCAGGTTAGCTTTCTCAACATGAACACATAGCACCTTTGTGCCACTGCAGGTGTTGCAAAAACACATACAGTGTGTTTTTGCTGCAGATGGTTGCAGGACACCATGGTCTCTTCCTCCAAATGTGTCAACAGGATGCTGCTCTCAAACTGAGCCTCCCAGAAGATTGATAATGAACGATTGGCTCATTAAGAGGGACTATTAGCCATGTCCACATGTGCGGTCCCGTGAGTGGGTAGAACACTCGCTGAATGGACACACTACAATATGAAGACTAATTGCCTTTGAAGACAGAGTCTGTATTTTCTCCTCTAATTCTCCTAGGACCCACAGGCAGACCTTAAGTTGGCAATAATTGCTGCAATTTTCAGTGTCATTTACTAATTTCCACAGTGATGGAGCATCCCACTGATTGTTGTCTCACACTATAGCAGGCTGTGAATCCCTTTGTGCAGAAGGTTTTGGACGACTGACCCTAAAGTGTGCAATATGTCAAATAAGCTGTCTTAAAAATGTTTTCTTCTAATAGAAAGATATCTCGAGATATCCTCATAATTATGGAGAAGCCAGCGAACCTCTTGGCAGGAGCACTACAGTTGGCCAAACAGAGATGACAGAAAATGAAAGTTACATTGAGCATGCCATTTTTAAGTTTTACGTGGAATCTGCTTCATTACTGCAAACCTTTCCAAGAAAACCAAATCTATTGTTGAGTTTGCACCAAGCTTGGTGAATTTGACCTCTGACTCAGCTGAGCTCCAAGAACCAGATAACGAAATGCTGACAAGATGAGCAACACTGAGAGATTAGAAACAACAAAGTGTGTATCCACTATTGCCATAACAGCATATGGACAACAAGCTGTAGAGTCACTCAGCTTGGAAGGGACATTTGATTGGACAGAATTTTCCTCAAAGGAAATTGGCAGGTTTATTGTGGGAGGAATCAAACCAATTTGTAAAGCCTGAAAATCAGTCTGTTGCACAGTTGTTTCACATCATGTATCACTATGGGCCAAAGAAACTCAAAATGAGCATTTTAGGGAGATTAACACAAACGGTTCCAAAAGCGACTGCTCCTTCCACAGTAAAATAGTGGTATGTTTCAGCATTTGTCTTCTTTATGTTTGAACAATTTCAAGCTGCAGATTTTAAGCATGGAATAAGTCGTGTAGGTGGAACGTTTTGTGTAGGCTTTAGCTGTTATAATCTTTCAATCTTTCTATGATATTGAAGTGATTTTGTTTGACAATCAGAAATTAAGGCTGTGGAAAATAGAGTTTTGAATCCGACCAGAAATCTCTGTCCTAAACATTTGTTCTCCGACCATTTCAGAGTTTGCAATGGTAAAATCGCTACAATATGTTACCCTTGCTTCATTATGAGTTTAGAATGACTTTACATAAGTTATAAAGGGTAGTCATTGTGATAGTATTTTCAGTTACAATGTTTTTCTGAAAACCATACCAATATGGTCTTGCTCCCCTACTATACTAATCAGAGTATTAGCAAGTTGTATCAAGTTGTATCAAGCTTCCAAGTTTGCAATGATTCGATAGAAAGGATGATCCTCTCATTCATCGTGATTATTTACATGAACAAGTGGGTTTCCTTACCCAACAGGGGAAATGCACACACAAAATGACTTGGCTAAAATAGAAGATCTTATGAAAAGAAGTTCTATGGGTAAAATGTGTCAGTCAAAATGCGCCGTTTGGAGAGAGTCTTTAGAAAATCTACTACTCCGTCTTAATTGGAGAACTGGTTCAGGGCACCAACTCAGAACTCACTGAAGAGACTGTTTATCACTTATCCCCAGGGAAATTATTGGGACTCCCTCAAAATGTAATCATGTACTGGAGAATATTGTGGTGAGGAGGACATTTGGTTTTCCCCCATGATCTTGTTACATTTGGGAAATATGTTTCATTTAAAGCTCTTTTGTGTTGAGTTTCACTTTTTCTGATCGTCAAGACTCCAGCCCAAATAACGCCTAATCAGTTTTGGCAAAGAAAATAAATCCGTTTGAGTATTAGCATTTGATATATGTCATGATTGTAACAGTTGGTTGAAATTGCTGGTTAAACACCGACTATTTGTTTGCAATCAGCAATGCGTTTGGTTTGGGTTAGTCCTTGATTTACTTGGAAATGTCTGTGTTATCAAGAAAACATGCAATAATTTCCAAGTAAAGATTGGTTTATTTTGAAGCAGTTGTTGGACTTTGTAGCTGACTTTGTCCAGGGTGTGTGAGGATGTGAATAATGATGATGGATGCTGAGAACAGGAAAACTGTTAAACTTGATGGTTTCAGGATAGGTATAGTGATCAGTTTAAAACTGTGGATTTAAAGGACCTGGCATGTTTGTAGAAGTGCAATGAATATTTTTTGTGTTAACATAGTTGCAATCTGATGAGTTTAATCTTTTCTTTGCGTTTAAACTCAGTTTGGTAAGAAATATTTCTCAGAATAAAATAACCAATTAACCATGAATGCGTTTAAGCTCAGCCAATTAAACTTAACACTGCACTGTTGGCAGTAGTGATGTTCTTCACTCTGCTTAATGTACTCTGGGCCGGCTCTGGAGTTACCCCTATGTCTGATTTTGTCCTAGTGATTTGGGTATAAATACTAACACATCGCATCTTGCCAGAATGATGTACAGAAAATAGAACACCGTCTGATTTTCTGTCCAAATTTCCAGTGATGCTTTTGACACATGAAATACATCTCACTGCAAAGGAGCAGGAGTGAGATCAGACCTTGTCGTCATGAAGCCCCCCTGTGGTAACTTATGATGTCCGTTTTGGGCCCGTCATTACCGCTCCACCAACGCTTTCTTCCCCACGTCCACAAAGAGAGACGGCAAGATAATTAATGCATTTGCGAGTCCTTACACTTCTCTGACACACTTGACTCCATTTAATAAATGATGTCCCATATTTTCTCATTCATTATAATGTCATTAAGACATATTAATTCCCCCTGCTGCTTTAACCTTTTAGCCTGCGTTACCACTGTAGACCCTCTCCATGGATACCCCCCAGTTTCTTGTCTTACATCTCTCACATGTCGTACTGCCTAAATTATCCTGTCCTCCATAGGCTGTTATGCAATAGACCTGTTTAAGGGAAAGAAATGAGGACAACACTTGATAGCAAATGTGAACACAGACAGAAAGCATGCCTTCGGAGGTGTTTTACACAGTGCAGCAAAGTTGAACTGGAGAGCACATGTTAAATACCTTGGGCCTGCAGGTAGAAGCCAGTTCAGCAACACTCTGTTGACCCACTTTGAGTCTGAAGCTTTTGAGAAGCAGATGTAAGCGATGCTTTTTGAAAATGCTATAATCCACACAGCTAACCGCTGTTGGTAGCACTGCCAGCAATACTGATGGAAGAACATGCAGTAACTGTTGATCTTGAATGATGATGATTCCGCTGATAAAACAAACGAAACAAAAAAAAAAAAACAATCAATTATTAATCTGATTTATTATTGTTATTTTTTTTTAGATCTTCAATCTCTTTCTTTTAAATCTTGTTGATACCAGTTTTTAGAAAAAAATAATTGACATCTTAAGCTGTCTCTCACTATTGATAACATCAAACCAGACTGTATGTCTTCACTTCAGAATGTGGATCCTAAAGGTTTGCCAGCATGTTCTTTAATTGGCAGATGGGTGGAATCTTAAAAGGACAATTTAAGTAAGAAACATTTTATTTATCCCAGAGGATATTTCAATGTTGCAGTAAATCATATTATCCAAGTTGTGACTGAATTGTTGTGTTTGGTGATGCTGTGGGAAGCAATGATGATGTTTGTAGAAGTGCAATGAAACATTTTTGTGTGTTAACATAGTTACAATCTGATGAGTTTAATTTTTTCTTTGTGTTTCAACTCATTTTGGTAAGAAATATTTCTCAGCATAAAATAACCAATTACAGTCAGTCTTGTAACAAATGCTAAAAGACCTCTGACTGAAACCTGTTGCTGAATCACAGTCTCATGACTGTCATTACAGGCTAATAGCTCAGTTTCCAGGCAGCAAGGAATATCCTACATGGTGATGTCCTGGACGTCACCATGAGCAACCACTGCTAAACCACTTTATTTGCTCTTTAAATCTCTGTCTGGCAGAGGGATGTTGGAGTTTGGGATATGATCCTTGATGATTGATGAAAGACATTGTTTCAACTTCTTCCTTGTTTCTACAAAAACAAGAAATATGAACTGACATAACTGGACTACTCTCTCAAGCTGCAAGTCTAGCATGAACATAAAACAGAGCTCCGGTCCCGTTATTTGCTTGAAATGATCTTTTTGGATCTACTGCAGCCTAAATAAAAAGCAGACTTTGGGAACTGTGGAAAATACCTTGATTTTGGTATGGCATTTATACTAATTAGAAAAAGTTTGGATTTTTCAGTTTGTTGATTTTTACCTGGCAGTGGTTAGGTTTGGGGAAAAAAACAGATTTTTGAGCACAAGTTGAGGTCCAAATAGTAGCACTTAAATATCTGGCATTTACTAACTGGGACAAGATCAGATTTTTTGAGTACCGGCTGATTTTGACCAGGGTCAGCTTTTTAAACTTTTTGAACAGCAAACCATAAAATTGTTGAATTCTAGTCAGCTGGTTTCTCTGTGGATCTCTACCTGTATGCTGAATGCAATTACTCTTGTGCCTATTGGAGAGCAGACCTCTGATTTCCCTCCAGTTATAAACGTCCTTTTCAAAGTCCTCGTGTGGATTTTCTTCACACAACCAAACACCATCCATCGGCCCAGTGACCCGCCAGCAGAAAGCCGCACATACTCTTTTAGCAGCTGTGCAAAGAAAATGAAGAGTTAGAAAACTATTATTAGAGAATGCATATGTGTGTGCGTCTCGCAAGCCAACGTCCTTGAATTGGCCTGGGACAACCAATGCTTGACTTGTTTAACTGCTCATTTATAACAGGTGGGCAGCATTAAACATTGCAGGTTCAAAGTCTGAGCTCCCTTTTCCTTATTCATGCCTTAATCATAGCTGACTAAAAAAACCTAATCTGTCTCCAGATCAGTGGCCAGGGACTCATTTTATCTAGCCGCACTAAACATATTGTCCAAAACCCCATTTGCTGCAAATTGCAGCTATTAATCGTCATCTCAAACAGGCACCTGGATTATATTCACTAGTAAGAATTCACAAGAATTTGCCCCAACATTGTTGTGAATTTTTTACTGAAGTAGAATGTAGTGCAAATGATTAAATGATTGCCTGGAGATCTTCTTCTCCTTTCATTGTGGAAAACGACTAACTACTGAGTAAAAGTTTCTCATGATTTTTCTGCATGCTATTGAACCCCAACAAAATGAATACAGTTTTAAAACATACACATTCAGCCTCAATAATACCTTTTGGACACACCCTGCCATTGACAATGTTCTAGAATCTTTCCAGTTGGAAATTTCACCAATTTGCAGATTATTTCCTTGCACAGGCTCATCTTAAAAATAGCACAGGAATAGGGCTTTCTAATAACTTGCTGTTAGCTTGCTGTATCAATTGTGTCTGAATCTATTCCTCTCCCAGCTGACTTGAGATGAAGCTGAAGAATTGCCATATCTACTTAATGCAATGCAGCAAAATACCACCATCGCATGATGTTGCTGCTGTTACCCTGGTGCAGAGTACCAATATTTCTTGAAATAAAACGTGTACGCGACTGTGGGAGAACTCCTTGAGCTTTCACTCATCTGATCATAAAATTTTAACCCATGATATTTTCAAACGTGCACTTAATTCTGGTTCTCAACCACTGCAGTTGTTTTATATTTTGCTGTCATTTATTTAAAACATGAAATGAATGTGATGCTTAAACTCATGAACCTTTTTGGTTCATGCGTTTTTGTAAAGTTTTTGTAATTAGTTGTGGCACCAAATCTAACTTTAAGGTATTTGATGAGTGAATGTTTTTAAACCACTGTTGCATTTTGTGACTTTTTTTTAATACCCTCTAAAAGATCTTGGGTGAATTTCCGCTAACTGCCATCACCCTTAATAGGGTCACAGGATGCTCACAATGTTTTTTATTTTGAGGTTTTTATATATTATTCTCATTTTTTACTTTTGTACCAAAGCTCTAAAATTAAGAGCTTTGCATCTTATCTCACTGTGCTCGCCGGGAAATTAATGTTTGAATTAGAAACATTGTTATCTGGAACCCAGAGAACATTTGCATAAAAGTTTAATTAGATGGCGGATGAGTTTGTTGGAACTCTTCAGTTTTTCAAACTTGACAAAATTGAAAGATTACAGGTTCACAACTTTTAAAAGATTTTGATAGATGGATATGTTGTCTAAATCAATAAAAAACCTACTTTGAGAAATGAGTTAATGGACTCCAAGTACCACTGAGAAATGAAACTGAAGCAAATGTCAAGTGTAACAGGCTCTAGCGAGCATTATTGACACAAACGGGCCAGTTTAGGCCCAGTAGAAATTAAACTGTACAATTAAAAGTGGAAAAAAAATGTTAAAAGCTTGTTGGATATTAGGTTTTCTGAAATCTCTAATTGTTAATGCGGTTCTTCTCAGTTAATTCAGAATGACGTGTTGTCCTAGAAATGAAACCCAAAAGTCGTTTCCTGTCTCGACTAGAAAGGTGCTTCATGTTTCTTGTGAAGCTTTTCGCTCAGGTTTTTGAGAAAGTGGCACCCCTTGTGACCTAGTTTCAACAGAGCTCCTCATCAGACATCAAAACAACTCAAATATTTATCTCCTGAAGAAGAAGGGGGAGAAAAAAAACCCCTTCTCCCCTATTTGACTGTCTGGTATTTCTTATTTTGGTTTTTCTGAGATTATTTAATTTTTAGGCACAACTACAGTCTTAGACATTCTTTATGGGGTATTACTATACAGTGCCTTGAAAAATCAGTCACATTCCTTGGACTTTATATATATATATATTTATCTGTGTAGCACACAATAAACTACAGACTTTGTGGGATTTTGTATAATTGGCAACACACAATGCATACATTTAAACTTTAAAGAAAAGAATACTTGATTTGAAAAAGGATTTCACAAAAAAAATGAATTTTGTGGCATGATTATTTGGCATTTTTTAATCTGATTTCAATAAATACAATCTAGAGTATCAAACCTTCATCTGTAAGGTCTTCAGAGGTAGATTGGAGAACATTTGTGAAAAGACAGCATCATGAAGACAAAGGTAACCTGCAGAAATGTCAGGGTTAAAGTTGTGGCAATGTTTAAAGTATCTGATTATAGTGTTTGATTTCAAAATCATCTCTGTTTAAGCTATCAGCCTAAAAGTTAAATACCAGAGAAACAAGCAAGTTTCCCAGAGATGCACATGTACAGAAGAGTGTGAAAAGGAAACTCATTAAAAGCTAAAACAAGTTGTTTGCAGTTTACTTTAAGAAATGCAGGGAGCCCAGCAAACATGGGAAACCCTGTCAAATAAATGATTAAACATTTCAGCAGTTTCAGCCTTTCAAACAGATATATACATGGAGGAAAACATAACGCTACAAATCACTTGCAAAACAGTGTCTGACATGGTAACATGGTGGTGGCAGCATCATGCTTTGGTGATGGATTTCTTCGTCTGTGACAGGAAAACGGTCTAAGTTTGGATGCAGCTCAAAATAGACTTTAAAGTTTAGGGTAGAAATAATGATCCTCTTGAGTTTTACATCAGAAAATACTAATATATCAATATCCAACTAACAATTTAAGTTTTTAATTTGACTTAAAAACTGCTGTTCACAGCCGCTATGGCTCATCATCACAATTATCTAATACTTCTTATAGTCAGTCATATGAAATCCTTTGAAGTCTGAGGCTCTAATGTGACAATGTGGGGTCGGGGGGGAGTTCAAGGGGTGTCAGTAATTTTGCAAGACAGATGATGACACCAAAATTGAATCAAAATTCTGAGGCAACATCCAGATTTTCCGGAGAGTTCTTAACTCCAGCCTCACTTTAAGAAGTCCCTGTCAGTTTGGGAAAATATCCATCCATCCAGCCATTTTCCGTCACCCTTCTCCCTAACGGGGTCGGGAGTTGCTGGTGCCTATCTCCAGCTGCGTTCCGGGCGAGAGGCGGGGTTCACCCTGGACAGGTCGCCAGTCTGTCGCAGGGCAACACAGAGAGACAAACAGGACAAACAACCATGCACACACACACTCACACCTAGGGAGAATTTGGGAAGGCCAATTAACCTGACAGTCATGTTTTTGGACTGTGGGAGGAAGCCGGAGAACCCGGAGAGAACCCACGCATGCACAGGGAGAACATGCAAACTCCGTGCAGAAAGACCCCGGGCCGGGAATCGAACCCAGGACCTTCTTGCTGCAAGGCAACAACGCTACCCATTGCGCCACTGTGCAGCCTAAAGTTTGGGAAAATAGTCCCTATTAATTTTTTATCCCACACTGTCTCTATGTGTATATGATGCACTGTTTGGTTCAACCTTACTGTATAATTTATCTGAAACACACCCATGCCATACATCACTGCATGCATTATTCATGGTTGAAACGTACCTTGTAAATGACACTAAATATGGCGGCGGATGTGAGGAATGGTTTGGCAGACTGCCTCGCTGAGGCAACTATCAGTCTTATAGGCTGTGTTATTTTGTGGTTTCTTCCTGGCAGACAGCTGTACAACCCCTGGATTTTTATGTCACTCAACAGACGCTTCAGTGCTTCATCGCCCAAAGCACACGAAGCCCAGCATGACTTTTTTTTCTTCCATCTCCATTCATCCTTTTGCTGACTGAAGCATCAAACTACAAACGCTGCATGCTCGCATTACAGTCGACTAAGACGTGCGTGCGAGCAAGCTAAGGTACCTCTTAGCACAAAAGCTTTGTGCAACCTTCACCCTGATTGTTTCCTGTGCATGGATATATATGTGTGTGTGCATCCAGTTTCAGAGAATCCCTGACAGTATCACAGAGCCAATAAAAGACCACCTGTTCCATTGCACTAATCTAATCTGGCCTTGCGCAGACTTGACAGTGTTTCTTCCAACGTCACGTTCTGCCGAAGCCCTCTTCCGCCACTCCAAGGCTAAAGCTGGGGCCGATTTGTTAACAGAGTACCCCTGACACCTGGTGTGACAATTTCACGCCCAGCCCCTAATCCAGCTGACACGGCTATCGACGCTCTTTTAATTGCCCTTTGGGTCCCCCCCCTCCCACCGTTTTCCAAACCTGTTGAGGAATAAAAACGCAGTCGAATCTGTTCCTGCGCCTCTGCTTGTCTGTCAGACTGGCTGTCACCTTGTTATGATTAATGTATTCCCTGGCATACACGGCTTTATTTATTTATTTATTTATTTTTATTCCTGGAAAGTACACCTTTTTGTCCTGACGAAAGGCTGCTGTGAAGTCCTTTCACGTTTGCCTTACGCTGATATTGCACGTGGCAAATACATATTTCAGAAACAACTACTTAAATTCATTTTTCAGGGGGGTTGAATCAGCTTGTCTCAGTTTAATTCAGTTTTCTCTCAGGGCACTTTTGGAGTGGAGTTGAAGTGTACCAAATTGAGATATAGATTTTTCTGTCTCTTAGAGCTAGAAATAAGATCACTTGAGGAGTTTGTGAGAGGTGGGTTAGAACTTGAGTGTTAAGTCGGAGATTGAATTTTGTCCATCTTTTTTTATTTTTATTTTTTTCACAATAAACTGCATAAATAGTGCATATTATGGCAAACAGAGAATCATGCATAGCATTTCTTCTGAGCACATGATGCGTATCATGTTGACGCTAAATCTTTAGTTTAGTGGGTCATCAGAAAGGACGCTACGAAAACAAACTGTAGTCCATAATTATCGGCATGTCTGGTAAAAACGAATTAGTTATCTCTAAAAACGAATGGATTAGGCTAGTTTAGGTTATTTTTCTAACTCAATCCTGGGGCAAACGCTGACTGATTCAGTCGTGAGTCGATTTAACACCATAAAATTGTATAGGTTTGACGCATCCATCCTTATTTATCACAATTTCAGCTCTTTATATATATTAATATTTTAAAAGTGCCTATGTTATGATTGTTTCACAGAAAGGGAAACTCCTAATTCTAACAGTTTTGATTTTCTTAAAAAACAAACAAGGATTTGTTAAAGGGGGATTGATTTACTATCAAATAAATGTTCAAATTAAAGGTTTGATTTTTCCAAATTTTTCAGTGTGAGGTAAGTGAAAGATTTTTTTTTTCTTTAGTGTTTTCCAGAGGCCCCAAAATGTCTTATACACCTAAAACGTAAATGGTTTGTCTACAAAATGTGATCCTACTATTTGGTGTGGAGCAAATGCACATTTCTCTTTCTCTGGTACAGGTAAGTGTGGTCATTGATGAGGAATGTAACTGAGCTATTTCAGTAGCATTCATTTCACTTCAACTTAAGAAAATAAGAAAAAAAAAAAAAAAAGAACATTTGAATTGAAGCCTCTACAGAATGAAACTGCAAAACAGAACCTCGGATGGCTTCACCAATCTCATTCTCACTGGGGGTCTTACAGCACCGACTTGCTACTTCTACCACAGCCCACCGGCAGATCGATACCAGGAATCAGGCCATTACGCTCCTTTGAAAGCACTACGTGCTCAATCGATATGTTATTATTTTTCATCTGCTGGCTATATTTAATACCCTCATTATTATTTCCCCTGACTGAACAGAGAGGAAGCTATTCCCATTCACTGTTGAATCCTTTCTTTTTTTTTTTTTCTTTTGGTATACAGTATGTCGGGGATTGGTCCGCGAGGGGTTTGTGAAGCAGTACCCTGCTTATTTGTTTATTTGTGTGAGATTTGTTTGTAGTCGTTTGAAACTGGATGTGATGGCGTGTGGTCTCATTGGAAAACAGTGAACGTTTTTTTTCTTTTCTTCTTCCGTGGTAATACATCTAGAGGGGGCTGTACAGTTCACTTATTTTTATGCACTGCTGTTGTTATACGCATTATTGGTTTTCTCGTTTGCTTCAAGTGAAACATCATGGTCGTCCTTGGCTGGCAAAGGTAGCTATTAGCAGAGGTTAACTCAGGAAATAGGATTTAATATAAACGTCTCTTCACGTTCGTATTCCATACAGTTAATAATGGATAATGTCTTATTGGGCTTAAAATATTTGCAAGGGCATGAGGGAGACATGATCTACCTGTTCTGCTTCAGGTTTTCTTTAACCTTTACTGGAAATCTTTGCAAGATCAAATGCACGCAAACTCTTCCACCATAAAACACTTGATGTATGCCAAAGCTGCCATGAACCAAGCATGATCCAAAGCTCACGCGTGACACACGCTGTGTCCAAAATGTATGAAGAGAATTACTGGTAATACTCATTTTAATATAAATGAGCTCCCTCATTGTGATGGGAAGGTTCCTTCAACCCAGCAGGGTGTGGAACATGGGGAGCGGGGACGGAAGGGCCCAGTTAGTAAATGACAGTTTGGTGATAAATCATCTGTAATTAAACACCTTAGAAATATATGAACCACAGCACAGAGCGGGGTTAAAGGTAGGGGTGCTGTTCGATGTTTGGTAGGTGGCATAGTTACTGGCCTGTTGACAAATGACTAAAGGAATTAGCTGCAGGCTTTGAGAGTAGGCCAGGAACTCAGAGTATTTATTTTTTTTTTTTGTGTGTGTGTGGACAGATTTCATGTTTTACCGAGTAAAAATGTTTTTTGAGGTGGTAATGAATGCTCACAAACAATGACTGTTGTTAAAAACGGGGTTTAAAAAGTTGACTGGTAATATTTATAGCAGTGACACTAGAAAATGTCAATTGTACTCTCTAGGTAGTCATCATCTGCCTTAAGATGAGGAATTTGGGTGATGGCAAGGTGGGGCAGGAGATGGAAAGGGTTTGGGTCCCTGTCTTGGTAATCCCGGTTCTGCTGAGAGAAGAGCAAAAAGCAAACCCCGGTTTTTCAGCTTCTTTATGCTTCGACCATCACCAATGGTCACGAGAAATTTATTGTGATTGACAAAATCCTGGATACACCACTTCTTGGAGATTTACTGGCTTGCACCATCGGGAAGAGATTTAAGTTAAACACAGAACTTGGTGGAGGAACTATATTTCCAGCTTACACTGAAAACATTGGAATCCTTTAGAAATGTCTGTAGTGTTTTGGATCCGTTTCCCCTTAAGCAAAACTTGGGTAAGTCGAAGAAAATGGATGGGAAAATGTTGACAATAGTTATTGCTTGCAAAGATAGTTATAGATTGAAAAGGCATCATGACATATTTGATTTGAAGCACAAGTCATAAGATAGGAGACGTAGATCTTCACTGAAATTTGCAATCCCAGTGCGATGTACAGTTTGCAATGCCGACTGCTATTAGTAATACAAATTAGCAAAGCATTTATCTTTGTTTTATGTATTTAGACACTAAAGGAACATCCACAGATGGTGTCAAATGTCTTTTGTTGTATGAGGGTTGGGATGGGGAGCTCTCGGTTCCCATTATCTTGTCTTTACTTGTTCCTGGCGCGGGAAATGAAATTCTTTGCCTTGCTTTTTACGTTCTGCTGGTTTGGAGAACAAGCCTTCAATGTCAATGTGAGGTGCGAGCGAAGGCCAAACATGGAGAGCTATCACAAAGTGCCAGCTGAAGTGGAGGCTGTAGACCAGCTTATTGGGAAAGAGTATAAATCAATAGAGGACAAGTGACAGAGATTAATACCAGCCAACCGCACAAAATAACCCTTCCATCCCACCACAGCCTCACCCTACAACAACTTCCTGATAAAGCCACCAATGTGACACTACACAGGGTACAATAATAGAAATGCATTACTCAAAAGCCCATGGAGACGTGCAGATAGAAAAACCATGCCAAAGGAGGAATGTAGAAGACTACCTGTGCAAAATGCATTTACCTGTGTAAATGCATTTTTTTTATTCATTTTTTTGCCTTTTATACGATAAATGCTTTCTTAAGACGATAAGAATTAGCTGAGTGGATGTAGGCTCTCTATGAGAATCACTCTCTGAGAAAATATTTTTGGATATATTCATGAGGTTCCTCATTGCAGATATATTTTATAATACGTCTTGCATGTCTGACATATTTGAGCTTGATAAATTGGCTTCCACTTGTATTTATCTTATATTTATATCCATCTGACCGGACAAACTCCTTTTATTGCTGTATCTTCTAGACTTCCTGAGTGGCAGCCTGCGTGCCATTTTCATGGAGGTTATTTGGCATAATTAAGACATTTCCCATTTTCTGTGCTGGATTTAGAGAAATACCAAGAGAAATTCAGCTGAATTGTTTACCATATAATAAAAATACAATAAAAGTGTGGTCTGCAGGCATGACTATCTCACTCCCTTTCCTCTCTCTACTGCTTCACCACTTTTGGGACTAAACAAAAAAAAAAACTTCTTCGATCTGTTCATTTTTTTTAATCAGCTGTGTGAATCTCTCCTGATTGTGATCTGATTTCTCTGGCTGGTTTGTTTGCAACAGACAAGGGGGTGGGGGGGGAGTGTATTGCCGAGGCGCCAGGCAGCAACCACTGGGCAGCACGCAATCAGTTCGAGAAATGAAGTGCCATGTACTTTCTTTGCACTCCGTACACATGCACGCCCACAAACTCTTCCCCCAGTGAAATAGGACAGTGCTGCAATTTGATGCAGCAAACCTCTCGACGTACTTTGCTTTCATTTACAGGACGTTGGGAGGGGGTCCTACCACCCCGCCTCCTGACAATCTGGATTCATCCATTATGTTCACTTCACTCTTTAATTTAGTGGGCAAATTAAATTTTTAAATGAATAGCGTGCAGTTTTAATACAAGCCACAGAAGATATATGTGCTTTTGTGCTGCACACGTTTGATTGCTGACTTTGAAGAATCAGCCTCTTTGTGTTCTCTGTGCTCAGAAGTTGACCTAGCCGGGCAGAACTGCAGCGAGATGTGGGCTATCATACGTGTTACTGCTCACAGTCATACTTGGCCGAATCTTAGACAATGTCCCCGTCCACTTCTGCAACTTTGGTGTTTTTGGAATAATTTCTGTCAGAATTACAACACTTGTCAGAATTGTTTCCAAGTCCCCCCCCAAAATTGTTTTGGGGAAAATATGTTTCACGAACAGGAGTTCTACGGAGAGGGAAGAGTGAAAAGTTTAAAGGGATTTTCAAGGTGAAACTTTGAAGGGTGAAGAAAGTGGGCAAATAAATAAAAAGGCCCAGTATGCTTTGATGTCAGCATTGGCAGGATTGTAAAAAGGCATTAATTAGGGAGCATCAGGTTATCAGATTGTGGCAAAAATCTTTACCGAAGTAATCAAACCTTGGTGAATTAAAAGAAAATGGCTAAGCCCTTCTGTCCATCCGTGATAGAGTTGACCCTCAAGCTTAGCTGATAGCTTTATTCTGATAGGGAATAAAAACTAAACAAACAGCAAAACAAAGCCTGGTTTTATTAGCGTCAGCTTATCAGGTGTCGTGGAAAAGAGGATAAAAAAATGCAGATGGAGCTGAAAATGGAGCAAGATGCTTTAGTGGGATGAAAATGTAATCACTCAAACACTCAAAAGGTTTTGGAGAGGATGCTTATGTTGCCCACATGCTGATCCTCTTTGGTAAATTACGTTTGTCAGCCTTTAAAGATCTTAGTGGTTGATTTGATGGCTTGACTGACTTGATGAAAACGGTACAATTTTGGATAAAGGGCTTTCAACAATTTTTTGGGGGGCAAACATAAGCTACTAGTTGGAAAATAAATGTTAGTCTAATTCATATTTTTCTTCACACTGATTAATGAGCACTTAAAATGCATCCTGTCGTTGACGTTGCCAACGCTTCTTGATCTCTTTAAATTGCCTGTTTTCTACTTGGAAACATCTAATGAGATTGTCATGGTCAAACGCATAATATAAAAGTGATTAAAAATTTTTTAATAGAGACTCTTACAAACACAAAAAGTGTCTTGGATGGCTGGAGTATGACTGGAGAAAAATTTATACACACTCATGATCTGGAATGTCATTCATTTTGGGCATTTATAGATGCATTGAAATCAATCTTTTTTTCTTTTTTTTTAAGGGTGGAATGTTTGACAAAAGCTGCTTCAGTGAGTTAAAGAACAAAGGCTTCAAGTTATTATTTCCTCCAAATTTCTTAGCTAACACCAACAGGTTCAAATAAAAATATATACCCTCAAATATTTAGGTTAATTTAGCTAAAACAGTTGTACCCTGACCACACACTTGTAGCCACCAACAAGTTACAAATATAATTCTGCCGCTTCTTTTCCAGGCATTCTTGGTTGATCGTAAAGGGATTTAAGATCTGGATGTTCTTAAATCATATAAATATATAACATTTTTGCTAAATATTATGCTGGTAAGCTGCTCATCTCATTAGGTAGCAGGGTATGTGTAAATGGAATGCTGAAATGTGCACACTGACCCTGACAAGTACCTTTTTTTTTTCCTTTAGTTGTTCCATAAAAATACAATTTAAATTGGCAGTAGAATCCAATTATCAAGAATCAGAGGTAATATTTTACTAACAGGAAAAAAGGAAATATAGATACACCTGCTCTCTCATTTGTTCTGACCTTTATCACGTTTTTAAAAATTATTCAGTCTGTCCTTTTCTTGTAAATTTCTTCAAGTGCACACTTGTAGTTGCAAATGGGAACCTAACATCACCTTATGTTTCTTCTTACTTCCGCAATATGAGGAAAACCGTGGGATTTGCATGTTCTTCTACTGTCAGAGTTAGCATTTTAATAATGCTAACTCTGGCATGTGAGCAGCCAATTATATTCTTTTTTTCAATATTTGTCTCAAGAGCTCCCCGTGTACGTCAGGGTACTAGGACTAGAAGCACAAACTTCATATTTTAAAATAGGTTGATGTTGGGGACTTTGTAGGGTCATTCATTAGCTGAATTAATCCATTTAAAAGCTAGTTTTTATTTCCACAACACTGACTTTGTATTTTGTTAGGCTGGTTTGCATGTTAAGAAAAACCCAAGAATAAGGAACAACTACTGGACTTCAGGGCAGGGGGGACACATTTTGTAAAATGACAAATCATGCTTCCCTGTTTAATAATCAAGTGGCTGAGTTGAGTTTTGCAGTTATCAGGATGTGTGCAGTTGCTGAAGTTTGTCAAGTGCAAAATCTATGTAGAGGTGATGATATGATTTGCATATTTAGCAGAAATCTAAATGTTTAATAACTTCTATAGGTTTTAGAAAAAGATTGCCCATGTGTTTTTGCTTGGTGCTACCGCCCTTTTGTTCCAGCTTGTCTGGAACAGACACATAAAGACACAGATGAGCAGTTTGGTATGGAAACACTTGACCAGGCTGTGTGGTCCCGAACTCAACCAAAAGAAACTTTCTGTGATGAAATAGAGCTGAAAATGTGATGCAGCTTTTCTTGTCCAACATCAGTGCTGAACCTCATAAAAGCAGTTCTGGAAAATGTTTTTTTTTTAAATGAATGCACTCCTAAGCCTGGTGGAAAGTCTTCTTAATAGAGTTGAAGCTGTTTATGAGGAGTAAATACCTTTGGAAATATGGAGGAGGAAGGAGTCACTTTGAATAAGTCAATGAAGTGGTACAGTGTGAATTGATGAACAGGCAGGCCTACCTATTAATACTCCAACCATAACTCTGTTGCTAAGTAGCTGAAACCAGCAGGAACATAACATTTTTAGATTATTCAGTCACTTGTCCTCTTTGTGATTTCCATCAAGTACACATTTTGATATGAACATGCCAAGCCAAAAATAATTTCCCTGTCTGTTTCTGCTTTTTCAATATGTGAGGAAAACCCTTGTTGTCTTCTTTTTTGTTTCTGGTTTTGGCAGTGCTGGTGTGGGCATGTGTTAAATTCCTGCCTTGATATTAGTCTCAGCATCTCACCACAAGTGATGGGATATGAGGAGAGGAAATGAAAGATATAAGGTAGCCAAAGTAATCTATTTCTGCCCGATCTAATCTTTCTATCCAATCTGATCTGTCAGAAGTGCCACAATAACCAGAGGCAACGTTTAATTTCAAAAACAAAATGCTTAGATTCCTTTTCTACAAGAGAGGTAACATATCAGCATACATGCTCCCCACTTATGCCAGTTCTTGACATGTTTACGTTGGGTTTTTATAATTGATTTTCACTTGGAAGTAACTTTTCCAAGTCTATTTTTATAATTGTTTGCAAGCTTTAAGCAGGAGGTGTCTCAAGATCAAGCCAGAAAGGAAATATTTGAAGAAGTTGGCAGGTGGGTGTTGACTGGCTTCCTGTAGTGGGCTGATATCATTACGGACTCTCCATGCATTCTGCCTTTCTTCAGCTCAAAGGGCATGTTAGCCTTGGGTTCATCAGTTAGCTATTGTGAGGCGCTGGCTAAGAAAAGGAAGGGCAAGTGGCTTTGAATGGCTCAGGAGAAGGGGGTGGGACAGAACAGGCTGTGTTTTCCATTTACCACCAGGGAGGGGGGTACACAAAAAAATCCAGCTTGTGAAATGCAAACCTTTTTCTCTTTTCTGTTTCATTTCACACTCTCCATAGCAGTTTAACACTTATTTCTTTCATCCATTTTGTATCTCCCTTCATCTATATTGGTTTTCTTTTACTCCCTGCCTCTGCCCCTTCCCATTCCTCTGCCTTTTCAACATTTTAGTTTTTTTGTTTGTTTTTCTTGCTTTGTGCTGTACCTGCTCCGTGTCTCTGTCTCCTAATTAAATTGGGCCTTAGTACGATCTCATTTGGGCCCTTTCTGCGTCAGCAAGCCGCCGAGTCTTGCAGAGAAGGCTCTCCGTGAAATGTCGCAGCAGCTCTAACCGTGTTAGCCGCACTTAGGATGTCACCAATACTTTGCATTAAAGAAGTGCGTACGCCTGGGACCGCTCGCAGTCCCTTAACAGTGTAACAGCACCAGCCAGGAGACTGCATTTGGAAAAACAAGAGACTGTGTGTTCATCTGGCGATCTTTGACAACTTCTGTTTTTTTCTAAATGTACAGAGGCTGATGGTTTTCAGACTGCTTAAACTTTATCATGTTGTCAGGTTACAAACCCAAACATTAATTTATTTTATTGCCGTTTTATGTGTCTGAGGAGCGCTTTCTTGTGAAGAAACATACTAAAAACCCATTCAATCAATTGAAAAGCCCATTTATTTCAGGAACGTTATCAAAAAATAAAAGAGATTATTTACACACAGATGGATGTTTGAAGTCCTTTAATCTGTTAATTTTGATAATTTTCCACTTACAGGCAATGATGAAACATGACATTTAAAATTCAAATCTTGCATCAAACCAATAAAACAACATATTCATAACAGAAATGTGTGCTTGGTGAAAAGTAAGTTTAATATCTTATTAAAGTTTATTTTTGAAAAAGTATGTTTAATCTGAAAAGTGGACCTGAATGCATTCTACTTTATTGAATATGACTGTTCGTGGTACAGTATAATAAATCTGTAAGGTGTGCCGTGCATTTATATTTCGACCCCACAAGGTTATACTTCATTGAACTGCTCTCTACCTGCCTCCTACATCAAAAACCTTTGTCAATATTTCTTTGCAATGTAGTTTAAAATCAGTAACAATGGATGGACAATATCTGTAGACACCAATTTTCAGGTCTTGGCAGATTTCCAAGACCTGATCATTGGATTTAGGTATTATAATATACTATTAAATCACTGAAGTTTTTCTGCGTTGCACATTTCAGCAACAAGGCAGTTCAAAGTGCTTTACACCATAAAAATGCAAAAATAAAGTCACAAAAACATGCAGTTGGCAATTGAGAAACCAGGGACAAACATTTTAATGAGTGCCGTCATCACAATTATCAATACACGTTGAATATGTTGATCAATGTTCCTTTAATCAAATAAGAGAGGTCCTGGAACTGAACCTTGCGGTGCCCCCAGCATATGTTTTTTTTTCATCTTCGATGAGACGTCATCTACTGAATTGGTTCAATTGGTTCTTTATGTAACCAACTGAACCAATTAAGTCCTACCCAACTCTCTGGTTGTTTTAAAAAATCTCATGGTCAACAGCGTTAAATGCTGCACTGAGGTCCAACAGAACTATCTCCGTCCTATTAGAAGCAAAAAAAACTGCTTCTTAAAAATACATAATACAGTCTTCTACTGGAGCTGTGGATCTCTGTCGCTGCATCAGCGTTAACTCTCAGCTTCTTCTGTGATTAATGCTCTCCTTGCCCAACTTGGTAGATTAAGTTGATGGCCATGTTGATATTCCATGCTGCCATCCTCTGTCCATTTCCAGATGGTGCATTAACCAGAGCTAATTGAAATGTTGTATTGTATCATGTTCTATCACATAACTTTACATTGGACTTCTATGTAACTTTATCCCTGTGCTTTCTGGAATGTCCCTTGGTCTTAATTATGCCGTTTGCTCTAAAGTAAATTTCTTTGAATTATATTAAAAGGGAGGTGAACGTGATTTTACATAGATTATCAAGTCAGCTGAAGCTTTACTTTGTAAACTGGGAAACTGAATATGCTAAAAACAAGATTATTCTGGCAGCTAAGACGCAATACCTGGACTGGACTTTTAACTTTGCAGGCTTTTACATGCACACATAGCAATAAATGTCCTCATAAGTGTGAGAAAATCGAGTTACCGGTGCCTTTTTAAACCCAAGAGCTCTATGAATTTTAAGAGTTCACTTCTCATCTTTATTATTTGTCTGATTTATTATAGTCGGTAGCCTTGGTCCTATTCAAAAATCCAGCAGAAAATATGCACTTATGAGCCATTCTCTGAATTTTAAGCCAGCCCTTTCCAACTTCACGGTAAAAGCATCTTAAGGAACTTTGTTCAGTAAACTTAGTTGAACACATTTTACTCTTAAGAATTAGAGTAAAGATAATGAAGACTGTTCTAGCACTGCAAAAACAATCTCACTGCTCGATTGCATCTCTTCTACAGAAGTGGATGTTTTCCCCCTCCATAATCCTCTCTTTAACCCCTCTGCCCCCCTCGGCTTGCTCCTCACTCTCACACTTGCTGTTCTGCACCCTTCACAAAACTCTACTCCAGCAATAGAGCCTGTCAGCGCTTTTCAAACTCTTTCCTTAGTCTGCTCTTTGTTTTCTTAAAGTTAAAGCGCTCCTCTTGTTCTTTTATCTCCAGTTCAATGAAATACCCAGTCACCTTACAAGCCTTAGCCGAAGCTGATTTGTGACTTTTTAGTACTTGTGAAAGTACAATGGCAGACAAAGGATGTGAGAAGGGCACAGCGTTTGTGACGCTGATCTGGATCTTCCTTAAAGCTATTTAACCCTCTCAGGCTCAAATTACTTGCAAAGACTAGCTAAGTAGCATTTAGCTGTTGCAGATCTGCAACATCTGCCTGGAGAGGGTTAAGATTTTTATGGAAAGAAATTTGTCTACATTGTTTTGTTTTGTGGTCAACTTTTTTTTCTGTGTACAAATAGCAGCATGGACCAAAATGGCAATGTACTGAAAACTTGTGGTAGGATTTGGTGAAAGTATGAATTAACACAAAAACCTATTGGAACAAAGAAACTAAAACATAATAATAAGAATATAAACAAATCCTCCATTGCAGTACCAATAAATGTGCATCACTAGCCAGTGGAATATATTTTTTCCGGATGAAATTCCCATTTCTGCACACATATCTGTGGTTTCCCACCTTGCAAAAGTTTTACTAACCTTCAGTTTCTACCCGTCCAGTCGTTATCCTTTTTAATAGTACACTATCATCTTTTCATAAACTGCATATCTATCTAATTTCTTCTCCCTCTAAATTGAGTTCCTGTCCATTTCCCCATCCGGTCCTATGTTAACTGCACCTCTGCAAATCCATCATTCCAGCTGCTTCCTTCTTTTCCTCTGTGTTTCCTGTGGGTTGTCTTTCCAATTCTCTTTGCTTCCCCCTCTGTCTAGTTGTCTGTTTCCCTCTCAACTTTCTTTTCCTTCATCTTTCTCATATCCCTGGCTCTCGGTTTCAGTCTGCGATGGTGTGTATGTCCTGGCTCTGGCTTCTGTGGATATTAAGCTGTAACAGGCAGCGCGCCGTGCTGGTCTCAGATGTATGTGTGACCTGTTTTCTGCCAGAACCAATCTCCAGCAGCCTGCCTGCCTGCTTGCCTGCCTTTTCTGGGTTAGTCCCCGCCAGGAGTAACAGTGGTCTTAGCCTGCATCCTGCAGCCAGCTTCACCATGTCGGGGGGGAAATAACCCTGAACTGACAGTGTTACACCAATACCGCTTTTATCTAGGTGCTTGAACAGACGGCTGTAAAATCAAGGACAAACCCATCATAAAACTGGAAGTAATTACTGTGCTGTGTTGCTGCACAATTGAGTAGAGAACACAGCGTGGGATTTGCTTGTGAGAGAAACAAAAGTCCACAAAAATATTTTCTTTGCAATGTTGGTGCTTTAGTTTCTGACTGAATTTTTGTTTACACATTTAGCCGTCTTTTTATTTAAAAAGCTCTCATTATACGTGCCCTTAATGACTAAAGTTTTCTGTAGGAGTCTTCAAACCCCTCAAGTATTTCCACATTTTGTCACAATCCCCAATTTTTATGTTTTTTTTTTCAGTATTTTTGCAAAAATATCTGAAAAGGCTTAATTCAGCCCCCAATTATTCGAAAATCTTCAAAAGTAATCTGGTATAGACACCTATCCTCAGAAATCATCTACACCAGGAAAAAGTTTCATGCAAAAAAAAAAAAATCAAAATTATATATATATATATATATATATATATATATAGACCCAGTTACAAATGCTAATTGGCACAGCAATTTACAGTGGTTACAATCAAACACATGAGAAAAGTTTTGGAAATTTGAATGAACAGAATTGGATAACAGACTCCTGCTGGAGGAAGAGGGAGTAACATCATTGTCAAAACCTTTTTGAGAATTTTGAACCAATAATGTTACAATGTTTTCTAGACTTCATGTCCTGAGATGCAAAATACAAGCGTCATAATTCCCCACAAGTTTGCATTATTTGATTTAAAAGAAGAAGCGTTGAACAGGAGCCTCAGTGGCTGTGTGCCTTTGCGCTGCTTTACATAAATACATAAATTTAGTGAATTTTGTTGGTACACCATTTCCTAAGGTTTCAATTGACTCTACATGAGTTTTAAAGAGTAATTTTTGTGGTAGAATCACAAAATCAGAATTATTTTTTTTTTTATATTGATGAAAATTACTGCTATTTATCTTTGTAGATGGATCTCTTGTTCTGTATATCCTGAAGAAACTCAATAGTTTGGACTTGCACAGTTAATTTCAAATTTGGTCAACTTATACATTTCCATTTTTGAGTGACTTATTTTTTCTTTTAACCCATGTCAAACAATGATATGTACTGCTGTCTTAGTCTGATTTCACAGTTTTTACAGCGACAGTCCCGTAGGATGAAGACCCACTTTGCATTGGGGGATGTAATCTTTTTAATCCGACACTTATTGGCCTGTCCCGTAAGTCACAGTGAAATACATTGAACTTTGGGGTTATGATGTGTCAAAATCTGAAAGAACTAAAAACTTTAGCAAGACGCTATGCTGTACTAAAATGATGAAAAAAGATCATCTTTTCTCTTTTCACTCTTGTATTTTATGCATCCTCAGCATTCAGCACACTAGTACTACACAGAAAAAAAACAGACTCAAAGAGCTTCACTTGTTCATTATTTTTGGCTGATGCATTGTTGCCTTTAGCATAACTAGAGACACAAAAGGTTCTTCTAATCACGATGATATGCCCTTGGTTGCTCGTGGCGAGATGAGCTATCTGCGATACCCTGCCCTTCCCTTCCTCTAGCAGGGGGTAGAATGTGTGGACACCCCACGGCTATCGCAGCAGAGGGTCAGCTGCCGTTCCATAAGTCCTCTGGGATATTATTGTCGAGTTCATTCTGCTGTTTTTCTGTCAGGTTGGCAAGAACCTTCCCGTGATTTCGCCCTTCCCTCCCTGTTTGCTGTTCCTCTCTGCTTTCATTGTTGTGCTCCAAAAAAAGGAAGAAACATGCCATCACCTGGGGCGATGATGCATAGCTCTGTTAAACGATGAGATGCCCAGGACTCTTCAAAGGAGTTGGGATACTCTGATACATAGCATGATGAGACTGCAACCGTGTACAATACATTTCCATATGCTCCCAATCTGATTATGCTATTTAGTGGTAAATAAATGTTGATTACCACAGACACAATTTGCAAAAAGGGGATACTGTAACTTTTTTATTTTATTTTTTATCCATGTTAAGCCTGAAGACCGAGCCCTTTCATATTCAGCTTTGCCTTATTGCTGACGTTCTACACATTTTTGCCAACCCTTTTACATGGTTCTTTGTCATCAAATGGGTTTCAGCTCTTAAATTGGAGCCAGTTCTTTCGTAGAAATAGAACCTTGTGGTTCTATTATTTAAGCAATAATTGTGATACTAGTAAATAGAGGCTTTAAAGATAACAAGTTTTTGCTTGCCTTGAGCAAAGATACTGAATTTGCTCATATAAATGTACAGATGAGAAAAACATGCATGTAAAACTAGGATTTTTTTCCCATCTGCATGGAATGAATTGCTACCTCCTTCGTCTCCAATTGTTGCTGTAAAATCAGCTGGCTGAAAAGAAGGCTCGATCGCATTTCCTTATTTTTGATGATGACAAATTCTGCTGTTTGGAAACCACCTCGGAAATTTATAAAACAATTTCACCAGTCTACTTTTATTTTTTGAAGAACAGTGTTTTATAGAGTAAATCTGTAAAGAAACTTTTTTCTTTTTTTTTTTTTTGACAATATTTATGTTGAGCTTGATATGTTCCAGTCAACTTGATTTGGTTTAATTTTATTTTAATTATCAGTATTTATTAAGGGAACAAACCTTTTTGCTACAGACAGTACACAGCTCAATGTATTTAAGGCTCTATTGTGTTGCTTCTGTTCATCTAAAAACAAAATTGTGACAGTCAATAATGTCCTGGCTTCCTGGATGTGGAGCCTATTTTGTAGTTGACTATCTTAATCAGTGACTTCATATTGAAGGCCAAGGAAGCTAATGTTAGGCAGAACACTAGGAACACTGGACACTGGAATTCAGTAAATTTGGACCGTTTTAACAGAGCTCCTATAAGTACTCTCTGATCCCTCCCACTGTTGGTGTCAACAGATGCTGCCATCTTTCATCACAAGCCAATAAAGAACTTTTTATTTTATTTTATTTTTTGTTATTTTGTTTAATGCTGGAACGGAGCATTCAGTGGAGGCGAATTCAGACAGAAATCAATGTAGGACAGTGAGGGTTGAGAGTACTCTGTCCCTGTGGTCTCCCAGTTGAGTGGGAGCCACAGCATATGTTTCTCATGCTGCTTTTAATTTGCTTTTGTTCTCTGTGTCGTAAACACATTTTACCATTGTGAATTGGCTGATAGGAATTTGATTCAGAAAAGCCTTAGTGCCTTCATAAATTGTCTCTAAATGGTGGCAGGCCACAAATAATTTCCTTTTTGTATTATAGAAAATATGTTACATTTCAGCAATACTGGTTTCAACTGAAACCCCTGTTCTTTTTATGTGTAATTTCTACCATGTCGTTAAGAAACTACACATCAAAAACTGCAGCTGATTGTGCTGCAAGAAAACTGATCATTTCTTCAGGAGGCCATCATAAGTATCTGTCAAGAACAGCACGTTGATGCAGAACAAAGTTCAGACTTGAGTTGACAATGAAGCAATATCATAGCTCATTGTACTACTTAGATGAAATTCATTAAAACTGTGGTGATGCCCGTGATGCGTTTGTGCTGCATAATCATGATACAGAATGCTGCATCCCTGCTGCAAACCTTTAAAACACACAAAACCAAACAATTCTGGTTGTTATCTCAGCATTGCTTGCAAGCAGACAGGTGAGGCAACAAGTGGAACATTCTTGCTCTCCGCTTTAGAGAAAACATAGCGCTTATAGTGTATATATGTCGGCATGGGAACAGACATGTAAAATATGAGAAAAAAACTGGTCACACTTGGAAGATTTATGTCATGTCGAGTCTTGGTGTAGCAGCTTATACCCTTGGTGACTTGTCTCCGCAGTAGGGGTTTGTAGATAGCTTACCAGAGCCGCTTATCCCATCATGATGCTGATGGATTTCTTAAAAACTTTCTCAGAAGGTGGGTGTCGGGATTGAGAGAAGGTGGTCCGAACCGGCTGTCAATGACGCTCTCGTTTAGATGGAAGAGGGCCGAAATGCCTAATAACAAACTCAGAGCGGTGATAAGATAGAGGCAACACATCACTTTTATTTATGGCGTACGGGCGAATCATTATGGCCGCCTCAGTTTTTACCTGATGGATGTTTCTGAGTGCCTCCTCTTTTGATCTTTAATGGTACCTTGGAATCAATGGAGTACCTGACCCCTACTGCCCCCCTCAACTTAATCCTGCTGCCATCTTATTTTTCTTCTTCTTTTTTTTTTCTTTTTTTCTTAAAGAAGGCTCCACGTGGATTGAGTTTTAAAAGGAGGTAATTAAAACAGTGGCAGCTCAGAACTTATTATGCTGGTGAAAGAGAAGCTGCCTATATGCTGGCGTGCTGATCGTTGAGAAGTTATCTTTAATCCCCCATAACATTAAAGGCTGGCCATTCATCAAGTCACAGGGCAGCTTTGTGCTCTGAAAGCCTCCCGTCGCTGCCTTTCTTCCAGGAGCATAATTGAAAAATTTTCCTCTCTTTTTCAGCAAGACTCTTCCAGGCACCTTGCCTCTAATCAAAAACAAACAGGGTATCAGTAAATTAAGGACATATCTTGTGATACCATAAATTAGCAATCGCTTAAGGGACGCAGATTCACACACTGCGGGTTTCCTTCCCTTTGAAGCTAAACTATGATTTCTTCATTTCTGTCTCCTGTTTTTTCATGGGATGCACGCCCAAAAGCCAAGTTTACCCAACTAGCCCTAATTATAATTTTGTAATTAAAACAGCGGTCAAGTTGGGAGATCACGCAGAGGTTGCTTCTGTTGTTAAGCTGCATTTCTGCTGGCACACAATCACAGCCAAACTGCCAGAGGCCACTGAAAGAATGTATTCATGCTCTAAATTAAAATATTCATCAGCACTGGAAATTGTGTGGTTGAGTCTTACGCTTGCAGAAAAAAAAAGAAAAAGGGCATTGTTTATTCGTATGTTTTGTTGTGAAAACAAACTGTAAATGCAGAAAACTGTACATAATGTCACTCTATAGTTTATTATACATCCTTGATGACTAAAAGGTACTAGATTTAGCCAGTACAATCTTTATGCTACTGACTAATGAGTATTCAGATATCTGAGTGCCTTGTAAAACCATTCCCAATTTATCAACTTACAAGCACAAACTTTAATGTGTTTTTATTAGATTCTGTGTGATAAACTGACACCAAGCAGTTCTTAACTAGAAAGAAAAAAAAAAACATTCACAATTCTGAAAAGTTTAAAGAGGCAGCATAATTTTGATTCTGCCCACTTTTGTCAATGATTTTTGTAACCGAAGCTGCAAGTTTCTGCGGTGTGTCTCCAGCAACTTAGAGTCTGAAATTACTCCACATACTGCTATACATATAAGCCAAAAGCTTTTGAGCCTGTCTAGAAAGATGATCTTTTCCTAGAAGGAAACTGAATATGGGGCTTTATTTGGTCCTGCCGTGCTTCTTTTTAACACTAGATTGGTGAGTGAACGACTAACATTTCTCCTTTCACTTAAGGTGGATGGCCACGTCTTGGTGGATTTGCAGTTATAATAAAACGAGGAGACCTTTTTATTTAGACAAAAATTGAAAATCATGTGTCCTTTGCCTTTCACTTAACATTTGCAACAAGACGAAACATGAAAAGACTTTTTCAAGGGACTCGATGTATTCTACAATTTGAAGGAACAACAACAAAAAGAAAAGCTTCTCGCTGTTGCATGTTTTCTGACCTGACGAGCCATCATCTTCTCTAAGCAAGTGCTATCTATATCAATGCCATCTATTCGCATGAGAATACTAATGCGGCAGCAGATCCGGTTCGGGGAAGGTCCGACAGAGCATGACTGCCTCAGAGCTATATCTCCAGTCAGATGGGAATACTTAGAAGGGAGTTGTACCAAGGTACCTTTATGGGGAATGACAATGTTTTTTTTGCTGCTGATGTGGTAAAAGCTTTTCCTCTTTTGTCACCTTCTCTCTTGGCTGAGCCTTGGCATCCCAGCTCTTTGTCACGGTATGCTTGTGCCTGTGAAGCAGTGACCCTGCTGTTCTGCCAGCAAGTTTTCTTACCTGAAATGGGGGAGAGGAGGGTGCCCTCTTTTCCTGCCACCTCTTTCATTTTGCTCAGCAGCCGTTTATATGTTTATCAGTAAAACATGATGAAGAGAGATAAAAAAAAAAAAAAAAAAAAGGGGGCGTGGAAGTAAAATGTACACTGTCGGCGTTATAGCGGTGTCCAAGTGGAAAGTTTTAAAGATGATGCACTTTAACGTTTCGACAGAGAACAGTTTGGTCAGAGAGGGAGAGGCGGGAAGCAAATGAATGAGAGAAAGTCGCAAAGTGCAAGTGAGAGCAGTTCGGCAGCTGAGCGGTCATGAAATACAGCCCACCCACCCCCAACAGTTACTGCCTCCGTAAAGGCAGGTACATAAAACAGAAAACAGAGACTGGCGTCCTATTTATGGACCAGATTATCAGTGCATTAATCAGGCCTGCTGCTTGGCACACAATATTGCAGTTTTCACAAGTCCGGGCCACCAAAGCCGGGCGCTGCTTTATAGACTGCATCAGATCGATGTCGAGTCTGTTCACACTCCAACAACATTCAGATTACTTAGGGATAAACTTCAATACTCTAACAATATTGCTGATTTGGTTTAGTCAAGCATGAACACACTTTTTACACTAGAATAATTCTGCTCTATTACGCTTTAGATTTTATTCTTTTGTACTTAAAGCAATTATTTCTGTCTGTTGTGATAACATTGTACTCAAAGTATTGAGTCTCTAGAATCTTGGAACATGGAGTCAGCACAGAGGAAAAGCATATGGGCCAAGATAGGGAAAAAATGCTGGGTAGATGGGTAGATGTTTGTTAAGGTTCATGTTTTTAATTTGGTTTAAAAAGAGAATATTTTACTTTAAATGGAAATACAGTGTGGGGAATGTGGCATTTCCTTTCTTGCGAAAAAGAGGAGCTTCAAAGTTTAAAAACTAAGTATTAACCAAATATTTTTAAAATAATCAGAAATTTACAAAAGATAAAAACTTCTAGTTGAGTAAAATATGCAATTTTATTGCAAGGCAAGACTTTATAGTTGTTGAACAAATCTTTGGCAGCACAGAACTACATCTTGTAGTTGATCGCCAGGTTTGCATAAATCTCTGGAGGGATTTTGGCCCAAAATAGAGCCTAACTTCTAACTTCAGTGCTTGAGCGCCACCATCCGCATCTTAAAATGCAGATGGGATGCATTTTAAGATGCATCCCATCTAAACACAAATGACTTATTAAATTTCTGTATTTCATCCAGCCTTGCAGAAACCTCCTAACATGCCATTTATTTTAATTCAACGGATGCACGCAACTAAAAGCTTTCGCCACTGTGTTAAGACTTTAGCTCTTACAGCAGGTCGTCTGTAGAATGGAGGTCTTGAAACTGCCGAGACGACTCCATGACCTGGACGTCCTTATATCCAAAGAAACAACAGTCTCTTCTTTATGGCCTTGGTGATTCGTTCTAGGTCATTTTCAAACTTGGAAACTCATCTGTACAGTGAAGTCACCCTTTACCACAGGCATTATAATTTCATCTTCGTACTTGACTAAAGGGATGGTGTTCTTTGCAGGAGCATTTCTCAGTGGATGGAACTTTAGATTTCTAAATTCTAAAATACTCTTTCTAGCTGGACTGTTTGCAGGAAGTTGTAGTTCAGGATTTTTTTTATCACATAAGTAATATTTCACATATTGTGTACATTTCTGTTTTGAATATTATTGGTGTGAACCTATTTAAACCCTCTTCGCCCAACATGCACCCCCCCAAAAAAACCATTCAATTGAACTATTTTAAAGTTCAAAATAGTTGTTAAAAGTTCTCATAAAAGTGCTGAAAATCATAAGATTTGTCCACTTTTTTGGACTTTTCCAGTTATCCATCTGTGACATTTGGAGGCAATATGTCAAAAAAATGCTGATAAGCTTAGTCACTTATACTCATATAAAACGGGAAGCAAAATTTGCACAAGTAAAATCCTATGCATGAACAAACTCAGCCGCTGCAAATCCTAGCAGGTATTAGCTAACAGCCCGTTAAGAATTAAAAAGCGGCTAATGTTCCTAAAATAGCTCTATTATGAAGCATTGTCGTGGCTGCGTCAGTCTTGCAGCCCTCTCCTCTGTCAGCTGCTCTTTTGCTTCTTTCAGCTCTCTCCAAGCCTCTACAATATTATCTCTGTCTGCGAGGCTCGAGGTTGTATCTCTGCTAATTAGAATTTAATGGACCAAAAGTGATTGGTGCACTTCCAGAAATAAAGTGTGCTATTCATATGTAAAACAAACAAACAGTACGCGGCGCAGTTCGGACGGGTCTCTTTCTGGAACCGCAGCGACAGTCACTGAGACTGCGGAAACATACTGCAGTCTAAGCAGCATATTTAAATGCATTAGTTTTTTGTATTCTTCAACTCCTTTGTCACACTTATTAGAAAGCAAACACATAACCTAAACAATTGAATATGTTGTATTTTTCTTCCTGTGTATACTTCCTGTAATCTTTTTCTGACTGCTCTTTTTGTTGTTTTTTTTCTCTTCCGGCATGGCTCATGAGTGGGCGCTCTTTCCGTGGAGCCTGAGTAATCATCATTCTAGGATGATGGGTACAGCTCCCAGACCGCTCCCTATGGGTTTAAGCATTAGAGACATTTCTTTAGGCCTGCCCAGTCAGTGGTCTGACTGTCCCCCTCATTAACGTCCTTTTTAGCTTCCGTTCCTATTTTCTCCGGTCTGTTCTCTCTCTGCAGTGTGTCTAATTTTCTGCCTGTGACTCTCATACTTGCTCCCTGCCTCTGTAGCGTTCCCTCACCGCTTCCCGTTCCTTGTTTCTCCTGCGAGCATAACTGATGGCTCTAATTTGTGTACTTTAAAGGGCCAATTCATAAAAGGTACTTAGGCTTGATAAGGAAATTGAAATGAATGACGACAGTCTTATCACGCGGCCCTCTCGCTCGCTGGCGCTCTTCCCCCCGGGCGGGCGCGAGGTCTCTTTGCTTTAGAGCAACACCATCACAGCGAAAATATAAATGCAAATCTAAATGTCTTGATGCTTTGAAGGACGTCTCTTCCAGAATCAATAATCACATATAGACATAGGGTGGGGAAGTGATACAATAGGAATTTGAAACAGGCAAGGCCGTTTAGAATGTGGTGCAAGTAGCAGGTGTACATAAAAACAGGAGGTATAAAAAAAAAGATTGGGCACTTTGGCAGGACTTGTGTAAAAGATGATGGTTTCAAATCTTGGCCCTGGAGGATTTGCAAATTCACACTTGTTTTATTTGCAGCAACGTTTTTGTCTACGTCAATACATGAAATGGGATTGAAGCTGGATCTACCAATCAGGTTTTTGCAGTTATTTCTTGTAAAGGTTTGACCTGCTGATTGTGACTTGTTTATGAGAGCTGTAATATATGAAGATGTGAGAACAACATCAGAACAAATATACACTTTTTGAGCCTTCTTGATGACAGCAGTTCAGATTTCGAGACGCAAGTTATCAGTTGTTCTTGAGCTCACTTTGTTGCTTTCATGCAGGTCTTTTTATTGCATGTTTCTTGATTTTTGGACAACACAGCTGCCTCAAGGGACAAGTACAATCAATGTATTATGATAAACTGATTTGAAGTTATTGTTCCTTCTGGTGATCAGTGTATTTTCACAGTTTTAAACATTCTTTGCTCCAAAACCTGTTGACAGTCTGGCATCAAAATCTAGAGACCCTCCTGAGCTCTATCCATCTAACACTTATTGTTGACAGTGTTAGATGGATCATGCTGTGCTTTCATCAAACATAAAATTTTGGAAAAAATAAAAAAATGAAAAGATTTCATAGCTTCAGTGTCACCTGGCATGTTGTCATTGGATTCAAACCACTCTTGTTTATTTCCTCCAATATTATAATTTCTTGTGACATATCTCAAGCTCAAATGATCAAGCTCACCATCGCGTAGAGCAATGGCCATTGAGGTGGGACGTTGTGTTTTGATGCCCCAGCCTGGCTCAGCACGGCCCAGTGCTCAGTAATCGCTCTGCTATGGGAGGTCTGGCATCAGCTGCTGTGGCCTTCCTACCCCCAGCCAAAGCGTAAGCAACAGTCGGGAGGGCTCTTGACAAATTGGGGTGAGTTTGCCACTCCTCAGTTCATTGCACAGCTCTGAACAGCAGCAAAACAACAATAACAAAATATAAGTGGCCATAAAAGAGCAAAAGAATTTAGTCAGCTCCTATGCTCACTTCACCTTCTTTCTCTCTCTCTCTTGTTCTCGACTCCCCTTTATCCTCAACTCCAGTTTTCTCTCTTCACCCTCACACCGAGTCGTCTAAAGAAGTGTTTGCGATACAAGTTGTCTCTCTCTCTTCCTCTCTCTCTCGTTCTCTCTCTCCAAGCGCCATGCTCCGAAATCAATCAGGGGTTAAGCTCACACCTTCTAACAAGCTCTTCCTTGAGTCACGGCTCAGTCATGTGCTCAGGGCAGCGTCGGCCGAAAGGTACGAAGGGCCAAGAAGTACGCAGCAGAGCTGGGAGGCGTGTGATGAAGAAAGAGAGAATGGCAGAGAAATGAGAGGGAAAGCTGTATGAAGGAAACGGAAACAGAGGAGGTTCATTCAGGCAGAACCTTGGAAAAAAAACAAAAAAAAAACGATGGAGACAAATGGTGAAAAAGGGAAAGAGGGTGTTTGTCGACACGCTGGGCATTCTGCTCTCCTACTACGGCATGCAGGTGTGCTGTTCGTATATTTCACTAACCGTGCACCTGGGCGCACACGGCGAAGGGACACTTTCACAAAAGCAGACAAATATATTTCCAAGCCACGCAGATTTCAAACGAGAACAAATCCTGTCTTGTGAAACAGTGACTGCCTTCCTCATCCTGGCATTTATAACCTTATAATTTGTTTTATTGTTGTTGCGCTCCTAACACCCAGCTGTCCTGTCAAGTCTGGAGATAAATTTGTTCCTTTGTGACTTTGATTTAAGGGTTTTGGGGGAGCTGCAAAAGTTTTGACAAGTTCTGAGCCCCAAGAGCCTCGAATTCACAGCTGGATAGAAATCCTCCTTGTAAACAGACACAAGTCTTGTTCCTTCACGTATGTCAGATAGAAGGGATTAAAGGTGAAACTCGGGCAACACTTGAGACGGCACTGCACTGGTCTGCTGCTTTCATCTGGTTAACTCTACCTATATTGTTCTTTCTGCCATGACTTTATTTAAATCATATCTACGCTCAAGCCTGGCAAAAGCATACTTGTTGTTACTTTGTCATATTACAAAGTGTAAATTGTTTCCAGGTTTTCTTTGATGAATGAAAATCTGAAAAACAAAGGATGCGTTTCAAATTTCCACCAAGAAATACTCATTATACCACATTTATACCACCTTCATGCCCAATGTTGGCTGTGTTGGAATATGTATCTCTTTAATTTTCCAGTTTTTGTCTGGATTTCCAACCAACATCGTAAAGATTGAGTAAAAAAAAAAAAAAAAAGGACAAAGGATCACTCCTTCCACACCTCATTCCTTGAGAACCATCTTCCCTCGGCACCTGGAGCGTTTACTCTTTCATAGAGTTGTTTATTCCTCTGCATTCCTTTTGGCTGCATAATGGTGGTATTGACAGACTAATATTGAATACAGCGTGTAGTGTCATCAAAGTGTTTAATTATTGGCAGTGCAGGGCTGCTCACTGTCACACAATCATCAAATCACTGTCACGCTATCCAAAGCTTGTTGTGCTACTGTAATTGCTGGCTGGATGATAGTGGCTCTGTCACCCTGAAAAAGCGACCTGTCCTATCACCAGCGAAATGCATCATGGGATGAAAGTGATTGCTCTGAATTGTAAGTGATTAGAGTTTGTCTAGACGGCTCCGGGAGTGATTGGATTGATTTGATGCCAAGGAGTAAATCGGACACTGGCACTGAACCACTTTACGTCTGTGTCATCAGGATTTCATGCTACTTAAGTGTCTTTTTTTTTTTTTTCATGGTACTCTGATACTCCAGCCTTTTCTGATCTGAAATAATAATATTTCTATAAGCATACAAGGAGTTTAAATAATTAAGCTGATACAATACTGTTTCACAAATTTTAACCACCCTGTTTGTGTTTTAAAAACCTTAAATTGAATCCTTTTTTTTATTAGTCATCCAGCCTTGTTTTCCACAGTTCCAGTTGTTGTAATCAGTATATTTCTTTCCTCTTTTACTGAATATGGGAACATTTAGGTTATTTTCTTGTAGCCATTTTCTAATTTTGGAGCTCAACACTCACATGTTTTATTTAGTGGATTGTTCTGTTAATCTGGAACAAAAATGTAATTTGAAAGTCTTTTCTACACTTTAAATCTCAGAAGCCTAACACTTTCAATAGTAGTTTCAATTTTTGCTGTATTTCAATTCTCTGATTAAAAAGCCTATGTGTTTTGGTTATTGTGGTTGTAAATTAAAGACAGAACACCTACGTAAATTATACAACGGTGGCAGCATTAAGCCTGGAGTTTTATGATTGAGTTCATAAAGAAGTTTTATATGTGTGACATTGGCCTTAAAGCCGTTTCCACTGACTTACCAATATCGTACACAGCTAATAGTCCTACATTCAGCGTAGACTGCACTAAGTGCCCTTGGCATGTCCAAATTAATGACTGAAGTATCTACGAGATTGTGTCCGATACCGTCTGGAAGGAAGAGGGCGAACGCTGCCAAGTGGCTCACAGCCAGATGGTGGAAAAAGTCTGCCATTCTCAATCGCACCGAGTTGAATTACAACTCCACTGTTGGAGTTAACATTAACACCACTTCTGACATCATGTCCTCAAAGAAATCAGGAAGCACTTGACTGTGATATTGGGAAGGTTTGATTCAAGCCCATATGCAGAACACAACACTTGGACACGGTGAGTGAAAATGAAATGAATTTATTGGAAAAGAGCGAAACACGGGAGCTGGGAATAACGCCTCAGGTCTGGTCCACGGGAAGGGGAAAGGGTCAGGTAGCAACGGGTTCACTAGAAGCACAGAGCAGGATGGTGAGTTCGAGGGCCGTAGATAAGTGGAGTGTTGTTTACGCTGGACTGATCTTACTTGTGTAGTCCAGGTCAAGGCTTGGGGCGGGTAGCTGCGAGGTCCAGGGTCCGGTCTCTCTCTCAGCGTGCTGGCTGCGTGGGAGGGCGGACAGGTAGGCTCGAGATCAGCGAGGAGCGGAGCGTCTTCCAGTCGAAGGAATCCAAGGGGAGACTGATAATCACACGGAGGAGGTGAGTCTGGAACTCGGGCGTCACGTGGGTAACTTCCACGGCGTCACGAGGAGAGCGCTGGTTGAAACGCCCGGAAGGATCGATGCTGAGAGGAGCCAATGCGACACAGGATGTCACCAGCGGAGAGGTGAGTAAACACAAAGGATCACTGGCGGGTCCGACAACGGGGTAAAAAACACACTGAGCATAAACTCGAGGAGGCTCGGAGGTACCATAACTGGGCAACACTCAGGCGCCCGAAGGACTGGCAGACCGCTCCTCAAAACCTGTCGCTGATGAGCTAATCCGAGGCCGGTGTGGTGGGTGACGTCATCCACGCCCTCCGCCAAACTGATGGCGCCATCTGGTGGAGGAAACAGAGGTGGTGCACGCACCCAAAACCCCTACAGAGAGAACCTAACAACCCTGGACCCTGACAGTGACATTCTTCCTTTTTAGGTTATATTGAAAATTTTACCTTGATGCAGACCTCAATAGAGTCTACTAACATGTTTCACAAGATATTCATTTACACATAAATCTCTGCACTTGTCAGTGATCGCGTATATCTAAGCAGAAAATTGCTCAATTTAGTCAAGTTTGTCGGAGGGAATTTTTGTATAATGGATACATTTGAGAAAAACTGGATGAGAGAAAGAGGGTGAAAAAAAAAAAAAAAAAGCCCACAAGATATTTTCCTGCACTCACCTCATTTGTCATGCATAAAACAAAGGCAGAGAAGGGTTTCAAGGACGGGGTTTTAGACACGTCTGCTCTATTGATTGGTTAACGAGGCTGTATTCAGACCACTTCCATTTTGAGGGGTGAGCTCCGCGCAGGCACAATGGAGCACATTTCCCCCGTTCACAATGCGGGCATGCAGCGGTCGGCTGCTGCGGCGAGGAAACAGGCCCTCCACCGGGCCTTCTGCCAGGGGCTGCATTGCCAGACAGTGGGTAGGGACGCAGGGAGAAGGGGTGACAGGAACAAAGGCAGGGAGAGAGGAAGATGGAATTATGTTCCTCTATCTTACAGAGCAACCAAGGAAAGAATGAGAAACATCGGAGAAAGAAGAGAGCGGATTTAAATGGGAATGAAACAGAAGCGAAATTTCAAGACTGGCTACAAAGACTTGTGTTTAAAGAGAACAACACGAAGATGAGACTTTAAAGTGGAGACTCGAGAAGAAGAGACTGAAAACATATGAAAGGGCTGGAGGGAAAGTTGAAGAAAAAGTGAGGTTAAAATAACAATATGTGTCATATGACACTGACAAGACATGTGACATTAAAGATGTAGTGATGCCATTAGGTCTAAATGAGCCGACGCACCAATAAGATTCGGCCGAGATTATGACTACACGTATGTTCAATTTTTATCTTATAATTAAATCAGAATAATAAAAAATCCACAAACAACATCAATGCAAGGGTGGAAATTAAAAATTTTGTACCGGCCACTCAGACCTTTCACCGGCCACTGTTTTTTTTGTTTTGTTTTTTTTCCTTTGAATTATAAACCCCTGAAAATAGGTTTACCATACATATGTAAAATACAAACTAATTCAATATAACAAAATATAACAAAGCATGGACACCTGTTACACGCAGTGGTGGCTGCATGTAGGATTTCCCCCCCATTTCAGGTTTCTGCTGAGCTGCGGCCGGTTAAGCAGGCCCAGCTGGTTTCACTCTGACTCTTGATTAGCAGAGTCTAAGGCTAGCTGGGAAACTGATTTCAGTGCCTCTTGGCCAATTGGGCAGCATGTGTGCTGCAGCTTTGTGCTGCTGTGACAGAGGATTTGTTGTTTGCTAGAAACCTGGGTTTTTGTTGTGGCTCTCTCCTTTCTTTTCCTTTAGGTTCTCATCTTCACTTTTAAGATTTCTTTAGCTACACAATCCTAACATTCTTGCAATCATTTCCTATCTTGGACATTTCCACATTTTGGATACAGCTCCCCGAGACAGTATACTGAAGATGTGACTAGTAATATTTAAACATAAATGGTATCAATAGGTGTTTTCTATCTGTTCTATTTGTTGATCCCTACTTATTAAATTTTCTATTAAAATTCACAATTATTCCTCGCAAAATATGTTCATTATTAATTTATAACGTCAATGGAAAGGGGCGAGCCAAGGAGGACTGGGGAAGTTCATTGGATAAGCCCAATGTCCGTCAATGAAATCAACCAGTGGGCTGTCGCGGTCGATAAAATTATATTTGATTTTTTTTTTTTTTGGTTGAATCACGACAGCCTAGATATGTACCATATACTTTATGTGCATCAGTCTGTAGTCCAGCCACTTCTTTCCTGGCCAGAAGTTTAAAATGAGTGCAGCATTTTTTTTTTTCTGTTCAAATTGTCAATCCGCCACAGTGGTGGGTGCGCATTTCCACCCCTGCATCGATTGCAGGTACAAGTGTTGCGTGGTCTTTAAACTATTGTAAAAAAGTGTGCATATAATTAGTCTTATCGTACCAGACTATTAATTTGTGGCTCTAAAACTCTTATGGTTTAATACTCAGTGTTAACTACTGTGACTCTGTTTTCCTCATTTTAAAATTTAAAAGACTTAGACTATTGTGTAAGTATCACTTTATTTGCAGTAATTAAGCACAACATGCTAGATAATTCTCTAACAGTCTCTGTTACAAAACTGTGCATTTGTCCATTTACAACAAAACAATCTTTTCCAAGATTGCACTTACATTAAGAAGAATTTTATTTTATGTATCTGCACCAACTGCCTGAGCTGGGAAATAAGATTTAGGATATGTTGAAAGCCTCTTGACTTAAAGTGTGCAGAGGTTTTGCTACTCCTTCATTCATTTATAAGATATGGGAAATCTTTTTTTAAGACATTGTATAAGATAATAGTGAAATAAATCAGACTGATTATTTGAATAAATCCACGTATTTTGAGATCGCATTAAAAAAAAACTCAGCTGGTGAAAAATTAAATAGGAATATTAGGTGAGTTGCAGAGCTTCCTGTCTCCAGCCTGACCTCATCCTACCCCTCACTGCCTACTGTCCTCCCTGATCTTTAAAAATACAGTTCGTCTTGTGTGCTTGCCTTCATTGCTTGTGACACACTCCTGTTTTTTGCTCTCACTGCTTAGCTGCACTGTGTCGTCTCTGGGCTCGACTAAACCTTCTGCCTTTCCGCCTGCTTGCCTGTCTCTCGGCCTGTCCCGGTTTTACCTTGTCTTACCTGTCTTTGTCTGTATGGATCATTGTCTTTTTTCCTTCGGTGTTGCCTTTATCAGCCTGTCCCTTCCGATTTTCTAATTTCTGTATGTCTGTTTTTGTTGTCTGTCACCAGCTGTCTTGTCTCATTTCTTCAACTGTCCTGATTGTTCTCTTTTCTGGATTCATCCCAGTCCCAACAGTATTATTCCGTAGTTTAAGGTAAAGAGTGACAGTGTTTTATGTCACTGCACTTTACCACATAAGTAGCTAAGAAACGGAGGAAAAAAAGACCCAAGGTTTAACTATCAGATCAAAAACTTAATTAGTTAAAAAAACACATATACAAGAAAATACACTAAAGATGGAGATCTTAACATGTGTTTATACTTTCACAAAACACTGCTTTTAAAACAGCTTAGGAAACATCCCACTTGTATGGATTTGGCAGAATAAATTAGGAAATTTAGAAATTTGGGGGCGAAAGAGAAAACCAGCAACATTTCACAGCTTGATTTGTTGTTCCCTCTGCCTCCTACTCTCCCTGTGGCAGCAGAGTACTTCACTCCTAGAGAATGGGACCATGAGCACAAATCCACACTCTGTGGTTGACCTCTTTTATTTAAAATTTTTGTACAAATATAGATATGTATATAAATATATTTGTACGTCTTTGTGTTTTTGTGCGTATGTGTACAAAGCGTGCAGCAGGTTCCCGACACCCCCGTCCTGAGATCCCATTTTCCCCGGCTGTAAAACATTGAGTTGTTAAATTTCTTTATGCGTCCTGCTCTCCTCGTGCCCCAAGGGCTCCTGGTGCGTTTTAAATTGAATGATTGCCTGCAGCTCTCAGGTTGTTTAACCTCTGCGGTGGCACTGACTGCTCTGTAGGACCGTATTTTTAGAAGTTTTTTTGCTCACGTTTCCGTTTTCCCCCAACCTGTGGCAACACGATGTATAAATAAAAGAAAAAAAGAAAAAGAAAGAATGGCTATTTCTGGGGAGGTCCTTAGCTGAAGTGTGCTGTTCTGGACTTTGTGTGCACCTGCCTGTGGTGAGGAAGAAGGTAAAAAGTCTCACATGACAACTGCAGTTTTCCTTATTTATGACCCCTATCTGCGCCCAGGATGCTGGTTTGTCTAAGGAACAGAAAGCGATGGATGCATGGGGGGGGAAAGATGAGGAAAAGAGCAGCTGGGCGATTCAGAGGTGGGCACTGTTCGAGGCTTGTTAGCTTTTACAACATACTAAAGAATAAGACGGAATGAAAGGACATCCTTTCTGCCATGATCGACATCTCCTACGCTTTCTTAGCATTGGCACGAGCTTCGTTTCTCCATTCTCACATACACAGGTGAATCTCAGTGAAGTCGAATGTTATCAGAAAGTAATCTTGATTATAAATTATAGTTTCAGTTATCAGAAAATTTTAATATTAAAACATAAAAATCAGTCTCCTGAAAGGAATGTGATGATGTAACTTAGAGTTTGTTGACCAGCCATGGCTAAGAGGACTTTGGATCACAGAACAACATTTAAGTTATATTTAAGCTCTTTTGCTGCTCTGTTCAGTGTAAGATGCCTGTGATATATTCTTCTAATTCAAAAATAGACACAAGTAATGCAATATTTGTAGACAATGTCCTTCATACACTTCTGTGAGGTGCCGTCCGCATCAGGTGACTCTTACCAAACCTCTTCAAGAATACAGTTTTCCCTGTTACTTTTGCGTCTTTTTGCCTACACGTTTTCCTTCCACTCAATTTTCCAAGAATATCATGCATCAAGTCAGCTTCTTTATCTGTGACTTTTTGTAGTTTATCCTCCTTGTGTTTGTGTGCATCATTTCTTCCAGATGAATCTTTGGGCCACAACATAACATTTTTAGATTACAAATTTTCTTGGTTTTATGTTGCATTTAAATTTCATGAGAAGCAGCATTTTTGATTTTATTAGCTGTAATTTATGTATTGGCATAAAAATTGATGTTCTGTGTTTAATATGTTTATTTTGAAATAAACAACTGTTTTTGTACTGATCTGTATTTGGAAGCATTTCTCTAGCCTGTAGGAAACTGGAGACAAGATGTGAAAATCACCTTCCACAACCTAACCTGGTCCTCGAGTTCTGTTTGTAGTTTTAGAAAGCTGTGCCATGATGTCACATGTGGACAGCCTTTTGAAGCTTATCTGGTAAGCCAGATATACAATAAAGTCCATGTAAGCAGTAATTACATACTGATAACTTTGACAAGGACAGAAAGAGTTTTTTTTTTTTTTTCTGTCATGCTAAGTTATAAATCTGACATGCTGGTACCGGTAGCAGCCCCTTCTCAGTCTCCCAAGTTTTAAATCCCCCACTGCTTCTGCTTTGTTTGGTCACACCGCAATTTGACTCCTCATTAAGTCTTAATAGTCATATTCTAATTTCCTATGACTGTATAAGGATGCTTGCAGTGAACATCTTTGATCATGTTTCTGCTTAATTATGTGTCATATCCATGTTCTTTCGGTCCCACGCAGCCTCTGATGTGAGGCGTGTTGCATGCAGTGCATGCTCGTGTCACAGCAACTGTTTATTTGTATTCGGCTGTGGGGTTTGACAGCTTGTTGCGAGGTTCTGGCTTCAACTTCCGCCGTTCCTATAGCATTCAATATATGAGAGTGCAGGGGAGAGAGCCCCGGCCACACTTTCGATTCAATACACACCCCCACAGACCAAGGCTTAGGGGAGTGCATGTGCTGATGAAAAAGTAATGTACTGTGTCTGCAAGGTGCGGCTTGCTTTTTCCCCTCTCACTTTTGCGACCACAAACCCTTGTCACTCACATCAACCTGGGAGCTCTTCACCTAAAAGCAGCTCGTCAAATACCTGTTGTTCTGGCCGCTTTCTAACACCAAGCAAATCAAAACAGGACAACCTAGTATCTTCTAAATATGGAATGAAAATGTCATTTAAGTAATGTCTAGCATTTGTAGGAGTTGTTGTTTCTTGGACTGTGATTGCTCCACAACTTAAATTTCTTTTGTACGGTTCAGAAAAGTTTTATAAGTATTTCAATGTCTTTGTTGGGTTTCGGTGAGTTGCTTACACTGATTTTCTCATAAATAGTAAATGATTAATAACAATGGAGTGATTTATGGATGCATTTTTATTTCCACTGACAAAATTATTTCCACACTAAAAGTAGTATTTTTCAAAATACTTTGACATTTTGTTACCATAGTGAATGATGTAGAATTTGCTCTACAACTTTTTACAGCTAATAATGGAGTCCGCTGAATTTCAAAAAGCCCATCAGCACTGCTTGTCGCTAGCTTACATTCCTCTGCACCATCAGTTGCTTCCAGTGAAGAGAAATGGTGTTCACAACTAACTGTCACATGTGTGTCACTTAAAGAGTAACCCCGCGATTGATGTCCTCCTCGTGTTTACACCTGAGCCGAAGGTGGGGAGGGGGCGTCCAAGTGAACGAACGCAAGATGGAGGAAAGAGAAGGAATTGATATCGCACGGGAAACGGTCAGGTCAGGTGAAAGAAAAAAGGAGAAGCGGGTGGTGGCAAGGGACTTGTCTTGCAGTGAGTTAAATCTATCTCCCTCATTTCTTCCTCAGCTCCCGTCCCAATGCCCTTGGGCAGAGACCGCTGACTAAGCAGGGTTTGTCTTTGTCCACTTCAGAACTGTACTAAGACTGCAACCTTATTACAAAAGTTTGCCCAAGGACCCAGTGTTCACAAGAAACTTTGTTGTTTTTTTTATTGCTGCAGTTCACACAAACAATGTCATGGAAGAAAAAAGTGAAAATTTATGAGCCACTATTTTCATGTATTGACGTTACATTGACAAAGAAACAGAAGGTGTGACGCCCACTGTGGCTTGTACTATATTCTCGGCTTAGTATCTTCACCAGTTAATCTTCATTGTTCTGTAAACACCAACCGTTCCCAACATTCATTCTGCAGACCATTTCAGTCCACCTCCCCAAGTCGCTTGCTAATTTCCTTAAGCACACAACAGTGCAGATCTGTCCAGAATTCATCTCATGTGCTATGTACATTCAGCCTAGCTCTTTTCTCCGAGGGGAGCCAAACCCCATTTGCTTGGCCGGACCTCATTTTGGCAGTCACGGCTCTGCCCCGTACACAACGCGACATTTGCATAAAATTGGGCACATGCGTGTGCGGGCGAAGCTGGCCAAAGGAGACATAATTGCTATTGACAGAATGAACAAACACGTTAAATCCCCACATTAATTAGAAAGTCAAATGTAAAAACTGTCAGGAGTGGCAGACAGCTGTCATCCATCATCCCTCTCATTGGAGTTTCATGGTAATTCATTTTGGTTAATTTGTTCGTTTTGCAGTGGACTTAAAGTGCACCGCGTTCTAATTATGGCTGCCCCAATTACAGTGGCCCTTCTTAGAAACATGTCTACTATGGAAATGATGATAGTCTGATCCAGTCCTGTAGTGACTGACCACAATGGGCCATTACCACAGCTTAGGGTAAAAAGTTTGAGTTGTTTAATTTGGTAAATGGTTTCATAATGGGATAAAACAAATTAAGAGTTTTTGTATGTGGTAATAAAATGAAATAAAACAAAATGCAAGTGCCAGTCCATTAATTTATTCATTACATATTTTCAATAAATATCTTAATCTTCAGACAAATACTGTTTTTGTTCCTAATACTTTTTCTGTTTTCTTTCTCATGTTCCCGATTTCTGGGTTGGATTGATTTGGACGCTGGACAATGTCTCTTCTCAGGTAGTCTTGTGTTCTGTTTTTCTTTGACGCTGAATTGCTACTAAAATGAGATTTTGGTATAAAAGCGACACATTTGCATGGAACGAATTATGATTTTTTTGTTTTGTTTTTAATCAATATTTAGTATATTCACAGAAATTTTATCTGGATTCTACCATAAAGATATTGTCCTGTAAAACACCTTAATTACATTTGCTGTAAAACACACAAACTTGGTGACCTCTCATATTGTTTTTCACCAGTATCAAAATAGGCCAAGGTGTGAAAAATGTAGACCTTCAAAACTTTTTCTCCCGTAGCCTTCTGACGTTTCAGTTTTATCTGACTGTTCAGCAAAGAATAATGGAGTGTTCTTCTTCTCCCACCTGTTGCTGTAGACAGCCGGTAAGCAGCCTGGAAGAATACAACTATATTTACCAGTTGGCTTACAAGAATGAAATATTTGGAAAGGGAATTGTGTCATAAAACAGCACGTGATAATCTACTAGCGACATCTCCTTAAAATAGTTGATTGCTCCTTCTACCTGATTGACCTGCTATTAAGTCTACTATGTTTGTAGAAGAATTGCAATAATTTTAAATATTCTTCCTTATAAGCATCTTTATCTGCTACTTTATAGTGTATAGATGAGCCCAAAAGTATTTATATCCCTGCTTATTGTCAGAGTTAAGTCGTCAAAATACCAGCGGGAACATGCAAAAAGCTTGTCAACAACCATAGAAAGGTTTGATAAACTGTACTACCCATAAAGATTTTCTGAGTCACTGTTAGAAAAGCGCAGTCCTGGAGGGCCAGAGTACTGCAACCTTTAGTCCCATGTACTACACACTTGAAAATAATGACTAACCTGCCTCACTAGCATGCAGACATGCTCTACAGAGCTGTGCTAATGAGCTAATATGTTTGAGCCAGAGGTGCTGAAGCAGAGAGACATCTAAAAGTTGCAGGACACCGGCGCTTGAACATTGGAGTTTGAGACCATTGGTATATACCATTTTCAACAAGTCATTTATTTTATTATTATAATTTATTATAATATTATAATGATTATATTATTTATTTTATTGAAAAATGATTAAAATTTAAATCTGGCAGGAATATGAATATTTTGCAACTTAATTATGTGTATCAAAATCCTTTGTAGTATTGTGGACTGCCTTTGGTCTGTTGTATATCAGATTGAGAAAGAACTATATTACACTTTTAAAGTCTGACTGCTTAATGCTTCTTTACCCCAAGAAGGGTCTTAAAAAGACAATATATTATGCAACCTTTTGCAGAGAATTTAACTGAATAAGAACCTATATTTCAGATGTTCGTTGACATCTATTAGGGGGTTTTCACACCTTTATAGTCTGGTTAAATTGGGAACCGACGTGGCAACATTTGTTACATTTTCAGGTGGTGCGGTTCGCTTTCACACTGCGCAGTGTCAAATGATCGAACCCTTTGAAAAACCTTTCCCTCCTTTACCTGAGGTGGCACTGCATCAAGAACCACTGAAAGAAATGACACAAAACCTCAGGAGAAGCTACTGAAAATGTGACATTATACATGAGGGTATCAAGTGCTATTTACAATACAGGTTTTGACATGTACTTTTCAATGGTCTGGTTCATTAATTTAAAATAAATAAATACTTTGAGAGCCTGTAACAGGTGAACTCAATAAAAAAAAAGAAACAGTTTTAAGATTTAGTGACATTTCAAAGTTCATAATTGCTGCAAAACAGTTTCTTTGAAGAGCATTGTCGACACACACAAGAAAAAAAAAAAGCATCTCAACTAAATGAACCCATGACCTACACAAATAGTGCAGGACACCCGCTGTGCTGCTCACCTTGAATCCCTTCTTTACTTTTACGCCCCCAATTTTCCTGTTTTTCTCCTCCTCCTATCACATGACGCCTCCCTTCGCGTGCAGCCAGACTAATCCCAGTCTGCTCATGGATTCCTTTGCACGCTGAGCGTCATGCTGGGCACGCTCGCTACACACTGTCTGTCAGAGAGGTTAAGATCACATGTTTGTCAGAGCTGGACCCCGGTGTTGAACTCCAAAGAGGAACATGTGCATGGCTACGGGGTTGACCTTAGACAACATGCCTGTTATCCCAACAGAGAGCAGAGCTGTCAGTCATTTGATTGTACTCATGGCATTTTGTTTGATGACAAAATTCACAGTTTGGTTTTAAATGCTTCTGGCATGCTGGTTGAAAAAAAAAAAAAAAAAAAAGGGATGCTAATTCACAGTTTGGAAATAAGACACTCTCAAGTTTTTGCTTTTAAATGTTTTTGATCTGACTATGCTTTGATGGCTGTTCAGCAAATCTGTGTACACACAGAGCAATATATATAAATGCTTGAAGTTAAACAGAAGCAGAAGTTAAATAAGTAAATAGAGCAAATATTCTACTGGAATGGAGTGATACAGACAACTGGAGTATTTTAGCTGTTAATCGAACTTGAGCCTTCTGAGTGTTGAATTTCATAGAGCAAATATTCTTCTAATTAATGCTTTTCTTATTACATTAGGTTCAGTTCCCAAATTTAATACATTTCCACTTTCAGATTTGCAGTTTTTAAGGGCAAGTACAAAACAAAGTATTTCCTGTTACCAGTACTTCTAGATAAAGTTGAGTTTATACAGGACAGATGAGTGGACGGATGGACAGAGATGAATGGGTAAAGGTGGACAGACAGACAAAGGGATGCATGTAATGGATATGGATGGATAAATAAAACTATAAATAAGATTAGTGAATGGATGAATAAAAATGGACGGGCGCAGGGCAAATAGAGATGGACAGATGGACAAGTGGCTGAAAGGATTGACAGTCATGAGATAGTCTGGAATAAAAGCCTTTTTCTGCACTTTAATTCTGTGCGCTTCCTGAACTTTTCCAGCCGATGTGACGGATTCATACCTCCATAAGATTTACGTCAGTTGCTTGTGAAGATAGGCATTACGTCTCTCCTCTGGAATGTCCCCCAACGCTCACTCTTTCATAGAAAGTAGGAGCAAAAAAAAAAATGCCTCCCCTTTCCTAGCTAACCCTCTTGTCTGATTCTTACATGTCCACTCGTTTATTTGTACACCGCTAAATTCATTTCAATTAACAGGCGTGCCGGCTTGCTCCCTTTCTTTATCGATCTGCAGACCTGAGGCACGAGTGTTTTCAGACCTCCTCTGCTATCATCGGCTCCCTCGTATGAGAAATGGTGTGTTATGCGTGTTCGGGGAAAGGGGTCCGCTCACGGTCTTCAACCTGGTCTCAAGACGCAGCGGGCACCTTCGCCACAATCATCAACAATAAATATAAGCAGTGGCAAACAATTACCCTCCTAACGAGGGATTAATTGTGTCAAGATGGAGCGAGGTCAGCACAGAGGTCGGTTAACGCTGTACATTCCTAATGTGTTTATTTTCATTACTTAGTAAGATTAGTCTTTCCCCTTGCAGCGCCACTGTCCATTGATTGTCCCGCTTTATTCTTTTAGAGACCGTACCAGACTGCTCCTGTGCCTCTGTCCATGTATTTATGCTCTCGTGCACACCGCTCAAAGTAATATTATGAGTGCTTGAGCATAGAGCTGGCTATTGACTCTTGCCAGATCAATATTATAAATGCCTCTAACGTTGGCAGTTAAAATCATTTGTCATTTATTGCCGGTGGTTGCAAGTGGGAGCTGGTGGCGGTGGCGGCGGGGGGGGGGGCGGCGCGACTCCTCGGAGAAGCGACAAATGTATCAATCCATCCCAGCGCTAACTCCCCTTGCCGGCCCTTTAAGTGTGTCATCATCCACGATCATAACTCGAGGCAGAGCTCTGTCATGTTCACCGCAGACGAGTGATTAGGTGGGACAGCGTTGCAGCAGGGCGGGCAAATTGAAGGACTGGTCATTTGTTTCTGAGTGGTAAAAATGAGACGGCGCGCGTTCAGCTGCCATCGTCCGTCCCTCTCCCAACCCCCTGTGGCCGACGGAGACATGCCTTCCTACATCTTTACATTTGATTTGTGGACACGAGTGTTGTAGAGAGTGTCAGAGAGAAGGAGGTGACGCGTTAAAAGACTCGCCCCGAGAGAAGTCTTAAATTGGATCTGCTTTAGTGTGCTTCAGTTTACTCTTCAGTAATGGCATGTCGTGGAGCCACACTCCTTGGCCTTTCAGGTCTGCTTTGTATCGTAATTCCAATTTGCTGCAAATGTGAAACAAATTGAAGCTATGCAGGATAGGAAATCAATATTTGAACACTTATCGATTGAATTAAAAACAACTTTAGCCGTGAGAAGCTTCTCAGTCAAAAATAAGTTGATTTAGTATCAGTGGTGTGTTATTTATGAAAGCCACAGGGGCTTGAAAGTTGCATTTGTGAATTCTGCAAAGTTTTTCATTTGTTCTGAAACTTTATTTTATATACAGTTTCACACGTCACACTGAGTCTGTAATTTGTGTGGATTATTCCCTTCTGGGTCTGACAAGTTCATATTTTGTTTTGATGCTCATCTAATTCTAAGGTGGTTCTATGGAAAGATCATTGAAAGCCCTCCTTGTGTGGGTTTTCACAAAAGGGTTATTTAAATCTTAAAAGATTATTGTCCTTTTTTTACCCAACAGGGCGACACTCAAAAATAAACTCCTTTTATCGTTAGCTGTTTTAAATGTAAGCACAGCAGGTTGTGAAGCATAAATCCTTCACTCTTACACTTAGTACTCATCATAATAGCTCAGATTTATTTTACCAGATAAAGCCACATAATGACAGCTTAATGATAGTGCTTTTCAAGACAGGCTGCACTTTGATGAGAAATATAGTGGCAGTTTAATATTGCAGCATCTTGTGCCACAACATGTAATTACACCCCAACACCATGTCATATTAGCTTATATCATAAAGAACAGCCTAGATTGGGAATAATTGGACACGGCTCTTCCAGAAATATCTCTCTTATCCTGTGTTTTGATGGAGTCAGATAGCATCGCACTAAACTCCCTCATCAGCATTCAACTGGATTGACATTTGTTGGCTGCAGTTTTTGTAGTGAGTCATTTTCATTGTTTAATATTTTAAAACCATTCAGAAACCCCTCATGCCCCCAAGGACTGTGATCCATGAACGACTAACTCTTATCAGAAGGTGAAACAAGATCTTGAAATATTAAAATGCCAAAGTGGTTCTTGTCATAGTGACTTCTGTCTCACAAAGGGTGCTCTATTAGCTGTACCTAGTCTGAGCTAATACAACGGGTTCCCAACATAAAGGTTGGGAATCTCATGTGACTCTGCATCTGAGATTCTTGTTTTGACTCTTTTAAGATTGGATGTAAATTTGTTCCTCCTGTTTTGAAAAGTGTGTTCTTAGTGTTCCCTAAAACTAACTGGCTAAAACATAATTTTGTTCTTATATTACCTTGTCTCATTTAATCTCGTCTTGTGAACATGGATTTTTTTAAACCAGGTTCCTGACCATTTGAGAGAAATTATTTTGGTTCTTAATTAATGCAAATCTTGATGCTGATTGATTCAGGTCTAAAGAGGCATTACAACTTAGGAAATGAACCATTGTTGTTTTATAACATAAGAGAACTTGGCTAACATGTCATGTTTATTTGGTTCTTTGTTGCAAATAATTTGTCACAAATACACTATTTGTTCACATTTACTTTGTTGTACCTATGAAGTTGAGAGTAAAACACAATTTTAGTACCAACAAGGTGATTTCCAAAGGGTAGATAATGAGGACTTTGCATAGATGAACAAATGAAGGATTTTTGATCTACCAGGCCTTTTGACAGGCGACTGGGGGATTTGTTTTATTTTGAGTTCATTATAATTTGAGGCAGATTGGATTTTTTTGTTTAAAGATCATATCTTGTTTCTACAATTTACTGACATTGACATAACAGGAAAGTTTGAAACATAACCAGGAACAACCACAAAAAATCAAGGTTTGACAATGAGCATTTATATTGCAACTGTATCTAGATGTCAAGTTTCTTTACTTTCTGGTCCTGTGTCAGTGTCTGCCTTTTAGCCTAAGTCTGAAATAAAGATTGTAACATAAAATTAATTTCTTTATGTTAAATTGCTGTCTATATATGCATGCCTAACTATACCCACATGCAGACATCGTCTGTAACAATCTCCTTCTCCCGAATGAAGTTTACTATTTTAGGAAGAAGGAAAAGAAAATCAAAGCTGAGTCAAAATATCAAAGCTAAGCCTGTAATCTTTTCCCCTCTTCCTCCATGATGTCCTCCTTTCTAGCTCTACTGAGCTAAAACAAGAAAACAGGGAAAACCCCAGAAGAAATCCTCCTCTTGATGCCCAACAGACTTACCACAGGGGAAGCCATAGAGAGACAAAGACCAGCAGACAGGGAAGAGAGTGGGAATGTGTGAGAGACGGTGAGAAAAGGGAGGGAGTGATCAAGTGCAGTAGGTTTTATATTGATGCATGCACGTGCACAAAGGTGATGCACACAATAGCTGGAGGGTGTTACTGGCCCACGGGTCTGAAGTGTTGATGCCACACAAACCTTCACTGCTGCTGCAGCAGCTAATGAAATTAGTGATGTCTAAGAGATCCATAGTAGGCATGCCTGTGAGCACTGGCATAATAAACCAAATGTTTGCCCTCCGGCAATTGTTGCCTCTGTTATTTTAACCATCATCCTAAATGCAGTTTATTGTTGTGTAATACATATCAGTTGCTTTTTTTCAGGTAGACATAAAAACTGCTGCAGTTTGAATTTCTGACACAAAAACCTATTGTTTTCCACCTGGTGGCCAGAAATTTGCATGGACTATACTGCGAAGCAGGTGAGAACAAACAGGTGTTTAAATATAAAATGTTTTTTTGTTTTTTTTGGCTCTTCTACCAAATTTCCTGTTCTAATTACACTTCTGTATGTAATGTAGTAGCTGCACCTGTCTGTTGTTTCATCTTCAAAAGTTTGACAGGAGGACATGCATCCAGGCAAGTTTTAGAATACACATTCAGCCCAGGTCTTACACTCAGTATTGGTTTTTTTGGGGGGTATTTTTATTCATTTATGTTTTTATCTCTGGATAAGGAAACATCCTGGCTGATGGCATAACATCTCCTTTTTACATCATATCAAATTTTAGATGGACATTTCAATTTTCCATCATGGAGTGTTACTACATTTATTTTCACAGAGAAAGGAAAAAAAAACATCCCAGATGGAAGATTTTTGTGTCCCGTGCTTGTGTTTGCAGCCATCTCGAAAAGAAACCAACATCATCGACCTAGAATGCAATTGTCAAAGTAGTGTCAAAGGTGCAAACAAACCAAGCCATGCGAGCACAAGTAACACAAACAAGCACATGCACATGAATGCTCTTGACTCAAACAGACTCCTAACATGTGCCTGATTTGTGTGCAGGGGTTCTCAAGTGGAGTCTCACAGGTGTTGAAATATGGTCCCCATATTTCACAACACACACAGTATTTGTAAATGCCATCATCCTACTGCTTGCCTGCTATTGTTCCATCCCAGTGAGGCTTTGACTTTTAAGAAACTGAAGGAATTTTCCACCAAGAACAAGAAGGATGGGAAGGTTGTGAAATGGTCACGTCACAGTTGTTTCCTTGCCTTAATGTTTTTCAGCCAGGTACAAGCTCAGAATTGCCCAAATTTAGACAGAGAGAGAATCCCCCACCAAGGGTGTCATGCCTGTGGGTGGCACTTTTATCACAGAGTCTGATGGGAGGCAAAGATCAGGAAAGCTGACCCCTCCCTGGAATATCAATCCAGCTTCATCTTTCTTTCTGTGTATCTCCTCTTCCACGCCCAGCATCGCACTCGCTCAATTCCCTCAACCGTCACAGTAAATGGCTATCCTGCAGTAAATTTATAACTGCCACTTCAGCTGACAGTCAAACGCTATCACTAAATTCTCTTCGTCTCTCACTTTGGCCCCTATGAGTGGGGTGAAGGGAATGCTGAGGAGGAAGGGTGAGGTGTGTTCGGAGCTGGCCTAAAGGGAAGGTGAGGCTGCTGTAGCTAATCTAACTGTAACCAGATCGATCCGCGGGTTGTAAAGAGCGGCTTTTTCTCCGCCTCCTTCTCTCCATCTGCCCCACCTCATTATGCCTCATGCGCCCTCTCTTTCTTCTCTTTGCTGAAGCGCTGAGAGTTCACAATCTCATCACCTCCTTTTTTTGAAGGATTCTGCCCAGCGCTTTTTTTTTTTTACCTGCTCATTTCTATCCATTTGCCTGTCTCCCTTTCTTCTTTCTCCCACCCCCTTCCCGTCACGTCAACCCTGCCCCTGGTGGGCTGGCCCATGTCAAGTCCTCTGTCTCCCGTCCTCGTCTGACATGCTGCTCATGATGGTCAGATGGGGGAATACCACTCTGTCCCTGGCTCTCTCCATCTATTCTTTTCTTCTGCTCACACTTCCCCCTGTCACAATGTCATTCTGCTGCAGAGTGGAGAAAATCAATGGTATGTGAGCTTTTCTGATGCTTGCCTGCATAGCCTCAGCAACAAGACTTTTGCATTCGTGGTTATATACATTTAGACACATGTTTGTGCATGGCTTTAGAAGGAAATTAATAGAATGAGCTATGGGACGGGGGGTTACTGACAGACTCAAGCTGGGGACGTTTGACGCCACTTGTCACTTTTCCCGTCAGCGAGCAGACATGACAGGCAAGGCGGGTGAGAGGTGAGTGTCGGGCTCCCAGGACCCGAGTGGGAATGAACAGAGTGACAGATGGCTCCTTCATGCTTAGGCCATCATGATGAGACCAGGAGGGTGTATGAGTCGAGCAGTGGACAAAGAGGAATTGCAGAAATGGGAAGGAAGAGATCTTAAGTGACAGTATAAAAACCCAACAGACACTCTTCTGCAGTCTGTCTGTCAGCTTCTCTTAACAGTGTTTGCCACTGGCTTAGTGGAGTAGCAGAATCAGCAAACAAACACTTGTAAAGAGGCTTTGATAGAAGTTGGTGATTGCACACGAAAAAGATTGGAGTCCTTAAAAATCATTTGTCTCGACGTGGCTTGCTTTATAAGCAGTTATTTCCCCTTTGGCTAAATCCCATTCGCTGGTGCTACCACTTGCGCTTCCTCTTTGCTTTTGCCTACAACTGCAAATATTGCATTACACCTATTTCAAAGAATTAGGAGGGCTGGTTAAAAAAAGGGACGATGCTATATTCTAAAATGCGACAAACTTGTTTCAATTTGTTTGTCCCTTCATTCCTTTCCTTTCTTGTGATCTTCATTTCCTTGACATCTTCCCCTACTTTTTTCTTCATCGTTGCCTCCTTTTTTATTCATTTGGCACATCCCTTTTCTCTTTCATTTCTTCTTTTCTTCCATCCTAGTGACCTTACTGCAGTCTTGCATTCTTTTCTGTTTTCTTGTTTCTCACCTCCCTTCTGTCCTTCTGTTTTTGTTTTCTTTATATGCAGAAGAGATTTTTGTTTGGAACCGAAAATTAAAATGGGTTTATTTTAGAGACTAAATGCAGCTGGAAAGATCACTAAATGGACACTGATGGTTGCCTTTGAGGATCTCTGTGTCCCGCCATCACTCACCATTATGAGAGGCGGAGGACAAAACCAAAAGGACATTTCGCCGAGCTTGGCATTGAGCCGCGTGTTTGAGCTTTTGGCAGTGGAGACAGCTGTTGATGACGTTAAACTGACAAACATCCTCATAGGTTTGGCCTTAGATCATGTTGCTGGGAAGCTATCAGAGATTTCAGAAGCAAAATGCTGAAGGAGTTGATGTTGCTTGTGGTTTGGTGTCCCAAAATCTTTTGTTTTCAAGTTGTTGTTTTTTTCATAAATATATTTCAGAGTTGCTGGCCAGGTATTACCCGCATTTGACGTCCTGTATCAATACAACAGGATGTAGTCTTTATTTTCGGTGGCCATCAGTTTGGAAATGGTACTGACTGAATAGCTGAGACATGCAGACCTTGTTGTTTTCTTCAAATAAGGATTGAAAGCATTATTCTATTTTGTGTAGGTCCAAATGAGCACAAATCATGTTTATGATGTCTCTTTATATGTCTTATAAAGACATATTTACAACTTTTCCATTTGGGCCTGCAGTTGATGTCAGCACTGATTCCTTGCTACAAGAAGTTTCTTGGTTTGAAACCCAGCCTGGGGACTTTCTGTATGCATGGGTTGTTTCTGGGTATTGTGGCTTTATCTTCCTTTGTGCATGGCTGTTTTAGAAATAGATCGACACAGAGACACACTGCATAAACAACTGAATGTAATGCCCTTTAAATGTGTTTCTCTGCATTCTGGAAACTTGCCTTGGCTTTCAATGCAGAGACGGAGCAACATAACATATTTTTTTTATACTACTGCAGTATTTGGTATTTAGTAAAATAAGTCACAAGATGAAATAAATATTGATGATGATGATAATTAGGACTGATGTAAAAGAATATTTTAGTAATTGAGTACTCTATAGAACATTTTTATGACTATCCAAAGAATCGGATCTCTCTCTCTCTCTCTCTCTCCTACCGCTTGCTCAAAAACTGTGACGACGCGATTCTGATGCCAGAAGAGCTGTTGTAGTCCAACCATCGCACTGCGAACTTCTACAATCCTAATTTGTCCCCAAGCCCTGGCAAAACGCAGCACAATTCAACACTATGCTGCTAGCACTAAACCACAACTCATAAGCGGAAGTAAGAGCACTGCCCTCCACAAATAATGATCTGGCCGGAACAGAAAAAAACATAATTTAACGAAGCTTCGAGGCAGACAAATTTTTCTTGAGGAATTTTAATAATCGAATCATTCGAGGAATCCTAATAATAATGATGGTGATGGTTTCTCAAAAATGCCATTGTTGACAAATATCTAAAAGCCAAACTGGAAGAAATTTGAGCCAGCAGACACACCATACCAGCTTCTTTTCTGTTTTCATTCAGATCACTGAAAGCAAAGCAGCAACAAAACAGACATTCACAACCTTGTGAGACACATGAGTTTTGTCATTACCACAGAAGTCTCCCTTTTTTCCCCTCAAAGACCAGGAAGTCTCCCTTTTACTTCCCCTCAAAGACCCAAAGGCGGCAACAACGATGAATTGTGACAAAGCTTAATTCCTTCGGAATTGCAGTACAGTCGATAATAGATCCAACAGTCTGGCAGTGACCTCCAGGATGGTGTTATTGACCTATTTGGCATACACACAGGGTGTGAGAATGGACAGGCGCTTTATTTGGGCTGTTATTTATTGGCCCGCAACATGGCTGTAATGCCTGTCCAGGGATTCGGTTGGAGTGCAGTTATAGATTATCATGATTGCTAGTTATTAGTGTGTGAAAGGGTGCGTCTGTGTGTGGGGCGTGTGTGCACAGGCTTGTACACACATAGAGTAGATGAAAGAGATTATTCAGCGGCTTTCATTTAAATAAAGAGGACAGGGGCAGTCTTGCGCAAATTGATATTAAAATAGTTTAATACTAGTCTAACTTACCACCAAGGACAAAAGTAGCACTGCTGCAGCTGCCAACTTCTGTATGTGTTGTCCCCCATCTTCCACTATTTGAGTGGAATAATCTTATATTTTATATTATAATCGAACAATTTTATCAAGTGTCAAATGCTCATCTACATAATTAAATTGTGTTCTCTGTTATTTTACATATAAAATAACAAAAACAGGCTATTTCACAACCAAAAAATGTTATTTCACAAAAACAGGAAAAGGTTGCCAGAGAAGCGAATGAGGCAAAAGATAAAAAACCACAAAAACACCAATTTGGGGAAATGCGATTTTTGTATTTTCGCAAAAATTCACTAAGTTGAAGTTCTGAAAAAAACCACCCCATGCTTTCAACAGCAGTTTTGGAGGTTTTAAAACGGTAAGCTTTGTGTTTGAATTGAACTTGCTTACAGAGTGATTCTGAGCCGTTTCAAGGTGTGCGAGAAGCACACCTCAAAATTTTAAGCTGCCTTGACTCATCTTTTGCAGGGCTGCAACTCGAAAGGCAATGGGGTTAAAAATGCCTTTATTGTTTCGATTGTGGACCAATATTTGTGAGCACTAGGAGGAATAAAAATCTAGCCACATACATCCCTTTCCTTTTTATCCGTATCCCTGAAGAGATGCAAGAGAAGGGCTGCAGAGCCATTTCTTCAGCCACATGTCACAGTGCCAGACACTTAAAACATGCACTTGTTGTCTGTGGCACTGGGATGAACCCTTTTCTCTCACTTTGCAAACAGAGCAGAGAGACGTGGGCCACCCCTTTCCATCTCATTCCTTTTTTATTCCCTTTACCGAGGCCTGAATCAGCCTCAGTGTCACACTTCAGAACAAAAATCGGCACAAATTCAAGCTCCTATTACCTCCACTCTCTTTTATTAGAATGCTGTACAATTTACACTGACAGTGATATTGAATATAATTAGACAGATGAATGGCAAAAATGTATAAAATTTTGAAGGGACTGCTTCTGACCTGTACAACAATACTTAATCTCTGAGAAAGAGGTTAAAGGAAACCTCTGGCAATTAATGGGAACCTTCAAGGGAAAATGTCAAACCGAAGCTTTGGCTGTATATAAATACCTGCCATCATAGTGCATCTCAAAACTTTTTGCAGAACTGAAAGTTAAAATGGAAATTCTACCCTTTATCTGCTCTGTTCTTTTCTCCTTCCTCCATCTAAGTTCCTTTCAGGTACATGGTATCTCAGTGGGATTAATTGCTCATTTAGTAACTCTCTTCCATATTTCACGGTTGACAGAATATCCAAATTAGCTTTGCCATCAGAGTTCACTTCTTTCATTGGGGCTTGAATGACCACACTTTGGGACAGTGCGCAGAGCCAATCAGGGGCTTGTTGCTCATCAAATGGGTGGGTCAGCTGTTTGATGCCGCCGTCCAATCCGGTGGGGCTGTGTTGGTTTGTAGCATTAATACCGACTGTTGCAGGAGAGGAAGGTATTCACTGAGATTGAGGCGTTTTAGACTCTTGTTAATGTGAAGACCATTCATTTTAGAGTAAATTGGAGTTTGACTGAAAGCATCACAGGGTACCAAATGGACCCAGATTTTGCTGGTCTGGTGGGCTGAGGAAAAAGGCGGCGGGGTGAGAGGGTTGCAACTTAGCGGCAGTTATTATTCAGATATGGACGGTACAGTGGCTGGCTCGCTAGAATCGACCTAATGGGGTGGGAAGGTGCATTCGATGGCTTTCTCTGACGCTCCGATACACTGATTTCTCTCCTGTTTTTCTCCTCTTTTCTGCCCCCTCCCTTCTTCCAGTCGACCATCCATCCATACTGACGTATTCTGATGACTCGTGTCATTAAAACTAACGTCCGCTGAGGAGGTAATTAGCCAAAGTATGGCATTAATCAGCGGGTACAGCCCTGCACGCCTGCCGGGGTGTCTGCGACGTGCTTTTTGCAAAGACGCTGGCCTCCTGCGGCTTGCTGTCCCACACATGGTGGGCATTAACCTTCTTAGGCTTGGTCATTTGTCTATGACGGGCTCATGCTCCTTTGTTCACAACCTTTCCTTCTGCATTTCTGCTACTGGATGGGCCCTGCAAATGCCAGAGCTGTATGGTCTGGAGACTGGTGAAGCATAGAGAAAGGACACCAAGGAGAGAATGTTATATATATATATTTATGTTTTTTTGGTGTAGACAATCTAGCAAAGACACAGAACTACAGGAGGAGTACCTCTGGATTTGTACACATTTTATCCAGGTGCAGCCATAAACTGAGTTTTTTGAGATTTCATGTGATAAACCAATACATGAAATCCACAAATGTGTAGTGGAAAGAGAATATTTTATAAACAAAAAGCAAAAGGTTGCAGGATGTATTTGCATTTGGGTCTTCTGAGTCACAAATTTGTAGAACCACATTTTACTGCGGAACAGTTCCATTTGCAATTCTTATGTCTATTCTTGGTATACTTGGAGGTATTACGTTGTTAGTGGTAAAACTGAGACATGTGGTGACATAAAAGGAAGTTTTTCAGTGCACAGAAACGGACCCCACCATTGACATCTCAAATTCAAAGCTTTATAGAACAACTAAATGGTCACTGTTGACCAGTGGGTCATTTCTCTGTCCTCCCGCCCGTCAGTGTCCTCCCAGACAAACAAATCACAGTTGCTTTGCCAAAGCAAAATGGCCTCCATCAGCGTGAGCACAGTGACATCTCCATCTGCTGTCAGACAAACCATTAAAAGTGCAGGGCGAAATTTCAGCCCTGTCAGTGCACATAAAGTCTCTCATTTCTCTCCATCAGCACAGTCTACTAGTTCTGCACAGCAGATATACACTCAATCTAAAAACGGACTCCCATCCCGAACGTTTTGATTTCATTACCACCCGCTGCTGAATATTCATATTTTCTTTTAACGGCTGTGTCAAGTCACACCTGGAGCCAGCAGGATGTGGTACATTATTCATTTGTAAAAGTAAATGGGGTGTGGCCTAATAGAGTTTACCAGGGTGTTGGGAAGCATGGGCTTCTCTTATTGATGCATTAATGGTCCACCTTCTTCCATCACTACTGATGACCTATCCTTCCCCTCAAGCTACTGAAGCAGTCATTATGATCGTCTCATGTTTTTTTGTCCTTGTCCTGACAAGACAGTGAAATTAGTAACAGAGAGTTGACGAGAAGTGAATTAAGATCAGATTTCTTTTGTATGAGGTCTGGCTCCTTTCTTTTGAGAACAAGATTGTGGGGGAACAATAGAGATTAAGACCTACATGAAACATAACAGCCTCCATCTTAGACCACCAAGCTTCCACAAATTCAACCATTTACCAACCAGCCAGTTGGCCATCAGGGGAACTTTTACCCATCTCATGTCCTGAGAGGTTGCCCATTTTACCATCATGATGCTCAAATTGCTTCTAGTCTAACCATTAATCAGTTGGTAATAGGAGAGTGGATCACTGGGCTTCTTAAACCACCTCATTAAGTTAAGGTGGTGAAACGGCTAAAGCAAAAACCAATGCAAGCGATTCACACCTGCATCTAAATTAAAATCGTTACCATTTTTCTTTAGATGTAAAATCACCAACCAGACAAAACCCCATGGACAGAGGTTCATGTAAAAGTCAGGCTTAGACCAAGATCTTCATCCAGGAAAATCTTGAACCTCAAGCTCCTGAACTCCATTAGTAGAGAGTAATGGTGTGCCAATCGACCGGCCACCGATCATAATCGTCCGTGAAAAAGTATATGATCGGTGATCGATCACTGTCTTTTGTTGCCAATCTCAAAAACCGATCACTTGTATCTCATATTTTGTAGCCTACAGAGGCCCCGTACGCTGCGTCTCTCCCTCTTTCCTTCACACTGTGCAAGCGCTCTGTAGCACATCCTAAACAAAGTTGTGTGAAACTTTAATGCTATTTATTTCCCAGAAAAAGACATCCCCCAGAATGAGGTGGAGAATATCACTAATAATGTCTGGGTTTCCATTCTGGGCAAGTAACTACCACCACCTGATCTCAGATATGCAAACAACTTTGCCTCTAATCGACTCATAAATGTCTGGTTTAAGCAGAGGTATTTTTGTATGAACTGCTAATTCTTAATTCTCAATTGGCCTGAGAAATCTCAGTTGAAAAAAAAATGTTCAAACCAGTTTCTCTTCGTATAACGTATAGGCAGCCATTACCGTCATTACTGCTAACTATTTCAAACTTTCTTGAGATTTTGCAGATTCTTTTTCTTCTTTATGTGTGACAGACAGCGATATTAAACTTTACTGCTCATTATAGTTAACTGTGCTGTAATTCAGTTTTAGGTGAAGACACTTTAATTGGCAGTGGAATGTGAGGCGTGACACATTTTTCTCAGAAAATATCTTTGGGTTAGGTTTTCCGTCAAGTTGCCCATTTGCCCCGTCAATATCTTCCCGCCCAGATATCAGAGAAAGCCTGTTTTTATATTTTTCATTGCATTATTTTATTCTTATTGTTGAACGTTAAGAGGCATCTTTCAGTTTTCAGAAAAGCTGTATATAAAGTGTTTTGAAGTATCTCTGTCATCTACTGTAATACATGCAAATTTTGATCCTAACCTTTTGACCCCACCATATGTAAAGTTACACTATGCACAAATCCTTTTGGTATTAAAGCCTTTGTCTAGGATTCCATTTTCATATTTGACCCTTTCAGATTAGTGGGAAACCTAAGAACGATATGCATTAAACTTTAGTTCTTGTGCAGTTTTAATCTTTTCGACTTATATGAATGTGACCCATATGTCTTAATACGTTAAAGTATTAACTGTAATATAATATACATATATTTATAAAACATGGAGATGAAAACCACAATTAATGAAAAGAATGAGAAATACAAAATAATTAAAAATAAATAAATTATATATAAAATTTAAGAAATGTTTCATTTGTCTTGCTGGAAAATCCATAACTCCTTGCAGTTGTGTTTTTGGAGTGAGGTGAAGTGCCATTCCACCAAGCATGGTGTGCAATGATGTCCAAGGGGGTGAATTTTGATCTTGTCCAACGATGTCTTATAGGGACTTGTCCAAACGTCCTGCAGTAAAATGCAAAAGAGTTTTAACCTACTTTTATTCAGCTGTGTAGTTTAGTGTAGAGACAATTCATTGAACATATTTTAGCATGGAATTGTGTTCTTTCAACTTAATAAGAGTACCATGGCCTACTGGAACATTTACCAGATTGGAAATCGGTTTGAAGTTGATGTCATTGGTGTGTTTTGCAACTAAATGGTTTCATATTTCTTGGGACAGCTCTTTTCTTTTACTCATCATATTTTGTGTGTGTGTGCGTGCGCGTGTGTGTGTGATAGCTTCACACATTTTTCATTAACCATGTCTCAGGACTAAACCAACTGCTATTAGCCATCACTGAGAGGATGCAGGGTTGAGCTGTAAGATTTCAGCCATTATTGTGTGAAACTTGGTTTATAAAAGTGTAGGTTTCTTGGGTTGCTTCCAACATTTACTGTTAATTGCAAATCATTGTATATTCATGTATAATAAATAAATTGTATATAAAGTGGAAATGTCACCATGGTCACATTGTCGGGTTTCAATTTCTGGCCATTAAAACCAATCTGCAGTATGTTTGCTTGGTTGACATTTTGTTCATCATTCTTGAGTATGTTTTTTTTTGTTTGTTTGTTTGTTTGTTTTCTTTTTATGGTTCACAAGCAAATAGTTTGTGGGAGACGAAAGCAGAACCTAAAGTGCTGGCCTTTTTGTGGAGGTGGAGATGTATAGGAACACACACGTGTGCAGCAATCCTAACTTTTATCCCTCTGAGACCAGGCTTTGTTTGAGCTTCAGAATGCTACTCAATCAAACCCTGACCTTTTCTTTCCTCTGACATCAAACGTCAGGACCACCAAATGCAACAATTTCTATTCTTTGGTAGCTGCACTATTTGTTCTCGAGCTCATTTCTTTCGGTGCCCGGCTAAGTTATTCATTCTGCCTTGATCTTTTAGTTTTTGTCAAATCCCAACCACAAACATCAGTGCATTTTATAAGTTATTATTTATTATTGTGATGGACCACTACAAAGTAGCACACAACTGGGAAGGAGAGGAAAAGTTACCTTTTTTCTTTGATTTATAAATGATTATCCGAACATTTGGATATGTATGCAGATTTGTATGCAGACCATATCGGACTCATAAACCTAAACCATCTCCAGAAGTAGTCTTTTTTTAAAAAACATTACTCAACAAAGCATCATGAAAACAAAAATAGGTCAAGGATAAATTTGTAAAGACGCTTAGGGTAAGATTAGATTACAAACATCCTAAACTTTATACGCCTCACTGAGCACCAAAATGTAACTTTTTGGCCTACTTACAAAATGTTGTGTAGTGGGAGTCTTTACTCCTCCACCCATAACATGACATCATCATATGGAGAGGATTTCTTTTCATAAGCAGATATTCTATTCTATTCTATTCTATTCTATTCTATTCCATTTGTTCCTGTTATCAATAATGCTTTACTTTGTTTTCTATTAAATTTGGGGTTTTACATATGTAAACTTATCTTACATTCACTCACTTTAGAAACTAATGCATTAGAATAACTCTATAGAGGCTATATTACTTTGCTTTATTCAGTTTCTGCAATGAGAACACAGTGACTCAAAGAGAACTAGATTAATGACTACATTTTCTGGGGTTTTTTTTTGTTTTTTTTCTCTCCACAAGATTCTCAGTCACAATGCTCACGTGCGAGGCAGCTATCAATCTATCAGCAAAAAGCAAAATAAACAAAAGGCCCAAACTGATGCCTCTTCTGAACACACACACCCTTCTCTGTAAACAAAAACAATGACAGCCAAACAGATTTGAGTAAGTTCCCGTCAGCACCTCTGCAAACAGGCATCGGGGACAGAGTGGCGCTAAACACAATTCAGCCTTATCATGTCTCATAGGCTTTCCTTGCTGAAATGATTGTTTCACTCAAATGAACAGATTGAATATATCATGCATCCTCGCTGTAGATGGAAATAAATCTTTCAAATCAGCTTTTTTTCTTCCCCCCCCCCCTCCCCCCCCTCCTCTTCTTCTTTGCCCCAACAAAGCAATTTCTTAGCTGGTGTCCCTCTGACTGAAGAAGCCGTCTGTCATAAATTCACCCCAGCGAGTGCATAAATCTCCCTTTACAGATAACATCAGGTGTGTATCGACGAGAGCCGCGGAGCAGCAGGGACGCGGTATAAAGTCTATGCCTGTTTTTATTGCTGGTACCAGAATTTTTTATATATTTCTTTTGTTTGCAAAGCACCTGAGAGAGACTGTGTGTGTGTGTGCGTGTGCGTGTGTGTGTGTTTTGCTGTATCAGTTTTATAGGTGCATCTGTTGTCTGTCATTTATTTTCTGCATCAGACACATGGTTGTTTGTTGTGTGGGGTGATATATGATTGATTTTAACAGGTGATTATCCACCTGCCGTGATGCAGATGATCTGTCCTAATTCCACAGTGGACAAGATTCACTTGCACTCATTTTTCAGTTTTGTTCCACTTGCCTCTGGTCGTATTTGTACCGTTTAGCTTTTTCTTTATTTTTACTTCCACCGGTTGTGCCTGATCGCTCATCATTTCTCCCACACTCTTATTCATCCCTTTGTCAGTCACTTTTTCTCTTTCTCTCTTCCTCAAACACCCCTCCTCCTCCCACACTTGTGTGCAGTTTAATAATCATTAGGACGGGGGTCCCTAATGAATAAAGCCACTCGGACTAATTGCTCGGAGTGTTTCAAGATACGAGATAACATGAGAAAAAAATGAGGATGTGGACGTTAAATAGCTTGTTGTTGGAATTTTAAAGAGGTAATTAGAAGCATTCACAGAAGGATGACCACACGCTTGTTGTTTGTTTCTTTTTCAGGACATGATAAATCTTTGGGCTGATGGAGCGCGAAAGCTTTAAAAACAAAGATGGTGGTAAAAACAAAGAAAAACAATTTCAAGATCGTTCAGGGTGAAAATTAGACCACCGGGGTAAGACAGCGGGATGCATTTATTACTAATAACTGGATAGCTGATTGGCTCAAACATGACAGCTACATGGAGATATTTGCATTTAACACAGTTATGTTCATAGAAGGGAAATGGTAAGTAGATTGAATTTATGTAGTGTTTGTTTAGTGATAGCGACCACTCGAAGCTCTATTGAATTAGACAATTTATCCGAGTGAAGTCGTATATGTGCACACATTTCACCAAGACATAGATCACAAGGCAGCCTGGGCACATCAACATGTGGTAGAGGAGGAATCTGGAATAGGACCAACAACTTTCATGCCAAAAACTACTTTTCCTGTTGAGCGACGGTTGCCCCATTAAAAACAAAAAACTGCAGGTGTTAATATCCAACACGATTGTTCCAAGTCTTGTGTTTTAAAGAGTTATCTGTAATTAATGCTGAATGTTTAAATATATGTTTGACCAGTATATGTTTGAGTTTACTTATCCATATGTAAGGTAATCCGTGCTCTTCGTAGGCCTTCTGCTGGACCATCATTTGGTCCAGCTACGTTAAAGCAGAAAGAGGACGAAAACAGGCAGGATGCCGGCCATCAAGGCTCCCCTGGTCTATAGAATATAGATATTTGCATACTTTGTTTACATATCAGTTCTGTCTTTAAAAAAATCATAAATAACCCATCATTCATTTACAAAGTGTCTAACTCCACCATTTTTTTTACATTATTCAGGGGAGATTCCACAATATGGTCATTTAAAGGTTTGACCACTGTGCAACAAATCATAATATATGTCACAACAGTTAAAACAATTAAATTAACACATTCCACTGGGACTTAAAAAGTGTTTCTTTCCAGCAGAAGCTGAAGCAAGATTCAATCAAGTGCTCACTTCTGTCTGACCCAGAGGTTGAACCGTAGACAACTGTCAACTCAGCGTGCCTGTTTTAATTTTGCTCTTAAGGCCAAATTCCCACTCTGGTACCACACCGGACACTGAAATTGCAAGCACTTTTTAGCCCTGTCAGCAACTTCTGACAGGGCTAAGATCCCTGGTGTAGAGGGTTGAGAACCCCTCCACAACACGGAAGATGATACACCATTATCTGTCCAGTTGTGGTCAAATTCTTGCTATAAGACCACAAGCAAGAACCTAAATTATGGGTCGGATTGACAAGATCGAGACTGCTGATGTTAAAATGATGCCTACATGAGCCAACGCAATGGATGATTAATTGCACAGACTTGACTTAAGCAGTGTATGCTGTACGATATCGTCTATGGTTATTCACCGTTCACGTAACATTAGTATTCATCTACCCTGTGTTGCTGTCTGGAATATTAAGTATTTGTTTTTTAATCAATGTAAATGAACAAAAACCGGTAACACTTTATTTGACAGGTTGTGAATAAGACTGTCATGACACCGTCATAAACGCGACTTAACACCAGATCATGACAAATTTATGTCATGACCTGGCATAAATTTGTTATAAAAGTATTACTAATTAAACCTTGGCTTTAATAACATAATTTTCAAAGTTTAATCGGTCATACGTTTATAACAAATTTATGTGAGATCATGATTTCTTGGTTAATGACATGTCATAACAAAGACATTTTGAATAATGTCAACATTGTTTTAAAAGTGTCGTGATTTACCGAATGACACTTTATGACAACAGTCATAAATATTCATGAAGACTTAAACTTGTTCATGACAGGTGTTATGTTATGCTTATGATGGTGTCATGAGAGTCTTATTCACAACCCGTCAAATAAAGAATCACCAAAAAAACCTTTCAGTAGTGGAAAATATAATGTATCTGAAGCTTCAAATGAGACAAACGCACCTAATTTGGGTAGGCAAAGATGGACAACTTCAATTTTCTTTCATGATTTCAATCTCAGCAGTAGGCCTGTTGCGATAAACGATAAGTCAATTAATCGAACGATAAATTAAAACTATCGACCTCATTTTAATTATCGACTATATCGTTTCTTCCTGCCCTTTTCTCTTACTGTTGATGACACTGAATGAAAAAACGCTCAACTCCGGTGCTCTCCATTAACCCTCCCTTCCTTACTTCCTTAGTGTAATGCCCAGCGCGCTGCACGATCTTATGTCGTGGCTTGTCGGCCCATTATCAAAACCTGAGAGACACATTAGCCGACAGAAATCCTAGCTATAACGGTTCGATCGAAACCGTGTTGTGTCCAACAATAGACACAAAATAATAAATCCAGTTCACTAATTTTGAAACCAGGCATTTTTCAATTCCTTACTACAATCTACCTGCAATGCATGTAGCGAGTGTCAGTCTGACTGAATTAAATTCATTATAACTATTTATGTCACGTTAATGAAGAACAGCTGAAAAGTTACCAGGTTTTCTGGTAGAAATTTTGCTCCAACTCCTCCCCTAGTTATTTATATTTTCTTTGCACGAAACGTTGAATAAACATTCATGTTGTTTCCGATGTCTGCTGGACTTCGGGTTGCACCTTGTCAGCTGTTCGGGATTCCCTCCGTGTTTCCCCTCAGAAAGCAGGAGGAGAATCCGCGCTTTCTGATTGGCTACCGGTCACATTCAACAGGCTGCGTCACTCTCCCAGTCTGGATAAATCCTTGATTTAGATCGGAGCGGCACAACGATCTACCGTAACTCACAACACTAGTGACAATCTCAGAACGAAGAACGTTCTAAGATCGTCATTCGGGGTAAAAAAAATCCTGTAGTTTGAACTATTGCATCAGGCAGTCGGATGATTTCTCTATTTAAATCTAATGATTACTGAAGGCCAATATACTATACAGACTTCATAATCTGCACTCTTTTGGTTGAATGCAGTATTTATTTCCACTTTGGCTTTATGTTGTTTAGTTTTTATTCAAGTACATTTATTGTTAATGGATACTAAGAATCTATTTTATTTTTGGTTTTGGTTGTTTTATTTATTTTGTGTATCAGTCCCAGTATTAAGTGTCTTTTTAAAGTAAAGTGTATCTATCTTTGGCAGGAAATCGCATGTATTATTACGTAATTTCCATTAAATCAATGTAAAAAGGTCTTCAAACAATATTATCGTTCATCGCAATAATTTTTTGAGACAATTTATCGCCCAGCAAAATCTGTTATTGTGACAGGCCTACTCAGCAGGAATGAAGCATGAAGACAGTAATGCTTTTATGTAATGAAAATACATAGATTTTTTTTTACTTCTTCTTCAGATCTGCACGTTGTTTGGGCTGGTCTCTCGCATAAAATGTTTGTGAGTGAAATATGGAAAAAATGTCAAAATACTGAAGGTGATAACAATACTTTTACCCAATGCTGTAAACCACTACCATATGTTTAAGTTTAAGGTGAAGCCACTGCAATCATTTTGAGCATGAAATCAACACGTCATCTCAGCATCATTCAAACCCCAGAAAAACCAAGAGAAAACCTGTCGCTGCAACAGGAAATTGTAAGGGGTTGAAAGTTGAGGACCCTGTCACTCCGGATCAAAGATATTAGTAGAGACCCTAAGTGCAGGTGGACAGGTGCAGCATAGCCTTGGGGCAACACGGGGTCCTGGAGAGACTTTTAAAGGTGGCAGAGCAGTTTGTGTGTGACTGTTTTGTTCTCAGAGGGAAACGCTGGTGTATTGATTTTCAGTAGTAGCCATACAACAGAGCCAGATATTGGCATTAAACCCTTTTGACACGTTGCTCTCGATGAACACCATATTGTGGACTTGATGTGACACACGAGCAGAGACCTTATGTGAAATATGTGTGTATATGTCGGTGTGCGTTAGTGTGCTTCGGAGTTTCGGTACAAAGCCATCCGCTGCTCAAATTCATCCTACATCGAAAATTATGTAGACTTAAACAAAACGTATACATTCCTTCCTCACACCTGGATATTCCACACAGGCGTACCTTCACACCCGATCAGGCAACCAAACAAAATGGGCTGCTTCTTCATGCTAAAACGTGGCCCAAGGCTGTGTAATTTCCCTTCTTTCTCTGCGTCTCTTATCTTTCTTTCTCACATTCACCTTTTTTCCACTGTCAACGCGTTGCCAATTGGAGTAAACGGATGTCTGCTCTGACATCACATCCTAGATAAATTTCCTTGCCCTTTGATGTTGCTTCTTGGACTTGCTTATCCTGATGTTTATCCTGTTAGGAAAACCGCAGCACCAAGTAATTTGTGCAAAGATTGAAAGTGACATTGTTCCTGTGCTACAGGGGATCGAAAAGGAATGCACCCTTGTCAAAATGCCAGGATTTGTGATGTAAAAACAAGCGACTACGTTGGGTTAAAAAAAACATTTTCTGCCTATAATGTGACACGAATCTTTTACAATTGAAAAATTATATGTGCAAAATATTCTCTTTGTACTTTTACTTTAGGAATTTGTCGTCTTTTTTCTATTCCTTAGTTTGTAGGAAAAAAACCTGTCAGAGTTAATGAGGTATTTTTCAAATGAGTTATCTGTTTTAATCTACTCCGACTTCAAAATCGATCAAAATATACGACAACAAATCAAATCCAAACTTTGTACTCTGCAATGGGGGGCTAACCATTTCTCAGAAACAGGTATTTGTTTTCTATTCCCTTCCATTATTTAATGGCTTTGGGCACCAGAAAATAAATTCCATTCACCTCCTTTTGTATGTGTGCAGCAGAATATACGAAGTAAAAATCGCCAGCCTCCGCCAGCAGTGCAGCATGAAATGAAGCATTAATACCCCACATTTACACCAGGGAGTCACTGTTGTTCTCAGTGCGCACACACACAAATTTATAAAAGCAGCTACACACTTGGGCGAGCACTCTGTAAAACTGGCAGATATATTTATTTGCATAAACTTCCTTCTCCTTTTTTTCTTTTTTTTTTTATCCTGATTCTTTCTGCACACTTATTTGTGCCTGGAAAGAATGCTGTGTTCCATATCTAGATGCATCATGGCAAATGTTCTTTACAGATTTGGGTGTCTGTGAGGCTCACTCCATGCGATTGATAGCCCCCATGCTGTAGCCCAGGAACACTATGATGAATTTGCGTGTAAGCAGGATAAATACCCTGTTCCTTTGTGTTTTGATGTAATTAGGGACGAAGGCATGTTACAAGGCATTTCTTGTAAAATACTGTTTTCTGCATTAAGGAGAAGAGCAGGGAAAGACAAATGTGCCCTGTAACAAAACTTGGTCACTTACATGAACTGTAAAGCACAGCAACAACCCCACAAGTGACCAAACAGTGTCATTAATCCAGTTCTGCCCTGCCACACTGGCTTTGGGTCATGTAGGTGACCCAGCTACACATGTACAAAGATTAAGAACAGACAAACATCATTAGTTATAGACTTCCTTCAACATCCTTTTTTCTCTCTCTCTTCTTGTTGGAAGTTTTGTGTAGTGCTGATCATTTGATGCATTACGTACAGAGGCCAAATCTAGCTTGTTTTTTTTGTTGTTGTTTTTATCTCTTCAAGTCATTACCATCACAAAACATGTTCAATACCTTTCTTAGGATTGCTATACATTTTCAGTAATTTTGAAAATGAATTGTCTACAAAGAATAAATTAACTATATACATTTCCGAAATGTATTTTATCGAAGAAAAAATGTCATTAGTTTGGTTGCTTTTGCTTTGGTTGTTGAAATTATGGGGTTGATTTGGTGTTAAAAGATTTATTTCGAACATGATAGTAGTACAAAGTACTGCACAAGAACAATGAATGCAAAAGACATATTTTTGTGCCACAATAAGTTTGACACGAAAATACAATATTTTCAGATGGGATTTCATTAGTAAATCAAATCCAAAATAAAAATAAACAGGTTAATTAATTTTCCATCATTTCTGGGTTTACAGATTTCTAAGTATGTTCATCCATACATCCATACCCACACATATACACATTAGTGCTGCCTCTCACTCATTTTTCTATATCTTGTGAAAATGACCTCCTTATATTTCATTTTAAATTGTATTAATTTTTGACTTTATTTTAACTCCTCATTTCACTTGTTACATGACTTTACTCCATGAATTGAAATACAAAAGCTCTGTCTTGTTGTTTGTGAACTACGACTCCTTAAGTTTGCGTAACCCCTTGGAACCAGAAGAAAGAATCTAAATAATAACATTGAAAGCTCATTTGAACAAGCAGCTTGTGGCTGTTTGTGTTTGATTCCTCTGAACACTGGTTGATATATTGAGCCGTTTGCCTTAGAGACAAGTGGCAATAAAAAAAGGAGCATCTCTAATGTTTTTGAACGGCAGAGCAACAGCTACTTCAGAGAACCCTGGAATAAAAACAACTCTTAATATGTTTATTTCAATTACCAGGTGACGGTTGATCAATGGTAGTGACTGCATAATGATTTGTTGTCAGATGTTTGAGGAATGGCCAATGAAGGCTTCAGTGGATTTTCTCCCTTCTTTAGTGTTTTTTTTTTTCTATCACATTTTCCATTGGCATTTCCCTCTCAAGACAAAGAAAATGTGTAGCAAACAGTCCCACTTTGGGTTGCTTTCATCTCCACTTGGATCCTCCTGTTGTTGGGCGACTCGTTCTTTTTAAGTACAGTGGGGGAGCTGATTGTTGTTTTGCTATGTAATTTTCTACTGATGGTCCCCGCCAGCTCCGTCTGCGGCCACAAAAGCCCGCTCGACAACTTGACAATTACCACCACTCACTCGGGATGGAAATGCGGCTGCTGCAGCACTGCTTGCTGTGACATTGCTTTTCCTGCTTTCCAAAATGGCACAACATGAAGTGTTTCGGAGTGGATGCTGATCCAGGGGTAATTCAGCATACTTTCCCCCCCCCCCCCAAAATGCTTTATGCTGCTATGATTGATTGGGCGTAAAGGCAGTTTTGAAATCCTACTCAGTAAATCAAACAAGGATGTTGGAAGAAGTTTGAGATTTTTCATCTTAATTTTCTGGTGCTAGTCTGCAGATGTGGCGCTTTGCAAAAACATTTATACCACTTGAACTTTTTCACAGTTAGTCATAGCACTACTACATATTTCAATGTGTTCTGTTGCATAATTGTGAAGTGGCAACACAAATCTGTTCCAGCATGTTACTACGATACCCTGAAATAAAATGGGTATCATTAGGCATTGGTGAACAAACAACATGATAGAAGCCACTGGACGCAGCAGATAAGTGAGAAATTAAGTTGTGGGGAAGTATAAAGCAGGGTCACCTAAACTGACAAGATTAGCGTTAGTCAGAGAGGCAGTCAAGGGATGCAAAGGTCTACAGCTCAGCTGGGGGAATCTGTTGGCAGGATGGCTATTAGTTGTGCTTTCTACATCTAGGATCAATGGCAATAAGAGAGACATTGTTGATGGAAAGCCATAAGAAATTCTGTTTGCCAAAAGCCATATAGGGGATTCAGCAAACATGAAAAAAATGTGCTGTGATTAGATGGGGAGAAACTTTGTAGGAATGCAAAAAACTTCTATATGTGACAGAAAAATCTAAAACTGTACATGGGAAAATTGGTGGTGGAGGATTCCTACATTAGGAAAAGGAAAACTAGTCAGAGGAGGGTTGATTGTACCAGGTCAACACTAAATAAAACAAAACTTAATTGAGAGTTTGAGTGAGATGAAATTGGGCCTGAAATTCAACTTCCTTGAGGTCAGATACATTGAGAAGCTGAAAGGAAAAAATGAATTTCTATGTAGAAGCTTCTAAGAGATGTACATTGAAAAACATTGGGCGTATTTGTAATTACTCCAAAAAGTGGTTTTAACTCAACACAAACCATAATTTGTATGATAAGTAAAATTTCCTTTCACTTCCCAATTAAACACTTTTTTTTGCCATATCAAATCCCAAAAAAAATACATTCAAGTTTAGAGTTGCAATGTAACAAAATATGAAAAGAATTAACACATATAAATGCTGTTGTTTTCAAGTCACTACAGAGATGCTTATTTTACTCTTTTCTTTAAATTCTGAGTAGGAAATATTGGGGCAGTCTGACTATTGCAACCCACTCCATCAACAGAATAGCTCTGTGTGTCAAGTAACACCTAACAAAGCATTTCTTTTCTATTAAATTATCATTCAAAAACACTCTTTTTTTTTTTTTTGTGAAAGTGTTGTTCAAGTTGCTTTTTTTCACGATAGACCCAAAGTTTGACTGGTCTTCTTCCCTTACACGGTTCCATTATGCTGCTGTCTCCAGAGCAGGAACATGGTTCTATTTGGAGCCCGGCAAAAGCTCTCAGCTAATGCCCCCAGGGATGCAGCATCATATCTGGCCAGGAGCGATGCAGAGACGTCTAGTGGTGGAGGCTTTGTGGCTTGCCTTTTACCAGCACATCTGGCTCCACAAGATTAGTGTGCTAGCCTGAACCCCGGGAAAATACACATCACGTGTAACAACAAAGAAACAACACGCCTCGGAAATGCTTTCCGGAGCAGTTTGTGTTTGGGAAGGGGGGGTAATGAAGCTTTGCCATAAATACAGCTGAGTTTGTCAGTAAATGAAGGCAAATACATATGTAAATATGCAGAAATTAGATTTTTCAGAGAAGAGGGAGTTAATCAAGTGAAAGTCAATTTTAAAAAGATGCCTCCAGTCGTCCTGGCTTCCTTTTGTTTGTCTTACTTGCCCTCTAACGTCTCTCATCACTTTGGGCATTTTTGAACATTTTTGGTCTCTTACTGGTACATCCATTTTTTTTTCAGTTCCAGCAAATGACGATCCTGTATTTATCTGTCCCCAATTCGCTTGCCGCGTCAGTAAGTTATACACTCCAGAATGATGAAGAATCCATCGGCGGACATGTTACAGCAGCCTAGTAATGAACAAAACTCATTTGTGTGCCAGTAATTACACACTTCTCTGATTAAAGATGGCTGTGCCGGATAGTATTTGGGTAATTATTCCCTCTTGCTCCATGTGATAAGCTCATAAAGTCCAGTCAGGGTGGGTAAGGCCATGGGGAGAAGTTAATGACATGCTAAGGCTGGTTAGAGCAATATTTTTTTTTTCAATCACCCACTCTGTCATCTTCACAACACAAGCTACTATTCTTATGTGTACTGTCCCAAGCTTAAACAAGAGAAGCCAATGTGGCATAGTTGCACTGAAATCATGTCCTATTAATGTTCTTGACAACTAGCCTTCGCTAAGGGTTAGTGCTAACATGTGGCTCCTCATCCAACAAAGCTAATTAAAGTGCACCTTTTTAAAAAAAATTTCTTCTCCACTAATTCTGGGCTCCATGGTTGACGTAATCCCTCTCCTCATCCTGGCTTGCTGTTTTTAATTAACACTTGCCTTCCTTGTCTATTTAGTGACTCTGTTAGCTCTGCCTGCTGTCCCTTCAGTGAACCATTGGGTTTGTCATCGTTCCAGCAAGTTTCCCCTTCATCTTGGCATTCTGTCATCCCACCAGAGGTTATCTTTCCTTCGGGCTACCCTTATCGCCTTACCCTCAGCAACCTCTGCATTTATATCTAAACCCTAGAAATAACGTTTAAATTGCCTGAAATATATCCTTTGTGGTTTTTATTGCAGCAACATAATCTGACACTGAAAAGTTTTGAACAGTCTGTAGTTTAATTAACTCGCATGCTTAAATTATTCAGTGCAAGAAACATTTTTTCAGATCGTATTTTACCCTTTAAGTTAATGATTGTGTATAGGAATAATTAAATTGTCATCCATTTTGTTGTTTTCCAATGGTGTTAATCTGATGCGACAGTGAGGCCCATTTCACCATAATGCCTCTCCACCACAGCAGATCTGTGCTGAAATCTAAAACTCGGGTGATAGCCGTGAATCATTCATGTAAACTTGCCCATATCTGCAGTTAGACATGTAATTAAAAGTTTAAAACCTCCAAAACTGTGACAAACAAGGCTGGATGAAAACCTAAGATTTTCTTGGTACCGTTCACATTGAGAAGGATGACGGGGAGAGATTAACTCAATTTAAACAAAGGTAAAAATGTTGCTTTTACCACATCTTCAAAACATTAGATCCTATTTACATGCCATCAAGCCTTTCTGTCCCTATTTTGCACAACTCTACTATAACTGGAACGATGTGCTTTGTTCACATAGGTCTATCTATGAGATTTTTGTAGGCAAACACTGAATGAATGAGTTTATATAAAACAGGACAAGGTACAACATAGATTATCTGCTAAGGAAGAGATGTACTATACCAGCTATACCGACATGTGTAGAGAGAGCTATTCATTTATCTCACACTCACAAAAACATTATTTCTGAACATCATAACCCCAAACATAGTCACAGCGGAAGGGAGGTCTGGTGAACAACAAGCTTGATTTAAAATTATCCTGATATGAAGAAGTCAGGGCTGAAAAAAGGTACCATGTTACTTGTCACAGTTTCTGCAGAGTTCAGTTCAAAGCTACGAGTGAACCAGTCAGCCACTCCCCGAGCTGCAGAGGTCACAGAGATACGGTTCGGAGTTGTGTTGAGCTCCTGTCAGCTTCGCGGTCTGCCTGACGGTTGAGCTGAGGGTTAGCATGAAGGCAATAAGAAGTGTCAGTCAAATAGGCACATAAAGAGAAAGAGCCCATATTTCTTAACGACAAAGCCCCATATTTGGTAGCTTTAATGAACAAGCAAAATGTAGTGTGTCACGGTTAGGCACAAGTGGCAGTTCTGTGTCACTGCTCGTTCTTTCACTTACTTGTAAGGAACTGAGACTAAGAATTAGAGTTTATGAAAGTTGCATGTTTTTCAACCGCAGAGTTATTTTTAGATTTTGAAAGAGCTGTTGTTGGTGAATAGTAGACCAACCTGCCGACAACCTTTGACCGCCCTGCATAAGTTTGTAGTAGAAATATAAATCTCATTTGTTCGTTGAAAGGGTACAACGATCAAATGCCATTATTACTTTTCTAATGCTATAATTTGAATGGCTCTCGTTTTTAATCTTGATTTTATATGTACAACTGAAGATATACTTTGGAAATTAGGTTTTTATTGCAGATGCTTGGTTGTGTGAAAATATTTTATATTTCTCATGGTACTTAGTGGATTTTTTACTATGTTCATTAGAAAATGTATATATTGACAATCTAATTTAAATTGTTAAAATTAGTCCTGCTCTCTTTTGCTGATAACATTGACTTGAGATCTCCTTAGCTTGCGCAGTTTTCATTTCCATTCCAGTGTATAGATTGTTTTTCACTTTAACAGGACTGGACATGATAAACATCATACTTGCTTGTCATAAGAGGCAGTAAAAGCCTATGAATCTGCATCTTGCTCTATGAATGAGCAAAGCTGTGCCACTTTTATGACTTGTACCCACAGTGAACATTTTTAAATTAGTTTAATATAAATGACAAACGGCATCAGGCAATAAATAAATAAATAAATAAAAATTTAAAAACAGATGTAGGCAGAATCCTGCCAATAGACTGCAGCTCACTGCCCACAGAGGGGTGCTGCAGGGGCACCATCTCAGACAGAGAACAGCTCAGGGACAAGCAGAAGAAAGCAGCGAGAGGTTGCCCCGGTTTATCGGCTGCGGCAGGCTTGGCAAAGCCTCCCAGCACTCTGGGGGAGCCCAGTTCACCGTTTTTTAATGAATGTGAACGAGGAAGGAGGAGACCGGCGTTGATACTTAGTAGCGTTTCGGAAGATGCCAGGAAGCGAGGCTCCACGAGACACGGCAGGCCAGACAACGGCTGTGGCACATGCCCAGGAGTGAGTTGCCAGGAGCCGTTTGTTTGACAAGGCCCAGAGATGGGGCTCATGCTAAGAACAGAGGGGCTTTGTAGTTGAGGCCAGATATGCTGGGGCACAGATGAATGCAGGCTTTAACACAGATGGAATAAACGACAAACACACACGTGTAGGATTCATGTGCTTACAGGGCTGATGACACACTCTGTGTTTCTGCGGCTTGTCACACAAGCGGAGTTTTCATGAGTCAGGTTATCTTTCCGATTTACATACAATAGCATTCAAAGGTATCACAGCACTTGAACTTGTTTACTTTTCGTCATGTTATGCACATAATCCTCAATTTATCTTGGATTACAAGCAAAATGAAAGAATCTGAGAATAGCACAGAATGATTCTTGCTCCACCGTATCACACATGAGGGATACTGTGTTCAGACTGTGTGCAATGTCAGGTTTTAAACTGTTTTCCACCAGATTTCTTCATGTTTGCTATGTCCTCTTTATGGCTTTTGACAAACTGTAAACAGGACTTCCTAAAAAGTCCAGATCTGTGGATTGTACAATTAATAGTTGGAGCATCAACGAGTCTAGATTCCACCTGAGCTTTGGATCGCTCCAGCTCCTCCAGAGTTATGTCTGAGCGTACTTGGTCTATCACTTTTGGGCATTTCTTGGTAGGTTTTCATACTGTTTCCAGTATCAAATTGATCATTGTAATTAGTTGAAAGCTTGAGGGATTGCTTCATAGCCTAACTGTGCTTTGATTGTTTTGATCCATTTTTTCCCTGACCTATCTGTGTTGTCTCTTGGTCTTCATAATTCTGTTTGTTTCCTGTTGTACTTTAGTCATAGAAGAGCTGCATTTATACTGAAATGAAATTACACATCCAATAACTTCTGAAGGCAGTTTGTTGCACTATGTAATAATGTAAAACCAAGTGTCATTTATTCTTTCACTTCACAGTTATGCTCTGCTCTTCTTCTGGAGTGAAGAAATGTGAAAGTAAAAAAAAAAGGTGATGAATAATTTGTAAGACACTGAGCCTAAATCAAACAAAGACACTCTTACATATAGCTTCTCCTTTACTCCCAAACACACAATGCAGGTAAGGTTCTGGTCATTTTCCTGTCATAATTTAAACAGTTGTTCCAAGGCCTCTTCCATCCAACCTCCCTCCAGAACCTTCCTTTCTTCTTTGTCTTCTTTTTTCTTCTTTTTTTCCTTCCCTCTCATCTACCCAAGAAATGAAAGTGACATTTTTGAGCCTGCATCCCTCTGCTAGCGCTCTGCCACACTCCTTCTGCTTGACAGCGGCGCATTCAAGGCGGTGTCAGACTGAAATTATACTGTCTGTGAAGCTCGGCAACAAGGCGAGGGATACAGGATTTCACCGAAGAACAAGCACAGCCTGAAGCTGTGAGAGTCAACCTCGGCCTTTGAAGACTGGTGAGGAGCGGGCAGGGAGAGCCGAGTGGATGAAATAAAAGGGAGTGTTTGTTTTTATGCCACGGTAATGGAATCAGTTTCATCTGATGTTTCAAGATTGCAGGCTAAGTGCAAATTCTACGTAACGTTCAATTTAGTTCTAATGTAAGTTGTATTTTCTGAACATAATGATTGCAGTGATATGAAGAGTTGGACGTGAGCACTTACAGTTTCAATCTCCAGCTTGATCACATGATTTCTATATATGTTCCAGTTCGGTACTTCTCTTGGCTTTCCGGAGTCCTCAGTCCTTTGGGTTCGTTTTAAAAATAGAACGCTGAAATTCACCAAACATGTCTGGCAGATAGTCCTACAGTGGCTGTAAATATAATATGCACTCTTGAAGAACCAAGGAAGGAAGCAATGAAGAGCAAAAAGAAGAACAGAAAGGACAGGAAATCCATGAGTAAAAACAGGAGGAAGAAACAATGCAACAAAGAGAAGACATAGGAAAAGAAACTGATTTTAATATGCGTGAATAAAATAACCAAACTAAAATCTGACAAAACACACAAGGAAGGAAAGAATAAAGGACAAAAGGAAGGAACTGACACAGGACACAAGCAAGGAAAGGATTGACAAGGAAGAAGAGGGATAAAGGAAACGGGGAATAAAAAGATGAACAGGCACAATAAAAGAAAAGACAACAGAATCATTTATCTAGACATTGGAATAGGTTATACAATCTAGAAATACAAATATTTCCCCCAGATTTTAATTACTTTTTCATTACTTTCAAGGCTCAGAAGTCTTTGAAATTAAATCATTTACTTTTCCATACTTTTCTAGGTTGCATAGAAACCCTGTTGTTAACAGTTAACACTTGCAAATGGAAAACTATAAATAGTCTGTAAGGGGAAAAAATCTGGAGAGTGGAGCTCGTTTCTCTCATGTGAGGGTAGCAACCTCCTTCTGCGTCTCTTCCTTATCTGACAGTGTATCTGCTGTTGAGTCATTCCCCTTTACTCAGACTCAAATCATGTGCTGCATACTGGAGGCTAACCTTAATGGAAGATTCCTACCCGATCCCCTGGCCATGACAGGCATTCTGCCACACCGCGGCTCTTAAGTTCTACTGACACAACTCGTGACACAGCCCGAGAGCGAGCCAAATGTAGGCACAAAGCGGGGAGGGACAGAGGCAGAGGACGGTCCTGCTGATATTATGCGCTAATAACAAAAATCAACAGCATAGTTTGGCCGCCATGGAAACTTAACTTGTGACAGCACCTAGCTCCTGCATGAACTGCCCCAGCTGTGACCCGGGGCTTACCGTGTTGAGCCTGAAACAAAATAAGGAAGAGTTCAGAATGGATGAAGAGGAGGACTACTGCACACAGACACAAAACTAGAGTTACAGTAAGCTGCGTGGAAGCCCTATGATGGTGGTGGGAATGGGAGTGAATGGGAGAAACACAGATGTTAAACTGGGGAAATGGGATCTCAGCTGATTTAAATGACTTGAAAATTATCTGAAAAATCTGGGCTGTTTAAATTGTGACATTCACCAGGTAAATCTGCTATTTTGTTTGGCAAAGTCAGAGACTTAATCAGTTTGTTGTGTGGCGCCTTATTAAGTCACCAAGTCTGATAAGAGCTATAATACATGGACTGTGGTACTAAGAGGACCAATCCCTTACAGATGTAGGCCACCACATGGGAAGAAAAATAAACAGCACCTAATATAAAGGAAAAAGCTAGAAAAAATAAATCATATCTAACATGCTATTTCAGGAACGGACAAACCATGATATAATATAGTTTGGTATCGTGAACAGCACTGTATGCTAAGAGTTAGGGGGGTGTGATGAAGTGGGGTGATGTGGTATATCATTCAGTCTCGTACCGTATGACAGTATGAGAACATATGACACAATATCAGATGTACCACATAATACTTATGATACTGTAGAGTTCTTTGATGCATTATTGTACAACTAAAGTAGCATTTGGCCGTTGGAAAGAACTTCCCTCCTCTCAGAAGCTCCTCTTGAGACAGACTGCTCAGATGCTCCTTTCCATAGAGCGGATGGAGTTTCAGTCTCATGACTGAGATGCCAGTGTGGGTTTGGAAAGCGAGCTAACGCTGGTTTAGTTTTTCAACTGCCAGTCCTTTCTTCCTTGGACATGTGCTTTGTGGCCTATATCAGTTCCTGCTCAACTCTACATATAGACACACGGCTCTGCCCTCTTCCCTCCTCCCCTTTCCCCTACTGACAGAAACATTGGGACACGTCACCCCAGTCAGCTTCCTAACAGAATGTCATACTGTTTCCCTGCAAAACGAGACCATGAATGGGCTGGAAAAGTGGGAGCCCACAGAAGTAAATCTGCACTGCATCATGCATGGAGGATTCTGGATGGGACAACTGCAGGGGCCAGTGTGTGTGTATAGAGACCTTTCATGTTTTTCCTTCAACTTTATAATAATATCCTACTTTGTGTTAGTTCAGCTCATAAAATCACAACAAAATATACAATTTCTTTTATCATGTGGCAAGTTCAAGGGTTGATGATACTTTTACAAGACATTATATCAAAGCTATTAAGTGCCTTTTACTTTCCAGTCAGTATGAGCTGCTGAAGACTGCATCTCTAATTGAATCCATATTTCAAATGTCCATACGTTAATGTCAAGTCGATGCTCAACCTCAAAATATACCCACTTGATCAGTACATCCTTGAGCCTGACACATTGATGGACGTAGTTTGCGCTTCATTGTTTTGGACAGAACCCCCCCAAACAACAGATGAAGTCAACAGGGCCTGAGTTAGAAAGGCCTCAGCATCAGCGGTGGAAATCTGCCCTTGCCCTTGGTGGACGCTTGTTTTAAGACAGGTGGCCAGCTGTTGATACCGGCTGGAGGAACTGCGTTACAGGCGGGGGTCCATCCGGTAAATGGAGCCGTGTGGTTCTGATGGATCAGCGCATCAGTTCCTCTCCTTGGGGCCAGACAAATGGAGGCTAGCAGAGAGACAGTATCAGTCAAAGTGAAAGAATGGAGGGAGGAAAAGGAGAAAAAGGACAGGGACAAGGAGGATGAGCTTGTAATATTTTCAGAAGATACAAAATGACAACAAATGTCATCTCGACGCGCTTTACAAAAGTCGTTTTAATGCAGTCGCTCATATATTCTACCTCCTCTGACGTTCCACTCAACCAATAGTTGAGAATCATTGCTCTGTTTTTAATTATGCAGTACATATACATGAAATAAAATAATTACCTGGCTGTTTAACTTCACATGTTTAGGGAAAAGGCTGTAAGCTTCATTTACATAATACAATCAAATAGTTAGACATATTAAAGATAGACATACTAAATGTCTATCTTTTGGTCATCTGTCATCACTGTTTTTTGAACAGTGAATCATTTGTGCAGGTAAACTTTGCATCCTGTTGCCAAACTTTGGGAACCGGACGAGTTGTAAGGGGACACATGATCTTCACTCTCTAAGGTTGCATTTTATCCGGGCTCTGGAGCAACAGTTGTTATACATTAGCTATCCAAGCTCTATAAATAAGTACTCCAACACCATCCCTGAATGCTTAGCTCCAAATGTTTGCAGTTTATGTAGAAGAAACTTCGACATTTTTTTTAACTTCTTCTGTAATCAACAGCTTGTGGGTAGGAACTTTGTCATTAGGCTATTGTTAAGCTTCCAACATGTTATCTTTGTTGTAGCCACTCTTTTTTTATATATATATATAAATCAACATCCTAATTTATAAGGAACATCTTTTTTTTGATAAAGCTGTCTTTTTATCATGTTACCATACTTTCATTTGGGTTGTTTTTGGGTACATGAGCAGTTCTGTTTTTCTTCCCTTTTTGGCTCGACTGAAATGGATCTATGGTAATTGTACTCCACCTGTGACCCTGTGCTCTGCCGTCCATTACGATACAACGTCCTTTCTTAAGCCAGAGACTTTCTCCTCTCCCTGCTGCTCCCTGCTGTCGTGGCCTAATTGTGCCGTTAGAGAAGCGGAATCTAATTCTGAAGAAAGCATCTACACGCTGAACCTTGCCACAATCTGTCTTTCCATTCTGCAACATGCTTACACACACATGCACACACACACACACGCACACATGCATCTGCACACAAACTTTGGGTGTTTGCAACCCCTGGAAAGCAAACAGGGCCTTTGGCTGGAGCAGCCAGATAGGAGTCGGTTAGCTCCCACCTATCCTTTATCTGAGCCCGGCGCTGCACATCAATAACACAAACACCTCCGTCCCCTCCCTATGTCTCTCCCTCCGTCCCTCCAGCCCTTCCTTCAGCTTTTTCCCACTCTCCCTCCTTCCTCTGTCACTACACACCCAAACTACCCTATCTCTTTTTCTCCTTCCTCTCCTCCTCTTCCAAAACAAAGCGCCAAAGCCCCCAGAAGAGAAACGGCATTAAGCTCAGAAAGTGATAAAGCATCTGTTTGATTTATTTTTTAGGACATTTGCTGGTTGAATCGCTACAGCATTTCAGAATCAGAAAAATATAAAGAGTCTTCTAAACTCCTCTTTTTAGCATTTGTGTTTCTCAGATGGCCGCTCTTGCTGGAGTGTTTGGTTCTCACTTTCGTTTTACCTCGATTCCCGGGCATGAAGCTTGATAACAGCTGTGATTCACCCTGAAATCATCTGGTTTTGGCTCTAATTGATTTGGGCTGTTGGATCTTTTTTTGTCTTGTAGCCAGTTCAACTTTTCTTACATGCTAGATTGTAACAGTCTGGTGATTTTGAACACATTAACTTTTTTGTATGAAGAGTGGAGCAAGTGAAGAATATCTTGCCGAGCCTGAGATAAAATGCCCTGAAAATGTATTGATTTATTTGAAACCCTTTTTCCTGTTTTGACATCACAGAGTTTCATGTATTTTCTTGGGATTCTAAGTGATAAACTAAATCAAAGCAGTGTATAATTTTAAAATGCTTTTGCAAAAAAAATAAATGAATAATGTGGTGTGTTTATTTTTTGTGACAGTTAAACATTCTTAACACTCCATGAATACCATGAAAATATATTATTTTTTGGTGGCATTATTACACTATTTTGGAGGTTTGTGCAGCGATTACTCTAATAGCCAGACAACAACCCTCAACACAATGGGGCTTAGTGTAACTTCTTGAATGACCCAGTCAAAATCCAGACTTGAAACAAATTTAGAATCAGTGGTGATACTTGAAAATGTATGTTTACAGATGGTTGAGCTATTTTATAAAGAAGAATGATCAAACACTTCAGTCATTCCATTGCAGTCAGCTGATTCGACAAATGTTTGATGCACCTGTCAGATATCTGTTTGTCAAATTTTCCGCTCCTCTTCATGCAATATCAACTTTTGTAATTGCAGAGTAACAAATATAAAATCTTTCAAAAGGTGCAAATACATTTCCAGGGCACTGTGGGAGAGTGTTAAAATACGCCCAATGAACAATTGTTACTATTGTATTTTTTCCATTCCTTAAACCCTCCTAATGTTTTAGATGGGTTTAGGCATGGTGTGCTTCTGTTCCGGTTCACAAAGCTGCGAGTTCTTTGCCTTGGGGGAGATAAAGTCTACAAGACACTTTTTTTCTTTTTCTTTCACCAAATGTCTTAAACTTCTAGAAAATCCTGTTCTTGCTAAATGTGCAGGAAAAACTCCCAGAAACCCTTTTGACAAATACATGAACTTTCTTTTTTTTCTTTTTTACAAGTTCACTGAAGAATAAATTGAGTCCAGAATTAAACCTGTGGACTTTTACAAGACCTTAAAGCCAGGCATCATGCCACTTAAGGTCTTGCTCTAACTCTGCCGAATCAATAGTGGAGGCAAAATGGTGCACTAATCAACATTCCATTATTGCTATTTGCATATTTGATCCAGGATTTGTTCAATGGATTATACATATTACCTGCATGATGTTTAATTGCCTTTTTAATAGACTCTGTGATTAAACGAGGAAGTTGAGCTCGGCGGGAGGAAGAGACAATATATTGAATGAGTAAAAAATAAAAGAAAAAGAGCAGAATCTTATTAGAATAAGTCTCTTGCATCCTCTGGAACATTGCATGAAGGTGCGAGAATGAAATAAAGTAGAGATCTGTCTCATGATGGAGGCAGCGGTAGCTGTTCAAAATTCATTCATTTGCCTGGTATTTGTTTAAGAAGATTGAGGAGGAGGCTGCTTGTTGCCGTCACAGTAGAGTTTTATATCTTATCATGTTGTGACAGATGAGAGGTGTGAGGCACGAAGATGCACACTTGTGTTGTTCTGACTCATTGTGGGAGTGCAGATGAATCGAATTGAGACTTAAAACCATATAGTTCTTTTCAAACTTTTTGTGCGACATTGAAAAATAACTTCGACAAATTTGATCTGAACATACATGCATGCTACTGCAAACAGAATGTTTGAGACAAATATTTTTTTTGCAGATATCTCTTGTTTACAAGGCATACATTGATGTGGCAAAGGATTAGAAAGAAATTGTCTTTCAGTTTGTCATTTAGGATGAAGGGCTAAGTGTCTCTAAGCTCCTTCGTTACATCAAGTATTGGATTGCTTTTCCTGTTCCTTAAAAAATTTAATCGCAGAGATATTTCATCTGCTCTGGATAGCGTTTTAGACCTAATGCTTCTTCATTTTTTCTCATCTTGTATGCTTTACTTTTTGCATTGTACTGCACAACATGGTTACTTATGCCGACCCTTCAGGAAGTCATTTAATCTCTTGATTGAGGAAAATTCATTTGTTTCCTCACTCTTGGCTCTGGGTGTCATCTCCCCATTGAGTCCACATGCAAGGTGCAGCTGAAAGGTAAGTTTTTGTTAATCTGGTGTTTGCTCACCCTCCTTTCTAATGCCACCCTGGGTATCTACCCATATGGCACATATCAAACATCACTCCCAATCTAAACCACTAAGATTTTAAGAATGTCTGGCAGCTTGAAAGCAAAGTACTTCCTGTCTTGCTCAGATTACCAGTCTTCACTCCCTCAGACAAATATTGAAAGCTCATCAGTTCCTTCTTACTACAGAAGAAAGAAAAAAACACATCTCAGTGAGGTCACCCTCTCCCTACAGTTAGCAGCCAGTCACCTGTTCTCATTAATAAGGAAATTAATGTTGCATTCCGTTTCAATTAACCTTCCCCGACTACAAGAACATGACTGGGAGGGAAGCCCAGGCCCCCGCCGAGGTCAAGGTAATTGAATCAGGGGTACACCAATCGAGAGGCCAAAGAGTTGTTGCCAAGGCTTTTGGGGGGGCATCCGTTAACCCATCATTAAGGTGGAAGGTGAGGCTGTCATGTGTCAGGCTGTGTTGCTCTGGCTCAGAGATTTGACGGTCATCATTGAAAAGGTCAGACTCAGTGACTGTCAGGTGGCAAACTAGGTAATAAAAATGATGCATGTTTATCCCTGGAAATGACGCAATGGGTCAGAATTTTTCCCTTTTTTTTTTTTTTTTTGCTCATTACTTTGTTTTATAATCTAGCCCTGATTTAAACTTCTCCACACCTGTATCACTGAGCTGTCGGATGTTTGTTCATTAATGTTCTCTAACAAACATCTGAGGCCTTAACAAAACTGATGGATTTATCCTGAGATTAAATCACAAACTAGTGGGCTCTATTTTTAAATAGGTGACTTCCGAAGGCTGTGGGTTTTACTGTATTTAATTTGCATCAAGGGAGCTGAATGAAAAATACACCACACCTTTAGATTTTTTTTTGCAAAAAATACAGAAAATGACACCTCAGTTTTCTTACGTTTCACTTTGTGACGTGAAATAATGTACTATGCATTTATGATAACATTTTAAAAAGTTTGAGAGTCAGGAATAGTTACAGAAAGTAATATAGTTATTTTTGAAACTTTAAATCTTATTTGTTATCCAAAAAATATGTTTCTTTTAGATTCTGTTTTATTTTTCCCCAACTTATTTTTTGTTCTATTTTTCTGGTGTCAGATTTGATGGTTGTCTGCGCTGCTGAGCATTGGCCAACAGTAAAACACACCTGGGTGTGTCCAGCCATCTGATGAATGACCCTATGGCTGCTGGATGGATCGATGCTGGATGTGCATGTTTGTGTGTGTGTGTGTGTTGAACGTCAGAGCATGTTGTGCGTGTGTGTGAGGGGGGGAGTGGGATGAGACGGGCAGGCACATTCTGCTGAGCTGGAAATCCCATTAAATCCTCACTACTGCACACACACGCACACACGCAAACACAAAGTCTTTTTTTGTTGTTGCTTTAAAACACTATATCCTCTGCTAACGCACATTAGCAAATACACAAGCTTTCAATGTCTTTACTGACACACACCAGGCCACACAGTGTTCATCTGAACACCTTTGGTCTCATGGATCTCCTGCTCCGTAAGAACTACAGCTCCTCTTTACTACTTTGTCACAACAAGGCAGAAACCGTCGGCTCTTCAGCTTTCTGTCACAAAAATGTTGACGAGCCTGTAACGGCTGCGCTCAAGTTGCACAATATGTTTATTTGTATGTGTTGTGGCTTAGTGATATGGATACTATGAGTCACATCTCTGCAGGCATCCAGCAGGTCTTCTTGGCAACATGCATGTGTGTGTATGGTGTATGTTGTGTAAGCAGCCACCCCTATGCCTGCACTGACAGCGTGCGCAACCCTGTATTTTAAAATAATCTCTGTCTATCTGCCTCCGTGTGCCTACCCAGCCCCCTCCTCTCCTCTTGATCCCTTCTTTCCATCCTTGTTGCCGTTTCTGCCTTACACCTTCAATCCACCTGTTTCCCTCCATCCCGCCTTTGTGTACCGCTCTCTTTTGTTGATCTCGCTTCATCTGTCATCTCTCCCCTCTTCTATCCCCCTTCTCCTCCACCCTGGAAGCCGTAGCGTGACATTCTATCACTGACACATTGTGCATGTCCTGCTCTGACGTTGCCAGCACGCTGACAGATCAGCCTCAATGTGTGTCATCTGGCTAAAGGCAGGAGAGGCGGGATGAGGGACATATAGACAGGGATAATCATCCTCCGCTCCCCCATCCGTTATATTAAGTCATGGCATGAAGTCATGACTGGAGCATTTTATTTAAGCTTTGTTTTGTCTGTTTGTTTTGGAGGCTGTGCATAAAGGTGGTATACGTGGTCGAATATGACATGATGAGCAGTCGATAACGAGAAGCCGTAGTGGATATTTCCATGGAGGTGAAGCTTTAAATATGAATACTGAAGCAACCACAGATTGAAAGGAGAGGGACATGACTAATGGATGGATGAAGATAGATGGATTCTACGTTCAGACACAGTCTGCACAGTCAAAGATTCCTCCAGATCTTTTAGATTTTCAAATAAATTTTTCCCATTTTGCCCCAGACTGGATAGCAACCCTGGCACTGGATCCTAACATGCAGCATTTGCGTGGGAGATGCTTAACGCAGCCTCTCACTTTCTGTGGTAATCTCCCTTATTGCTGCCTTTACCGTTTCATTAAGGCTGCAAAGCTTTAGCTGACCCAAAAGTGCTTCAAAATAACTCTTTATTAAAACCTCCAGAGCCATAAAAACACAAGAGGGATACATTCCAACCTTTCTCTCACACTGAACAGTCCTATGCATAATAACAGACTATATGTTGAAAGGTACTTAGAGACTGCAGTTCTCCTTACCTCCCACAGCTTCCAGAGGTATTGGATGATCCAAACAACATGTTAGCAGTTTTTTTTTTCTTTGTAAAGTTGATGATGGTGGCAAAAGAGGAAACAGAAAATTTGCATAATGCACTAAGCAGATTTAACAACTTTCTAAAGAGTAGAGCAAAATAACTTACAGTGATGGGTTCACAATAAGACAAACAAAACATGGATTTTTTGCAAACCGGACAATTTCCACAGACCCGATAATCAAGTTTTTTGTGTGTGTTGATGACCAACTTAAAAAAATAAATCTGTTATGCAGTTCATTTCACAATTTTATGAGAAAGGCCAAAGTGCACATTAATCATGGTAATGAAAAGTATTCAGTTCAGAAAGGTGAACATTACAGGGCGAAATTGCTGAAACATTTTCTTCCCACTTTCAGCAATAAAAGACATTTAATGTGATTTTTTGCCATCTTTCTAGCTCCACAGACTTCTTTTGTGTGCAATTATGTGTCTGTAATACTTAGAGAAATTTGACCCAAATCAGAGAATGGAGTGATGTATGCTCTCAGGATATATATGCAGGAAAAACCTAAGAAATGATGTTTATTCTCCTGGCCACAGAGTGCTTGGCCTTTTGACCTCAGTATCTGGCTCTTTGTCACACTACTGCCTTCATTCCAATTAATCAAAGGAACCCGATCAGTTATGTCACATAAGGGTGAGAGGATGAAAGGTCCTGCCCTCCTCATCCTCTTCCATATAGAATTTCCCAAGTTGTCAACAATATGAAATCTTGAACTGGATCAAGCAAGTAAGTTTTTTCTATTATTTTCTTCACTGTTTCAGCAGTAACCTTAAATTACATCGATGTTCTTTGTGTTTTTGTTGTCTCTTGTAACCCTTTTTGAACATTTCTGCTAGCGTTCCAAAAGCAGTGGTTTGAGTGGAGTTAAACTCAGAAAATGACGGACTGATCAAAATATGCTAACGTCGCACATTTGGCAGCAGCACAAGCAATGGTACACATAATTCAACGTTCGTGCAAAACGAACGCTGAATAGCAGGTGAATTGCTGGGGAAATAGGTCTCTGACATCACCATTTTTTAAATGACATCACCATTTTTTTTAGAAATTGAACTGAAACAAAGATCACAACAGATTTATAGCTTTGTTTTTCTTAGAATATTAGAGATTAAATTTTAACATCAGCCAAATTACTACTTCGGAATACATATTCTATATTCTTATTCTATATAATTGTATTTTTTCCTTGATAATCTTCTTATTTTGTCTTGCGCCTATGTAGATTTAGCTGCGCCCTATGACTCTAGCCTCAGATTAACTCACAGTCTCTGTCTATGCTACCCTTCTCCATGTTTTTTTTTTTTCCTTTTTCACTCTTGGTGCACTTTCTTTCCCCTGGAGCTCCTATAGCATAGGATCGTGGTTCCCTCTTCTTCCTTAAACCAACCGGATTTGTACCTCCATAATAAACTGAGAGGAGAATGAGGAGGATTAAACGAGCCAACGGCAATGGAGGGATTTGATGATGTCATCTGTGTGAATGAAGCAGTTAGCGGATTATTCCCTCGGAGGTGAAAGTGATCCATGAAAGTGAATGTCGACACCGGGGCACAAAGCTGAAAAGTGAATCCTGAAAAGGAAGATGTTGCTCTTGAAGCAGACAGGTTGGATGGAATGCAGAAAGAAAAATCGTAGAAGATTGCAGGGTGGGACAAAAGTGAAAATGGCAACACAAAGTGAGTAAGAAGGGGTGAAAATGATTGATGGAAGAGCCAGGGGAGACAAAAAAAAAAAAAAAGGACATATCAATGAAAGAAGATATAGGTTCGTTTCAAACCTCTGTGTTGCCATCTCTGAGGACAAATGACATGGTGAGAGCTTGGTCTGGGCAGTCGGTGCTTAGTGGGAGGTGTCAGCTCTGAGCTATGGGAGTCCGGCAGAAATCTGTCCCAGAGGCCCCAGCTGTGGCAATCACTGCTCAGTGGGCCACAAGGCCAGAGCAATCAGACCACCAGCAAGCTATCTGCTAAGCTCTATGCCTTCTGTCTGCTTCACCCATCTATTCCATAACAATGATTGCACACACTTATTCCTGCAGCTGTACAGCACCGCAGATGATGTCCAAACCTGGCAATGTGACGCGTCATTAGTAACACTCCTGGTCAGTGCATTGGAAATAGATTTTGCCATTCAATACAAACGAAAAGTTCTGTTTATCAGACTCAAATTCTGAAAAGCATCTGTAACCACAGAAGCTCCTGCTGTCGCCCTGAGCAGAATCTTCGTCTGGCAGACAAACTTAACAGCTTCTACTGCAGGTTTGAAAAGCAGCAGTTCAGCAGACAGAGCAGTTTCTCCGTCACAAAATGCATGGATCACCTGTTTCCCCTCAGGACCCGACTTTAGATTTCTGGGGAAGATGGAAATAGAAACTTTCAGTGTCCAGAAAAGCTGCCGGAGAACCTATCATCATCAACTGGTCCTGCAATGGGTCAGTTTGCATAGCGGATAAACAGGTTTCTCTATCATTACCACATTGAACTGGTTATTGGTCTATCTTTTATTTTCAAAAGAGAAACATTTTGTATTTTGCAGACAAAAGGTTTCTCTTTAGTAAACATTAATCATTACGCTGTATTCCTGTTTGGAAAACAGTTTACTGAAATTGCAGTCTAATGTTAAATGCAGTCATTTTTAATGTGTTACAGCAGCGTGAAGCGCTGAGTTCAGAGGTGTTTTTTTTTTTTCCACACTGCTGTTTGTTGAGTCTTGGTTGAGCAAGTCACATCACAGACAGATAGGGAGAATTTGTTGCAAAACACCAAATTTCTAACATCCGTCCATCAGTTTTCTCTAGACGGTTATCCTTGTAGGGTTGCGAGTTGGGGTCTGGCGCTTGAGGCGGGGTGAAGCCTTGACAGCGTCTCTGTGTGTCTCCATGTCACAGGGCAACATGGAGACTCACAGGAAATCACATATTTTCAGACTGACATGTTTTTTTTAGGAATCTATTACAGCTTTTTAGAAAATCAGAGGCCATTTCACTGCCAATAGGTTAAAATTTACTCAGCTACTTGTGACATCATGAGAACTCTGATTTAGATCTGTCTTATGTTCTGTGCACCTTTTTCTTTGTGAGCACTGAGCAAATTGAAAACTTACCACTGCCTGGATGCTCACTGGATAAAGTGCATGGCCATATATGCATGCTTGAAGGGAGAACAAACTCATACTGTACATAATTCCGACATTAAAAAAGAGAAAGGCTGCACTTAAAGCTACCCCTGGGTGATCCTTTTTAACTTTGGGTTTAAACACTTAAAGATCTAAAACAGTAGCAAATACACAAATGCGTGTTAGGAAAGCTTTCTTGTCTCCTGCTTTTCCCTCATCATTACGGCTCTCCTCTTTCATGTGGGTCCTAACGAGTTGTCGGTGGAGCTGAGGCAAGACATCTGTAATGTGCCATGAAATATGTATGCCAAACCGTTTCTAGAAAATGTGTTTCCAAAATCTGGGTTCTATGACCCCACCATGACTCTCTCCCACAAGTAGACGTAAAATTGCGTTCACATTTTTTATTTTTTATAATGGACTGAACAATGACATCACAGACAGATAAACCATTATACAAAGTAGTCTGTAAAAGAACCATAAATATGTTCACTTTACAAGCTTGTCTTAGAACTTTCTGAGAATATCTGAACAGTCTACATTAGACACCGTCTCTCTAGTTCTCTTCCTCAGCTCCTTGCTTATTTAAACACCCATTTTTATGAGGGATTACATGTATCTGTGCAGGTTCAGGAAATGTGCTGAATCCAGGGCATGTAACCGATTTGAACTGCTGTCCTCAGCCTCAACTTTTCCAGTCACCCAGCAGGCTCCTAAATTACCACTGGATGCATGGTGGAATGTTGGCCTCGCAGTTCATGGAGTGGCTGCCGGCCACCATCTTGCGTCATGCATCAGCTTACATGTACAAATGTGTGCGCCGGCTCGGTGCGAGTAAGACTCTGACCCCTCTGTTGGATGCAAGCCCAGCTGCTGTGTCTGAGGGAACTTGTTGGTGTGATCTGAGGACAGCAACTGCAGACTGTTGAGAGTGCAAACATGCCCTCAGGTTTCAAAGACTTCTGCATGTGCAGGAATGTTGTGCCTTTACAGTGAGAATATCTCTGGATAGAATGCGGCAGTATAACTGTCAGTGTGAAAGCAGTGCAACCAAATGTGTGCAGGTTTGCCCTTTTGTTTGTAGTTCATGGGACCATGTTACAGTCACCCTCTTTCCCAAAATATCCACAGAATTATGACTTATGATGTGTCCTCTGAACATAAGACCCTTCATGTGTTGGCACACCTCTTTGTTGATTGCAGGGTCCCTATTTTATGAGTGCTTCTTTTCATAGAGTGTTGCAGTTGCACTGTTGCGAGGATGCCTGAATGACGAATAAAGCTCTGTCCTTTGCTAACACGAATGGACAAAATGTCCAACTGGATTATATTTCAGTCTGATCAGAATATTATGACTGGAATCAACTTGGTTGAAAGTAAATTATAATCTGAATGAGAGGGTGACTTATGCTGATTGATAATCCGAACGGCATGCCTGTAAACACACCGTTCTGACTGTGGTAATCTAACCTGAGTGTGCATGTGCGCCCTATATCAAGTTCATGCGATGTATGTCCACCGTCAGTGGCTCGACACTAGTCAGGGAAGCAAAAAGAAAAAAATAACGTGTTGACAATCCCTGAAGCTTTGGTATATTTCATTTAATATACAATTGGGCTATCAGCAGGACAATGATCCAAACAAGCAACAAGTTTATCTCAGCGTAGCTTTTAAAAAAATGTAATAAAAAAATGATTTAAAATATTTCAATGTGACAAAATGCCCAAAATCCCAAAGAAATATGTAGGGAGAAAACACTCCAAATCTTCCAAGACATGGTTATCCACCTGCATTCACATTTTAGTCAAAGAGAACATTATTCAGAAAATCAACGAGACCCTGATAACTGTGCACTGGAATTGTCTTTCAATAGGACAAATATTAGTGACGCACCCTTTTCAGATCAAATGAAAATATTTTGGCCTACAGGCATATTTCGACCTGTGTGACAGAACTATGACATTGCACTTCGCCCTAAACACACCATCCCCACTATGAAAAGGAAAAGGGAAAAGGAGGATCATTCCACGGTTGCTTTCCTTAAGCAGTGACACAAACTGCTTCAGATTGTCATGCTGTACAGTTCCAAACCCTGAATAAGTCTGCCATAAAACTAAATATACAGTCAGGAATCTAAGGAAATGGTTCGGTTCAAATTATATTCATGTGCTTAAACAGCACATGAATATGTGCTGTTTGAAGTTCAGATGAGAATCTGTGACAAGCTTAAACAACATGGACTGAAGATGTCAAAAAGTGAATGCACTTCACATTTTTTATGTGTAATAATTTTGTATTTTTGAAATATTTAGGAAAACATTTATTTCATTCCTCACATTTCGCAAAAATGCTTGGTGTTGACACCAAATCCTTGGTGTTAATCTGACAGTACAATATTTTCATGGACAGGGCAGTAATGTGTGAAAGTGCAGTCAAGTTCGATGGAAAATATTTTTGCAGAACATGGTGGATCAGTTGGCAAACCAAGATCCTGGGTTTAAATTCTGACATTTCTGCATGGAGTTTGCATGCCTGGACTGTCCCTGGGTACTCTGGGTTTCTCCCATTGTCCAAAAACATGACTGCACACACACATAGCCACCAGTCCCCCATGACCCTGGAACCGGACACAGATTAAGAATATATTGGCCACATTATATATTAATTGCTGTTCAGCCTATATTCTCCGTTTATATTCTGCCTTGGGTGCCAAGTTGAAATTTCAGAAAATGCTGGCAGTTTGTCAGCAGCCTCCATGAACTCAAGTCTTTGAAAATGTTATTTAAAATGTGGTAAAACTATGTAGTGCTTGGGGAAAGTCACCATTAGCATCGTTATGAAGCTGCCATATTTGTTCGCTCACATCACTTAGTGCAGTCTTGGCACATGTATATTGTGTTTGTTGTTTCGCTGTTTCAGCCTTCCTATGTGTGTCCAAGTCTGTTTTTGTAGGCTATTAGGCCAGAGGGGATAGTATCAGCCGAGGCTTCCTGGGAACTTTTCCAGGAGTGTGTGCATAAGTTTCTGTGTGCACACAAAGCTTTAGAGCTTGTTCTGTGCTGAGGGGCTAGTTGATTAAAAACCTAGCCTAGACTTTTCTGTAACTGTTTTTGCATTAGTTTTCAAAGCCAAGCATCAAATGTACAGTTCACACAAAAAATAAAATACTAGCACTTTCCACTGTGGTGTAATAGCATTGGGTTTGCAAAACCTTACTCAGATGCTGAAGTCTGTGTGAGCGTATGTGTGTAAAGCACCTTAGTTGTCATCATCCAAGGCCATGAGTTATTACATGGTGACAATGTTACAACAGCATGGTCCCCTGTAGCAAGCAGCACAGTGTCCAGATATGGCCAGGGTCAAATAAACCCATGCTTGTGTCTTATCACAGCCAAGCTGAAATAGCACCTTGGCACAACTTGTCCTATAGGAAAAATACACGTTGAACATGGCGGATCGAGACTCAAATAACAGCTTGAAGACATAAGAACGGCAACATTACAACATACAGATATGAATGTACATACACGGTAAGAGTTGCTCTGCAGAATTTTAGAATAGCTTCCACCTCATAAAGTGTCCACTTACAATAACGGTGCAATACAGAAAAGGTTTTAAGAAAAACAGCAGTGCATAGAAACAGAGACGTCCCTTTACGATAACACTGATATTTCGATGGTCACTTCCAGCAAGGCAGTGCACCATGTCACAAAGCTCAAGTCAGCTCAAATCATCTTGAAGACGACAATCAGTCCACTCTGTTCATATGACCTCAAACCTGACCTCAGTCCAGTAGGGCACCTTTGGACTGAATTTGATACACATGTATTAACAGACATTGTTCTATTTTGCACTACACAACACAAGTAAACATTACAGAGGAAGCATTTTTATTCTGTACACATTCTTTTCTTGAACTTTTTTAATCAACAAAAACACTTTAATAGCTTATTGGACTGAAAAAGTTTTTAAAAGCAGTTTTTTTATTTTCCCACAGTTATTTATCAAGACTTTCATATCCATCAAATTCTTGGAAGGACTCCAATTTGCAGCCAACTAACATGTCCATCTAGAAATTAATGTGTTTTTACTTTTTCCACAGTTTTCTAAGTAAGAACTCCCACAAGCAACCTTTCGTATTTTTAAAAACTGGATTAGAGCTTAGGTTGCCGGTGTTTGAACTTTTTGAAAGTACTTGAGAATGACTAGGGTTTTTTTTGTGTATTTTACTTTCCTGTTTTCTTTTGTTGCTTACTGACCAGTACTTGATGACCGTGATGAGTCTGACAGTTTGTATTTGAGAAACGTGTCCTGAACTAATACATTAACAGCCGCTTTTGATTTTCGCAACTTCCAGATCACACTTAAGAAGATATTTCTGTCCACGTTTCCAGCAACTTGGTTGTAGCCTTCACAAATTGCCGTCTTGCTTTTATGTCTGTTTATTGTCTCAGGAGTATCTTTCCACAGCCTCCGTTTAGGATCCTGTCTAATAGCATTGGTAGTCCCTGGTCTCTTCTGATGACATGATTAGTGTCTCTCTATTGTTCTTCAGTGCAGCCTTACTTGGTTATTGGTAGGATTTCTCAGTCTTCCTCAGTCTGGCGGTAATTTCCAGCGAGGGGCTTGTCCTTCCCAAGTGGTTCAGGATATTTTTCCAGAGATTTCTCTTCTTTTTTTTTTTTTTATCAGTGACTTCTGTCTCCTTCTTTTGCTAAACTGTCATATCACTTGGGTGTCTGGTTATTGGCACAGCATATGTGTTTATGGCTTGGACTTTATTTTCTCACCTCTCAGTTGGCTCTTTAGAACCCGTCTTCCACTTGGTGGGAGCTGACTTTGCTGTGCCTCTTTTTGGCTGCCATGAGAGCCCATGGTATTTTGTAGATGACCCGGACAAGTTATGTTACCTTCTACCGTTGAACACATTCATATGTCATCACTTTAGTAGATGAAGCCCAACCATTCAGCTGCTCTTGTTCACTCTGAATGTCATTCAGATGTCATTGCAGAGTGTCCAGGTGAAGTAAATGGAGAAACGCAAGAAACAATGTCACCAGCATCTGATTGAGGTCCCTACTGTGTGTTTTGTAGCAAAACTGATTGTGTTAGTGTGACAATACTGTTTGTGAAAGTTATATTTACTATCCCAAATAGAAATAAACATGTGGAGAAGGTCTAAATATAATTAGAATCAACTTTTTCTTTTTAAACCATTTTTTTTTTTTTATTTTGAACCAGCAAGTGCAGGCCAATTTCAGTATTGTTTTAGCGTAAACAGAAAAAAATACTATTAGAAGATGTATATAATTGTTCCTTATGCTCTTGCTTTCACCTGGCCCACACACAGCGTCAAATCACTCAGAGACAGGAAAAAAGACCCCTCTGTTGAGACATCTAAGTTAGCAGCAGGCTAATTCTGCTAATACAGATTAGCTCCCCTGGGAACTGCTGTATTGATTGGACAACAAAGGCTTGGAGAAAACCGCTCTAACATTCAATTATCCACACCGATAGACATAATACCATTCCACTCCTCCTCGTGTCCCTCCCTCCCCCCTTGCCCCTTTCCTCTCTCTCCTGTCTCTGTCTCTCGATCTCTATTGGAAGAATCTGCGAGGTTTGGGGGGGAGGAAGAGGGAGTAGACGAACCTGCAGGTGTGTCCGTGTGTGTGTTTGGAGCTGTGTTATCTGATTTTGATCCTATCAGTGAGTGAGAGTGGAGGAATGTTTCCGGTTTTGAATTGCTTGCTGCATCTGTGAATGTGACTGTCTTTTATTTAAATTGGTTTTGTTTGATAAGGTGGCAGCCTCCTCGGGCTGCCTCCTCGGGCTGCCACCTTATCGTGGTGGAGGGGTTTGAGTGCCCCAATGATCCTAAGAGCTATGCTGTCGGGGGCTTCATGCCCCTGGTAGGGTCACCCAAAGCAGACAGGTCTTAGGGGAGGGACCAGACAAAGCGCAGCCCGAAGACCCCTATGATGCACAGAAACTTTGGACGTAGTGTTCCCTCGCCCGGACGCGGGTCACCGGGGCCCCACTCTGGAGCCAGGCCTGGAGGTGGGGCACGTTGGCGAGCGCCTGGTGGCCGGGCTTTTACCCATGGAGCCCGGCCGGGCTCAGCCCGAAGAGGAAACATGGGTCCCTCTTCCAATGGGCTCACCACCTATAGGAAGGGCCGCAGGGGTCGGGTGCATTGTGTGATGGGTGGTGGCCGAGGGAGGGGGTCCTGGCGGTCCGATCCTCGGTTACAGAAACTGGCTCTTGGGACGTGGAATGTGACCTCTCTGGTGGGGAAGGAGCCGGAGCTGGTGTGTGAGGCTGAGAGGTTCCGGCTAGAAATAGTCGGTCTCACCTCGACACATGGCTCTGGTTCTGGAACCAGTCTCCTTGAGAGGGGCTGGACGTACTTCCACTCTGGAGTTGCCCACGGTGAGAGGCGTCGAGCAGGGTTGGGCATACTTGTTGCTCCCCATCTCGGCGCCTGTACGTTGGGGTTCACCCCGGTGAACGAGAGGATAGCCTCCCTCCGCCTACGAGTGGGGGGACGGGCTCAGCCTACCCACCCTTTTTGGAGTCCTTAGAGGGGGTACTGGAGAGTATCCCTACTGGGGACTCCCTCGTTCTCCTGGGAGACTTCAATGCTCATGTGGGCAATGACAGTGAGACCTGGAGGGGCGTGGTTGGGAGGAGTGCTCCCTCCGATCTGAACTTGAGTGGTGTTCTGTTGCTGGACTTCTGTGCTCGTCACGGATTGTCCATAACGAACACCATGTTCAGGCATAAGGGTGTCCATATGTGCACTTGGCACCAGGACACCCTAGGCCGCAGTTCGATGATCGATTTTGTCAACGTTTCGTCGGATCTGCGGCCGTATGTCTTGGACACTCGAGTGAAGAGAGGTGCGGAGTTATCCACTGACCACTACCTGGTGGTGAGTTGGCTCCGGTGGTGGGGGAGGATGCCGGTCAGACCTGGCAGGCCCAAACGTGTTGTGAGGGTCTGCTGGGAACGTCTGGCGGAGTCCCCCGTGAGACGGAACTTTAACTCCCATCTCCGGCAGAGCTTCGAACACGTCCCGGGGGACGTGGGGGGACATTGAGTCTGAGTGGACCATGTTCCGTGCCTCCATTGTCGAGGTGGCTAATCGGAGCTGTGGTCGCAAGGTTGTCGGTGCCTGTCGTGGTGGCAACCCTCGAACCCGTTGGTGGACACCTTCGGTGAGGGATGCCGTCAGGCTGAAGAAGGAGTCCTATCGGGCCTTTTTGGCCTGTGGGACTCCGGAAGCAGCTGATGGGTACCGGCGGGCGAAGCGGCTTGCGGCTCTGGCGGTTGCTGAGGCAAAAACTCGGGCGTGGGAGGAGTTCGGAGAGACCCTGGAGAAAGACTTCCGTATGGCTTCGAGGCGATTCTGGTCCACCATCCGGCGTCTCAGGAGGGGGAAGCAGTGTAGCACCAACACTGTTTACAGTGGGGGTGGTGTGCTGCTGACCTCGACTCCGGACGTTGTGGGTCGGTGGGCAGAGTACTTCGAAGACCTCCTCAATCCCACCAACATGCCTTCCATTGAGGAAGTTGAGCCTGAGGACTTTGGGTTGGGCTCGCCAGTCTCTGGGGGACGAGGTCGCCGAGGTAGTTAAAAAGCTTCTCGGTGGCAGGGCCCCGGGGGTGGGACGAGATTCGCCCGGAGTATCTCAAGGCTCTGGATGTTGTAGGGTTGTGTTGGCTAACGCGACTCTGCAGTATCGCATGGACATCGGGGGGCAGTTCCCCTGGACTGGCAGACTGAGGGTGGTGGTCCCCCTGTTTAAAAAAGGGGGATCGGAGAGTGTGCTCCAATTATAGAGGGATCACACTCTTAAGCCTCCCTGGCAAGGTCTATTCGGGGGTACTGGAGAGGAGGGTCCGTCGGATAGTCGAACCTCGGATTTTGGAAGAGCAGTGTGGTTTTCGTCCTGGTCGTGGAACACTGGACTCTACACCCTCAGCAGGGTCCTGGAGGGTGCATGGGAGTTCGCCCAACCAATCTACATGTGCTTTGTGGACCTGGAGAAGGCGTTCCACCGTGTCCCTCGGGGTGCCCTGTGGGGGGTTCTCCGGGAGTATGGGGTACTGGGCCCTTTGATACGGGCTGTCAGGTCCCTGTATGACCGGTGTCAGAGTCTGGTCCGCATTGCCGCCAATAAGTCGGGCTCGTTCCCAGTGAGGGTTGGACTCCGCCAGGGCTGCCCTTTGTCACCGATTCTGTTCATTACTTTTATGGACAGAATTTCTAGGCGCAGCCAGGGTGTTGAGGGGATCCGTTTTGGTGGCCTTAGGATTGCATCTCTGCTTTTTGCGGACGATGTGGTCCTATTGGCTTCATCGGGACGTGATCTGCAGCTCTCAATGGAGCGGTTCGCAGCCGAGTGTGAAGCGGCCGGGATGAGGATCAGTGCCTCCAAGTCTGAGACCATGGTCTTGAGTCGGAAAAGGGTAGAGTGCCTTCTCCGGGTCGAGAGAGATGTCCTGCCTCAAGTGGAGGAGTTCAAGTATCTCGGGATCTTGTTCACGAATGAGGGAAGAAGGGAGCGTGAGATCGACAGGCGGATTGGTGCAGCGTCCGCCGTGAAGCGGGCGCTGTACCGGTCCGTCGTGGTGAAGAGGGAGCTGAGTCAAAAAGCGAAGCTCTCGATTTACCGGTCGATCCTACCCTCATCTATGGTCATGAGCTTTGGGTAATGACCGAAAGAACGAGATCGCGGATACAAGCGGCCGAAATGGGTTTTCTCCGTAGGGTGGCTGGGCTCTCCCTTAGAGATAGGGTGAGAAGCTCGGTCATCCGGGAGGGACTCAGAGTAGAGCCGCTGCTCCTCCACATCGAGAGGAGCCAGTTGAGGTGGCTCGGGCATCTGGTCAGGATGCCTCCTGGACGCCTCCCTGGTGAGGTGTTTCGGGCACGTCCCACCGGGAGGAGGCCCCGGGGAAGACCCAGGACACGCTGGAGGGACTACGTCTCTCGGCTGGCTTGGGAACGCCTCGGGATTCCCCTGGAGGAGCTGGAGGAAGTGGCTGGGGAGAGGGAAGTCTGGGCCTCCCTTCTTAAGCTGCTACCCCCGCGACCCGACCCCGGATAAGCGGCAGAAGATGGATGGATGGATGGATGGATGGATGGATGGATGGATGGATGGTTTTGTTTGTTTATTTCAACACTCACAAATGTAGAGTTAGATGTTCTGGAAACACTATGGCAGCTTCACGACTATTCATCAAGCAGTAAGAAATTATCACTGAGTTAATAAATAAAGACGTTAGAATTATGTTATTTACTAGGAGTGTCTCCTAATATTGCTTAATGTGTTGACGTACAGGGGTTACTTCTGCACATACAGGGGTTTAGTTAATACTAAAAAGTCACAATACTAGTTACAAAATTACCTGTCTGCCTGTATTCATCTGGTGAGGTCAGTTTATGCTATTATTATGAACCCTAGATATAAAGGTGGATGTTAAACTTGAAACTCTGGATGCTAGAGACTGTTATTTTGAAATCGGAAAAGATATGGTTCTTGAGCTGCAATTTTGTTTTGACTGAGTCGCTTAACAAAGAGTTCTCATCTGGCTGCCTGTCAATACTCCGTTTCAAAGACATTGACAAATTCCTCAGTACTTTTGAAATGTTTGCGGGGCAAAATTTGGTGCTCTGGCAGCAAAAATAAAAAAAAAGGAACAAAGTGAAAGAGAGGCTAGAAATTGTAAGCACTGTGAGGATTATTGCTGACTATAACCTTTAGCCCTGAGCAATTCTAAAGTTTGCATATCCTTTAGAGCTTCCTAATTCATCAGAGATCTAAAATACGTTAACTTTTCAAACTGTAACTGGATTATGTTATGCTGAACTGGGATTCCCTAAAATGCAGTGAGATTTGGGGAACATCCATCTTTAATGTGAAAACAGAATATTGTATATCCAACAGTTTTTGTTGCCAATAAAGCCCCCTCAGAGCACCTAAACACAAATTTCCCAATACTTACCCTGGTGCAGCCCTTAAACACAGACTGTAAGCGGCTCCTGTGGCAGTAGTGGTAAAGTTATATTTTCTCATAGTGCCAGATTGGTTTGAGAAACTTCCTTTGTATTAGATATTATAATTAAGAAAACAGTTTTTTTTGTCATTACAGTTAGTTGCTTCACATGCATACTGCTTGTAAAGCACCTAAATGAATTGAAAAAAGATTATGTCAGTTATAATCTTATTAATTGATTTGAGCAAAAATATAACCTCTGCACTGAATACCATTTGGAGGTATTGCACCCTTGAGGAGTGCCATGCATGTACATCTTTGAATAACTCTGAAGACCATCAGCATTTCATTGAATATATTATATCCTCATTTTTCCTCTTCTAACTGCCAATACAATCCAAATAGCTATTCACTTTTCCCGTTTATATATGCATTTGCAATGTGTTAAAGTCAACTAAGTGTGTCTGCTTTGGCTGTGCTCTGCACCCTCTTTACACAGTCACAGCGCGAGCCCTCTCTCATTAGCTCTGACCGTTAAAGCTAACTCTGATTGCCTCCGGTCAGAGCTGTGCGCCACTCGACTCGTATTCCTTGGGAGGCTCCTCATTTCCCACAGCCAATGACACATGAATGAGGCGCAGGTAACAGATACATCTTCAGAGAATGTGTATATGCACTCTTTTATACACACTAACACGCATCCAAAGTTTTCAGCCAAATGCGCACACCTGTATCGAACCGTTAGATGAGCCTGACAGTTTTAGAGCGAGTTAAGTAGATGACTTATAAGCTGAGAGAATTATTACCCAGTGGTTAGAGCAAGTGGAAATATTGAGTTGCTTTACGTCAGGAATGGGGTTGGGGGGTGGGGAAGCCCTGCAAGCCAACCAACAGGTTTAAAAGAGAACTTGAAAAGCACCATGGATCAGCATCATATTAGGCCCATGTCTATCACCCAGCACAAAACGTGGTTGGCGAGTTAAAGGTCTCTCTCTTCTGAAATGTCAAGGCTTACGAGCAGGTGAGAGAATATTCTTGGAAAGGATGCTGTCATGTCGCTTGTGTCTAATTTATTTCCCATTACAGAAAATGTTAACAAAGCATTAATGAGCTGCTGACTACATCATCCTCCCTTTAAAGCACTATGTCAAGGGAACATCTGGTCCCACTTTGTATGCCACTGCTGTCTTCTGAGCATAATGTGCAACGCTGCAACATTTCCTCAGAAAATTGTTTTTCTCAACACTTGTTCAGTTTGCTGTGACTGCAAAGTAAATATAGTTGTGTTTCACTTACATGGTTTGGGTTCAGCATAATGGCTTCGTGGAAACGAGAGCAACAAAACATACAAGCTGATGGACTTATTTTAGTGTGCCAGTATTGAGTGAAGGTAATTAAGTGTTACTTGCTGAATCTGGACTTGAGCTGTGATTCTTGGATGGCCACACAGTTTGACTCGATTACTATTATTCAGTTCATGATTCTGACTCAACTCAGAATTAAAGTCTAGGCCACTTAGATTTGCAGTATGAACCAGAGGTGAGGGCTAAAAGCTTGAACATAATCAAGCTTTTATGTAGTAGGGTTAGGGTTAGTTTTTTGATAGAATCACATGTTGGTTAAATTCAAAATTTTTGTGAGCCATTTTTCTTTGTTTTACTAATGGCCATTTTTGTACACGCCAAAACGTATGCACACATGCTTCCAATAATGACGTACAGCTTGAGAAAAAGAGTGTGCATTTCTTGTTCTGTATTTTTAAGAAATGTGTCATTCACATTTCTGTATATTAAGAAGAGTTTACCAATGTTGTGATTGGAAAAAAAATTTGCAATAATTTAGCATTCCAGCTTATGTTCTCATTTAGATTCCAAAAGCTGTGCATGCAAAATGGCCAGCATGATTAGAAATTGCCTCAAGATTTGTATTTGCAGATATCGCATTAAACTACTCTTTGCTTTTGTAAATTTTAAGTGCATGACATTTCTCTGATGCTTGCATCAGCGATCACATAGAGGTTAGCTTACACTTTTGCTAAAACCGAGAGTAAAATCTCAATGGCGTTTTCATAATCTTTTGGCCCTAAACTTTTTTCCTGTGCCAGAAAAAGAAAAGGAAACAATTGCCACTGGTCAGTGATGTCAGTCCAGCATGAAAAGCACCATATCACACTAACCCATCACCCCTTTCACAAACTCCCAAAAGTAATTTCAGGGTTAGGGCAAAGAAGCCAAGTTGTCCAAATGAAAAGGCCCTCGATGAAGAGGGAAGGCCATTCCAGAGAAGCCGAATTGACCGGTGCAAACAAGAGGCATGACCAAGATGAAATTGGCTCACCTGAATCCATTCCTGGGCGGGAGGGGGGAATGAAGAGATGAGTGAGGGGGTGCAGGGGTGAAAGAATGACAGAGACTGGCAGAGAGAAATGCCACAAGACAAATGGCACCATGAAAAAGCAAAAAAAGAACATGAATTGGTGCAGATGTGGGTACAGTGGAAAAAAAACGGAGGAAAAGCAGAGGAAGTTTGAACGTCCTAGTTGACTTAACTTTCCGCGGTGTTATTTGATCCTACCAAATCCTTCAGTGACGGTGGCCTTTTACAATCAACTACTCATCAGCGAATGGCCAGATCCCTAATGACAAAACTATTTACGACACATTTTATTCCTAACAGTAATTTGACCCAGATTTATTTCTGAAATCTTGGTGTTTCTATAGCCTAACCTCAAAATCCATTACATCCATCCATCTCTTATTCTATTAATTTATGTCTCCCTTCAATCATTTTCTGTCTGGAATGCTGCATATTTAATCAGATATTAGCTTTCATATGACCAGAGATAAGAGCGGATGTAAGTGTGATGCAACGTCTTCCCCCATCTTGCGACCATAATTGCTCATCTCATTTCTCAAATGAATTTCCAATCTGAAGTCTCTCCCCAGCAGCGTGGAAACTCAGTCAAACTTTTTCCTCAACCAGTATCAGACTTTATGGCCTAACATAATTGGGACCATAAACTTGGTCTGAGCCTCATTCAATAATGATTCCCTGCTCCAAATACCTGCTGCTGGCCTTTAGCGGAATATTACTTATTAAGCACCCCAAAAACCGAGTGGAAGTATTATCTGTAAGGTCAAGCATGGAGAATCTTTCAAGAGAAGGAAGGCTTTATGGGCTAGGCTTTTGTAACTCACTGCATGCACTGTAGATCGCATGCTAATGGACACTGGGTGCCATTTTTAGCTACTTTGTTCCCCATGTTCTGCTACTTATTGGAGGCAAGTTAGTGTTTTGCTTTCCTTAATGTAAACAGTTTTTTAATAAACAGGGTGAATGTTTTTTTTTTTTTTTCCTTTTTCAGGGCATTGCAAAAGTGTTCTTAAACTTATTCATCTTTTCTCAATGCTTTATGTCACCAAGTTGTTGGATCACCTCCAGATATATCGAGAACAAAAACAACTGAATTGCACACAGTACTGGACAAATAACTCACAAAGAACTCTGAATCCCAGAATGCATTGCTCCTATGAAGGAAGCAATCTGAAGATAATGGCATTGTGAAGCTGTGTGTATTAAACAAGCTTAGGAGGGATTTAGAGGGGTTGATAGCCACAATTTCCTTAGTTGCCCTTCTCATTCTGGATGTGACATCACCATGCAGTTTGTCCATCTCCCATCTTGTGAATCTTTGCACGTTTTTCGTACCATAAACCATAAACTTTGTTGTCCATAGTTCAATTCATTCCATCACTGTAATTAACATAAGACTAGGAATCAGTCCTGGTAACGAGCCATTCGTTTTATTAAGGTGTGTGGGACTAGGAATGCATCTCAAAGTTCCAGCACAGCAGCTCCCCAGTACTGAAAGTACAAAGCCCGTGTCGTCATGAGTCGTCTCGTCTTTCATTCTTCGCTGACATGATGACTGAAGTACTGCATTTCACTGCATTTTGAGGCTTTCAAGCCATGTCTGGGTCCATTTTTGTCATCTGTTTTTGGATGATCCTTGTCCTGCTAAAAGACTCAGAATAAATCTTCAGTTACATTTATTGTTATGGGTGCCACCAATTGGTTATTTGGTCAAAAGGGGGAAAAGAAATCTACTAAATCTGTCATCAGAGTGAAATTATGCTACTAAAATGAAAAAATTATTTCTCTGAATTCATCAAACTATATACTTATATGTGTATGTATTTCAGTTGTATCTTGAAAAGAATCTGTGTAAATTCATCTAAAACCTTCATATTATCTGTCAGTGCACTGTTTCATACCACTGGGAAATTCCTTTTGGAAAAAAAAAAAGAAGCCCTTTGAGGTCCACATTACACAGAGGAAAACCTTGAACAGATATCAAACATGCTCACAAATGAACAAGTCTGCTGCTTGTTTGAAGATGGTTCTTTTCAGCTTGTTTAATATCTGTTGCGTTTTATTTGCTTTCTTCACTGGCACACAGAGACAGATAGCAGAATTTGTCTTTGAGATTTAATCCTCTAAAGGCTTGTTTGAAATAAATTGTCTCTAGTGTATGCAAGGTAGGCATGCTGGCCTACTTTGTCCTTTATTTCCTCATACTCTAATCATAGTTATTTGACATTGTCATGTGGTATCCATCTCAAGAAGGGCAACAATGGATTTGCTTGATTTCTTTAAGACAAGATTTCAACCATCCCGGCTGTCCAACAGTGCCTCTTCCAATGTTATCATGAGGGACATTTAACGGTGTTCTGCGTCATTATCCCCCGACGATACAGATAAAAGCTCTTGCTCTATGTTTTCTAAACACATTGCTCAAAGACACAGGGGCAATGTGCTTGTGTAAAAATGAAAACCAAACCTTCATTGCTCTACAGACACCTGTTCTGACAGAATACCAGGAGCCCGGGGTGGGGCAATTGTTTTAAAGCAGAATCTGCGGTGTACCCATGGGTGAGCCAAAGCCACCATCATCAGAGAGACAGAGGAGAGAGTCATCCTTGAAAAGGATGCCACAGATCGGTTCTCCTCCGTAGGGCTTCCTCCCCTGGGAGACTGGCAGAGAACAAGGCAAATCCATCCGATCGAATGTCACGCAAACACACAGCCCCCACGTCCAGCAGTCCTGTGATTGCTGTTAGTATACCCTGGTTATTGACCCGTGCCGTGTGCGAGCTTCTGCCACTGAACACGCTCAGGGGTGCGCGCGACTATTGTTTGTATCAGAGACGGATTGGAAGGCTGTGATGTGCCAGGCTGACCCTATCTCCGAGGCTCGGGGGCTTCATGGAGAGATCAGAGTGAAAGGCAAGCCCACTGTCTCCGACTGTGATGGAGGATGGGTGTCTGTGTGTTTGGAGGCTAGATGACATAGCCCAGAGCCCCACTGCAGGTACAAAAGATAAGAGGAAGCTAAATGAGCAGCTCCACAGATGGTGGAGGACTTCAGCTAAACTGTTTGCGTGCGTCTGCGTGTGAAGGATGACATTTGGTTGCATGTTTATGCATATTTAGGAACACAAATCTTGACAGAGGGTTAAAGTCAAATGCAAAGTAGTGCATCTAGTCACTTCATAGCAAGGTGAGCAGGTGATTTTAACGAGTTAGATGCATAATTTATCCAATAAAAATCGCATACCTTTATGATGTTCACAGCTATTAATCAGTTGACAATCAGAAATTGTCTACAGAGAAAATATACTATTATTTAAAATTTGGTCTCAAGCTCTTAGATCCAAAAAGGATGAACTTTTTTGGAGCTTGGCAATTTTTATTTTTAATACAATTTTCCAAAATAAGAGTCATGTAAAGTAATATATTTTGGGATTTTCTAACTTTGTAGATTTTGCATTGTATGCCCCCGCAGGATATGTGGTACCTGCTTGACAACCAAGGTTTCTCTATGATTTACTGATGCTGATTATTGAGGATGGTGGCAAGCTACTGGATTGTAGTCACAGCTGCCCCAGGGCAGTTCTGACAGAGGAGAGACAGCCATATCACGCCATCGGCACTTCTGACCACCACCAGCAGACAAGGAGAGTGAAGTGGCTTGCCTAAGGACACAACAACTGAGACAGATGGATCAGGGATTTGAATCTGCAATCCACCGATTACATGACAAACTCCTACGGCTGTCAGTGCAAAAGGGGGCCCAAAGTGCCCAAAACTGGGTTTGGAACCACAATCATTGGGTATCAACAAAAGGTCCCCAGGAAGTGCAAAAGTGGACCCCTGCTTGTTGGTGCAGAAGTATTACTGTATTTACCTATTTGTGGATTTTTTGTGGAACTGTTCACTGAAATTTGTCTGTAGGATATATCTAAAATATTTTTTTTAATGCAGATTTGAAAGCTAATTTACCTAACTGCTATGCTAGCTGACACACTATTGGCTGGCGCTGCCAATCTTGAATGGATATCAGGAAGACTGTAGGTGTTAGCTGCTGCAGTAGTGCCAAGACATTTCTCCCTGTTTGTTAAGTTTTATATGGTGTTTGAACTATTGAAATAATATTAATGTCATATATGTTTCTAGAGGGAGTCTCAAGTATTCAGCTATGTGCAGTTGTGGTCGCTAAAACCCCACAAGTACCAGGGGCCCTCTGTATATTATTAAATTGTACGAGAAATTTCAGCATTTTTATTGATATTTCAATGTCAGTATCTCATAAGTGGCAAACTATAATAAAAAATAAACTGATACAAAGTAGCCTAGATTGGTAGAAAATGTCTTGTTTGCAGATATGAAATCAAAGAAGGGATTGACAAAATGACAACCCCCAGTTACATTACATGGGTACAAATTAGTGTTGATTTATCAGCAGCCTTTATTTGTCTTTGTTTGCATGAAGAAACAACATAATGTCCAACAAGACAGTTGAAAAGATTACATGTAAAGTTCAGAAACCAGGCTAATTCTTTTCTCCACAGACCTACTTTAGTTCTGTCCTATTTTTTATGCATATTTTCTAAAAAAAAAAAAAAAAATATGTGTACACATTACCTTATGAGACTTCTCCTAATACTCGAGCAACTTATTTTCCTCTTGGCATTGCAGAAGTTCACATTTAAATTATGATCTCTCATCTTGATATTCTCTGCCTTTTGGGTGATGCTTTGATGTTGCTGTGCAGTTCACTTTTTGTGTTCTGCAAGATGCTGCTTGTTGATCGCAGACGGTCCTTGCTGGGTGCTATCTGGCAACGTGTGAACCACAGCTTTAAACCAGCTGTTCCCAAAGTTAGGGAATGGACTCCAGTGTAGGTTCTGAAAGATTAAACAGGGATGAGCTGATGTGACCTTCAGAAACAAAACATTCTAATAAAAAATATTGCTATGGCTATGAATGAGATGAACAACTCTAGTTATAAATATATTAGCATAGCAGAATGGTCATTGCGGGACTTTGAGTTGTAGGAAAGTTTAATTTGCCTTTCGGTGTGACTCATTGGCTGCAAGCTATAAGCACTGCAAGACGGTCTTGGGTTTGAATCCTATAGGCTCGGGGTCTTTCTTCATGAAGACTCTATGAAGGTTAACTCTTTCAACGAATGCAGCTCTTGCATGTATCTTTCTGAAAAATTATTTTCTATGTTCCTGTCAGTAGAGGACTGGTGTTTGTGTGGTCTCCAAACGTTGGGTGACATATTGTTGTACAGTTTGACAGACACTTCAGATCTTGCCACCAATTAGCTTTCATTGACATCATTTGTACTTTTGCTCTTGCAACTCCACTGCAAGTCAACCTTCTCATTCCGGATCCTGAATTCCCAGGAGTTTATTTCATCTGTTGACTCAAGTGTATACAAAAACCCCCAGCAGTGAAAAGTGACCAGCACTCCGGCCAACAGCTGCTGTAGGCTTGAGGCTCCCCACACAGTGCTGTCTAATCCTTATGCAGGTTAATCCAACTCTGACCTGTTCTAGTCCTCACTGACCGATCATATCTACACCACCTCTTCTTGTCTTTCTCCCTCACTCTCTCTTCCCCATATGCTCAGCTCATGCAGTCATTTCCAGCCGCCCTTATCTCCTATCACCACCAATGTCTTTCTCTACATCCACTTTCTCTATCCCATAAACCGGTCTTATCTTCCTCTTCTTTTTCTCTTCTACTTTTGACCCCCACCTGTCTCCCTCTCTTCCTCTACCCACCGAAGAGTTACCTTAAGGAGATTTCAAAGCCCTCTTGGCAGTAGTTCTCACTGCCAAACTGATCGCCAGATAAAGTCCCCTTTTAGCTTGTCCTCAGTTTCCCATTAAAGCGCATTTTTGGGGACCGTAACTTTAGAGGAAATGGAAGGGGAGCGTGGAGGAAAAAAAAAAAAAGAAATCAGCCACTCTTGCCACCCGTAAGCCTCTTTCGCTGTTTATTTTGTAGTAGCATGAAGAAGCAAAGGAAGCTGTTAAAAAGAGAGAAAAAGCATAGAACTGGAATCAGGGATGGAAAAGGTGACTTCAAGTGTCAGGGGCCCTGTTCCCTCTAGAAAGGTGGTGTATAGCTCCGCCCTCGGGCAAGGTAGCTTTGTAGGCAGCAGAGATGAATGATCTGGAACACTGTACACAGTGTGCATAGAGAAGTTACAGTCGTTTTCCCTTCACAAGGACAGCATGGACTGCAAGTAGGTTGGTTAATAAGCACACAGTACAATGTAACAGTGTTTTCTGTTTTTACTTTTTTGGCCACAGCATCAGAAAAAAGTAATATTTATTTTAATTATAATTGTCATGAGCCAAAAACTTTTCAAGCAAGCTGGACTTGAATAAAAATATATTATCCTGGATTTTTGCCTGATTTGCTGAGCCTACAAATCACTTTAATGAAGCCTACTTCAGCCAACATGAGTAGGCTGTAAAATCTCAAGAGTCCTGACCGAAATTCACTAACATCTTTCTCGAAGAGGCTGCAGTGGCATTTCTAAAGCTCTGGAAGAGATGCAAACCACACTGAGCTGCACAAGGAGGAAACATAAAACAGTAGTGAACCTTCTCAAAAGGGTTCTATCCAGCCTACCAAAATGGCAGCAGGAGTACATCAACAATTCATCCCAGAGATTGAAACAGGACAGAGAACATGATACAACAAGAAGAAAGAGACTTGGCAAAACTGGCACACATGGGATGGTTCTAATGCCAAAGCCACCTTTGGTGGAGAATGTCTTGACTTCAGTTTATGATATCAAACTTGAGTTGTGATGCAGCAGGAAGAGTGGGGAAAAAAAAACCAACAGGTCTACCGCAGAATCTTTGAACAACAAACTGAAGGCTTTGGAGCAGCCTGGTTAAAGCTTCTCTAATATCAAATTAATGCTTGAAAACCATCCAAGCATAGTGGCTGAGTGAAAGCAACTTTGCAAATAGTACACAATGTTAAAGTCTGAAAACTCGACAAATATTTCGCCAGATCATGCTTTGCTTTCCTGAGTGAGTTGGAAATGGTTGATGATGAGGTTTTCCAGTGGCTGCATTGGCTATTTGCTTGGGAGCACATTCAGGTGAGCATATTTTTGGGTAGAGGCTGGTTTACATGCTGGCACTGATGCATACCACTGCTGCAGACCCACATGCGTTTCCCCAGAGACACTGAAGCAAGATGCCAGCACAAGCTGGCAGTGTCACCTTTAATGACATGAGCATCTCTGCCACCAAAATGGGCCCCCTTATTAAAATGACTTATTTGCTCCCTGGAGATTGGCACATTTATATAATTAGGCGTTTGGGTGATTTATTTTTGCTCATTAAGATTTAGGATATACATTTTCATACTCACCTTAATCATATTTTAATTAACCCATCTAGATGAAGCAGTGTAGGCAAATTGCACATTCTGTGAGGCTGCCTTGTTTTTTTGTGAAATTTTACACACCTCGAAACAATGAGTGCATTACACACACCTTGAATAATGACATAAAATCTTAGCCTGAGGCAAGCAGCACCTCTAAATGAAGCCTTTGGTGAAAACATCTCTTCCCTGTCTAAATGTCTACATGATCCACAGCTTTTACCTGTTGCTGTCTGTCCAGCATGTTAATGAGCATGCGTTTGCTCCCAAGGTCTTCATAAACAGAAAGAAGCTTGAAATTCGAAGTGTCAGGAGGGACACACTTCAAGCAACCGAGCGTGGTCATAAATATTTGCACTAAAGCTGCAGGGTCTCCCCACAGCCAGAGTGGTTATCTTAAGATGTATCTTTCAAGCAGACAGAGGCAGCTGTACTTGAGATAATTGTTAGAATTTAACTATGTACAGGTATTTTCACATAGATACCCAAAAGTCTTTGGTTTGGCCTGAACTGAATGTTTTATGTTGGTAGAACAACACGGTTTTAAATACAACAAAGAGCCCTGTTTATTTTTTATATCATATAGAATGTTGTAATTGTGCATTTATGACTCATGATGCTATGTTACTAATGTTATATTAAGTGTGTGCAACTGGAATATTTTTTATGATGTGGATCCCAGGAAGAGTCGCCGTTGTCAAGGTGATGGTTAAAAGGTTTCTAAATAAACAAAGTAGTAAACGACTCATAGCTTTTAGCACAGAAGAGCTCATGCAATCATTTGAATCAAGTCTGAAATAAGTGGAGCGGTGGTCCCTGAGGATCGGAGGCGAGAAACACTTGTCCAAACGATGGACTATTGAAAAAAGTCTTCACATTTTACACGCAGGCATTTAAATACATTCTAAAGGGACGTTACATGACAATATATGCATACTTTTGTGACCGAGCTGTTTTATTACACTGTGAGATGGTTAATGATGGCCAAGGTTTTAGTGTGAACAGATCCCCAGAAACAGTAACAATGAAATCAAACCTTTTGCTTAGCCTGGCCTCACATATACACAGATGTAGTCACACCCCAGTAGAAATTCTTCTCAGGGTCCTTTTCCTTCAAAGGTAGAAGATTTTTGGCCCCTGGGGCTGTTTCTCTTCACTGTGCAGCAATCAAGGACCAGAGAAGTACCTGTTAGCCTAGGATTAAAGCTGGCCCTCTACACATCCATCAGGGAGTAAGGCCACATGTAGCTCTGCTACACAGGGGAGAACAGACTCTAGTCCTGTCTCGAGGCCACAAATCTCAATATCTGTTGTTTGGATGTAATATAATAGATCAAGACAATTGAAATTTGTTTCACAAATTAAAATCTAAATAGTGTGGCATGCAATTTTGTACAGCAGCCCTTTTTAATCTGGCACCCCCAAAATAAAATGCAATGCAATCGATTCCCTTCAAAAGTCACCAAATTAGTAGTTTCCACCAGTGTGCTTTTTTTGAGATGACAAACTGTTTGTTGTAATGTAGCCAACAAACTGGACTGTATGGAAGAGCAGACTGAAGAAAAGCACACAAACCCATGTTTGTATTGCACCACAGACCATACAAAGGAGAAAGCAAACATGTAGTGAACAAAACGGAATCAGCCTCACATGCAAAAATCTATTTCAATCCAAACTAAGATGGAAACGAAGATCAGACAAACGCCACGACTATTTTAAGGTTTTGCTCCCTGTCCTGGCTGAAGAACAGCGGACCCACAGCATAATGCTGCCAACACAGTTTTTCAGGGGAATGTGAAACGTTTGTCCAACTTCAAGGTTGCGCTGGATTGTATTTAGTTGAAATGCATTAAAAGTAACTCATGCATTAATTGCTTCCAGGTGACAATTTTGCACTACTTGGTTTTGGTCTATCACATAAAACTCCAATAAAGTAAATTGCAGCTTGTGCTAAAAGTAAAATGTGAAAGAAATGCCAAGCCAGTGTGTTCATAGAGAAAGAATTCTCTTACCTGGTCAGTGAATATATTTGTAACTGTCTTTCTCTGTCTTTTATGTCTTCTCTCATTTTATCTTTATGTCCCTCGGCTTGGGGAAGAGGGATTACGTCTTGTTGTTGCTGTGTGCCCTTCACTAACCTAAGACAAGCCTGCTTTATGATAGCTCCCCACCCCACCCCACTCCCTTTACTTCTCTACATACTGCCACATTGCTCCTTTTAAATGGAGGGCAAAACGAGGCGATAGCCCGGCCTTATCTTATCCTCATTCCCTTCTTCACTCTGACAAGACGCAGAAAAAGGAAGAGCGAAACAAGACTCACGGGCCTTAACACTACGGACATGGCTGAGTGCATGTGCTCTTTACGTGTAAGCACTGCTAATTGTACACTAGATTGCATGTCCGATGCATAATGCATCGTGTGCACAGGCAGCTGCGCTCGCTTCTTTCTTCTCTTTGTGTTATCCCGCTCTTCTTTCGACTTTCTTGTGATACATGATTGATCTATATGCTGCTGGACTCAGGTGGGCTGTTTTTATCCAAAGCATTTCTCAAAGAGGACTTGTGTTTTAAATGATTTATGGCCGCATGCTCTCTGAGTGCACTTGTGTGTCCTGGAGTAGTTACGGGCAGGAATGTTGGTTTGTATGTTTGCAACACTTTTGCATCATGAAAAAACACACAAACATAGAAGGGAAGGAAAGAAGGGAACGAAAGAGGGAGAAAATTTGTGGCAAAGGTAACACAATATAAAGGCTTGTTAACGTTTTTGATATCACAAAAGTGAGAGGTCCAGAGTTCTTTTGGAGTATTGGCGGGGGAAAAAAAACAGAGATAAGGAATATATAAAGTTCCCCAAGGTTCAGCCGCAGGTCTTATCGCAACCCTCAAGAATCCAATTTCAGAATAATAACAGGAATTTTCTTCAATGTGCACCATGCTAAAGGTTCAGAAAGCTGCTTCTGTGCGGGGCAAAGGTCCCGATCCACACAGAGCACTCTTATCCATTAAAAGTCTTGTCAAAAGACCACTTGATTCCCAACAGGTCAAGCCAAACTAGGGCATGATTCTCACTTAAACTGACCACCCACTTTTTTTTTGACAATCTGCCAGATAGAGTGAGAGACCCTTTAGTGTAGCCCTCACACACCCAACCTCCCCACCCCCCGTAAGCCTTTCGAATGAGGTCAGTCTGATTTCCTTGCTGTGCATCCGTGTTCACGTGCAGCGGCGGAGAAAGAGAGAGCCTAACTGAGGGTTTCCCTACTGATGCCATTGAGAGTCGAGAGGTATTACACCTTGCAAAAGTGTTCAAATCACCTGTTTTTTTTTTGTTTTGTTTTTTGCACATTTTGACCTGTACAATCACACACTTCAACTTATTCAATTTATGTACACAAAAAAAACACCACAAAGAAAGGAAATGATTGTAGATTTCATGAGTAACAGGGTTAGATCAAACACTATTTCTATAATAGGAGAAGTGGAGGTGGTTGAAAACTATGAAAACCTCAGTGTTCACCTGGACAACAGGCTGGACTGGAGACGCAACAATGACGCCGTCTACAGTAAGGGACAGAGCATACTGTACTTCTTGAGGACGCTTAGATCCTCCAGTGTTTGCAGCAAGATGCTGCATATTTTCTATAAGTCTGTTGTGGGGAGTGTAATCTCTTTTGCCGTCATCTGTTGGGGTCGCAGCATCAGAGCCAGAGGCTTAAAGAGGCTAAACAACCTAATAAAGAAGGCTCTTTGTCTTCTGGGGGACGACTGTGGAACTGCTGAAGATGATGATGCAAAAAAGGGAATCTTCCTTAAATCAAGAAAATTACAAACAACCCCTAGCATCCTCTTCATCGAACTGTTAAACAACAGAGAGTCTTCAGTCAGAGGCTTCCTTTGATCTACTGTAATAAAGGCCTCTACAGGGGATCTTTTCCACAGCCCTCAGCATGTACAACAACTCTGAAGAAAATTATGAGTTGCAACGGCATTTGATTTCCCTCTTTAGTATCCATCCATCCATTTTCTAACACCCTTGTCCCTCCCTCTTAGAATAATAAACTATTTCTGAATTGAACTGGAAGTAGTGCATCTCAGGATGCACTGTTTTCATGAGTGGACCCTACATCCACTCACAAAGGATCAGCTTTGCGTTTTTAGATTGAAGGCCTGTCACATAAAATCCCATTAAAACACATTGTAATTTGGTTCTCTGATACAACAGGACGTAAATAAGCTGAAATGATAAAGCTACTTCTGCAAGACACTTAAGCCTTTGGTGCTGGAGAAAAGGTGAAGCACTATGGACATTAAATTTGCAATTCACATTTTCAGCTATTCATTAAATCCTCAGCTTATGAGAGCTCATAACCGTGATGATCCTTTCTTAAGATTATTTTTATAGAATTGCCATTTTATTGGTCAGCAGCAAGTGGGAGAGTGTCTGGAAATGGGCACACGCAGCTGAATGTGATGGCAAGGCTTTAGTAGAAGATGCCAAACTAAGACTCATAACTTCTCTATATTACCTTTAGTGTTCATTGTTGCATGAAGCTTTCCCTCTAGTCCCTCTGTGTTTTTCCAAACTACATTATCTCTGTGACTCCCCTCTCTTTCCTTCTGCTCCCGTCTGTCTGCACACGCTATGTGGAACACGAGCATTCAATCTTTCATGGCACTGCTACACTTCACTCCTGTTTTGACACTCCGCTCAGTCAGCATGAGAGAATAGCCACTCACTTTCACTGTCAGCTTCTCCAAGTTTTTCCTCTTTTTCTCATTCCCCCCATCTCTCGCTGTCACTGCAAATCTAACGCTTGCAAACACTGGCAGCTTAAAATGCACCGCTAATAGGCGTGTCGGTACTGTTTGTGTGTTCGAGGGAAGCGGGAGAGAGAGAGAGAGAGGGGGAGCCAAAGTGAAAAGTGGTGAACACTGTGATCAAGTAGACACTAAAGACACAAACACACACACAACTACCTTCCAAGTAAATGTCAGCCTCCTTAATATTCTGATGGCTTGCGCTGATTTCTCTGAGTAGATGATGCATGGCCACTGCAAATGAGAATATGTAGCTAACAGGAGCTGTGCTCTCTCTTTGTCCTGCTAATTCAGCTGAAGGAGGGACGAGCAAGCCGGGCCACTTTGCAGACAGACGCGTGGGGCCCGCATGAAGTTGAAAAGGAAGTAATTTACACTATCCACACACAGCGCCCACCACTTATTCGCTCCTGTGGCGAAGATGTGAAAAGAAAAGATGTAAAGTAAATGCGCTGTACCGCAGCAGCATAATGTCACTGGGAAAGTTTTGAGAACATTAATTCCAAGTGGGGATGGGAGGGTGACTAAAAATAGGACATCTTAGTCTTCTACAATATTTCAAAAGGTCGAAGATACAGAGAGAACGATTTTTGACTCGTTCCTTTTTGCTACATCTCCCAGGTTGTCCAGAAACCTATGGTCTCTCCTCTTCAGCTAATTTCACAGGTTTTATACAGGATTTAGGCCACTGGCTGAGTTTGCCATGAAAGAAGATCGATTTTGTGTCAGTTGCACCATATCTTGAGTTGATTATATGCTTTATGTCATTATCCTACTGAAAGATTCTGCAATGACTAACTTTGAGTTTTCTGGTGGATTCCAATCATTTTTGATTTCTAATCCTTTGGTATTGCTGTACCATTGAGCCATGCTCTCTATTAAGATTGCCAGGGCCTGAAAGAGAACAAGGCCCACAACATCACAGAGCCTCTACCATGTTTAACAATGCACATTAACTGTTTTTCACATTTTCATCCTAACTTTTCCTTTGCTACTGTTTCTTTTTTTTTGACTTAACCTTCTGGAAACTGTCTTTTTGTGGTCCATCTACTTGTATCGCTTCAATCTAAAATTTGGATGTCACATGAATATTATTGACCTGGTCGATGTGGAAACCCTGTGATATTGTAACCCTTCTTGAAACTTCTCTACAACTTTCTCACCTGTCTGCTGTGTTCCTGGCTCTTCATGATGCTGTTTGTTTTCTAATGTTCCATAATTAAAGTCTGAAGCCTTCAGAGAACAGCTGGATTTACACTGAGATTAAATTACACACAGGTGGACTCTGTTTACTAATTAGGGGCTTGCTCTGGGTTGTATTTTTTTTCCCCAGATTCATCAACGTAAAGAGGTTTGAGAACACACGTGTGCCACACTGTCAGATTTTCATTTGTGATCAGTTTTGAAAACCCTGTATTTCTTTTTTGTCCCCTTCACAATCGGGCAGTACCTGATTTAGTCTCGTCACAAATTTGTCCTTAATTGAAAATATTCCTCCTTAATGATTTGCCAGATCTTGATCATTTGCTGTTCCCTTTAAGTTATCTGATAGTTTTCTGTGGGTTAAGTCGTGTCAAGTCATTTGGCGGTCTGAAGCACAACTTTTCAGGACGTCCCAAACAATTTAAAATTGCATTTATTTCTCCTCCCTTTGCTGCACAAGGTGCAAACAATGACAAATCTTTACTTTGTTTCAGTGTTTTGCTTTGAGTACTTTCATGAATCTGCGTCTCATGAATGAAGTCGTGACCACACAGGCTACGACGGGAATAGGATGAATGATGGAGGCTTCAGAAACGGGCTCAGCTACCTGCAGCCATTTCAATAAGAGACCAAGTTTTGCATAAAGCGCTTGTTCTAACGTCTTCCAAGCTAAGCAGCGACTATTCCAGTTTTTCAGTTCTCAGAAAACCTCTTGTGCTGTTTCCTGAAAAAAACCCAAACAGAAAACAGCACTGTTTATTCCATGGTATGTTTATGGAATTGGAAAGCAACAGGCAGCTGATGACGCCTCTGGAACTTGTGTTCCTCGTCCCCTCCCCAAACTGTCACATCACTTGCTGCAACGGGGCCAAATATTTGTAGGCAGGTTTTGCTAGCTGGAGGGTGGGGGCGATCGGGGTATTCATTCCACCACTGTGAGTCGGGTCTTTTTGCTGCCTTTTTGTCTTTCCACACCTCTCATCGCTGTCTGGTTTCTCTGTGCTGTGCTCAAATGAGCCAAAGTTCAGCTGAAGGGCAAATCTGACTTTACAGTAGTGGGCAAGAGTCATGTGTCTCGCTGGGGCTGGCCGACTGCCGTTCTAATTGACCCCTCTCATTGCGCACACACACACCCACTTGCTGCTGATTTTTTTTTTTTTTTATCTGATTCCATTCCACCAAAGCTGGTGTTGACAGCACAAAGCGGTTTATAAGAACAGCACGTCCATTCTTTCTAACGCCTTCTAATCACTGGCACTCCTCCTCTCTGCTAAACATGAGAGGGAAGAAATGAAAAGAGACATAGAGAAGGAAGGGAGAAAAGAGGAAAAAGGAAAGTTTGGTCTTTAGGGGGTGGGGAGTGTCAGAGAATGCCTGCAAAAACATAAAACAGGAAAATGTAAGAGGAGACAGAGATGAAAAGGGAGAAATTAACCTGCTTATTTCTTTAAGAGGCGAAAGAAGAATTATTTAGGAGGCTGTTAGCCGAGGATGTATATATGCATGCTTGTGCGTGTGTGTGTGTGATCAAGACCTTGTCTGTCTCTGTTATCTTCTCCCTTCTCCGCCAGCCGATTCCCTATCCTGGAGCCAAGAGGTAAAGCCAAGCCACCAGTCAATCTAAAGAGATACAATAGCTGCAGGCCAAAACAATACACAGAGGAAAACAAAGCGGAAAAAAAAAAAGAAAGAAAGAAACATGGCAGTATAAGTAGGCAGAGATTGGGACAATGTGCGAGGGAAGCTGCTGTGAATTGCAAATGTGCTTCGGATGCTAATGCGCACGTGCATCAAGGAAGCCGAGACGCACAAACAAAACAGCGACAGCAGAGAGTTCCTCAGCACGCCGTGGCTGAGCTACAATTCGATCCATGAGTTCGGGGACATGCGGTGCTTCCTGTCAACCACTGCATGAACAAAGAAACATCCTCATGCTACCTCAGCCAACACCACCAAGGAGGAGTGAAGAGTTTTCGTTGCGGTTTATGGATTTCCTTACAACCTCATGAGGGGGCTGAGGGGTTGTCCTAACTATTTTGAAAAAAGTTTTGATTCTGATTTCGTTTGATTTTAAACTTAATCTCTTTCTAAAATCTTAAGAAGCAATTGTTGCATGTGAACGCAGCTGCTATTGACATCTCTTTTCTCTTCACTCCCAGCCCTGACATAATCGATTTGATCACATCCTTTATTCACTTTTTGAAGAGTCCAAGATGCATTACCATCCAGGTCCGATCACACACTTATTAATGAATTGATATGTATGTACAACTGGTTGTGGTTCTGCTGCAGCAACAAGTTGTACAGCAGTTTAAGTTGGTGAAGTGTGACATGTTATCTATGGTTTCTGAAATTGTGCTCAGAAGTTGAAGAGGAGTTCTCATTTTCAGCTTTTACTGTGAGTCTTCCTATATATCTGCAAAAAAAAAAAAAATGGCCTTAATAGAAGAATGATTTCTTTTTTTTAAATGGCCCAGCATAAGTCAAAAACTACTAGTTGAAGAGAACTCTGGACAAAAGATGTCTTTGGAGAACATTTGGCAAATAAGCTGGGGAAAGTACTGCCAGGTCAGCATTAAGTATTCAGCTACAATCCTACAGAAGTGCAGGAATTGAATCAAAAGTTGTTTAATCAGCAAGAGATAGAGGAGCAAACCCATCCAGCCCTACCGTTTCTAGTGAAACTACAAATTACAGATTTATCCTAGTGTTTATTTTTCTCACAGACTAAGTCATATACCTTTGGAGAACTGGATGAACCCAACAACAATCATTGCATTTGTGTAAAATACAATTCTCAATCAAATACGAAATAGTAATGTAAGCTTGCTTTTCTGAAGGAGAGCATTACACAGAAACCGTTCAAGAATACTCGCCTCTCTTTTCTAAGAACTATTTTCTTCTTTAATTCTAAGTATTTATAAAATACTCAGAAATAAAAATACAAGCCTTCTGTTCTTATTATAGACTTTATAGTAAAGTCTATATAAAGTTTATAGACTTCTGATAAAAGTCTATAAAGTATTTTACCAGAAGACACTTTTAAGTCTTTTACAAGAATTCTTTAAAGACTGATAGCAATATTGCCTTTTGTTTGAAGTGATGTTTTTTCACATCACACCTGAAATAAGTGGTGCAATATTCACATCAGGTACTATATTGTTGATTTTCACGTTTCATACATTTATTAATCATTATTTTGTCAGGATTTTAAAGAAAACTCATGAATTGACTGCTTTATTTAGTTGAAGCAATTTCTTTAAACTGTTTTTCATAACAGATGATTAGCATTCAAATGTTTGCTTTTGACAGCAGGAACATGTTCAGGGAAGCAGAGTAATTTATTGGTTATTTAGCCCCATTCATTTCCACTGTGCTCATCAAGACGCAATCAGATTACTGATGGAAACTCAGAAAACAAATCTGGTAGAGGTTATTCTTCTTCTATTGCCTTGGACCTTTAGGATGGAGCTTTGTGGAGTTGGGGTGCTAAGCTTTGGTTATTCACAGCATCTGATTACCTTTGATCTAATTTTGCTCTTTTTTTCCAGTTTTGATTTACTGCACTGTAAGGGACTTCAAATGAGAACCGTCTTCTTTTGTCTGTTAAGAAAAACTTTTAATTCAGAGAGCTACTTTATTGATATATATAAACTGAATAGCAGCAGAAACACCACCAACAAACATCCCAGAGGAGATTGAACTGTTCAGGGTGATGTAAAAGAAGCATTCTGTTCGACTGATCCACATTTCAGAAAAACAAGCAAACATTTAGATCTTAAAATTGTAACTTTTGGACTTGTTGGGCTCATCATTTTGATGGAGAGAGACACAAAGTTTTGATTTTTTCCAATTTTATTGCAGTTTTAAGTAAAATCGCTTCTTTATTGTCTTTTTGATACTGTAGCAGAGCTAAATTGATATCCAGCGGCCACATATTTTATTGGACCTGACAAAAGAGAATTTGTGATTGTGAAAAGCTTTTTTTACAGTTCAGTTAATAACTAAAAACCATATTGGAGTTAAAGATAAATTCATGCTGTAATTGATCACATCAACATGCAGTGGCATGGACTATAGAGTGCATAGACTGTTTATATAGCAATAAACTTTCAATCCAATTTGGTTAGGTGGTCGTTAGTATGGTAAAAATAAAATATAAAACAAGATAGTGACATGACGGTACACTTTACTGTACACTTTGCAGCCTTTCCCCAAAACAATCCCCATATATTTTACTGCATAAAGAATACAAATATTTAAATTGATGTGATTAAATTTAATGGTTCACAATATGTCCTTCATTTTTTCATGTTGCAACCAATCCAACACATATTTTTAGATACTCAATACAAAAACAAAACTTGACATTTGCGGGAGAAAAAGAAACAGTGACTTTTTAGATTAGCGTCAATTATAGTAGATCTTCTCACTGTGCAGTTTATCTCCTAACTTATTTACAAATGTATGAAACTGGATGAATGATGGTCCTAATGCCATGGCTTGCAAAAAAATAAAAAAAAAAATAAAAGGATTTGCCATCACTAATCTGGTATTAGAAGCCGGCCAGCAGATTCTGCAGTCCTGCAACGTAGCTTATGTTCTCTCTACATGGGGTTCTGGCTGTGCTTCCTCTCTGTTTCTCTGTATGTCCCTCCCTGTGTTTCTCTCCAGTCTTTCAGCCTCACCAAAACAAGCTCAAAACGTAAAAAAAAAAAAAAGGAAAAAGAAAATGCTGATTTCCTGCATTGTTTCTTCCACTAATTACGAGACGATGTACACTCAACCTTCATTTATTAGGGACAAAAATAACACCGGGAGATAGGGAATCACAACGCAAATTTGGAAAACATGCTGAAACAAAGGGGAGTTAATTAGAACATGGGATGGGAAAAAATAAATGAAAGAAATGTGAGGGAAACAAAAGGCACTCATCAAAACTATCACTTCTCTGCATAAAAGAACATTTAGTTTTGACTGAACTCAAAAGTGAAACAGTTTGCTCTGGCTGATTATGCTTCAACTAGTAACACAGATTTAGATTTTCCTTTTTTTCTGTAAGTATCCTTATGTTTCTTTTTTTGAACAGTGACAGCATGAAAAGTGAGCGGCTCATAAAGGAAGGCTGCATTATCAAGAAAGCAGCAGAAAAGAATCTCATCTTCTCCTCCCTAACATGAAGCAGTTAATTTGATTGGTTATCTCCCCGGTTTAATCTCCGTCTGCTTGTATCTTCACTCATTTTTAACATCTCATAATTGATTAGTCCGACTAATGGTTTGCAAGTCTGTTTTATTCTTAGATGTTAATCTAAATTAAACGGGATGCGTTTTAAAACAGTCAAATCGAAATGAAAACCAGGGAATTTCCCCTCGCCTTGAAAACACAAGCTGCAGCCCAGAGCTGGCCTGTTTGCTTGTGTGGCCCTTTCCCTGTATCAATTATTCAAACTGACAAATGGCCACGGGCCGCCTGGTGTTTTGGCCAATTACAAACGGGCACACTGCAGGGCTAAACAGGGCCAGGCTTTGCCCGGGGCTCTTCACCTGACGCCTCTCGCGCGCTGTGACAAGTCAGGACCCAAAACAGAGTCATCGCCACAGGTGGAGCTGCCGCCTAGGGTGTGCCAATACGGACAATCAGCAAAATGTCAAATCACCCTGTTTGTGCCTGTATGTGTGTCACAAGTGCATAAAGAAAAAAAAAAAAAAAAAAAGCCCCCACTAAATGTTTGTGCTTCATGCCACAGTGCTATGACAACTATAGGCTGTTTAATGTGTGTGTGTGTGTGTGCGTGTACGTGCATGTGTGTTTCTACGGAGGCAGGATGAATGAATGCTTTAACCCAACCCGCCCCATAAGTGATATTTCCACCACATCGTGACATTTTCACCCGTGTACATCAAGGCCTCGTATTTGTGTTACGGAGCCTTTCCTTTGTTAGGGGGAAAAACACAAAAGCCCATTGACATTTTGGTACACAATAACAAAACACAGTCTTGAAGAGGCAAAGTGAAGCATATTTTTCTTTTTATTACATTAAGATGAATACATTTTAATCTGTTTAACGTGTTTGATTATTTCCATTCATCATACACAAATTTTGCTATAATTATAGCATTATATGTAAAATACGCATCTTTAAAGAAATATAGATTAGCAGGATAAAAAATACAGATGGAGTTGTAATCAGAAGTTTGCATATGCCATATTTGATGTATAAATGGTTTATTTGAAATCAGTTTTTTGAGGTAGAATGATTAGGAAAGTTTTGATATTTTGAATTTTCTTCAATCCACATTGTCAATCTTGATCATATGCCAGGTAGATTTGAATTTTGAAAAGTAGTCATTTAATTTTGCCAACCTTTGATGATTGTACATCAATTACTTGCTTGAGACATGGATTGAAGTTAAAATTTGACTCAGTCGTGAATGTTTGATGAGCCAAATGAAATGGCTGTTGATGTTGATTCAGTATTTGGAGGCGTGGGAAACTGAATGACTTTGCTCACTCCGTCTGCTGTAATTGCTAAACTGCATGGATGGACGGAGCACCGCCTGTGAGGCACAGTTCCTCCTCAGAGCTGCAGTTTCTAAGCTTTAGAGCTTCTGCCTCACAGAGCAACCCTACTTCCACTCAGCTCCTTCAGACTAGCCGGTAGCAATTGGCAAATTCCTGGTGAAACTGTGTATTAGCTGAGTTCGTTACATGAGTTTCTTCTCAGTGAAGTGCTGGTAAAAAAAAAACCTTGCTGAAGGGTTGTAAGAAGAAAAATGTTGTGATGACTTTGTGAAGGTAGAGTTTCAGAAAGAGCAGGAGTTTTTAAAGAGACAGAGGCCCAATTTTAAAGTGAAATCACAAAGTCAAATTTTTTAAAGTCATATTTGAGATACAGAGCATTTTAAACTGATAACATAGTCACTTGACTGTGCTATGTGCCTGGAAAATACATAATGCAGCCTTTTTGAAAATATACTAATTAAGGAAGGATGTAACAATTATTTCCTTTTCATGTGTTCCATCTTAAGCACTTCTTACTAGCCTACCAGCTCTGATCAGGTTCAGACATCACTCCCCTCTTTCTTGTAATGCGTAGATTTGCAAATGAGCGCGAGATGTGGGGCTGGAGAGACGTGCGGTAGAATAGTTGATCTAGTTTGCATAAAGACCCCTTATGCAAGGTGCCAGACTCATCACCTTGAACCCTTGGAGTGACTGCAGAAAACTCGCATGAGGAGTGTTGAGCTGGGAGGGGGAGAGAAAAAACATGGAAGGTGAAATTTATCAAATGTCTTGTGAGGTGTGGGAGTGGGAAGCCCTGGCCTGTCATAAATTACCTCCCGCTCTGCATCACAATTGAGCAAGAGCCCTGCAAAAAACAGCTGGCCCTATGATCACTATCGATTTTTCCTGTGCTTACGTGTTTGGGTTGCAGGTTCCAGTGAGCAGGGAGGTTTTTCAGTTCAAAGTAGGTGGGAACCATGAATGATTTTCTTCCATTTCACGCCCAGCGCTGTGTGATTGTGTAATTGGCTGGCACGCCTCCTCCTCCTCCATACTGTATGCTGGTGGGTTCATCACTCCACTACAATATTTGCACAAGCGCAGCAGCAGTGACGTCTGCGAGAGGTTAGTTCTCTGAGGCCAAACAGTCTGTTAGCCAATAACTCAGACAGACTGAGGCCACTGTGGACTTTTACCACAGGGACACTCAACCCCTGACCACCCGCTAGCTCAAAACACATGACTGTGAATAAATGAGGAGAGCAACTCCCAAACCTCCTGTTCATGTTCTGCTTTGGGCTTTCTTTTTATGCAATTTGCATGTACATCTTGGGATTATAATAAAAAAAAAGAAAAATGAACTTCTACTTTTATCTTTTGAATATTCAAGATCTCTTCACATCTCTCAGTGCAACAAACTGCTACAAACATCTTCAAATAAGCTTCACTTATGAATATTCCTTTAAATTCTATTTTTGTTGCACACAGGTTTCCACACTTCTGTGGTGAAATGAGCTGTAAAAGATAAACAACTAGCCGGATATTCCCATATCACTCGAGCCTTTGGTGTTCATTGAGGCCTGTTGACTGAACCAGTCCCCAACTGGCAGCAGTTTGAAGACAATCGCTTCCTGATGGTGTATATCCCTCGCACCCATGTTTGCGTGCGGTAATGTGTAAACTCCAGTGGTCAAGAAGTCAAGGACCTTGTTTGTGGAAGACAAACTCAACATAATGGTTAATGAGAGCTGGGTTAAAAGAAGATGGTGTGTGCATGCAACACTCTCTGACCAAAAAATAAGCAAATGAAGAATTTTCGTTCTTTTATTTTCCTTTTAGAATATATTTGATTTCAACCAGATCCTGGGTTGAAATTTTTCCCTTACACGCTGATCTTATTGGGACCAGCAGAGCAATAGTCATGAATCCACACCTGATGGAACCTCTGAAGCAGATTTATCCGTTTGTGTTGTCACTGGCTAATGGTTATCCAATCTCAGAAATAATTTGTAGCATCTCTGCCACTCTGTTAGTGTTTGTTTTTTCCTACCAACTGTCCAAAATGCTGCCAGCTGAACAATATAAAAGTAGGCTTCTTTGGTGGTTTTAAAGCCAATGTTTCTGGCCATTTCCACAAGAAATCTTTATTTATTCCATCTGTTAATGCAGCAGGACAAACTGAATACCACTTCCTATCTTACTTGAAAATATGATAGTGGAAGCAACATGTTGTGGGGCATGACTTTCACGGTCAAGCTGAAAGAACCCACTTATTCATTTGACATTCATGGCAGAAGCATCTACAATCATTTGGAGTTTGTAGCATGTACTCCTGTGGAAATAACGTCTTGAATAACCTCTTTAAAAAATTTTGTTCAATTTTTCATACAATGGATTTGCTGTTGGCTTGGAGGGAAAGCAAAAGAGGGAAGCAAGGAAAAAAAAAAACAGAAAAACTTTTGATCTGATCTTCTTGCACCGGATTTCAGAAGGACAGAGTAAAGAAAGCAGGAAGAAAGAGAACAGCACCTCTGTTAGAGTCTTGTCAACTTGGGTTTGATGAGTTTGCCTTTGTTTTGCTTTCTCAGAGCAAACTGCGTGGAATTTATCGGATAAAATGGGCTCAATCTGAGTTTATCTCTTCAGCCGGCGAACAGCTTTGTCACATTTCAAGATGTCCCATCCTGATGGAGTACTTTTCTCACTTGCTCCTCCATTCTTACCCCCACCTCTTCAAACAAATCAATACCCCCATAGTTTAGCCTTTCATAGGAAAGATTACAGAGAAATGGCTATTAAGGGCTTAGCTTCTATCACTTCTCCCATCTCAAAGCCACTTAAAGACTTTGGCAGTCTCGGGTTAGGACCCTGGACCTGGTGCCCCGTCACACTGCAGGAGTAGATAGGCAGTCTGATGATCACATTGACTTTAGTAATGCAGTTGCGCGAAAACAACTGACTTGGCCCGTGGTGTAAAACTTTAATGAGACGTATCAATAAAAACGGAAACGGACAGTTCTGGGAACTGGCCTTTCTTCGCCGCTCACTAGACACTTTTTATTTTTTATTTTTTCACACACTGAGACTGACCACTCCTTTAATATGGCCTCCACCTTTATCTGGCTGTGAGTGAGTGCGTGACTGGAATGAACAGTCTGGCCTGAGCAAGCGGAGAATGAAAATACAGTCAGCTCAATCAGCGCAAATGCAAAAGGCAAGCCGCTGCCACTGCCGGCCATTAAAAAGGCACCCCAGGTGAAACATAGTCACTTTATGCACACATTAATATGCTACCAAAACCGAACCGCAATAATACAACATGTATATCAGTCATTGTGATGCTTTTTCCTGAGTATATTTCTCAGTACACAGTGTAAACTTCTGAGACGTGGAGTATCTTCCAGCGCAGACTGTTGCTCATGCAATTAGTCCACAAAACAGCTTCATCAGCTCTTGTTTTTGTTGCAAATTGATGAGAGAGAACATGAATAGCATATATAATTAGGGATGTTGGCATTGCATTCTTGTGTTTTAACTGCATTTGTTCGACTTGCCTGAGATTTGGGGGGGAAAAACGAGCCGAATTTAAGTTATTTTTGGAGAAATTGCTGAACTTAATTGCTCTATATTTCCTTTGATTAAAATCGTATTGCGCTCATTCTTTCCATCTTTGACTTTTTCTAACCTCTTCGCTTGCTCTTGTGCTTAATCCCCACAATTTAAGTGCAGGAAATAAGGTTTCCTTCATAGTCGCCCCACTTACTCCTCCCCAAGAAAAAGCATCATCAGAAATGAAGCATAAATGATCACTGCCAGAATGCAGTGAGGGGTAAAATGAAGCTGCTGAACCACACTCCTGGGCGGGATTAGCATGCAGTCAATCATTCGCTGATATATAGTCCAATGAGCAATCCTCGATCAATAAATGGTGCCGCTCATCTCAGGTGAAAACTCCAGTGACCTCATTAACAAGTTAAATGACAAGAAAGCTCTCGCAAACACTTGACGCTTTAAAAAGCAATGAGTGATTATTTCTGCTCAGAAGACGACTCTCCTTCTCTGAACATGTAATTCAAGCATATGGCTTATTAAACAAAAGTGGGTACCCCTGCCTAATGTACATATCCGTCGTAGGTTTAGTCAAAACGTTATTCAACTGATATTTAAATAGAATTTCAGTGTTCTTATAAGGACAAAAGCTGATTTGTAAATCAAATACACAACACCTGTGGTAAAAAAATAAGTCAAAGTAAATTGGAGTCTAGCAGGTTTGGTGACCAAAATGCTGCTCTTTGCAACAGTGAGTTGAAGTTTTTTTGTTTTTGTTTTTTTTTTTAACTAACATTGAAATGAGCATAAAATGTCCCACAAGGCAGTTACCTCTTTTCTTGAACATAAATACTGTGTATGTAGCTTAAAGCACTCTGCTTTTATTTTTTGGGGCTGATATTATCAGCTAATTTCAAAAGACAAAGACACACTGACGTCAGCTGGACAGCACTTAGACTTTGCCTTGTTTGAATGTTTACATGTTGGTATATTTCTTTTGGGATACATTTTGGAAATACAATTGAAAGCAATATTTGAACATTTTAATCACAAATGCAGCAGAAAGAAGGAAGGCAGGAAGGACAAAATGGATCCATTCATGGATGTGATATGAATAATGTGCTGGTTGACCAAAACCTTAATGGGAATATTCCTATGGCTACAAATATTGGACCTTCCTGGCTCAAACCATGCCACTCTAATCCAACTTTTTTTGGGATTACAAATTGGTATGGCTCATCATGCGGAGTTCCATGACCCCAGCAAGAAAGATATTACACCCTGACCATTTCTGAGTCAGGTTAATGCCAGAACTGATTTGAAACTTGAGCCTGAGTTTAGATATTCTGGTACTAAATTTAACACACATTTCAGTATAGGTGGTAGAGGGTATATGTGAATTCCATACTTATACACATACAAAAAAAATCAAGGGAATCTTGTTTATACCCTGGATGTTGTTTTTGGCTCCCTTGTCTTTTACCTCTTTTCCTCCCATCGGTCTGTAGCTTCCTCCCTGGCTGCCTGTGGCTCTCTCTGGCTGGGGGTAGCCAGGAACACGGGTGCTGTGATATGGACATCTGGTCGCTCTATCTCCAAGGGCCACAGAAGGTGTGAAATCTGGGATACCTTTCAAAGCACATTACCCTCATTTTGGCAAAGAAGCGGTAGACAGCACATGGCCAGGAGAGCTAAAACAGGAGGAACGTAATTATTTATAGTGGACTGAAATGCTTTTTTTAAAAAAAATCTCAGATTGTCCGTCTTGTCTGTGATTGCCTCTCATAGACTTTTCTTTTTTTGTTAATCGTCTCTACAAAATAAAAAAAGAGTTTAAGTAGTTCTCCTTTTGACATGGCCATTTTGGACTTGATGCATCGTTTGGTGGAGCTTCAGAAGTGTTGATGGATGAGAATGAAAAGCACAATGAGGTAAGTCATGTAAAAAAGCTCAAGCTTTTTCCCTTTGTTGTTGGTGGTAAAGTTGTTATTTGATTTGCACATTGTGATCACAGTTTTAAAACTTATTTTCCTTTTATTGATGTACTGAGTTTAAAATGAGTGCTCAACTCATGTCACAGATGATAGATTACATTTCTTTCTGGTCTTCATTTTTGAAGGCCATTGGAGATTTGCATTGGTACCAGTCGACTGATTTCAGGAAAGGCTGAAAGCTCACACATACTCGGGCACACATTGACTGTGTCCACTGTGCACTTATGTGCTATTTTCTGATGGTCTTGCACATAAAATTCAAAGTTACGCATACTCACAGTATAGCATATTTACCACTGAAGGAGTAGACGACCAAACCACCCACATCCAGATGCAATATATTTTCCACTGTGATTAGAAAAGATGGACATAAACCTATCCTTTCGCCATGCAAATCTGTTGTAAAGACATCAGAGAGAAGGCAGTTGGCAGTAGATGGCAAAAGGAAAAAAGAAGACAGAACTAAAGTTTGCTGATGTGTGAAAGCAGATAATGTCAGGAGTTTTGTCACAAATCTCGCCTATCGGAAGAAGATCTTTTTAAATATATCAGAGGCATCCTCTGCTCAATGGCTGTCTGACCGGAGAGAAACAGCACAAAGATTGTCCCATCGATACAGTCAGTCCTCATTTGATTAGTCTGCCTGTCATCCTTGCCCTGTATTTGGATTAGGGGCCGTACCAGAGCCGGTGTCGCTCATGATCCAGGGCTTCTGCGTGTTCCATCCTAGACTTGTCAGTATGCGTGCAACACAGCGGATCAGTGTTTATTGAATCATTTTGCAAATAGGGGAAACGATAATTACAAGAAGTGGCGGCTCTGCACATTATGCAAGTGCTGTGCCATGACTTTGGAGCCAAACGGGCTTTCTTATTAAAGGCGGCTGGGCCAGCGAAGCTCCTAATCTATTTCCAGGATTTTTGAGGCTTCAGCAATCCAGGGATTAGACGTTTTCTCACAGATTTAGACACCTCCCCTTCACTTCACCCCTTTTCCTCCTCTCCTACACCCTTTCTGCTCTTTCTCCCTCCATCTCACGCTCCCACTCTTGATTTCTCACTCTTGTAGTGTTGGTGTCTGCAGTTTGTCAACTTGAACCCTTTCAATTTTAACACATTTACACACACTCCCATGGGAAGACTTATTTTTTAAATATTGCTAAAACACAGTCACTTGCCTGCTTTTGATTTGCCTGTTGATTCACAAAGGCAATTGTTTATGGAGTTTGCTAGCTGTACCAAAATCCCAACAGACTGACAGTCTACTATGACTGTTGCATGTTTCACATGTTTGTGGAAAACATGCTTTCTATATATAAAACTAATCAGAAAATAGTTTTTTGCATATTTTGCATAAGGCTTCAATCTTTTGGAAAACACACAAACGTTTCTTGTGTCAAGCACAAGGTTTATAGGAGGAAATTGTATTGCACACAAAGTAAAAACAAAAAAACAAACAAAAAAAATGTGGAAAAAAGATTTCCAACATGTCATACATGTTATCGACACTACACTCCCTTCAGCTCGTCATCACAACAACATTTCGTAATGCCATTTGCAACCATTCGTGAGAGTTGAGGTAACTTAAAGTTCCACCAGGTATTAGCTAATCGCTGTGTGTGAGAAGCTCAGGGGCCGTACGATCTGTAGTGTGGGAGTTCTGCTTGGTGTCTACTGACTCGAGGCTGAGCTTTGGGTAAGTAGGCGGTGCTTTGTATAAGCAGATGTTAGGGTGCGCCCAAATGCCTGCCATGGGCTCTTAAATATGCATAAATAAGCCAAATCAACACTGCTTTTTGATGAGAGAATAACATCATAAGATGACATAAAGCTCTAAAATTTTATTTTGCATAATATCCCGCATTTCATTGTAACTGTTTAATCATGTGAAATTGGTTCAAATGACATTTGCTGGTGTTATTGAATGCAACAAGTATTGAATGTAGAAGTATTTATCTATTTTCTAGGTTTATGACTTTCAGATTCCTGGACTTTGAATATAACTGCATCTTAAACTGTTGTATACATAATGCTTGCTGATAACTGCTTAGCCACATATGATAAACTTATATCTGTCAGCTGGGGCCCATTTATATCGAGTTTCACCACCATACATCATTATTGCAGGCTTAGAACTTATGGAAGCATGCTGGGCCCAGTAACACATGAGTTTTCCATGTTAATACAGAGTGCAATTCCACATACCGAAGGTATTCTACATGTGTCATACATCCGTAAACAATATCAATTCCACATGGAACATATTTTAAAATCTTGCACAAGGGTAATTTTATCAGAAAGTAACATGTGAAACAGTAGGGAGTTTAAATAGCTCATCTTCCTTGGATTTCAGTGCCAGATGTTTTTTAAGTGTGTGGTTGTTGCAAGCAAATGCGTCAGTGTTGTGAAATTTATGCCAGGGCTACATCATTGTCACAATGCCGCAGTCAGAACATTCTTAATCCCGTGTTAAGCAGACGCTCTCTCTGCACCGATGAAGATTCACTCCCCTCGTCTTTCTGAATGCTTGAAGTGGATTGAGCTTGGCACATGTTGACCCATTGTCTGATCAGTTAAACAGTTTTTGAGCTCTTAGAGTGCTTAGATGGACTCATGTAAGTTTAAATGCTGATACCCATTAAGTGTGCAGGGGCTAAGACAAGATGTTGTCATCAAATTTAAAATGACTCACTCTGTCCTATGCTACATAGATATGATGGTACTTCATCTACTTAATTTTCTCCCAACAGTCCATGTAAGACATATTTCTGTCATCCTAACATACAAGAAGCAGCATAGGAGCTGCTTACATTTACTCTTTAAATCTGACATAATTTAATGACTTCTTTCATCGCAAGAGCATTTTTAATTAATACCATTCTTATTTAATATTAATGGGTAGTCTGACTGCATTTTCGATTCTATTCCAACCTGCTCTTCTGCTTAAATGGTGAAATTTGGTGTCATGATAAAAATACAACATAACTTAGTCTCAAAGAAACAAGCCGGCTCCCTTTGGAAGATCAATAGCACTGCTGGCATATAGTTTGCAAAGCAGACAGCTGTACTAAGGTCAAACAAAGAGGTCCAGAGAATGTCATACAAAAGAAGCATCGGACTGTGTGTTGGCAGCCAAGGCAGGATAGGGGTTTAACACTCGCCGTGATCAGGTATAGTGTAGATTTCACAGACTTGTAAATATAGACACAAGCCGAGACATGGATATTTGTGTGCGTGTTCATATATGTGCACGCACACACATATGCAAATGTCTGACAGGGAGTGACACATCCACACTATCAGGTAAACCCCTTCTTCATGTTTGTTTGAGTTGACAAAAAAAACAATACAAATCAGCTTAATTGATGTCACATTCACATGCATGAATTGTCACACAACAGTGTTATCTCCCCTCCCTTTGTCTCCTTAATGTGCTGCTGCATGACCTCTTCCTCTACTAGAGTCTGTTTCACTCAGAGCAAACAAAACTCACTGACTGACAGTTAACAAATTAAAGTCGCAAAACACGTTGTGCTTTTTAATCAGGGATATTTTCCTTTCTCTTTTGGTGTCAGGTTTTCTGCAGGTTGAAATCATCCTTTTCCTGGCTCAGATTTGCAGAGCCAGGAAAAGACTTTCAACCGTTTTTGAAGTGTGAATAAAAACTTCTTTCACAAAAAATAGAGGATAGCAGGAGTGACTCAGTGTTCTTTGCAAGCTACATATTTAAAGTCTGACCAACTAGAAGAAAAAATGGAGAGACAGACGTTGACGTAGATGAGGCTTACAGATGGCAGAATGGGGAATAAAGTCTAAACATATAAATATTTTTCATCAGTCAGATCATCCAGATGTTCAAGCATTAGCAATCTTAAACATTAAATTTTAGTCAGAGAGAAGAGCTATTTCAGATTCAAGAATGAGGAATATTTACCTGATTTTCTATTTGATCCAAAAAAAAAATATATAAAAATAAAAATTCTTGGTACAGTTAAAAATTTTAACAAAGTTCTTCACTTCCTCTTCTTTTTTAGAAGATGGGAGAGATTGCTTGTAGAATACCCAGAATAGCTTTTGTAATATCCCAATGGCTTAATGTTCACAACATACAATAATGAATTATAATTATAAGTCAATATATCAAGAACATACACACTGGCAGGAAGCATTTATATAAATTACAAACTCATAATCAAGTAAAAAAGTAAAAAGTAATGGACGATACAAGGGTTTTTATTCTAAACATAGTATTACATATAAATCTTTTATCTCCACAAAATTCTTAACTAAATAAATAAATAAAATAAATAAATTTTACTTTTAGCACTTTTCCCAAATGCTTAATTTGAGACTTTAAGGAGAATAAATTATTGATCATCAGTGCTGTGATCAGACACTAACTCGTTCCTCTCTAGTATTGATTAGATTTATTTGTAAAACTCGAAAGGGTTACACAAGGTTGTTGGTCATCTAGAGGCTCAGAAAAATTCTGACTTTCTTTTAAGGTTGCTGTAGTTACACTATCTGTCTTTTGAAAAACATGACGGTTTTTTATTTTGGGGTACTTATTTGAAGGAGAAACTTCAACTAATCTGCTTTCTGTAGAAACTAATTTGAAGGAGAATTGTTAAAGGTCTACAACTGATTTCAGTTGATTTTCAGTGCACAAAAAACAAAAAAATCAAGAAGGAAAAAAACTTCACATTTCAGGTGCACTTGTGAACCTTTTGAGGCTTTTCTGAGCTTGCTTTTAGTTTGAACCAAGTCAATTCAACATGAAAGGAAACCAAAAACAGATTTTGAAAAAAAAAAAAAAACTATTGTTGAAATGGGCCAACTGCTTCCAAAGAGGCTTTGGCACAGCAGAACAAACTGAATGTGACCAGATGCGACAGCTATAGCAGCCATTCCCCTTCGATGGGTCCAACCCCCTTCACAGCGCTCAAGTGGGACATGGCCTCGGACGAGACATGTCACTGCTCGCCTGATGGAATCCACCGAGCGGAATAACCAGGTCCGACAAACTGTCCCCTACCCTCCGCCAACCAGTTTTCCCGTTCTTTCCCTGTCCTCCCTAGCAGTGCACTCTAGCCAGCCATGGTCAGATTGCTGAAAGACCAGGGAGGGAAGGGAGGACCGGAATTTCATGTGTTTGCTGGATTAGATCTGATCCCTTTAGCTCTCAGCCGCAAGCTAGGAGGAAGCCTGGAAAAGGGAGGCATCCTATCAGTGAATCAAACTCAGATTCATCCGGGGCTTATGTGATTAAAAGGGGAAGAGGGCAGCATCAATTAACCAAATCCCTTCCCAACATTTTCCCCAATATTTGTTTGAGGACGTGCTGTCTGTGGTGTTCACCCATTTTGATGCTTCGAACAAACATTTGGAGATTATTCCTCTTGGGATTCTCATGGGAAGAAAAAGGCTGCAACTTTTACTTGGGAATGTGAAGGCATGCATCAGTGTCAAAGACATCTGCATAAAGATTTTGATGAATAGAAATAAAGATTTTGTCATGGTGTGCCCTCAGTGTGACCTGATCTAAAATGTCACAGAGAAAAAAAACAAACTCTACAACACCTTTTGTATACTGTGCGCCCCCATCTCATTATCCCTACAATGCGGTGATCTGACATCCCCAAGGGCTCTCGCTGCTGCCTGAGATGTTTGCAATCTCGGCTGACACTCCATCTTCCGTCTATTGCTTCTGGCACCATTGTTCACCTGCCACATCACCGACTAGATAAACCACAGACGTGTCACTTGCAACCGGCCGCGTTGTGATTAGCTCGGTCGGTGGACGCGGCGGCAAACGGAAGATGTGGTAATGAAAACACACCGAGAGGCCTCATGCAAACAAGTGGCAGCTCATAAGCACGCTGTAAATGCTGCACAAGTGCGTCCTTAAAAGTTGCTGCTTTGGCTATTAATCCTAATTAACAGGCCTGGTGTGGACGGGCTATAACTGCTAAACAGAGATTATCGCCCCGTCTTGACACTCAAGAAAGAGCTGCGATGCACACAAAAGAAGCCTTGACCGTGTTTGGTGGTAAGTAAGAAAGAGGAAAAAAGGGAAGATGAATGAAGGGGCAGAATGAGTTCAAGCAGTAGGACCAAGTGATGCTGGATGGAGTTTGAACATGGAAAAACATGGGAGACAACGGGGTTTCAAGAAGGAGAGGGTAGTTCTGTTTCATTTATTTATTCCCGATCCCCAATGTGCGAACTAGAGTGTGAGCGGTGAGATCAGAGGGCTCTGGCAGCCATAAGGTGGAGTTCACACGAGTGTGGCTGCAAAGCACGTCTTTCTAAGGCACACACGAGAGGGCCCTGGTAGCAAACTGCAAATAAAACTCACCAAACAAGTTAAAGGTTATGCCTGTGAAAACTTCCAGTTTTAGCAACTGCAGATTCTGTTAGTTTGCCTGGCATGGTGAGATACTCTAGCTTGTTATTTTGTTTGTTTGTTTTTGGGGGGGTTTTCCACAGCAGCTTAATGTCTTGCAGAAATAAAAAAATCAATTTGTTCTTTTTTTCTGGGACCTATTTGCTTTCTGGAGAAAAAAATCCTCTTAATCTGTTTGGGGCGTCGTACATGTTTAACGTGCAACCTTTCCAGTTGTTCGGCTCTATAAAAGAATCAAGGATTTTCCAATGAATAGATAAAGGGATGTATAGTTTTCAGAATTTCAAGCTCAGTCAGATTGGATGCTAAGTGCCTCTGAGTATTGGGTTTTAAGTCTTGTCACAGACTGAATATTGGATTCAATGTTCAGTCTGTGCATGAATGCTTTGCCCCAAACCATTCTATTATAACTCTCGATGTATATTTACAGTTATAATGGGTTGATGTCCTGCATATCCAATCTCTTGCAATTTGTAAAAGTCCAGGATTTCCCTGTATTTACCACGTTCCATATTCACGTCAACTCACATCAACAGTTTCCCTGTCTCTGCTGAATAAAAGTATATCCATAGCACATTACTGGTTTGAACATGTTTTACTGTTGGTATGGTATGCTATTGTTAATGTGCAAAGTTATTTTTCTGCCACTCATATCCGTGTAGACCTCAAAACAATGTTTTGGGTCTCTTCGGACAAGAGCACCTTCCTCCATGGTGTCCCCTAAACTGTCTGTGGTAAACTGCAAACAGGACTTCTTGTGGCTTTCTTTTATGATGTGGCTTTCTTATTTTTACTTTCACTTCCTCAGACAGGCTGAAAATCCTTCCTGTGAGGTTTGACAACTTTTAATGACCCTATGGTGTAACTGTAGTGTGTGTGTGTGTGTTTTAGTATTTCTCACCTTGTAAGTTTCATTTTTCCAACTATAGATACATTGTGAGGACCCACTGTTATGGGGCCTAGAGCCTGTGCTTCATAAAAAGTCTTTGTTGTAAAAGAGGTTAGATTTAGAGCCAAGATGTGGATTAAGGGTTAAGTTAATTTTGGTTAGTGGTTAAGCATTTACTGGTGATGGTTATGTTTGAGGTACACATGAGGGTTAGGCAATATAAATGAATGGAAGTGAATGTGAAGTCCTTGTGAAGATAGAAAGACTTAATGCAGGTACATGAGTGTGTGTTTGATTGTTTGTCTCATGTGGCTCAGAGTCCGCCCTGTGATGGACTACCAATTCTAATAGGACTGATTATGCTATTTGTTAGTTTTTATCAATCCTTCCACACTGCAAAAAATTTGCACCTTTTCAATTTAAATTAATAGGAAAATTGCATGTCATAGAGAAAACAAATTACCACGTGCCTTGTTTGAGAATTATAGCAGCAATATTTACTGGATTGTGGAGAACGTGGCCTCATAAAATAAATGATTAAGCTTTTTTTTTTTTCCATGCCGTGCTAATTTCGCTTGGCAGCCAAACTGTATGATACCCAAATTTAAGAATGCAGACGAGGCTGTTCATTTTAAGACCACAGGTTTTATTAATGTACTCTGTTTTCTTGCCTTATTGTTATTCTCTGTGCATCAGTTCAAAGAGTTTTGTGCGAGCAAATGTTAGGAACTCATTTGTATGTAATGCTGGTCCATTCCTGCTGTTGTCACTGGAAGTAGGCTTACCTTGGAACCAGGATTATCTTCAGTAACTGAATATGGGCATAATTTTTATAAAATCAAATTGTCCAGATATATGTGACATCATTCTAAGGAAAAAGATCACATGACTTTATTCAGGATATTAAGTGTGAGACGGTAAGGAAAAGTAATTGCATGAATAAGCATTTTTCTCTTGACCAGTTTAATTGTGTAATTGTTGGTCAAATAAAGTCACAGCTTTATCTTAATTCATCTGAGAAAATTTGTAATATTGTACATTCAAATACTAATCACAAGTATGGTTACTAGAAAAAGTATGTTCCTTATAAAAAGTAATTCTGATGTTCGTCACAGCAGAAAAGGTTGTCATACAGTTTATTTTTATTTTTTACTATGTGCGCCCCACACTTTGGGAACCACTACCTTAACTCAACTGGGCCAGTCACTGGGATTATTTAACAAGGAGACAGAGCTGATGCAATAAGAAGCAGTGCATCATATTTACTTTATTGACATAGCTCTAGTTCACAACCAAAACCATTTTAATGTATTTTGTGTTTTCACATAGAATCCAGGTGGGTCCAAATAGTGTACTCCTTTCTACTGCAATGCAATCATAAAGTCAGATTTCCGTTCTGTTACAGATAGTGTAATTTAATTCAGGTAATATCATAATACCATAAATTTAATTATGTATTCATGTATATATAAAATGCAAAAATCAACCCTGGATTGGCGAGTCAAATGAACCGACACCCAGTAAATACATAAAACATAGAAAATATAATTTAGTTAGTGTTACACTTAAGCTACTTAATGTAGTTGCCTAATTGACAAAAGGGAGACAGTATTTATGTTTGGGTGATGGAGGTGCTGTGACTTTAAGCAGTCGATCAATAAATACATTGCTGTAATAAATGTTTGAATATCAGGATAATATTCTGAATCCATGTCAGCCGACTCTCATGTATCATGGGCGTAACGTCTTTCTTCCATGTCATGCTACTTTGTGTGAAGCTGCAGCATAATGCTAGTGAAGCCACGCACAGTATTACGACAATAATCTTTTGACATTGTAAAGAAGGGCATGGCAGGATGAACGCCTCTTGCGTGGACTGAACACTGTAAAAATCATAAAATCTTTGCAACACAAATTTTAAATGTCTTAGCATTTATAATGCCACAGCATTATGGGTACCTAATGTGTAAAAACCGCACACATGGGATGATATTACCCACGGTAGGGGGGTGACACCACACATAAACTTGATGAAATGCACTACTCTGAATATGAGGTTGTATGTCAGTGGGAAGAAAAAAAGGAACTCAATCTCTCCCCGGTTGTCACACTCCATCAGCAGCTTGAGGTGCTGCCTCTCTCTGGCAATCACCTTTCAGGGGAGCCTCCCAAACAACATTTACTTGGATGTTGTGAGAGAGGGATATGCCGTGGACATATAGAGGTTTCGTCACCTTCATTCCATCTTTTTGTAAGGGATTTGTTTTATGACTGGAAGTCAGCACTCTTAGGAACATGATACGTGTTGAGAGGTGGTTAGTAGTCGAATTAACTGCAGCTACAGGCTTACCTGTTTCATCGCTGAACTTTGAGGTATTGAGATTCATTTAAAAAGCTGCCCTGCAAAATCAGGTTTTCTCATCTATGATGTAACGGAACAATCTAAATGGGATTATGATGGTTGTTCATTGTCAAAGAGTTGTAGTTTGTGATTACATGTGCATCAAAGTCCAAAAAAATACTTCAGGTGGGGTGTGACCCTTGATTCCTCTGGTCACAATTTACCAGATCCCTTCAGGTCCTACCACTGCAGCAAAAGAAGATAGTTTTCCTTGGCTTCATATTTATTGGGCCCAATGCGCATAAGCTGCCCTGAACCGTGAGTGAATGCAAACAGTGCTTGACGTGGCCGTCTCTTGTGGAAGCTGAGAATAAACAAGGTTCTGCCAGGGAGGAACATGCGCATTCATTACCTGGGAACCTGGAGACTCCCGTCATGCAGTTCATCAAAACCTAAGCATGCTTAGAATTTGAGTTGCACTGAGTTAAAGTCCCAACTTAGTTAACCATTCTTTTGTGGTTGAAATTTATTTCAAAGCATGTGGTCTCCAGGCACAGGTAGCTGAAGGCAAAAGTATCAACTTAAACCTTAAATACTGAAATATAGCAAAAAAAAAAAAAAAAAAAGAAATCCACCAACCTCTTCTAGATGTCTCACCATTGACAATGTCTTGCAAAATATTTTTGCCACATGATGAAATTCATATTTTAATGCAATTTTGTGTGATTGATCAACTTTGAGAAGTTGTGCCTTTGAAGAAAATAGATTCATGGTTTTGAACTGTAAATTGAAAGCTATAAATGCTGCTGCAAGTTTTACGTCTGGAGGCTGAAATTTTCCCAGATTTTCTTTTCAAAATATTGTACACTAGTTCAGACACATCCAGATTAGAGAGGATGTGTCAACATCATCTTTTAAATCTTGCCAAAGATTCTCAGTTGAATTAAGTTCTGGTCTTGGACTAAGCCATTTGAATGGATGAATATGCCTTGATCAGAAACATTTCAATGTAGCTCTTACTGGCTTTGTTGTCCAGCTGGAAGAAGAACACCAGTCATAATTGCTATTTTTTCATGATGGTTTGGTCTTTATGTTAATTTATTTTCCTACCAACACTGACCAGCTACCCCTGTCCCTGCAGATTGAAAACTTCTCAACATTTTGATATCACCATGTTTCACTGTTAGTTTGCTCCAAAACAAGGCCTTTTATGTAGACCAAAACTTTCAGTTTTGGTTGATTTTGCTCTTATTTGTCCAAAGCACCTTTATCTGCATGTTTATTATGTCACCATCAATACAATATGGCTTCTTTTCAACAATTATTTCCTTCATGGCACTCTTCTATAAAGGGATTATTTGTGCAATGCTTTTTCTGAATCTCTGCAGCTCCTCCAGAGGTTCTATGGACTTCTTGGCTGCTTTTCTCTTTTTGAATAAATCCATCGTTTACCTTCCATTTTAAGTTTTACTTGTGTTGCTCAACCTCATTAAATTACAACATAGGCAAGGCTGTAGTGCAGGGTTGAAGCGTGCAACCCAGGTATGGAGTCTGCAGTCCTCGACACAACCATGACAGAGTCGAGTCCCGGCCTGTTGACCTTTGCTACATGTCATCACCCTCTCTCTCAACCTACTTTTCTGTCATTTCACTTTCAAATAAAGGTAGAGCCCCCCCGAAAAAAATCCTTTATAAAAATTACAACGTGTTTGAAATTGTCGTTGCAATGTGACCAGAAGTAAAAGGGCTTTTACGAATCACTGGTTTCTATGTCCACACATGCTTTGCCACAGTATCACTGAATTCTCTCAAGGAGCAATGTGAGCAGACACAAGAAAATCTGCTGTCAATAGAAAGGTGTCCAGTGTTATTAAAGCACAGTGTGCTCTCTACAGACTATAACCTAATCTTCGTGAGGAAGGAGTGTGGGAAAGAAAGGTAATTTGCAATAAGTAATCAGAATAGTCACTTTTATAGAGAACCTAAAACCAGGATACTTGATATCGAATAAGTCTAAAAAAAAAAAAAATTCTGGTTTCCCAACTACCTTGTATAAAGACCGCACATATAACTAGAAATAGACAGTGGAAGCGGACGAATCATAATACTTTGAGAATGTAATTTTCTCATGCCTTGCCAGTAATTAACCTCTGCACAATAAGGTATGGGAAGCATCACAGACACAATTCCAGACCCGCAGTTTGCTTATAAGAACGGGTTATATGGGTAGGCAGTGTGTAAGAGCAGAGCGGCGAAAGAGGAAGGGGAATAAAAAGGAGCTGAGATTCGACTTTATCTTCTGCAGGAAACCTTTTCTTTTGCATTCTCTGCCCGGTTTTATTCAAAAACTGCTGTTTCTTTACTTCGGCTGAATTGGGTTTTGTTCGTGGCTAATTCCATCCCTTCTCAGTCCAAGGCTCGTGGGAACTGCTGCGATCGCTTACAATCACTTCAGTCAAACACCTGGGAGATAATTGACTGGGCTTCGGTCAAACTTGTTTTTTTTTCTCCCTTCGCCCCCACCTCCTTCTCTTTCTCACTCTATTTTCCGAGTCTTCACAATAGAGACAAAGAGCGCAGGCACAAAAAAAGATCAAAATCACTAAATCCATTCCCAGACAAGGCACTGTGTAGTTAGTCCGAGAGCTAAATTGCTTTTCCCGTCTTTGGTCTGTATGTGAAAGTGGTTGAGTAACAGTTTCCGGTTTGAGCTTGGCAATCCTAAAGAAGATGTAGTGTTGGAGAACGCTAGAGAAAACTCTTGAGGTACATGCATTGTTTTTTTGTTTGTTTGTTTTTTATGTCATAGCTCTTCCAGACTTACTTTCTCAACCTCGGACCTGCACAGCGAAGATCTAAACCATGGTGTCATTACAGGAGACCAGAAGTTACTCAACTCAGGATTAATTCCTACACTATCATCTAACATCCACTTTTAAAATTCCAGTGGTTGGCATTCAGAAATATTTCTATTTATGTTTTCACTGCCTTTAGTTTATTCAAGATTCAGGGGGTAACAGATCCAGAAAGGAAACCCGGACATCCCTCCTCCCATGCCAAATTGCTGCAGTGTACACTGAGGATCTCAGCTTAAGGAAATTTGAATAGCTACAATATTTGGAAAAAGCAAAGATGACTTTGAGAAATCAAAACCAGACTCTCCCCGCTATGCAGATCTTCTACATAAATGCCAAAAGCTCTCGTGTCGGACAAAACATTGTCCAACAAACACCGGAAACAAACTCGACTTTGTGAGGAAAATGCAGACGCAGCTTCTAAGGGACCCATTTATTTATTTATTTAAGGAATTCGTTGACTGAAATATGTATAACTAGCTTTTCTGGTCATATGAAATTATTCACAATTGACGATCGTACTTTAGTGGTTGCCATCCATCCATCCATCCATCCATCCATTTTCCGTCACCCTTCTCCCTAACGGGGTCGGGAGTTGCTGGTGCCTATCTCCAGCTGCGTTCCGGGCGAGAGGCGGGGTTCACCCTGGTCAGGTCGCCAGTCTGTCGCACTTTAGTGGTTACCTTGGACTTTTATTATTTATCCTTTATTTAGCCGGAAAAGTCGCACTGAGATTAAATCTTCTGGCCAGAAGGCAGCTAAAGCTACATTGCAGTTACAATCACTTACACAATAAAATAGCATAATTTAAAGAAGTTATCCAGACTAATGTTCCTAGTCTGGATTTAAAGGTGCTCAATTAAATAAGTTAATTTCTGGTCTTTTTGCAACATGTTCCATGTAGATGGAGCTGAGTAAACAAAAGCAATTTTTCCCATTTCTGTATATGGAAAATGTACTGACAGCAAGAAATTATCATTGAAAGCAAAGAGTAAGACTCAATGCTCCTTTGTGATTGTTACTGTCATTATATCAGCAAAAGACACGGCAACTCTCTCTTGTGGTTTTTGTTCTGGTTTATGTTCAAGCCAGCATTTTTATGACTATCTTTTCAAAATTCAAACCTTTTTTAAACATGTTTTCCTGTCTGTGACAGACATTCCCCCTCCATTTGGGTTAATTTTGCCACATTTATTTTTAGAGAAAATAGATTAGAGGATTAGGCTTTCATTTTATTTCCCTCTTTCTGATTTTCATGTTTAAAACCCAGAAGAAATATTTTTCCCCAATGCTTTCCTGAAAAAGTCTAATTTCCACTTGATAGAATACCCTTAAGCACTCACTAAAGGTTGCCAAACAACTTAGTCTGGTCATTTCATAATTAGCCACCTCAGTTACCCCGCCACACTCCCACACACTCAGAAACATACACATATTACGACCTGGCTCACAGTTTTAAATGGGAAAGAAACTAAAGAACCAATCATTTTTGAATTAGTATATGGGAGCAGCAGGAGCAGTCATTAAAAATCACGCTGCCATTAGTCATTAAGCAGTAGCCAGACATTACAATTTTACTGTAAAACATAATTACGTCCTTGTTTTATTACCCATCCAAACTATTTATTATGCAACAATACTGCAGTGTGGTTTTATCTGTAGCTTCAATTTTGGAGAATTCATGCTATGCACTCAATAATCTTATTCAGCGACACGATCCATCATGAATAAAAATCATAAAAAGGAGCCCAACAGTTGTCTCTTTGTAGTAAAACACGTATTAAAAATATGGTTCACAGGGATTGTTGTTGAAAGCTGCTGCAATTTCCTTTTCATAAAATTGATCCCTGCCTCATCGTGTGCTGCTTTCGTAATAAAGTTGCTTTACCACTGAAACTTTTCCGATGGCAGAGAGGAAGTCCAGTGTTTGAGACTTTAACTCAAGTCACACAAAGATTTCAGACATGATTCAAGTGTTGTGAATAATCTTCACCCCATGTAATCAGGTGTCATTCAGAAATTCTACATTATCACATATCCATTGTAGGACACTTTGCTCATGAAAGTGCCTTGCAAGAGGTTTGCTGTTTAAACATTTAAATGTTTAGGTTATAAGTATAGTGACATAAGACTAATAAAAAAAATCAAAGTCATTCAACTTTAAGATGTTTCAACCTATTTCCATTGTTTTTAACCAGAGCTAGTTTTTTAACCTCTTATTGGGGAAACATTACTCTATAGCCATATTTGAGACAAGTGGTTTATGAACCAATAGAAGTTTTAAGTCTATTTTTTTAGATTGACTACAAAGTCGAACATAAATTGAATGTATAACTTGTATCAATTCAGTGCTATAGACAGACTAATGCAATATATTCAATGAACATTTCAGTTATTGTACTCAGTACAGGCTTGCAAATCATAGATTTGAAACTTGATTTACATTTTACAGTCAAATTGAATTTGGACTTTCTCCTCACAGATTTAAGTCTTGCATCAGACTTGTTACTCAAAAAACCTTGAAACTTGACTTGGACTTGTTTCTGGAAGTCTTGATGTGGCTTTACCCCATAAACACCTAAAATCCTCGACTCAGACTTGAAACAAATGATGTTAACGTCTCTATCTGGTGGTAAGCAGGGCACCCAGCCAGATCTTAACTCTTTTTTCTTTTCTTATTGAATCCTTTATGTATTCCAAACCCTCATCCATCCATCCATTTTCCGTCACCCTTCTCCCTAACGGGGAGTCTGTCGCAGGGCAACTGCGACAGACTGGCGACCAAACCAAGCACCACTTTTAAACCTGCAACATCATCACTATATATCATTGATACAGTATCCAATATTAAGCATTGGTCTAAACTGGAGCGGTACAATTTCAGAGAATCTGGAAAACATTTGATCAAATTCCCTTTAGCAGATTACAGGACAGTCTGTGGTTCTCAAAACAAAAACATGACTCAAAACTACTGGACAGCCCTGGATGTGCTTGGGCTGAATTTTGACATGGGAGGGGGAAAAAAAAGAAAAAGTTATTGCTGTGGGACAGGATGATGCAAGCATTTCTCTCCTTCCCTTTGAGTCTTCATCAAAGTCTTAGAGGCTCTTCCACTCATGTGATCGCTCCGCAATGTAACCTACTCAGGTTTCAGTTGAAAGCGTACTTTGATGGCCTACATCTTAGCACTTCTCCTTGAACGCCCCGCTGCAAGACGTTCATGCGACAGTTATAATTATGTCATGACAGATGCCGTTTGTGGATGCCCTCAACCTTGTACAACAACTATAAGCATGTTGCCCCTATAGCACAGTTGGGTTCGGGCATTGCATGTCGATGTATGGTTACAAGTCCCACCTGTTCTCGTGTTAAGCTATTTTTTTTTTTTTTTTTACCGTATTGCCCATCTGCTCAATTTCCTTTTCTACATTAGCCTGACAGACTAACTTAAAGTGAAAATTGATACCTGAGTGATGATTATCTAAAACACCAGAGCTGGAATATTAACAGATTTCCCTCCCATTATCAGGAAGGAGGAAGATTAAATCGTGTCATCTTCGTCTTCCATATCTAACTCTGTGGTGCATGCAGCAGCCTGCTGCACGTTGGCTGCTGGAGGTATTTTTCACATTTCCAGGCCATTACACTTGGCTAGGCCTTGATGAAGCCAAGAGTACCTGTTTTAATTGCTGTGTTTTATAGACTGTACACGGGGGCTCCACTCGCTGAATACGGCGCGCCTAAATTAATGGAAGCGTTCAGGGTTGGTGCATTTTTAATGACGACTGGAGGCTGCCAAAACAGTTTTCTATACGACGAGGCACGCTTTCCTGTTCGTCTGTGGCGCCCCAGCGCCCACCAGCTGGTTTCCAGCGTGAAGCCAGGAGAGAAGCTGGCGCGTCTGGTGAAATATATCCCAGCCGGGACGCTTTCGTTAGAGGCAGGCGCTGCAGCTTGAAACACCCCAAATGGAAATAGCCATGCATTTAACAGACATGCCCTCACGCGCAAATATACACATGTGCACATGAATAGTTTGGTATTTTTCCATGTTCCCACACACCTGTTGTCACTGTAAACACACACTCTTGCTCTCTCACACACACACACACACGCATGCACACACGCACGCATGTAGCTTATCAAAGAAAAACAAGAGTTTAGCGCTTTATATGTTGCCAGAGACAGGGTGTGACCCTGATTTCCATTTGTATGTGGAGTGCAACGGAGTACAGAGAGTAGAAAAGGCAGTCAGCAGAGAAGATAACCCCAAAACATTCATTCTAAATTTATGCCGGTATCCTATTCCCTCTCACTGAATTAATGCTTTAATCTCTGCCTCTTTGTTGCATGTGTGCTCAGCGTGCATGTGCATGTGTGTGTGTGTGTGTGTGCTTGGGAGAGTTAGGGATTAAATTTCTCAGCAGCCACTGTTTTTACAGAATGAATTTACTGCACAAGTCCAGCGTCAGGAAAGATGCACCTTTTTCTCCCCCATTCCTGTCTCAATTCTCACTCAAAGTCACAGGCATTTGTCCCCATCAGTTCTGCTGTCTTTGCATTTTCTCCTCCACAAAGAAATGGCTAGTGTTCTTTAAAGGGAGATTACCTTCAAATGCAAGCTTAAAAGATTATGTGCTTTCAAATATGTCTTCGAGGTCCATTATTCGATGTCATTTTCCTAACGCCCAGTGCTCCTTTCTCACTAAGGCCATCTCTGATTCTTTTGTAGTCGTTCTGTGCATCTTAAATTTACCCCTTTAATTCAGGAATCCTGCTCAGTCTGGAAAAGTATGGATTTTGATTTAAGCTTTCCAGACTTGAAAAATAAGTAATCAAAACTGAGTATAGAAATTGATTTTTTTAATCACTAAAATGTAAAAGTTGTGGCCTTTCAGACTTCTCCGTTTCCTTCCTTCTTGCATTTTTTTTCGGTCAGTATTCCCCTCACCCTTACTTCCTTCCTTAGTTGGGTCACTTTCCTTTTTTATTCTTTCTTTCAGTTCATCTCCTTTTGTTGTGATGTTTTCTTGTCTTCCTTGTGTCCTTTGTTCCTCATTCATCCTTGTGTCCTTCATTCCTTCACTGTCTGCTTCATTCCTTTTCTCTCTCTGCTATTTCTTCCTCCTGTTTCTCTTCCCTTTCGTCCTGTTTATCTGTGGCTTAAAACCTGACCACTGTGGACATACCTGCCATAAATCTGAACCTTTGTATGCAGCCCAAATGATCTCTGAGATGAAAAATGTGGATGAACCCTGTTTATGTAGTCAAATAAAACGTCACCTGTTCATAACAACCCATTTTTACTTTTTGGGGGGGAGAAAATCCATGTCCACATCTGTGACTGAACGCTCTGCATCTTTGATCCCGCAGTTCGCTCTGCATGCAGCACCACCAGTGTGTCCACTGACAGACCGTATCCATAATTTATTCCTTTCTAAAATGAAAAACCAGACGTGTGCTGGGGAATATTCATTTCACCCCCTCCTCCCCCCCATAACTGTCCTGCCACCTGAGTCATCGCTTTATGAATTATTTTGACGATTGGTAATGATGTCCTGTGTTGGTAGGCCATTACAGAAGGGGAACTTAATTCGTCCATTGTTAATTAATTGCTTCATGCTTGGTGGGAGTAATAAAAATGCTATTAAGCAAAATACCTCTATCATTAACCTAACTTTGTTAATATGGGTATCAGTGGGCCTCGATAAACAAAGCCGTAGTGCATACTGCCGCGTAGGGGTAATTAAAAATGTGCTGCCATTAATTATATTGGATGCTGGATTGCCCAACGAGTTGGAGGTATGTTGACTGTTCCCCTACCAAGCTGCACCAGTTGCTTTTGCTTCTTAGAGGAAGTTTACTCCGGATAAAAAGTTTGTATTTGCTTCATTAATTTCACATTTTTACAACGATTTTGTAACAGGAAATGACCAACTTCTAATGATGCGATCTTTTCTTTCGGAGACCTTAAATCTGTTTTGATATCAGTCGTGCTTTGAGTCACAAAGCCGCACAGAACACGGCTTGGCTCGGCCCCAACAGATGAAAGACAGCAGTTAAGCAAACTGCTATAAAATGTGTTTTGTCTGGCGACCATAAAGCAATTCCCAGGTTAAATATCAGCTCTCCCAGCTTGTATAAACAGATGTGTTTGTACCATACATAAAAAGTTGACATCACTGTGTATGCAGTGGAAGATTTATATTGTGATTTGTAGACTGAGTACTTTTCCTTTAAGACCCTTGAGGTGCAGAACCTCAGAAAAGAGTAATGGAACAGATGTGATTAGAAATACGCTCATGTTTCTTAACTGACTCACACAAGTTGGGTATTGTAAAAGTATCCTTCGGACTTAAACTTTGTTTTGTATTTTGCTGTATTATTACCACAAATTTTAGCCTGTTTTATTAAGATCTCATGTGATAGACAAACGCAAAGCAGTGTACAATTGTGAAGCAGAACAAAAAAAAAGAAAATGATGCATGGTTTTCAAATGTTTAAATAAATAGAATTCTGAAAAGCGATTCTGACCCATTTTTTCTGACGCCTCTAAATAAAATTTAGTGCAACATTCAACTGGTAAATAGAGTCCACCTGTGTGCAATTAAATGTGAAATGTCTTAACTTTGACTGGACCTTTGTAACGAAGATGTTTTGATCGAAACTATTAAAGCAGTGACTTAATATTCTTGTTTGAGGTTGCAGCTCTGCTGAATCTTCCAGTCTGAACAGGAAGAAATGCCTCACACCATAATACTACCTTATGTACAATACACATAATAATGTGTATGTCGACCAAAGGGAAAAGCTGACAAATGTGACCAGACTTCCTTCTGTGTGGATATGCAATAAGATGGTCTCATAAAGTTTTGGCAAAATTCTTTGTGGCCTGCTGCACTTTTCAGATTGTTTTTGCAAAATCTTTTTGCTTTTTTGGTTTCATTGTGACAAAATGTACAAAGGGTGAGAGTGGAGTATTTTCCTTCCTTTTTTTCTGTTTTCAAATTTGTTTTTGTCAACATCTTGTTGCTTCTCTGGGAAGCTTGCATAGCCGGTATGAAATTGCTGCAATGAAAAACCTTGAGCAGATCTCCAGGAGGTATTCGTTTTGCCTTTATGCACCCTCTCTCTTCCTTCCATTATTTTTGCCTTAGAGCCCTTTCTGCAAATTAGCCAACGTCCTTTTGAGCTCACAATCCAGGCACAGGGTCCACTTCCTTGAAAACTTTGTTAGTCTCATTCTGGCACCTTCAAACTTTAGCCATAAACACACATTGCAGGATTAATATTGTCCATTTGCTTTAAAACAAAGACATACTGCAGGTTTGGATCAATGAGGCTTCTTATGTTAACGAAAATTAGAGCTGCATTTGCTCCAAGGAATGGTTGCCGATAGGTGCGACTGGAATATTAAGAGATTTCTGTCATTTAGAGAGAACCTAGAGCATCATTTTAAATTGATTTTCTTTTTAAATCGCAGACTTCTGCTCAAACCAGAGGAGGCTTAAGTGCTAGATAAATATGTCTCTGTCTGTCCAGATATCTTCCACATAAGCCATGAAGTTGGAGCATCCAGTTTACAAGGAGAGATAAGGCCCAGTTTACACCCCCTGTTGCATCCAGACTGACCCCAACATAAAAGAGGCATCTCAGCTATTTACCTTTGTGTGCAGCTACAGAGTATGCGCAATAAATCCATCCTTTTGTGTAAGGTGAGAAGAGAGGGGCCTCTTAATTAAGCTGGTGAGAATTTAAGTGACTTGCCCACGTGCATAAATGAATACTCGGGGAAAGTAACTGTGTCATCCTAAATGTGGATAAATGAATAAGTCACGGAATGCAAGCGGCAGTAAGTGGGTTAGCATGTAAATAAATGAATAAGTTGGCAAATTAGCGTTTAAGTGCGTTAGCATGTAAATAAATGAACAGGCAAGTGAATTACAATGCGAGCGGGTTTGCAGGGTGAATAAAGATGTTAAGGAAGCCAAAGTGTCAGTAGTGAGAAGGGAGTTATCAATGTGAACAAAAATAAATGAATAAAAGGTCTGTGAGGACACGGTCGTTGGTGCGGCACTTGTTGTAGGGGGCTGCATCTGGTTGGCGTGTGTTATATTTCCTCATGTACAGATGACATGCCAATTACTTCTTAATTACACGCGTCATCTGGACCAAAGTGGCCAACGCCAGCGCTGATTAATCCTGTTTATTGCAGCAGTGATGGCAGTCCCAGCGGACACACAGCACCTTTAAAACACACAGCAGCAAGGGATCAGAAAAAGGAGCCGGGAGAACGCTGCGGAAAGCGAGAGACTGCTGATTGAGTTCAGCAACTTTCTCATGGTCCAACCTGCACCTAGATTTCAGCTACAGATTGTCGAAGAGTAAAAAAAGTTTGGGAATTTACCTTGGACTCCAGATTGTGGAAATTGCTTGAGGCTCAACACATTTGACTGGAAAAAAGACGTCTGCCAAAAACAATAAGATTGCCTACTCACTAGGAAAAGCCAGCATTGCTGCTCAGCACAATCGGAGATATGCTTACCTACACTTTCATGCTGTTAGGTTGGCATGTACTCGTCTGAGATGCTTAATGTATTTATTACCTGAAGTAAAAAATATGGTAGAGATAAAAAATATGAAAAATCAGCTGTTATTTTAAGAGAGAAAAATATGTATCTAACATGTCTGGCTTTGAGTTGAAGCTAAGAATTACTAATTTTCTTTGTTTTATTTCATTCTCTTATGATCATTGTTACTAAGTTGGTGAAATACTGTCTAGATGATTGTAATTTAAATGTTATTTTAGATTAAATGACATATTTTAATTGTTTAAAGTTTTCTATTTATTTCTTTGTAACTTTTGTTTATTGAAGTTAATATAATGTTATCTTTCATTTGTTTTATTTTGATACATAATCCAAAAATATTAATGATAAAACATTTTGTGATTTTTTATTTTTTTTATTTTTTTTAAGCAACAGTGCTTTTCAAGCTGAACATTATGTTCTGTTCTTTACATACCCAACCTGGGAGTCTAGCAAGCTGAGTTGTAGTTTTAAAACCTTTGTAGGTGTCTGCTTTTGTCTCCACACCGTGTCTGCTAAAGTTTTGCAAACTGAAAGAGATTCAATGTTTCACATAACCAGATAAAACCACAGTTGCCCGATGGATTTTCTCTAGCTTCTCTCACTTAAAGGACTTTAAGCTGTAGGAAAAGCATGATGATACTTTTTTTTTTTTTGTTTTAAGATATCACCTATAAGCCAGTGCAACAGTTTTCTTTCTTCCAGTTGAGAAGCAGTGTGCGTACATGGGGGTACATTTTCCTCGAAAAAGCACGTCTTGCACCTCATTTCTGGAAGGATAACTTTTTAAAACCTCAACGCATCTCGATAGCAGAAACCAGAAATTGTCTGCTATTTAGTTATCATATTTAGTTACAAAAGTTTTAAATATAAAAGCAGCTTTTTTTCTGCTGCATTTCTACCAGAAAGGGAATGCCCGTTTTGTTCTCATAAACGTGATAGTTAGACAGAGGGCAATGAGTTTGTGTTGGCACCGAGACGACCTGGAAGTAAAAATGCCGACTTTCCTGAAAGCAAATACTACACATCACACGCACAGCAGATACCCATCGTAAGCAGAAAAATCTCCGACCATAACAGGCCCGTGTGGGGGGACTGGAAAGGTGGCAACAATGAGATTAAAACTCTGATAGAGGATGTGGTTGGGCTGGCGCTGGGAGTCTGGCAGTGGCTCCATGTCAGAAAGACGTTGGTTTATGGGGGTAACAGGCTTACGGGGTGGTCGCTGCAGCCTCACGGTCTTCCCAACCCCTTTTTTTTTTGTTTTTTTTTGTTTTTTTTTGTTAAAGTCAACACTTCCCGTCCCTGATAACTCCTTCATGCGCTCAGCCTCCCGTCTTCCTTCCCCCTTGCTTCCATATCCGCGCCTAATTCATGCCTCATCTTTGTCCGACTCTTTCCATCACTCCCAGCAGCTCGCTCTGGCTTTTGTTACAGACTGTCACACTCTCTTTCAGCATTAGCTCCATCTCCATCCATCTGCTCCTTTTGTCTCTTTGCTCTTTTTTACTGGCATGTCTTGGCAAAAATGGGTATTGACTGCTCCTTCTCTTTCCCTCTCATCCCTGTCCTGCTTTTTTTCTCCCTTCCCCCCCTCCCCTCTCCATCACAGTGTACTTCAGCAGTACATGCTCCTTTTAGAAGTGATGTGAAGAGTAGTAGAAATGCCGCCTGTAAGGGGAAAAAAGGTGATGATACAATCAGTTTTATTGTGCTGTAAGGATTTTTTTCAGGCTTGTGGTTATGCACCCTGTATGCAGGCTGTATGAGAGAATTGCAATTCGCATGCACCCGCCCTCACCCCCCCCCATCTCTCCCTTTCTCGCTCTTATTCCACTTTTCCTTTTCATTGCTGAAAATAATTAGACTGCAATCTGGACTCAGGGGTGTAAATGTTTCTGCTCACGTTTTCATGATACAAGACAAAAAAAAAAAAAAAAGAAACGTGCTGCTCCAGAAATTTGTACCTGTATGACACCCAACGCTGTCCCCCTCCACACACCAACCCCGCTCCCCTCTTCCACTCTCCTGTGATGCTGTTTTAACATGGAGTTCCACCAGGCACAATGCACTTTAGCTGACCTAATTCTTTCCTGGCGCTCTTCTAGTGGGAAGAGTACATAAGGACTGCACTGTCAAGGTATTCAGGCCTGCCTCTATTATTTTAGAGCTCCAGCAACATCTGCTGTGCTTTGGGCCCTTCTTGTGACTCGCAGGAGGTTTGTGCAGTTTGAAAAGAAATGTACCTAATTTCGCCTCTGGTTAGCAATGAGATCTCAGTAATGAAGTTTCTTTTTTTTTTTTTTCCCTTTTCTTTTTACATCTCTGAGTTAATTTCCATTCCTTTGGTGAAAAACAGCAGAAAAATGATGCTGATTTTTGTGTTTTTAAATGTGCATTTCACGTGCTGGTTATGTTTTAGTGAAAATAATCAAGCTGTGTCTGTCTACAAGGTTCCTACACATACCAGATTTTTTCAGATACAAACATTATAAAGGTTGTCTGGGTTTAAATGTGAAAGTATGCAGTTCACTATCCAGTAAGTCAAATGTTTCTCCATCCTTCTAGCAAGGATAAATAGACGGTGGCCTAAATAGACAGACTGCTCTGATGTTTGAATAGATGTTTGACCCTCTATAATTATCTGTTAGTATGTATGAATGGATAGTTTTCTTCCTCCACTCTTATCCAGACTTTGAAATTATTTAAGTTAGATACTTGTTTATTTGTTGCAAATTGATATTCAGTTGATCAGAATATTTTGTTTAGCTAAAACAAAAAAAGTTTTTTCTTGTGGTTAAGTTCCATTTTATATTAAACATTATTTTAAACTTTTATATAAGGACAAGCAATAGAGTCAACAATGTGTTTTTTTATTTTTCCTCAGGAACTTCTGTGGTGCAGTTATAGTGAGTACTTTATCTGAGCTGCTAGAACTATTTCAGTTTAAAAGATCAGAGAGATCGAACCTAATTCAGATTGAGGCCAATATCTGGACAGATCTGAGTAATCTAAATACAATGGTAGATAAATTTCAACTCCATTGCACATCAACAGACTGATGGGTTAATATAACACCAAGGAGTTTTGATGTTTCATCCAAAGCATGTTGCAATGTACTAGATGGTCAGTCAGGTTCACAGTAAGTAGCTGTAAACTTCTTAGATGACTAAGATCTTCTGGGGGAAAGGTATTAGTTTTGCTAACCATAAACAGACTGAAGACAAGCTATCCGTAATGGACGTAAGGTAATGGTGACATAAAGCTACTCCACAAAACCCAAATTTCAAAAGAATATTAACCACGCCTTTACTGCAACCCCTCTATTAAAAACTGCTCCACATTTCCTCCAGTGGCAATGTTATGACATTAGTTCAATGTTTTACAACAGTTTTAAAGTTGAGGCTTGCAGCATTTCAAATCAACAAGCGTGTGAAAGCATGTGTGTGTTTGCAACCCAAATCCTCATAGCCCATAAATTTTAATATTCCTTGTGAGTGCAAAACCCAGGCAAAACAAAAAGTCTCTCAGAAGCCCCTGCCCAGAGCGCATGTTTAGCTCTGCCAGGTTCCCAAAGACATATGTGCACTCTCACTTCCCCCTCTTTCCACCCCACTTTTCACATGCATTTTCCATGAATTGCTGGTGATCTTAAACAAGCCCTAATAACAGTCCCTCCAACACCCAGCCCAGGGGGGACACTGCAGCTCGCTTCACTGGGTGATATTTTTCGACTGTATCTGGGGAGGGCCAAACACATTTACCCAGCTCTACCAAAACAGAACTGGAGCTCAGGAAAGGAGAAGGTGTTCCTGTGTTCCACCCTCAGGCCTCCGTTCTTTTTTTTTTCTTGTTTACCAGTCACCACATGAGGCTGATGCTATTTTAAATTGCAAGTCTCTGCCATGGCTAACTGGCCTTAGCCTCTTCATGCCATTTGCCTTAATAATGTGGGCCGGACTCTCCGTGGGGAAAGCAGCCGCCATCCTGGGAGCGGCTAAATGACACAGTGGAGTTCATTGATGGAAAGGATTACACGCTTTTGCACGAAGGGCGGCAAAGCGATGTCTTCTCTGAAGGGCACAACAAAGAGAGAAGATGTGAAATCCTTAAGGAGGGAGAACTCACCGGCTCACTGTATGTAAACCACAAGCATTTGCGTGGATTGTGAAGTCGCTTATCTCTAATGGTCAAGCAAAACCTCATGTGCCTAAATATTTTTAGATTTTTATGTACATTATAGCCGGAATATTTTTCAGTGATTTTTGACAAACGCATATAAAAACCTGAAAAGTGTTGCATTAAATTGGATTCAGCCTCCCTAGATCAATACTTTGTTCAATTATGGATACCGGGCTACATTCCTATCAGTTTGTCAAGTTTAGAGATTTAATCTTTGCCCTCCTCTTTGCAAAATGGCTCAAATCCAGTCAAAGTGAACACTGAACGTTATGTTAAGATCCGTTTTAGCTTTGGACTTTGACAGGGCCATTCTAGCACACAATGTTAAGCTTTTCCAATGTTTAGGGTTATCTTATCTTTAACTCTAGGTTTTCTATACTTTCTGAAGATGAGTATCGGCGCAGCATAAAGCTGCCACTACCGTGTTTTAATGGTGTGTTTCTTTTACCACAATTAGCATCTAACATCTTCTCTTCCTCTGAAGGGGAAAAATTTAACCCCGGAGTTTATCTATTGGCATTTATAAATGACACAGTGGAGTTCATTGATGGAAAGGATTACACGCTTTTGCACGAAGGGCGGCAAAGCGATGTCTTCTCTGAAGGGCACAACAAAGACCGTTTCTAAAGAGAGTTATTTGACAAGTGGAGTTCTCCAAGCCAAAATGGGGCTAATCCACAGCTAATTATAATGGCCCAATAGAGTTTATCTATTGGCATTTATAGATGCCAATAGATAAACATGTGGCATGCATGTATGTGGCATGCACACACATGCATGCCACACTTTTCAGATTTTTATTTGCAGAAAATCTTCCAAAATATGCTCTGATTTGCAAGAATGTGTGGGAAAGTTAAATGGAAATGAATAAAGTTCTCTGTGAAATACATATTTTCTAATATGCGTACATACACAACAGAGTTTTAGTGTTGGTGGTGGGTGGGGGGGGGAAACTCCACAAACTTGTGACACCATCTGACCTGCCTCTAAAACTGCTTACTTGCAGAGTGTGTCCATTTCTACTTCCTGGAGCTAGTCCTGTATGGCATTACATCCTGTGCTACTGCAGAGCATGAGACCACTGTGAAATTCAACCACTTCCTCCACTGTCCCCTAACAGGGCGAAAACAATATGACATATCAAGTGGAAAAATGACCCATGCGCCATAGATCTGAAAGCACATCAAAAGGCTGCCCAGACAACGAAGCATAAGCTGTCCTATTAAAGTCCTGAAGGATACGTAGATAGATGCGGCACTCCGCTTTACCTCTGCCCTCAATTAATTCTCATGAATCCAGCCACCGTGTATTAAAATGGCCAGATGCTAGGATGGATTCTGTTGGGAGCAATGACATGCAACAAAGTGATATGAATCACCGCCCCACACACGGTGCGCAGCAGCAGCTCGCTCTCTGAGGGCCGGCGACACACTTAACAGCGAAAGGCAAAAACAAGACACCGTTTCCCAAGAATGGATGGAGTGTCAAAACAGACGCCCGTTTGGCTTCGAAATGAAACCAAGATCGATGCAAATTTGACTCTTTTAATAGATATGTTAATATCAGATTCAATAAGACCAGAAATGCAAATAGAAAGCTCCGTGCCATGAGTCAGGCCACACTGAATATTCAAATAGAGATAATTATCTGTGGATTAGCCCCATTTTGGCTTGGAGAACTCCACTTGTCAAATAACTCTCTTTAGAAACGGTTTAATCATTGAGAGCTTTACAAGGCCCTGTAAATGTCGGCACTTGCGACCCGACAGTTGTCATATTGCTTTATTTTCGAGTTTAGAGGCGTTTTACAATTTGTCAGTGTCTCTTTTAATTTATTAACTCTCTAATGTGTCTGTTTGAGCTGTACTTTCAAGGTTACGTTAGACGATTTGCAACATTCAAAGGTCTAGAGGGGGGATGGAAGAGTTTGAACCTCCCTAAAGGAAGGCAACATGCCATGTGAGTAATGAGTGCAAACAAATTTTCACACTCTGTCCCATGGATTCACTCTCGTGAAGAGGAGACATCTAAACTAGCGGTTAAATACAACGGTTGTGTGAAATCAAGACCAGAGGCTGATTTTCTTTAAATTGATCGAACTGAAACTTGCGGCACTTTACTCTATACTCGTTTCTGCCATTCTCTCTACAAACCTTTTTCAAAATTTTTCCATGACATAATCATAATATTCAATGGGGTTTTTTTTATTGGGACTTTAACATGACAGACCAGCACAAGCTGGTTCATAATTTTGAAGTAGGTTTCGATCTGCATAGAAGAGAATTATTCAGAGAAGCAGCCAAGAAAAGCTGCAAATATCCACAAATCCAGTGGGAGAATCCATTACACAGAGAATAACTCATGTTTTCAGTTCGCCCCACAACTTACATACACGGGTGCATCATCTTGAAGAAACCATCCGCATTGTGATGCATGGTGGTGGTATAATCATGAAGAAGGGATGCTTCTGTTCAGCCAATTAGAGCCAATAGGAATACCAGAAGATCTGGCAACTCTCAACAATCTGATATTAGAATGTTATTCTAAAAAACATCAATAAGAACTGCGACCAGAACACCATAAAACAAAAGCATTTCAAAACCTGCTCTTTCTTCAGGCTGCAGATCGCCACCTCTCCTGCTCCCCTTCATTTCCATTTTAAAAAATGATTCCTGTATCTTCAAATCTCTGCCTCTGAATACATGAAAAGGTGCCCTGCAGCAGGAAAATGTTTTCAGTGGGAAAAAGAAGCCTGTTCAAAAGAGGGAATCATAACATGCTATCTATCTTTAGCTTCTGTTGTCTTAATTGGTATGAAGAGGACAATCAGATATGCAGTAAAACTGTGACTTACATGGTGCTTTAGGAGACAGATATATCATTTATGAGCATAAACTTGGTGCCAAGTCCCCCCCACCCCCTTTTACACCCCGCCATGTCTGTCATCAAAATACTGCCGTAAAGTCTCTCTTTCTGGCTGCTTTACCTGCATTCATGCTTCACTTACAGAAGGAGATTGCTAACAGTGTTTTTCATCAAAGATTAACCTCAACATAGTGTTATTTAGTGTTTTATCTCTGCTGCAGTCACAAAGCAACCTACCATGAAGCTCCGTGTGATGCCCGTGTCACTCCTATATTGCTATCTTTGCCACCCTGGTCCATCTGGACTCTGTGAGGTCACTGCACACACCACCTGCTCTGATCAGGGCGTTTTTTCTTTTTTTTTTGCCTCAGGTTCTGGGTGGCATATCTCTAGGCACTGGGCAGATGTATAGATTTAATGCTACAAATGCCCCTAGGTGTCCATAAACTGTAACACTCTTACCTCACACTGTCTGGTTCTCGCACAAGCCGAACAATTTACATTTCCAGTCGCACAACCTTTTTATGAGCTTCTGTGCAATTTAGTGTTTAATGAGACTTACTGTATGTGGTTCACCAATTTAGGGAGACAATTGCTCTTTTGCATGCTCAGGTGGACTTAATAGGCTTACAAGAGTAAAAATTGGATTGGGGTTCGCATATTCCTCGGAGTGAGTCTCTTATTACAGGAATGTATTGTTTGAATATAGCTTGGGTGTTTCTTGAAAAACGTAGTCCAAACAGACACAATGACGGTCATTATTTCAAAAAAAGCCCTATTGGTTTAAAAACTCATAGCTTTGTTAATAGAATTGCTCAGAAAAAAAAAAAAAAGCCTTAAATGGCACAAATGCAGCAGCGAAGATTGAGCCTATCATACCAGCTGTATACCTGCCAGTCCGCTCCCTAACAGAAAACCACCTCTGTTTAAAATATCCACAAAGCTTCTGTTTTTATTCTCTCTGGTGGCGGTGTTGCCTATACAACATCCTGTTGACAGTATATACAAAGCACATACGGCCATCTGTTCTTTTTTTCATAGTCTCTGTGTAGAAAAGGAATTTTTGCCTCAAAACAACTGCTTTATCTGATTTGATTTCTCCCCACCCCAAACATTGGTATTTAAATGTAAATTGACGTCTGAAGGTAATCAGGAAATGGCTCAGAGAAGAAAACTCCTCTTCTACTTTAAAGAATAGGAATTTTCTGAATTCATGACCCGTTGTTTTAAATTCATAATTTAAAAGAAGATTAAAAATGAAAAAAAAAAAAAAAAAAAAGAATAGTTAACGTATTTTATTGACTTCTGCGGCATAACTATAAGTGGCTTACCTACAGTGGTTGGACTTCAGGTAAGACGCACAGCCTGTTGGGTTTCCCCACAATGTTGAAACTTGAAAAAACAAATAAAAAGTGAAATTAGTTTTTGGTGCTCTTTGTTATTCTGATAGTATGGAAGAAAAAAGAAACGTGAGATTGGAGCAAGTTTTATTTATCTATGTTTCATTTCCAAAAGAAATAAACATCTGGACATGTTTAAGGGTAACATTTGAAAATAGGCCAATAATTTGGGAAACTTTCCATGTTTTTAAGTGTGAGACTTAGAGATAAAGGCATACATAGCAAAAGGCATATTTTAGATGTTTACTTTTTGAAATTGGTGGGGTTACCTTTGCGACAACTTTTTATTGGGATAAAATAAAAAACACATGAAAGGATGAACGTGAACACAAAACCCCAGACTAAATACTCTTGGTGGCAAAATTGAACCTCGACTGCTTTTGTCAATTTAAGAAAATAATAAAACCATGAAAACACCAAGCTTTGCCAACAGTAAATGATGGATTCAAGACTCCATAACGTCATGTTAAAAATTGTCATGGCAACGTTGAGGTGGGTGACTTTTACAATTATTGGTGTTTTATGGAGTTTAAGTTTGAGCTTATGAAAAATATCCATTTATTTCTAGGCAACCTTTGTAGACATTTGAAATGAGCCAAAATATCTAAAAAGTCTTAAGTTTGAAACATATTTGAACTTTAGTGACGGTGGCAGCAGCATGCTGTGGGAATGATTCTGTAGTCATCCCCACAGCATGCTGCTGCCACAACCGTTCTTCTCATCCTCAGCACAACAACACAACGAGTTTACCTCTTAATAATTGATATAATCCCTCTGAAAATAGCAGGCTGAGATGATAGAAATATAGTAATAAAGAGAAGCCAATGAACAATTGTCTTGATAATATTTTAGTTAACTTTTTTACTTTATTTAGCTTATTGATTTACACGATAAAAAAACTGGCCATACATTTAAAAAAAAAAAATATATATATATATATATATATATTTTTTTTTTTTATTATTTTTTTTTTTTTGTCTTTTATGTCCTTATATAGGATTTAGTGTCAGAGATCATGATCTGGTTTTCCGGTGGACATTTTTTGCAGTGCACCAGCGGGATTTTACTATGTTGCGCTGCCAGACTCCGCCCGCTCGCCGCGCGTCACCGGCGAGTGGAGTGGAGTGGACGCGGAGTCACTCCCCTGCCTACTTTTAATAGCTTTGTCATGTGATGGAAAGCAGTTGTAAGACAGGTGCCCTCGGTTCATTCTCGGCGAGGGGCAGCAGTTGCCTGTGTGAGAGCAAGTGGGAAGCGTGTGTGGATTTCTTTTTTTACTTGATTTTGTTTTTTTTTTTTCTCCCTCTTTTTTCCTTTTTGGATTTTGTTTTTTCGGAGCGTCATTCAGTGATTCTGGATGGCGTGGGACAGGTGTAACCAGGACTCGGTGTGGACAGAATTAGAGGTGAGCGCATCTTAAACAAAAAAACAAAAAAAAAACAAAAAAAAAAATCCTCCTTTCACATCCTTCTAGCCCTCTGGAGGGTTTTTTCCCCCCCTACCTGGAACGATGGACAAGTCTCTCCTCCTTCTACTCTCCCTCTCCCAGTGGTGCCGGTGTAGCGCGCGCGTCTGGACGCGGCGGTTGAGGATGCAAGGGATTTACAGCAAGGGAACATATGACATGCGGAGTGTTGCTTTCCACCTCAGTTAAACATGTAGAGGCTGTCAGGCGCGCTCGAAGGGTCTTTTTTTTTTTCAAATTTTTTTTAAAATTTTTTGTTCAGGATACCTCCTTACAGGATCTGCGCTTGCAAAACTGACGGAGAGTCTCTTTCCAGCCGCCGACGGAACGCGCTCTGGGTGCGAAGAGAGAAGGGGGGCTTATTCATGCCGAAATGACTGAAATGTCTCAGAGTCAGGTATTTGTCGTTTGACAGATGAAATCCGCTGGCGGTGATAATCTTATGATGTGCCTCGCAGTTGGGATAGTTTTGTTTTTGAAGGTCTTTTTTTTTTTTTTTTCTTCCCCCCCAAACCAGAGAAGCGACGCGATCTGGCAGGAGCATCAACGTTTTTAACGACAACATCCAGAGTCGATGGTTTTATACTTAATCCTAAACTGCGTTTCGCCTTGTTATTTCAGCGCTCTTCATTTTCATTTTTCGCCTAGCAAATGATAAATGAAAAAATACTTATTCATCAAATTGTCCTGATTCCTTGATTATTATTATTATTATTATTATTATTATTATTATTATTATTATTTTACTTAAGCTGACATCTGACTTCTTGATTTGAAACCGTTTTTTTTTTTTAAATTGGGTTATAGCTGCATCGTGGCTTCTAATTTATATCACTGTTACGGGCTTTAAAATGTAATATATGGGGGGGAAAAGTGCGCGACAGCACTTTACTTCAGGTATGCTTCAAGAGAGTTTCTGATTTGGACTGCGACAGTGTGCAGGCTTCTCCAAAAACTTCATTTCCATCGATTCTGTGTGATGTGTCCACCTTAAAAGCTTGTTCTCCAGGCTGCCTACTTCCTCTAATAATCACCCGAGCAGGTGTTTTCATGCGCGGTGCGTGCGTAAAAATCCGCTGGAGCGTCGCGGTGCATCCTGATCGCCTGGCTGGCGGCGCTATTTCATTAGTTTACCAAGACGTGCGTGAGATAATTCAAGTACAGGACGTCCACTCTCTGAATATCTGAACAGTTTGGTTGCGATTTACTGTCACCCCCCCTCCTTCTCCGCCCCCTTTTTCTTGCTCGCCGGATCACGTAAAGGTGATGAGTGGTGGCGGCGCAGTGAATCTGTTACAACTCTCTGTTGCATTTTGCACCATGACAGTCGTCTGATCACAGTCGCGACTGTTGGCGAATTCCAGCGGAAATACGAACTGTGACATCGAGATCTGGACGGGTTTTCCTACTTGGCACAGCATCCCTCCCCGTCTCAGCTTTTACCCCTGATCCGAACCCGACTCCTTCTCTGCAGGGGACAAACACCCATTAGGCCTTTGCCTGAGGATGTCTGTCTTGTATTTCTCCTAACCCCTCCCCTGTGGCGTTCATAAACGCCTAACTGTGTGTTTGGTTTACTAATAAACATCCACGACAGTAGCAAGATCACTTTTTTTCTGCCCCCAGGTTTGGATTTGCATTTCAGGGTGCCAAAACAATTCCTTGGAGTATGGGATATTAAGTTGTTTAAAGTCTTCCTTGCAAAGACTTAAATCAATGTTTATTTTTCGGTGATAAAAGAGCCAGCCTCCGTTTGTTTCACTCACAGAGACACCTGTCTTGCTCCAGTCTGCAGCCGGGGCTAGACTTGATAATTTGTACACCCAGGAAGCAGGAACAGCAGCTACAAACAGGATACACATTGGCTAGATTACATAAAATAAGCTGGTGAATAACAAAATGTCAACAGGCAGCATTTAGTAGCCGGGAGGCCATGGCCTCTCCAGTGTACGCAGTGTACTGGAGGTGGAGAGAAGCTAAATGGAAACAGGTTGCAGACTCCTGAAAAAAAACAAAAAAAACACACACACACACACACGCCCACACACGCACACACACACACCCACACACACACCCACGCACACAGCACTGTCGTAGCAGGTCTGTTAATAACAAATGGAGTAATTGTGAGAAAAGTTATTGATTAATTTTGGCTTCAGAGACAGACGCAAGGGGAGTGGTGAAAAATACAAATTCCACTTGGATAAGTTGTTTATCTGGAATATTTTATACTCTGTGTTTTAAGTCAACAATTCTTCAATTGTAGGTGCCAGAAGACTTTTTTTCTCCTGTCAATATTGCAAAGATGTTTCCCAAGTTGAATCAAATACTGCGGCTTTTTTCCCTACCTCCTTAAACATCTTTGTTGTTTCTGTTTTTCTCTAGTGTGCTGCCTTGGTTGGTGAAGACCAGCCCCTCTGCCCAGACCTTCCTGAACTTGACCTCTCAGAGCTGGATGTCAGCGACTTGGATGCCGACAGCTTTCTGGGTGGCCTTAAATGGTACAGCGACCAATCAGAGATCATTTCCTCTCAGTATGGGAATGAAGCGTCTAATCTTTTTGAGGTAAATTGACCTTATAGACTTGTTTCAGGCCAGCTTATTGTTTGTTATAACACAGTGTGGGGGTGGTAATGATGCATTATGCCGAAGAGACAACTCATTACATAATATTGTCTTCAAGATTGCTAGATATTTGTAATATTTTGAGGAAAACTAAGAATCCATTTTCTCACAAAAAAGTAAAGTAAAAAGTTTTACAGGAGATCTTTTTGATGGAGACTGATCCATCAGAAAGATCAAAATACTTGATCAGTTTAAGCATTTTCGATTTCGAACTAAAAACGGTGAAATGCCGTCTAGAATCTTTAAATCCTGTACAGGAACCATTTGGATTGGAGCCTAAAGGAAGCTAAGAAGCAGATGCTAACTTTAGCATCTGGTCATGATGAGCAAAAAAATCCACAAAATCTCCACAAAATGATTTTCAGGTGGCAGAAGTTTTTTTTGTAACTGAAATGTAAATGTCGATCTGTAATCATTATTCATGGACACTGTCAATACAACAGCATCTGAAGGAGTAATACATTCAAAGAGGATGCTAACGTTACCATCATTAGCTAACTGTTAGCCAGCTCAGTTATTTTCACTATATTTACAGACTGCCCATAGCATTTTTTTTCTTCTGAGTGCCAAAAATATTGCCACATATACAAAGCTTGAAGGCACAGTAAAATTTAAGCTATTTTTTGTATGACTGAAGTCCACAAATCCCCCCATATGCCCAGCGAATATCATGGGATTTAGAAACCACAGCCTTGAACAAGAAAGCTGAAATCTGCACTATGTGAGACCCTCTCCAAAAAATGCTTTCTATTTCAAACACCAAATATACCCTGATATGTTTTAATATGCAGTGGAAGCAATCTAAGCAACATCATCACTTAAGTTAACATGTGCAGACTTCCGTGGTTTGGTCAGTAGCATGTCAAGAAGCATTGCGCCCAGGTGTTTGACCGTCCCAGCTACATTTTCTCTACAATATTATTGAAAAAAGTGAGTGAATAGGTGACATTTTCACAAAAAAATTGTGGATGTTCCAGAGAAACATACACAATAAGATGAAATTGCTGATATTGAACGATAAATAGTCAGGGGGCCACTGTGTCAGACGCTTCTTTGATTGTGTTTTAGTTTTTTTTAGTTATGTCTGTTGACCCATTGATACATTTCTACTAGTCGATTCTGTCAGTTCAACGGGGGACACGCCAAGGTCTACTCTTTTGAAGGAGAACTGTCGCTTTGTCAGTTGCTAACTGTTAATGAGCTGCAAAACTCTGAGAGGAATGCAAAATATAAATTTAAAAATTGTTTTTTCCCGTTAAATATCTAAAAATTCTGCCATATAAACAATTAGAAGGTACTGATAGCTTCCGCGATTCTTTTGTAACTGACTGGAAGAAGCGTTTTTTTATGCTGACAGTATTTAGATATTAGAGTCCCAGGCATTATTGCAGTATGAAGTCAACTCTAAAACTTTATATCCAGGAATAAAAACACTAACTTGCACACATTTCATTAGAAAAAGTCACATTCTGACAGCAACAAGATAACATGAGACAGATGTCACTTTAATGAGAAATATTTGGTCACTTCTGAATCATTTTACTTGTCAGAAGTTTCTGTGGCCACACTGTGCTTTATGACAGTGTGAAGCATATTTGTACTTGCAGCAGGATGGAATAATCCCCACACCCCCAACAGAACAGTTTATCATATTCTTGAATACAACCCAAACAAATTGTTCAACTGTTCCTAGTTTACAAACACAATTTTACATTGGAGTACAAACGATAAGGAAGAAGAAGATAAAGCCCAGGAGGACCTTTGTCCTCTCATTTGGCTCCTGGCCGCGACGGTAGGCTCCCTTATCAACTTTCTGCATTCATTTCAGCCCGAACCTAGTAATGCGGCACGGATCTGAGAAATGTGTCCGTAGTAAACCGAGGACATAGGAAGGGAGAGTATTGCAAAAATACTTCTCAAAGGTTGGATTATAAACCTTTAATCTTTGCCCCCCTTTCTGTCCTTCTGGCTCTCTTGCTGTTCTTGCCCGGTGGCAAACAAAAGTCCACAGAGGGTGATGATCTGGCCAGGGCCATAAAGCCATCAGTCTTGGGGACTGAGTTGTAGTCCCCAGTTCATTATAAACCTTTATCAGTGCCAGAGATAGACAAGAAAGACTGAGATTGGATGCTTTAGCCTCGCCTCAGGAGGAGCCAGTGCATGTGCCCCGTCATGCGGTCACGTTTCCAGGGTCTCTATTGTGTGTTTTGTCTCTGTGTGATTGTGCACGCATGTCCTTGGTGGTCTTGCAGGCAGCAGTTGATAACAGACTAAATTCTTTCCATGTTTGGCTCTATATATCACCTGGCATTCTCTTGCTGTAGACTACCTCAAACAGGGGGCGGGAGGATATTAAGTACTAGCTAGTGTGACTATGGTTGCTCTTAGTCTGTAGAGTGATATGGCGAGCAGCCACCGAGTGGCTCTGGGGATGGATAAAAATACCAATGAGAGAGTATACGTGTGCCTGTGTGAGTATGTGTGTCATTTTTACACACAATGGAATTTTGCATCCCCTGATGAGAGAAACTTGCTCTGAGCATGAAGTTGGGATGAGAGGCTGAATCTGTGCACCTTTGTGCACATGGTAACATCCCCCCAGCACGAGGGATTTTTGCCCCATGCAAACCAGGAAAATTGCATCGATGTGTTTCACACCCTCAGCAGTCCAAACAAAAGAACTTATGTTTTTGTGTCACAAACATAACATTTTATGCATTTTGTCAGATTTGCACCAGATCACCAAGTAATGTACGGTTATGAAATTATAGAAAAATGGTACATGAACCATTTTATTTTCAGCCACCTTTGATCTGATTTCTTAAATTAAAATTTAGTGCGGCCATCTGGCTTAAGAAGTAATCTAACTGCGGTCTAAGGGAGAAAGAACATTTTGGAGAAAGATGGAGAAGGGTCGACTTGTCTGCAAAAGACTTGAGACAGACATTCAGCAATCAGCAGGACAACTCTAAACATGCAGCCAGGGGAACGATGGAGCGGTTTGTGGCATGGTTTAAAAAGCTGTGCATGCAGACACTCTCCATCCATTCTCAATAATCTATTTTGATAAAAAAGAAAATAACCGAAATTCTGTTTTTAGATGTGCAAAAGTGGCAGAGATGTATCCCAAAGGACAGATGGTGGCTCTACAAAGTATTAACTCAGAGGGCTGAGTACTAATACCAAATGCTACTTTGTTGTGGTTTTTCTCATACAGTCTCAATAGAATACGAAACTGTTTTGGTCATACCATGAGACAGTGTAAATAAGTTAAAGGGATATAGTGAAAATAGGTTGCAAGTCAAGTAATACATTTCCCTAACCCCCCCACCTCCCTGCATATTTGGAGAGTTACAAGTCACCATATGAAGCTTTGAGTTCATCATACACCAGGGCCGGCTAATCCTATTTAATCTGACAGAGGAAAGTTTGCTACTTGGCAGGAATCAGAGAGCTGGGGCAGCAGCTGCACTTCCTGCGCCTCCTCCACGTTGGCCTCTGCACGGAGGAGAGAAACATGCAAAGAAAAGTTGAAGATTTAGAAAAAGTGTTAATAAATGCTCATACTGCAAAAGAACTGCAAGAGGGGTCCTTTACTTTCATTCCATCTCCGCTTCTCTTGCATGCGTCGTGCGCTGTAGCGTTCCAGCAGGTAGCAGATTATCAGGGCTGTTTTGGAGCAACATGTGTAACAGCTGGGTGCAGCTGTCACACTGAGGCCCCCTCTTTTAAATATCCCCATCAAAACAATCTGCTCCTTGGATCTGTGAACCTGCATTCACCGGTTCAGTTAGTCAGCTGTTGAAATGATTTGCAGCTTTGAGGGAAAGACAAACACCTGCTGTTTTCTATGGCACGTGGGCATTTGATTCAGCGCAAGGTTTGATGCAGCATTGTAGTAAATGAGTAAAGAAGGTTTGGAAAGTTAGAACCAGGCAAAAGAAAAAAAAACTGTAAATGAGGAATGGAAATTTTCTGCAGCCATTTCTTTTAAATCCACTGAAGAGTGCCTTCACCAATGTTTCTATCTGTGTACATGTGCGGTTGTGTTCTGAAAGCAGCGTGTGTCCTCTGATCACAAGCTGTCCTCTGGCTGGCCTTTTGCTTCATTCCCTGCCATCGTCCCAACTGTCCCTAACACAAAATGTGGGGAACGATATGCCACACCCCTGCCTTTTAACACACGCACACACACACAGCGGCTATTGCTCTCGGCCCCGGCGTATTTGACACCTCTTCAAAATGAGCCGACCGCGAAAGTCCACAGTCTATTTCTGACTGCAGTTGTTAAGGGGCTAGCCAGTCCAACAAGTTCCCCATGTACTGCCAAAGAAAACAGCACCAGAAGTGTGACCCAACGTCTTTTTGAACTGCGGGTCACCACAGTGAGGCTGGTTTCATTTCCAGCCTCAACTCTTTGATTGATGGAAATGTGCTGCCATCGTGGTTTGGGCTTTTCTGGATTCCAGTGATGGACGCCTCCCGGCAGCTACCGCGTCCCGCATATGCAGATGACGGCATTTACAGTTCTTGTTGGCTCCGAGTTGGCATGTGTGATTTGGAAGGAAAATTGGCTACGGGCTTATCTTTTTACATGCTTGCTGCCTCTGCATGTGTTCCTTTTGTGAAGTACTTCGATGATAGATGGACAGGTGGAGCACAGAGACGAGCTCTACCTGTCCACCTGCAGGAAGAAAGAGAGGAGGGAAAGAAAGGGAGACACAAAGGGGCACCGGGACAGATGGGTAGGGAAGTAGTCACATGGATGAGGAGAAGCTTGGACTTTAGCCAACCAAACCCAAAGCCTGCGGATTGGAAGTAAAAGGTTGTGAGCTTAGGAAGTAGTAAAATAAGATGTCGAAGCTTAAAGCATTACTCTGATATTAGCTACACTGAGTGTTAAAATGTGAGTGCACATATGTTGGGGTGTTTTTTATTATCTTATTTATATCTTTCTCAGGATGTGGTGTGATTGGATCAGCTTTCAAACAGCATTATGAAGCTTTGTCTAGGTTTAGTTGCGCCTTATTGCCCAGAAGCTCGCAGGATTAAAGAGATAGTTCTTTTTTTTAAATAAGGTTCTCTTAAGAGGTTATAAGCAGTTTGCATCATACCTGCACTCAATAACACTCTAGGTGTCTTGCTTATCTGCATATTCATATTATCTACACCCAAAAGTTAAAGCTAACACTTAGTTTTAGGGGAAAGGACAAAAAAGTGGACCGTTACCGTCTTGAAGCAGCAATTATACAAAGACAAGATTACAAGCGAAATTGTGGTGCAAAATAATTCACCACCAACACTATTCTTGTGTGAAGTAAATTGAGAATAATATAAGAAAACACTTCCACTTAGAATAAGTGGTACAAAAATAAAGTGTAAAATTCTTGATGTGCAGTGCTGGTAGAGATGTAATAAACAGTTCAGGCTTAAAGTTGAGGAGGAAAGTAAAGCAACGTTAGATCATTTAACAGTATCCGATAGGATGGGAAGAGGTCTGTGGATCTACAACGTAGTTATTAATTTATCATAATCTGTAACCTTCTGTTTTAGCTTAACTTGGCAAATATAAATCTTTTGTCTGATGTCATTTTGCATTCAATGTTCCTTATATGAGAAGCCATATACTTGCTTCATTTTATGTATTTGTTCTGTTAAGAAAGCAGACATTCTTTTTTTTTAGTATTTTAATCAAATTTTACATATTTATTTAGCATAAAATGAAATTAACAAAACACTTCAAACAAACTTAAAACCCACAATAATGTATCATTATTTCATACAGCATATGGGTTTTTGTAATGTTTTTTGTTTTTGATCTGCATGCAAAAATGCAGTGAACGGGAGAAAACCAGCACTGCAGCCTGAACGATACCTGAACACAGCATCCCTTCTGTGAAACATGGTGGTGGCAGCATCATGATGTGTGGGTGCTTTCTTTCAGTAGGGACAGGGTAAACTGCTTACAGTTTTGGGGAAGATTAATGGAGTTAAATACAGGGTAACACTGGAAAAAAAAAATGGTACACCTATCCGAACAACGATCCTAAGCACAACCAGAATTATCAAAAAATACCTTAAAAGAATGGAATCATGAGAAGGAATGGCCCAGTTAAAGTTTAGACACAGATTGTGTGGCCAGACAATTACTTTGACTTGAAAAGCTCTACATGTCTTGGTTTCAGTGCATGTTTCATACAGAAACATCATGAATCCCTTCTCATTGTCTGGTCAGTAATCATCAGTCATCTGTAAATAACTGTCCAGGGCAGAAACATTAAGGATGAACTTTAACTACGAGCTCCATATATTGTGAATTCATACGGAATGAACACCTAGAGTGTTTTCTTCTGGAGGTGGTTTTAATGGAACTGTCCCAGGGTGGATTGATTAACCGAGCTTGCTGGTTGTGGTAGAACAAGCTGGGATGAACGGTTTTCCTCCAGCATTCCTGCCTCGGTTGTAGAGACAAGCAGGCGTAGATTAGCTCAAACACTTGTTGGCGACATACTCCTGTGAGCTGAAAGACACACACGCTTCTAAAAACACACATGCAACCGGCAGAAACCCCTTCCTGTCCCTGCTCCTACTCCCCTGCTGCACGCCGCTCGCGTTCATTTTGCAAATTTATGCTGACATTTGAGAGTGCGCCACCCGCACCAGTTCACCGCTCCAGCAAAAGGGTGTATGAATTATCATATTCTACTGTATAATATAATTTTCTCAAGTGAGTCTTATTAGAATACACCATACTTTCCTGATCTCAGGTTCCCCGCAGTTTTTTACTGCACTGATGCATTGTTTGCACTGTCTGATGGAGGAAATCCTCCATCACTGTCAAGCCCAGCTTTCAGACCAGCAGCCATGCTGTTTTGGGATGCACAAATGAGAGGGAAGTGTAGACAAATGGGCGCAGATGTGTAGTAGTGAGGGATGCAAGACGTGGGCTGTCCAAGCCCGTGTCATCTCGGAGCGTCTGTCAGATCCACTCCACAACAAGAGCTCCCAACCTGCTGTGGGCTCCCTTCTCCCTCCATTCTCTCTGTCTTCCCGCTCCCGAGGCAAAGCATTTGTTCTTGGCTGATGGGAAGTTTGGAGCGGCAGAGGCTAAACAAATATATTCTGGCCCACAAATGTCGCTTCTGGAAAGGACGGCTGGAAGGAAGAAGGGAGCATTGGAGGGAAAAAAATAAGAAGATAGTAAACAGAGAGTTGAATGTGGCCAAAAAAAAAAAAAAAAAAAAAAGATCCCCTAACCCCTGGGGAATGTTTGGAAAAGGAGCAAGGAAACATCTCTGAGTCTGATGGTTGCTGTTTGGCTGCCTGTCTTGTTCCCTCACACACTTGATCCCAGCGGGCCTCTGCTGCTGATTGATGCATGTTTGGTGTTGCTGCCCCAGCTGATCCCATGCCCCCCTCGGTGAATACCATTCCCTGTCATAGCACTGGAGCCGCCAACTTCTGCATTATCGTGTGTGCCTTTACGTAACTGATACAAAGATCAGATGCTTCTCTGGCTAGACGTATTTGCTTGTGTGTGTAGGGATGGGAGGAGGAAAATTATTATTTTTAGTACCTAGGGTAATCTCCACTAAGAGCCTTTCAGGCCTGTTTCAATTTAACCTGGCCAAAACACTAAGCCAATAATCCCCCCTTCCTCGCCACCACCAGCACCACCACGGCACAACTAATGCTCAGCACAAACACATACATGTTGTAATGACGCTGAACAGTAAGACTCACCTTCCATGAATTATTTAATCGTACGGTAAAAACAGTTCCTACAATGCTGCCATGTAGTGCTCCCAGTGCATTGAAAGGATGGGTGGTGTCAGCTGAAAGATGAAATGCACTGATAAAAAGAGAAGGTGTAAAGAGGCCACAGTGAAAGCCGTAACTTGTCTTTTGAAAACAATCACAGTCCGGTGAAATTATGCAGTGAGGAAAGGGGAGAGTTAAGTAGAGCTCTCTGTCAGAGGGTTCAGTTCTTCATGGTGAAACACAGTCTTTGTGGAGTAAAATACACATCAATCCCACTTGCGTGCGTGTGTGTGTGTGTGTGTGTGTGTGTGTGTGTGTGTGTGTGTGTGTGTGTGTGTGTGTGTGCGTGTGTGTGTGTGTGTGTATACTGTGGCAGTGATGAAGAAGCAGGTTTTCTTTTCCAGTACTCCGTCATATTCTGAGAATATCCAATACATTTTCCAGAAACCTTTTATTATAACAGAGTGGAGGGGTAAGGATGAAGCCGAATCACGAGGCAAGACAATAAATGAAATTCTGATCATAAAACGAAATGAAATCAATTTTTTTATTATTTTTTTTTATGGGAAAACTAACTGTAATTTAAACATTTAGTATTCAGTGGAATATACCAGTCCTGGTCTCACAGTTGTGGTTTTTTGGGCTTGTCTTATTTGAAGATGTTCCTAAAGCCAAGAAAGCTATGGAAATATTTTCCATATAATGAAGTCTTCTCACGCTTGATTTTCTCTAATCAAGTTCAGGATTGATCAGCATAAGAAATTAAATACTGATTAGATTCTTAACCTAATCTAATCAGTATTACTAGGAAATAGTATTCCTAGTTTGTCAGCTGCTGTATGAAATTATGAAACTAACTTTACCATCTCCAGCACAACTGTGCTTGGAATTGATACTTTTGCATTTTTGTTGTTCATGATGCTTTAATACAATGGAGCCCAACCTATTGCAAATCCACCTAATAACAGATTTTCTTTGTTGCACATAGCTGAAATATTTAAAATCAAAATTAGCTTGGGAACCTGAAATAGGTAGATGCAGTGCTACTGGCATTCTCAAAGCAGCCAATCCAGGACCACTATATATTTTCCTTGGTGCTGATTGGCTGTATCTCTCAAAGTGATGATAAGAAGAACTGAGATATCAGCTTCTTGGTAGGTTTAGTTGGAGAACGTTACAAGTGAAATTAATGTTTAATAATCAGTTTTTACAACTTACATTGAGCTTGATGCACAAGAAGGACTAAATTACTTGAAAAAACAAACAAACAAAACACAATACTCACCTTATTCGAGCCTCTATCTCCAGCTTACCCCCTCACCCCCTCTCCTGAAGCATTTAAGTCTGTACTGGCCTCAAATAGTTCAAGAGGCTCTCTTAGGCTCTGCTGCTGCATGAGAGAGTTGATGCTTGGATGACTCACCTACCCCTAATCAGTAGCTCCTGAAGGCTAAAGTGAAAGCTTTCATGTGTATGTTCTCACACCAGAGAGAGAGAGAAAAAAAACCATTGCTTTTACTTTGAACCAGAAAGCATTAATTTATAAACACGTTATTTTGCATAATATAACAATAAAGAAGGTTTTCAATAGTTTCTGTAGTGATAGATGCAGAAACTAGTTGGATTTTAAAAATTTATTGTTTTGGTTTCTAGAAGACTGCACTTTGTAACAATTGTTAGCATTGTTTCTTTCTTAGGGAAGTTAAGGACCCCATCAGTGGTGTTCAACTCAGGAAATCTCTCAAATTACTTGTTGATTAGGTCCTTCCAGAAGACCACTTTCAGTCCAGCAGGCTTTGTTTAATAAAAACTCAAAGTGGAAGGGATTTTGAGTGTTTGACACTTGTCATCGAGCGTCCTGTAGGGCGAGCAGCTGTGGTGTATAAGTTGGAAGCTGTGAAAAGCAAACCTTTTCCTCATAAAGGCAAAATATACAAAAGGATCCCAGATTAGGACAGAATTCAGGTCTCAACGTTCAGTGAAGCTGTTACAGAGAGAGGCTCCTTCATCTGTTCTCATAGTATCCCTGCCTCGTGTAGTCGAGCAGGGATTGCATCGACTTATGTCTACTGTTCCTTTGATGTTTTTCTTCCTCTGTGTAACAACGCGTGCATCCCTTTTGCATAAAGTTCTTGTGAAGCCGGCTCTTTGTTCAGCCACGAGAATCCTGGAAACAGATGGCATTTGAAGATGTGCAAGGAAAGGCGTCATTGCCGTCTCCTGTCTGAATCCAGAAGCGCCGAGGAACAAACTCAATATAAAGGAATCAAATTGACTTGAATTTGTATAGCAAGTCCCGGAGTCAAATGTACAAGCTGGTAAAAGTGTTTATTGAAATGGTGATGCAGAAAGAAAGAGCCCTTTATGTGTCTATTGTCTGAAGCGCCATCGACCGCTGTGTCTTGTCCACTTCGTCCGGGTTTTCCCTCACATTGGCAACGCTCCGAGAAAGACATTACTTTGACAAATGAAACACTGCAAACCCTCGATGAGCTTGGCAGGGCCTGAAAGGTCAGGAGCCGCATTGTGCAGGTATCTGCGCGTATGTGTGTGTGGAAGTGGTGTCAGCTGCAGATAATGGCGAGAAATTCTGGTTCATTTTAGTCCTGTAGGAGATCTACGTAAATGTCAAAATCAAAATGACCAGTCTTTCTCTCTGTGTGTCCGTGTGTAATTGTTTTATGGATAGCTACACTTGGCTGCTAATGACAGACTGGCGATTTGGCCAGAAAATGTAGCAAAAAGATGGACAGCAGAAACTGTCTCTGTGCTCTATTTTTATTTTTCCTCTCTTTCTCTCTGGGCTTAATCTGTCCCCCTCCCTGTGTTCTTCCGACACATTATCAGCAGTGTAACAGTCGGTTCAAAGGCCCCTTGCTTAGAAGTGCACATTCAGAGCTGCCGACTTAAGCAAATAGCTATTTGCATGCCATTAGGAAAGTGGGGGGTTGCGGGGGAGAAGCAGAGGGAAGCACCATTCCTCATCCCAACTCTGCATCTAGCTGAATATTCTTTATTTGAGAATCCAAATCTCTGTTTTTCCTCACCCCTCCTGCTGTGGCCGTCAGAGCGAGCCACAGTCGGAGCAATCACAGCAATCAGGGTTTCCTCATGCCAGGCCGATTGGGAAGTGGCTGCCAAAACAAAGGAGAGCATGTCCAGTCATTATGATGCTGTGTGATTTTGTTGGTGTTAGCAAACGGTTGCTTGGACCATCTGTTAAACGGCTGGAAGAGGAAAACAACAGCATCTTGGGTAGGGAGTCTAGATACAGAGATTTCACCAGGATATTCAACAACCTGTGAGCTTATCAGCTATTTGGATAAGCTGTCTGATAACATGTGTTCCTACGAAGACTGCTGCAGGTGATTTATTCTCTGTTTGGTCAGAAGTTAGTTTATTTTTTTCATGGATCTATACACCGTGACCTTAATCTACTTCCATAGATTCTAATCTCCTTGTTCTGTCTATAAAAAGCCTCACAAGCAACTGGACAATTTTTGTCACACAGAAAATGCGTCTGTGTTAGTCTCTCCAGATCTTAGCAGATTGGTGACGGAGTTCAGGTGGTTTGTCAGTGGTTAAATGAAAACTAGAGAGAGCAGCATTGCCAACATCCCTTGAGTAGGTGTCTCAATTGGATCTGGCCTGTGTCAGCAAGCGCAACAACAGTTTTCCTTCTCCCCTCGGCTCACTCACATCATTTTCCTCTCTCTTTTCCCTTGTCAGCTCTTCTCACCATGCTGTAACAATCCCAAATGTTTCCCACAGGAGATCTCTGCATCCACATGTCCCAGTCGTCATTGACAATTCTAGTCATCATCCCACTGATTTATGACCTACATCAGTTTCCAAACAGAGATGTTGTACCTGGATTTGAAGCTGGCAACTTCTGCAGATGCAGAAAACAGATATGAAACTATTGAAATTTCAAACTGAATTAAATTTATTTTGATAGTCCCACTGCAACACAGACGTAATCTCAATATACTGAATATAATAAACAACATAAATTCAAAGCACTTCAGAACCATGGATAGCGATTGGATCATTTTGACATTTTATGGACGATCCACTTGTAATTTTGTGTCTCATAAAGTTAAATGCAAGACTGAAAATAAAGCCAGTCATGTTGCACAACATTTTATTCAATATTTTACACCCACTATGTTACTAAAATCAGTGGGTCTGGTAAAGCTTTTAGCAACCATGAGTCAACAATGACTGGTGTAGCCAGGAGAGGGCCCGCTTTCTCCATCTCTTATCAGTGATAAAAGCCCCCTCCAGGCCCGGGACGGGGGCCCACTGCCCCCCCCCAACCCCCCCTGAAGCTCTGCCCCTGGCAGAATCAGGCCAGGTACGTATTTCCATCTGCTTCAACCAGACGGACATTGAGAAAATAAAAAGGACCGAAAAACAACCCCACAACAACATTGGTCCAAGACTAGTTTGTATTGGTAATCATTTCCAGAAATGCGCATTGCCAGCTACAGCTGCGTAATTAGTTGTGTCTGTCAAAGAAACAACCCTCAACAGAAAAGCACTGAGGCAGGGGTACTTTCTATGGCAAAAACAACTGCACAAAGTTAATGATCAGCGACAGTTTGATCATTGGCTTCAAATGGGAAAGATATACTCTACAGCTAAACACCGCTGCTTGAAAGCCAATGACCATTTCAACAAAGGCTTTCTGTTCTATTCATGTAAAAATACTCGTTTTCCCACCAATGTTGTGACTGGTGTGTCCAGAACATAGAAAATTTGTCCAAAGGATCATTTACTTAGGCAATAATTTCAAAATAAGATGCTCTATTGGCTTTAGAGTCACAAGGAAAGTGACAAGAGTCTCCAGCTCACGTTTACATCCTGTGAGCCATTCACAACTCTCACCGCAATGGAGGTTTAACATTTAGTTTTATGATTTGGAACAGCCTTAGATTGTTCCACTGCTGTCTCTCTCTTTGTCCCCCACACACACACATACACAGGCAAGTAGACACATTCACACTCAGAGAAAAACTTAACAGTGTTATGTATGGTTTCACCGCCCCGCATAGGCCATAATCACCCTCTCTCCATCTCAGTAAGCTCATGCTAAATGACCAGACGTCTCTGGCGGCTGCCATGATTTGTCTCTCCGCCACGCATCGTGCCGTACCTCACCCCTTCGCTTTCCCCTCCCACTTTCCATCTCCTCCCTCCTTCCTCGCCACCATATGTTGTGCCTGTGTGACCGGCCGACGTGTCAGGCCTGACTAACGCCTTAACAGCACAGCTGACGTTGATTTATTTCCTCTGAAATCAGGGGGCCGAGGGTAATAACACAGAATGACATTATTTGTTTATCAAATCCAGGGCTGCTTGTCTTGGCAGAGTAAAGATGTGATGACTTGATACTTGTGCCCCACTTGCCGCACACACATACGGCCGCCCCACTTTCCCCCCCAGATTTTTTGATTGTGCCCTTATTAGAAGGTCTGACTTGTTGTTTAACCTCTTAATCTTGGAAATGTGAAGGAACAAGGAGGAGCGGAAATAGAAACTGAGCGGGTGCAGAACAAGGTCATTTGCAACGCATAAATATATGGGTGGTGTACAAATTTGTGGTTGATTAAGCACATGTAAAGTGCCTCAAAAAAGCTTTCCTGTATGTTGAACGTTTTTCACAAATGTCATGTTAAAACCACAAGCTTAAATATATCTTAATTATCATTTTTTTATGGCAGACCAATTCAGAAACCATCACTTGTACTTGCTCAAATATTTGCCCATTCTTCATTACAATATTGCTTATGTTCAGTCAGTTATTAATGTGCAAACCTTTTCACCTTACCAGTAGATTCTCCATTGCTATATGTTTAGGGTCACTGCCATTCAATTTTGATTCATCACACAAAATTTTCAGTACATGGACTGAAGTTTGTGGCTGCAATGTGACAACATGTAGGAAAGCTCGAAAACTTTTTCCAAGGCTGTGCACAATAGAGAGCTAATGATAAATAAACGTCAGGGAAATTCTTTGCTGTTCCACGTTAGACATGTCTGTCACATTTAGTGCCTCACTCAGTTATAGGGGTCTGTGTGCTGAAGACCATCTAGGATCATTTTCGCCATTTTTATGAACAAATACTAGATAGAAAAACTGTTGAGTTGCTCAGAGGATTGAAATTACCCAAAAATTATAAGTTGGTCTAATTTTGCTATTTTATCTTCGTGTTCAGAAAGTGAGTGTGTGCTAAAATATCACCTTCACCTTTCGTTATCAGCCCTATAAATAGAATCTCTTAGAACACAATGCTGTGCTGTAGGACCCAATAAGAGAGTAAAAGGCAAGGGCAATCTGAAAGACAGGCTGCCAGATAACAAAAGGGCCTCACCTAATAATGAACAAACGGGGGTTGCCTTTCTTTTCTCTCTGATGTGGGGGAAGATTGGGTGGTGGTGGGGATGAGTTTTTTTTTTATTTTTTTTTTTTGCCAGCTTTTGCCAGTGTGTTTTATGGCTAATTGAGGCATTTGGAGTAAAACTACTTCAAAATGGCACCCTTTAGAATTGGAGCAGGGTTAATATATAGTGATCCCACAATTAGCCCAGGATTGTTAAGATCTCTTTAATTCTGTGGGGTCCATTAAGCCGAGATGGCCAAGAAAGTGCTTTCAGAGAGACAATTTTTCCCTCTCTGCTCTTTGTTTGTTATTTCCTCTCTTCCTCTCAGCAGCTGCTGCTGTAGTGATCAATATGAATGGATGTCAGCTGCTTGGCAGGTTATTTTGTCGTTTTTTTGTTTGTTTGTTGTTGTTTTTTTTTTGTTTTTTTTACCTAATGCCAAAAAAAATTACAGATTACAAATTGGAAGTGTACCGAATTTGGTTTGAAACTGTACGTTGTGGTCCTTAAGCTGGTTTGGAAAAACTTGCCCTCCTGGACATAGGTATTAGATCATTTTCTCTCTTGGGTAGAAACTATCACTGCGGTTTGCTCCTTACCCCAGTTTCTCAAATCCCCACTTGGCCCCGCGAGTGCCTCCACGAGAGCAACAGCGAGCGCGCTGCCGCCTGATCATCTCAACTCAGGCTTTTTACAAGTGTGTCTCTCCGAATATTCTGAATATGAGAGTCCCTTCTGAGTTATCTTTCAGGATACATGGCGCCTGTGGGAGCCTGCAAATTTGGTGGAGGTTTTTCAAACAGGATTGAGCTAAAAAAAAAAACAAACAAAAAAAAAAAAACACATTCGAGCCAGCCGCAGCCTGTACAAATTGCAGAGCTCATTCCTAAAAGCGTGACATACTGAAGCATACACACCCCAGCTTTTAATGTGACTGCAATTTCTTTTTTTTTTTTTTTTTTGTGGAATGCAGATTTATAGGTTTAAGCAGGATGAAAGAGGTGGGTAAAGCTGCACCTAAATACACAGTTGATTGGATAGTTGATGAGTACAGGCTAAACAGATGGTTGGCTCATTAAAGACCCATTTGTGATCATCTAAAATGATCCTAAATTTTTATTTCTCGCACTAGGATGTCTGTTTGGACTAAGCCGAGGCCCGTGCCTTATCAGCAGGTAATACCGGCTCGCTTAGAGCTCAGGTAATGATTTGGGGATCAGGAGAAACGGTGAGGGATTCGGTAGCACTGTGTTCCAGCACAGTGAATTTTAAAGCTTCTTGCAAGTAATTAAACAGCATGCCACCTCATACAGAGCAATTTCCTGCAAGGCATTAGCTTGCCAATGCAGCATGGCCCCAGTACACCATGTTATCTCTGTGAAATATGTCCTCTCTATCATTTTTTAATAATAACTGACTGTTTACGTTGTTAGGAAAAGATTTGCTCAATGAGCTTCTGAATAACAATGTTAAGTAATACAGAGAGCAGTAAAGATGTGTGTATAATTTAGCCTGCTTGCTGATTAGTAACATTGCCTCAGTGCTGCTTTGCAAGATTTTAATTTTGTGTCTGAGAACCTGCTGCCCCACCTTTCCCTGCAGTGTAGGGATGGCCACAAGTCGTCACGAGTGACGATAATCCTGCATAAAGGGATTTGTTCTCATACAGCTGACAACAGAACGTCCCAGGGCAAAAATACTGTTTATCTTTCCATTCTCTTGAAGTCCCTGGGTTTTTGTGGCCCTGGAACTTGCACTGGTTGTAAACAGGACAGGGCAATGCACACACACGCAAACACACTCATCCTACTTTGAAACAAGCTCCACTCCTGTCACTGTTAATAGGAATCTGCATATTTTGCACATTTTCTGTCTTATATTTCTTCTTCTGCATCCACTTGATAAGAATCAATTTCACATTCATCACAATCTAAGCTGTTAACTAATAGTCATGCTGTAATGATGAAATTGATGTAATGTTTGTTGCGCCACAGAGGGGTGAGTATCCGGTAGGAAGCCAGCAGCCACCCCGTCACAGTGGTCCATTACTGGCTAGACATCAATATAATATGTCAATATTGGTTTTAGCTGATTCCAGTTTATCTTATAGAATTATAGAAATTATTGTTTATAGTAGAACCACAGGCAGTTTTCCAACATGAGTGTGTTTAACTCTAATTGCTTTAAAACAGACTGGATTAAAAGATTTAAAACTGACATTTTGATATCTTTAGTATCTCAAATCAAGGATGAGCAAAAGGTATTGCAAATATCAGCTATTGTGTATTCCACAAAAAATGGTCTTAAATGGTTTTAAGACCATTTATAACCAGGATTAGTTCAGTAAATATTACTCTGGGATTACTGAAATATTATCTCCTTTGAGTATTTTTTGTTTGATGCAAACAAAGATGAGCTAAAAATATGGCTGATAACTAAACTTCTCCTGGATACTATGTACTAGCAGTGGCACTGGAGAAGGTTTGAGAGTTTTTGCTCCTAACTTAACTGAGAGATTTTAAAAAAGCATCCAGCTTGTCCAAATCCATTGTGTTTCATGACAGATGGAGGTTGACAGTAATACGTTACGTAAGTCAATTTAACTGAATAGCCGAATGCTTTTCATTTACCAAAGCACGACAAAAAATGTCAAAGAAACGAAACAACCAGCAGTTAACAAAGTCTTGCTTTGTGTTCGAACAACCAGAATCAATAACCTACATTCTTCATAGTTTCTTGTTCTTCTTTCCACTTTATTTTTAAACTTTTGACTCTGAAAATGACCAACTTCTTTGTGGGTCGCAGGACCTGGTGACACTTTGTTATGTTGTGTTCACTGATCAGGAATAGACAGGATTTGTAAGTTTTCTAACTGTTGCATAATATTTTTCCGATGCATCTTTACTGTCAACATTTATTTATTTATTCATTGAATTTGTTGTTTACTTATTTACTCTTTTGACTGATAAGGGCTGCAGGTTAATGACTCCAGGTAATCTGCTGGTTTCCTTAGATAGATTTCCTTTGAATTATTCCAGTTATGTCTAATTTGAATAATGAACTGAACTTAAATCAATATTTGGTTACTAGAACATGTAAGAATGTATTTGTGATGGGATAGAAGTGACGTTTTTTACTTCTGTGAGGCAACATATTGTGAATTGGCATTATGTATAAAAAAATGAATTCAATCTAAGTTACTTACTCGTGCTTGTCATTTGTTTCATTTTTATAAAGCACAACATGTATCAAGAATAATTACCCACTCTAACATTCATCATGGTAATATAAAAACTTTTAAATTTTATTGGCTTTCAGTTTTGATGCTTATCAGTGTCCCCACCTGACCACACCTTTTAAAATCATTCTGGATACGCCCTTGGTCAAAGCAGATCAGAGTGGAAAAAAAGCGTTATTTTTCGAGAAACATTAATGGTAATTCCTTGAGTATTCTACTGTCAAAGCAGTTTAAGTTGGACGTTGTTTGTTTATCTTTAGAAGGTCGCTTGCAACTTTGTGGTAATCTAATTCTGTATTTTCTAGGAAGAGTGGGGACCACTTCTGCTTATTTGTTCCTTTGCAGCACTAAAGCTCTCTAGACCAGAACCAAAATCCTGTCTTCTTTCTGTCAGTCCAAGTAAAGGTTTCTCTTTTGGACATATTATTTTGGTCCAGTAAGCTGCTTGCTTAAAATATGAGGACACACTTGAATCACATACACGCAGAGAGATTTTGTTGCTCTGAATCCTGCCAGAATAAAACAGCTGTTGCAAAAGATATTAACAGTGAAAGCCTAAGTGCATGCAACCGATGCCCTTACCCCACTCCAAAGGGAAAAAAAAAAAATAGATTTAACTTCTCTTGACTAACATGCCCTATATTTCCTGTCTTTCTGTATTTTGTCCCTGCCTTCTCCCTTTTCCCCCTTTCTAAGAAGATAGATGAAGAAAATGAGGCAAACTTACTGGCAGTGCTTACAGAGACCCTGGACAGCATCCCGGTGGATGAGGACGGATTGCCTTCGTTTGAGGCCCTGGCAGATGGGGACGTGACCAATGCCAGTGACCGGAGCTGTCCCTCCTCCCCAGACGCCTCACCTCACACCCCAGAGCCTGAGGAGCCTTCTTTGGTAAAACAAACTTGAACTTGTTTTCATTCTGAAGTGCAGTTTGTTTTTTTTTTCAATTATATTGATTTTGAGTACCAGGGTTCTTACATAGCCTTGAAATAGCTTAGTAATGTTTGAGATTTTAAAAAATAGGTTTCCTTGTAAAGCTATGTGTTGGAATAGAGTAAAGACAACTGGTTGAGGTTCTAGACTTTATTTCTTCTTCCATTGATCCCATCTATCTGATTATCTATCCATCCATCCACACATATGCCACATTTGTTGTTTCCATTCATTTAACCCTTTTTTATTCACCTGTAGATATTCAATCCCTATATCTTTGCATCTCTCCACCGATCAGTTCAGCCATCCATCCATTTGGCTTTTCACCCATCCTTCCTCGCAGCCTGCAGGTTCCACTGTGTAACAAGAGTTCACAATCACCTTTGTATTTATCCATGAACAAATACCTTATGAATCAAAATGTGAATTCAAACATTAGCCCAGAAAAGTGTGGTCTACTAACTTGGAAAAGACATAGAAACTAAGTAATGGAGATTATTTACATTTTGCTAGGACTCTGCAGGTACTTTTAAGAAGTTTGAACTCAAAAAGTGGTCATTTGTCTGCTAGAATCAGTGTTAAAGATACACTTTGTTAAATGTTCACGTGTTCAGTGAGGAGAAGAAAGTGGGTAAGAGCGTTTCCTGCTCAATGCAAATTACATACCAATGCTATTGTTGTCACTGTTCAATGTGTGAACCATATGACACAAAACTCCAGTGACTGACACACAGCTAAAGGGCTACAACCACTCCACTATAAGTGGAATAAGAGAAAGCAGAAATCAATCCCCTATCGTATTTTTCTAGCTGATCCTCAAACATGCATCTATTTGAGAAAAATTATCCAAACTTTTGCACATGAAGAATGTTTATCAACCCTGTAATTTGCACTCATGAACAGCGTTTTATGCTTTCGACAGAAAATGGTCTGTCATTTTGTATTATGGTTAATTTTATTCCATGCTGGTCCCCTTCCAAATGACCTTTAGGTAAATGCCTGGGTGTGTTTATTCAATGACATTGGAACGGTCTGGTTATGCGGACACCAAAACACCTGCACGAGAAGGGAAATGTACTTTGTTTTTGTTATGTCACATACTATAAACACCTTACAACTATCTGGGCTTTTAAATGTGTCATAAACATTATCTTTTTATTTGTTCAATGTAACATCAATCCACTGATTGCACATTTACTGGACCCAGGCTGTGTAATTGAAAGGAAAATGGTCGTTTGCATAACCCGCCATGTCTGCCTGTGTCTCTCTCTTTCTCCTTCTTCTCCCTCCATTCTGGTTCCGTTTGGGTCCATTTGCAGCTGAAGAAGCTCCTTCTGGCGCCCGCAAACTCTCAGCTCAGCTATAATCAATACACAGGTGGCAAGGCACAGAACCATGCAGCCAGCAGCAACCACCGGATCAGACCACCACCTGCCGTCGTCAAGGTGGGGACACACACAGACACACAAACGCAAACATAAAATCCACATATTGGCTTTCTGCTGTTTTTCTCTTTCAGACTTGTGCACAACATATTTTTTTTCTGTCTGTCCCTTTCACATATTTTCTGTTTCGGTGGCCGCTTTAGAAGATGTTAGGCTACTGGTTTAGGAGCCTACTATCCCAGGAGGCCAGGCTCGTAATGAAAACAGGCTGATTGCTGTTGGGCTTTCCATGCGAGGCATCAGCACTGTTGACTCATTAGCTCCAACACTTACACGCCTTGGTATAGTGCCTGCTGAAAGAAAAAAGAAAAACCGGCACTCTTGTGAGATTGATGTCTTCAGATGACGGGATAAAAAAACTCAAACTCATTATATGATCCTAAAACCTTTTGTTTTTGCCCATGATAATTTGGTTATATCGGTTTCCCGAATCATTATACGGCTGTGGATGACGATAAACCATCTCTCACTGTGCTTCATGTTTAAAATTAAAATTTTCAATGTCTAAATTGTCCAAACTAGTACAACAAACATGTGCATCAGATCATAATGTGTGGTAGAATAATAGCAGACTGATTAGAGTGTGATCTGTGGACAATATTTCCATGTCGAGTGAGTCAATCTTCTTTATTTGAGTCTATTTTCATACCTTGCCTTTGAGTCATCTCTTTCTGGAGCAGAGAGAGGACTCCCGGAGGACATGGTGTGCGTACAGAGTGGCGTGGTGATGCTTAGGGGGGCCTACCAATTAGGATGATGGGCAGAAAGCCCTCCCACCATCACCTTTGAGACTTCTGGACCGATGCTGCTCTGTGGTTGTTACTCGCTTGTCAGTCTCACAGTCTTGCCCCATCTCTTTTTTTGCTCTTATACTTTTGCCAAATAACTAACTAGCTAAATATACCGTACCTTAGAGAAATAATCGCACAGCTTAAACTTTTTACATTTTGACATTTCACATCCTTGGACTTTAAGTTTTTTTCTTTCTTTTTTTTTTTACTGGGATTTTATGTGGAAGATATACACAAACTAAGAAAGCCGCTTTTAAAGAAACTTATAAGAAGACCCTTTTGCAGGATTCCACAACCTGTGAAAAACTGAACTTATTTGTAAAATACCAGCAGTGATGTAAAACAAACACATCCTAGCAGTAGCAGCATTGCGCTGTGGAAATGTTTTTCTTTATTCTGGTAGAGCTGGATGTTTAGAGCTGATAGGAAAATGGATGAGGCAAAATATAGGAAATTGTAGAGAACCACATAGAGGTTAGGACCCCAAACATACATCCAGAACCACAATGCGGTGATATAGATCAGGGTGCCTAAGTTCAGTCCTTGAGCACTGTCATCCTTCAACTGTCCCTGCTCTATCACACCTGAAACAAATGGCTTAAATCCCTCATCACCATGCCAATCAGCTCTGTAAAGGCCTCGTAATAAGCCATTTATCTGAGAGGACAGTACCGCTTGATGACTGCACTTGAGTGCCTCTTGTTTAGATCAAAGCATATTCATATATCGAGATCTAAATCCAGTTCAGGATATGTGGCAAAAGTTGAACAGGGATGTTTACAGATGCTTTCCATCTGTAAACTGAGCTTGAGCTGCTTTGCAATGACAAATGTGACAGAATGATTTGTCCAGCAAGACTGCATGTGTAATTGCGGGAGAAGTTGGTTCTAGAAAGCATTTACTCTGGGTTATAACTGCAAATGCATGGCAGGTCCCTTCCACAATTATGAGCCTTTTTGCGCTGGTCTGTTATTATCTCAGTAAAAGTACATTGCAGTTTGTGTTTGTGACCTGATAAAACAGGAAAAAGTTCAAATTAAATTCATTCACAAATGTGGGTCAGCAGTCTGTAACAAAGATAGGGAAACTTAGTGACTGTATTACTTTTTTCCCGTTTTGCTCAGACGGAGAGCCCCTGGAACGGCAAAGCAAGAGGGGGCTCCGGCCAACAGAACCGCCCGGTGAGGCGACCTTGCACTGAGCTGCTCAAATACCTAACAGCCACTGATGACATCCTGCTACACACCAAAGCCAGCGATGCCAAGAGCGCCTGGGGGGGTCCCAGTAGCAGGGACAAGAGTAGCCTGGGTCTCAGTGCCTCATCCTCGTCCTCGTCGCCATCCTCGTCATCCACCTCCTCGTTCTCCTCCCTGTCTTCCACTTCTTCCTCCTCTTCGTCCACCACCTCCAAGAAGAAGTCGGCTGTGTCATCACAACAGCAGCAGCAGCAGCAATCGCCGCAGCAGCATCACCAGCGAGGTGAGAGCCGGGCTGCAGGCGAGTGTATTGTGGCTGGTCATGGGGCTGGGAAGTGGCAGCGTTGCTCTCACGATGACGGGGTTGAGGATTCGGAGGGTGCCTCTGTCCCTGTTGGTCGCAGAACCTACACCTGCGGCCATGCTCGCCCCAAACAGGAGCACGGGCCGCCCAATGAAGAAGGAAGGCCGCCAGGCGATGTTGGCCGCCTGGCCGCCGCTAGGTTCATTAGGTATATGCATTCTTATTCCCTCCCTCCCCGAGAGGTGAGTCACAGCTGTGAGCATTGCCGAGAGGCTGCAGGCGCCACTCAGGCTAGGCAAGGCTTTGGCAGACAAGGCCGTAGCAGCAGCGGCGGTGCCAGCAGTGCGCCGCAAAGGCACATCACGGTAAAGATTAAGAAAAGAGATGCTCAGCCGGGACACCCTTTACTTAGCCAGCTACTCACCTCCAAACAGAGGCCCACTCAATTTCTGGCCCAACTACACCAACTCTCAATTACTCCTTCAGGTAGTGCTAGAAGCAAATCGGCAAGTAACAGGTCTAAGAGCCCAGCAAAGACTTTGTTCAAAGCACAAGAGAAGAAGGATAAAGATATCTCTGCTTATAAAAACCAGGCTGAGGAAACTAATTCCAGACCCCCATTATCACCCATTACCTTAGACCTACAGAGCTGGATTAATCAGCCAAATCCAGATCTTGATTTGGGCTTTGGACAAGAGCTGGGGTGGCCAGATCAGAGAGGCTTTGGGGAGGATGTTGACCATGATGATGATGGTGATGGTGTTGTTGTTGATGATGATGATAACCATGTCATAGGCAGTCTTGCCATGGTGCTCTCACAGGGCCCACCAAGCCCTCTCCTCCCAGATACTAGCATTGCAGAGCCCTCCCCTCCCTGCATCATACAAGGGCAAGGGCCCCCACACAGGCAGGCACTCAGCGAGCACCCCGATGACCAGGGCCACCTGTTGTTAGGTAATCATGACTGCATCCCCCTCCCTCCCCCACCTCTGGCCTCATGATCTCTTGCTCTTTCTTCTCCTTCTGCTGCTCTAACCACTTCCGAGTTTGATTTCATAACTAACCTGTAGTCTAATTTAAATCTAACAGAGGACACACACACACACCAATGACAGTGAAACAGCCTGCTCGCCAGTGCTTTTGCTAGTCCCAAAGGCATCTCAGGGAGAAAAAAATGGGAGAAGGGGTGAGCCTTGTCTTGCTGCTGTACATCCTGTTTTTAATAAGTCAGTTCTTGAACTACCTTTGGCTGATTGAGCTGAGCGTGCTGAATATGTACATCTAGTCTCAAATACCCAGACGCTGCTGTTTAGCATCGTGCCACCAAAGCCACATTCTCTTAGCTGGAGCACAAGTCGGCCAAAGCCTCGGGCAACTGCACAAGCTTCCTTGACTCTCCTTTCTTTCTTTTTTTCCCCCTCCTCTGCTTTTGGTGCATGCAATCATGACTTTATTTTTCTTGTCCAGGGAGGGGCTCACCCACTGTCACGTGTTTTGTTTGTAGCATTGTCTCTGTATGTTTTTTACTCCATTATGATCTGTTTGTTGTCAAACGCAGTCTGTTTGTGTGTAGATGCCATCACTCCATCCTGCCTCACAGATTAAATAGTACATACATATATATTTATATAGATATACTTTCAAAGAGAATAAATTGTTAAAATGGGGTCAATTTAAAAAGCATAACATCAATTGAAGCAGAGATGGGTGTTTTTTGTAGTAATAATTGTATTTGTTGCACCAATTTGAGATTAAATGTTGCAGAATATGGACCTTGTCTCTTCTGCCGTGATTGTCATACCTAGATCAATAATTACCCATGCTCCTTTGTGTTCTGCAGCCAAACCAACCACCTTGCCACTTCCTTTGACCCCAGAGTCTCCAAAGTAAGTGTGTGAAGTTTTTCCAATTATTCTAGGCTAAAAAGCAGCAACAAATTAGAACACAAAGACGAAGCCAAAAGAAAATTATATAAATTAGAATTCAAGCTGAGGCATTTTTTGTGATTCATTTCCATTATTTTAGATCACAGAAAACTTCAGTCTTTCATCTGTGGTTTTAAATTATTGGATTTGTTTTGTCTTTCAGTGACCACAAAGGATCACCCTTTGAGAACAAAACCATTGAACGCACATTAAGTGTGGAGATTGCTGGAACCCCAGGTGAGCATGTTTTTCTGCTTACCTAAAATACTATTAGATTAACCACCAATAGTACTAATTCTTGCCAAGCGTCTTGCAGATAGGGAGGGGTTAATAGTAGCTTTTCTTGTCTTTGAAAGCTCTGACACAGATTAAAGTTCAAGGTGAAAGACAAAGAAAGTCTTTTTATAGGCACAAGTATTGATTGTCTTTCAAATCTCTGCATGATTTATTAGCAAAAACCTCCCTAACCCTTTTTTATCTGATGGTGTAATAAGCTTTTTCATTATGTGATTCTAATACTATCTTGAGCAATATTAAGTGCCTTGAAAAAATATTTCAATCCGATCAAGTTTTCATGATGGGACATTATGTCCACAAACTTCTGCATATTTTAATCATTTTAATGATTCAATGTGGAAATCTAATGCCAAGTAGTGCGTTATTGTGGAATGGAAAGAAAATGAGGCATTGTTTTGAAATGTTTTTTAAATGTGGAGTCCTTTTTGCTCCAGAAGGCCAAAGTTTAGACCTTCATTATTAAAAAATAGTTATTGGGAACATTAAATCCCAGTAAATACACTGAGGTGTATTGCTGGAACATGATAACATATTAAAAATCCATGGGGTGTAAATACTAAACATCATAATGCTGGAAATTGAAATGCATGTATCAAGCAGCATAATCACAGTCTTTTTCAACAAGCAAACTGTTTAGGAGTAATTTATACAGTCCATGGTTCTGTTATATTTTTGGGGACACTTGTGTCTCATTGCCGGAAGCGTTGTTTGGCATCGTTCAGATGCAATAAAATCAAAGTAATGCTGCCAAACTGGGAGTCATTCATTTCTTCATCAGGTTATTAGAATTGTTTTAGTAACAACCACACAATTATTTGAGATTAATTATCTAAGGTCAGTAAAAATAAAAAGGATTGCCCTTTAGCCTCTAACACTGTTCCCCTTAGATATTCATTTACAAGCAGAGAAAGTGATCCTTGTTTTAACCTCATGTGTGTCCATTGGACCTTCTACTTGCAGGGGACAGTAATTTAACCTCTCCACCCCCCAAGAGGTGTGTTTTTCTGGCTCTGGTTTCAAGTGTTGTTTAACCCTTTGTGTAGATAAGCTCTCAGGGTCAAATGTGATTTCCATGGAGACGTAGAGGGAGCATAAGGGCAGGAGTCCTTAAGCTCTGGCAGCAATGAAGCTCAGTTAATATTTCCTCTCATTTTATTGCACGTGGGCAAATTTGTTGACCCGCAGCCAAATATGTACGGTCATTGCGTTCCACACATCCATTTTTTACAGCCGTTATTAAAATAAAGCCCTTCACCTGACTCGTTTTAAGTCCCGTGCAAATTTTGAGATTGAATATTAGCAGGAAAAGTCATTAGTCCGGAATGCTCAGGGTTACTGAGGCCCATTTTGCAGTTAGAGATTAGCTGGTATATGAGACAGATGGATGTAGATCCCAGTGAAGCACGAGTGTAAGCTCCTACATGTGCCTTGCAGATTTAGAGTAGCATTCCACCACAATAGAGATAATGGTGGTGTTACAGATAATCACATGGAGTTTAGATGGGTACACGCTTCCACTTTCGCAGCAGAACAACCAGGCAGTGATGCAATATTCGGAGAACTACTAAAAAAGTTGACGTTGCTGTTGTAAAGAATAAAACTGTTATTTTCACATTTCAAATCAAACAAAACCATTTGCAGTCAGCATGGTTGTTCGACCCTTCTCGGAGAGCTACTCTGTAGACTAGGAAAAGGCAGTGAAGACCCCCCAGAGTCCCAGTTTTCAGGTCTAATCTCATCCAACTAAAAGTTGTACTCTGTACTGCTGTGTTGTCTTAACTTACAGTAACATATAGCTGTCGCTATTTGCATAGTTTACTTCGGGATCAACTCTTTAAGCCTGGAGTTAATGTTGGCTTTGTGGTCTTGCGATTTACGGCTTTCTTGCCAGTCTCGCTCACTTATTTCATAATTTCTTCACCACTCTCTGCATGATTGGTGTTTGTGTCCCACAGATCATCCATCATTAGCAGATTTGACTGAGAGGCACATATTTGTGTAACTCAGATTTATTTCTGGCACCCTATTGCTAATGGCTCCTAGTTTATGATCCCATGCAGAAATTGGTTTGGACAGATGGTGCTTCATTGGTGAAGCAGAAGTTTTTCAGTCTTTCTCTAACACCTACTCTCTGTTCTCCCTCTACTTCCAAAGTTATTTAGAATCACAAAAATTGCTTCATAGTTTGTGGCATCACAATCACAATCTTTACTGTGACAGAAGTGACTTTAAAAACAACCATGCTCTAAAGAGCTCAATGGTTTGTTCGAGAGTATTAGTTTGAATTCTTTCTTTATAGATGATATCAATCCAATCTGAGTGAGTTTGAGATTTTTTGCAGTGAACGATGGTGACTTCATGCATGATGAAATCACCAAAGGAAAAATGGATGGAAAAAGGGCCTGTGGAGAGCACGAAATCATATATAGACATTTAGGACGCTGATAGTTGCCTAGCTCCCAAACACCGCATGCTACTTTAAAAACACTCTCACTTTTGTCTCCAGCTTCTACCGTCTCGTCAACAAGACATCTGACTGGTGCATATTCTAACACTGGATTTGATACTAATAGCTGTCATTTGATAGGAATCCACTGGTAGGGGAAGAATGACGTGCGCTATAGGAATGGCAAACAAGGAGGGGTGGAAAGAGTGTAGGTGTTTCAAAGTGCCTGAGTTTGACTCCAGTGAGAGACTGTTAGTGACAAGTGCGCCTGTGTGTGTGGGCACATTTGTTCTGTGTGAGACAGAAACAGGGGAAGATGAAGAATGACAGAGAAGGGAGGGAAATGGAGATTGATCTAGCGGAAGATGGCAGACACAAGGAAGACGGAAAAGACTGAACTAGAGAAAGAAGGAGACTGAAAAAGGAGGCGGGAATGAGGGGAACGAAAGTAATGGCAGTGTCTGTTTGTGCGAGCGCAGTAACAAAGCTATAAAGTGGGCTCATCTCAGGACTTCTCATATAACTGCCATCTGTCTGGTTGTAAATCTGTATGAGGAAAAGGGGAGCGGTGGGGGAATGTTGGGTACGAGCAGTAGAAAAGAATGTCAACCCAACCATCACTTCCTCTGTTGCCTCAACGACGAAGCATCTTGCCATTTGGACATCTAGAAGAATGCCAAAATGTGCATAAAAGAAAGTGATGTTCATTGTCCTCCAAACTGTATCGAAGGGTAAACTCGAAACATGTGTAACATCATTTTAGTGAGGGGTCTTTTTGACTTCAGTGACTTCTTGTATGGGTTTTTTTATATTTTCCATTAGTTGCATTAAATTTCTTGTGGGCAGGATTGTTTTTTTTACATGAAAATGGATCTTTTCAAGGTCGGAGACAAGGAGAATGGCAAGACATCCATATTAAGTTACACAGAGCATTACATTAATCTGTCAAGATTGCAATAAAATAGGATTAGACCAAGTGAAAGTGAATATTTTAATCAGACATGTATCTGTGTCCACTGTCTATAAACTGACCTGGGAGTTTATAGATGAGTGAGAAATGAAGGTAGGGAGTGGTGCCTGGTGAGGATTACAATATGATTTGCATTTCATTACACCCACCCAACCACTCTGTCTGTCTTCCTTGCCCTCTCAGGTCTGACACCACCTACCACGCCCCCACACAAAGCCAGTCAAGAGAATCCTTTCAAAGCATCTCTGAAAACCAAGTTGTCCTCGTGTTGCTCCTCGGCCTTGACGTGCAAAAGAGCCAGGCTGAGTGAGTTGGGCGCCGGCGCTTTGGCCCCGGCCCCAGGTGCCTCAGCCGGGGGCCCTGCCAGGAAGGGTCCCGAACAGACTGAGCTCTATGCGCAGCTAAGCAAAGCATCCACCGCCCTCCCTTACGCCATCGCTCAACGTGCACTGGGGGGCGGCCTTGAGGGGCACTGCAGCACTGGCAACAACAAGCGGGCCGCTGGGCAGGATGGCCACAGCGACCATGACTATTGCCAAGCACTGGCTGCTTGTAAGATGGATGGGGGCATATCCGCTGTTTCCATGGCTACATCTTTGGAAATGACATTCACCCCAGGTGCCACCTCCACTGGCAAGGTGGAGAACAGGCATGTCAAATGTATGGACTCAGTCATGTCAACATCGTTTCCATCATCTTCTTGTTCTTCATCATCATCATCCTCACTGAGTCATTTGACTAAAGAGCAGAAAGTTGTCCCCGTGGATGGAGATGCTTGCCGTGTCAGGGGCTTAGGGGAGCGTACCCTTCCACAAACCACTCAGATACCCACAGAGAGGGGCACTGCTGTTAGGGACCAACTGCAACTTTCTGCCACCAGCCGGAAGCCCCTGTGTGACCAGGAAATCAGAGCAGAACTCAACAAGCACTTTGGCCCTCCCCTACAAGCCCTCTATACTCAGGGTGAGCAGGAGAGAGATGATAGCAGTAAACCAAACAAGCCTACAACACCCCAGTCCCCTAAGGGGGGAGAGATTGACTTTTACTCCCAGAGACTGTCCGGATCCAGCTACCTGCACCCAGGGTTTCTGTCCTTTCATGATGAGCTGGAGCTGGATGATGGCCGTGAGAGTCGCTTCATCTTTCCATGGGAGGGCACCCCTCTGGACCTACTCTTTGACTGCTCTCCCCGTTCTCCCTCCTGTTCCCCACCATCCACTTGCTCCCCTTCACGAGGCTCCGTCTCCCCACCATCCTCCCTTCTCCTGTCACCCAGTCGACCGTTCTGCTGGACCAGCAGCGGGTCCCGTTCCCGTTCACGGTCCCACTCCGGCTCCTGCAGCTCCTCATCACGATACCGCAGGCGCTCTCTGTCCAGCTCACCAGACAGACGTCCCTCCTCTTGGTAAGTTGTTTTTCAGTTTCCATCTTCTTAAAAGTAGAGATATTTGAAACTCACTCAACCACTTTTCTTCATTTCTTGATGAAGGAAAAGTAATCATTTTAAACATCGTCTGCATCCAGGACTCTGCAGGTCAACCAGCTGGGACGGAGTTAAGATTTAAATGTACAAAGCATAATTGCCAACATCCAGGATATTTTGATTGTAAATCTGATGTCTGAATCTAAATATTTGTTGATTCTGACATTGTTCAGTGCAAAATGATTATACTGGTAATGGCTTGTTGTTTTTGGTAATGTTGTGGCACATTTAACCCAAGGTGTCACATTGTCTTAAAATGTTTAATACAAATTTTAATAAGTCTTGAATGCACCAATATTTCCAAACTTTTTAAAAATTATCTTTATGTAAATCTTACATTTGAGCATTTATAAATTTGTTTCTTTTTCCCCATGGTTTTGAGTTCTGGCAGAGGCATAATTATGTTACTCTTTAAAACCAAGATTTGGCAAAACAAGAAAGCCCTTCATCCAGGGCTGTAAAGAGCTCTGTCTGATGGACTTCAAGGCAGGACTGGTCAAAGAAAGTCTCCTTGTACACTGGCTTTTTGTTTTGTCAGGTATTAAGTAGATTCAGTTTTTGTTTTTCATTTCTGTATTAATGGACTGTAGTGGTGTTGTGCTTTTTGTAGTCCAAAGGACTCCAAATCACTTTACACTATGGTCAGTCATTCATCCATTCACACTGTGATAATGGTGAGTGTCTGGTTCATTCATATTGCAGAGTAAAATGAACTAAAATATAACATGGTCCAACAAAGTACCAGGGAGTGTGGTTCTGTGGCTTGAGGCGAATAAAACATTATATCCCATCCAATTCTATTATCAATATTGGATCGGATTGGTCATAACTTCACTGTAAAGTCTCTTACTTTTGTCTGGGGACTTTTTCTGGTGTGAAGCTACTGATGACGCAAGCTTTGTGTTGGCTTAAGCTATTTATTTTTTAACTAATTCTTCAGCTCCTCAGCCAAGATAGAAAACTGAGATTTTACCATCAGCTTGTGATTTACTTTCATGACATACCACCTCAGTGCCCAGAAAGCTTCTTGATCACTAACCAGTAGGCTCTTCTTGGGTCTGATTTTAAAATATCAGTTAAAAAAAAAATCTCACTAAACAGAGTCTCAAATATGAGATGAACAAAAATGAATGAAATGACAACATGAAAGAATGAGTTTTCAACTTTATGCAGGGAGTTTTATTTGATTCTCTCCCGTACGCACCCTCTTAACACACTAATTCCCCCTGCTCCTATTTTTCATAATTGTATTTAGATATGTATATATATTTTTTCTTTCCATCTGATGCCAGGTCTATTGTTTTAAGAGGCAGCTGTTGTTTTTATTGCGTGGCAAAAACCTTCCTCTTTCACATCTCCAGAGATGAAAGCCAAATCCAGTCTGGGGGAATATGGTCTCAACACCCTCTCTCAAAAGAGATCCCCATCATCATAACCCTCTGTGAGAACTACGTTTCCCATGTTTCTCTTTGATCAGTGCCGAGCGACGGTTGTTTTTTTTTTTTTTTAGTAGCAAAAGAGAGGCAGAAACTTGCAACTGAGAATGATATGAATAAATTGAGTTTGTCAGCAGTGCTTCATTGAGTGGCTCACAGTGGTGGACTCTGCAGCAGTGACTCACTTTGTTTGCATGATTACTGAAAGGTCAGTTTACTCCGCCGAGCCAATAGAACCACTTTATCTTGTTCAGACCCTTGCTCTTCATCCTACACCAACTTGCTTGTAAATTATACTGTAATAGCCTCGAGGCATTCGATCAAAATCTGACGCAGACAGGGTTGGAGTTTAGAGGGGAAAAAAAAAAAAAGTCAGATGACAGCAGGAAAACAGTGCTCTTGGATTAGTGTTCATTGTTATACCTTGTCCTCTAAATTTATTGACAGTCCAAGCTACACAGCCTTGATAATCTTACAACAGTGCGATCCAGTCAGCACACAGGTTGTCTGTCTCAGCTCCTGTTACTTTAAGCCTTTTAATTATTCTTCTTCTTATTGTAAATATGGGCAATCTTATATGGGTAGCTTATTTTCCTGATGCAACGTACTGAGCTTAAAAGATCAATACACATCTTGCTTGAATGTCATGTGTTCATTCTGCTGTGTAACCGTGCACCTAACACTTGATGCAATGCAGACAACAATGATGGTTTAAAACAGTAAGATGTTCACTTTCTCAGCTGACCTGGTGTTGGAGCAGAGAAGATTGTCCTCAGACCTTTGAAAGGAGCAAAATATTGCCAAAAACGGCCACAAAACCAAATCTGTCCTTAATATTGTTAACATTACAGCATTCTGTTACGGATGAAATATGTAGCAATGTTTTTAAAATGAATCCCAATGCATCCAGGATATTTTTCTGTTAAACTATTGAAAATGTATTAATAAAGCACATGATTAGAGGAATATTTTAAAATATTTAGAAATATGAATGCTGTTTGGTCCAACTGCAGAACTTGGAGTCTGAACGGACAAAACGATTTGTGGTAATAAATTATATAAGAATATTAAAACAAAAAAAAAACTGGATTTAATATGGTTTTACAAGCTTTGGTAAAGCATTAAATAACTTTTAATTACTTAATGAACTTTTGCTTTTGACTTTAATAAAAAATCAAAATGCTTATCTTATATTTGTTTGATTGTAAATAGAAATGGTGCCACGAGTTGTGCCATTTCCTCCCACCCCACCCACTAAATGAAAGTGCTCAAATTAAAGATGAGATAAGATAACACTACTGCAATAAAAGATGAGTATTTATTTGAAAGCACCTTGAAAACAGGAAAGCCGGCGAAAGAAGAGGGTGCTGTAGCTTGTTTTAATGTACCTTCTGTCTGAAGAAGCACACCTTTGCTTCCCAAACGTCTCCCTTTCTATTATTTACGTGTTCCTCCTTCAGGAACACTTCAATAATTGAGCACCAAGAGCTCAAGGAGAGAAAGGCGTACAAGCTCCACAGTCAGGCCACCAGGGTCTAAACTATTGACCACGTCTTCATACAACATAGATACAGGCACACATCTTAGCCAGCTCAGCTGTGGGAAAAAAAAAAAAGGAAAGAAAGAAAGAAATCGGCAATAAATGATGAACATTTACTGAGTTACATGAAGACTACGTGGTGTTTAAAAGGAGTTGAATGTAAATGTAAGAGTTTGGCCTGATTAAATCAACCCCGGTGTCAAAGCTTTAAAAGAAGTGAGCAGCTTTATTTTATTTGAAAGTAATGTGTTTTAGTGGAAAGAAACGTCGTCCTTACCGCTTTTCTCTGGCTTTACCTTCAGGTCTCATCATAGCTCAGATCTGAACGCTGTCCGCTCCAGATTCCATAAGAGCCCTCACCCTCAGTCTCGATCTCCGCTCAGCCGCAGGCCAAGGTAATTCTTTCAGTATGAATTATTCAGTCCTCTTGTTTAATAGGCTTTGTTAACTTAAGCTTAGTTGTGTGATTCAGGTAAAGAAAATTGTGTAATGAGTTCAAATTTCCAGAGAAAATTCCTAGAATTTATGTTGTTATGGACAAAATTCAGCCAGCAACACCTATTTCTTCTTTTCACTTTAAATGCATGCACAACACAATCTCTGCTATAAAACATGGTAATGTTTTATAGAATCATGTTATAAAACATAACATGATGTTATGTTAGGAAGGTAGACCTTCCTTCATCAGAGAGAACGAAGTTGAGCAAAGTTGATGGGAAAAAGCATGGAGCTAAATATACAGTAATCCTGGAAGAAAAGTCATTACATTCTGCAAGGTAAGGTTCACCTTCCAGCAGGACAACGACCTTAAATATACAACCAAAATGACAATAAAATGGTTATTTAAGTGTTATAATTGTCCAGCCAAAGTCCAGATCTGTATCTGATTAGGAATTGTGTTAAACTTGAAAATTTATGTTCACAGATCCAATCTGAATGAGCTTACGCTTTTTGCAACTAAAAAAAAAAAATTCTCAAGAAGCGCAATGCTGCCAGAGAAAAAGCCCCAAAGGTCTAACTGCAGTAAAAGATTGTTTTACAAACTATTGGCTTGTGAGAATTGAATACAAATGTTCTTGTGCCTTAAGATTTCCAAATCATACTTGTACATGTATGCGACACTCATTAGAAGACCCTCGCAGCTTTTTGCTGCCACATCTTCGAGTGAGTGTTTTTGGAGTTTTCTGAGAAGCGCTGCAGAGGGTTAGGATTTCTTATGCAGGGAAGTACTGGCAAAGACTGACCCCATCTCAGCGCTCTGAACCGATTTGGCATCCGCGTCCCTAATGACACCCGACAAGTCCAAGAGCCGCTCATCAGTGGAAAACTTAGTGGACATGTCTTGTACTAGTCTGGGGCGGTTGGGAGAAAGCAGTGCTTTCCCTCTTGATGAAGCCCTAACTAAGCAGAAAGTAATGACATGTGAAGTTGTGCTGACAGCTGCAGCTGCCTGGGTCCCCGACTGTGCCGCTCGCCCGGCGCTCCCGCGGGCCCATCCTGTGGAGGCTTAGGCTTCTCAGCGATGGTGAAAAGACGTCTTAATAATACGTCCATCTCCTTCACTTTGCGACAAACTTCTCCAGCGTCGGCAGATGTGTCCTTGTCAGATGCTGGCAATTGTTCCTCACAAGCGTGGATAGGAAGGCCGCTGTTTACGCGGAAGGGGACGACGGAAGGACCGAGACGGATGTCACACCTCGTTTCTTTTCTTCCGCACAGGTACGACAGCTACGAGGAGTACCAGCACGAGAGGCTTAAGAGGGAGGAGTACCGACTGGATTATGAGAAGCGGGAGTTTGAGAGGGCCGAGCAGAGGGAGAAGCAAAGGCAAAAAGCCATAGTGAGTCAACTGACACATCTAAAGTCACATATCCTGTTTTTTTTTTTTTTTTTCTAAGCTTGACTTGACTTCATCTTCCTGCAACAACACTGATAAAAGAGCACATGTAATCAGTGTAGTGGCACAGCCCACAGAAACCTCCCACAGACACGCATTACTGAGGATGAGACAGCCTCCAGCTCCGTGCTATGTGCCAGAGCATCTCTCTGCAGAAAAGAATACATACAAACTGAGTTTCTGAATGATTCAGGCGACAGGCCCTTCCTCTTTATCTCCGGGTTGCGTATTTTTAACATCTCTGTTGTCTGGAAACACTGTCGACTCGTATTAATCACACCACGGGGTACAACGTGAAAATAGCAGCAAGAAAAGGAGGGGATAGTTAAAGAAAAGAGAGAGAATGTCCACAGATTTCTTAAGTTTTTCCCCCTTTTTCTGTATCTATTTCACAATTCATCACGATTCAGTGAACATCGCATTTTTCCCTTATCTACCCCCCTCTCCTTGTCTCAGTGGGAAATTATTCAGCTTTCCAGTAGGCTGACACAGCTACCGCCCGTTGATAAAACACACAATAAAATGATACAGTAACCCGAGCTTGTGCTTAGGGTGCTCTGAGTTTGTTCTTTTTTTCCAGAGTTCAAGATGCAAACATTCACAAACCCATTGAGCTGAAGCTGTCAAATACACTTTGGGAGGCCACAGGGAAAAAAGAGAAACTTTCCAAATGTCTGTCCCGCTTGTTTTGCTTATATATGCACACACACAACACAAGCAGCCTTCAGGGTGCCATCACAAAAAGGCTACCTATTTATCAGCTGTCAGCATCAAACCCCCTAATTCAGCAAATACTCGTTTTTATTTTGAAACTAAGCATAAGACAGAGTGGAGAAAGGAGGACAGTAATCTGCAGCTCATTTGTGTCTTTCTCAACCGAAAGCCACCAAAACAAAAGTCAACTTTGGGTTTAATATGATGATCTACATTTGTTTACGTTTTGGTGTTTAAAATTGCAACAGACCTCATTGGACTCCTCTCAGTATTGGCAAGTGAATGAATACATAAATAATACAACTGACTATAGCCTCAGGAGAAAAATGATTAGAGGATAATTAAAACTAATCAAAGGCACTAACTGCTGCCTGCTGCAGTTTGTTCTTAAATTTCTCAAGATTTTATTTTTTTATATTTAGTAAATGCCTCAAAACTTGAATCTTTCCTTGCATGGAGTCAGCAATCACATCTCATGCATCGGAATATTCTTTAGACTTGCATTTAGATCCGTTATTAAATTCAAAATATGGATTTTTATCATGTATCAGTTGCACACAGTGACATATTTCAAGCATCTGTTTCTGAAAATTTAGATGGTATTGGCAAAATAGTACTAACATTCCAAACTATTGATATTGATTAGGTAAAATATTAAATGATTTTTGATAATTTTATCAAGAGCCTACTTTATGAAATTAAGAATCATTGTACGCTGTTTTATGTAGTTTTCTAATCCTCAAAGGCAAAGACATTTTTTGCTTTTCGTGTAGCAGCTTGACACCATGAGTGTGTGAATGTGTGTGTGAATGAGGGAAAAAAATGTCTTTATGGTTCTCTGGATTAGTTAAGCCAAGTGTAGGCTATCTACAGTTTTACTCTGACCCTTTAACATCAAATTATTTATAATGGCAGACAGATCTCAAAGAGAAAACCTAGAAATTTGCCCCACAAAATACTAGTTTTAATGTTATTTGGATGCGAATATTGTTGTAATAATAAAAGTCTTCCAGTATGAAAAATAGCATTTCTGTGTGTCGCAACTAACGCTGCTTTTTCTGATGTATGACTCAGTCACCCTGTGGCTTTATTTTTAGACTAACCAAAAGAGGAACCAAGCCCAAAACTTAAGTCGCGGCATCATTTGATAAAGATCATTCTGCCTCAGGTTGATGAGTTGCGGAGAGAAAAGAGGAATTGCAGTGTCAAGGTAGATTGAAGGCGCTTCCAAACTGCTACGCCCATCAGATAAGGAAGCAAACAGTCAGATGGAGAGGGGCAACGAAAACAAGGGGCCATAGTCAGCGGCGGTATCCACAGGAGTGATCAAGACCAATTCATTTAAGCCTAGTGAAGAAAGAAAAGGGGAAATGGAAAAAAAAAAAAAAAAAAACAGTTCTCCTCCCTCCAGCACCACCACCATCTTCTAATCTCTTTGCGCCGGCTCTGTCTTTCTGTTTTAACGAGCAGGAGGAGAGACGGGTGGTGTACGTGGGGCGACTGAGGTCCGATTGCAGCCGATCAGAGCTGAAGCGCCGCTTTGAAGTCTTTGGGGAAATTGAAGAATGTGCAGTGAACCTAAGGGACGATGGGTAAGGCTCCAGGATTTTTCCCCTTCTCATCGGTTTGCATCTTAGCAGTAGTCTGGCATCAGTAGGGGGACATTTATTAGGAGGGGGACATTTATTTTAGACTTCACAACAAAACATAATCACTCAGTTGGATTGCTAAACTTCACTGCAAAGGACAAAGACAGAGCTTTGCGATACCAAAGTTTCTCCTGACTCATCTTTGTACCAAAGAAACACTCCTATTGATTCTCTTTTGCATATAAATAGCACGATCATCATCTAAGACAAGGTCTTTTGCTGGGTCGTTACTGTCCTACGGCAACATGACGTCGCCTTTCTGTTTTTTGACCAGGGACAATTTTGGCTTCATCATGTTCCGCTACACCTGTGACGCCTTTGCCGCCCTCGAGAACGGACACACCCTACGCAGGTCGAACGAGCCTCAGTTCGAGTTGTGTTTTGACGGACAAAAGCAGCTCTGCAAATCACGATACACAGACTTGGGTGAGTGTTGCGTTTTGGGGGTTTCCCCGGACAGCTATTCAGCATCTTGGTGTAATTAGAAGGCTGTCAGTGAAATAACAAGAGGTTAAGGGGTAAATAGAATTGCCTGAGGCTTCCAGATGCAAGCATACTCCTCCATGTTCAGCTCTTAACATTTCCATAAGGCTTCCAAGGCTGAAAATTGCAGAGTGAGGCCAAAGGTCAGCCTGGGAACATGTCGAGAATGGAGCTCCATTTCCGTCCGGCTTGTATCTGCTGTATCTTAAGGCAAATGAGACATACTCCATCACTCACTCGGACTCGGGATGCATGCTTCTGCTTTCTCTACGTTAGCGGGTTAAAGACGGCGCCTAAAAGCATCAGCGGCTTCATGCACTGATAGACGCGCGAACATGGGAATCCCTTTAGGAGTTTCGAGAAAGTAAATTAAGTGGAAAGTATTAAAGAAAGAGTAGAAAAGAGCTGAGGTAAGAAGGAGGGAGGTGAGAGGAGGTCTCAGCAGTTTTCAAGTCCATCTGTTGTCGACCGTTGGAGGTAAGAGCCTCAATACGAGACGTAGAGGCTGTTCTTTCACACAACCACCCCAGCTACTTCTGCCTACGCACACACCCTACCGCCTTTATTGGTTGTGTGGGACTCATGGAAGACTGCAGTATAGCACTATTCATCCAACTCCCCAGGGTGAACATACGCAAACATTCAAACATAGATTTAGCTGGAATAGATATAGCAGAAGGTTGACTGATGCATTTGATGATGCATTTGATAAATAATGCAAGCAATCAGTGAAATCGAGGCTTCCCCCCCCCCCCTCGCATGTTGCCCTACTTTTGACACGTGAAAAAAGTTGAGTTGTTTCTATCTCCTCCGATAATTCTGCAGTGACTAAACATTGTGTGATACTGTTGAAGCCAGATATATAAATATTTGCTACTTGTTCGCTGAAATTTTGGCTCAACTTTGGCTGCTTTGCGCTTGCACATGTTTTCAGGTTTACCTTCAAACATTCTATGAGACTGAATTTAGACCTTTCTGATAATACATCTAAAATTATAAAATAGACTGGTTTGCTTAATGCCTCTGCCTGGTTAGACTGAAGCTTTAAAATTACTTAAGATGGTTGCAGAACAGTATGATGACTGATGCATTGACATCCTGCTTATAGCATCAAAATTGAGTGAATGGTAGAATCTGACACTATTGGCTTTCTTGAACCTAACATAAGATATGTAAACTTCTAACTTTGAAGAAAGTAACGACAAATTGTGATTTCGTTATTCTGGCATTTGGCAAATAGAAATAATTTCTGTATCTAAACAACTGGTTTAGATCTTATGTGAAACATGACCGGCTATTTCAGGTGTTTGCACAGCAATAACAGACCCTGCCTTCTATTTGGCGATGAAATCTAAGATAAGTATTGATATTTTAGCAACAACACAAGAGGACAGATTTCTAAATTACCCTGCTTCCACAGAGTCTATGGGTCGCTGAAGAGAAAGAGTTTTTCTAAATAAATGTTGCAATTCCCAAACATTTCCAGCCATTACCTTTTTTAAAGAGAACATGACAAACAGAAACGGCTGCTTATCCCAGAGCCTTGAGGACAGGCATTATACTGAAATTGACTAATCAGTCTACTGAAATGGAAAGCCCTTCATTCAACTGTCTTATTGTCAAGAGCAGACTATTTCCGTCTGTCCATATTGATAGCACATGTTAAAAAGATTGAGAGGACCGTTTTCTAATACTGATGTATCCAAACTTCTTCCCGGTCTTTTTTTTTTTTTTGTCTTTGCGACAGTGTCCATTAGTTCTTAGTAGAGCACTTGGGTATTTTTCATCCCTCAAGGTGTGCGGTGAGACACGAATCAGCCCTTGGCCAATGCATTAGATCAAGTCTGGCGTCTCGTTCCCATTTCTCAAAGCTCGCCGAGTGTGCTGCTGGGCTTCATTTGTGAAGCTGTCTGTTGGGTCAGATAAGATACTCTTTATATATTATCAGGTCGATCAAGATAAACAGGACATACAGGAGACCGGCAGAGGGAGGGAGGTAGTTTTATACTGTCGCCTCTGTCCAAACTTCCAGACTTTGCACTTGATATTCAACATGTGGTCTATCATTCCACATATGTATGAGTGGGTAAAAGACTTGCATTTTGCAACTCGAGCTTTTCTTAACTGACCTTTCTTAATTTCTTGGTACTTTTTTCAAGTTTTTATGAAGCATAGCATCTTTAACCATTTTGGGAGTCATAATCTTTCACATTTTGTAAGTTGTCTGGTTTAAATGTGGATCACAACAGCAATCAGGGGAAACATGGTCTAATATCAATTAGATTAGAACATTTTTATGATGATTCCCATCTCAATTGTTCTGAATATGTCAAAACAGAAAGATATATGGTTATTTTCCCCTTTAACCAAATACTTTTACAACCTTGTGGGTTTGAAATGGAAATAGGAAAGGAATAAAAGTAACCCTGAGCTATGCATTCTTAAAATTGTAAAGTGGACAAATAGGACAAAAATGAAGGTCCAGGTTAAGGAATGACTAACAGCAGATAAACAGTTTTCTAAAGCTGTATTATGTAAAATATAAATCCACCAAAGACCAGATGCACAACTATCATCCTTAAGTTGATGGTTTTTTTACTCAATGTCAGATTTTTCAGCTAAGAGATATTTGTTGTTTGGGCTATTAAGGTCAAACCTAAGACAAACCCAACCCCAACTCCCTCCAGGAATCTTTCTGCATATCAAAGTAAAGCTTTAAAACTTAACTGCAGGTCATTTCTTGTGAGGTGTATAGCTTTTGTTTTTTGGAATGGTAAAAATCCATACTCATACTGATTGTGCAAACTTCAGAGGGTATTGGTAACAGATTTTATTCACTGAAACTATAACTAAGAGTTACTGATTGACTACTTCTTTTTTTTACCCTTTTACTGTGGTTGCTCTGAGCCTTTAGGCTAGACAGAGTATATACTAGGTTGGCCATTAACCTGTAAATTAGTAAGGCTTTTATCTTGCTCTTTGTGATTTTGTGGAAGTTTTGCACCGTTGCATTTCGCTTAATACCAAAGACAAGATGCTACCTTCGCACAGTAAGAATATCAGATTAAGATTCAAAACCAAAGGTGACTTCTAAGTTTAGCTGTTCTGCTTAACATTAACCACAACCTTTCTCTCCACCCCGCCCCCTTTCCAGACTCCCATTCGGACGACTTTGATCCGACTTCCACAAAAAGCAAGTATGACTCCATGGATTTTGATAGCTTGCTGAAAGAGGCCCAGTGCAGCCTGAGAAGGTAACCAGCTCAGTGGCGCCAGATGTCTGTGTCACAAAGAGGAACTTCTTATACCTCAACGTTGTTTCTCGCTTCTTGGACGACGAAACCACCGGAAGTTTTATGCTCCGTCAAAGAGCACCTGAGAATAAGTCTATAGACCTATATCGATATAAATGAATATATTAAAAATAAAAGTTTACATGAACATAGCTGCTGAAGAGCTGGGAAGAAACATTTCATCCGGTGAACTCTCACAGTTGGATGCACCCTACTGCTGTAAAATCAGTTGAAAGAAGGAAAAAAAAACAAAAAAACTTTTTGATTTCATTTTCTCTAAGCACTACAATACTCACAATTCCTTTTTTTTTCTAATGAAGTAAAAACATCCAGATTTGTTTTCTTTTACCGTTGATTTTCTTTTTCTTTTACTCTTTGAAATCTGGTATTTTGGATCTGGTGTTACATTACAAAACAGGAACATGTTGAAAATGAATCTTGGAAAGTTAAATTCAGAGGGTAACATTGTTGTCTACATTTTAAAGGAGAAATGTAGCTGTGTATTTACAAATGCTATAAAAAAAAAGGACTATTTTTATTTTATGTACATATCAGAGTTCTTTATTTGTTACAGCTATGCACTGTAAAACGCAGCCTTTTTTTAAAAAAGAAGAGAAAATTTCTTAATTCAGAATGTTGATCTGTAGTAATTACAATACTGTAAAACATATTGTACACTTACATGATGTTTAGAAGACATGACATGATTGTAAAAAAATAAAATACAGAAAAAGGTTAGACATGTCCGATTGCTCATTTTGTAAGAGCATGTGAAGAAATGTTCTTTTTTTAAATTCTTTCGTTTCAGTAGGGAAAAAAACTGCGAACCATGTATAGTTTTATGTGTTTATAAAGTTTGTCAATCAGTGTTTTTGCCTAAAACAACCAGTTTAAAATGCATTTTTGAGGTGTTTTTTCATGATTGTTCCCTATTTTTAATAACCACTCATCATGACGTGATCTATTTGCTTTTTTTTTGTTGTTGTTTTTAAAGACTCTGTGATTACCATCGACAGGAGAGAAAACAATAAATCAGCACAGATATATTTATGTATTTATTTTAATATTTGAATCAAAGTATATTTATGGACTCCATTTTACAATGGTGTACCTCATTAATAATTTTTTTTTTTCCTATTTATGTCTCATGTCAATTGATTTGTGTTATTTAACTTGCAATCACTGGACAGGGTGTACAATAAATAACGCTTTGGTGGGGATGTTATTACCTTACTATGCCTTCCGAAACAATCAAGCTGATCAGTCCGGCAGTCAGGCCCCTCATTCTTCTCTAGCATTGATTTTTTCTTTTTCTTTCTTTGTTTCCTTGTTTTCAATAGGTTACAGATATAACATAAAGCAATAAAATGATTTTGCAGGAATTTTGTTGCGAAAACTTAAAAATTGCCATCATCACTCCGCTCATGCTTGATTATGTGAATGCCAAACTAAAGTTTACAATTTTTCTTTTCCTGGATTTTATAAAGATCTTGTATTTGATGTAAAACACGTATACCACTGATATTATTCACACTAATAAAAAGATGATAAACGATAGTGGCGATTATGATAAAAATTAAAGAAAAAACGTATATAAAAAAGCAATAAATTATTTTTCAGAGTTGTATTTTAGCTCCTGATGTTGTGCGATTTTTAGGACTATGACCCATTACCCAGTCGCTGGTGTAGTTAGGACTCTTCCATTAATCCCGATGCACCCCCCTGCCATTCAAGATGTAGCTCAGTCTCTGTGATTGTGACACACGCATTACCTTGTGACATCTGTGCAAACGTGACGACTCTAACTCTACCCTGTGTGTGTAAAAATGTGCCCAGTCGAAGCTGATTGTTGTGTGTTGCATGGCTATTTCAGGACAGCGGCTGGTTTGAAGCCTAAAAGTCTTTAAATACATATACGTTCCTGTCAGCTGTCTGAACTGGCAGAGTTTTATTTTATTTTTTTTATTTTTTAATGTCGTTCTAAAAGCCAAAAGAAACTCTCTTTAACATGCTGCTACGCCATTAACTCAGCCCCCCCTTCCCCCTCCCCAAGTCCTGATATCCCAGCACCGTCAACGTGACATGAAAGGTAACCTTGCGGTTTCTGGTTCAATTAATATCCTGTTTTTAGCGCAAGCCAAGTAATGAGAGAACCAACTATAAAAGCTTAGCTGATCACAGGCTCCCTTTCATGGAGTTTGACTGCAGAGACAAGAAACGGCTATTTTCTTTATGCAAGTAGTCCACGATTGGTTGAAGGATATATATATATAAAGCCCTTTACCTTTTTTATGATAATGTTTAACTTTTTGCTGTATGTATAGCGTTTGGGTAATGGTGTCGTGTCCCATTTCATAGATGTGGCTTTAATCATTGTAATAAAATAAAAAAAAAAAGTAAAAATGCTTTGTAAATTGCTTAGAGTAGCAATATATTATAACACCTCCTGGTTCAAATTTCCACTTTGGCGGGCTTTTTAATAATGGGAGACGTTGAGTTTGTTGCCACTGCTTAAACATTTGTTTTGTAATCATGTTTCTTTTGAAAGGACGATAATGTTCATTGGTAAGTGTGTGTGTGAGGTGTGATTGGAGGGATGGATGCGTGTGTGCGTGTTTTCTGGGGAAGGGTTAGGGGTTGTCGCTACCTGTTTGTGTCCTATTCACGTTGCCTTCTGCCAAGTCCTTACCAATGCCTTTGTGGTTCTACCTATTGTATGACTTTCTTGTGACTTTCATTTTTTATGTGCAATTCTCATCAGCCTCACCATGCCAATAAAGGGAAAATGTGTTTGAAAAACTGTCTATCCATAAGCGTGTTGGCTATCTTTATTCTACGTCATGAGGTTTTTGTTTCAGCTGGTTTGATGAGAGATGTTTCCATCCAGGTTTGTGCTTGTTTTGTTTTAGAGGTCGGTGGGTACTTTCTGAACTGACGCTGGTATATGGATTTAAACACTTGATACAGATATTTTCCTATCCCATTCTCTGTTAGTTTTACATCTAATCTTGCTTATAGTTCACATTGTGTTGTATTATCTAATAAGTAAGAACTGAGATTAAACCTGAATTCCAGTGTAAAAAAATGCTACCTCTAGCCTTTCTAGAAGAAAGATGTTACACTAGCACTGGTTTGATGAAAAATATCCAGTCATGTTGGTTATATCTAATGATTTTAGATCCAAGAGGACATTTATTGAACCCAGGGATTTAAACACTATTAAATAAATTACTGCAAATGTGAATTTACAATAAATCCATTTTCTCTTCATCCTGGGCTCCAGTGGCTCAAAGAGTTAAATGAAGGCTGGCTGACGGTGAATAATGGCACGATCTCATTTTTAAGAAACGCTGAGTTTCTGTGCTGTAAGAAGGAACCCAGGTTTTACTTCTTTGAAATTCACCGATCATTCATTGCTTCAAGTAAGAACCCTACAGTAAAAGTGTGACTTGTCGCCACACCATGACTATGCAAGTTAATTAAAAAAAACTTGGGAGGGATAATTTCATTACCACAGTGAAGAGAGCTATAGAAACTTGATGGTGTGCTTGATATTCATTGGGGTTTCATTATGACCTAAACAGCCCTTTCTCACACACACACACACACACACGTGCGCATGCTTACATTTTCCAGCCTGGAAGCTGGGTTTGCATCTGAAGCTTCCATGGTGTCCTTTTTCTACAGGTGCAAATCAAAATATGGGAAGAGTGTGCATTAAACTTTAAGGTTGGGGGTATGATTGTGTTTTTTATTAAGACTGCTGTTTAGCCCCAGAGAAGAGAGCGGCTGGCTTTCATTTCGGCTCGGCTGCTGCATTACAGCAGGAGGTCCCCCTCTGTTTGCCCTTTCCACAGAATGAAACTGTCTGGAAATCTCTATGCACCCTGTCGGTCTTCTGCCCCCCCCCCTCTTTTTCCATCATGATAGGGTAGCTTCCTTTATCTGTTGTGTGTCTTTGTTGTTATTAACCAGTAGATAAGCGGTTATCCCTTTTCCAGTTGGAAGTGAGCAGTAGTTTTGGAGATGATAAGGGTTGATGGGGTCGGGCTCTCTGTGGGACAAACACTGAGATGTTACTACTGAGTTTTGCATCTCAATTTTATTCAGTTCACAGCTGCAGCTGCCCTAGTGGCTTCTGTGGAAAAACAGAAATTGGAGCCAATAATGCTGTGTGTAAATGTCCTGGGGTTTGATGGCAAAGCAGTTCGTAGTTACTTGAAGGTTTTTTTTTCTTTTTTATGAGGCTAAGCTCTACTGTTTATTCTTTTCTTTTTTGCCAGACAAAAACATGAAAACTTGGCAATAATCTACAATGTATTTAACTCAAAAGTTTGAACTCAGTTCTTGGAATTACCCAACCATGTTCCAGTTTCAAGTTAAACTGCTTGACTTTGAGCAAGCTAACTATTAGCATTGTATGCTGATGACAATGTGACATCTGAGTTTGTGGCACGTGTCAGTATCTTCCTCTGACTTTGACTTGACATGATTAAAATGATAATTTAGTTTTACGATGGAAAATCTGTGAAAATATCACAAGTTCATGGCTTGAACAGCAGGTTTTACAACTGGCTGGATATCCATCCTCTTATTAAAAGCAATAAACGTCTAGGTTTGCTAGATCCCATTGGAGATAGCTAAAGTTGCTTCTTTCCAAAAAATCTGCGGTGACTTTATATAAGTTATCAAATGTACTCACTGAGAATCACTTATAGTTTGAAGAGTGAAAATCCCAGCTTTTGCATCCCCCATTTCCAGCTGCTAAAAGAGAACTTGATCGACAATGCTAAAGTGGGAGGAGCCATCGTTCGGCGTCTGCTGACATTACAGCCGTTTTGTCACCTTAGAAACAAACAACTCCAGGGCAAATTAAAATGATAGGGAACATAATGCATTTTAGGCCGTAAAGTGCAAATGTTCCTATTGGTGCATTTGATTTATTTTGGGGTAAAAAAAATAAAATTACATGCGAGCTCACCTTTAAGCCTGCTATAACACATACAAAGTTAATTCTAATTTGTCCTGTGAAAAGAAACAGACAATCTGGGTTTTCATGACTATTCATCAAAGTAATGATGTTGTCGAGGTCTTACCTCTAGTATCTCTTCTCTTTCTATGTGTGACTCTCTCTTTTACTATTTTTGTTGTTGATTTATAAAGATTTACTTCATAAGAAATAAGGTAGGAGAGCAGCATCAGCAGGATTTTTAAAGAGGCAAAGGAAGACAGTTCAGCAGTAGCTGTAAGCACACTTTATGTACTGTATGGGTTAAATCACACAGCCTTTGATGCTCCCCTCCTTCTAGTCTTTTGAAATTCCTGCATTAATTTGATCAAATAAACATTTCCTCCAGCACTTTCTGGACCAATCATCTTGAATAAAACTGCATATTTTTGTCCTTATTGTTCCTAAAACTGGTCTTTGATGGATCTGACCAGATGATGTTTTCCTGGCTCTGAATAACTGAATCTGCTAATTTTTTAAGCAGCATTCTATTTTCTGTTCCACAAGCCCTCTATCGTATGCCACCTTATGGGGAAAGATAATGACAGTGCTATTAAAATTGCAATCTCCCCATCCAGCATTCTAGTTTCAGCAGTTTTTGCTGTTAAAGAGTAATGAGGAACAGAAGGACAGTATTCTTCTTCCCCTCCCCTCCAAACTATCAACTTTGGGGACTGAATGTATTCTTTGCAAGATAATTAATGGCTACAGACAAATGGTGGTTGATTGAGCGACTCATCCCTCTATTTTCAATCACCATCTGTTGTGTGTTGCTGGCAAAAAAACAATGTTAATTACCTTGAGTGTGCCCAAGACGTGGCGTATTAATTAGAAAAACTAAAAAAAGGAAACCGAAAAGATTTTTGTTGTTTTTGTACGGTGTGCGGATCGTCATAAATTTCCTTGATGAATTGACATTGGAATCAGATCCAGAAGGGAGCTGTTTTTTAATTTGGCCTCGATGTCATGTGCAGACAGATTAGCGTTGCTTTGACGCGTTTAACGTTTACCTGCTTTCTGCGCCTCCAGGCCATGGTAGGCCTTTATGAATGCTGGGCTTGGCAACTCTCTGCCACCACAGACAAGGGCATCAGCAGAAAGATGAATCTCCACTGTCACCACAGGGACAGTCAGCTGACAGAGAGTGTTACGGCTCCAGATGCAGACTGCAAGGCTTTCTCACCTGACCAAAAAAGGGAGCAGAGAGAGAGAAAGAGACAAATCAGGACTGACTGAACATGACAAGGCTGCAGTGGTGTTCTTTTTGGGCAAAACTGTGATGGCATCCTGCAGAAACTCTGTCCCCATGCTCACACACTCCTAAGTATGCAGGTGGTGTGAAAGTGGCTGCTGATAGGCCGAGCCTGGCAGTGCCACCTCTAACAAGCTGATGCAGAGAGCAGCATATCATCAGTGATTATTTAGCAATCACAGAATAGCATCAATACCAATTAGCATAATTTCCGTGACTTCAGCACCAAATGGCTTCTTTCAAAATAACAACAATTCAAATATGCTTGCTTCTTTCTTATGAATAGGTCATTTATGCTCTTTTACAGGCTGGATTTACTTTCTTAGACTCTAAGCTCTTATCCTCTCTGACACAAAGTTACTATTTGATTGTGTCCTTGTCACATGCTAAGTATTTCTGTAAAATGTGTGCATCAGACTTTGAATGTAGTCAGAATAACATTAACAGTGGCACCAGGGATATTTCAAAAATATGGAGAATACATAAATTGCTCATTGTTACTGTATCCTCTGTATATGTTCATACTGTATGTGGAAAAAGTTCCTTCTAAGAAAAGATGAAGGACAATTTGTGTTGATCTAATATGAGTCATTGCATATTGCCAATTTGAAAGCAGTTTCAGATACTTAACAATTCCCAATTTCTGTTTAATCATGTAAAGCTGCACCAAATCTTAAATTTGAAAAAACAACAACATGTGCATGTCCTATAAAAACAATCATTTATTTGTGTTTCAGTCAGGCATTATGTCCAAAGCTTGCTGACATTTTTGAGACTGAATTCCTTCCCTATCAGATAAATATTTTTGTTTGCATCATACAGTATTCTGCGTCCGTCCACTTTGTGTCAAGTTGCAACAAGATGTTCTCTAATTTTTTTTTCTATACCCAAGGCCTGTGCTCAGAGTTGCTGTCAGAGTTAAGTAATTGTCGTTCTTGACAACAGCTTGAGTCTGGTTAGATGTAGGTCCCTTAATAGCTTCATTCAAGCATTCTTGACAAGGCAGCTTAGAAGGAGAAAAAGTGCACTATCCTTCGCTGTAGAACTGCCCCCTCACCATCTATCATTTCACTTTTTTTTTTAATGGTCTTAGCTGGTTGGGTAGTTATACCTAAATCCCGTTCCCATCCACTCAGCCTTCTCCCATCCCACTTTCCCTTATGCAGTAACATAGTTCCCTCTCTCATAGACCCCAGTTTGAACCCAAGTTTTACTTGGCAAGAAAAACACTGCAGGAGAGTTTCTACATGGACAGCTGATGTTTGTTTGGGCTATTTATATCATTGTACTCTCTGCAATAACTGGCATGTAATGCAATCATTCATTTCGACTGCCCTGTCCATTATGGAAATGACATTCTGCTACTCTGAGTAGGTCCAAGGCCGTTGAGTATCAGAGGTTGGAAGGTTGGAAGTGGAGACATCTCTCTCTCTCTCTGACCGAAGAGTCATGAGATTCTTGTCTTTCAAAGAATGTGACCTGTAAAACCCTCAAGTGATAGGTAGCTTCCCAGATACAGATTACATATTATTCTTGCAATTCTGCTTTAATCAAAAGTAAATAAGGTAAAGATTAACAGATCATAAAAATAAGAAAGAATATGGTCGTTGCTCTTTTGAAGGTGGCACTTAAAATTCCAGCATCACTGAAGAGAGTTAAATAGTCCTTGATAGTCTTCTTTAAATACTGTGTTAAATTTTTACAACAGGATCAAATAAGTTCATACACAGTCATTGTCTAATCAATGGCAATAGTCTTGAAATATTTTAGTGTCTCTCTCTGGCTTTATTTGCTATATTCTAAGAACAGAATTGTTAGGATCTCAGGTTGTTTTGCAGTCAGTTCACTAATCAACCCAGGTCCAATGTTTCAACATTCAACCCCCTTAAGCACCTCTTTCTTAGTCACTCCTTGTTGGTTCCTCCTGTTACTTCCCATCTCACATGTATTCCTGGATCTCCTTGTTGTTGTTTGTTTTTGTGTGTGTTGGATTACATTTTGTTTCTACCCTGCCTTTTGTGACTTTTGTAAGTTTATTCATCATTTTTATTTTATTAAACATTCAGCATCAACTCTCTGCTTCTGCTGCTCTTGAATCTGGGTCCAACTGTAAAACCACACATCATGACAAGAGTACCTACTCTTGTTTAATATGTGGTGGAGTCAGATCCACTAAATCAAATGTGATTGTTTTCTATAAAAAAACAATGGAATGCTCAAAGCTGGTAGAATATTGTCATAACCAGGTGAACGTTACCTGGGCACCTTATTTATGCATGATAGTTGAATGCTTCAAGAGATTAGAATATGAACAGACCAGGACTTGTTTTGTGACATAAAGAGCACTCCTTCAGCCTTCATAATTTATAGAAAAGTTGAGCCGAAAGTACAGCGTTTTTGATTTCCTGGTTCATTGACATTCCAACCCTTTGTTCCAACACGTGGCCCCTTGGTAGAGTCTTGATATGACTCTGAGGAAACTATCATTTGGGGTATTGATGCAATGACCTTATGTTCTCTTGCCATTGATGATACAGCTGGGTTTGTCTTTCTCATGTTTAACCTCTCGTTCTTTTTATTCCCTTCATAGATTGTTCCTTATACGACTGGATTATTTGATGCATAAATAACACAAACTAAAGGCACATCATAGTAGCGCATCCTTTTAATCTTTATTTCTGTGCTGCTTCTCTACTAAAATGCCGTTTTTGTTTTAAATCGTAACAGAAATGTTGTGTAATGGAACTTTTTCTCTTTGCACTTTTAAAAATGTTGACCCAAATCATCCCGACTTGACGTGCTTTAAACTACGCAGACTTTCAAGCTATAATTACTGGACAAAAATATCCTGTGTCTAAATCCACATAGTAATAACGCAATTAAAGTGGTGTTTCTGAGGCTTGGTAATCGTCTTTGACAAGGCTTACAATTCAATTAACCCCATTTAACACTTTGTTTCAACTTCCTGTGAGGCTAATTTGCTTTAAACTTACATTACTTGCTATAATTAGGCCTAAGGAAATGTCCAGTCCCTGAATTATCCATTGTTTATACGAGTGAAGAACTGATTCTTTTTATTTGTATTTTATTTCTGAGAGAATAGCATCGGTTCTTATGCTGACAGATAACTATAGGGAAAATTCTGCTGCCTGGCCCTGAATAAAACGATATTTGTATCATTGATAATGAAGTTGGTGTGACTTTACTGTTGTACCGAATGCCATAGTGAGTCGTTGAGGTTTGAAAAAGGTGTTAAGTCTCCATTAAAAACCATACCTCACCTTTTTAACTGTTTTATTTCTTGTCCATTTTTGAATGGATTCATGAGATTACTGTGTGATATTATCTATCCAATAATCTAAAAGCACAACCTGTGCAGCACTTTTCTAGACACTTACCAAGGCAAGCCATGGATCAAACCCATTTAATCACTGCTTTCTTGTTCTCTTCTAAGCTCACGCTGCCTGTGACATATTGAGCCGGCAAACTTTCCATGTTCTCCTGGAGAAGGTCATTGGGCCAGGCCCAATCTAGCCTGTGAAACCGAGCCAAGATTTTCACTGCTGTCATTCAGATTAGTATTAGACGTGAGCGCCTTTCCTAAGCAAATCAGACAGTGTGAAGGACACGACCATTCTTCCATTCAAGCACGCACGCTTCTTGTTAAAGAGAGGCAGGGCAATGAGTTGTAGGACAAAGGGAAGTTTGTGGGAAGTCCTTCTTGTTCTTGATTACTTTTTAAAGAGAAAAGCCATTTCATTATGTCTGACAAGAAGTGAGTGTATTGCTCTCAGTAGCAAGGCCTTTGTGGATATTCTAAGAATGCTTCCAACCCCTCCTTGAAAATTCTGAACATTTTCTTCTTCCAAGAAGTGATTTTGGTCTTTGGATGTAAACCAGCTTCCAAGAAATGTTAAGTGTGTTGAGCAATTGTGGAGCAGGGACGAAACTGCACGTGACTATTAAAATGATAATAGTTTGAGATAAAATGAACAGCAGAGTTGGCGTGTGCAATGACAGACCTGTGCCAGTATGGTTTCTCACTCCGAGCCTGGATACCAAGGATTATTTGGCGTGGAATGGAGTGAGACAATTGTATCTTCTTCTGCTTAAAATCAACGCTGCTGAAAATCTGAGTAGTTTTAAGTGACCATTTAGATTGGCACTGCGCCAGAGTTTGTCTGAGCTCAGATGAGTTTCGCAAAGCTTTGGACTGCCAATAACAATTTTACCCAAATCAAATCTCTGTTTTAAAATTAAAAGATTTAAAGACTGAATTAAAAACAGGATTTTCTTTTTCCTTTTCTGCAGTGAACTTTTCAAAAAACATTTAAAATTGAAGCAGAGTCTCTAAATCGGACAAACAAAAATTTCTGCATCCCACCTACATGGCAAATCTACAATAGACCAGCTGAGTTTCTCCACCAGTAAGTACCAGTAATGCTGTCTGCCCAGTACATTCAAGAAATGTCGTCCGTCTCTCCTGGTTTAATTAATTAAACTAAATCTCTCTTTGATAGCACCAGCTTTGCTCATATTGGTACACATTCCAGAAGTACAAGCTCCCTGCAAAGCAGAACACAAACCTTTTCGCATCGTTTCACAAAACAAGAAAAACAGGGTCTGAAATTCACGCGTAGTCAACAACAGACCCAAAAGCATCCACAGACATGAAAGTTTTTAGGATTTGAATTGTGTTACCATCAATAAAAGAAACACAAGCTGAAGCAATCAAAAACTTAGCTGGAAGCGCTATCAAATTTGGTTGGAGAATTGTTATCAGTTCTCTTGGAAGGACAAACTTGCACCTGGACCCAATCAGCACTGATTGGAGAGTGGCATCAAGCCCACGACGAACAACACAGCTGACAGGACACACCATCTTCAAGCCTGAGAAAAGTAACTGATAAAATTGAGCTTTTAAATGCTGCTTTCCTTTTTGTTTCAAACGTTAACTGTGTGGTTCAAATCAGGAATCATGCCAGTGCCTTCGGGAAAACACTGTTGCTTTCCATAAAAAGAAGTGCCATGCAGAAGGACTTCTATTCACTTTCAGTCTGAACATTGCGGCCACAGGCCACAACTTCACATCCAGTCTCATCACTGACAGGCTAACGGAGATTTCTGGGATCCTTCCCAAAGCTGCTTCGCATCACTTGTTAAAAGGTAAGTTTTGATGTATTTTGTTAAAGTTGTAATAGGAAACCTGTGACAGCCAGAATAGAAAGATGCCAAAGCAAACTTAAAAGAAAAAGCCCTTTAATATGCATCACATTCGGTGCTTTAGGCAAACATGCTAATATGTGGATGTTTTGAATATTTGTTACATTTTAAATTGTTTAAGTTGCCCTTCAAAGTCAAACCTGAGTTTTAGGATTTTTGTCGCCTCTGCAGGTCTTAAAAACATTTTTATTCACGATTCAGTCTTGTCAAATGTCACGTTGTTACTCAAATAAGTTAGGTACACATAGTGATCAAGGGATATTTTTGCAAAAAAACATGTCAGGAGTTTTTTCTTTGCATGTACAAGTGTTTCATAGTAAGGTTTTGGCTTCAAAAGAACTGTTAAAATGAAAATGAATCAATCCATGTTCCCTGGCATCACCAGGAGCAAAAGCGTGCTTCAGGCTTGTGTGCTTAGCGTAGCACTATTTAATGTGCTAAAGGACTAGATAGCATCCGGGATTAGAAGACTAAATTCATCTACTGGAGCTGTTGTCAGTAATCAATAAAAAAGAGTAGCTGTTTTCAGTACTATGTATTTTAAAGAAGTAAAATTAAGTGGACACCACAAGACACAAAACAGACATAGAAACCAAAAAAATAATAAAATTAATATGAACGCAGTAGCTCTCCTATATAGATGTGCACAAAGAGTCCTTCGCTTTCCTGGCTGGTCAGCACAGTGTCCGACTGACACACATTTAAAAGTCCATGATTAGTTTATTCAGATGCTTAAAAGAAAGCGTCCAAGCGCTATTCATTTCCTATGGAAAAAAGAAGATGAATAATGTGTTTGTGTAGCGAGATGGAGAGGGGAAAAACTAAGGACCATCATACCAGTATGGAGTCAATTTCAGGTTCTCCTGGCTCCAGCCAGTTGTACGAAGCTCGCCATCCTTTAACCCAAAAATGGGTCACCTGGCCTGTATTGAAATAAACAGGACCAGTAAATTACCAGCCTGCCAGTTAACTAGACGTTTTTTTTTTCAGTTGTATACAGAAATGAATGCAATTATACCCACAATCAAATCTTTAAGACAAAATAAAGCATTTATCTCATTATCTTAAATTTAAAAAGTTAGATTGTGTGTTTGATCATTGGCTACCACCACCAATATGCCAAACAAACAAAACAACATTGTGTTCACTACTCACCAATTCCATATATAGATCAGTGCATGACAGCTTCATGGCTCCAAACTCGCTGTGTATTCAGATCTATGTGATTTTTATATTGTGAGTTTTAAAAGTCCATAATAAACACAGAGATAAACTAATTGTTTGGAAGCAAAAACCTGTAGCTTCTTTGTCTCCAGCTCTCTTGGGAAAGCTGAGCTGGTTATTCAGGAGCAGGCCTGAATAACCACCTCAGGTGCAGTGATTAGCTGAATTCACTGAGTGACTAATTGTCTCTCTATGCCATGGAGCAGCAAAGGTGGGATTAAGGGCAGTTTTTAACCAAGCTTACGTTACACCTATAGTTTTCTCCTTTAACACATGGATCCAAACATGCATATGTGACCTGATTGCTCTACCTATTTATTTGCTGATAATACAAGCATTGGCTTGAACCTTGATAACAAAGTATGCTACAGAAAAAATATTTTCAGTCATACAGGGACTTGTATGACTGAATATTAATGATGCACTTTGTCTGTAGGTGAAATTGGTCAAATCATCTAGACTAAAATGGCTCTCGGATTAAATAAAATGATTTACCCAGGGGGTTAATTTTTCACAGATCTGAGACTAAGAAAGATGAGATGGATGAGATTTGTTAGATATAAATCTATGTAGCCTTTCCAACTGTTCAGAGGCTTTGGAAAAGAGCCTTTCTGAAAGGCTTTAGCTTCAAAACAGCACAGTCCACTAGCTTTTTTTTTAGGGCTCAACCTGGTCCGATTAGATTCAATGAAGTCAATTTTATGACGCATGAAAGCCTTTTCCTCAATAAAAACATTTCTTTTGAGGTCTTGCATCCCAGCGCAGGGACTGCACACTGTCTGACAGCCAAGAGGAACGGGGTGGAGCAGCTATTTTTACCTGAAACCCAGGAGTGAGCTCAACAAGGAAGGTGAAACGAGAGGAAGAGTGGAAATTTAGACAGCACTCGGGAATGTGAATTGGGCAACGTTAATCATCTGGACAGCAAAGACATTAACTGTGTATGAAGCTCGGGTCTCTGGATGTTGCATGAACTGTTCGAAAAGTGACGGAGAAGGTGTGTAACATTTTTAAAGCAGAAAGGGAAAGGCTGATATGATTAAGTGTGAGTCATGCTCCAGTGAAAATTTGTGTGTGTAATGGCCTTGTCAAGGTGATATGCATGAGTTACTCCCTTTAGTTGAGGTGCACTTTGTTAATCCCCAAAAGAAGAGGCAATGCAGGGTTCTGTGGTGGAGCAGGGGTAAAGCCTTAGTCCGTGTTGTAGACGTCACAGGTTTGATTCCAGGCCTCACATAAAAACCACTAGAGTCAATGAGAAGAAGAGGCGATGGTTCCCAAGTCATGTTGTGGTTGATGACGGCACAATGATGGAAAATTATGGTGTGATTGTAGCAGTACAGTAACAATGCCACACAATATATAACTGTGCATTTGCTGTTATCTTGTTATAACTTTACATTGACTTGCTGAGCATCTTGATGTTGTGATTGCAAATCTTTTAATCTTATACCAGAGAATGGGAAGGCAAGATTTTGCAGACTGGTCATCCGGCAGGATTTGCAACAAAGGTCCAGTACTAACCCTTTACTAAAAAACAACAGGCTCACTTTTTGTCATTTTCAGAGACTGCAATGCTTGTTGACCCATTTTCAGAGCATGGATTTTAGCAATGTAAATGAGATTTGTTGCTTCTCACCTGCCTCTTGGATTTTAAAAAGATTTTGATTCACATGAAGAAAGTGGGGAATCCGTCATGCTATAAAACCTGTTGCATACTTTATGGATACTGTCAGCTTTTTATCTCCTCCTGAAAAGCTTATCAAGATTCATCATTGCCATTCCCTTTTTGAAAGGATATGGCTTTCTCTAGTGGTCGTTTTCATGGAAAGATAATTGAATTGGTAGTTTTATATCATTTTGAAGGTTTGATAGTTGTTTGTTTACTTTGCAAGCCGTACATCAACTCACCCAACACTGCAAAATTACATTTGACTGTTACTTGAACATAATACTTGACGTGCCGAGAAGCAGGGATCAGATCAGATCACTTGTTGTTCCGTCAGCTGAATCATCAAAGAATTCATGGTTTTCCATGGGAAATCTTGATCTTTCAAACATGTTTTCATAGCTGGCAGCAAATGGTACAAATGTGATGAATGTTTCAGATTTAACTCAGCTGAAACTGTGATACTTTTACTTCTTAGCAACTTTTGCTGGAATACAAATGCAGAAAGAAAATTAAGTAACTTTAGTGTCAACTTGAGTTTTTTTTCTTCTCACTGAATGTATGCAGAAAAGGCAGAAGAATTTTAAACAAATTGGATTAAATGGTTGAAAAAAATAACCAAAGATTAAATAAATTATTTTACTCCAAACATTGACATTTTTTTTTACTTTTCTTTTTGTATTTCTTCCCCATAACAAACAAACTAGTTCCAGGGATGCATTTTCACAAATTATTAAGATGGTCATAAAAACGCTCATGTCACATGTGATTAATTGTAATTTTCCGATTTTTCTGTGGTTTGAGGCTCTGGAGGCTGCTTGGTCCAGTCGACTAGAGAATATGGCCCCTATTCAAGCCAATTAAACAAGATACTAAGAAATGTACTTATTTGTCAAATGGTCAGTACAAAACATCCTACGGCAAAAGATTTTGTTCCATACTTATTTGCTCATTTTAGGAATGAAAAGACAAAATATGCATTCTGCAGATTTCCAGTTTTTATTAACTAGTCAGTCTTAACCGCAACTTGAAATGTCTGCAAAGTGGTGCAGTTAACCTGACCACTGAGGGTGGCTCAGTGGTGCTTTGATATATAAGCAACGCAAAAAAAAAAGCATGACTGCATCTGCTAGAAGAGTATAACCATATGATGACCTTTGCAGATTTAATCTGGCCAGATAACAGCCTTGTCACCACATTTCATCAGCTTTCTCAAACAGCCATGTCTCAAATGGAAAAAAGGCATTTTGTTCACACCTCACCTCAGATTACAGGACCAACTGTATGAGTCAAATACACACTTATAATGTTGCCAGTGTTTAGTGATTGAACTCATTTGGTCACCGCAGTTGCAAGAGGGAAGTCGGTGTCACTGATGATCATTACACAGCAAGTAGACAAACCAATGGTGGAACAAACAAGAACAAAGGGACCCATGGAAGAAGGTTGATTGTTGACTGTGTAAATGTGCCAATTTGTTTTAGTTCATCATCCTGCATAAACTTACAATGAGGACTCCAACTTTTTAGATAACTGATAAACTGCATCCGTTTATATCCAGGTTTCTTAAAGGCCTTAAATGCTATTTTTAGCATCTTTGAAAGAGAAACGGCCTTACAGAATCGAAGCTTCTACACCATCCTGAGTAGTTATGGGGATCATTATCACGTATCGATCCTTAGTTTGACACTAGACTGACTTTGCACAACGAACAATGTTCCAGTAAATTTTTGCCGCATTTTTGCAAATTCCACACATTTGTGATAATGGAACAGAAAAGTCGTTTCCATACTATTTATCTAAAACATTCACTCATTCGAATGTCATAAAATGGGCTTCATTTGAACTACAAAATGCAAGTTTTTTTGTTTGGTTTTTTTTTATCTGAAATCACAATTTTATTTTTCTTTTGCATATTTGTTTTTCAGATCATTTTATTGTGATGGCCATCAAATTTTAATTGATGTAATATGCCCCTGAAGTGACCTGCTTGCACAAAAGACCTGAAGTCACCCACAGAACAGTGCGGTCAGGGAAGTAAATATGGATGCTACACATGTCAGGACATGTGCCTCAGACCTGACATTTTTGTGCACTCCGGGGTGTCAAAAGCATGACTAGCTGTATCAACTGTGTCTGCTTTCCGATGAAATGTGGCATGGTCATTCAGTCTGAGCTAGCTTTGAAAATAATCATCTAAGACCATGTATGAAAGTGACCCCAGCCTGACTTGACAAAATCGGATTTGTGCTGTTAAGTGTGTAAAAAAAAAATTAGATGTAGCCGCTTTTGCCTGCATTGTGTCATTATGGAAAATTTGTTTTCAAAAATCTGTTTTTAAGATGCAAATTCAATTTGTAGCCAGAGGTTTTATCACATTTATTCCATAATTTTCCATTGTATATTAATTCTAAGTATCAGGTATTTATTTATAGCTGAGGTAAAACTTTGTACAAGATACAAAACGACAATCTGCCTGAGATTTTTACTGCTGTAAAATCACTGCTTGATTGGCCAGAATAAGTTCTGCACATTTTCTTAATTTCTCTGTTGAAAATAAGCTACGGAAACTGCTAAACTTGTAGGTAATTTACACCTTATGACACGCAGCCTTAGAGCAGTTCTGTTGTTGACCAATTAACTTTATTTTACTTTTCTCTCCAGACTTTTCTGCTGCTTTGTTGGTTTAACGGTTTACTTCACAGCATCTCACCCACTGCATGAACTCTCAAAAGCAGCTACTGTTCGTAGAAAAACTTTCGCTCCTGCTTCTCTGCCTGCCATTTAACTTGACTGACCAGCACCACTGATTCAGTAACTGTGATTCTGTCCCTTTACAGCTGCCACCCCATTCGCACAAGATAAGAGTTGATCTCAGTGGCCTGGCACTATTTTCCATCCCAGATTATTCACAAACAGATTTCCTGCCTCTGTAATTGTCTGCACTTGAGCTTCAGAAGTTGGCATCTATTCTGAGCCTCTGTATGTTGTAAGGAAATGATTAATTCTGTTTTCATAACCATGGGATGTTTGAGATGCGCCGCACTGTAAAAATATTTTATTCACTGGAATTTCTGAGTTGGAAATGTCAATTTCTCCCCAATCCTTTCTCTCCCCTTGACTATAATCAACGACGGCTCCTATTTTTCCAGATTATACAGACATCGCCGTAAAGACGGGGGGGGGGAATAAAAATTGCCGCCGTGCTGAGTTTACGCCTGACAAACAACATCCACGCAGAGATCTGACACTGCAATTTGCACTTACACACAGAGGCAAATCCTCGCCTTATTCAAGATACATTTCCAGTACAGACGTATTTTGCAAATCAATCATGCGGCACAAAATAGTGGCACAAAGGCTTATATTTTCTAACTGCCCAAAGTTGGAAAGCAGTAAAAGGAAAAAATGCGGGGTGTTTATGGAGAATATGAATGAAGGTAGCATGCAGTTTTTATGCCTTCTAATAAGCCCCCAAGGCTGCGGAACATTACGACTCTACTGTTTTACAGCCACTGATGGTCTGCGCAGAGATGTGCACTGTGCGTCTCCTGGGTACGTATGCATGTGAGCGGCTTGGCAGAACAAACCCGAACTGTCGGCTAATACGATCCTGGTGAATGTATCTGGCCATGAATCAGTCGTCTGACATTCTCTCCCCTGACGCCCCTCACAAACAACGGGCTTAATAAATGCAGAACAGTGTGGGCATGTTTGTGAGCGAGTCTTCGTGAGTATGGCTGCGAACTTTCAGAGGTTCATCAGGCACTGAGCAATGAACAGTTTAGCTGTTGACCCCCACTGACCTGACATTTTTGGGGGAATGTTAAAAAAAATAATAATAATAGAGCTATCTTTACCTGCAATGAACTGTGAATTTATTATTTTTTAAATTAATGTTATTAACTGAGTTTTGTTTAGCAATGCTGGTGTGGGACAAGTATAATCCGGTTTATGCTCTTTGGATTCAACACTCAGGGTAGGAGCTCTATTAGAAGTTTTGCTTAGTTTTTACTTGGCACTTTGATATAAAAAAAGGGCTATCTCACGGGTTTGTTTTCTCTCAAATGTGCACTTTGATGTTTTAAACCTGCTGAATGTGAACCACTTTCATTTGAGATGCATGACTTGCCTGTGCCGCTATTAGGCGCAGCACTGCATATCTCCCTGGATATCTGCTAAATCGGCAACCAGCAATTTTCCACAAATGTTACACACCACACATGAGCTCAATTCAATCTGTGCATATGATTTTTACATAAAGCTTTCTGGTACATTGGAGTTGTGGATCCATTATTTAGGGTTTTAAATTTGTTATAGTGCAAAGATATGGAGTTTTGTTCAAAGGTAACCTGCAACTATATACTTTAAAGTGATCGTTACTGGTGTTTAGTGAAACAAGAGGACAAGAGAAGGTTCTACTACAATTTCTGAGTTTAGGTGTGGGCTTTAACTGGACCATTCAAACACATGAATATGCTTTGGTTTGACATGATCCATAAGAGCTTTGGTTGTGTTTGTGCTCCTTCTTCCACTGCAAGGTGAACCTTAGCCTTCAGATTTTCCAACAGATTTTCTGATTTTTATCTCCATTAATCTTCCCTTCAACCCAGACAAATCTTGCTTTCCCTGCAGATGAAAGCCAACCCCATAGCATGATGCTGCCACCACTGTATTTCATGATCTTGTTTTGAACTGAATTGGCCAGCGCACCCGTTTCCAGATTGCTCGATGTTTTTCATACTTTTGACCTTTTTGCTGCTTTACTAAGTGATGCTGTTTGTGTCTTGTGTTTTTCAGATGGGTACCTCTTTATTTGTATAATTTTCAAGTGATAAATTAGTGTATTACTTTACTTGGTCCACTTGGTTTTACCCCAATTAAATGTAAATAAGCTGCACTGACTTTTGTGTCAAAATGTGAAAAGGTATGAGGGATGTGGATGCTTTTTTAAGACCACTTTGTGTATGAAACCGATCGCCAGCCACACAACGGATCCCAGGCATTTTTTTTCTTCTAAATTTTCTCTAATGCATAAAGAGTCAATGTGACATTTTTCAATTACTGCTTCCCAGAACATGCCAGCCAATGTAATCAATGGCTTTCTAAAAATATTTAGACTGGAGGGGGATCAATATGAGAGATCATTCCCGTTTGACTCTATGTTTACACAAATAGGCCGCTGACGACAGCGAGCGCCCGCGAGACTCCGTTACGTCCCTGGTTGTCCAGGTGCAGCTGCGATTGGAAAATGCACATATAGGCAGTGGTACTAAATCTGGCTTTTCTTCCCAGGTGCACAGAGACTTTTCTTTTTTACATCTCATAATGCAAGGTTGAGCTTGTCTCAGAGCCCATAAAACCTCGGGCTTAGAATATTGCCTGTGAATGCCCTGTCAGGGAGGCTTTTCTTTGCAATGCGATTATGCTTGGAGATTTTTCTGTCTCGCAAATTTCAGCATGGGATGCATTATTTTTATCTGTTCTTAAATGCCAAAACATCAAACCCATCTGTTGTTGTACTGTAATACATTTTCACAAAATTGTGATTGCCACAGCATGCAAGCAGAGTTAATTCAACCTTTAAACGTAAGTGTGGCTGCGTAACAGCAGCACCCTGGCGGCTTGAATAAAATGATGGCATATTTGTCTCCCAATTTTTAAGTGTATTTGTGTTATGTGGCGCACCCTCCACACTAATTGACTATTAATCTAACGCTTGGGTGGGGGCATGTCAAGACTAAGACAAGGTGATTCATTTAGCTGAGACCTGAAGGATGAAATTGCACCTTTACTTTACCTTTAAAGGTGCAATTCTGTATTCTTGTGTTAATACAGAATACATAAGTTCTTATATTTGTCATATTTATATGGACTACTGTAATATTTCAATTTGGGACTATAACGTTAATAAATGCAGTTTTATTTATTTATTTTGTCTCTGAATCTGATAAAGGCCCACATCGTTCCTCTTTCATTTGCAATCTGAACTGATTTAGAAAAGCAATTTTGAGGTTCAATCATGTTTTGATAAAGGCCCCATTAGGTCAAAACCTGGACAATATGTTAAAAGTTTTCTTTGTTGACTTCTGGAGGTTTTGTTTGCAGCCTTGCACACACAAAAAAAATGTGTGCATATTACACCATCTGCTCGATCTGACAGGTGCATATTTTTAGTGCAAGATGCTTTGTGGAAAAAAAGCCATTACTGAGAGCAAAACAAATGTAAAAAAAATAAATGAGATTCCTTTACTCTTTGAATATCCCACTGGATGTCTTTCAAGAAGTAAAATTACTGTTTTAATGCCGTTTTAACATGTAGCACGGAAATCACATTCATAAAAAGTAATAAAGCTATGTTTGCTTTTTGTTTTTCTGTGACTTTTCCCAACTTAAGCTCTCATTGTGAGGAAATTCATGTGTCCCCTCTCTCCAGCAGCATTTTTCAGCTGCTGGAGAGAACCTGAGGGTTTCCCAGAGTCTGTGAGATGTGCAGTCTTTCTGCCATATTCCCCCTCCCTCTCCCATCCATAGCTAGATGGATGTGCCCCAAAAACCTCCAGGGTAAAGCGGCCAGGAGGCATCTAATTCTTATACCTCGGAACTAACCTAAAGAATCTAAACATTTGGGGGTACATTTTATTTTTTACTTGATGGCCTCCTGACCCTCTTATTTCTCCCTTTGTGTCACCTAAAGGTTCAGTTGCTAAAAGGAAGAGTAGGGTAGCAGATAATTTCTTTGCCTGCACTGTGAAATAATTACAAAAGACACATTTGTTATGGTTTGAACGTAAATATACATTAATCTTAGACTGAGACTTGTTGAGTTTCGTAAAGTCCCACGTTTGTGATGTATAAACAAGACAACATTATTCAACCATTTATTTAGCAGAAGGTTAAATAAATGGTTTATTCTAAAATGTGTGTAGTGGTGAATAAAGCATTAAATAAAGATTTTGTTTAGGCACACCCCATTGCTCCATTTGCTTCCCCCATTAAATTCCCTTAAATTCACTCATGTAGGACAAGATCCCTAATTGCAGTATTTAATGTGTTAATGATTTAATTATTCTTTTAATTAATTTTCCACGACTAAATGATTGACTTAATTCAAGGGCTCTTGGTTTTCCTTTGAAGTGTACGGAGGGTTCATAGCCTGCTGGAGATGATTTGCAGATGCTTTTAAATATAAAACTTGGAGAGAAAGCAGAATAATTCAACAAAAACAGGAGACTCATTATACCAACACTTCCTCCTTTAATAAGAAATAATGGATTTAATCTGCAATTAAACCTCACAATCTTCCTAAAGGTGTTTTTATGGCTTCTAATACAGAAAATGACCATTGAAATGTCATAATGTTAGTTAATCTCGTTTAATCTAAATTTGGCAAGTAGTGATAATAAAACTGTTTCTTGAACATTTTCATACTTTGAGAATGTTTCATAAATGTTTATTTGCTCTCTTTATTTAAATTCACATAGATGTTTACTGACGGGGTGAAAGATGAGTTGAAAGATACAGAAGCAGCTATTCATAATGTGCAGGAAGCAAACAATTTTAATAAATTCTTTTCTCTGTCTTCTTGCAGCTCAGAATCCTACATTTTCTTTATACCAGGTTATCAGCAGATTCAAATCTTTGTCCTGCCAGTTCAAAACATTTAAGCTCCACGGTTTTCATAATTCGGATGAAGCGGCCGCTGAAGTTGGCTTATTATTGAAGCTTTGGGACGCCTACATAGCTACCAGCTGTGATCCAACTATAGGGTGCAGACTTTTCCATACACCATAAGGGAACTCCAATATTCAGAGGCAGCTCTATGGAGCATCAAAGAATGAGTTGTTTCACGTTGAGCTGAGAAAATGAGAGCCAGGGTTTGGAGATCTGCATTGGAGGCCATCTTTCCATTACCAGACCCCCGCCGCTGCCTTGTTGTGTCTTGTTACATAAATCAAATAAAGCAAAGTTTTGTGGCAATATGTGGGATTGTTCGGCAGGTATGAATACTTTAGCAAGGCTCTATTAATGCGATTTCCCTTAATGGAAGTACATTTTCTCTTGTTGGAATAGGTGAGTAAGCATCAAGTGGTAAACCTGACAGGAAGCCCACGCAGGCTGTCGTGCCACGGCTGTTTACAGTTAAAATATTTGCCTGTCTCCGGGATCTGAGGAGGAGGAGATAAGGGAAACGACAGGCCCTGTCACAAACAGAACCGTCTCCCTCCCACCAAAGTCTTCTTTATTAAGCGAACATTGATTTCTCTTCGCCTTTGATAATCCCCCCCACCGGAGTCTAATCAAAACACATCAAATGTTTGCTATCAAAGACAACCACGTCGAAAGAATCCCCAACCCCCCCGGCTGCCTTGTTTGCAACCGCGCTTTTGAAAAAGCATTTTTGTTGTTATAAAATCCTTAAATGACAGTCAAATCAGCAATCTTGTTCTGGTCCACCTTTTTTTTTTTTTTCCTTTAATCATTTACATTTCTCCAACTTTATCTTGCAGTTGCCGTCACTCTTGCACATGTTAAAAAACAATTTCTATACAGTTTTTCCTCTTTCTGTGTGTGTGTGTTTTTAAGAGCTCGTCCGCAAATGTCTGTGCATGTGCACACAGGCACTCTTGCTTCCCACCTTGACAGGTTGCATTATTTCACCGTGTTCCCATGGTGCCATCAGGAATGTGGGGCTTGGTGGGTTTTTTTTTGTTTTTAACTCCAGGCTAAGCAGGCATCTGGGCTTGTCTCCCAGTTGCTGGGTTTGGGCCCCTCCTGGGCCTGGTGATGAGCGAAATTATTTTTAATGGATCTTCATAAAACCATCTGTATCAGTGCACCTGCACACTGGAAGGCTATCGACAAAATGATTATGATCGCAGGACCCAGAAATTGCTCTAAAATGTGTAATCATTTTGTTTGTTGTATCCAGTGCCTCTTTTCTTTCGTGTACCTGTATTCTTTAGGCCCGCTTCGACAAAGCAAGGTTATCATTCTCCTGAACCCCATATGATTTCCATTTAGATTTGAGATGGTGTTTCTAACATATCATCACTCTGCGTTCAAAGATGCTTTTTTTATATTAAATGTCATGCAAGCAAGCTGTCTGATCTGGCCAGAGGTGCGTTGTCTGCAGCAGATAAAGGTTAATTGTGGATGTTAATTTCCACAGATTGCGAATATAATGATGCCGATTTACCATCAGAGTTGGATGCCACCCCACTGGCTTTCAAAAGGGTGCAGATGATGGGTCCAACTTGGTATTTGTGTACATTTATCAAAAAAATTAATAAATAAAAAATAAGGAATGAGTCTTCAGTGGGAAATTTTGAGTAAAACAATTTCCAAGATCGAACGTTTATGACGATGTCCAACATGCTGAAATCCAAAAATATTTGAAGAATCTGTCATTTATTTTAAAATTTGCATTCCCAACAACTCGAGTGTTTCCATTCCTGCTGTTAATTGCAAAACTTCTCAATTCTCGTAAATTATAGTTATCGAGCAAAAATCTATTTTGTGCATATATTTTTTTTAAATTTCTTATAGGTAAGGGAACTGTTACTGATATTAACTTTACACAACCTAGTTTTTAAAAAATCCAAACCATCCTTTTAGAGTCTGCTGTGTTTCCTTTTATGGACTACCTGAATCATTAAACAGTCTGCCACCTGGGGAACTCGAAACAATCCGGTTTGACAAGTTCAGCTGTTTCTGCCACACATTCCCCAGTAATTTCTCATCAAAATTGATCTGTACAAAAATAAAGCTGATGTTTTATTTATTTTTGTCCTCTGAGACAGCTTCCAAAGTGTCAAGATTTACATATGTTCAACTAAAATCAGGGGGAGGGGAAAACCCTACAAGACCCGAAAGTAAAAGCCACTGTCCCTGCACCTGCTGGGAAACACTGTAATGGAAATCAGTGTTATGAAATTTAGAAAAATCTTTATTGGGAATGGCCATATCATTTTAAAGTGCTTCATTACAGCAACAGTGGTGGCCTGTGGGACATGTCCGCTGTAGATGTGATCTGCCTCATTCATCACTACAAGATTAATAAGCCTATGGAAAATGTCAAAACCGCAGCAAATTTTTCTTGTAAAAATGCTGCATTGCCTCATACCTGTTGTGAATATAATAGAATTGAAGCCCAAGGTGATTTAAGACTTCAGAAATATCTGGGGATATTTGTCGCACAAGCTCATGTAACCAACACTGTGGAATAAGTAGCTTCTTCAGTTTGCATTTCTGAAAGCTTGGTGACTGAGAATATGATAAAATGAACAACCAATTCAGCTTTTCTGCCTGTCTTTCTAAATACATGTAAATCCCGTAAAGATACATAATCATTCCAAGATTAAATCTGGGATTATCTTGAGATCCTTCATAGTTTACCAAAAACGGATATATCTGCTGCTACAAACAAGATTATGAAAGGTCAAAGGTTTCAGTCGAACTTTAACAGGGAGGGTATTTGTAAAAAAAAATTATTTAAAGTGGAATATTATGCAATTTTTATGAACAATAATCTTACCTGCATTAGGTTACTGTTTGAGTGACCTCAGTTTGGAGAAACGGAGAAATCCTGGCTAGTTTGCTAAGATCATCCGTAGATTACTGGCTCATCCTTGCAGAGTCACAATGCAGTAAAGCAGGACAATTTAGAAAGACCAATAAACCCAACGGTCATGGTTTTGGATTTTGGGAGGAAGCCACACACACACACGTGTAGAATATGCAAACTTCATAAAGAGAGACTGCCAGGGTTCGAACCCAAGACTTTCTTGCTGCAAGACAACAGCACTCTCAACTGTGCCGCTGGGCAGCCCCGTTTCCTTTTACCATGCAGCCCTAATTCACTTTCATTGGCTAAGTGATTGTTGCTTATTACCAATGTCTTAAGCAACTTTTTCATTGTACAAGAGTTTTACATGCATGTTTGAAATATAATTTTAATGCTTCTTTTTATTTTCCTTGAACAACAATCATACAAAGTCCAGTACCTGGTTGTATTAGGTCAGCTCTCTAATCTGGTCAAAACATATCGCATTAGATATTTAGTAAAAACACCACACTTTTAAATATAATGGTGTAATGATATGACGCTTATCCCATTTTTTATTTTTTTTTTTCTATCCAACTGGAATTTCCTCCTGATCCGGTGCTGGAGCTCTGATTCAGGAGAATATTCACTGTCCTTTTATTCTATCCATAAGCAGAGAACTGGAGTTCATTCAGACACTGAATATTGGCATCCAGGTTGGGGGAACCTTTTAGCAATCTGTTCAATTGGAGATGGCTACATTAGAAACGGCTCTGTGGCAATGACAGCATTGTTGCAGCACGGCTGCAGAACACTGTGTAAACTTGCTTCCACGATTCCTTTTGTATCGAACTCATTGCGATTTTTGTCGCCATACTAGTCAGATTCATAAAAGTCAATCCAGGGATCATTTGCTAATTGTCAGAACCAGATGTTTCTTATTTGAGGATTGAAGGAGTGAAAAATGGAACAGACAATGAGACAGAAAAGTTTTTATCAGAGCAGTCACTTGTACTGTTTTTGCATTGAGTCCCTCTTCAGTGCAGCTCACAGCTCTGCTGTGAGTCACTTCTGTGTCTGCAACTCAACTCTGTCTCTTATCTGCCTCTCAGATTTATCAGTCTTCCCTCTTTTCTGTTTCCCTGCGTTCTCTCTCCCACCCCCACACCTTCCTTCCTACTGGTGTAAAGGCAGATGCTTCAAGCCACCAGAAGAAGACTATATCTCTGATGTAAAAAGGCCTGATGAATGGGAGCCGCCTGTTTGTGTGGCCTCTGCCAAGTAGCGCAGCTGCAAGGGCGCTGGCTGCCACAAATAAAACCACCTTCCCATCTCTTTCTCCACAGCCGCTGGAAATGTCAGGATGTTTCACATATTCACACTCAGAGCCAGTTGTGTTTATCCATAAAAACAAACAAAACCTGATATTTGAGTCTTTTGTTGTTGTTGTTTTTTTAGCTCCATCTGTGTTAAAGTATTAACCTTGAAATTCAGAGTTTAGATCTGGAAATGACATCACATGAAATCGGATAGTTTCTTGTTTTGGCTGATGGACCATACCATCAACTGTCAACATTCAAGTCAATAAAAATGAATTATTTAATGATGCGTGGCTTCTCGTTCTATAGAAAGTGATTGCTAGCAAAGGTGATCCCCCTTCTACTGAACAAATACAAAATACTCGGGAGGAGAAATTAGTTTATTACCACATTGTATATGTGGCAGACATGTTGGATTTTGATGTGGTTGTGTCCTGAATTGTGGCTCAAAGTGTCTTTTTTCTTTGTTAATCCTGAATTCACAAAGTTCACATTGTATTGAAAGAACGCGGGTAGCTTGTGTAGCTCAAGTAATTACTCTCATTGTCCTCTAGAGCTCTGATGGCTTGTGTCTGTTTGTGAGTCTCCTTGGATTAGATATTCCGATTGTTTTTTTTGTTACAAGATAGAAATTGTCATTATTTTGTTTATTTTATTATCTCAACACTTTGTTCTGGGTTTAATGAAAGCAAAGGAGGACAGGTGATGGGGCTAATTAGTCATTAGTGAAGAGATTGGGGTCCCAAATGACAAGAGCATGCTTTACAAGGTCATAATTTGATTAAAGTCACTGCGGGTTGATGGGAGAAGCTCCTCTCAGCTGATTAACTTGTCCTGTCACTTTCGCCCCACATGCTACAAGCATGATGTCTAATTTAATCACACATGTCCAAATAAAGATATGTTTTAGTTCACATGACAAGCTGAACTGACCCAGTCTAATCAGCTTTTCAGATATGATTTCCTTCTAAACAATCTCCAAACTAAAAGCCAATGATTCGATCACTGTGGCTCAGTGGGTGATCTAGTCGTCTTGCAACATGAGCTGTGGGTATGATTTAATTTTTTGTGTGTAATCAACACAAAGTGCTGCTCAATTGTAAGGAACGTAATTTATTATCTAGTAAAACATGGTTAAAATGTTTTACAAAAAGAAAAACATCTGAAATGGGTGACATTCGTAACTGTACGTCTTGGCTTGTGCCACTTTATAATTTGAATAGTGTTTAAGAACAAACCTTTAAGCTCCTGCCACAGATTCTCATTGGATTTAGGTCTGGACTTTGACTGGGCCATTTTAAAAACACGAGATGGATAACATGGTGCAGATGCCTTTTATTTTAATACCTTTAACCTTTTGAGCTTCCAACCATCAAACCTTGAATTATGATTAGTTTGCTTATTGCAGTTTCTATGGCCAGGGCATTTTTCCATGTGCTCAGTTATTTGGACTCCACATATTCTGCCCTTCACCTTTCCCATTTCTCCCTTTCTATCTCCATTGTTTACTAGTTTCTTTTCACTGCTATGAAATATTGATGGGGGTCAGTTACAGAGCAAAGTCACCCTGTCTCAATTTTTAATGTATAATATGAAGGAAATGGTGTTTCCTCCTCTGTGATGGTTTTGGGGGTAAAAAAGATCCCTACCAGTCCCTTCGTTTCAGTAACCAGTTTATTATTGTGCCTGCCTGAGGTCTACTGAAAGCCACCCCTCCGCTTCAGATAACTTGAACCCTGCCACCAGAAAATTAGAAATCTGCTTCAAACTGCGGAGAGAGTCGAAATTTATCCACCATGCATCCTTACGTAGCCATTTACCATAATAACTTTAAATATTCTTTGGAAAGAGTAAAGTGTAAATTCACTAAAGGAGAGTTGAAACGGTGCTGATGTGGTGGTGAAGTGACTAGAGGCCATGAGTTGGATATTGAGGCCATCTCATGTATGTTTAATACTCACACAGATAAGTCAATTGGAGATGCCGAGGTCACTCTGGAGAGAATCACTAAAACGGCTGAACAAAAATCATAGTAGTGTGTGCACGTGTGTCAAATTAGAGGTTTGTTTATATTTATGCATGCTACTCAAATGTTTTTTTGTTTTTTTTTTCCCCTTTATATCTCCCAGTCTAAGCTGCACACATAAAAACTCCTCTCTTGTTCTGAAGGAGTACATTGAGTTTACTTTTTGAAACACTTTCACAAAAGGTCTAAATGTCTTTTATTCCATGCAACAGTCCTCCACTGGTGGCTCTTTTATTTTCATGTGCCCCCTGGGTATCACAGAAATTGCTCCTAGAGGGTATCAGTGGCCACTGCTTTAACAGATGAGCATATCTGAAATGAGCTAAGGGGCCGGGGATGCTTCGACAGATGTGGCTCGAGTACCTGCGTAATTAGCCTCCACTTCTTCGCACACATGCAGGCAGATGCAAGCCGACGCACAGATATTCCACATCAGGATTTCCGATTCAAATCGGGGCCAGTTTTCTTTCGAATGTAGTTTTTAATTTATTTTTAAGCTCAATCCTCCTTCTCCCACTTTTGACCTGAACCCTCTCTGTAGAGTTGACAGAATGCAGAGAGGAGAGATGCTAAAAAAAACTCACCAGATAAACTGACTGTCAAGCTTAGACTGTATCTCAAAGGCTTCAGTTATTCTCACCAGTGAAAATAGTTACTTTCTGGTAACTCTAGCTATAGATGTAAATATTGTGACAGTCAGGAAAATTGTATGAACACGATTAGTTGCAGTGACCTGTCTCCTACTATGAAACTCACTGCGCTTCCATCCAACAAACCAACCCAATTTTCTGCATAGACAATAATCAATAGAAGTAAATTGTGAGAGGCAGAATGATTCCATGTGTTCATAATTTCGATTATTTTCCGCATACAGAACCAGAACGCGGCCCTCCTCATTATTACCCTCAGCATATTTCCTCTCATTCGAGAAGTACAGTTGTCTCTTGTGGCGGAGTATCAATATGAAGAGATCACAGAGGGGAGTCGCATCTCCTGTGGCTTTCCGAAGACAATTCTGCCGTTGCTTATTTTAGACACAGCTTGCCTCTGCAGGACAAAGGCAGGGGTCACTTACATGGAGGACCAAACCATGAAACACTATCCTGTACTGAAATAACGCAGTTAGGTGAATTGATGCTCTCTTGCCTCTTTTGACTGAGAGTAGCCTTATGAAGGGTTAGTAATGACTGTTTTTGAAATGGTGCACTCTTGAGAGGAGATCATGGCAGTGGACAAAATGTCCAGGAAAACTGGGAAGACAAAGGATAACCAATGCATGTTTTCAATGGAAGATGTAAAGGAACTTTCTGGAATTTTATTGTAATTTAAGTTAAAACTTAAGTTTTGCAAAATGTTGAACTTTTTCATGTTTTTCTAAATCACTTTCAAACTACAATGCATTTTAGTGGAGTTTTGTATAAAAGAAAACAAAAGTAGTGCAAAATAATGCGTGTTTTAAAATTATTATTACAAATATCTGGAACATGTTGATATCCATTTGTTTTTTCATCTATCTTCAATCAATTCAATACTTTGTAGAACCACCCACAAGTTGAAATTCATTTGACGCTTTTATCTGCAAGCACATAAAACATGTTTACCAATATGTGTTTTCCATTATAAATATGTTTGGACCACAAGTAAGCCATTCTAATTCAAGAATATGCTTTGGTCTAAGCTAAGTATTTTAAGATGGTAGTTCTTTTGAAAATTAAACCCAGAAAACCATCCATCCATCGATCCATTTTCTAACATCCTTGTCCAGGTGGGGTCAGAAGAGGTGCTGGTTCCTATCTCCAGCCGTCAACGGGCGAGAGGTGGGGTGCACCCCAAACGGGTCCCCAGTCCAATAAACCAAATCCTTTTAAGATTTTCCAATTGTGGTGTTCTGCCTTTGGCTCCATTTCTCTTCCCAGCACTTTCTTTTTCCTTGTTTTGTGAAAAACATCCCAACAGTATGGTGGGATTACTGCAGTAGTTCACTATGGGTGAAATGGCTTGTTTAGCTGAGCAAAACAGAAGTAGGTTGGTTTTATACCAGAGTATGAAATTAGGGTGCAAAATGACGGGAGAATTAAGACATGGTGTTTCATGGCTGTAAGATTTAACACAAACATATCGCAAGAAAATGTTTCTTGCGATGTGTGGTTTTTCTGACTCTGTCGATCAGAAAAACCACCAGATTCATGTAATACTCAGACTTTGGTCTTGGCATTGAAAAATAAGCAAAGAGCTCTGTTTAAAATAAGACGAGATAATGGGGGAAGGAAGAAACAACCAAACTAGTTAGACGCTGCCAGTTTCAACAATATCCCTTGAGAAAATAGAATAAGGGGAAAAACAACCTCTTTTTCCACCTACTGTACTGGACCAGCCAAAGGCACATCAACTATTTTCTCTCCTCTTCTCCCCATTGTCACTGAAAGCAATCATTTTAGAATTGATTTTCATGGCTCAGAGAGAAATAATGGGAATTCTTTCTAATGTAGAAATGTATGTGTTCCTTTTGGTTAACCAGAATGGACCATATTTCAAGCTTGTCAGTTAGAGGAGCAAAAATACCTCTCATCTTTTGCTCCATTTCCCCCCCCCCCACCTCCTCTAGTCCCTCTATTCCCAGTGTCTAAAGTGACAACTTATCATCTCAGAAAATCAATCACATAATTCTGTGTTCGTCTAGTTTCCAAAGTGATGGAAGAAGTTTGGCTCCTTTTGAAACTGCTCCTTAGGTCTGCATCCGTCTACATTTTGGGAAGACAAAATGGCGCGCCAACAAGCAGATCAATCTTACCGGTGACAATGCCAATGGGAGATTGACAACTGCTTTAACATGCCCCAGTTAGCACCAATCGTCTCATTCACCTCCCTACACACAGCAGATCTGCTCCGGTGAGAGTTAAATCTGCACGTCCATCCATAGCTGCCCTTGGCGCCCCACAGTCTGATCTAAAAAGCTAACATCCACATGCCTGCAACCATTCCTCCACAGTTCCGTTAGCTCCTTTCCGCCCACCGGGGCTCACTAAAAAACTGAGTCCGATCAACAGCAGCTCCTTTCTACTGGATAAGCCCAAATCCATTTACCTAGGGTTTATCCATCAGTAGCTGTCGAGTGTGTAACATCCTTCCCAGGTGCCATTACTGTACCATTACATGCCAGATTCCCCCAGTTTATTACCACTATAGAAGTGTGTCAGTTATTATTAATGATAGCTGAACCCCTGCCGATGAAAGAGAGTATTGATTGACAGAGGAGTTGGAGTTTGGGGATTGCCCAGACATTGCCAGTAGATTTTTTTTTTTTTCTTTCTTCTTTTTTCTCGTTTTCCTGGATTTTAAAATACTGGAGCTCCTCAGAAACACTCTGGAAACTGGGACAAAGAGTGCTCCAGAATTTGCACAGTAGTTGCTATTTCAAAAGAACATTTGCTGCTTAGATTCAGGTCAGCAGCATATAGTGCAAGGAACCTTGAATCTCAAAAAACCCCACTCTGCCCAGGTGTGAGTATCCAAAAGTTCAATTGGAGTCATATTAAGGAAGAATATTCATAGACGGTGGGCAAACTGATCATCAGTTCCTCTGTGAGTGTAGGCATAATTATGTGGTACTTTAATGAACGATATTAATTTTTTTTTATGCAGGAAACTTCTAAGTACAGTTGCAAAAAATATTTTTTTTTAATATTTGATTGTTTCTATTCAGCGTAAGAAAGTAGCAGCACGTCCATGCATTGATTTAAGAATCTGTTCAACACTAGAATGAGTTTATAGTCACTTAGTGACATTGCAATGTTCATCTGTGAGGCATCTGCATTGTGAGGCATCTGATGTTGTAACTTGCTTGTTGTAACAAGCAAGTTACAACATCTTGCTTGTTGTAACTTGACCTAGCTAAGTATACAGATATTAAATAGGAGGGGCCCCAGTTTTGACATTTAGGATAGCCCACCTGTGACTTCTGTATGCTCAGATGAAAATTTCCGTATTTACACTGTTACTTACGTCAGTCTGGTACAGTCGAGTCCTATACCAGAGTTCAATCCACTTTAATAATATTCCAGGGTCAAAAGTGTTAATGATCCACTGATGTCCAACAGACAAATCCAATTAATGTGTCAAACAATTTTCAATTTGCAATGTCGGCTACAAGCAAATTTATTACAGATTCAATAATTGGCTTGATTTTATTTTATTTTTTTCCCGTTTTAAATAATGTCACATTAAAACCGTTTTTAGTACTTTTTGGACCCCGATAGTTAATATTCAAATAGGGTAAAATGAACTCCTCTGTTCCTTCTCTTGCTAGATTCAGTCCACTGTCAATCTAATAACACATCTCTGCAATAATGCAGCATTTAAACCGGGGTTTGAAATGACACCAAGCTGCTGTGGTACAACAAACAACCAAGATGTCAAAAGCAATCAGCACTGGGCATGATGAGAAAAGGGAGGAACAAACTCAGCCCAGCTCATAAGCCTTTTCATCACGCCAAGCTTTGTTAAATTATCATCAGCAAGTGTCGGGACCAATCTGCAAGTGGCTACTTACCAATCCCGATGGGGACAGAGGGGGAAAAAAAAAAAGGTCTATTGGTCTTCATGTTCATGTGACCATATGAATATCAATGAGCACTTAACTACCACAAGTGGATGAAAAGGAACAAGAGAGTAAATGGAGAACAGATATGAGCAAAGAAAAATACCCAGGAGGTGTCAGCGGAGTGTTTGCGTTTCCGTTCGCTGACAAAAGGAGTGAGATGAGTTAAAAAGTAAACAGATTTTGCTTTGCAGCAGTCAGAAGTTTAGTGACAACCCCACCAGCTGTCTGTCAAGAAGCTCCTTTACAAAAACGCATCTGAGAAGTTAACAATACAACAAAGAGGTACAAAGGTACATATTGTAGCGCACTGGCTTGAATTGTTTTTTGTGCTTTTTTTTTTTTTCCCCTTTGGATTTAATTCTCCACACAAATTATGTATCTTTAATCTGTGTATAATGTCCTTAACCATGTTCCTTTTCACGATGCTTTAAATAACAAATATTGGCAAAAAATATCGAAAGGCACCAATTACCATCACACAGTTTTTGTCATATTCATGAGAAATTGTCTCAATGTTTTGTCCCAGTGTTGCCATTTCATCCCAGCACTTCCATTTCATGCATAAGCGTACCATTTCTTGCCAGTTCAGTGTTTTTTCTTCACACCAGTTAGGTACTTCTGATGAATATTAAAATACTCAAATTTAATCCTGCTTAAGTTGTCGACAAATTTCAGAAGATTTTCCTGGAATCATGTTTCCAGTGATTGGGTTCTCATTTGTGTTTGAGTGTGTTGACTCTTATTTAATATATGTTGATTAAACAAATTTGACTCTGAATAGCCTGCGATAGAAATTATTGAGAAAGTTGCATGTTATTGCCTTATTGTATATATTTGTGCCATATTTTGAGGGGATTAAATGAAAATATCTAAATTGTGGATACTTTTAAAGTCATAATCTACAGAAATACAGCTGTGGGGGGGGGGGGAAATGAAGAGCCCACTGCACTGAACCCCATTAAAAACCTCCTGGTTAAACCACCAAATATTGATTTCTAAACCCTTCCTGAGCTAGGAAGGGTTTAGAAATATTCGTTTATTATTTCTAAATGAATATGAACTTGTTTTCTTAGCATTATTTAAGGTCTGAAAGCACAGAATGTTAACTCAAACATATAAACAGTAAAACCAGAGAAACTCATCATTTTATGTAGTCTCTTAATTTTTTTCCAGAGCTGTATTGATGGAAATACTTCAATATTCTACAACTATAAAATCTATAAATAATAAAGTATGTGTATTGATGGGAAACACTTCACTACATTTTCCAAAAGAAAAGTGTACAGTGAATTCTTTTTGAAGCCCTTTACAACAGTAACTCCTATCATTTCCAAACAAATCCTTGTTGAACCGGCAGTGTTGAAGATGAACGTGAATACTATACATTTCCCTGCTAAGAAAGACGCCTGCGCAAAAACAAGATCTGCATCCTTTAAAAACCTCTCTTCTTTGATGATTGGAAATTAATGCAGCCTGCCAAGAGGTGGACAGAAGGGGTTTGGCTGTTTAGTTGATGTGGAGTAGTACTATCATTCCCCGCAGGGCTCGTTTTAGGCTCCTTTTTTTGGTAGCATTTCTTAGACGTGCATCTTTTCCCTGACAAGCTTTTTGTTGAGCAAAGGCCTACACGTGGGTGTCTCGTAACTAATCTGAATTTCAAATCAAAATCAATAATTCATTAATGGCTAATGCTGACTAATTGTGGCCTTCTTATTTCCTCCTTAATACCAAGAAAGTGTAGCAGGATGGGGAAAAGTGCAGCAATGCCTGTAAGCGCAATTATGCTACTTTCCTATGACAGCTAATTAACGTCTTCTTTCAATTACTCAGATTACAGAAGCCTCACACAGTCGACTCAAGTTCCACTGCTGCTCAACACACAATCTGTCTTTCATTCAGAGGGAGTTCAAAAGGACTTTGTGATGCATTTACTCTTTAAAGGAGTCGTGCATTCAGAGCATAACTTTTTTTGATCAGAGTATAGAAAATAAATTGGCTTTCAAAGCTTCTTTTGACAAGTAGATTTATGTATGTTTATAGAAACTGTTATGTATCAAACAGAAGCAGTTTATTGTTTTCCAATGTGATGTAATTTGTATTTTTATTTTGTTACAAACTGCTGATTGTATTTCTTTGAGGAACTTACATTTTTCTTTGCTCTGCAAAGCTTCTATATATTTTCTAGATTCATATCTTTAAAGTTTAAGTTTTCATTTAATAACCGCCAAGTCAGAACAGCTCATTATGACTCATTTTATGGCTTTTGTTCTTCCCACTCGCCTGTATTTATGAACAATCTCATTTCTCTTTCCCCAAGCTATGAACTTATATTTCACCCAGTATTTTCTCCTCATCCCCTTTTTAGATCTCATTTTATCCCACTAATCCCACTTTGATACATTTCATTCCCATTTTTCCATGCTATGACTTTTTCTCATCCCACTCATCCACTTCATTTTCTACATAGCCACTTTAATTTCACACATCAGTCTTTGTGACCCTTTTAATCCCTCTTATCTCCTTCAGCCCACTCAAACCAGTAAGACCCTTTGCATCCCACTCATCTGGTCTTTATTATCCATTTCTTCTCACTTTTCATTCTTCTTTATGACCACTTTCATCCCACTTATCCCTCATTATGAACCTTTTTCATTACACTTATTCCCCTTTTTATCCCAATATTCATCCCTCATTACAAGCTATTGTTCAATTTGTCTGTCTTTTGATTCATTCCTTTCTATGATCCCTCATCACTCCCATCCTTCTCACCCAAATTTGATCTTGATAAAATAAAATAATTTATTTGCATTTTTTATTTTATTTTGGTCTTTAAAATACCAAAAAGTGAACCTAAGGACTTTTTTGTGTGTGTAGAATAATTTCTAAATCGGATTTGATGAAGATGGCCTTTTTATCAAACACTTTTTCACTCTTGCTGGAGTATTTTCTGGGATGACCATTTTATTTTTTGTCATGGATCTGTGTGTAGATGCATGACATCTAGACACAGATGTCATGCTATAGTGGCAGCATGGCGTGTAGGACTTTGGTCAGACGGCACCAGGCGATGAGGAGAGCTATAGATGGCAAGTCTCTTGAGACCAACGCCATTGCCTTTCAACTTCTGAGGAAAAGAATGGCCAGCTCCCTATGGATAGAGGCCTGGTCCTTGTAAGATAATGACACAGCTGGCCCATTGCCCTAGGAAGCCCAGTAGTGCTCCCAAGTTGTTTAATGATGTCCTTGTGAGGAAAAATGTCTGACCGAAATATAAAAGCAAAAGTCCAGCTGCCAAAAAAACCCATTTCTTACTCTACTCCAGAACAGTTGCTCAGTAACAGGACAAAGTTTCCCTTTCAGCTCAAATGCTTTCTATACAAACACTGGATGTGTTCATGTTTGGTTGGATGTCACCTGCATGCCTCAAACTGCTCTATTTGAGGTGGCAGGCACAGGTGCTCTAACGGTATGGTGAACTACAGCGGGTTGTTTGCAGACAGATGGAGCGAAAGGCGGGGCGCTCTGGGGGGGAGGTGCTAATCGTGGGGTGGAGGGCTTGGGAGCTGGAGGAGTCGGGTGTGGATGCTGTTGGGTGGAGATCTGCCAGGAGTGGCAACTGGCACATTAAGTTGAGTTATTCATGCTGCTTCCACAAGCTGAGCTTTCTGAGACCCAATAAAAAGTTGGTCTGGATGTCAGATTGTATACAAACAAAGCAGTTACTCATATTTAATAACCTAAATAAAAAGCTTAAGTAAGCACTTTAATTACTATGTGACTGTATAATACAAGTATCAATTGGCACCACTGCTTCGACACAGACTGCAATAGATAAAATTTTTTACTATGAAAAACAAGACCAACATATAGGATATGTTATGCAAACAAGGTTCTTTGACGCAATCATAAAGATTGTATGCGATTGACCACTGAAAAATAATGCTTCATAGTGAAGTGGAAGGTACATGATGTATGTTTCTTTAAACACTTTTACCAAAATGTCTGAAAGGTATGTCATTCAATATTGTCTCTTTTCAGAAGATCTTCAGTTATTGACACTTTTGAATGAAGGCCTTGGGACGCCGTCATAAAAGTTACATAACCGCAAAACGGGGCCTGAAACTTTTTTACGTCTATTAAAGTGTGGACTATGGATGGTGACATAAACGTTGGGGATGTCTGTGCTTACTGCAACATGTTTTGCGTTGATTGTATTTTAGTCTTCATTGATAGGTCAACCCAGGAGTTGACCTATATGAACCCAACAGTAGACTTTTCCAGTATCCGGTCAGATTGTGTTTTTGAAGCAAAACTTAGCTCATAGCGAGCCAAGAGAAGCAGCTTTATCATTCATTGCTGTTGTTTGCGATCAGATTTACTTGTGTACCAGAAACATGCAAATACAAAGGTTCTGGTTCGTTCTATGTTTAAAAAAAAAATAATAATAATTGTTTTAGCATTTAACCCTCTCAGGCTCAAATTACTTGCAAAGACTAGCTAAGTAGCATTTAGCTGTTGCAAATCTGCAACATCTGCCTGGAGAGGCTTAATGCATCAATATTTACAATCAAGATTAACATGTTGAATAGGGAATCTCGTTTCTGTTTCCTTTGTTGATGTTTTCATGCCAGATCTTAGCATCCTTACACTAATAGGGCTGTGTGACACCCATTCCTGAAAGTTCCCCCACGTTTCACGGTGAAAGGGGTCAAAAATCTCTGTGTGCAACTCCATGGATCTCTAAATGAATCTTCTGTAGAGCATCTCATGGGATCCTTGATTTTCTCCCCAGGAAATGGAGTGCAAGTAAGAAGTTGAATATTCCTTACTGATGGGATGAAATATGGTATATTTATAATGCAAGTGGGAAATCATGGGCCTTTACAATTACACTATCATCTCAAGATCCCTGCATCTATGTGTCAGATGCAATGAGGTGTAAAGATATATGACTGAGTCAAACAGCTTTGCTCATTCGGTATGAGAGCATTTTCCTCCGTTATTGTACATTGCACCAATCAGATGATTTCTATTATGGTGAATTATACAGAAAAATGTTTTAACCTTTTAAATAAAACATTTTTTGCATCTTGGCAACGCCAAACAGAAAGGTCTCTGTACAATGTCAAATAGTGTGGCTAGTTTTATTCTTGACCAGAGGACATTGAGGTTTTAGCCTTTGGAGACATATATTCAATAAACTATCAGTATGGACAAGTGATATTTACATTTTGAGTGTAGATGGAGGTATTCAAGATGCATTCTTCCTTGGGGACCATAATGGTAAATTGTAAAGGTTATGACTGTCCCAGACTTCTTTGAAAGAAACTATTGTAAACTTCTTGGAAATGTTTCGACATTCAGCTTCATATATATATAATATCAGGTTATAACTTTAGAATGTTATAGTCTGATTCTGAAATGATCCCCAATCCTGAGCCTCAGTCTGATTTGCACATTGAAACAAATATGTTTGAGTTTCCAACACTTGCAGAATTTTTTTAAGGGAAGATATACTCTAAAAAAAGGCAGATGAATGTTTTTCATCAACTATCCTCCCGATTTTCATTAACCCTTTCACCTGTCTGGCTTTCCCCTTTCCTCCACCTCTCTAACTTTGAGAGGTAAAGGAGTTTTTCCTGCCTAACTGACTTTCCTCCCCCTTCATGTCATTCTCCTTACATCCTCCTTTCACTTTCTTCCCCTCAAGGCCAGTCTTCATCACCACCCCTCTCACGGCCCCACTCAGCCATAGGCCTCATCCATCACCATCATGCAGAAAGAAGAGACATGAAAGGGGACGAGACGCGCAGACGAAGGAATAGAGATGCACGAGAAGGGGGAGAGAAATGGCATCAGACAGAAAAATGCAAAGTTTGAGGCAAAAGCAGGAGAAAATAGCCCAGCAGGGGTTCACAAAGGCAACGAAAGAGGCAGTTTGGCAAGTCAAAAGTTGAGATCAGAAGAACACTCACAAGAATCTAATGTATAAAATTTTAAAGCTGATATCTCAGTGCGTTGCGTCATGTCAATGCATTAGAAAGCCAAAAGCAATGGTTTTAGTTGCAAGAAGACAAAACGTGGGGTTTTGTGAAAGATTTGACATCTTGTTTGTGCTCAAAGCCATGACCTTTTGACAGGCTGCTCTTCCATCATCTTGCACTCAAACACCACACAGGAAGGGGCCAGATAACCAACCTGACACTGACCTGGATATAAATTTTCTGGCAGATGCGTGCTGGAAGAGTCTTGCTTATTTCAGTGTGCTCGAGAGAGGAGGAGATGGAACGATAGGCCAAGGAGGAAGAAGAAAAGTGTTTTGGAAGAAAGGGCAAGTTGGTTGAGGGGGAATCAAAGTCAAGCAGGCAGTCCTTGTACCATCCTCCAGCAATGCCTGGAGGCTTAAATATCTGCCTGACAATATCTATATATGTCAGTCAGAAAATAATGGGCTTTAGAAATTGACCCACACTTTGAAATCTCAATTCAGTTGGATTTTTTTTTTCTTTTTTTTTTTTAAACAGTCTGACAAAACTGATAAGTAAAATACTAATCGGTCTTTTTTTTTTTTTTTTTTTTTACATCTTTTTTTAAGATTAGTGCATACCACAACATTACCTCATATGTTTATTCTCTAATATGTGGCTTTTAAAAGTATTCAGACCCTTTGGATTTTTTTTACATTTTAACTCCTTACAACCACGGGTTTCAGTGTATATAACTGGGATTGTTTATAACAAACCAAGCACTAAATTGTGAAGTAGAATGAAAATGGACCAATGTTTTGTTTCTTTTATAACCTGCATTTGTGCTCGACATTCTGTCTTAATAAATAAATAAGTACAAAAACCTTTGCTGCACCATCTTTAATGTTTCTTTTACATTTTTACACCTATGAAAAATACATTTTCTGGCTATTCTTTAGAATGACTATTTTGCAAAACATATCAAACTCAAATTGGTTTGGTTAGGTATGTGAACAAAAAATAAATTTGTACTTTTGTGTGACTTGGATATTAGAAAACATGAATATTCTTTTATCTAAACCATTAAGATGGTTTAGATGAACCATATCTGCTCTCTTCAGATATATATTTTTTTCTTCAAAATTATTCCCTTCCAATTCATGACGATAAATCTGCTTTATGCTGTTCTATTACGTAAAACTCAATTGAAATACACTGAAGGTTCTGTTTGCAACGTGACAAAATTGGTCAAATGATTATAGCGATTACAGATTTGATGGCAAAATAAAACCTGTGCAATCCCCCATCAGCTGTTCTACCTGAGACATCTCACTCACCAATATGTTTTCGTGCATTTATGTTGTAAATTCAGTTTCATCAACATGGAAATTGGATCCAGCGGTGGGATGGCTATCTCGCTCATGAAGAGCAGCCAATTCATTTTGATGAAAATGGGCCAGCCTGAATTGTGTGTGTGTGTGTATCAGAGAGAGAGAGGGAGAGTTTTGTATTTGCACATGTGTCTGTGAGCTCAAAGCTGAGTACACAAACTGGCGTGTGTGTGTGTGTTTCGGCCTGTGAGGCGAGCTGGTGTTTAAAAGGAAGCCGAAAGAGCCGGCGGGGATTTTAAAGAATGCATCTCTTCTGCTGACTCCACCTGGTTCTGACAGTCAATCTTCCTTTTGCCGCATCACAAAAAAAAAAAAAAGAGAAAAGAAATCCACTCTGCTTCCAAGGTTTGTAAGCCGCCATGCTTTCAAAGGTCTGTGTATCCTGAGGTATCATGGCCGAGCGGTGAGGTTGGGGGGGGGGAGACTGATTTGGGATCTGCCGGCATCTTCCGATCCCTCATATACCCAGGTGAAAGCTTCTGTGCATCTTTCCAAACATGACTCCTGCCCAAAAAAGATAAATGCCATGCTGCCATCTTGTCTCCACACACACAGGTCATGGTGAGAAGGAAAAGCAGAGAGATATTTTCTGATGCCTCCCTTCCTCTAGGGTCCCCGTTGACAGCTTTGATTTGAGTGCTGTGGTGGCAGAGGTACTCCCAGTGCCTCATCTGCACCAGTAAATCACCAAAATGTGTGCGCGTGTGTCTGTGCATGGCCGCAATGCGCACACGCTTGCAAGTGCACATGTGTCTCTGTAATGACGCACAAGATAAAACCTTTAACTGTGGGATTGAATATGTGTGTTTAAGGTTAGGGGTGTCTGGTGTGATTTAGAGTTGACAGCTTTCTGATTTTTTGTCCGTCTTCTCCAAGTATAAGCTGAAGAAGCAAAGATGGTGTATGTAATTTACACTCCTGTCTGTTTACATGACCAGAACTACATTTTCTTAGTTCACGTGGCTGCTGTGATAAAAAATGATTTATTTTCTTCCCTTTTAACTGAATTAAGCAAGAGCAAAAGTGACACAGCACCTCATGTTGATCTAATGCCAATACAGTGGTGTGGACATGGAAAACAGATTTACCTGACAAAATCTATTCAGGCCAAATAGGCATATGAATGAACCCAAAAACAACACTAAAGCATGAGCCAATTCATCTTAATTTCAGGCTGCTTATATTAAATTTGTTGAAAATGTTTTTATTGCACAGCAAATACAACATGTGAGGAAAGTGTTGAAATTCTGTCTGTATGTTCACACAATATCAGTTAGGATTTAGGTCGCTAGCTTTGAAAATATTAAATATGGAGGCAGGTGAAGTGCTGCGAAAAGTCCCAGCAGAAGTTAGCAGATTGAAAAATAACTGTTTTCATGGTTTTCATATTGAGTAGTATTTTTTTATTTTTTTTTTAAGTGTAATAAGCTTTTAAATATAGTAGCATAATCACAACTTCAATGAAATAACTTTATTTGATTAGAATATTTTAGCAATGGAACGATGGTGCCAAAATGTATGGTCACTGTTAGTTCGTCATACAACTTTTATACTCCTTTTCAGGATGAAACAGGACATTATGCATTAATAAGAACATTTGTTCAACCCAAAATAAATAAATTTAGAAAAAAAAAATTAGCTGCACATATTTTAAATACATTTTTTGGTTAAAAGTAAACGTATATCTCAACATGGATTTCTTTTCCTCTGAATAAAGGTTGAACTTTTGTCATGTCAGTGTGAGACAATACTGCTCCCATAAAAGAATAATGTATTTTACATATCTTTACTGTGGTGCCAATAAACGTAGAGTTTCCTGTATATTTAAACTTTTATGTGGTACAAGTTAAAATTTCAACTTTCTCACAGACCTCAATGGGTCGTGGGGTGTGAGAACAGGGATGGGGGGGGACGGTTATCCAGCAAACTTTTCAGGTTTAAAAAACTGCTCCTAACCTGACCAACCATGAATCTTCAGGCCATTTTCCCTGTTGAACTCCTCTGCTCTGGTGTTCCCAGGCAGACCTGAACATTGTTAGCAGAGTTTTTGTCTCCCTTGTTCTTTTGCTTTCTCTCTTTGGTCTGATAGTCAGTTATTGGGACTTCTGGGTTAGACACTGCTGACACACACGCACACCCACGCCTGCACACACACGCCCGCAGACACACAGATCCTTCACACACAAGAAAGCATCCGCTGCCCTCGATGGAGCTCAGGGCCATTCATACAGCCCCCGAGTGTGCTAGAGACTCCGATATGGCCTAGTGGTGCGAGCGACTCGTGGATAGCACCATTGTCCCATATTAATACACTATCGACCCACCTAGACATGCTTTGTCAATGGAAGGTGCCGCCATACCAGATTCTCTCCGGGTGGTATTGATGCAAGGGCACCAGAGGAAAGCAGTAATGGATACATAGCTGGCAATAAGAACCTCAGCCAAGCTTGGTGAGCAGGAGAGGAGGATTTTTTTTCTTTCCATATGTGCTATTCTATAATCTTACTGGCCTTTTTCTCAGGCCACATCCCACAGCCTGACACAGGGTTCAGGATTCTATTTTAGTTCCTGGGTATGATGGATTATTTTCCGGATCTTCTCCTCTTCCAGTCCCCAGCCATGCATCCTTGGCTGCCATTCTGATTCGCCAAATGAGAATCCATAAGTTTATATTTGCGTGTTCAGAAATAAAAATGGTTGATGGAGAGGAGATTTATTTTAGCACTTTGCTGTCCTCCCTGGTGGCTTCTCTAGCTATAAATATCTCCAGAAAGCCACGTAAGGTGTTTACGTGTTGTTTACGTGTACCAGAACCAGTTGTCCAACGGTTTCAGTCAGCTGAATGCAAAGACTGTGTGAAATGAATGAAAAGGATAACTTGCAAGTTTGGATGAGAATGAGTCCTGTCAGAACAGCAGAGTGTTTTCTGAATGAGTATTTTGGTACAATAGTAATGATGTCTGTGTGATGAAAGACTACTAATTTGGAGGTCTATGAATGCAAGTTTTGTGTTCAATACAAGAATGGGAGAGTGTGCACATCCATTTTACTTCATTCCAGTAACCTGGTAAAATGTCATTCAAAAACAAGTGGGAAAGGCAAGTTTTACAAAATCGGCCTTCTATCACCTGAAGAACATCTCCAGGATTAGAGGACTAATGTCTCAGCCGGATCTAGAGAAACTCATTCATGCGTTTATCTTTAGTCGCATTGATTATTGTAACAGTGTCTTCACAGGCCTGTCCAACAAATCAATCAAACAGTTGCAGCTGATCCAAAACGCTGCTGCTCGTGTTCTCACTAGAACCAGGAAGATAGAGACATAACACCAGTTTTAAAGTCCCTCCACTGGCTCCCTGTAGCTCAAAGAATAGATTTTGAAATACTGTTGTTAGTTTACAAATCACTGAACGGTTTAGCGCCACAATACATTAAAGATCTGCTGTTGTTATATCAACCTGCCAGACCTCTCAGGTCTTCTGGTTCTGGTCTGCTCTGCATCCCCAGAACCAGAGGAGAAAAGAGGAGAAGCAGCTTTCAGCATCTATGGACCAAAAATTTGGAACAAACTACCAGAAAACTGTAAAACAGCGGAAACCCTGACTTCCTTTAAATCTCAACTAAAAACGCATCTGTTTAGAACTGTATTTGAAATGTAATATGTATGGATTTGTATTTGGATTTGCATTTGTGGATATGTATGTAAGTTGTAGGTTAGACCTTTTCCTGTTGTGGGCAACGGGGCCCGGCGAATACCCGTGGTTAAACGGACGGCGGAGTCCGGCGGTAACAGGCGCTTAAATTCCGTGTTTTTATTTCATTTTATTTTATTTTATTTCATTTTATTCTATGTTACATGACTTTGTATTTTATGTTTATGATGTAAAGCACTTTGAAATGCCTTGTCGCTGAAATGTGCTATACAAATAAAATTTGATTGATTGATTGATTGATTGATTGATATTGGGATTTTTATTGTTTTATTAGTCTTTTTTTTTTTCTCCATTTTGACAATCTCTGCATGATGTTTACAAACCCCAAAAGCTAAAAGTATCTGTTCCATTGGAGCAATAGTAAATATCAATCTCTTTTTAAAGATTTCAATTTGATTGTTTTGTTCCATTTGACAATTTGGGCCCTGAAGGAGCCAAAAAAAAAAAAAAAAAATTGTATTTGAAATGCAGCTCTGAAAGCATGTAGCATACAATAAAACCTTCAAACTCTCTTTAATTTCCTTATGGTAGCTTCCAAGGAGCCAGATGTGTGGTGATGGATTGAGATGAAAAAGACAAAGTCCAAATAAAATATTTGAAAGCTACTTGAAAGTAGCTCAATAATCTTTTCAGGATGTCCTAGAACTACTTCTGATATTTGTAAAACTAATTGATCTAAAATCAGCATTGCTGCAGCTCATTGTACACTTTGCTGTTTTAATCAATTCCATGAAAAGTAATTGACTGATTTCTCCACACGTCTCTGTGATGTTGCGCGGGAACTGTTTATGGTCTGTGGCATTTATATTTTTCCCCTGCTTTTTTCCTGACCTCCTCTGAAGCCTATAACAGCAGTTTTTATCGATCAACGGTAAAACACGAGGAGAGGAATGAGAACAAAACCATAGCAAGTTGGAATGCATCTCTGGAAGGAAAGGCTTCATGTTTCTCCACAGTGACAAGAATCTGAAAATTGCTTAATGCATACACAAGTAGAAAAGCTAGAGAAAGGTGTCCAGCATATGACAGTCCCTCTGCGTTGTGATGTGTGCAGCATTGGTAATCCAGCAGAGGTCAACTGTGATGGTAGGTCAGGACTCTCTAACCCAGTAAGCGTCCCTTAGGGATGCACTGGTGTGTCCCATGAGAGATGGATGGATGGATGGATGGATGATATCTATGTAGTGGAAGGAGCTGACAACTTCAATTCCTATCTGCCACGAGTGCAGCATCAGCAAGCGTTTCATTCACTAACCTATTTTGGTCTGCATCCCAACGTTATTTATTTTTTCTCTCTCTGCTGGCCACCTCCTATATCAGCACGTTTCAATCAGCAGACGCAGAGGTTACATCAGGCAGGTGGTGTTTAGCCCTCATGCGGCGGCACCACCGGACTTTTCTCTTAATCTGAAAGGCTGAGTGATGAGTCAGCATGAAGAGTGTGAGATGTTGGAGTGAGGAGTCTGGCTTATTGGGGTGTCAGCCAGCAGCTGGGGGCTACATGCTGAGAAACTCTCACTGGCAGCAAGGAAAAGGATTGGCTTCATTAAAACATCCCGACTTTGGTGACATCAGACGTTCGGCTGATAAACCAGCTGCAGGAAAGTGTGAGGATGCAACTAATATCGTTTCTTGCAAAGGACAGAGTAGGAGCATATTCTCTACTTTGAAAAGTGGAAATTTTGTTTCTCTCAAAGCTAAATAGTTGAGGTGGGCTGGTTGGTCAAAATTAATGTTAACATTTAACCATGTATGTAATTTTGTTTTATCCTGTCCTAAGAGCTTGGGCAATCAGTACATTGGGTCTGGTTTACCTTGCAGTATGAAGGCAAATGTGTATCTTTTGTATCATGATGTATCCACAGAAGTGAACTTAGTCATTGTCTTAAACTTAGTTGTGAAGGTGGTTGCAAAGGCACAGGGAGGACAAGCACCTTCACCAAGTTCAGGAGCAGCTCCCTGAAGTTAGAAGATGCATAAAAAAGGCAGTTGCTAAGATGGACTGAGGTGCAGACTGGACCAAGAGGCAGACAAAGGCCAAGAACGAGGAAGCTAACCAGACAACTGAATGACTCATTCTAACCCACCAAGGCAGTTTATGCCCCAGCCCAACTAAATTATGGGACCCATCCCAGCTGCCACCAGGATAAGAAGGTTGAAGCTTTCAAACTCCTTTGAGGGGGTAGAATGGCTAAGCCCCAAGTGAAGGAGCAGCTTCTCGGGTGCTGCTCCTTCACTTGGGTTTTGAAAACTAAACACAAGAGCCTGTGACCATGTGGCAGACAAGAGGCAAGACTGATCAGGCTGCCCAAATCTGACCCCTGTTGCCTCGTAAGTCCACATTTTTACAGTACACATCGCAGATCTCCTGTCCCACCCTGCTGATGAAAGCTGAATAAAAGATCCTGCAACCACAGAGCAATTGAGTTGCAACTAGACACAAAGAAATTTCTGATATCTGAACACTGCATCAATAAATTACTTGTGGCCCTAACACAACCCATATCCCATAAAAAGGCCCACAAGCAGCCAACAACCCTAACCTCTGACAGACAGCCCAGGATAAAACTCAGGACCCCTGGCACCCCAAGGAAGGATCAATGCTGCAGATCAAGCCCACTCATGTTCTGTGATGTTGGATTTCTCCATTTGAAAAATGTTCTGCTTTGACAAGCTAACCAAGCAAACCCCTAATTTATATGGATTTGTTTGTTTTGTTTTTTTAATTTGTTATAGCAAATGACAGAAAGCCCCAAGGAAACAGGCTGGGTCTCCTGAATGCTAATGAACTTCAACACAAAGCTCAGAGTTCAGGGAATACGAAAGGCAAGTTTGATTGTGGGAAGATCTCCCCTCGCTCAGTTTTTCTTCTGCTCTTTACTCGCTTCTCTTTCTCCTCTCTTATTCAAATGAACTTCTCGAATATCATAAATTTTAACACAAAACTGTCTCCCAAGCAGAGTGGCTCGTCTCGAAATAAACTCTGCATCTAATGCAACCAAGCTTTTAGCGTAAGTGTAAAGGCGTCGATGAAGGAGGTCATTATTTTAATAATGAACGTGAAATTTAAAGGACCAAAACCGACCTGCACAAAATGACTAAGATAGCGGTAAACAATTTCACCTCTTAGTTTCAATCTACATTGTGATAAGCGAGTTGTAAGGGTGAGGTTTGAAAATCTTCTCCATCTTGATGGGATTTTGAGGATAAACTCATAAAAATTTCTAAGCGGCTTTCTGAAACACGACGTACTAAAGCTTGCCTACGCAGAGAGAGAGAGAGCACTGCAACGCCATTTAATTTAGCAGACACTAATCAAATGATCCCAAAAACTTGTCAAGGTTACGTGGACAGATGCAACGCTAAATTCAATTTTACACTGTCGCAGCTTGAAGGCAGATTGAAAATCCCCCAAATAGAGTTTAGATCATATGCAGCTGCTGCAGCCACCTCACTTCTACCCTGCAGGTAACGGCTCACGCTCCTCTGACGAAGTTCCTTTGAGTTTAAATGATAAAAAACATTTTGAATCCTTAACACTGACTCCTCTCTTCTCTGAGTTTATGAAATATTTAATGTAGATCACAGTATTTGCTAGTTATGATTGCTGTGCTGCTGTTTTGAATAATTAAGATAATAGCAGCAGGATACAGTACTTACAAGAGGAGGAAATGCATCAAAATTAATCAAATAGGAAATGAACAGAAACCAGAACTGAAGACGATCACTAACTTCGTCAGCACTTGTCTGGCCTCTTCTTAGCATCCGTCATGCCTTGTGTATCATCAAAGCAAAGCAGTAAACTTTAGAGGACATAAAAAAAATAAATAAACAGGACAAATATATGCATATGTGTTCATACGTCTGCTATTATTATTACTACTCATCTTAATTTCATCTCTTCTTGTTTGCAAGATGATGATCTATAAGTATCTCTTTCCCAACAAGCGCTATCAAAAATGCATAAAAAAGTTATATGGATGTTTTGAGTGATCATTTGAACCCTTTTGACTATAAGCCATCCACAGCTTTTCTAGGAGAACAGTCCAAAGGTGAAGACTGCAATTAAAATCAAAAAGGAGGAATTTTTATATTTTCAGATGATTTTAAAAACTGAGAACCTGCCACCAGAAGACCTGAGGGTTCAGAGGCGAAAAAAAGAAAAACCACAAAATTAGATGCATCTTATCTCAAAGTGAATGATGGCAACAAACGAGGTCGGTGACAGATTAGAGATTTGTCTTTGAGATTGAGCGCGCATCAAATGATAAACGGATGGGAAACAAACAAGAGCGCCACAGTCGGTTAGATTCAGGGGGGAAAATACCACAAGTTGGAGTGAATCCGATTTCCAAAGTATGATTGAGTTTGACATGAGGGATATGCAAAGTTGCACATAGGTGGGCGTGTGTGTGATCTTTTGGGGAATGCTTGCCCATGTCATTAGTATGCATAGGAATGTGACTGATGACTTTCATTAGCGGAAGTGCACAAGGATTAGGCCCCCTTCAGTGTTGCCGGTGTTCACCTTTACTTTACTCTAATGATTTTCTCCCTACATCCTTCCTCAAGGTTGACCCTGTCACTCCAGCAGCCTTTCTTCCTTTATTTTTTTCCTCTTCCAGTTTCTTTCTAACCAACACACATAAACACAGCTAACACCCCCCCCCCACCCCCCCACCCCCCAACACACACACACACCTCCAGTTTGGATTTAAATAAGCTATGCTGTCTGAGTGTGTGTGTGCTTTGGGAAGGTAAACAAAGCCAGCCTCCTTTTATTATCAATGAAGCATAACCAAATTGATTTATAAACGGACTTATGTGCTCACAGGAATGCCGGTATCCCCAGAGCGATTAACTCCCACAGCCGTTTTAACTCTCTGGATACATAACTTCCATTTCTGAGTCGTTTGGGTTGCTGGCGAAAGGTGGGATGAGTGAGAAATGAACTTCATTTGTCCTCACGCGTATTCATTCCGCACGTGCGCATAGGTGTGCGAATTTGTTTTCGGGGAAAGTCTCAGCTGCGCCACGCAGGTAAACGCTCGGAGACGCACGCCGAGGCAGAGCGTGGAGAGGAAGAGGAGGAGGAGGAGGAAGAGGAGGGAGGGGTGGGTGGGGGGGCTCCTGGGAGGGCGGAGGAGTGAATTTCGACATGTCATTTCTGAAATTGAGTTTTGATAACTGACAATTTGTTCAGCTAGTGAAATGTCAAGAGTCCAAAAAGATTGATGAAGTGCATAATAGATGTCTCAGATTGACTCGCCGCTGTGGGCTTGAGTCCCACGCACGCATCAGACCACCAAAACGATACAGGAATGAGATCCTTCGCACATACACACACACACACACGCACACTTGACTGCCAAAGAGCACCTCTGATAGGAAAAAAAATAAAATAAAAAAAAAAAAACTGCTCCACGTCAATTTAGTTGTGGTAGATGTGATTTCTGCCTGAACACGGAAGTGTCATTCAAATGATGGTGGCCACTGACTGGAAGCTTGTACATTTATTAGAGCTCTGAGTTGTTGTAATGCTTCATGTAGTTGTGCGTGTGTGTGCGTGCGTGCGTGCGTGTGTGTGGGATCACATTAGGGTAAGCTATGTTTTTCTGATTATCAATGATGTGCTCTGCGTGATCATCATGAACTTGAGGAATAACCTGCTGCAGGTCTCACAGCTGAAGTCAAGTGCTTGCAGCTGTGATTGTTTCTGTGTCTGTGGTTTCTAACACACACTGGTGGTCAAGCGTTGGGACTCTCTTTCTATCCTTCATTTTGCATGTTGTCTTTTTTTCTAAAGTAAGCCATCAATCAAGCTCTCAGACTGACCCTGCATGCATTGCTGAGTCAACACAGAGTGAGAACATCAAATATCTTAATATATGGTTGCTAAGTCTAAACTTTGAGACCATTCAACCCTTTGCTAAAATCTAATCTGCAGCTCAATAAGCCGTGTGTTGTTTTCTTACAACTTTATTGTTTTAAGTTTTAAGATAAAAGTAAACACTGTACTTGTCATGATAGAAATAGATGTAGCAAAAATAAGAGAAACATCACATCATAAGATGACATTTGTGTGCTTAAAGGTTCATAATACATTTAATAAAAAATGTTTTTGCCACCTACTGCATACATTTCCTTCAAACTGCCAGTGTTCTCTGAGATGACATGAAAACATGTTGGAATATGTATTAGCTAAGGATCTTGTGGCGTAGAAGTCACAAGCTGCAAGAAATGCCAATCTAAAAAATAATTTATGGTCGTGATTAAAGAACATATCCTCATTTTAGTGAAAGCAAAATTTTAAAAAGAGGTGACAAGAGCTTTTCAAAGCTGAACAATAATCTCAACATCTGAACATCTCTGAGCTCTGTTATGAGCCGCCTCTAATTTTGCCTTGCTATTTGTCGTGCCGCTCACAAAGGTCACACCCGTCATGAAAACTAAGGTGTGTACAGATTTTCTCAAAGGTGACAGTCACCCTCCTCCCCGCTTAGCTAAAGTATGTTAAATTTTGTAAACGGAGAGGTCATTTAAAAGTCAGTTCCAATCAATGGACGAAAGAATAATTTTGACTCGATGACATAAATCTGTTATGCTGTGGGTACGAATCCACAGTGAACCGAACAGCCAGCCTCCGTAACGTCTCACTTTAGGGAAGAGGTCCAACTTCGGCTGTTATCAGAGATGTCCTTTGTGAGGTTGTGCGGATGCAGCACTCCAATAAGCCTTAAGGATATTGGGAGCCATCCAGGAAATCTATTTGACATAACAAAGGCGTTTTGAAGCGCAAAGGCAAACAACCTTGACAGCACTGAAGATGTAACTTTTTCTAGTTCATTTTTGCCTTGGATGATGACACAAGGGTGCAGCTGTTACTGAAAGAATGCAGGAAAGATGGTCCCAATTCTATTTCTTCAATTGACAAAGAAAAACTGAATGATTTTTTATATTTATGCAATATATTATATAAATAAATACATATGTCTGATATGACATTTGAAGATCAAATATCAGGACCAATTATTGGTTAACTATACTAATTAATTTTACGATTAGTAATGTAATGCCAACAAGTCATTAAATAATAAGAAAAGATAAGAATCTGCCCCAGACATTCTTGCACAGTTAAGCAGATAAATGCATTTCATGTTGAAAGCCCTTCAGAAGAAGTGTCTTCTAAAGAAAAATTTCATTCTGCTTTAGATTTAACATGCACAACCCAACATTACATCACAGAACACCATCTGTATGTAACGCTACAAACGCAGTCAGAGAGCTTGAGACGGATTCAGGAAAAATGAGTTCCTTGCTAACGGTTAGTTGCTGCAATATCAGAAATATTGATTTGCAAAAGCTTAGCATTTCATTAGACTTTTAAAAAATTACATATTTTTCCCTGGTTCTGAAGAAATTATCCAGTTTTCTTGTAACTTCAAACTTCTACTACAACAAAAGGAAGTCGGACTTCTTTCACGACACGACTGCAGCTGTACTGAGATCTAACGGTGTGAACAGCTGCCTCCAGGACAGCATTTTGAGAAAGTGCATATTTCGCAAAATTGATGTGCACAAGTGGGGCGGTCTTCTTTCCACACATGTAGAAACACTCGTACTTTAAAGTAACACCCAAATAGAAAGTAGGTAAAACCTTATTAACACAGCACCATTCAATGAAATACAGACTACATGGTGCTTCACAATTAACACCAAAACAGGAAATGTGAATCAGGAGCCACTGTAGCTGCATTAGCAGTTGAGTCACATGTGAGCCGAGTAGTTGCCTCATGTCAACCTGCATTCGGTCGAGGGGGATTTTAGTCAGACGTGTTAATACATTATCATAATCGAGACAAAACTCACAAAAGCCAAACGGTGAGTGGAGCTAAATAGTTTGGTAATTACCTTATAACCCTTCTTAGATTGACAACAATTTCTTTTCTGAGTTATTTGTTGTTGTTTTACAGCATCGGCATTGTTGGAGCATAAATGTGTGCTTTTACAGAGGCAGGTATTGACATTATTGAGAGCTTTCATTTCCCCTGTTCTATAAGGAGTTTTGAATGGGGAAAAAAAACAAAAAACTTTTTGCTGTTGGAAAACGAGAAAGCGGAGACCCATTTCTGTTAAACATCTCGCTGTAGAACCTTTGATTTCTTCTGCTTCATGCAAAAACAGAATAAGCAGTTTAGAGCAGAAGAGCTTGTGCTGCTCCCCTTATCTGCCGCCGATGCCTCTGATGACTCTTGATTGAAATGCCAGCTCTGAAGTTCTGTGCTCAGCCACACGTGTAAACGCCACATCAAAATGTAACTTATTCCCTCAAAGTGCTTGTTTTCTCTCCCCAGGCAGCTGCAGATTAGTTGCTTCAAATTCTGAACGAGTGCCTTTGTGAAGAAAGCTGTTTTTCCAGGAGATGCGTGTGGAAAAATTGGCAAGCGAGCATTACTATGTATAATTAATTTTGTTGTTATCCACATATTTGAGCAGCGACGGGGGACGCACAGACTGAATTCGGAGCTCGTAGAAAACCGGGGACAGCATGTGGATCACTTTTAACATTTACATTCCAATTCAATTTACTCAGCTGGAATTATCTGGTTCCCCTTCATGGCTGAGATTAATTCAGCTTCCTTGTTGTTCATTTCTAGGTTTAATAACATAACCCAAGGGTAGTCTTGTTTCATTGAACAGAGGAAGTTTTCGGTGCCTTCTTCCCAATTGTTTTTGTTTCTTGCCGATTTCAAATTTGTCCGTGTTCCCTGTGCACCAATGCATTAACGGTCTTTCTGAATATCACAGCGTTCACATCTCAGCAGGGCGCCAGAACTTCACAAGACAATCGGGCTTTGTAGAAAGTTAAACGTCACTTCTCACAATTTATTTTTAGAGCTCTTTAGGTTCATTCCCATATACAGTGCTGTGTAAAAGTCTTAAGCCTGTTACAGTTTCTTTATATTTAGCTTTAAAATACTTCGTTAAACTCTTTTAAAGTTGTCTTGGCCTTCAAATAAAAGCTGGCTTTGTCACTGATACATTATACACAAGTTTTCTCTATTTTCAGAGAACATCTTTGCATTGGATTTTATTGAAATGCCAATGAAGAGGGCTGAACATCAGTACATTAAACACCTCACTTTTTATTTCAATGAAATTTTTTCCTCTACTTCTAATGACACTTGATTTTTCTTCCCTTTATTGGCACAACTTTGTATAAAATAAAACTAAAATGCCCTGAAGTTTGTGCCTGGAATCCAATAAAACGTGTAAAAGTTTGAATATTTGAATAACTCTGCAAGTAAAAACACATGCACGACATATTCATAAAATTGGAAATCACAGAACAAATTATATGCAGAAACTAGGACATCTGTTCATTCATGTCTTCTCAGAGAGGAACGGTGCGACAGCTGCTTGTTGCACTGTGCTACCTCAAAGGACTTCTTGGTAAGTGCACACAGCCCGTTTCCAGGTGTCTGGAGGCCTCGGAAGCAGTCGTCATTTGTTTCATAGGTGGTGCGAAGCACACCGGGGTCGCTGGCCCCTTCTCTGCCACCCCCTCATTAAGATAATTAAACTTTCTCAGCCTGCTGCACACAAATGTGGAATTTCAGCAGCCCCTCCAAGTTGTAGAGATAGTCTGCAAATTGCCTCTGATTCGCCACCTGATTGTGCTATGATTATGTTGTCACTGGATGCTGTGATTATGATGGCCTGTAATTGCTGGTGTGCATTAGCTGCTGCACGACAACCCACCTTCCCCGAACCTTCTGTCGACCTGTCGCTGTATCTATTGACTTGGTCTCAGTCTATAAATCTTAGGATGTTTCGCCTCTCTCTGTCAGGACTTTTGGGGATCTTTTTTTTTTCTTTTGATCCTAAACTAATTCAAACAAACACAACGATTCAAGTTGTGGACCACTTTGATGTTCTTTCATGCAGGGTTGCATTCTTGTCTAAGAAGCTGTTTGAAATTTGCACTTCTCAATGCACCGTCAGTCCTCTGTTGATTTCAGAGCTTTTGCCACAGGACAAGATTAATCTACTTTTTTTTTTCATTTTCTATTTCTATTTGAATTGCACTTTGATGATGAGACATCTTTTTGTTTCTTTAAATCAGCATATTTGCTTTTTAGAACTCATGAATCTTACCTGAGTTACATAAAGACTCAGCTTGAGGAGTGTCAAATTTTTTTTTTTCAATGAAGTGTCATTTCGGCTCTTGATTTGCAAAATGTACAAACGCACGTGTGCCACTGATGCGTACGCCAACCAAGTGCTTCCTCATGGCGCAGATGTTCATTTTCATGAAAATTATTAAGTCACCTGCAGCAAGCCAACGAAATGTGCCACATCTTGGCGCAAGGGAAGCTATTTGTTTGGAGAGCTGTTTGCTTCAGCTTGTTGGACTGACAATGGCCCCCCTTCCTCCCCGCCTGAGCAACGCTTGAGCTGTCAGCTTCTGAAAAAGTAGGGACTAATTTGCATCCCATTAATCCCACCTTCCCCACCAGACCTTCTTTCTTTTTTTGTCTCGTCTCTGAGCTCTGTTTTGTAGCACATTACCGTCCTGAGTCAAGTTTATGAAAGGACTCCACTTTTCTTCAATTCAGAATTTTCTTGACTGTTCTCACTAAATGACTGATGGACATCTGTTTTTTTTTTTTCTTTCCTTCTTTCTTTTACTCTGTTCAGGTTTAGAAGTGCTTAATTAAAGCCATGACTTGTACTCTTGATGAGCATATGGATTAAAAGCGCTCAGTGATTGTCCGGCTATTCCACCCACTCTAATTGAAAGCCTAATGTGCACCAACCACATATTAATTAAAAGCAGAGGTTATAGGCCCTTGGGGCACACCGTTTAGGTCTCTCATTAAAAATTAATAACCTCGGTTAATTATTATTGTGGTGTTGTGAATCACATCGGCAAGTAAATACGACAACGAAGCCATCTTGCTTTGGACCCCTAATGTTTTAGTTGGATGGTTACCAGACGGCTCAGTTTTCAATCAGATTATATTTACCTTTAATGACAATGGTCTTCAGGCTTTCAGCTCCAAATCGATGCCACAAATTACAGCATGAATTGAAAAGTCAATCCAGAAGTCCACTCAGTGTGGAGTGTAGAATAACGTGGAGTAAGTAATGATGCTCCCAGAATGTAATACAGCTCCATTGTCACCCAAACAGCTTGCTATGGTGGCTGCACTGGCTCAGATGGGAGGCTGCTAACTGGATTAGCCAGACTGCTAACTGCATTAGCTAAGATGGTCTCCACTGCACATTGGAGTGATGAGTACAATACTTCCTCAGACTCCAAAAATAAAGTTTACCAAGAAAAAGCGATAACAGTTTATGGTGCGAATTTTCCACTGGGAGAAGAATTTTACTGACATTAGAGGAGCTGCAGTAAGCCAGCAATTGTTGTGCACACGGAGAATACAGAGACGGTCGCATGCAGCGCTTGGAGTGAGAAAAAAGTGAGTTTAAACTTGTCTGGAAAACGTCTGGATAATACCTCTCATGGACCCCAGTTTTAATACAATTTGTGACTTCCAACCAAAGAATGATGAATTTCTTGAGGTTAATGAGAAATGTGACTTGCTATCTTGTTCTCCACTGTTTGAGATATTGCAAAAGGGTTTCTACAAAGTTTCAGCTCACCTGCATCGTTTGTCGTTTAAAGAGATTTGCATTAACTCCCTAAAACCCCCATGTTCTACTGTGGGTACAATGCATTTACGGCTATAGCGGTGGGGTGTTTTTTTACAGTGGCTTTCTTTAAAAACTAGATTTGTAGAGCGCTCTAGTTTTCCTGTGGACTTCTGGATCTCTGAAGCTTCTTGAGGGTGACCATCAGCCTCCATAGCTGGGTGCCTGTCTCTTTGTGGGTTTGCAGTTGTGTCATACCCAGTTCTTTTCTGCTCCACAACTCACTTGTCTGCTGTATTTCTTCCTGAAAGTTTGTGGTTGTAACAAAATGTGGAGAACTTTCAAGGAGCAATAAATCTTTTATAAGGAATTGTATTTCGTAACAGGGCTGCACAATTACACTGAATTATCACAAAAAATTATGGGTTTGTGCAGATCTATAACCTGACATTCTCTTTAGACATTAATAAGGACACAGGGAGACGGTGGCTGGCATCTGTTGTCCATTTGTCACTCTTCCTGCTCCTTCAGAGACAAAAGGAAACTCAGGTCCTGGGAGCAAACAAAAGTCTCCCAGCACATTAAAGTCTCCTAATATTTAATAGTTATATTTATCTAAATCTATCAGTTTGTGATAGTACACCTACTTATGCTGACAATGTTCAGTGATTATATAGTTATAGTTCTATTTGCGTGTTGGTTCTCTCCGGGTACTCCAGCTTTCTTCCACAGTCCAAAAACATGACTGTCAGGTAAACTGGTCTCTCTAAATTCTTCCTAGGTGTGAGTAGGTGTGTGTGTGTGTGTGTGTGCGCGTGTGCGTGTGTGTGTGTGTGTGTGTGTGTGTCCATGGTTCTTTGTCCTGCCTGTCTCTATGTTGCCCTGCGACAGGCTGGCGATCTGTCCATGGTGAACCCCGCCTGTCACCCAAAACGTTCGCCGGAGATCGGCACCTGCCCGACCCCACAGGGACAATGGTGTACAGAAAATGGATGGATGGATGGTTCTGTTTGCATTATATAATCTGTGTGTACAGCAACATACCTCCGAAACATGTGTACATTTCAGCGCACATCTTTGGCATTGCCATGACTCTGCACTTTTATTTCTAGAACCAGTTCAAATTGATTGATTTTTCTCTTGCTTCTTTTTTTTTTTTCTTTCTCCCATATCACTCAGTGCTGATATTTTATTCATGTAGATTGTGGATCTGTGTTAGAGGCACAGTCTTGTTGTTTCACTCTACAAGTGCTGTATTAGATCTGGGTGAAAAAATACCACCTATTTTCACTTCAGTTATTTTATTCCCTCCCACTTGAGGTTAACCTGTGGCGGAACGGCAGGATGATTTCCATGCGTCTATATATGATTAATGATGTGCCGACATCACTGTCAAGTCCAATGCCACTCAGCACTGCCAGTAAAAAGAAGATTATCCTCACCTTGTCGCAGATGATAAAAAACATGGGAAAGAAGTGGAACCATTTGTTGCGCTCCATTTAATTATTTTAGCCTTATTTTATATAGTCATTAATCTCCCTTTCTCTGTGAATAATGATCACCTCACTTACCGGCATCATCAAACCTGTCAGCCTTTTTGCCTGCCTATGATGTTCAAAGCGAGCCAGCACAAAGCATCTGTTTACGCGTTTCTTTTCTAAGAGATCAAAGACACAAACAAGTTCAGCAGATGACAAAAGGTGCCAAATGTTTCCTTGGCATCGGATGGGGCTTGCATTTTGCATTCAGGGCCAAACCTTCCAAACGGCAACACAAGAATTTCCCTGGAGGATCCTCTGCCTCTATTCATAGTCGGGGAAATGTCCTCGGGTCGAGAGAGGACCATGTCATGTGAAGCTAAACGATTTTGAACAACTTCGATCACAATATTTGAGTGTTACGAAACAACACCTCTACTCCAAAAAAAAAAGCCAAAAAAAAAAAAAAAATGGAAGGAGAGGGAATGGAAAAAATTACACAAATTATGGCACAATGGTGGAGATGCTGTCGGACTCCTCATAAGTATTATTCAAGGAGAAATAGCACCTGGCCTGGGGGAAATCACCACCGCCTTCAGCCGGATTACTCCTGGCACAATCCGGACACGGTCTTGTTTGAAGTCCCCCGCCCATCCGTCTTGTATGTAGTCTTTTATCTCACTCTAAAGTAATATAGTCTTCACTGAAATTCAATAATGGCCCGGTCGAGCCTGTCAGGCTGCGTTTGCCCGTTATCTCACAAAGGCCTGTCCACTCCAGCAACGAGCCACCCGATATTCGCGAGTGTGTGTGTGTGTATATGCGTGTGGGTGTGTGTGTGTGAGTTCACCCTTACACACTCTTCGTGCTTGTGTATGTGATTGTGAGTATGAAAGACAGAGAAAGAGGGAAGAGAGATGCCAAATCAATTGATGTGTGTCTGCACCATGTGGCAGACATGGGGTGGGGTGGTGGGGAGTTGCGGGTAGAGACAGACGGTCTATTTATCCTTCAGTGTGTTTGTATGTGTGTTTTGACTGGTTATCCTACTTGAGATCTAAATTAAGAAATAGTGCGGGTGATGGGGCAGATGCTGCGGCCAGCACCTTTACGTGTGAGCGTGCGTGCATGCGAGTGCGTGTGTGTGTCCCTGCATCCTGTCAGCACAAGTGAAGGGTTTTAACTCATTTCCTAATTGGATGAAAGGAGCAGATATGGCCCGGTGTGACCCAAGCCTTGCTGCAGGACAGTAGGAACCACAGTAATTTACCCGCAGAGTGACAACCACTCTGATGTGCTCAGGTTTTCCGCTGCTGGATTCAGGACACCAGCGCGTCAGATGGCTGCGCGGGTGAAGGATTGACTGACTGGGACAAAACACCATTCCATGAAGGTTTTTATCCTGGTAGGTTGACATTGGGCATGGCCTTCCATGGGATTCTGACAGTCTTATAACTCATCAGATAAATTCACAGTGGTTTATGTAAAATTGTGTTGAAAATATGCAAAAATACAGTTGTATGCTAAAGTTACTGGAATTAAAGTAAAGATAGTAGCTTCTGTCAGCCACACCAGTAGTTTCTATTATGTCATTAAAAGCATTTTAAGCTTTGTGAAGGGTTTGCTGAAGATATTTTCCAGTTTTGAAACAAACCTTTTAAGACGGTGTTGTGCTTCGATACCTTAACCTATGCAAGGTTGATTTGCGGTTAAACAGAATGTATGAAGCAATCAAGAGGGCGAAAAATACCTAAAATATGTGGATATCTATCTCTCTAATGTCGGGTGCTTCTTTGTCTCCATCTGCATAAGCAAGGAGCTTTCATTTACCTCACAATCATGAGGCATCGTGTCCCACAGCTCATTCAGTGCATGCTAATATATGGCTGCGCAGGCCTCCCCATCATAATCACCCATAACACTAAAATGAGATGCATGACAGTAAATTGCAGTCGAGCCTTACAAAGACCATTTGGCATGGGAATGATTTTTGTTGCTAGCAAACACTTGAGATGCCAATAAATAAGACAGATTTCTTTGATATATGAAGCTGCTTCTTTTATAGTCCTGCTTGAGTGCAGTTCACGCATGCAAATAGACATGTATTTACAGTACATACGGATGTGAGGAGAGAGAGCGTGAGAGAGAAATGCAGTTGTGGGAGTCGGATTGCAAATGGTGTGATTTGTTTTTTTTGCAATATAAAGCAAGAGTTTGATTTAAGAACTGCATAAAAAACAAAGCATAATTGAGCAAATAGCAATTTGAAAATGGGGCTCCGCGTTCTACATTATTGTTCATTCAGTTTAACATGACTGAATCCCCACATGATCGTATCATGCATGCTAATGGTCAGTTCACACACCAGAATCTAACAGCATTGTTTGTTTCGTCAAGATGGTCTGCAAGCATTAACGTTGTCTCCTGATACACACTTGTATTATTTAACATACCAAACATGAAGCAGCCATATGTACACAGTGTGAGACACGCGGCAAGAGTCTGCATATAGAGCTCACTTGTGCAAGCATCTGCACGTAGCTGCACAACGGAAACACCCCACTGATGTCGGGGGCTCTGAGGGGTCAGCTAGACTTAATTGCACTGAGGGAACATGTGTGCCAGTCCAAGCTGGCAGAGTCACTCGGTGAAGGGGGTCAGCCATCTGCCACCCTGCACCTTCAAAGTCTAAAGAGTTTTGTTTTAGTAAAAGGAAACGACAGAATTATCAAAGAGCAGAATGTCATTGCTTGTGGAAAAAGACTTGATGGAGTGGGTTACATTTGAAACGCTCACGTTTCAGACTCTACAAAACAAAGTAAGAAACTTCTTTTTCATTTCCACAAATATTATAAATAGCTTTTTTGATTATACAAATGATATAAACTAAGTAATATTTAAACCATACCTGTAAAGTCTCCTGTTTTATTTTTTTATTTTTGTTTTTATTTTTGGAAACTACCATATTTTACTTCCCTCTCCCACTGTGCCCCCGTATTTGTATTTCCCCGTAAATATCCCCTATTGTGCACCCCCCATCCTTCTCACATGACTTGTCACCCCCGCTCTCATGTTAACGTCTCTCCACCCCGTGTTTAAGGTAGTCTAGTACCCTCTTGTACATTACTTACCCCCTCCTTTTATAATTATTCTTTTTAACGCGCTCCACAAACTACTGCCATTGATTCTTCCCTGTCGGCCATATTTGTTTGAACTCCTGTTTGGTTTTGAGGTTTTGCAAGATTTTCCATCCGACACCCAAGTCAAATTATTTCATGTGTGGTGTGCTGCTCCTGCCATTTGGCACTGTACTGCCAAGTCTGGTTTCTTTAACATTAGTGTGTGTGTATTTTAAAAAGTTATGTGAACTGGGTATTAGTCAGCAATGTCTCTTCCCCAGCCTGTCTCCAGAGTCTCCATGGTAACCAGCTGCTACAGTGTACAGATCTACAGTTCTGGTTGCATTGATTAGTATTATAGAAGCTAGCTGTGTTTTTCCTGCTTCAAAAGGTGTTAGCTGACAGCACCACAGTATATCCAGCTGGATTCTTAACCACCAGTGACAAACACTGCTGTCTATTACTTGTTGGTGCAGAATCCATCTTATTCACATCATGGTGATCATTAGGAGGAAAAAATGCCAAAGTAGTTTCATGCAGATCTAAGCCTCAATTGGCACAGATCATGACTTGGTCTACTCAGTCAGCTGACCAACCAATCAGTTGGTCAGCCCAGCAGTTTTCATTAACAAAATGTTTGTATTATTTTCATTGCTGAAGGTTACCTCTTTCCATGAAGATAAAGAGAATTGTTTAAAGCCAGAGATAACATTTTAAGTGAAAGACTGAACTGGTTCCATCGCTGGAACGAGGCTGGGTAAAAATCAGGAAAACACACCAACAACAGCCAATTGATACATCTTTTGACTACTATACATTCACTGTATGTTTCATCGTTTTACGTTGAACAAAGCAACAACATTGAAGCACATTGTTCAAAACAAAAGCAAGTCAATACATTATCTTACCTGGGTATTTGATTTTATTGTCTTGTAAAACTGTCCAAAGGTGCCTGCCTTTAAACATACCAATACACTCAGTGAGAAGATGACTCAGAGCCTGCAGAAGCTTGGCAGAGATTGAATTTTTCAACATGATATTGATCCACATCACACTGCCAAACATCATACTTCTAAAGCAGGGAAAACTATGGCCCATCTCACCTGATCTAAATTCATGAGAGCACTTTTTATTGCTTTTAAAAGAGCAATGTAGAGCAAAACAACCCCAGCAAGATGTCAAACTGAACATCTCTCCAGAAATTTGGATAACACTCATGCCCTGTGTGCTGAGAAAGATTGAGTATCTCCTGTAAAAACAAAGAAAGAACTTAAAGTATTCAGAAATATGTATATGTTGTTGCATTGAGATTTGTGCTTCGTAACTCAGTTAATTTTTCTCTGAATTTTCTAATGTACTTTTCCACTTGGATGCAATGCGTCGTTGAGGTTAAAACCGTAAGGACGGGGGGGGGGGAGGGTATGATATTGTATGCATCGCATACCGTCACCTGCTATCTTTAGCTGATCACAGGCCCAGCATTTCCTATGTGTGTCCTTGTAGACTTTTGTTTGCCTCTCTGTATGCTGCAAAAACATGGCTCCCAAAATAAACTTCAACGAGCTAAAGATAACCATTTGGACACAAAAAGACACAGCTATGTGAACTGATAAGAGGTGCAAGTCTCCAACTGTCAATGCCACTGTAGCCTGTTAAAGCTCACATTCTGACTGCGTGTCTATTTTTGTTCTGCGCCCTATTCATTAGGGCTGATGACTGATAGGCTACTTTGTTGGCAGCAGGAGTCCATAGCATGATGCAGTCACCTTGGGTCTGAGTTAGGGTGACTGGCTTCTAAATAAAGACCTGGTTGCTTCTCAGTGGATCTGCCTGTTCTGCAGCACTCGAGCACAATTATTTAGGTAATGCTGATGAATGCATGAATACTGGTGTTTGCATCAATGAAAGGACTGAAAAAAGCCAAACTGACAAGAATTTAACAAATGCAATGGAATGCTGTTTTCTTTAACACTAGGCATTAATTAAACCCTTGAACATATTGCTGTTGCACACAAATCCATATTGAGATAAAGTCAGATTTTAATAAAAATAAAACATTGACTAATTCAACATACACACATGTGAAAGCACTAATCTTACAATGAATTCTTGTTGCATTATTGGGTCCAAATATTTATGAACAATTTTAAAATTTCAGACCAACAGCATTAAGTTTATTGTGGAGCCAGAATTCAAACTTCATGGGATGTTCGAGATGCTTTTGACAACCTGGAATCAGAAATCCCAAATTCTTGTAAAAACGGGATTCACAAGTATAAATGTATTTTATTAGCATTTTATGTGATCAAGCAACACAAAGTGCTGCTGGCACTTTGTTCTGAAAGTCGTGGACGTGGATTCTGACTGTGAATGCTAAACATTAGAACACAGTTGTATTAAATGGGCACCAAATTTACATTTTTAAAAAATCTTATAATTTTAACATTATTCCATCATCAAAAACATGCCTCAAGTTTTGCTTTGATTCTTTCATAAAAAGCTTTTAGCACCACATGACAAATTGGAGATTCATGACAACCCCAGACTCAGGTGAACCCCACCAGACTAGCTGCAGCAGCAATTAGCAAACATCTTTTGAAACTGTGAGTCGGCTGAGCTTATTACACAAACTACTTCTCAGGCCAGCACTCCTAACTATGGTTGTAAATCATGGAGGACCATTGTTGTGATGCTGTGCTGTGCTGAAGGCAGAGTGTTGGAAAGCGTTTAGTTCAACTAAATAAGTGTCATGTTTTCCACAAAATAGATGTCTGGTGTTGGTAGAAACACCAGACATCTTATCAGTCACATAAACACCACTCTCCTGCCAGATTGTTGGTCCCTTTTCACATGAATGAGTCATTTTCAACTTTGAAAACCAGGTTTCATCAGAAACTAAGCGACACAAATGACATATGAAGAGAATATTAATCACTCCTTAATTAATCCATTCTAACTCGTTGAACTTGCATGTGATATTGATGATGCGTCTTATTGAGGGGAAACATATGTTAGGATCTGATGGCGCTAAGACTGCAAAAGCATTGCAATTCAGAGCCTAAGAAGATGGTGTTGGCAGTCTGACAAACTTTTAACATTCTGTTGATTCTTGTGGATAATGTTCACCATAATGTTTGGGAAAAGGTCCAAAGCAAAAGACCAGCAACATAAGAACAAACAAGAATAGTCTTCATTTCATGACAGGCTAAATATCTAAAAAGCCACATGGAAAACCGTGAATAGCACCATGCAGAGACTTCTGGACTATATTTACAGGTTATGATATTTGTATTGGGATGCTTTTTAATAGGTATAGTTGAAACCTGTTGGGCATTTTTTGGAATTCTTTTGCTTTTTTAATCACTAATAACAGTGACAGCAGACAGCAGATGCAGAAAATAGGGCAGCGAACTGAGGTCGCATAACTTGCCCTTTTTCTGCCAGTCCTAGTGAGCTCTAAATAAATAATAAAAAAAAAAAATCTTCTGACTGCTCACAGCAGTTACATCAGCACAGCAGCTGAATGATTGCTTTTCCTGCCCTGGTTCTGCTAAACTAATTTGCATGCTGAAATTACTATCAAACTGACAACTTGCAGTTAGACTGCTGGTTTAGATATTATCCAGATAAGACATGCAGGAAAAAGATGACATTGTTTAGTTTTTATTACAAGGCTGCGAGTGCAGCCGTGTTATTTAATCCGAATGTGTCCGTTATGTTAAATAAAGTCGCAAAGGGGAAACGGAGCAGGTCTGGGTAAAGCTGCTGCTCTTCTGCATCGAAAGACTTCAGTTGAGGTTTTTCTGACTGTGTAGAAATCCATCTGTAGTGTCGCCTTTAGATTTTCCGGGTGGGTTGCACTGGTAGGTGTTTTCCACCAATGTGGTTTGGAATCTGTTCTGCCCATAATTGAGTTATTTGGGGGTGTTTTGATACTGTGAATATTCTTTACATTTATTGTATTCTCCACATCCATACTGTTGGCTAGAATATTTACTCCAGTGGGTCTCATTTTTGTGAGTTTCCGGTCTCGTCCTTTTATGTCCAGCAATCAGGTACAACACCTTGCATGACTGCACACATTGCACTCGGAGAAAGGGGAGTTTTAACCAAAGGGACCCTTAGCGTTAATATCTGTTCTGAACTAGGGAGGAAAGACTTAGGAATGAAAGCTTTCACTCATATAACATCGCTGCCCTCCCACTTCTCCATTTCCACTCAGATTTCCCTGACGATCCATAAAGACACATCCATTTGAGAGGGTGCATTGATTTTCAGGAATATCTGGTGATAAAATGCACTTGTGCACCCATGGTCCCTTTAACTACTCAATTTGAGGGCCCCTGATTTGGTTGGTCCATGCAGGAACAGTAAACAAAGCCATGGATTGGAAGGGAGTATTGTAGACAGGAAGTCAGGACAATGTCGCTGTTGAAGATGCATAAGGGCAGGGATGCTTTCGAGAGTTGATGGAATGATAATTAGAACAATGACAGTTTTTCTCATTGTTAACTTGTAAGTTTGCTTCTAACCTCCCAAGAAGATTTGGGAAACAGGGGGAAAAATTGTGCATTTTACCAAACTAAAGTGACTGCATGTCTGACCATATCTGAAAAAAAGATGTGTAGTCGACCGTATTGAGCTGAAGGTAAGAAAAAATGGTTTTGGTTCAAAAAAGGCTCTGAAGCTAGCGTCCCTCTCTGGCTATTAATGAAGCGCCACCCCGGTCACGCCACTTTATCATGATCAATGAATCTCTGATTTTGATGCAATAGAAAACCAATCACTGGCAGCAGTCTCCAGGCAAAGCATTACTCATCATGTCTTTGACACCACCTACGAATTGGGTCATTCTTTTAAATTAAAAGGGCTCATTTGTAAATATAGACTTGCAGCCAAAAAAAGGAGAGAAAACACTATATTCTTATTTTGATGTATGAAAGACTAAAGTAAAGGGCTCAGGTGAATTAATGCCTTTCCAGAATGCTTCGCCGCTTACTGCACCTGGGCATTAAAACTAGAAGGGATGGGTGTGCAGATGATCGAGCGCTTTTGTTGAAATCTGGCATTTCTGAATTCATGCTCTTTATTAGAGTTATTTGTCTGAGCTAGTGCATCCTACTCACCATGTCAAAGGGCACATTAATGATAAAGTGCTGAGAGATGTCAATAAGATGCCAATATATGTTCCCTCTGCATCCGTCTTTGTCTCATTTCTCCATTAGGCCTCTCTCCTCAACAATAGTCAGGTATAAATCTTTGTTCTCAGCTGGAGAGGCTCAAGTCAGGAGACTGAATCGTCGTTGCTCAATAGAGAGCCTCTGTCATCTGATAGGGTCTGACTGTTATTGAGCACCTGGGGTGTATTCAATAAACTCAAAGTTTGTGCCTATTTTAGCCCAATAAAGGAGCCCTCTGTATCAATTTGCCAGTGAAATGTGGCACACATAATTTGTAATGATGTCTTCGAAGACAAAGGCATATTTTTTAGCTTCATGTAAAGAGCTGAATAAAGGAGATTTGCAGTCAGTGGCTTCTAAATAATATCTATCAGGTATGATTCTTTTTTTTTTTTTTTTTTTTTAAGGTACTTGTGTGTTGATGCTTTGTTGCTCAGATTTATATGTTTTCACGTCAGAGTCACTGATGACGACATATTAGTTACCGTTACTAAAGATACTACTCACAAACTGAAATCCAGGGATCTCTTCTACGTTTTAACTCGTTTCTTGTGTTGTAAATTAAAATAAATTATGTGCTTTAGACATTTTTGTATAGAGACAAAAATCTCTCTATACATTTTTGCCTTAAATTTGTAAACCAGGGTGTCAAATTGAGGAATCCATCACTTCCAAAACAAACCCAAAAGCCATGTTGCCATCTAATCCTGTCATAAACTAGCCATTATGTAGGTTGCTACTACTTCACTTTGTCAAAGGTTGCCTTCAACCACCATTGCAATCCCAGTTTTGTGAAAAAAAAATAGGTTTATGCACTTTTTGTCTATTTTTCATAGAAAATAATTAACCATGTGTTCTCTGTTTTCTTCCTCATAGAAAGTATGACTAGAGAAGTGCTTCTTTATTTTTCTCATTTCTTCCCCAAGCTAGTCATGGTAGTTAGTGGCTGGTTCAGGTCCTGGTTTTAATGAATGTACTGTTACCCCATGATTAGTCAGGATTACCACAATGAAGTCAAATTTGAGGTTTTGTTATTAAGTGTCATTAGGTGACAATAGTTGTAAGGTCAACTGAAGAAGACTAACATAAATCTGATTTTGGTAAACCATAACTGTAAAAAAATATATAGTCTGCCAACGTCTTTAGATTTCTTCACCACAGCGTTCAAATCTCACTCTGAAACTCAGAGCTGTCATTTATCCTTCCATACCTGGTCCAATCCATCTCAACACCAAGTGCTTTGGCTTATCCGCACTTCCCAGACCCGATGTCAGACTAATCAGGTTATTTCCTTTCGATCAATGTCGCAGTGCTGCCCTGGCACAACTATCATCAGGACTTCTGTCATTGAACATGGGGGGTGGGGGAGCCCCAGACCTTGAGGGTTAGTCGCCACTTGAGTGTGGCGAGTGCCGTAAGACTGTCACAAGTTCAGCTGTTGTGCATCATGTAGGCGGTGAGACCAGCAGCCACAAGAAAACGAAACACGCAAAGATGGAAGGACAAGAGGGGGGGGAAAAAGGCCATTACAGCCGTCTGACAATTATTCCATACCGAACAGGCTCTTTGCTCAATCCAATAAGGTTGCTCCAGGATAGCTGCTGGTGAGAGTAACAGTGATATTTGTTGGGCTCATTATTGGCAGTGGTTGGCAGGAATGGCTGTATGAAAGAATACATAAGTGAAAACGAATGGCAAACTATTGTGGTGCTGTACAGTATGAGGGAGTTGGGGAGTTAGCTGTGGAATGCTAATAAGCCTTCTGGGGCGTTGAGCCGCAGCAAATCAACTCCTCAGAGCGCATCATGGCCCGGACTGACATTAAAACCCCCTTCCCTTCACCCCCATGAAACACACATTCTCATCTTACCACAGTCACACAAGGAGACAGGGTGGTGAAGGAAAGAAGGAAGGAATATGAAGGTTTATGGGTGTGTATGTGTGTGTGATAGGGATCCAAACAGTTAAGAGAGGAAGGAGGAAGGTGAGAGAGCACAAAGAAAGCAGCAGAGAAAAAGAGAATACAAAACAAAGCAACACAGTTTGGGGCATTTAGAAGAAAATAGCTGAAGTTGGAGCAAACTTTTTGGGCATTTCTTACGGCCCACTGCATTTCAACTACCCATTTGCTGTCTTTTATGTGCTTTTCACTCAACTATTCCGTCTTCAGTGTATGCATGGCTCATTTGGTGTCACATGAGATTGGTTACAATTCAAAATTGAGTAGCAAAACTCTGACCCGCCGTTTCAGTAAAACTACCGTTTTACTTTGCTTGATAATTAAACGAGTCATTTCTTTTCAGCATACATACCCAAAAATGCAGCTGACCAAAGTCCATCTGACAGAAGACTGTTGAATCAGTCATCTGAAAATGGAGCTAGTAACTTCAAACGTACCTAGACATCGATGTCCACCTAAACGTAGGAGAGCTTTAATCGGAGAAGCAGCCGAGAGGTAATTCTTGAAGAGCTGCAGAGATCCAATGAATAGTTGAAGAGATCGCTATTATTTGGTAACTCCACAAATCTGTCCTTGGGGGATAACACTAAAAAAGAAAGGAGTTGGTGAAATATGGCCAATAATGCCCATTTTCTGATTGCCTAAAGCCAAAGGTGCACTGGTCAGTCAATGTGGCCAAAATGGAAAATTTTAATAAAACATTGCATGCTCCAGAGGCCTGCGGAACATGCTTGAAGAAAGTCAGGGAAGATGCTTGAATTGATGGAGCTACATGGTATCTTAGGAATAAAACCCAAGTTGCAACAGATTGGAGACTGCTGCTCAAATTCACCTTTAGTAGGACAATGACTGTTAACACACAGTCTGCAACAGAGTGGTTTAGATGAAAGCATTTTAATATATGAGAATCATTCAGACCGAGGTCTAGTTGAAGGGTTTTTGCAAAACTTGAAAATGTTAGTACACTAATAAAAACTGATAGAGACATGAACCAAAAACAGTACTAGCCACATCCCAGAATTTCCTTCCACTTCAGTTATGTTCTACATTTTATTACTCTGTCACCTAAATTACCTATAAAATCTATCGTTTCTGGTTGCAATGTGACAAAATGTGGAAAAACTTGAAAACATGTTGGTATTTTTGAAAGGAATCATTTGACTGCACTGTCTTGGTGAAGGTGATTGTTTTGCTAGTGGTCAATCACCTAATGGCTTTGTAGTTCTAGCCTTTGTTCCCATGGTCTGAAGGACATTCATTTTCCAAAGCAGTCCTCTTTGTTTATTTTATGTGTTTGGGATGTTTTTTTATTATTATTCTCTATTTCAGTCAAAGAAAAAGATATTTAGGATGCAGACAGATGGAGGATCAAAATAACCTGTTCTGGGATCTGAGCCAATGAAGGTCGGCACGCAAACAGAGCAGCAGACAAGACATTTTATTACCATTTTTAGTCCATTGCAATAATTGTAAAATGATTTTATGTCAAATTCACCAAATTATGTTTAAAAGTCCACAGGACTTCTTATCTGGTGGCTGACATTTCCCTGATAGCGATCAAATACTCCAAACCCCTTCTGATGAGTTCGAAAGATTGCATCAGGTTTCGTCCTCTGGGTAACTCCATACCCACACGGTCATATGTGAGTGACAAAATGGGCGACTGCGCCATTTTTGAACGCCTGCATGAATCCGTGCGAATTCGCCGACAATCAAAGACAATGACACACAAACAAATTGCTTCGCTGTGCTCTGTTCTTTTTAGAAGACATGCCTGCATCAGCATGCTGAGCCCACAGCATCCCTTCTCACCTGGGAGCTGTGTCGGACCATTGAGGTGTGCTAAGATACTACACGCTCCAGGGCGTCCATGACCTTTGCAGTACAGCCATCAGAAACTCTGGATGTGTAGGGGAGGGAGACAGAAAGAAAGCCATACAATAAAAGGAGCAGAAGGTTGTGTTGCACCAATTCCACTGACAAGGTAATGTTGCAAATGACTCCCCCCCCAAAAAAGCCCCTCCATCAACCAGCATAAAAATCATGTGTTTATAGCTGCTTCCAAAGCCTCAGTGCTCTTACGTGTAAGGGGGCTCAGCGCCCTTTTCTGAACCATAATCATGTTCGTACACCGTATACTGATCCCATTTATGTCCAAGACTCCGGGGACTGTAACATTGTAGTGGCTCTATATCTTTGTAGTGTTAAAGTGCCTTACAAGAGCTGTTACTTTAACAATGACATAAAGGGAATGTTATGCTGATTATTTCGATGGTGTTCTTTGAAACAGCCTTCCACAACTTTTCAGTGAGCCGGTGTAGAACAAGTGTCTTGGAAGTTGGTAGGTAGTGCATCAGCAGCAATTTTGTGTTTCATGTTGGTGGAATTTATTCAATGACATCTTAATTTCTGCCTTTGTTTACAAGAAGGAAAATGATGCGTACTTGGCATCTTACAATTTTCCTTCTTAAGCTCTTAAAATAATATTTCAAACATGATTTGACTGAACTGGGAATGAATGAAATGTATCAAATAAAGTCTTGGTCTATTCATGAACGCAACTCCAGGGTATGTATAAAACTCCAATAACAGGGAATTTCACATTAACATGCAGGAATAAGTCTTCCTGTGAGTGTTGTGAGTTATTTATAGACTCTTACTGTGTGTATTCTTAACTTTCCAGTGATGTCAAACAAATTTTAATGCAACAAAAGGAAGAAGATATGGCAATTTGAATATTGGTGCTCTGCAAACACAATCAGGGAGAAATCAGCTCACAAACTAACCGTCCGTAAACCTGATCAGCTACCTGGTGGTGTTGACAGAGGCTGTTCATTCACATTATTTATCAATAGCCCCACCCCTTAGCGTTGACTGTCAACAGGCATAACTGGGAAGGTGTGCAGACAAAAGGGATCTTTTAGGGAAGGCACAGAGGGAGGGTGCGCTCTGTGGGGTGGGAGAACAGCTGGGGAGATTCAAGGATCCCTCAAACATGCATGAATCAGTCAAAGCAGCACTCCAGGTATGTTTTGGATGAGTGAATAACACTATTACGTGATACAAAGCACAAAAAAGTCGATTTGGCATAATACCCCCCATACACACACACACACACACACACACATGCTCCCCTTTATGAGGCAACAAAATTAATCGTAGTGGTGACAGTTGTTTACAGAAATGCATAATGCAAACATTTTATTCCAGTGACGGCGCTATTGTAATAAATGAACCTCCCTTTAGTTCTTTCCTCGAGATACATTTATCGTCTTCATTTGACAAGCAAACGTTTGCTTTTAAGAATTCATCTTAAGCAAGAAAACCTGAACATTCTTACCTGAATGCATTCACTTTGTCAGTATCTGAACAAGGAAAATAAATTTTCTCCTTCTAAGACCCATCAGCGTGCAACATAAAAACACAAATCTTTCTTTTCTCTGCCCCCACTCCCCCCGCCCTCCGTTTTCTTTAAAAAGGTGGTGCTGCGAGGTTCCCTGAAAATACTCAATGTTTTGTTACTCCCACACACACAACAGCAGCGACAGTCTCCCTTATGATGGAAAGCAATCTGATATCTCTAAGCCTGCTTCATTTAAAATATAGTAGTGTGCTGCTTCGCTTCTGAGAGATGCTCCCTGTCTTGTGCATGCGTATGTTTGTGTGTGCCTAAGACTCTGAGATGATGCATAGACTCTGACAGTTTGACAGATGAACAGATTTAGAGAGCTCGAAGGACCCCGCCTGTTCAATGTAGGCAGGAGCAATAGTGTATCTGCGTGTGTGTGTGTGCATGCATGTGTGTGTGTTTACACAATAAGTTTTGCTAAAGGTGCATTTTATGCATTTCATTGATACATAAAATTTAATAGCTAGACATATGGAGGAGTTTTACCGATGCCTACTGCGCTACAAAATATGTAGCGAATGCAGACATGAAGGTGAGCAAAGTTTTTAGGCTGGATCAGCAAAATTAACCTTGACTTTTTAATGCAATAATTCTGGAACAAAACACTTCCTACTTGCATATGTTGCTGCTGGTAATGTTGAAAGGCTTGACGCAAATTCATCTTTTTTTTTTTTTTTTTTTTTTTGCGACGTCACAAAACAATAATAATGGTAAGTTTCTGTTAAATGTAGTATGACAAATATTTTGACAAATACGCTTTGCTCTTCTGTCCAGTTAGCTGGATTTTGATGTAATAAAACTAATTCACTCATTCGGGTGGCTCTCTCAAAATGACAGTCTTGTTTTTAAAAATAATTCATATTTTTCTGAACTATTACTGGACCATTTTCATTTTATAAAAAGCATTCCTGTGACTGGGATCAAAGTCTGAGTTACTGTTTTCTTTTCAAGTCACTGAGGTGTATATAAATCTTCAGTAATATTTCATAGCTACTTTAATTATTTATGAATTCAAAAGGAGCCTTCGGACGTCTAAACATCCAGTCCCGAATAGAAACACTCCATTGCAAAGGTGACCAGCCGGCTGAGCAGCAACTTGTCTAGAAAAAGGTTTTCCATCCTGACACCGAATGTGTGAAACAAATCAATGTGGTTCCAAAATGAGAGAGCAACAGGTGATGGACCAAAGTAAGGCATCTTCTTCTATTTTATCCCCGATATCCTGATAAATCTATTGGCAGCATTGATCTATAGAAACTGACTGGGATACATTTAACCAACACATGAACACATGGGGTCTTTCAGTACTATTTTGTCCTAAACTGTGAGTAAATTTGTCTGGTCAAAATAACATGGTTGTATTTTTTAATATGCATTATAATTATTAATTTTCTTATACTTCTTGTTTTATTTTCAATTCTTTAACTGAAATATACTTGAGTTCATCATGTTTAATCATTTACTTTTAAGGGAATATTTTTCAAAACGGTTCCAGGATCAATTTTATGTTCAGGGTGACTCATTGTTCTTCAAGTGCAGAAAATGTATATTTTCTCCAAATGCAAGTTTGAGTTTTAAATAACTGTGATTTCAGTGTCAACCAAAACACATTTTCCCATAAATGAGCAACTCTAAACACTGGGGCCTAATTAATACTATCAGCAGATGATATTAGTTTGACGAATTACAAGACTGGTGTATTTCTCAGCAACGTGACTGAGTTTAAGCACTAATATCTTTAAAAATTGCTGATTTCTGCCTCTTGAGTTTAGTTGCTGCGTCTTTCAGCCAACACAAGGAAGAAGGATGGAGACTGCCTACTTCATTTATTTAGTTTCTGCAATGCGCAACCTTCAGCAGGCATTACACACAGAGAACAGAGAATGTTTCGATTCTCATTTCTTTTATGATAAAAAAGCTATTTACGTGCATTTACTTTGTCATAGCAAATGGGACTAAGAGCTTACAGTTGTGTTTAAATATGCATTTCCGTGTTTTTAAGTTTCTCTCCACATTTAGTCCTAGGAATTATTCATTCTGCATGGAAAAATACAGCTCGGATGATCAAAGCGGGAAACGTAGGCATAATATCTTCTTACCCTTTTCCTGCAGAGGGGAAAAATTTTTGTAGATACACAGTAAAATGCTTACGACTGCTGTCTGCTTCAGCTCCTCCCAAACCTTTATAATATTGCAGCTTGTGGGAGTGTTTCCTCATAAAACATTTTCATGTGTCCAAAAGGATCACAGTTGTTCAATGCTGTATGACAGGTAACATTTGAAGGCTTGCTATTAGTGTCTGCCCATAAGGACAACAGAAGTTGTATTCTTCCAAATTCCCAAAATCCCAGAGACAGTGACACAGTTATCTGACACACGCGTACTAAGAAATTATTTTGGAATTTAAGAAGAAAATGTCTTGGATTAATGAGTCATCAGGCCTACTTTGCGCGCGCTCCCCCCCCCCCCCCGTTTCTTCCTCCCATCCCCAGCCCCTCCTCTCGGCTTATCATGCTCAAGTCCCCGCGTCCTCATCCGGACACAATGTTCTCCTGTCAAAAAATGCAAGACACAAACAAAACGCTCACTTTGTCTGGCTAAGCAAATAATTACTCCGATTAATTAGCCATGCCGCAGATAGCTGGAGGCAAAACTTCCATTTAATTGAAATAATTAAATAAGAGAAAGGGGGGGGGGAAAGAGTTAAAACACTGCAGAAAACAGCTGCAGCATCACCACTGGAGGGTGCACTCTGGTGCCCTTCTCTGACAAAGCCTGGAAAAGCAGATGATGTATGGTATGGGCTTTGTTCAAGCAGGGAGCTCTTTACCTACATTTTTTAAGTTGACTTTTTGTTGCTGTGTGTCTCTGAAGGGTTTGTTCTGAGTGAATTATTGGAGAGTGGAAAGTTAGAAGATGAATGAATGTTTGTTTGGTTTTATGAACAGTGTTCATCCAAATAATAGTTTTTTTTTTTTTTTGTATTTCCTGTAATCTCATTTAGATTGCATCTCTTAGTAAGTGTCTAACATTTAAACCGTTTTAATTGAAGCAGAGTGCCTTTATTTAAATAGTTTATTATTTAGTTTCCATCAGAAGCTACTTAGCTAGTAGAAGTTATTGGCTACCATGAAATATCGTCGTGGCAACACAATAATTTGGGAATGCTTCCATTGAGCATGGACAGAGAAGATGGCTGGAGCTAAATATATTTTTCATGTCATAACATGAACAACATGAGGTCGGGGGATTTCAAGATTTGTAAACATTTGTTGAAAGTGCTGTAAATGCGCAAACTTTCTGTCATAACAAACGCACTTTTATAAAAACTGGATGTGAGCGTATTCTGCTTCTTTCTGTATGCAAGATGATCAGAAACATAAAAAAGCATAGTGCAGAGTGAAAACTTCTGATTTCAGTTTCATGGCAGGGAATCCACTCAGAGACATCTGTGGTCTTAAAAAGCTGCTTCAGTTAGGTTTCCAGAAAATGTGCAGCATATAAATTCATAGTTATTCAGGGTTTTTTTTGTCTTTCCTTACTGCTATTAAATGCTTTGCTGTACTTCAGTGGGTTGTCTCTCTGTGTTTGTTGCAGAAGAGAAAATCCCAACTTTGTGACTGTGTGTATGCACTCTATCCCTTCCAATACAGTTTTTTATTTGCTGATATAAAACGTTTCACCTCTTTTTATTTGCTTGCTTTTTGTTGTTGTTTTTCTGTGTTCTTGTGTCACCTCCTGGCTCCATTAGCCGATTTAATACTAATAACTCTTGTAAATGCATATTTGGATCAAACAAACCATTGGATTCTGACTGGGATGATGCACCAAAATCTTAGCTGAGCCATCGCATGGATTCATACTTGGAAAAAGTTACACAATTATTTGTTTGTTTAAAACATCCAGTCACACTAAACAGAAATCTCTCCCTTTTTCGCATCTAGTTTGTCCATCTAATGTTTTGGCTTAATCGGAGATAAAATGCTGACTTGAAGTGGAAGATTTGACAGTCTAGAAGAGGATCAAAAGCTTGATTTTTAGTGAACACGGAGCAGAATATTTCACACCTCCTAGTGGATCTTTAAAGAAGCACAGTTTGTTTCACTAACATGGAGATGTGCTTTCTCCCTTCTGACTAGTGTTCCTAAGAAGTTTGCGATTTTGATTATTGTGACAATTAAGCCACTGCACTAACTAAAATTGATCTAATTTCTCTTCGAAACGCTGCATAGAACACTTTGGCTTTTCAGTCCACCTGCAACATGTAGTTTCTGTTCCCTTAATTTTGCTTTTTCATCCTCACCGATATTCCACAGATAATCCTCCTAGCTTGAGACGCCGGCTTTCCACTCACAGTTCACATCACACTTACAAATGAAGGATTGAAATGTATATTTCAGTTATTCTGATGATGCTCTCACACCACTAGGCTAATCTGTAAGGAGGCATATTACCGTTTCTGTGTCCCAGCATCGGTGGGTGGATAATCGAACCAAACATATTTGCGGTATTAAGATGTCTGGCAACACTGTCATGCCTGTGGCAAACATAATTTTGAGCTCTAACAGGTGTGACAGAGAGAGCTGTGCATATGTGTGCGTATGCATTTGTTGATGTACAACCCAAGTTAAAATGAGAGTCTTCTCACATAACGATGCATGACCCAATATCTGGATTCCTATAGGTTGCATATTGCTTGTGGTCAAATAGGTGTACTGTGTCTTCTATCCAGAGATGCAGCTGGAATTGGTAAGGACAATTTTAAGTAAAATATCTTCAGTGCCTTGCAAAATTGTTCATACTACTTTTTTACATTATAGCCAATAAGTGAGAAGCAGATTTCCTGTAATTCCATTTGTTTCAGGTGTTGTTATAGACAGTTATTGTGGATTTAGATCTTTACTTGGACTGTACCATTTAATCACATAAATATAAAAAGGGTGTGAGTACTTATACTCGCCATACTTTTGAGATTTCTTTTTTAGAAAAAGAAACATTTCTTATCATCCTACTTCCCATTTGCGTACTAGCACTGCTGTTTTGATTTATCATATGACTCATAGAAGAATCTAAAAAACACAAAGAAGTGTAAATACTTTTTAAAGGCCTTGTATATTCACATTAAGAATGACTCTTCACTCTCAACTTTTGTCTCTGGGACAAGCAGCGAGCAGCATTTGTCTTTCTGACTTTGCAAAGAGACTTCATGCTCATCTCCAGTGCCCCCCACTTCTCCCAAAACTCTCTCCCCCCACGTCAGGCATCTTGTCTTGATCCAATAGATGGACTGCTTCTAGCACCCACCAGGAAACGGCAGAAGCCATCTTGATAAAATCCGTCATCTATTTTATTTTTTCCTTATTCTTATTTTTCAATTTGGCGGCTGGGGAAAGGTCAGGATTAGTTATCGACGTGACTGTGTCTAAGCCAGAGACAGGAAGCTACAATCGCTGCCCTGGGCCCCTAAAGCTATTTTCCTCAGCCCCAGCAGTGGCCCTAATCTGTGTAGGTGTGTCAGGACATGATTGTCCCAGCACCTGCGGGTTTGTGTTTACGGTTTTTGTTGTTTTGTTTGCACTTAAGACGAGTACTTGTGTATTTAATTGGAATCATACTTTCATGTGTTCTTATTCTGCTCTTCGTGCTGTTTTCCTGCGACAGACTGGTGACCTGTCCAGGGTGTGCCCCGCCTCTCACCCGGAACATGAGCTGGAGATGGGCGCCGGCGCCGCTCCCAGCCCCACGAGGGACAAGGGCGTTAGAAAATGGATGGATTCTGTTTTCTTGTCCAAGCCAGGTATTACTTGTATGTTTCAGCACAACAAAACTGAGGAAAGTCATTTGTCGCCATCCGTCATTAATCTCAAGTGCCTCTCAAACGCTGTTGTTTATTATTTAAAATCAGCATACGGACTCAATTGCTGATTTGTGTCAAAGGTTCCCTAAAGTGGCACAATTCTGCTGGCCAAAACTGATTACATTTCCACTTTCTTGCAACATCCCACTTTTCTCCTTTTACCTTCTGCCATCCATCCCGAAATGAGCGGCGATTCCCAGAGTGAACGGCTGCTGTCTCACAGTCCCAGACCTGTGAAATGATGATGGAGGAGCAGGGGGTCCTCACCCATCAGTCTTTATTTCTGTTTTTCGCCCTCCCTCACTCCCCACCATGTCCTCACCCACCCATACCTAAAGTATGCCACACTGTGCTCTGGTTGTGGTCACTCCGACGGTGACGGATGTTCCTGGTCGCACAGATCTGGACACCCATCCTCCCCTAGAATCCACCCAGACCCTATTTTGACCTGCTGGCCTGATCCCCCCTTGCTTGGCTAGATCGGAGGTGAGAAAGAGAAGACAGCAATCATTCAGAGCAGAAGACTCCTTTCTCTTCCTCAGATTTGAAGCCGTCGCAGTAGTAATTCGTCTCATGCTACCAATTTGTTTCGAGCAGAGCATTGCATTATTTAGACGATGCTTATCTCACCCTCAAAATCGCTATCTTGTCGAGACCGGTGCAAAACGCTGTCCGTATCTGTGGCGCTCATCATCTCATTTATTAACTAAAAGGAAGTCTGAGTAGAGGCAGATATGCAAGAGAGATTAGACATTCAAAAATGTTGATGCTATCTGTCTGCAATTGGTTTTTTCTTCATCTCTCAGCGACTGGTGGATTTTAAAAGATATTAACCACATACTGTAAGAAATAAATCAAACAAATGGATTAGCAGAGCTAAATAGTTGTCAGGAGCCTCAAAGGGCCTTATGAAGACAGATCTGCCTCTTATGGAGGCAATCAGGTATGGAACTTATCATAACAGAAATTAGGACTGGGCCCATTTTTTATTCAACAACCCAAGGCTACATTTCCATAAAAAAAAAAACTAATGGCCAAGTATATTATTCAGCTAAGACGAGGTACTGCTGGCTCCCTTATATTTTTAAACGCACACACTCATATGTATATATGGTATGATATGATGATGGTATTTTGACCAAATGTTGTTAGTAGGCCTGATGAAAAGTCTGAACTCCAGAACTAAATCTCTCCTGCTTCAAAATGAGACTTGTTATCAATCGCCTCAACTGAAGAATCAAACTGTTTATTAGATTATGGAATTATTATGTTACATAAAACCACTTAAAATAAATGCTGACAGTTTACAATTGCTACATATTTAAAATTTCAGTAAAAAATATTTGTCTTCCAGTAAATTAAACTCTAAATAAAATTCTGTACGCGATTCGGACGCCACAAAAGCCTTCGTAGTTCAACCATCGCATCGCAAAGTTCAACAATCCTTATTTCTCCCACAAACCCTCACAAAACGCCACGCAATTCAACACCATGCTGCTAGCGTTTCACAACAACTCATAGGGGGAAGTAAGAGCGCTGCCCACCACTAATAATCATTCGTCCGGAACACGATGCGCCACATCATAAAACATAATTTAACGAAGCATCAAGTCAGATAAATTTCACGCTAGGAATTTTAATAATCGAGGCACTCGAATCATTTGAGGAATCGTTTCACCCCTAGTTAGTTTCCACTGTTTTGCCAAATTGAGTAGGTCTTTGATTCTGAAGTTTTTGGTTTCTACAGACCAGCCCGTGAATGCTCCTAAACTGCAGAGCAAGGTGTCTTTAGTTCAGGAGCTTGTTTCCGTTCAAGCGTCATGCATTCGTAACTTGGAAGATTGTTTTAGAGTTAAACTCCAACATTCAGACAGCTGGCATGTGAAAATGTCATCACTGCCCCCACATGAAAATGGGAAGAGAAGGGAGGCAAGCCAAAAGGCCATTAAAATCTGTGATCATTTATTTCCACTCCTTCGTCTAATCCATCTCTCTGGGGAATGGTTCTGTCCTTATCCACCCAAGGCTACCAATCTATTCTCCTGTCTGTATCCATGCATCAAAATGAACCTGTGAAACACTCAGATGTTCTCCTTTTTTTTCTTCTACCCTTTCTTATCTTCCGTCTCTGTCTCCGGATGGCTCAGCTTTCCTCTTCTGGTTACTCCCCCCCCCTCTCCTCCTTTTCATTCACCGGGTTTCTGTTGGACTCTTTGTCTTTCTGTTCTCACCTTTTCTCTCCTCGGCACTCGTTCTCGCTTTCTCTCTCTCACCCTCTTTCCATTTCATCGTGTCAAAAATGTCTTTGCAAATCCAATCCAAATCATATCCCAACAAAAAGGGAGCAACGATGACACTTTGTCAATGCCAATTTAATCCACGGAGAGCAAGGTGTATGTAATGCTGCGCGTGTTCCGGGAAGCTGTCCGATTGCATTTGGATTTGTGCAGATCTGCTACCTGTTCAGATAAAGAGAGAGGAAAATTACACACACCAGGCTCATTTTTCATAATGTACCTTTATTTTCATCTTTTTTCTTCTTCTTCTTCTTATTATGCATAATTTTAGAGACGTATCTTTGTGCGAGTTTTTGATAGATTTGTTTTCCTGGAAGATATCGGAGCACTTGAGGGCATCAGTGTAGAGGAGGCGGAGGAGGCTTCCCTCCCTGACTAACCTTGTATTTTGGGATGATAAGAGTAAGAGGTCGAGGCGTGCGGCTCATCATTCAACACCTCACCAGTCATGAAACGGGAGAGAATAAAAGCGCCGCCTCAAAACCAAGGTCCAACTCCCCATCAGGCTCGGATCCCCAAGGTTAGCCACACCATTGCGCTGTCACTCAAGAAATAAAAAAGTACCGCCTGGCTTTTTGTCCAACACAAAATCCTTCCGCTAATGCCTGCCACAAAGTCCCAATAAACACTCTGTGAATATTTATAGACCATTAATAACCTATGTGTAAACCGCTAGTGTCACCAAACGGGTGAAGCGGATGATGGGGAAAGACTGCGAGAGCCTTAATGTCGACCGAGGCGATCCTGAAGGTAGATAAATGAGCCTCGGCGTCTCGAAATCGCGCGCACGTGGAATCAGTTGCCAGGAATCCCAGACGGAGAGGTCTGTGATCTGCGCCGGTCCAAACTCCAGCAATATAATTGGCGAAATTGTGTGATGAATTGCAGCCATTTAGCTTTTCTTTTACTATCTGCAAGCTTCAGCAAGTTTCCTGACTAATGTACAGCCAGCTGGGTTTCTAAGGGTAGAGTTGGGAGAGGACTGGGGTGATGTTAAATATGTACAATTGGGCGAGTAATTAGATTAATAAGGCCCTAAATGAGCAGTGGACCAGGAACTGAAATCCAAAAATCCCTCATCCTTTGAGAGACCGGAGCACAACTCTTCTGCAGTATCTGCTTAAAATTTAAATAGAACATTTTTTAAAAAGTTGTTTTTGGGGGTTTTTTTTAATGATGTCTCTCCTCTCTGGTTTTGAGTTCTCCACTGCTTATCTCTCTGCTCCAACAGACTAATAGAGATGTTCAACTCTCAAGCAATAATGAAGCAAAACCTGTGAAGCCTTTCAGAGTAAGAAGGAAAACAAGTCCTTATAAGATGACTTGCATTTAATTTATCACTAGCTGCTCAAGTTTTGTGTAGGATTTTGTCTGGTTTTACTTATTTACAGTACGTTACAGATTCCTTCAGTAGTTGGGGCTTTTATTGACTGAAATGAATATAGAATGTTTATGCTGAATGCAGAGATTTACTGCAATGGGGAGGCTGCAGTGTTTATTGCAAATTGCTAAAGTTAAACCGGCAATGCTAAATAGTCCATATTTAACCGGCGTCTGAATAGTGTGTTGGAATTTAAACTTTTATTTTAGATTCAATATATAGAGAGTGATGCATTTAAAAAATGTGTTCAGATAAATATGGCTTGGAGCTAATAAAGCCCAAAGTTCAGATTCAAAGATAAACTTAATACAATATCAGTAATGCAGAAATTACATTTAATAGTCATAATTCCAGACACAATCATAGGAAAGACATGACTTGATAGTTGTCTAGCAGTCACTGATATTGTCCACAGGGAGCAAAAGTCACAAAGGTGCTAAGTCGACTTCCGGTCATGTCGCGGTGCTGAACGGACGTGCGGTGGAGCCCTCTCCAATTTCCTTCTAAAAAACTAAATTAACAACCTGTATTATTTTGCTTCTCGTTTCTTTAGTTAACTCTACTAGTTATCGCTGACTAAATGGCACCAAAGAACTCAAAACCAACCTCCAAAAAGGCTTTAATAACGTCTACGTTGAGCCCAGCGCAACAGTCTAGGAGTAGCAAGCTAGCTAGCGTTAGCATGGCCTGCAGCGACGGGGCAGCTTCTCCCCCAGTTGGCAGTGACTTTTCGGATATGCCTCCCGTCAACAACGAATCCAGAGTCGCAGAGGGTGATGGTCTGGCGGCCATGGAAGCAGGTAGCTCTAGTGACCTTGTGGCGGCTATTAACTCGATGAAAGATGACTTTGTGAAGAGATTTGATGGCCTGCTAACTGCTATCCAGGGGGTGCAATCGGATATAAGAAGTGTTGCCGCGCGTGTTACACAAGCGGAGGACAGAATCGGCGCTAGCGAGGATTCTATTGCTTCCCTGCAAGCCGATAACACTGCTACGAAAACTACCATTGAAGCTCTGCAACTAAAGATAGACGACCTGGAAAATCGTAGTCGCCGTTCCAACCTCCGTCTTATCGGTCTCCCTGAGGGGACTGAAGGTTCTGACACGTGTGCATTTTTGGAGAAATGGCTGCCTGAGGTGCTTGGTGCAGAAACGTTCCCGATCCCGCTGATCGTAGAGAGAGCACACAGAGTCGGGCGGGTTGACGCTGCGGGGTCACGGTCCAGAGCTGCTGGTGGTCATGAAGCTGCTGAACTACGCTGACAAAGTCCGGATCATGAAGGCTGCCAGGACGAGGGGAGAAATACGTCTGAAGAATAACAGAGTCATGTTCTTCCCGGATGTTTCTGCCGAACTTCTGAAAAAGCGCAAGATATTTGACCAAGTGAAAAAGGATCTATCTTCTATCTCTCTGGAGCTACCGGAGCTGCGCTACGGTGTTGTTCACCCGGCCACACTTTTGGTGACCTACAAGAAGAAACGTCACGCTTTTGACAAGGCAGCAGAAGCGGAGTCCTTCGTCCTGCAGCTCCAGCGGGAGCGTAACCTGGTTACGAACCAGGCAGAGGTCCAAGAAAGGTGAACATTTATGTGACGTTGTTTAATCATATCTCACTATGTATGCAAATATGGCCACATATCTGTAAATGCACTTCTATATTCGTATCTTTTCAATTCTTTGACTTGTTGGTTTATAATGGTAGTTAATGCAGCTCTATTTTGTGTTTAATACACTTGGTGAATTTAGAATATGGTTAGGATAACTAAGGTTAAGACATGTAAATGTGTGTTTATCTTCAATATAGTTTATTGGTTGTTAAGTTCATTACTATTTTTTGGGGGGCAGCGGTTTGATGGGGGTTTTCTATATGCTGTTCCTCTTCGTCATGAGTGCTGGGGTGGCCCAGCAGGGCTTCATGGCCGAGCCTGGATGGCTCCTTGGGAAGTGTTCTCAGTGGGTTGGGTGGGTGTACTTCGTTTGGGGATTTACACTCTATTGTCTAATTGTTGTTTGTTGTGTCTGTACTTTCTTGTCTTTATTTGTCATGTTTTCCCCCTGCAGCTCACTCTTTAATACACATGCCATGGCTGAAATAATTTTTCCTTTTTTCTGATGGCCTCTGACCTTCAATTCACCTCTTGGAATGTAAGAGGTCTGAATAAACTTGTCAAACTGAGACAGGTGATGAAACGGATTCAACAATTAAAGGCTAAGATAGTTTTCCTCCAGGAGACTCATTTGACCTCTGATGATGTTAGTAGAGTGAGGAGAAGATGGCATGGTCGGGTTTTTTCTACTTCCTTTAGCTCACACTCGAGGGGCGTAATCACACTAATCCACAGCTCGGTGCCATTCCAGCTCATCAATGTAACTGAGGATCGATATGGCAGATATCTAATTGTACAATGTGTGATTCTGTCTGTGAAACTAAATTTGGTCAATATTTACGGGGCAAACAATGATAACCCTGCTTTTTTTCGACACTTGTTTCTATCTGTAGCATCGCTACCTGGAGAGTACATCATAGGAGGTGATTTTAACTGTACGCTCGTTCCAACGTTAGATAGATCAACAGGCAAAGACGTTTCTCATGCTCAAACAAGGAAAGAATTACTTAACTTTATGAAAGAACTCAATTTGGTTGACATATGGAGAAAGATGCATCCTAATCAGTTTTCTTTCTCATGCTATTCTGGTACTTGCCAAACATTTTCTAGAATTGATTACTACTTAGTCTCAGCTGATCTAGTTCCACACATTACTAACAGTTGGCATGACAGCATAGTAATATCTGATCACCCTCCGGTGTCATTCTGCCTTAGGGTTCCTAATCTTTCCTTTTCATCTGAGTGGCGTCTACAATCAATTTGGCTTAGGGACCCAGATTTCATACAATTTATTGGAACAAAAATAGATATGTATTTTGAATTGAACACTCACCAAACCTCGGCTACTGTGAGATGGGAGGCCTTTAAGGCATTCTTAAGAGGCCAAATGATCAGTTTCACTAGCTTCAAGCATAAAACTAACAAACAAGAATTGGAACAACTAGATAGATCTATTAAAAGCACAGAAATACAACTATTTCATAATCCTTCAACCCAACTAAACACAGAACTTCTTAGGTTAAGAGCTAAATACAACATGCTGTCTACAAATAAAGCAATTAAAAGTTCAATGAGACTAAAACAATCGTACTTTGAACAAGGTGAGAAGGCTAGTAAATTGTTGGCTTGGCGTATCAAACAGGAACAAACAGATAAAGCAATAAACTCAATTCAAACAGCTGAAGGAGTGTTGACATCTGACCTAAAAGAAATAAACAGCACGTTTTCAAAATTTTACTACAATTTGTATAGCTCAGACTACTCAGACCTAGCTCCCCATGCACAAACTGTTTTCTTGGATTCATTAGAATTTACTCCCCTAGATAGTGAATCCTTAAACTCACTTGATTTTGAGCTCAATGCACAATTATTATCTGAGGCTATATCCGGTTTGAAAGGTGGTAAAAGCCCAGGGCCTGATGGAATCCCAATTGAAATATATAAAATTTTTCAATCCAAACTGATACCTCCTATGCTTGACATGTATTTGGAATCCTTTAGTAAAGGATCTCTCCCTCTCTTACTTAATACAGCAACCATCTCCCTCCTCTTGAAGCCAGGTAAACCTGCAACTCAATGTAGCTCATATAGGCCAATTTCTCTTATTAATAATGATGTTAAAATTTTGTGTAAAGTGTTAGCTAGAAAGTTGGAGCTACTCTTACCCATGTTGATTCACCCCGATCAAAATGGTTTTGTACAAGGAAGACAAGGTTTTCACAACATCAGAAGGGTGTTTAATGTAATTTTTGAGAAATCTGGAGTTCCAGACAATGCCATCCTGTCGCTGGATGCAGAGAAGGCCTTTGACAGGATAGAATGGCAATATATGTTTGCTGTTATGGAACGCTTTGGTATAGGAGGGAAATTTCTTAGCTGGGTAAAGCTAATTTATTCTAATCCACAAGCTGAAATTTTAACCAATGGTCTAACTTCATCTCCCTTTAAGTTGAAACGTGGAACAAGGCAGGGCTGCCCCCTTTCTCCTCTGTTGTTCACATTGGCCATCGAACCTTTAGCTATGGCAATTCGTAAACACGATAATATAACCGGTATAAGATTAGGGAGCTTAGAACACCGTATGGCCTTATATGCAGACGACATAATCCTGTTTTGCTCCAGGCTGGGTAACACTTTGCCCACAATAACTGATTTAATTAAGTCTTTTGGAGTTTTTTCAGGATATAAGGTAAATGATGCTAAATCTGAAATACTGTACCTATCAGAAAACGAACGTCTCAATCCTCCAATTTCAACTCCATATGTAGCGTCTAAACAAGGATTTACCTATCTAGGTGTTAAAGTTACTCCTACAATACATAATATCATTCCAGCTAATTATAACCACCTTACAGAATCAGTTAAGAAATTAATAGAAAGATGGTCCAGACTACCCATTTCCTTAATAGGCCGCGTCAATATCATAAAAATGACAATATTGCCAAAATTTTTATATGTTTTCCAATCAGTTCCACTTTCCCATCCCCTCTCCTTCTTTAAGGAGATAAATGAAACTTTTTCCAACTTCATCTGGAACGGTAAGCGTCCTAGAGTGAGACTATCCCTTTTATATCTACCTTATGACAGGGGTGATTTACAATTGCCAAATTTATTATGGCATTTCTGGGCAGCCCAGATCAGGACAGCTATGTTTTACTTTATTCCCAGAGAGCCCCCAGCGTGGGTTACAATGGAATCCCAGCATATCTCTATTCCTATAAACTTATACTTGTATTCATCAGACAGGAAAAAACTTATTAAACAAACAAAAAACCCTTTTCTGAAAAATACAATGCTTGTCTGGCAAAAAGTACTGGATTATTTGGGAGTAAAGCAACAGCTATCCCAGTTCTCACCCATTTTTGGAAACAGGGACTTTGGTCCAGGTAGAGCAGACCCAGGTTTTAAACTCTGGTCTGCTAAGGGGTTAGCTAAGGTATCTGATCTTTTTATAGGGAGAGTATTTATGTCATTCGAAGAACTTAAAAACAAACATGACATTCCTACTAAACATTTCTATAAATATCTTCAAGTTCGGAATTTCATTTTATCCAAGCAACAAAATAACCTTCAACTGCCCTCTTTGTCTTCACTAGAAGACATTATTGTAAGTCACCTATATGACAGAGGACAGGTGTCTCTAATTTATTCCTTGTTGGTTGACAATTGTAAAGACTCTTCGACTAACATCCTAAAAGCATGGGAAGCGGACTTGGGAGAGAACTTGTCGAGTGAGGAATGGTCAGTAGCTTGCACTTCGATTCATACACAATCTGCTAACACAAATTCCAAATTATTACAATACAAATGGCTGACTAGGCAATACATCACTCCAGTTAAATTACATAATTTTAACCCTAATATTCCTGACACTTGCATTAAATGTACTTCCCAAAAAGGTTCTTTATTTCACTGCATGTGGGCGTGTCCTCGAGTGTTAGCGTTTTGGAAAGATGTATTGAATGTGATAGGTCAAATGATTGGTAAAAAGGTTCCTTTGGATCCTAAAATGTGCATCTTGAATATTTATCCTGAAGACTTTGTTATCCCAAACAACTTGAGATCCTTACTTAATGTCTCCTTTTTGAAAGCTAAACGTTGCATTGCACTCTCTTGGAAGAAAAGGACATTATGTGGAATTTCACAATGGACCACACAAATGACGTTCTACTTTGCACTTGAGAAAATCAGTTACTTTACTAAGAATAAGCTTGATAAATTTTGGGTGGTCTGGTCTGTCTTTTACACTTGGTTGTGCCAAAATGATATCCAACTTGATGGATGGAAAGAGGGATGGCTATAAGGCCATATGGTGAGTCAAATTGATGTTTATGTCGGTTGGTCAATTGAGGGTCTGCTGCAACCCCCCCCCCCTCTTTTTTTTTTTTTTTTGTCTACTCTGTGTATATGCCCTTAGGGTTTTCGTCTGGTCTTGTTCCCCTGTTAAAATCAATAAATAAATGTTTTAAAAAAAAAAAAAAAAAAAAGGTGCTAAGTCGGCTGGTCAGATTGCTATATTAAAGCATAGTGATGGAAAGTTGGGTGGAAGGAAGAAGTGTGGTAGCCAGGAGATGTCATTAAGAATCATTCCTTGCCCTAACTCACAGCAACATCTTTGCTAGGCTAAAGAAATGAAGAACTGTACTTGCTTAGTTTCAGTTTCACTGTCAATGATGATTTTAGGAGCCATGTTTGTGTCAGGGTCTGGAGTTGTTTTGGGTTCTTGGATCTGATTTGCTTCCCTTTCTTATTCTGATTAGATCAGCCTTTTTCTGTATTCTTTTCTTATTTATTCTAGTTTTATTAGGTTTTATTTTTACAACCTTGTGTCGAAGCAGGAGCACAATGGGACAAATAGAGCCATGGCAGGATTTAGAAACATGAAAGTGCTCCAGTTCCTTGAGGGCCCCAGGTTTTCTTTATGAACGTGAAACAATATACGCGGACTAACGTGGGGCAAGAGCGGCAGTCATCAAAGGCGCCCAGTACTTCCGCTCATTTCCCGCGTCCCCTCTCCGCCAGTCTTCTTACTTTTCAGAACTGACATGGATTAATTACATCGCGGCACAATTTACACCCCGCTGGAAGTGCGGCAGAGAATAAAGAATGGTTGAAATGTGAGCCCGGTGACACAGCGTTACAATACTAAATTGCTCCGTGTGCCGTCCATGTTTCACTTCTATTGCTGAGGCTTGACTCGGAGGTAAACATCAGGGCTATACAGTTAAAAAAAATAATAAAAATCCCTCCCTCGCTTATATCAAGACAGCTGCTGTGTTTTATGTTCACGCTGGATCTTGAGCTATTTTTGTTTTTCACATCCTGGAAACTGCTCTATCGCTTTATCCAAATTACAGCATGCATCAAGTAAGAAAGAAAAATCCAACATTTCAGATTTCTGCCTGCATTGCAAGTGCTTATATGTGTGCTTATTGGTAAGAAAGCTCCAGTGGAAAGCTCATCCAGTGCCAGCATGGAGCTGCCTCAGAGGTGTCAGGAGCAACTGGCGAAGTGGGCTTCCTGCCAGCTCCCCTGGCTGTCCTGCCTATGAATGGTCCTTTTGTCAAAGGTGGCAGTGAGGACACTTCAGCAGGCAGCAATTAACACCACCTAAAATTAGAACACATGACTAGTGCATCTGGTGCTTAAAAAAAAATAAAAAATAAAGTCTTTTTCTGACTACAAATTATTTAGGACATTAAAAACGAGCTCTATTGCTGACACAAATGTGATCTGAGCCGTGTAAATGGGGGCAATCGCATGTCGAAGGCCAGAGGGCCAAAGCCCCTGGGTAGACTCGCCGAGTTCAGTCAGGTGAACTGAGAGAAAGCAAGCGACACAAGCGAACGCAACTCTGTTTAAAGTGACCGCTGGATCAATGTGCTAAAAGACAAAGTCAAAGGTGAGGCTGCTCGGTGGTTGCTTGGGGAATCACTGTGACAGCCGCCAAGATGGAAAAATGCTTTCTCTTTCTTGTGACCACATGTATAGATTTATGAATAAAATAATTCCTTTTACAAACTCTTGAGATTTCCCGATGACGTGTTAAACACGCAGAATACAGACAAAACCAGTTTAAAAGTATGAAATCATAAAAATCTTATTAAACCTTTCCAGAGTTTTTGTCACATCTGTGGCACAGCTTTAATATTTACAGAAATGCCCAGAGTCAAGAGGGTTGATGAAGCTGAAATTCAAATATTTGAACACTGTGGCTGCCATTATTTTGTGAAAACAAGAGAAGCCTGTAAACCTAAAACAAGCTTCACACCCAAAATGTGAATTATTTGGAGTACTTGTAGATGTGACATCATTTGATTTGATTTGATATGAAAACTTCTTCTCTGGCCAGCTGTAATTCAAAACATAAAACAGACAATAGGCAGAGGGAACAAATATGACCAATTTAAGATCTGATATGCTGGTTGTCTTGAATCGAATAAAACTGAATCTTGAAATTGAATCCAAACATAATCTTTAAGAAAAAAAAGAGGTTTGGAAATAATTTATTTTGGTATATATGTAAATTTTAAAAAATCTTAAACTTTATCATCAGTGTGTGTATCTTTATTTTGGCTTTAAAAATACCTTAGTCAGTAGTATTGATACCTTATCTAGTGAAAGCCTCATGATTTTCTGAGCTCATATGAGACAGATAAAACTACTTCAGCTGAGCGGCAGTCCTCACCAAGAACAGCAGCACTGATTGTCGGCAAACAGAAAAGGGAACATTCGGTCAATGAGATTCACATGGTAAGAAGAGGAAATGGTAATCTTTTAACTTGTAGGAATTGCTGCATATTTGAGTCCTCGTCGTCTTCTCTCTTTCTTTTTTTTTTTTATTGTTGCATTCTCTTTCATCATTTAGTCTTTGATTTTTCCCTTCCTTTCCTAATTTCGTTCTCCATATGTCTGCAATCTTTTCCCTTATTCCTCTCCTCAGCAGACTGATATAAAACTCCTTCATAAATTAACTGAATTATGTTTGTGTGGCAGGCAGTGAGACGCAGCTACAGTGCGAAATAAACAAGATGCCCGTGGAATTGAAAAGAAGGACGATTTCCTGCTGTGCATTCAAATTGCTCTGTGCATTCTGACAGCCGCTGTCTCCAGCATGTCTGGGATATTGGCCGTTGTGGAGATGCTGTTTATTTGTGTCCGTTCAGTCTCAGGATATCTTCAGGTTTGTCCACAGCTTATCGTCCCCTTCCTTTGCAGGTGCTACCATGCACTGTCTTGCTCCTAGAGTCACCTTGAGTCATGCTTTGTTCTAGTTCGTGTTTTATTCCATTTTTGCCGTAAAACAGCAATTTGTCTTTGCCTGATTTTGAATCATAATGGTGTTTAATAATATTTAAGTGCTCATCTGCTATATTTTTGTTTGTAAAGGTCAACCAGTGAAATATTAAATCGAGTAACGACACAAAAAATAACCAAGAGTCTTAATCTGCTGTTTCAAATTGTGCTGCAGAAACACGGAATTGCCCCGCTTCGAACAGCCTCTATTATCCCCGGAATCGCCGGACGACAGAACAGGCAAGAAAAATGACCGGCGCGCTCTCGCTATTCCCTGGAGAAGTGAGTCCTACACATAGGGATGCAGCTATTACTTATCATCATCAAAAAGTGCTTGTTTGCTGATAATAAGGGCCTGGGATAGATATCTCAGCCAAAGCGAGGGAGGGAACTACCTGAAGTAGGAGCTGAGGAATCCTTCCCCTGCTTACTCCAGCAGTTTCTGTCTTCCTGCAAAACGGAGGGCCAGCTCTAAGACCCGGCTTAGCCCTCAAATAGAGGAAGATAGGAAAACCTGCTATTAGCCACGGTTAAAAGGACAAAATACGATAAAGAATGTCCAAAAACAACTTCAAATGTGCTTACTGTGCAGGAGACAATCACCACGGAATGTATGGGAAAGGTATACAAAAGCATGAGGCCGTAGAACCTTTTCTGCAATGGCATATGATGAAGAAATGGGCACTGAAAGGCAACCTGGCACATCTTTACACCTGCAGTAGCTAGCTTTTATAAAAAAGTAAATTTTTTTGTACATGTTTGTTAAAGCTATCACTATCTTATGAAGGAAGACAGATGCGCTGTGAAAAAAAACAACAAGTTTGTCTGTCTCCTTCCTGTGGTTCTACCGCTATCTGCAGAAATGCACCGCTTGAGGTCAGAAACCAGCAATCAGAAACAGAAGGAGGGTCTCACCGCTGTCAATAATGCTTGTGAACACACTGCTCACACCCTCGCCTCTGCGCTCTCTGCGCCGCCGCAACAGCAGCAACAAATTTAGCGTCTTTTTTCATGTGTTATTGGAGATTCTAACTCAAAAGCACATTTTGTTCTTACTCTATCAATGAGTGTGAGCTGCTGTGGGCTTATACCCCATTCCAAAGCACTAACAGGCAGCCCAGTCCTCATACAGCAGTCCCATCCAGCTGTAATCAGCTAAAGTGATGATCCCTTTGCATCTACACTGCTGGGGGATTGCACATGTGATCACTGGCTGATTCACTTACCTTTAGTGCAGGATGTAAATACAAGGTTTTCTTGCATAGACGTCCTGCACGTCAGTTCAAAAAGCTTTATTTATCCCTAGTTAAAGCACACACTCAGCATGCATATGGAGGACTTGAACTCAGGAGCTATCACACCTTCAACATGCAGGAAATGTTGCATTTCCTGTTTGAGTCGCACTGGATTTTAACTTTACATCAGCTGATTCCATTAGTAAGAAAATTCTCAGCAGTCGTCCCTGCATCCTAATTACCTTCTTCTGTAAGCCCCGCACGTTCCCTGTTTGTTTTTTATCTGTCGCCGTTCAGCTATTTGAGTTTGACATTGGGTTCATGACCACTTCAATTCACATCCCGCTATCTGATGATTCAGTCGCTCACACTCCTCTAATGTATTCTGAGGACAGAGGGGATACATGTTGTAGAGAAAGAGGGAAAAGAAAGCCCCACGTTTCATCTGATTGCAAGGTCTGCGGCGATGAATCATGCTGCTGTGGACATCTTCTGGTTTTATCAAAGAGTGCTTTCCACCTCCCTAGCGTGATTAATCAGAATGGGACTTTACTGTTGCCATAAAAAGTCCCTGTAAGACTCATTAAAGTGGGTGTTTATGCACTCTGCAGATGAAATTGAGAGCTGAGTATAATGGAACAATTTGTAAAACCCAATGATTTCAAAGTGCGAAGTCAATGTTGAGGAATAATTTTAGCAAGTTTGAAACAGAAGAGAAAGCAGAGTTCATTATATATATACTTACATATATAAATATCTCCTTCTATCCTCCATTTTTCCTCTTGCCTTCACTTCCCTCTAATCATCTGTATGTCGTTCTTTCTTATATTCCATCCTCCATCTTTTGTTGCTTCTTTCCTTCATGTTTTTTCTTCCTTCTCCCCTTCCTTTCCATCTTTTTATCCTCCATCATTACCTTTTTTAAATCTTCATTTGTTCCCTTCTTCCTTCATTCTCTCTTTCCGCCCTTCCTTGCTTGCTTCTTTTTCCGTCTTTTCTTCCATCATTTGCTCCTGTGCTCCGTCTTTGCCTGCTTCTTCCTTTCCTTCCTCTTATTTGCTCATCTTCCCTTTTAGATGATCCTTAATTTTTCACTCCTTAGCTCCTCAATTTGCTCCTTCCTTCATTGCTTCCTTCCTTGCTCTTGTTTTACTAATCATCCTTCATATTTTTCTTCCTACCTTTCTTTCCTGCCTGTCTCTTTTTTTTCCATTCAGCCTTCTTTGTTTTCTTCCTTCAACACCTCTTCCTTCTTTTATTCCTTCCTGCAATCCTTATTTTTTTCCAACCAAATAAGGATGGAACAAAAAGGATGTAAACGGAAGGTTCACATCCTTCCGTTCTCCATTTGTTCCTTCCTTCCTCTACCTCATGCTTCCTTGATTCTTTCCTCTAACTCTCAAATTCTTAATTTCTCTTCTTTGCCTTTCTTCCGTTAAATAAATGTGTAGAAATCCCTGGAAAGATGAGAAGGAATGATTCAAATTCCTTGAAATGGGAGAAAGAATTGTTCAACATTGATGGAAGCCGAGCTTTTCTGTTGTGTTTCGATTTTCCCACCAGTCGGAAGCACAAAGAAATACATGTAGGATGGAAGGGATGGGGAGAGAAAAAGAAAAATTGAATGAACGAAATAAATATCTACTTAAAAATAGCCTCTCAGCATGGCAAGGAGAGATTTGGAGATATTATCCTCAAAGGCTGCTGTGAGTGAGGCTGGCAGACAGGAAAGCTGTCTACAGTGAAATATGAAAAGCACATACTCCCTGACAGCCTATGGCTTTTCCTGATACTGCCAACGCCAGCCCACTGGAGTGATCCATAGACCCTTTGTGGAAACTTGTGATATAAATGCTGAGGGCTAGATGTTAAAGATCCTTCGCTTGCTGCAGCCTCACCCTCCCTCGTCATCCTTTCCCGTCGCCTCGCTTGCGCAGCATGGGAGGAATTTGTTATGTGTTCCCTCTCGTCCCGCTGCCTCAAAAATATCACAGGTATGGACAGAGAGAAAGTCGACTGACTTGTCCTTGTCCCTTTTCAATTTGACAAGGCAAGCAGCCTTGGGGACTTTCCAGTCTATTTTCAAATTGACCATTTATAATCAGTTTTCTAAAGGAGACAGAGAAGGGGCGGAGGAGTCGGGCTCGGCCCTCCGACGCTGAGGACGGTTTAGAGCTGGGGGTTGGTGGACAACAATACAGCGCCGTGTTGTCAGATGTGTCAGCAGGCAAGATGAATGCAGAATGGGGAGTGAATGCATAAAGGAGAAAGCACAGCGGGGAACCGACCTATTCAAAAAAGAACGGGAAGACGTCTATATCCTTAAGCAAACAGTGGCTTGCAAAAATCTTCATGCCCCTTAAACTTTTTCATATTTTCTTACATGACAACCACAAAGTTAAATATAGTGATTGAGCTTTTAGGTTATAGACCAACACAATAGGATGCAAAATTGTAAAGTAAAAGAAAAATATACATCAAAATGTAAAATTTTGACAGTTCTCATGCGGCATTGATCGATGACAACTTTAGGGATCTAGAGACGGCGATTTTTAACCATTGTCAGTTGGATTGCATGGATTGTCTTGGTAAAGATTCTCAATTGGATTAAGATTTGGGCCAGATGGGTTGATGTTTATCTCCTTCAAAACAGATTATAAAACAGGTTTGATAACTGGAAACTTCCTTAAGCGTTTCCAACGTTATCCCTAATTCATGTTTTTTTTTGGGGTCTATGTGACGATGCTTGTTCACTCTGTGTTCACTATCGCACACGCAGGCAGGACAGAACAGCTAGATTCATCCATATTACACAAAGTCAGACCTGCACAAAGTACCTCTCTGTTCAGATTTCCATATGTAAATAAACATACTGAAAAGTTTGAATACTTTTATAAGCCACTGTATAAAGCCTCACGTTGAAATATGCAGCACCTTTCCATGAACCCAAAAGAGAGAGGGGGAAAAAAGACACACTGGTGGTAGCTAAAAACCTTCACAGAAAGACGACACGACCGTTGTCCATTTGTTGAAACCAATGTGGTTGCATACATCAGCACCTGCAAGGTCAGGCCAAGTCGGGCGTGCAGAGCACGGAGAGGGTCCCGTCCCCAGAGACGCTACGGTATTCTGTCACAGTGCTTGCTCCATCACCACCACACGATGACATTTCCACAAGATAGCTCTTCTGAATTATGCGGCCCAGCGGAAGGGTAAGAAGAGAAAGGTGGACGGGGGAGTAAGCTCATTTTCTGGATGTCTGCTCCCGACCCAAAACCGCCACTTGTTTTCATCAGCGCCTTTTGCTGCTTATGCAAAGCGGCGTGCGGGGCAATAGGGGAACTATCAAGCCGGCCCACTGTTCTTATTCTGTGTGCCACATTTGGCTTTCTCTCTTGGAGCTGTAATGACAGGGAGTCACCTCTACGCTGGCCCCCACCCACCCCATATTAATCCCAATTTGGCCATCGAGCAAAGGCTCCTTCAAAGGTGCAGGGGATGGGTAATTGACATTCTCAGGTGCATGAGTTTTGTTTATGTAGCAACAGTAAGCCAAGGCCTTTCACTTTGGATGACAAGCAGACCGAGTTTGCATACGTCGCTTGATTCGAGAGCTCTGCATGAGTGACTGCTCAGTCGCCCATGGCTGCGTGGCATTTCAGCAGAGGACGTTCCGGTAAAAATCGCCTCAGGTGTCAAGTGGCTCAAAAGGTGCAGAAGGCAGCTGGAGGTCGTTTGTCCAGCACATTGATTCCATCGTGACCCCGTCGCTCTCTATAGCTATTGATCCATCCCCCTGGACTTCTGCATAATGCCCATTCCACACCAGGGACTCAGATGCCCGGCATCCATGTGGCCTTCGCTTAAAGAAAAGAGCGACATTCTCAATAGGATGTCACACATCACTATAGGAAATGGGCATTGCTGTAATCACTTATCTCTAAGGTCATTGAGACAGAAGTCCATTTTGGTTATTGGGATTCTATGAAAGAAGGGCGAGAGGAGTTTATAAACAGAAGAGCATACTTTTAAGGGGAATTGACAGTAAGTCATTACAGCTTCATGGGGTGTGTGTATGGACTATGGGGGTTTTGGCAGTCATTTATGGAATACCCTTCCCTAAATGTGTCATGGGCTGATATCCCATGCCTTTTAGCATGCCACCCAGGCCCATGAATCACTATTTCAGCACGAACATTTTTACCTGGGAACCTCGCAGACTTTTTCATTAGAGTAAAAGGGAACCTAGGCAGGGACAGGGTTGCAAAAAGAGATCGGCTGTGTTTGTGAGAGGGAGGGTAAGGGGGTTTGTGGAGAGCAGGTTAATTACAATAACAATGGGGAGGCCAAAAAATGGTGAAGGGAGGAGGAGAGGGGGAGAGAAAGCAAGGGGGCAGGGGGGAAGGGAACTGGAGTCATGGCAGGGCTGAGCTATTCTCATTTGTTTCAATAAGCTAAATTGATTCTTATGTCATTTAGTTCCATTTGCATCGCATCCATTTTGTGCACACTACTGGTCCCAGTCTCCTCCCCTTCTATTCAGTTCATATGTGGAGGGCACAACAGCCTCGATGGTCTGGCACTGATTTTCCAGAAGACCAGACTAAAAAAAAAACAGATTGTATATCTACACTTGAACTATTTTGCCAGATTCTTAAAAACATGGAACACGCATTATAACATTATAACATTTCAAAATTAAAAAATATGGACCTCTCCCATAATTAAATATATACTAGTGTGTTCCCATATCACCAGTTGGGCGCTTTCTTAAAAATAATCAAATTTCTTTTCTTGAGCTTTTTCATAAGACAACCCAGTACAGGACAGACTTATGATCATCCAAGTATTGATTTTACATAGCAGTGGTGAACTGTTAATGCATTTAGCAATACTTTTATACTCAGTGAACCCCGGCTTATTTGCGGCTCGGTATTTGTATATTTTCCTGTGGAGCATGACTCCAAATTATTCACAGAAAATCTGCCCATTTGCAGATTGTTTTCGGAAAGCCATTTCTAAAATATTCAAATTCAATGGAGTGTGAAGCTGAAACATCCGGGACAATATTCCTTGATATGATATTGATAAAGCAGCCAATCCTAGAACACCATTTTTTTTTTTGGGTTGTACTTCAACGGACAAGATACATAAAATTAAAGATGTTAGCTTTTGTGATTGTGCCAAGATGGTTTCCACTCTGCATACCAATACATCTTTAGGTTTATTTGATGTTTGAGTTATTGAATTAGGCTGTTATAAGGATTTTTAGCTATTTGCAGATAACTGGTGAATACCAGGGACATACTTTACTTTGGTTCTTCCATCTCTTGATGGAAAAGTTTTTATGTCTCATAAAAATACGACATGCAGTATTTCTATTCTGGTGTTATTGTCATGCTATTCATGTAACAACTGATCCATCAGGTCAAGACGTCTGTCCTTGTGATGCTCAGTGACTCCAGTGTGGCTCACAGCCATGGTCGGTGAACATGGCTAACAAAGCCCACACTCAGGGTGGTATCCTTCGTCCCTCTCCTCCTCTTTGGTGTAACACACTCGTCTGCTTTTAGCACACACGCCCCTCCATTCCCCACTCCGGTCATCAGTCACCTTCGGGCCAGATAGGAGCAGCCATCAGGCATTTGAGTGACGACTGGATCCGTTACCTGAATGCCTGCATGACAATGGGCCTGTGCTAGAGAGAAGCTGCAACTCCAAAACACACACAGATGATGCAACGTTCTGGCAGCTCTTCGTTGTTTGCTGTGTAGGTAGCTGTAAACAGCTGATGTAAAGATGCTTCGTGCAACGCACCTGCCCTGGTAACATGTAACTGAATGCTTTATACCTGCCTCTACACAAGCAGCAAAACTTTTTATATGTTTTGACATTGAGGACAAACACAAGAACTACAATATGTGCACTTCTTGAGCTTTTTCACTCTTTGTTTGCTTACAACCATGAACTGGAGCATATTCTGTTGGGTTCATATGCAACTGACCACTGCAAAGCAGAGTGAAAATAAAATGATATTATGGCTTTCAAAGTAATTTACGCATAAGATTCTAAAAATGTGGCATGCATTTGTTTTCAGATATCTAAATACAATCCAGTGCAAGCAATTGGCACAATGCAATATGCCGTGCTTACGATATTTCATAAAGTACTGTCCAATTCATCATCCACAAACGGAAATGGCTCCCCCAAAACAATTGGGTTAAAGTTTGTCAAATGTCATGAAGAGTACATGGCAAACAACTAGGAAGGAGGATAGTGCTCTCAGTAGATGAAACTTGTGCATATGTTTTGGCCATGCGTTTAAAATCCTGTGAGTGGAAGAACACCACCTTAAACTCACAATCCCCACTCTGACATGAGGTGCTTTTCTCCAGCAGGAATGAGGATGAAGTCAGAGTTGATGGGAACAATGATCGAGCTAAATTCAGGGCAATCCTGGAAGAATTGCCCCTACTAGAGGCAGCAAAAATACATAAAACTGTTGCGGATGTTTACCTTCAAGTAAGACAAAAACCCCAAACATTCATTGTAGCCAGAGCTACAGTGGAATGGTTCAGATCAAATCCGATTCATGTGTGTTAAATTCCAGACCTGCATCCAATAGAGAATTTGTGTCAAGACTTTAAAAATTTTAAATGTTGGTCTCTATATCTGCAAAGCTGTTGGAGACATACTTGCAGCTTTAAATGCAGTGAAAAGACAAGATACTAACTGAGGGGGCTGGATACAAATGCATGCAACAATTAGCAGATTTTGTACTGTCACAAATGTTGAAAACCATGTATTGTTTGATTTGCACTTCATGGCTATGCAGTGCTTTACGTTCATCTACTAGCTACTACTTATTATTATCACCACTGCTCCAGAATATAGTATTCAATTAATATTTGAATAGGTAAAATGTATCACAAACACAGCTTCTAATTAGAAATGGCCAAGTTGTATGTTTGCAGTGTGCCTCATCCAAACAATCAAACAGGTGGTAGAAGGCTGCAGACCTGGAGGCACTGACCCTCAGAAGCTTCATTTGTGAGTTTATACAGAAAATATTGCTCTCAGGATAGAATTAAGCATTCTAAGAACACTAGAGGATTTACAACAATGAAAGTCTTCCCAAAAGGCACCAAAATGCACAAATTATTTCATAAGTTCCCTTGAACCGGAGCTGATCTGCTATTTGTCACCTGAGGCACTTGGTAAAACACAAGAAAATAGGTGCAGCCCTTAGACTTGAAAAGCTTTACTGCTAATGTCTCCCACTAGTGCAGTGCTGTCTGGCTGAGCAACATCATCACAACAAAACTGAAAATACCTTGATCCAATTAGAAACGCAGGCTTATTTGGTTGAGTATGAATGCTTAAATCAGTGATACCAGCAGGTAATTATCAAATTTTCCCCCACCCGCCCCCTGCGGAGTGTTTGTATGGCTCTGACTGAGCGCAGCAGGTCGGTCTTGTGTTTGAACACCATCGGATGATGATTATGCTAATTTAACAATTCCAAAACACTATTGTACGTCGCAGACTTTTGTTGCAGACCCGTGACCTTATTAACCTTCTTAATCCTCAGCTGAGTTTTCATGATAAGGGACTTTGAACCACACATAGAAGCATTCGTAGACTTCACAAGCCCCGTCCTGCACACCTGAGATTCTCTGCACATTATCAACAGAAGCCCTGAAGTAATCCAAGACAATTAACACCACCTAAGATCAACAGTGGGGCGGGGAAGCAAGTGGATAGTGACGCTTGGAGCAAGGGGTTCTCCCAGTGTGGGCACACGAGAAATCAGGTCTGATTGGTATTAAGTGGTAAGATTAAAAAGCCAATCTTACAGGTCAGGTCAGCCAGCGTTCATTTGAATGCGTTACCAGCTTCTGAGTCTAGATAATTCTCTCATTAGTGCCACTCACACCCTGAGTGACAACACGGGTGAGAAAGGAGCATGTCTTACAACACTTTGAGTTAATTAGTCCACACACTCTGTTGTTCCCTCTCCCATGCAGCTGCTCTAAGCTCATCCTCTTCAAATGGCCTTAACTTGAAGCCTTCTTGTTTTTTTTTGTTTTTTTTTTAAAGGAACCACTTGTTGTTTGAGGGGGACCTCAAAAATGAGCTTGTTTCAAGAACAGGCTGCATTCGCCACAATTCGCCTCTTTGTAATGCGAAAGGCCTTTAGGTAAATGCATTGTTTTTCCAGTAGAAGAATCTCATCCTGAGGTATTTCTTGAATGATTCTTTACTTTTATAGCCATCTCCAGTACTTCTTGTTTCTCCAGTAGAACTAAAATCACGTGACACAGAGGACCATTACTTTTAACCACTCTTCAAAATGGGAAAATCACTGGTTATTCAGGAGGCAGGCTTGGGGGGAGGGAGGTAGATGTTTCTTTTCTAAACTCTAGAACTGGTCATCAATCCAAAGCGTGGATTGATGAGGTTTTACAATGAGTCAGATTTTTCAGCAACAAACACTCCATGTGAATCTGGCATGAAACAAATAAATATTTGGAAAAAAGGGCCAAATTTTAAGTGAAGTAAAAGATATGTGATTCTATGGGCCTGTTTCTCTCGCAAAGTTCCTGACTTTGGAGAGAATGGCTTAACTAGCTTTTTGAAGGACCAGAATATTTCAAATAGGTGAGTGGATAATGATCTGACACATCTTGCCAAATGTCTCAACAAACTCAAATTACCCAGAAATGGATCCTACAGAAAACATGAGTGAGCTGAAGAGAAGAGGGACTTAAATGGAACCCAGGACAAAAATGTAATGTTAAAACAGTAGGAATTTTTGAGAAAACTGAAAACTTGAACAAGCACAGGGCCTTGCCGCATGCTCTCTGCTGCACTACGTCCTTCCCTACACAGGTTGAGAACTCCAGAAACGGACAGATTTTTAGTAATAAATTATTTCTGCAGGTGGCCGTAGGGCCACAAGGAGGAAGCTGAAACTGATTTTTTTCACAGCTTATCTGTCTTACATAATGTCACAACATAGTGACTGCTTTAACAACATAGTGACAGTTACATAGCTTTAAAATGCAGATTTGGTATTTTCTTAAATTCATGAAAATTTTTGTCTTTATTGCTGATTTTCTATATTTGTGGTTTGGGAGCATGGAGGTTTATCCACGCCATGAGTCTCTCTGCTTGCGTCCAAATCTATTAACCATCCAGTCTGATAGGTATGTTCACCTCAGCTCTGAAGGTTTTCTAAAGTTTCTCATTGCTGCCCTGCTTTTGCACGCATGTACGCTCCTGAAGTTTTCCCATGAAACACAGCATTAGGATGACTGGTCACCACAACACACACACACGTATACACACCGCTCAGAAGGGGGGTTCTCCATCGCTACCACTGCTGGGTTTACCCACCATGCACATTTCCCACCCAGAATACCAATCTCTGCATGTGCACCCCCAGCGGAGCGCCCAAGGAGAGCTGAATATTCCAGGAGCTTTCAATTTTTCAGGCAGGTCTGTGAACCCCCTCCCACAGCGCAGCACCATCACACTCAAGGGAGTTGGGAGTTTTGACAGTCATTAGCAGGGTCATCTGCTCTCCCTGAGGGAGGGGACTTAAAACAAAGGACTTAAATTGTCTTCCTTTCCATTTATTCTCTCTGCTTCTGCAAGGCCCTCAGTATGGGACTGGCATTAAGTCTTCGAGGCCTGGTAGCTTTAATCCCCCCCCTCAGTTTTGTCTCTGCCACCAAAATCCATCAATCACGAAAAGGTCTCTCTCCCACAGCATCTTCTTATAACTCCAATGTCATGCTTCTTACACCACTGCAGGAAGTGGCGACAGCGCGCCGAAGTGTCGGCTGTGCCACTGTAAGGCGTTTATCCACTTGTATAATGTGCCGTTAGTGGTGGGGGCACAAATTCAGGATGCGAGGAAAATGGCCTCCAGCTGAAAGAGAAAGACGATAATTTTTGAGGAAGACAGAAGAAGCAGTGGGGGAAAAAGAGAAACATTTCTTCTTCAGACTTTTTCTTTTTGCTAATGTGAATTCCCAGAGAAATGTCTGGCAAAGTAGGTCAATGGGATTTAAAAAGTTTGTGCTCTTTTCCTTTCCCAAACCCCTCTCCGTCTCATTCTCACTTGTCAATGGGAAATGAGCAATGCGATTAGGAAAGGGGAAGATGATGAGTTGAAGAGTGGAAGAAAAACAGCAAGAGAGAAGGAGGAGGAGGGGTAGGGTGAGAGACACAAGGATGGGCTGAGTGGTGGTTTGGGGGCTCTCGCAGGTCCCTCACCAGCTGACTGAGAGCCCGAGACAAAGGAGAAGAGGGAAGAGATTTGTATCTGTGCTCCAGAGAAAGGGAGTGGCACACATCTCATCATCTGGATATTGAAGCAACAATCTAATTATAGCATTCCTCCGGGGGATCCACATAAGAGAGTAATCAGTAAATAGAAAAAGGGGCAATTATTTTCTAAAACTCGCACACTTTGCACCTGCAAGTTCTGCACCCACACATCAGTCAGCGCCGTTCCCAACGACGGTAGTTGATTATTACAAATTAACCTAATAATATTGGTCCTGACTCGATAAATTCTCCAGTTATTGAATATTTCATAGTGTCTGCCAAACCATAATGACTTAAGTTTGGTCAAATACAAATGAGCCCCCTCAGTGTTTTTCAGGGAGGAGAGAGATCTCCGCCGGCGAATGTGATTGAACGTTGCAATTAAACGTGCCAATTTATTGTCAAGGGCAGCACATCTATACACATGATGTATCTGACATTTAATTGGAGAGCACATTTGGAAACGGCTCGTTCTGCGCCTTTCTTCATCACGGCCCATAATCAGGGTAAATTTCGCCGGAACGTAATGAATTGAAGTCGAACGTTCACATTTGGGCTGTTAGAAGACACTCTAAGTGTGAATTATTTAAATGCTAATTAATGTTTTAAGCTCTCAGAGTAGCAATAGGCACATATTATTCTCCAGCTCCTTTTCAAATGACTAATTTTCAACATTCGCTAAGTGCGGGGTAACTTCTCGCTCATATTTCATTCAATCAATTCGGCAGCAGTTGAGGTTCTTCCACCTATGGCAGGTGCTTCTATGCAGTGATAGAAGATGGAATCCATCAATACTGGGAGACAGCTGCTGGAATTACTAATCAACTCCTACCTGGGAATTCAGAAGAGCTGGAAAAATGAGTCAAGGGAAGCCTGATTCAAAGCTACTTGACTTATGATGTTGATTCTGATGTACTTTTTTTTTTTTTTTTCCAGTTTTTTCAGCTTTTAGCACAACGATGCTTTTAGCACAACGATGCAACGATGCTAATCGTTGTGCTTGTGCAGTTCCCACATTCCCAAAAGTCCCACTCTTGTGCTTTAAAGAAATATTTGCTGCATTTTGTTTCACAGGCATTATGTTTTACTAAATGTGATGCTTGTGAAAGCTTTTAGAAGCAAGAAAAAGGTGAAGTTTTTAGCTTTTCCACAGAAATCAGATCATTAGAAACAACAGATTTCTAAAATATTTTGTATATCACCTGTCATTTCAAGCGTTAACAAAATTATTTGTTTTATTTGGCTGTTACTCAAATAGAATATGTAAAGGTCGTCAGCCTCTTGTGCCTACCCCCACACATTTAGAAAGATTCAGATACTTTCTGATCCTTCTTCAGAAAAATATCTAGAGCCTTTAGATTTGTCATGCAATTTAAAAATCAAACGAAAGCGATCTATTGTAAGAAGCAGTTTTAGGCATTTTTCAAACTTTAAAAAAAAAAAGTAGATCCCTCACAAGATCAGGTTTCAGGTGCGGTAATTAGTGCTAAAAGACTACATGTGGCTCAACTTTGTCCTCAAGTCATCCTGCAAAGAAATCATGATGCACAGAGCAACACCAGCATTATTCATGTTTCCACTATGAGCTTGTTATTCATCACAAGACAAAAGAGATTCTCACTTGTTTTGACGTAGATGGAAATGGGGCACGAGGGTATTATTCACATCTGTTGAAAACGATGAGCACAGCCAACTGGATGTCACGATACACACTGTGCTTATTAATGCAAACCTAGCCCCCGCCCCCACAACTCAGAATATAAATGGCATTTTTCTTCACATTGAAGCCCTAATATTAATTGTGGTAAATGTAAGACGCATTGTGGTTAGAGAGCTGCTTTACTTGTGTATTATTTATCCAACATGTCATAAATCACCACATCATGTCACACAATATTGTGAATTGTAAGGCAAGGAGTTGAGGGGTTGAATTCTGAGCTGTACTTCCTGTTTTAACCACAAGGTGGCAGTGTAGCCTCACAGATGCCATTATGTCCTGATTTCTATAAAAGCTCTTACACTTCCTTACTAAATATGTCCTTAAATGCATCATCTCAACGTTTTGGCAAATAGATACAGAAGGCTCTTAAATCTCCAAGGGAAAAGCATGTTGATTCTTCTATATTGTTGGATTTACTAGGTTTTAGAAAATGAACTCATCTTAGATTTGATTGGCTTGGGTGTATGTCCATGACCCTGCAAGTATATGTGGGTATAACCAATAAATATAACAAGTCTGCAAGACTATTATTAATTTGGGGATTTTAATTATTTCTTTCAACCATTTTTTTTTTTTTAGACTTTCTTAAAAACTAACATTTATGTTAGTTATAATATAACATAAATTATAATGTTAAAAATGTATGTTAAAATTATAATTTATGTTAAAAATTTCACATGAAATCTCAAATATATATTTTCTATCCCAAAAATTCCAGGATAGATCTCGAAAATCAAAGAGGACTCAGGTGGACTTATATGAACTCAACAAATTTTTACTTCCTTACAAAGTGAAATCATTGTAGAAATCATTAACATCCACTTTGCCAACTCCTTCTCAGGTGGGTCAGACGGATTTGTATTTTGAGATGATCGTCGCATATTCCCTCCCAGACTGGTAAATGGTTCGTCTCAGCTCGGGATCGGAAAAGTCGACGTGGAACAGGCCGAAACGAACACTGAATCCATCAGCCCATTCAAAGTTGTCCATCAGTGACCATGCAAAATACCCATGGACGTTGACCTCATCCTCTTCTATAGCTAAACACAAGAGGGACATGACATATGAGACTTTTTTATTTTTATATTCTTTGATTAAATATCCACTAATATGTTTAAACAAGTCAGAAGACTATCACCAGGCAGTTTTAGGATATATAACAGGAATGTATACAATTACTTGGATAATTGTATGCAGAGAGCATGCTGGGAAGTTTTATAATATGCAGAGTTACATGATATTCTGAAATTATAATAATATACAGAGTTGCATGATATTCTGAAATTATGTAATTGCAGTGTTACTGTTGCATATTGTCCAGTCAAGGTAAAAATAAATTACACCCCCCCAAAAAATCTAATGGTATTTAAAACTTTGTTCCAAATTTTTTTTTTTTTTTTAAGAAATACTTTACTTTGTCTTTATTTAATAAAGACATGGTAGGAACAGTGGGGTTTACACTTGAAATTAGAGCCAAATATGGTGAGGTGAAGACCAAAGCAATGACGCATAAAAGGGTGTAATTTTTTGTTCTCCTATGATTGTACAGACCTAAACATCTTATGGTTATGGATCAAAAACAAAGGCTAAGATCTTCAGCTTTCAACAAAAACTAAAACTAAACTGAGTTCAAGTATACTGTTACTACAGTGTGTAAGCTCTTAGTGGGGAATACTTGAAAAGTCTGTGCAAGATTTACCCTCAAACTTAATTTACATGCTGGACAACCACAACTTAACTAAACTCCTTCAATTTGCTTTTTATCAGTGGTTTGAAAAATGTTTTCTTCACTACAGAGCAATTGTCAATACTACCTTTAGCCACTTCCAAAATGGTGCTTTTGTAAAACTTGCATCGTTCAACATCTTCAATTTGCAGCCGGCCGACCTGAGCGAAACCATTCTCCGTGATGTAGATTGTCGGGTTGTTGAAGACATCCTGGAAAGTCACAGGGTAAATGTTTTTGTCAAGCAAGGCATCATGGTTGTCAGGCATTCAGAGAGGAGACAGATTGGCTGCTTTTAACAGCGCCAGGTTCAAGCTAATGGCCTGTGACGAGGCACAACTGCAGGAAATTGCTCGTTTGCAAACACTTTTTTCCAACAAAGTAACCGTTTCACGCGATGTGACAGCACTAATGAGGCATCATTGTGCTTCTGGGGGTGATTATTGAAAGGGATGAAGTTTTATTTTACCTTTATATATTTAAGAAGTTTCCTTAAGCCATTTGGGACAACAGCCAACCATGACACCCCACAAATGGGCCAGGATGGATCTAAAACCTCTTCTGCATCCAAGTCCCTCTTCATACTCAACATCTGATCGCTGCATCCTCCTGACGTTACCTTCCGGGACGTGTAGTAGTTCAGTGCAAAGAAGTCAGCAGTTCCTAAAATGGGAGGGTCATCGACTGAAAACCTGGGGAGCCTCAAGTCACCATTGTATCGCATCATTTTGGAATGAGTTTCTATGGAGGATCTCATCAATTCTGGATAATCTCCAGTAACGAACACAGGCCAGGCAAACCACCCCAGAGTGAAGGTGAGGTCACGTTCTGCAGAGGTGACGTCCTCACTACGACCTGGTGCTAAAGGCTCGAGGCAGTCGCTGTTGAGGGCCAAAGACACGGCACCATTCTGCTTTATCCTGTACACGGAGTTGTAGCTGTGCCAGGCCATGGCGTTAGCTCGCAGCATGTTGTGCCCCACCAGGTAAGCAGCGGTGCCTTTTTCTTTCAGCCCTGGGGCATGAATACCAACTTCGTGACCTAGTTTGGCACACACTTGTGGCTCATTGATGGTGATCCGGAGTTTGACCCGATCCCCAAACGTCTGGAAGCAAAACTTGGCGTAGTTATCGAAGAGAGTTGCTATACCGGGTGATTTCCATCCTCCAAGGTCTTGAATTGCTTGGGGCAGGTCAAAGTGGTACAGAGTGACCATTGGGGATACATTGCATGCCAGCAAGTCATCTATCACTCTGTTATAGTACTGCACGCCTGTTGGAGAAATAGATATATTGAAATCATCCTCTTTCGAGTCGGGTTTTATTCTGCTATCAGTATTACCTCTCTGGTTGACATTTCGCGTCGTCCCATCAGGCAGGAGACGTGCCCAAGACAAAGACAGGCGATAGTGCGTCAGGCCAAGCTGTTGGATGCATTCCAGGTCTTTCTCCCACAGCTCATAGCTGTTACAGGCCACATCTCCATTTTGATTTCCAAAAACTCGACCTTTTTCATGACAAAATGTGTCCCAAATACTTGGTCCCTTTCCATCAGTTTGCCATCCACCTAAACCAGAACATATGTGTAAACTGAAGAAGGGACTGAAGGTACTAACATCAAAAGAAACTATTTCTAAAAGTGTGGGGGGCTTTATATAGTAAATTGAATGTGATTTTAGCCCAAATAAAATCTGAAACTGAACTGAAATAAAATGGAACTGAACTGAGTTTTAATGACTGAACCTATATGATTTTATATTTCTGCATATTATTGCATCTGTTGGTCCTATAAAGCAGCTTGCAATTGCAATTATTTGAATTTACCTGTTTGACATCTCAGTTAAATTTTTTTTTAATGTCCACTTTTATTTTATTCACAAAACTACATTTTTATCTCGTTTTATTTTGTGAACTATAATTTTATATTAAAAACTAGCTGACTTCAATCATTGCTGTGAACCACGTCGTGCAACCTGTTTTTTTAAGTGCATTATAAGTAAAGTAGACTCTTCCTCGACTCTGATGATTCAATTGCAACTCTAATGTTGTTGTAGACTGCAATAATCATTTCGCACTCTTCCGGCCAGTTCTGTAAGACGAGACTGAAGTTGAAACCCATGAAATTTATTAATTTAATACTCCTTTTAATAAGTTGAATATATATCAGCCTGTGTATAAAGACCTACATGCATTTAGCTTCATGTACTTGCTTTAACTGAACTTAAATGAACACAAAACCGAATCAGCTATTACAAAGTTAAAGTCTCGTGGCTGTGTTTACCTTCTATTTGGTACGCAGATGTTCACGCTCCCCAAGCAAAGTCTCGCGGGAACATGTTTTCTTAGCTCCCGAACTCTCTGTATCTCGCTAGGTATATCGTTTAAAACCGAATATATCTTTCAGTAATATACGTAGAAAGGTGTCGTCTATCCTTCATTGTCTGTTGCTGGTCTCAATCGGACAATGCAGTCGTTTTTGTGGCAAGAAGAACCCCGTGTCGTCCGTGGCCGAGCCGGTGATTTGTGCTTGCTCTTTCGAGTGAACGATGAGATCCGAAGGTCCTCGGAATGCTTGTCCATTTGTTCACCGTGTAGTTTATTATTTCGTGTTTTGCGTCTTGTCTTTCTCTCATTCTGAGCTGGAAAGATTGCAGTCTTACTAAGTAAATATCTTAAGGAACTTTTTGTGAAGTTTTATCACAAACATGCCCCAAGAAACGTAGGAAACGATAGCAAAGGATGAGCTGGAATAGTAGAGTATTTAAAATTTCAAACAACAAAGTCATGTTCAGAAACCTGGATGCTACCATCAGATTAAACGGTCCGCTGGTTTTACTGAGGTGAACCGAATGATACGGATCATAAAAAAAAGTTCAAATTCCCACGGAGCGACGTGGTTACAAAGTCACATGGAGAAATGTAAATGAAACTTAAACCAATTACGTGTTAGCCTTACCTGGATTAGATTTATAATTTATCAAAATAAATACATTTCTATGAAATAAGTTATTTCGTCACAGTTGCAAAAAACAATTGTTTGCTTTTTTACAGCAAACAATATAATTTATAAAATGTAAAACAAGGCTGTAAAAATAAAAATAAGCAATAAGGAATTGTTTCCATTGGCAGCAATAGAAAAAAAGCAGTTGTGGATAGTTTGATTCGTCATGGAAAGCATACGCAAGTTTTGAATTTTACTTCTAAACCATATTTACGAAATGAAATGTAGCGACTTTTTTTTAATCACTGAAATTGCAGTCAATTATCAATTTCATAAAATGCCATTAAATTAACTGTCATTAAATACTAATAAATAAACGGTAGAGGTCACCGGAACTTGCAATTGCAACCACTGCCCACCAGGGGACACACCAGGTTTTATATTAATTTACTTTTACTCTCTTTTTTGCAGCAGCAATACTGCAGTCAATCTAAAGTAGTGCGCCTAATTGTACGTTTCTTTTTTCTGAATATGTAAAAGAATAGAAGATCTCAAATACCATTTGATCTCAATTATATTCAGTGTATTTTCGTTGCCTGCAACTAAAGTCATGCCAGAACATTTTGAAAGGCTACAAACTCAGTTTAAGTATTCAAGATTATATTAAATAAATTAGTTTAGTCCAATAATGTTCAAATTTTAAAAAGAAAATCAATCTACAGAGTGAATCAATGGCAACAATTGTTTAATTTTGTTTAATATTCGGTTCAACTTCCAACTGAGCTAAGAGAAAAACATTTTAAACAGTATGAGATACATCAAAACCAGATGCATGAGAGGGAGGGAGTAAGGGACCACAAACCCATTTCTGTTAGCAATTTGACGTGACGCATGTATTAAAACTACTTTACCCTGGACATCCCCTTGCCAACATGAAACATGGTGGTGGCAGCATCACGTCGTGATGCTGCCACCACGACGTGATGCTGTGGGGGTGAGTTTCTATGGCAGAGACAGAGATGCTAGAAATGGTTGCATTGAGACTGGGGCAGAGGTTCACCTTCCAGCATGTCAACAGTCTTAAACAACAAGCCTGTGTTTATGCTTTAGAATGACTCAGTCAAAGTCTACACCTTTAAGATTGTGTGGCAATTGTGGGAAATTGATAGTCTCCACTAAACCTGACAAGTGTGCAAAGCTGGTAGAGGCACATCTTTAAGTAACTTGTAGTTGCAACGAATGATGGTTTTACAAATTGAAAGAACAAAAATATACCTTACAATTCTTGGATTTCCATTTCTGAATAAATCTGAAAACAACCAGGTGTCATTTCCCTTCCACCGTATGCACTACCCTGTGTTGGTTTACTACATAAAAGCCCAATAGTACACAGAATTTTGTGGTTGTTACATTTTAACAGGTTGGAGGCGTATAAATACTTCAATAAGGTGCAGTTTATACTGTCACATTGTGTGATCAAAGCTGAATCTTCAGCCTCATACATCCTGCAAAGTTGAAAGTATCGGTTCTTTATTGTCCACTTGTTTACATTTCTGTGGATTTAAGGATCAACTAAGCATCAGCAAAACAAAAGCACTGTGCAAAATAAAAAGGCTGAACTATCAAAACTATCAGTTAATGTTTCTCCTCCCCTATTCTTTGCATTCAGAATCTGGGATTTTAAGTCCCCATGTGACTTCATCTGTCATGGCGACAGCAGGCTAGACAGAACCTGTTTTTGCACTCAGACAAAAGGGAGGAGCAGGGTTAGATAAAGAATCGGTTGTTCAAGTAGAGGCACCAAAAAGAAAAGCATGAAAATTCCTTCTAGTTGAGTGAAAGTCCAGAAAGTTGGCCTCAAACATGGAGAGAGTTGTCTACAGAATTTTATGATCTGGTTGAAGAGGAGTTTAGATGTGGACAGTTATTCCTGGCTTTTTTTCTTTCTTTGAAGCATGATTTCATTTATTAAAGGACACCCTCTTTCGCAATCTGACTCAATATACAAAATGGAACATCCATCCATCCATCCATCTTCTGCCGCTTATCTGGGGTCGGGTCGCGGGGGTAGCAGCTTAAGAAGGGAGGCCCAGACTTCCCTCTCCCCAGCCACTTCCTCCAACTCCTCCGGGGGAATCCCGAGGCGTTCCCAAGCCAGCTGAGAGACATAATCCCTCCAGCGTGTCCTGGGTCTTCCCCGGGGCTTCCTCCCCGTGGGACGTGCCCGAAACACCTCACCAGGGAGGCGTCCAGGAGGCATCCTGACCAGATGCCCGAGCCACCTCAACTGGCTCCTCTCGATGTGGAGGAGCAGCGGCTCTACTCTGAGTCCCTCCCGGATGACCGAGCTTCTCACCCTATCTCTAAGGGAGAGCCCAGCCACCCTACGGAGAAAACTCATTTCGGCCGCTTGTATCCGCGATCTCGTTCTTTCGGTCATTACCCAAAGCTCATGACCATAGATGAGGGTAGGAACGTAGATCGACCGGTAAATCGAGAGCTTCGCCTTTTGACTCAGCTCTCTCTTCACCACGACGGACCGGTACAGTGTCCGCCATGAAGCGGACGCTGCACCAATCTGCCTGTCGATCTCACGCTCCCTTCTTCCCTCATTCGTGAACAAGATCCCGAGATACTTGAACTCCTCCACTTGGGGCAGGACATCTCCCTCGACCCGGAGAAGGCACTCTACCCTTTTCCGACTCAAGACCATGGTCTCAGACTTGGAGGCACTGATCCTCATCCCGGCCGCTTCACACTCGGCTGCGAACCGCTCCAGCGAGAGCTGAAGATCACGTCCCGATGAAGCCAATAGGACCACATCATCCGCAAAAAGCAGAGATGCAATCCTAAGGCCACCAAAACGGATCCCCTCAACACCCTGGCTGCGCCTAGAAATTCTGTTGGAGAGCCCAACCCAGAGTCCTCAGGCTCAGCTTCCTCAATGGAAGGCATGTTGGTGGGATTGAGGAGGTCTTCGAAGTACTCCGCCCACCGACCCACAACGTCCCGAGTCGAGGTCAGCAGCACACCACCCCGACTGTAAACAGTGTTGGTGCTACACTGCTTCCCTCTCTTGAGACGCCGGATGGTGGACCAGAATCGCCTTGAAGCCATACGGAAGTCTTTCTCCATGGTCTCTCCGAACTCCTCCCACGCCAGAGTTTTTGCCTCAGCAACCGCCAGAGCTGCAAGCCGCTTCGCCCGCCGGTACCCATCAGCCGCTTCCGGAGTCCCACAGGCCAAAAAGGCCCGATAGGACTCCTTCTTCAGCCTGACAGCATCCCTCACCGAAGGTGTCCACCAACGGGTTCGAGGGTTGCCACCACGACAGGCACCGACAACCTTGCGACCACAGCTCCGATAAGCCGCCTCGACAATGGAGGCACGGAACATGGTCCACTCAGACTCAATGTCCCCCGTCTCCCCCGGGACGTGTTCGAAGTTCTGCCGGAGATGGGAGTTAAAGCTCCGTCTCATGGGGGACTCCGCCAGACGTTCCCAGCAGACCCTCACAACAAGTTTGGGCCTGCCAGGTCTGACCGGCATCCTCCCCCACCACCGGAGCCAACTCACCACCAGGTAGTGGTCAGTGGATAACTCCGCACCTCTCTTCACTTGAGTGTCCAAGACATACGGCCGCAGATCCGACGAAACGATGACAAAATCGATCATCGAACTGCGGCCTAGGGTGTCCTGGTGCCAAGTGCACATATGGACACCCTTATGCCTGAACATGGTGTTCGTTATGGACAATCCGTGACGAGCACAGAAGTCCAGCAACAGAACACCACTCGAGTTCAGATCGGAGGGAGCGTTCCTCCCAACCACGCCCCTCCACGTCTCACTGTCATTGCCCACGTGAGCGTTGAAGTCTCCCAGCAGAACGAGGAAGTCCCCCAGGAGGGGCACTCTCCAGTACCCCCTCTAAGGACTCCAAAAAGGGTGGGTAAGCTGAACTGTCATTTGGCCCGTAAGCACAAACAACAGTCAGAACCCGTCCCCCCACCCGTAGGCGGAGGGAGGCTACCCTCTCGTTCACCGGGGTGAACCCCAACGTACAGTCGCCGAGATGGGGGGCAACAAGAATGCCCACCCCTGCTCGACGCCTCTCACCGTGGGCAACTCCAGAGTGGAAGTACGTCCAGCCCCTCTCAAGGAGACTGGTTCCAGAACCAGAGCCATGTGTCGAGGTGAGACCGACTATTTCTAGCCGGAACCTCTCAGCCTCACACACCAGCTCCGGCTCCTTCCCCACCAGAGAGGTGACATTCCACGTCCCAAGAGCCAGTTTCTGTAACCGAGGATCGGACCGCCAGGACCCCCTCCCTCGGCCACCACCCATCACACAATGCACCCGACCCCTGCGGCCCTTCCCATAGGTGGTGAGCCTATTGGAAGAGGGTCCCATGTTTCTTCTTCGGGCTGAGCCCGGCCGGGCTCCATAGGTTAAAGCCCGGCCACCAGGCGCTCGCCAACGTGCCCCACCTCCAGGCCTGGCTCCAGAGTGGGGCCCCGGTGACCCGCGTCCGGGCAAGGGAACACGAGAACCAAAGTTTGTGGTCATCATAGGGGTCTTCGGTCCCCTATGATGCATCTGTTGGTCCTATAAACAGCCATGTTTAATTAAATCATAAATTAACTGGGCTAAACCACCATTCTTTGGAGAGCGGGTTTAGATTTTACAATCCTTATTCCAAGGTCACGAGAATCAAGATCTTAAGCAGAACTGATCTAAAAAAAAAAAACACAGCTCTTCAATATTGAAGAGTGACAAAGAGCAAATACTTTACTTAAGGTACATTTAAATTTAATTTATTTTTATCCCCCTACATCATTTCCAAATCCAGCAGATTTTCTCCCAGTAGTATTCTTTTTAAATTAACAACCAGTTAGCTAGCTTTAACTAGTTAGCTTTAACAAATTGTCAATCCTTTTACACCTCAGACTCCTGAGTAAAATCTTATAAAGGATTGTGTTATCACTAGCAAACACATCTGTATCATATTCAATTGTTTTTTGTTCAATTTTGAAAAAAAAAAAAAAACATACATACACACGTAAATTTAAACATAATTCCAGTTTTTCAAAAGTATACAAACAAGCCTACAAACATCAGCGTGTGAATGACTGAATTGAAGCGCTCTACAAGTGCAGACCACTTAACTCTGAACAGATTTTTTGTGGCTATTCTAGATTGTGTAATGTTTCATCAGTCTTGTATTACAAATTTCATGATAAACTTTTTTTTTTTTTTTTTTTTAAGTTCATAATTGGTTACGAATCTTTGCACCAGAAGCTCATTTGTAAAGGACCATCCAGTTCCAGTCCTGCTTTTACTCTGAAAGGCCGACCGGATATAGTTTGGAATCTGACTGTGATTGATCACAGTGGAACGCGGAGACAGGACGAAGAAGAGATAAGAACCGAACTTTGTGAGGACGACTTCTTTCAAACAATTATATGGACTTGACTGTGTTTTAGAAGCAGTTTTTAGCGTTTTGTCTTTTCCTTAAAACTAGTCCGGAGGTGAAGAACTTGTCCAAGTCTGCTGTCGGATTACTTTCTTGCTCAAAGTAAACGCTGACGTAGTACTTTGATTAGAAAGCTAATCAAGTTGATGCGAGTTTTTTATTTTTTTATTTTATTTTTTTTCCTTTTAAACCACGAAGACATTTCCTGAGTGGATAACCTGGAATGTGTGTTGAGCTGCTTCCCCTGGAAGAAACAGCACTCGGACCTGGACACAGGCTGTATGGGTAACAAAGAGGGGCTCTAACCTGCGAGAATGTTCCTTTTACCAGGTTGTCTGGCTTTTTGCAGTCCACATAAAATGACCGCCACGCCAGGATGGGATGGGAATTATAAATGAGTCTCCCCCCCCCCCTCCCTCCAAACAAAGAAGCACACCTCTGTGCGGCGTCGAGCGAAGAGGAAAAACCTTGCGGGAAATGGAGCAGGAAGGCTCTTTGGAGCCAAACAAACACACAGGCAGAGGTTTCTGTATCGTTAGCCCCGTCTGAGTTGCTCCTTCGCCCCGTTTAGTTCCAGAGCATTCCTCGTTACCAAATGCAGCAGCCGGGTTTCCTCTAATCGTTGAAGAAAAAGAAAAAGGGTGGGGGGAAAGAGAAAGAAATGAGGCTGGACTGGCTGCAGTTGGTGGTGGTTTTGCTGCTGAGTGGCCTCCGTGGCTCCGCGGTGCCGTTCGCCTGTAAAATCTCCGACGAAGGGCCGAAGAGCGGAGGGAAAAGCCCGGCATCCGACAGGAAGGTGGTCTGCAGCAACATGGAGCTCCATCAGGTGTTGCCTGCGGACTCCCTCCCCAACAGGACAGTCACACTGTGAGTTTCAGTCACTGTGAAACACCCTCACACTGCACTAAAACACATTTTCGATACACTTTTTACAATTAAAATGGTGAAATCGTGGCTCTCTTTTCACAGTTATCGCTTTCGAGTATCACCAGTGCATCCAGGCCTCTGCTTGAGGAAACTAATTAGTAAATAAGGTCCACCTGCGTGTAATTTAATCTCAGTATGAATGCAGCTGCTCTGCGCTCTGCTCTGGTCGTTGGGTTTATTAGAGAAGCTTTAGTGAGTAAAAAGCATCGCGAAAAAGAGGGACAGTAAAGTGCTAAAGTTGTAAAAGAACATTTCTCTGGGAAGAGTCCCAGAACAACCATTAGCTCTGCAGGTCACATGTTTCTGACCTGCAAAGCCAAGGGAAAGTTAATGAATGAGGAGAAACGCGTATTAAACTTTTAAAAGCCTGAAAATAATTTTTTAAAAAGTTGATGGATTCACCTTCCAACGGGACAACAGCGCCAAACATTCAAGCACGGCTTGATAAGTTTAGATTGGCACATATCGGTCTTTGAGTGGCCAAGTCAAAGTTCAGATCAAAAATCAATTGAGAGTTGAAATGCCATTCAATCCAGTTTGACTGAACTCCATTTCTCTTACACAAACATTTCAGCCTCTAGATGTGCAAACCTGCTAGAGACATTCATCAAAAAGACTTTCAGCTTGTAATTACACTAGTTGGTTCTTCAAACTATTGATGCAGAGGAGCTTTATTTGGTATCAAATACCGAAAACCATGTATTGTTTTACATCCGCAACACAAATATGCACTACTTTGTGTCTGTCTCATCAGACCTCAATAAATGGATTGAAAACATAAGATGTGGAGAAATTCAGATAGTGCAAAGCTTTTCATCAAGGTACCGTCTCTCCAGTCATGCTACTGAATTCATGTGACACCCCGTCTATGAGGCATTTACAAGAGCTTACAAGTCATGAATTAAGCCTTGTGGGGTTTTTACATCAGGATGTGACTCAGTCTATGCTAGGATTATTTTCAGATTTAGCTCTTGACAGCACGCACCTGAGTAAGCAGCATGCTTACACTCCTTTAGAGCAGTACTAAGTCTTGTTCTTACTTTCATTTTCCCTGATGTTTTATTGGCGGTGGGTTTAAAATACACACATGTATATTTGTATTTGAACTCATTTTTTAGGTTTTGTGTTGTATTTCATTGATTCCAAATAAGTTGATAGAACCAGTGCAGAATTTCTTGGCTGACTTTTTCTAATTGCTGTTAAGTGATTTCTGTTGTGTGTATTCAGAGTACACACATTTGTGGATTTTTAATTCCACACAGAAGCAGTGAATTAATGTTTTTGCAGGAACACCGACACTTACCAATTAGATTGGTGCCTGAAGACACTTTTCCCTTCCACTGGAACCGAACATAAGCTGGAATAGGCTCACTCTGGTGTGAACCTGGGTGGAGCTGAACACCTGGCCTGTCTATAAAACAGACTTTATACTTTTTCAGTGCGACTACCTTCCTCTGTTGCTGTCACAGAGGTTTTTTGTTTTTTTTTGGTGTTTAACAGTGTTAAACATTCATTAACAAGTCACCTCAAAGTGCTGCTTGTGTTTGCATTGACTGCATTTTGTGTGCTTATTTCTGGGAAACAATCTGACTTTACTGTAGGACACAGTTTCAATTGAAAATTTCAACTCATTTCAAGCTCCTGAACTTCAGTGCAGCTCAAATACCTTGTTATTTTTACTCGTGTTTACCTAAGTAAATTTAATCATCTGGTTACCATGGAAACAGATTGCCGCGTAGACTTCCCGGTTTACCATGCTTGACCGTGGCCCGGATACCGCTGTGTTTGAACTTTGTATAAAAGTCAAGGCTGTGGAAACCTTGAAAATGGTCTGTCGATGGTTTTCTGTCTCACACTATGCAAATTTTTTTGGGGTTTGGGTTTTGGGTAGACATAATTTAAAATTAAGCCTTGACTTCAGCATGTGCCTTTTTTTCGTAAACTATTGGTTTGTAAAATACCGTCTCATTTTGCTATCTTTTCTTGTAACTCGGTAAATTGACCAAAATATAATGTGAGCTAAAAAAAAAAAACCTCTTAATATCCCTAGCTTTTTTTTCCTCCATCATCACAATATCCCCACCACTTTTTGTGAACTTCAGTATCTTAACTATTAAAAAATATGCATTAATTTTCAACTTTTTAGCTGGTCATCAATATTTATACATTATGCCTGAAGTATATTCCAGTTTCAAAAGTTGCAGATGTGATATTGATGTCGATTATGGCACAATATCTAGTTGATTTATTTTGCAAACCATTGACTGACATGTTGGAAATTGGGAGTTTTTGTTGTTCAAAAAGTCTCTTCATTTTAATTATTGTTTCCATAGAACTGGGAAACAGTGATTGGATCTTTGTTGATAAATGCTCAATTAAGTGTTAATTTTATACTCTTGCATGTTATATGTGTATTTGATAAGTGATTAATAAACATTAAGAAATTTTAAGTAGGAGATTATTTTGCCGATTATAAAATGAGGTTACTGATGCAGCGTTCTATGGATTTGAGACCAATTTTACTACCTATGTGATGAATTGGGATGCTTCCCATTCTTTAGATATTTGGAATTGCTTTGGGATTAACTGCATAAATGGCTAGGAAACCAACAGTTCTTGTTTTTTTTGTTTGTTTTTTTTTTCTGCTAAGCTGCGGTGCATTTGGCATCACTTTTTGAATGACAGATTTTATCTTTGCCGTCAATGAGCTCAGTCACAGGAATTTCTGCTCAGACTCTCCGTAGAGAGGCCTGACCGTAAAGAAGGTAAAAGTTTGTCACAAAACCTTCTCAGTTGAGGCGACTGGGAAGCATGAATCCCGCCTCAGAGCTTACATTCTTGGTGTAAACAGAGACCCGTTCATTAGCCGTGGGCACACATCTCACAGACTATTTCCTGTTTTCACTTATCAGTGAAAACAATGAGCAGACTTCTTCTTGAGTTGTGCCAGAAAACTTGCTAATCTATGCATGCGAGGTTGTACCTCTGCAGTTGCAAAGATGCTCAAAGTAAAGGACTGATGGAGTGGCTTTACCCTGACATTTGGTGTGTGAAGTTGTTGACTGCTGTTCAGCTTTGGAGTCCTTTGTGTCGAGACAAAACAAAGAGAAAAGCCTGAGCAATGCATTCCCTGAACTCAACCGCCTTAGTAATCCGAGAGGAAATGACACAAATGTGTTTACAGCTGGCCTGTCCACCCATGCCAGAGGAGGCCCTCTGCTAAGTTACGAGTGCTCCAATTTGGCCTTCAGCTCTGAGAGTCAAGAAGTTTGAGTGGGTGGGTGTGTGCGGGAGTTCTTATTTCACCCTCCATAGCCTCTCACACAGGAACTGACTGAGCTTTCTTTACTCATCCAGCTTATATTTCTTTTCAGGACTGGTTTTGTGTATTCAAGATCTCTTCCCCTGGAGCAATCGGGTTGGATTTTTGTGAATAAGTGCTCCTGGTTTTATCTCCTGCAGAGCAGTGCAGGATTTATGTGAGAAACATCCCAGGGAAATGTGCGCTTAGCACAATGGCTCATCAGGGTGCTATAAACTAACTGGATTCACTGTCCAAACTGGGGATAAAGAACTGTTTCCTTTAGGGTTCCACGTAGTTCACCTATAAAACTGACAGTACTCAGATCTGTGTAGAGTCGGACCGTTCTTCATGACTGTCATCTCTTTGATTTGCTTCGTTGTTCCAAATGTCTGTGACGTATTTGTGCAAAGGGAACACAGGTGCTTTCAGTCTCGTATTTGTTTTTTAGGAGTGTTTCTGCCATGCTGTTGGTGCACACTAATGGAATGTCCCTGGGTTTTGTCCTCAAGTGGTTTTGCAGTGTTTGCATTGGAAAGCCAAAAAGACAAGGCACTGACAGCTGCATATCCATTCAGTTTGCTGACCAACAGAGCTTTTATTTTGCAGGGTTGTCATTCTCTGAAAAAAACTGCTTAAGATGCAACAGACACTCATACCTATGAATAATTATACATGAAAAAAATGAAGAAAATGTTGCATGAATTTTCAATTCCTTTCTACTTACACATGTCACCAAAACCATAAATTATGTTATATAAAACCAATTGGGACCTTCATTTGCAGTTATCTTAGGATTTAAGCTAAGATAAAATCCAGGCTATATTAATCTGTAGGGGAAATTGCACATTTAAAGATAACATCTTTCGTAAACAGCATTACGATTGACAAAATCTATAGAAGTAAACACAGGATGTAAGTGTCGACAGGATCATTTAGCAGATTTTTCTTGGCATAAGCCCAAGCATGTTTTACTTACTGTAAATGCCTGAAGACTCTCTTCTGTGCTGTTAGAGGGCTGACATGGAAAAATCTTCCCTTCACTGTAAACAGTCTGAAGACGTCAGGCTGGCGTGCAGAGACAGGTCTGTACAGAAGTAGATGAATAGAGTGCAGATTTCCTTTCCACAGATTCTGAGAGTCAAATGAGAGGTTTTTTTTCTTTCTTTTTTTGCTTTGTGTTATTGATAAAAATCAGACATGAGACTTTCCATAAAGACTCTCTTCCTTCTGCAGTCAAAGCAGAGCCCAGCATTCTGTTGTCACAACCACAACCCTGTCATGAAGAACATGACAGAGTTCCTCAAGGTGGCACGCAAAGACTTAAAGGGTGGAGGATGGAAAGAAGCCAATACAAGGCCGCATGACTTTTTGGAAATCTCCAGTTATTAAATGAAAGAAAAGAAACTCCAGAATCACTCGACATTACATGTCTACCTGATCTTGGATGAGAATAACATAATCTAGTCCCTATACATACTACTGTCAAATGTTGGCGGATTTAACAGTCAAGTACTAGGTTTGCACCCACGGAGAAAAATGTAAAACCTTAATCAAGTCTCTTCTGTCCAACCCCGGTAATGAAAGCCCTTCAACACCCTGTAGTAACTTCAGGATTGCCTCAGGTTGGGGGTGCAGCTGACATGCATGTCACTAACCAGCATGTTCCCTCCCTGCAGGCCAGAAACAAACTCTGACCACAAATCCCTGCTGTGGATTTCTGGTCTATTGGTTTTTAACTCCCTTCAGGGTGAAATCTTAAAAGAGACTGAACAAACACAAAGCTTGATTTGTTGTACGTCGGCATTGCTGACTGCACGAGGCAAATTGTAGAGTTCAGTTAGTCATCCATCAAAACATGTAGATTTTTTAAAAAGATTTCCTCCTTGTTGGAAATTAAATATAATTAAAAAGTATTGAGTCCTTACTTGGGGTGTAATGAACAAAACTCAAGACCAGAACACAACAGTACAAGAGTTGTTCAGTTTGTCACTGTCGCTATCTGTCATTCCTACTGGAAGCCCAAAATGACTTAAGAATAGTGGAGGAATCTTTTCCAGCTGCATGAGGTGAAGCCATGTTGACTGCAACTAGCCAGAGCTCAAGAAATATTATGATGCCTTAGCAATGTGAGTGTTCATTGTTGCATCCTAGTAGTTGCATATCACATGGAACAGTCGATGTTCCACATGATGTAATGTGTTCAAATGAGCATGATGAAGGCAGCCATCCTTCCACCATGTGATTAAAAAGACACTCCATTCCTTTAGAATCCTCTTTCATACACACATTCGCTGTTGATTTTTTTGGGGGGGGTGGGGGGTTTCTGTGTCTGGTTGACTCAGAGGAAACATTTGTTTTCCTGCAGCTAATGAGTTGAATATTATGTCTGATTATTTTGGCAGACATGTTTGCAGCATAATAAACTAGGAACGCACAAATCTGAGCGTTGCATCGTGTTTTTCAAAGTCAGCTGTGTTTTAGTTGCCTTTCTTGCTTGGTAATTTCCATTTTTGTTTTCTCCACAGAATTCTAAACAACAACAAGATTCAGGAACTGAGAAATGGAGCCTTCTCTGGATTGTCTACTTTGGAAAAGTTGTAAGTATGGCTGCCAAGGAAGATTAAATCACTTGAATCATAATCTGCTTTTTGAATGTCTCTGCATTCAGAATAGTTGTAGTAATGGACTCCAACTAAAGATCACAGTTGGTCTGTTTTCAGTGTGTGTCAATATGTGCTCAATGCAGCCACTTCTGCATCTTTGCTGGCATCTCATTAAGGAACTTTAAACCATGTAAATGGTGTGTCTAAAACATTTTTGCGAATTTAAACCCATCGTTTTTGTAAAACTTGCCTGCAGGCACATACAGAAAATAGTAAAGGTTGTCTGCTCCTAAAATAGCAGCACGGTGTCTTGTGTGTAATATTTACATAGGAAATTAAACTAGATGTTGTGTTTACAAGAGTTTTATATTTGAGCCGTCAGACAGCGTAACGACTCCAGTGAGAGCATGTCAGCACACTATCCTAAAATCAGAATTTTATGTCTAATCTTTGCTTATTCATGAAGCTACCTCATTCAACCTAATGCAATCAGTGGAGGCTGCTTACATGGCAGACCCCTTTTTTTTTTAAAACTTAGTTGGTTCTTACTCATGTTAGGCACTTGAACATAGCCGAACATGTAACTTTTAAGTCAAGGAGAAGATGTAAAAATAAAGTGGAAAATAATAAAGACTGGCACAGTAAGTGACCTGCATGTTGATGTGAAACTTGTCATTTCTGTCCCTGAAATGTATTTCAACATATTTGTCTTGTATATAAGATTATTCCAGAAAACTAAGACTTTTTGTGGAAAGTATCTTTAAACCTTAAAGGCCGACAAATAACACATTTTTATTGTCAAAGCTTTAAATTTCATCCAAAAGTGCATCAGCAGAAGTAACCCATCCCTCCACAAGAAAAGCTTTGGCATGCAGAATGGAGGATTCACAAAACACAAGCTGGGATACTGTGAATGAAAAATGAAAGTCCCAAAAAAATATGAAGCACCAAGCAGCTGAGTCAAGGCTGTCGGTCTATTCTGGAAGACTGGAGGTCGTAGTAGAAAGGGGCTAATTATAGGAAGTGTTGTCTGCCTGGTGACAAGGTCTTGACAAACAGCTGCTTGGATATTCCTGGGATTCCATTATTTGTCAATGGAAAGTGGGTGGCCTGAGGATTAGTCAAAGTGCAAAAGAATAATTTTTATATTGGCCATTCAAGGTAGCATGAACTTTATGCACAATTTTACAGAACAACTTGAAATGGTTTTCGCAAACAAAAACCATTGTTTGCGATTGACTTTTACCATTTAGTAACATGAAGTGTTACTTACACATGCTTTCATCTCTCAGGTTCGGCTTTCGAGAGACCTGGTGAGATGGGAAGTTAAGACGGGAGCTTTTTATTTAAGAACCTTCACCAACATGAAGGTGATTGGTCAGATTTGCAGGAAAGTTGTGATGACAGGTGAAAATGGCAATTTGCGCAAAATTTGTGAATTTTCATTCACAGTTGCGATCACAATATTGAACTTCCAGAGGGACTGGTTGGAGCAGCCAGGGGGGCCACAGTTAACTCTTGGGGAGCTACAGAGATCCACAGCTCAGGTTGACGGAGCTTGAACTATTTTGCGAAAAATATTGGGATCAAGTTTACAGGAGACTCTGAAAGACTGAAAATTGTTCTGATAAATATTTTTGAAAACCATGCATCATTTTCTTTCCACTTCACAACTATGCACTGCATTGCGGATGGTATTCATAAAATTTGTTGCTGCAATGCTCCATTTGCTTTCTTGACTTCCCCAAGACACGCATTCAAGACCTAAACCAACGCAGAGTGGTTTCTGACATATCTGTCGGTTTTTCTCTTGGCTCCATATACCGATTGAGAAACATCATCCGTGTCATAGGACTCTGCTGCTGCGGCCTGGAATGTTACAATCCGTACTTCCTTCCTACAAGGAGATTCAGAACGTGGCTCTGGGCCTGAGCATATGGGCCACCAGTGATATATCACTCGGGAATGGCTTCATGCAGATAAAATAACCAGACCATTAATGGCCCCACTTTTACCCAAGGCTACAATAACACATGAGTGCATTGATTTGGAATTTTAAGTGCATGATCCTCCTCTCTTAAAGCTCATGCTGCCAAGAAAATGAGCAAAAGCTGACTGCTGTTCTCCCTGTTTTAGAGAGACTTTCACTATGAGCACTATAAGTCATATTCTTCCAAATTCTTGCTCATTATTTGTTCCTCCTAAATCGCATATTTACAAGGTGGCCTTGATTATTTCCCGTGTAGCCGAAAGGCTGTCTTGGGGGCCGAGAGGTTAGTTGTCAAACCTCAGACCTTGAGGATAAAACGGAGGATCTGCTCCGAATGTGTGAAGTAAAAATCTTTGATCTTTCTTAAGGAAAGCCTTGTAGGCTCTCGTATGTGATGTTTGTGAATAGCCAGCTCTTCTGCCCGTCTTTGTCTCATTGCAACCCCCTCCCAGCCAAGCTACTGCAGTTCATCTGCAGACAGAGAGTTGAACCTGCTCGATGGTTTGCTTGCTTTTGTGATTATAATGAGGCCAAGCCGAGGGCAGAGGTGACAGCCGTGACATTCCCACACACATTCACATTCGCATGCTCCAAAATGGCACTCCCGCCAAAAACCTAAAACTCCATCACTTTGTGAAAGTGAAGAAAGTGAAGGGAAACACTTTCACCCTCTGTTTTTTTTCATTTTTTATTTTCCCTGTGTCCACAACAAAGTGCTCCCTCATTTAGAGTGGCTAAATGCAGACTGAGACAGAGAGGGGTGTAGAATTGATTTCTGTCTGCACTGCTCTCTGCGTAAAATTGAAAAGTAACTCTAGAGGCCCCTGTTTTCTGCTGGGGGCCAAAGATGTAACTGCTTGTTTTCCTAAGCCACTCAGAATCCCCCCCTTTTACCACTGGACTCTCTTTCTGAAAGCAATGCTATGGAGGACAGCTTATTAGATGGATGAGAAGAACCTTGAAAGAAAAAGCAATTTGTGTTGCTGTAAATAATATGTTGATGGAGTTTTCTGGGTTTTTTTTTTTTTTTTTTGACAGAAAGTGTTTAATCTGTGGGATTATTGTAATACTGTTCAGCTTTAAAAAAACACAACAGGTTTAGATAGTAAATCATAGAGTAGAGCTGCTAAATATCCTGAATGGTATTCTGTATTCAGACTGCACAATATATGACAAATTTATAGTAATCAGTTTCAAAAATAATTTTGTGGAGTGCAATAATTTTTAGCTATAATATTCCAATTGTCTGTGTATACTTAGGAGTCTTAATCAATAAATAAAATAGCAATTTATAAATAATATAATTTAGCTATCCATTTATCTCAACCCATAGCAACATTTACCAACATTGTCACACTTCAGATGTTTTCCTGATATTATGCAGTGTTGTCACACAAAATATTGGCTATTTACCATAACAGCAGTATTAATATCTGATATCGAATCAGACCAAATTTTTATATCGGAGCATTGTCACAATAAATCTAAATTTTTATTTAAAATTAAACATAGGGTTAACATTTCCATACGTGACCCTCATGATGCTAGAAATCTACTTTCCAGAGGTTAGGAAGTAGACTTATTGAGACTTTTACAGTTTTCCTTTTTAATTAGAGGCTTAAACTGGCTCTGTTGACTTGGATATATAACTCTGGGAGTCAGAGACTCTTATCCTCCTTTTCTAATCGGAATGAAGTGAACAATTGCATAAAAGCGACGTGATATGAAACAACTGAATTTCGTGTGTCAACACACATGCTATAGAACATTACCGTGCCAAGACGCTGATTTGAAGAAATGAGCTTCACGTAATCTTTTTGTCAGTAAAATGTTACTTTAATGAGAAAGAAACACAGTTAAAAACCTTTAACAGTTGCTGAACTACTATTATGTTTGGAGATAGTTCAGAAACACTTTTGAAACACAGCTTTAATGTTCTGCCAGCTGTTTCAAAGCGAGAATGTCCAGAAAAGCCGCATTTTCTCTCTGCAAACAGGCTCAAAAGTTGCCAGGTCATGTGCAGTCTTCAGTCTTTGAAAAATCAAGAGTGCAGCTAGGAGTGGTTCAACATGGTTTTTCTTAACCCCATTTTGTTTTATTTATGAGTTAATTTGCTTTTTTTGTTTTGTTTTGTTATATCTGGTTTAATTTTATGTGTATTTTTGCATCAACAGATTCCTTAAAATTGCAACAAATGCAAAGTCTTAACAGAACAGCAGCTTCTTTCAAAATGTCCTTTTACACTGGCTCTAATCTAAAACTGGTTCTGACTTGGCCATGGAGATCTTCTAAGAAATATTAGCAATTTCTTCATCCCCTCGTCTCATTTCTCTCCCAGCACCTCTTTACGTGAAGACTCTTCTGCTTGCTCACATCAAAAGTTTTCTCGAGCAATAGATGTTTTGTCCACGGCTCGTTTGTGGTCTGGAACCCACCTGTAGTTGACAGCCTGTCGACATCAAACGGGCAGAGTTACCCAGCGGTGTATTGTGTGGGTTCAGGTGGCGAGCAGAGAGCCTCTTCTACCTCCGCCTTAATGAGTGACGAGGCAGTGCTGGCGCAGGTGAGCGCCGCGGGAATTCTGTGACCTCAGTCCTTTGAACCCCGGGAGAAGCAGATGTGTGTGTGTGTATGAGAGAGAGAGCCAGAGTACGACTTTCAGGGTCGGGTCATGACAACAGTTGTGTATTGATGATAGGCGTCTGAGTTTGGAGGGAGGTCTGGTTGCTGCTGGATTAAAGTGCAAAATGTTTTGTATTTTTTTTGCTCTCTTTTAATTATAGGCGTCTGTTTCTGCACCCTTTAACTAGGAATTTTCCAAGATTGGTCTGAACTCGTTTCCCTTCACATTTTATGACCTGACCTCCTAACTGTCCGCTAATGTCTGTAAAAACCATAAAACTGGGTTGACATGTTTTGAAAATGTCAAAAGAAAGCTCTGGAACTGGATTGAATCATAGAATTACAGAGTTTTTGTCAAGAATTACTGATATTACTATTGTGTAATAAGTTTTTTCTTTTTGGTTTTTAGCTTCAATGAATCACAGGAAAAAAGTGCAACCACAACAAAATGGTCATTACATCCATTTCCCCACATCCTGCTGTACAAAGATTTAATTATAGGATAATTAATCCAGATAATTTTAGATGGGAAAACAAAACTATTGTTTGAAAAGTTAAATAAAATCAAAGTACAAACTATATAGTTTGTTGATGCATTGTGATCAAGTAATAAACATGGGATTTTGCTGTCAAACTAAGAGATTAACAATTAAGAAGCAGGGAAACCCAGTCCTTATTGGTCATTGCAGCTGTGCTTGTGTGTGTGTGTGTGTGTGTGTGTGTGCGTGCGTGCGTGTGTGTGTGTGTGTGTGGTGACCTGTTCCGCTGGGACTCCTTGCCTCAACATAGCTGTTATTTAATTTGCAGTTTAGTCAGTAAATGGTAGAAAAAATGACACTGACTTGTTCAGAATCAGATTAAAGTGATTTTTTTTTTTGTTTTTTTGTTTTTGTTTTTGTTTTTGTTTTGCCTGACATGATTTCTATGAAATAACTGTGGCAACAAGGTGCTTTTTTTTCCTTTTTTTTATTTTATTTTATTTATTTTTTTACCACTGGGAGCAGCTGTAGTCTGTAGTTGCGTTTCTCAGAATATCAAAATCAGTATTTGCAGTTGTAAATTGTTAATTTCCGATCTTGTTGAAACAATTTACTTAAATGATTAACTAACTATGTCATTGCTGTTTCTACTCCTTCTAACCTAATGGAGGGGGTGAACATTTTTTCTTTCTCTCCACAGGGACCTGCGGAACAACTTGATCAGTCGTATTGAGCCGGGAGCTTTCCTGGGACTGAAAACTCTGAAGAGACTGTGAGTATCAGAGCATTTCCTGTGATGTGACCGCAGGCCTCCCCGCCTGTTGATGTATGCAACCACTGTTGTATTGTCTGTTCTGACCAAAACATGGTGTCCTCCGATAAAGGACAGAAAACGTCCCAGAGCCACTATGACAGTTTATGTGAGCTATCCGTGTTTGTGAGCTCCAGACACAGTTTACCATCATGCCCTCATGTGTGGCTCCCCAGCCAATTAACGACGCATACGTGGTAACAACCTTCTGTGTTTGGATGGTTCCCATGGCAACGCTGATGTTCAGGAATGTGGTGCGTTTCCACAGACTTGGAGCACGTGCGCATGTCCCAGAAACAATCACCTTCCGGTGGGCATGGCGTGTTGGGTTCAAATTGACGGACTCTACCCACTTTTGAAACGGTCGCATGTGTAAATGGCCGAACGTGATGGCCAACAGTGCCGACGCCATCAATTCTGTGCACAGAATTTCACGAGTGCGCCTCTGCGAAAAACTGTCAGACAAGCTTGGAAGGCTTTCAATCGTTCTGCTGAGAGGCGTTCTCTGAATTCAGGGACATCCCATTGAAGGTTATTGTTTGTACTGGGATTAGGATACTCTTCTCCCAGTTTATTGTGAAACTATCGGTCTGCTTTCTCTTTTATAGAGAGAGCTGCGCAGCCTCATGTACAGCTGCACAACCACGTTCTGTCCTAATGTGATTTTTGACACATTTATTAAGTTTTGGTTGCGCACCTGGGAACAATTTTATTGAGTTTGTTGTGAAGCTTCGTTTAAAATCAAAGCAAAGAGGCACAGCAAGTTTGGTGACTAGCTGCAGCTGCTGCTGTTTGGTGACAGACCAGCAGAACTCAGAACAACCAAGCACAGCTACTGAGAGGCGTTCAGTGACCGAGTTATTAGCTCGCTCTGTGAACAGTTAAGCTAGCTCAATAGTTACTGTACTCTGCCATCTGAGAGATGCTTCTGGGAGCAAGAAGAGGTGTTAGCCTGAAGCTCGCTTGCATTTATACTGGCAGGAAGTCCCTCCTCCTGGAGCCGACGTCACTTCTACTGGCCAGTCAAGACTGGCGTAATGTGATCTAGCTTCTGGGGGACAGGTGATGGGGTCATGTCCCATAGCGAGATATCGAAACGAATGTTGAAAGAGAACGCATTTTGGAAATAAAGAACTGGCAATGACATTGGAGAACTTTTGCTGTTTTAAGTCTGTTTGACATATTTTTTTTTTTTTTATTCATTCATCTTTAAAGTTTGGACACTGTAGAAACATCTGAGCACCATCTATAGAGTCTGATATCCATTTTTAGCATTTAAAAAAATGTAGGAAAAGCATTTTTAAATAAATGGGGCACGAACCCCTTGTCTTTTTAGTTGCCCTTTGTGAGGGCTGCAGAGGAATTTGTCAGGATAAAGGTGCATCATAAAGCAGGAGTCTATTCCCAGCCTTTTGTTTTCTTTGGCCTTCTACCAGAGGCGCTCACTCTTTGATAAAGGGAAGAGGACTTGAATGTATTTGCGTCCGGATCTTATTCAAATGTGGAAAACTAATCTTAGGTGGCGTGCAGCTGTTCTTGTTGTGACTCGTGGGGGTAAAGCTGTGCATCGGAGTCTGTTGCATGAAACTGAGGTGGAACACAGCGTGAGTTGGATTCATCAGATAGTACCCAGCGCATGCCAACACAAACTTTAGCTTGGCTGCTGCTGTAGAACAATAAAGAGCTCAACATGAAGGCAGTCGGCTCCCTGGTTCAGACCTGCTCTCATTTCCTGGCCAGTTCTTCTTCTCGGGGTATATTCACGCTTTGCTCTCAGATCAGCAGCAACTCAAACTTTGTGTTTAGTTAAATTTTTTATTTTTTGTTTTTCACCACTGTGCAGATGCGACACCTCACATGGAGGCGCTCGCTAAGAATGAAGTCCGATTTTTACCTCAATATAACAGCTTTTTAATCATTCTCTCAGTACGTCACAGTTTATTTACAAAGAGGGGTCAAAATCAAAAATTGGAACACGAGTCTTCAGGTTTTTGGAAAAATTCAAAGGAATTAATTGGCAATGATGAAAAATTCCCCAGCTTCTAAGTAGCTCATTATGTTTGCCAAAGTTTATACCGTCCAGAAAGTCTTGGAAAAGCTTGAAGATTTTGCTCATAATGTTTTTGCTCTTTCTCTCGGCTCAAGCAGGTTTTTAATTCCCCCATCTGTCCCTCTCCTCCAGCATTTCTTAATTAAAATTACCTCTGCTTTGAGTGTATTGGCAAAGGCCATTGAAGAGGAGATTTAAAGTAAAAGCTGCTGAGGTTATGGATTGCAGTTTTTCTGCACACAGTGTGCATAGAATGATTTCCAAACATGCCCTGCATTTGCAAATTGTAGGAGGGAATTATCAAGTTTCAGATTGGTCTAAACTTTGCAGTACTCCTCAACTCCTTCTATATTCTGTTGAAGCTATTACATCACACATTCTTAGCACCCCAAAATTTAGTATTTATCATTTCTAAGACGAGTCTTTCTCCTCATTTCCCCCATTTTCTGCCCTAAGCGTCAATCGTCTAAAAATGAAAAAAAAAGGAAGATGAAAATTGAACACGTGTAAATGGTCAGGTTTTTTTCCAGGTATTGAATCTAGATTGAAAGTGTATAAATTCAATATGTGATCGTACTAAGATTAAACTAAAATGAGATTGATAAACACACTGCAAACCAAATACCCCTCAAGGGGGTCATATGGGTGAACTTCCTTGTCATCATGATTGTGTCTTTTGCCTTCCATTACCTAGAGCTGATACGGTTTCCCCAGTTTGAAATGTTTGAATCCATTTTAACGCCCTTACTTTGCTCAGCAGTGGATCCTTCTGGCTCCAGCCCCTTTTTTTTAATGTGCATTCCTCCAACAGCTGAACATGCTCTGCTCAGACCTAATCAAATTAGGCTATTTTTGCTTCTCCTCAGCATGTTCTATGCAGCAGCTGATGTACTCTGCTGAAACCATCCTTCGTGCTCTTAATTTGCTACATTGCAATGTCTAAAAGCAGTGATTAAAATGTTGCTCCAGGAACCCGGCCTGGTTCTCACATTTAGTAAGATTCCCAACTTAGCGGCTGATTACAGTAACTATGATCTCCCGTCTTGTGTGAAGTTTGTTTAACTTTCTTTATAATATGAATCAAGGCAATAAAAAAAAAAAAACTGAAGGGAAAACCCCCTACTTTCAAACCTCCACTTTTCCATCCCCTGCTCTGTCCTTACCGCGGCGCACAACACTCGCTCAAATTGGCAAGCCAGCAACAGGCTGTTATTCATTCTCTGTCAAGTGGAACTAATAGCCTCACACTGTGAATTCCCCGCCTGCTACCTTGAAGACAAACACCAATAATAAAAATAATAAACGCTTTGAAGTTGGCATATGACGACCAGCCATTTTCCAGGTATAACTTTACGCTTCTCAAGCACTCCAGGGTGTAATTCAGCTGCTGGGTAGCATCTCTTCTCTCTTGTGTCATCTCTTCATTTTTTGCTTGGCACAATTCTAAAAGTCAATCATTACAGGAGGAATATTCTTTTTTTTTTTTTTTTATGTGGTCCCGAGATAATTACATTTTACAGTTTTAAATTTAGTCTCTTGCACATTTTTCTTCCATTTTCTGTATCTTCTCCATGGTTGTCACCTGCGGTGTTGGTGGGATGGGGCCCACCTCCAGGAGGTGATTGGGCTGGAAGAGGCTTTTGCAAGACGCAATGATTTGAAATGCCAACAAGAAATACAATTCAAGACTATTTAAGGCTTATTTTATTTACTTGCCAAGAGCAAGTGACACTGAAACCAATTTAATCAATCAATGTACAACAAACCACACATGATAAAACAGTCGTTTGAATATTTTAAACTTAGTCTTTATTTGAGGAATAAGTTGGAATCTGTGCTGTTGTTTATTGCTAAAATAGTTGTATGCTTTGAATTGCCATGTTGCTGAAATGTGCTGTACAAATAAAGTTGCCTTGCCTACAAGATGGGTTGTACTTCCACGCAAAATGTTTGAAGTATAATTCTGCTGTTTGTAAATAGTAGTTTAGAAGAAGGGGGGCTTTTTACACACACACACAAACACACTCGCTGTACTAAAGATTGCTGTGGTGATGTGGAGGTGATTGTGGGTGAATGCTGATTTTCCTCGAGGTTCTAAACAATAGAGACATAGCTAACTGACAGTAGCAGCAACATCCATCTTCTTTGCGTGTTCATCTCGAGAATAATCCGGTATTCCTCCCGGGAGGTGTGTTGGACACTTCTCTCTGATGTTTTCCTGAGACGTCGTGTCGCGTCACATCCAGAGTTGAAGAAAACAGACACTTTTGATGTGTTTGACATTAATCGTAGGTGATTAATCACCTCCCACCGTGCTGCTTCACCTTTTAAAGTTTCGAATCCCCCTGCAGGCCCACGCAGACATTATCTAATACCCTGACCTGTCTGCTGAATGCTAGACGTCCCTGTCCCAACCTGCCTGCTAAACTTGGTGTTTTTACTTTATAAGTGGAATTTATTTTTCTTTCACTAACTTTCCCTTTATATTGTTATAAAGAAATCTGTCGTTCATTGCTGATTTTTTTTTCCTTCTATTTTTACAGGGACCTGTCCAACAACAGCATTAGCTGTCTTAACGGGGACGTCTTTAAGGGCCTGGAGAACCTGAGTCGACTGTAAGTACTTTGTGTTATCCTGAATATAATGAGTATAATTGGTGAAGGGCTGACATCAGCTGTGTTTTTCTGCAGAATCCTTTCAGGAAACATGTTCTCCTCATTGGCTCAGGGAATATTTGACAGGCTGGTGTCTCTGAAGGTGTTGTAAGTATGCTAAGGAGATCATTCTCATCTGTTTTGCTCAATTTATCCATCATGCATTGATCCAATAAAAGCCGTGTTAAAGACATGCTTGTTGTTGATTTCAGAGAGTTTCAGACACCTTACCTGCTCTGTGACTGTAACCTTCTGTGGCTGCTGCGTTGGATCAAAGAGCGTAATATTTCTGTGAAGAACACAAAGTGCTCATACCCTCAGTCACTCCAGGGTCAGCTCATCACGTCTCTGAGGCCAGAGCTCCTTACATGCGGTAAGGACACAAACTGGAGGGACACAAAATCAGACTTTTCTGTTAAAATGCCCGTACGTTGGTCTGGCCATAAAGATGTTGGCTTTCGTTTTAAAAGCAGCCAATTCGTGAGAGCCATTTGTTTTTCTTGGCATCTTAAGCCTTTTTGTCTTTGCCATCAGGGGTCATGACAAAAATTAATATGAAAGCTTTATGTAGGGTTTATAGGGCTGCGGTCATGGACATCTAACAACCTTATGAAGAGTTTAAATGCAGTTTTTAATAAACTTGTGACCCTTGCAATTTCTTCAGTTTAATTGACACAGATTTTGTTGTCAAAATGGTTCACTGTGTGTATTTGTGGAAGCGGGGCTTGTTAATGACATGTCAGATGAGATGTAGCCTGCCCAGGCTGGCACTGCCTTTGTTTGTACCTGCTCATGTCTTATCAGTTTGGCTCTCGCCTCCTTCTAGGATTATAAAACACATGACACAGATTTACAAGGAACTCGTTTCCTGACATGAATTATAAGTAGCTTTGAAATGCACACAAATTCAGCTTCATTTTCCTTTCATTCTTTTTGTCTTTTGTTTGCCCAAACTAAGAACATTTGTTTTTAACATTTTTTTTTATTTGGTGTTTTCCAGCTCTAGACGTGTTCACGTTTGCCCGACCGTTCCTCCCTCCCTTACATTTTCCACATATACAGCAAGAATCTGCTATAAAGTTGTAGTGAACTTTTGCATTTATGCTTAAAAAAAAAACAGAGTCTGGTATTGTCTGCTATGTTGATATGAAAAATGTGTGGAAAGCCTTTAAAAATCACATTGATTTACTAGCTGGCTCCTTGCTTGTTTCCAGATGCTCCACTGGAGCTGCCCTCCTTCCAGCTAACTCCGTCCCAGCGTCAGATAGTCTTCCAGGGGGACAGTTTGCCGTTCCAGTGTCAGGCTTCCCTCGTGGCAGAGGACATGCAGGTCTTCTGGTACCAGAATGGCCGCATGGTCAAGCCAGATGCCACTCAGGGCATTTTCATAGAGAAGCGCGTTGTGCAGAACTGCTCCCTTATCGCCAGGTAAGACTCGCGTCCACGTTTGCCAAGCATTTGTAAGTCAAATGAACATCTAATTTCCGTTCCCATTTTCCCAATCAGTGCCTTAACCATCTCAAACATCCAGCCTGGTTTCGCGGGGAATTGGGAATGTCAGGTCCGGACCAGTCGGGGGAACACAACCAGGACTGTGCACATTTTGGTGCTGCAAAGTTCTGCCAAGTACTGCGATTCTGAACGCATCTCCAATAACAAAGGAGACTTCAGGTAGATATTGAAAAGTCACACTGTCACTAACTTGGATTTAATTTCGAACTATAAAGAGCCATTATCTGTCCAATACAGTTTTGTAGCTTTTACCGAGTTATTTGAACTGTTCCATTTTAGGGAACTTATCAAAAATAATAAACATTTTTAGAAAAAAAAAAACCAGGACTGTATCAAAAACGTTTATTTTAGGTAAGTTGAGCGTCCTTTAATTTGACTTTTCACCAGCATGAAAATCACTCTTGGAACTGGCTAATACTAAGATCAATGTGACAGTCCAAGGAGCTCAATGAATAACTATGATGGAAAATTGTAGATTTTTACAGATTGGGGAAAGTCTCTGAGCAAAGCAACTTTAGATTGAAGTACAAGTTATTCAGAAACATCACCGCTTGGCAAAGGGCTTGGAGACAAACAACGAACCCCTGATGAAAAGATATTGGTTAGGATGTTTGGTAGCAACCCAGCAACCACACAGCTCTTTTGTAAACTGCAGTGCCTCTGTCCCCAAAGAAGTCAATTTTAAATTAAAAAGCAGTGTCTTCAATCTTGACTCAAACATTTAGTTTCCCACATGGATGTAGTAAAGTCCTTCTGGAGCTCAGTATTATGGTCAGATGAGGCAAAGATTAACCTGAATGCCCATAAAAACAGGAAGACTGTTTGGAGGAGTGAAGGTGATACTTTCAGAGTCGTAGTAAAAAGTATAGAAGTAGCTTCTTTCATTTTCCAGTCCTTAATAAGTTTGGAGCAAAGAAAACTGAGTGTAATTTTCCAGACACAATTCTTTTTATATGTTTTTATTAACTTTTTATCTCTGATTTTCCTAGTTTGACTCTTAGTTCCAGAAAGCACAAAGATGAATTTCAATGCCTTTGGATTCTAGATCAGGTTTTTGAATTTGAATCTGTGATCAAGATCACAGACTACATTTTGAAGAATATTAAATAAATGTAATTGGTCCCAAATCTGTAGATTTATAAACATGGTGGTCTAATTTAATCAAGATGCCCAAAGTTAAATTAATAAAAGCAAAATGTAAAAGGAAATCCTTTAAATAAGATTAAAGGTGTCTGTTGTAGTGGTTCATCTTGGAGAGCAACTGTTCAGGTTAATTGAAAGCTCAGAATGATAAGAAGTTACTGCAAAAAAAAAAAACTGATTAATCGAAGTTCAAGTTTAATAGTCAAGTCCGAAAAATATTTGAATGCATTTATATCAAAACATAGACATGTTGCTGTATGAGTGCATCTTTGTTGCTTTGCCAGCAGTGCCACCTGGTGGCTGAATATGAAAATGACAATTGCATAATACGCAGTAAAATGTAATTTAAATGAGGGTTAGAAAGAGGAAATTGAAAACGTTACACAGATAAGTTTGACTAGTGTTTAATTTATCCAGGTGGCCCCGCACTCTGGCAGGAATCAAAGCCTACCTTCCCTGCAACTTACCGACATCCAGCGCACGGGCTTATTCAGGCATCCCGAGTGAAGAACGACAGGCGTGGCGTCACTGCCGCCCCGAGGGGCTGTGGACGGAGGGAGACTACTCCCAGTGTCAGTTTCAAAAAGAGGTCACTAGGGGTCTCTATGTCATCAACCAGGTTTGTATCCTACTGTTATTTTTCTTTCCCTTTTTTTTTTTTTTTTTTTTGTTTATACATTGAGTCAACTTTCTTTTTGTGTTTCTGACAGATGCCTCTGAACGAGACCAATGTTGTAATCAAAGCTCAAAGCCTGTTGGTGTACACGATCGATGCTGCCAACCTGTCAGACAAGATGGACATCATCTTCATGGCTGAAATGATTGAGAAGTTTGGCGATTTTGTGGAGAAGTTTAAAGATGTAAGTTGATGACAAGATTTGATCAAAGCAGCTGTTGGCTTTAAGTCAGCTGGAGGTCAAAAACACTGAAAAGGTTTTTTTTTAAGCTGGTTAGACTTTCTAACGTCAAGTCTGTTTTGACATTTAGTTTTGAAATACAGTCTCTTGAACTTGTTCATCTCATCTTTAGACATTTGAAATGGCAGTACATCATAATGAAGTGGAAATAAACGGCTTAGCCTCAGTTTTACTGGACAATTAAAGAAAAACTTTATTTATCCCAAATGGAAAATAAATCTTGTCATAACTCCTGTCATCCAAGTATCTTCAAACTGTTGTGGATGATAAAGCTGTGGGAAGAAAAGTGGACTCAATTTACCTGTTAGATGACTAACAGGTAGTTGATTGTACTGGATTTTGTTAGCGTTTTGATGACACTTCACAAATATCCGCCGCTTTGTTTTTGCCTACGACATAAAACCCAACTAAATGATGTAGAACTATTATATAGATTGTGTCACAATGAAAAGGTTTGACTGTGTTCTTGATGAGATTTAGAGTTTCTCCTCTTCACTTTCCCAGCTGGGTGAGGTGATGGTCAACATGGCCAGCAACCTGATGCTGGCTGATGAGCGAGTGCTGTGGTTGGCCCAGCGTGACGCCATGGCATGCAGCCGCATCATCGCATGCCTGCAGAAAATAGCCGTCTACCGTCTGGCCACGGCGCAGGCTTTCTCCCTGGTTGGCCTCACTAACGAGCACCAAAACATTCACCAGGTTTTTGTTGATGGAGATGAGCATTTAGTTTTTCCTGTCGTCCTCTCAGACGTCCCCCAACATTGCGCTGGAGGCCCACACGGTTAGGGTCAACGACTGGAACGGCATGACCTGCATGCTGTTTCAGAGGCCCAGCCCGGAGCGGCTGCCAGGCCACGATCGCCAGCTCACGTTCAAATGCAACACCACCGGGTCCTTCGCCTCCGTCCTCTACAAGGTCAGCTTCCAGCAGAAATATCCACAGTGTTTGTGCCCTGTCGGGCGTCCGAGACGGCCAGGATGGGGTGCGTTCTGTAAAATATGTTTGTGTCCAAACAGAGCACCATAGTGGAGGCTTTGCTGCAGCTCCCGCGGTCTCTCTTCAGTCAGGCTGTTCCTCCTGGGCAGACGGACGATAACGTCTACAAGCTCTATCTGCTTGGCTTCCGCAACGGCAAGTTCTTCCCCTCCACCGGGAACACCTCCCTTCTGGCTGACGGAGGGAGGAAGAGGAGTGTGGCCACGCCTGTCATCATGGCAAAGATGGGCAAGTCCTGTATATACACTCTTGGGGAACTTTAAAATCGTGCATCATCTGAAACAGACAATTTTGACCCCGTGAATCTCTCCGCCATCAGACGGCATCTCGCTACGTTCCCTGAAGACCCCCATCAACATCACCCTGCGGCGCTTTGCTCGTGGCTCCGACGCCGTCTCCGCCCTCTGGAATTTCAGCCTGGCTGGGGATCAGGGAGGGTGGAGGAGCGAGGGCTGCCGCATCCTGGAGAACCACGACAACTTCACCACCATGTCCTGCAACTCTCTGGGCAATTACGGTCTGCTCATGGTAGGTAGAGCTGCCCCCATGTTGTTTTATTCGTTTAAAAGGAGCAGAGTCACTCATATAATTTTATACATTATCTCGCCCTCTAGTGGCCATTAGTAGTTAGTGCTAGAATAGCCTCCAGGGTTCATACACAGTGTGAATGAAAGCTGAAGCTTCTCCATATTTCTCTGTTTTAGGACTTGAACACTGTCGAACAGTTCTCTCCAAGCATCCAGCCGTTACATCCAGTCATTTACGCTACAAGTGTCATCCTCCTCCTCTGCCTGTTCACAATCATCATCAGTTACATCTACCATTACAGGTAAACGCCAAAATAATTTTGGAATGGTTAGTGTAGTTGTGCAAAAATACTTACGGGTTTGTTGTGGTTCTAATGTGAAAAAGTGTGTAAACATTCAGAGCATATAAAATTGGATGCTTCTGTTTTGTTTTTTTGCAGGTCTGTTCGTGTGAGTCGCAAGTTTTGGCACATGCTGGTTAACCTCTGCTTTCACATGGCGCTCACCTGTGGGGTTTTTGTAGGCGGCATCAATCAGACACGATACCCCAGTGTCTGCCAAGCAGTAAGTGGGAATCGTCCTTCCCTCCATTCTTCAAACTCCAACTCTCAGGTGTTCCTCTTTCAAGCTTCGTGATCGACAGTCATAAAAGAACCAGGGATTTAGATGTTTTCTGAGAGGGGAAAAAAAATACAGTTGGCTAAGATAACTGATCTTATGAAACATGGGGAATTCGGTAAGAGATGCGTTTTCTAGGCTTGAGGTTAGCCTGCATCTCTTTTCAAAGAGTGTTATTCCTATTTCACTTCTACAAAAGCATATATGTTCTTCTAAAAATGAAACAGCAGACTGTGAAGAAAATTTCTACAGCTGATATACCCTGCATTTACTGGGTTCCTCCACTTTTTTTAGATAACTTGTCAGCATTTATTAGCAGCTCTTTTTACCAATAACCCATCAGCTTTCGGCATCTGAACCTTTTCTGTTTGGTCAGATTTTGAATCAGAGATCCAATGAAGATATGGGCAAGTTTGGACCATTAGCCATCCTTGTGTCGCTTTTTATTGACATAATGTAAATCTAAATATATACAACATGTTTAAATCTGCCTGACTTAAACATGTTTTTTTTTGTCTTCCCCAGTTTGAAGTGCTTATAAAAGTTGTGCTGAATAAATAAACTCAACTTAAATGTTGAATTTCACTCAAATTTTTATTGTGAGCTTATTCCTGCTGTCTCTATTTAGGGTCACTGATTGATGAATTTACAGTGATGTCATAAATTCACTGAAATGACACTCCAGTCTGATCTCTTCCAGGTGGGTATTGTGTTGCACTACTCCACTCTGGCTACGGCCCTGTGGGTGGGCGTGACGGCACGCAACATTTACAAGCAACTTACACGCAAAGCCAAGCGCTACGAGGAGCTGGACGAACCGCCGCCACCCCCACGACCGATGCTCAGGTTTGTTTCTAACTCCTATAGGCGATGAAAGCAGAGTTTGTCGGCAGGATGGGGAAGTCTGAAATTTCACTATTTTTGTGGTCTGGAAAAGTATTTTCTTTTTCAGACTCCATTTCCCTTTCCAATGTCGATCTATTCGTCCATATTTTGATCAAACCGTTCAATTCTTGGATTCCATCCATTCATCCGTAGCGTAATTTATTTAACCATTTATAACTGTAGCGTGTTTTCTGGTTTGTTAGTAAGACATAACTGACCTGTTATGAAAATCCAAACACTGAAATGCTCCTTTTGGCTTCATTTTCCAGGTTCTACCTTATCGGTGGAGGAATACCTATCATTGTCTGTGGAATCACTGCTGCAGCGAACATAAAAAACTACGGCAGCCAAAGATATTCACCATAGTGAGTAGGATCTCACACACTGCGATAAGAAATTCCCAGCTTGTGCTTATGGAAATGCTTCCATTAAATCTAGACATCAGCATTTAGTAAGGAAGCGCTTCAAACCACAACTCCTCAGAGATCTATTATTAGGACAACCAGGACTGCATTGTTTTTGAGAATAATGCAGATTTTTATATGAGGGAGGGAGAACGTTATTCCCCAAAGTTCCGATTATGGAGTCCTGTTAATGATATGTGCATTCAGGCAACACGCCACTGCTCCCTGTTGTGGCAGCTGTTCTGATCAGGCACCATGGCTGACTAATTGAGAAATCTGTCCTGGAGTCTTTAGAGTTTAATTAATTTCTTGCGTGCGAAAGACTTTCAACTCTTGTCATTAAACGTGATGGGATAATACCTGCAAAGAGTTGGAGGCAAAACTTTCATAGAAAAAAAAAAAAAAAATGCGAAGCACTGAAATTATTTGTTGGATCTGAAGATTGGATTTTCTTTGGCAACTTGTTCATTTTGATCTGCACTCTATTTTTAAATAATAATAAAAGAAACTGATGGGTGTCTTAAGTCTTGCCCGTCTTCTTCTCTTCTAGTTGCTGGATGGCCTGGGAGCCGAGCATCGGGGCTTTCTATGGACCCGCCGGGTTCATCGTCTTTGTGGACTGCATGTACTTCCTCAGCATCCTGCTGCAGGTGCACCGACACCCTGAGCGGCGCTATGAGCTGAAGGAATCCAGCGAAGAGCAGCAACATCTGGCTTCAGCCGGCAACGAGGCAACACCCGAGGGTCCCAGCAGCCTCTCCCACCCCCTCGTCACGCAGCTTCAGCCGAACGAGGTGTCGTCCTCAGTGGCGTCATCCTCCGTGGCGTCGGCGCCCCACGCCGTGCCTCTCTCAGCCCTGGAGAACGAGCACACCTTCACCGCCCAGCTGATCGGGGCAGTGGGGGCTTTAGGTCTGTATTCAGGCCTGTGGGTGTTTGGCGCCATGGCGGTATCGCAGGATCACCCTTTCGACATGGCGTTCACCTGCCTCTTCGGGTTGACTGCGTTGGCGCTCGGGGCGTTCATGATGGCGCACCACTGCGTCAACAGACAGGACATGAGGCAGTTCTGGTTGCAGGTCTGTCGCTCCGGAAGGCGGGCGTACTCGGCGCAGGAGGAGGTCCTTCTGCCTCAGACGGGCATCGCTGTGATGTCGACGACGACGACTGAAAAGGCCGATGGCGAGTCGGCAAAATGCGGCCATAGCAGCGCAGATTCTTCGTACACCAACAGGACCGCCCCGAGCATTCGGAACTCCGGCCATGGCAGCAAGCTGACCAACCTGCATGCGGAGGCGGCTCAGTGCAAGGCAGCCTCGGCTCCGGCGACGGCCAACGGCACGGCTGTTCTGGACAACAGTCTGACCGAGCATTCGTTAGACAATGAAATCAAAATGCATGTCGCACCGGTGGAGGTGCAGTTCCGCCCTTTGAGCAACATTAGCAATCCGGCAGCTAACGGAAGCACAGGCAGACATCAGAAGAACAGAGCGCGAGCGCACAGGGCGAGCCGGTTGACCGTGCTGCGAGAGTACGCCTATGACGTGCCCACCAGTGTCGAGGGCAGCGTGCAGAGCGCCCCCAGCAGGCGGCACCACTACTACGACATGGCGGCGCGCAACAGTCGCCGCGCGGCATACATGGCTTACCGGGAGCGTCATCAGAGCCAGCTGCAGCAGGACAGCAGCGACAGCGCCAGTCTGCCACGCCGCTCCCGCTTCTCCGAGAAAGGAAGTGGTGCTCTTCTCGAGAACGAGACCGCCGTGAGCATAGAGGCGGAGCAGGCGGCTCCCGCAGGGTCACCAGCTGCCAGTAAAGACGCCGTACCGCTGCCAGGGAGCCCAGAATCAGAAAACAAAAGCAGCAAGTGGTACGGACTCAACCTGGTCACTCAGAACAATGGCACGCTAAGAAAAAATGGACAAGCGGTGCCTTTAGTGAACGGTGAGAGCGCCTGCATAAAAACAGGTTTGTGGAAACATGAAACTACTGTGTAGCAACAGTTTCCCTCCAGAGGACTGCATAAATAAAACCCTCATGCCTTTTGAAACTGTGAAATATCTCTTATGTTGACTTTTTTCAAAGAAAATATTAGAAATTAGCAGGAAAGCAGCCACTGGGCTGTCCTTGTAGATATGTTTTTGTAAATGTTTTATTTTTTTATGACTTTTAATCCAACACTGTTAATTTGAGAGTCCTGTAAGTGAGACTGTATGTCTTACCCCTCATGCTTTTTGCTTCCAGGATTAGTAATAAAATGATTTCATTTAACTATTTAAAAGTTTTTTATTCCTGCAACATCACAAACATTCGTCTTTTGTCCCTCTGGGACTCGTAGCTCTTCTGCTCTCCTCCCATCAGGACATGACAAGCTGGTAATTGGGTTCCTCGCTGACCTTCAGGTGGCCTCGGGTTCCCGTCTCCGCTGCGATGCAGCACTTTAATTGCGACCAGTAGCAACGTTGGCCGTCCATAGGTGTTTTCTCCCTGCCTGCTGAGGGAGCCGATGAGATCGCTGCGCGTTCCGGGCTCCAGCCGACTTCATTTCCCCTCAGGATGTGATTGACAGCTGACTCTGGCGCAGGAAAAGGCTGCAGGGAAAAGAGAAGATAATGAGAGACGAGCCGTCTTCCTTCTCCTGCAGCTCATTCCAAGTGTCCTCGGCAGCAGCAGGCCTGCTGAACCTGGGTCTCGCTCGAATGAGTCACAGCAGAGCATTTGACAGGAATCGGCGTCACTTTTTGCTGTGGGAGCGCCGTGTTCCCGATTTACTGTTCCAACAGCAGCTAATTTAAATCTCACGCTGGATATAGCCAGTTCTGGTCAGGTGGTTGAATGCATACATTTAAGGGGTGAAATGCCATCGGATTTATGATTTTCATGATTTATTTGAACAGTTTTGTTTTCCAGGGTGGAGTGATTAACAACCTGTGGCATCGTTGCAGCTAACCTGGTTGTTTTTCTGACAGTCCGTGGAGCTGACTTGATTTTCAGCACAAGTTGAGGCCAGCTGTCTTTGTTCTGGCCATCCTAGACAGAGGGAGGCCTGACCACCCTCTGACCGATGTCATGGTGGCAGTGCTTCAGCCTTATGAACCAAACAGCCTTTCTCACATGAACAAGGTAATAATAAAAGCTTTAGCTGATCGAAACTGGAAAATACTGAAACTCCAAGTGCTTGTCGATCACTGAAGTTTGTAAAACTTTAAAGTTTTAAACAATCATGTTAAAAAATTGTGGTAAAATTACACATCCACAATTTCCTATGTTAAAGAAAACCTTTTTTTAGTAAATGCCAATTGAGCCTTTTCAATTTTTGTTGAAACTACAAGAAGAAAATTGTAACTTTTTTTGAACCTTTGATCAAAAAACATAAAGGCAAAACTACAACCTGAACATACAAAATTTTTATATGTATATTTGTGCTTAAAATCCAGCAGACGAGTAGAAATGGAGATTAACTGCAGATATGTGAAGAATTAAGTTGGGCTCAGTGGTGATCCTAGCAGCGGCTGCAGGGAGGGATCTTTGATAATGCTGCTTTGTGCACATAGGATGTAGCAGTTCTGCAACAGCTTCATGCATGGGAGGGTGAGAGACACTGTCCAAGACTGAACATATCAGTATAAAGAAAACAGAACTTCCTTAATGGCTTTAGTTCTTGAAAGAATGACTAATTTCTTGGCTGATGGATCTCCCAAAGATGACTTCCACCTCGTCGGAAAAACATGACTAGATCCAAAAGACTCCCTAAAAGTCTAGACGTCTGTGCAGATCCTGCTTTTGACCAAACTCTCATCAAGCCCCTCGCCTAAGACTCAAAGGTCAGGCTGATGTGAAACCTGATCAGCCACCACTGCTGATTTTAGTCACAGCAGACGCGCAAACATGTCACGGTTCCTGTAGCGTCAATTTTTCATTAACGACACATTAATAAAAGGCATATTTCACCCAGGCAAAGATTCATCGCCCAGCTACCCTGGACGCGGCGAGCCATAATAAGCCTTTTGAATTATGAAAAGTGCAGTTAACGCCTTGGTTGGTGACGGCCTCGTTGATTCCCTCCAGGCATCAAGGAGAGTTCTTCAAATTATCGCCAGGATTCTGACGCTCCACCATCTGTTGTGTTTGTCCAAAGCTCGACAGTAGATGACAACCTAGAGGCTTTTGTGCCTAAAAGTAGTGAAAGAACTTGAGATCATGTGATTAAATAATCACTTGGAAGTCTGGGATTAATTGAGAAAATTTATTTTTTTTGAAGAAATTAAATTTCAACAAATTTTTTGTTTTTTTTTGTTGTTTTTTTTAAGGCACTGAGATGAATACAGTTACCTGCATTCTGGTTATGATGTCTGGAGGCAACATGTGTCTTTGATGTAGAAATAAACCTTTGGAAGGAAGAACATGAATCTCACGCTGCAGATTGTAACTGGGGAGCTCTTATGTCTCCAGGACCTACCGACTATTTTTAGTTTCATCTGTGTTAACGAGGAAAAAAAAAAAAAAGAAAGAAAAAAAAGCAGAGCCTTTAGAACTGACGTATGGAGTAAAGCTTTTAATTAGCCTTCAATGTTTGCGGACTTTTAAGCGACCGTCTGCTGAGATAATTGGCGAGTTTTCAGATGGGGAGGGTTTATTTGCAAATTAGGCAAAAGGCTTTTTCAAACATTTAACCACATAAACTGAAAACGCATGGTAATATCTGACTTCAAACTGGATTTGTGTGCCTGAACGTAGGGAGGAAAACATTGTGAAATACAATTATTCACACTGATGTCTTCCTCTTGGGGATAGAGTATTTTAAAGGGGGGAAATACATCCAGGGGGAAATTACGAAATATACATATTGGTCTCATCTGTTTAGAGCTCATTGTTCTTGAAGCCTCGTGGTTCATTTAGATGTTTTGCAAACCTCAGTCATACTGCTCATTTCATTAGACTTCAGGATGCTTTTTAATGTTAGACATTTAAAATATTTTAAATTCAAGCATTCTGACAGTAATATTGTTTATGCTATTTTTTCTAACGGTGGTGCAAAGGAGAACGTAATGGAATCAAGTTATTCAGAAATAGACGTTTCCCACCACTTACTCTACTGTATTTGTATCAAAGCTGCTTCTCAAAAGATGTTTGTTTGCATTTCATAGGCAGTTGCGTGGGATGAAGAAAACATTTAATCTGAACTCTTTAAAGAAAGTACATCTCTTTTAAGTCTGACTTCACATATATGGAAGGTTAAACGGATTCTAAAAACAAAATTTAAATCTAACCTCGGCTGTACAAAAAATACGTTCGTCACACCGTTTTTGTGATTCAGTTTCTTATAGGGGAAAAACACCATTAGTAGCAATTAAACCAAACCAATGCTGAGAATTTTTTGGTCTCTTTTTGTTCTGTATTTTCTTTAATTGCATGATCCAGATTCAGCCAAGTTTGGAGTTTGTGTTCAACTTAAAATTGGCCTCAATCACGACCCCTCCACCACTGCGGAGGTAGTTTGTTTACTGTTTTGCAGTTCCTTTGAGCAGTCCATCTTCACAGTGACTTCCGATCAACGTCGATTTAATGTTTCATACTTGTGAATAATCCCTCTCACTGCAGATTGATGGACTTCAAAGAACCAAACCCCTTGTAGACTAATGAACAATCAAAACTGCCAAAACATTTTTAGTTGATCTAATCTTGTTGCCTCTCCTCTGACAAAACTAAATCAAGCCAGAATTGAATCATTTTAGAACCTGGTAGATTGATATGTAAAACCCTAGAAATGAATCGGTATGCTTTCTTTTTAGCGCGACTTTACTTGTGGAGGACGTTCCCTGCACCATGACAGTATAAATGGCTTCTATGATCGCTCTCAGCTGTGAGCTGTTATGAGATTAATGCCCTAACCGTCTAGTCTGATTCCATTCAGGCTGATTAATTCGTCAGAAGGACTTATTAGCAGGAAAGCTGTCTGTAAGTGCCGTGTTGAGTAATGGAATCTCCCAGGTTTCGGTCGTAAATCGCGTCTCCTCTGATCATCTGTCACGCCTGACCGTAAAATCACCTTATCATGGCCTTTCCTCCAATCTAATGCCGGAACTTATTTATTTTTTTCCCGGAAACTTCTCATAAAGCCATCTTGTGTTCCTATTCTATCTGTGCTCTGTGATGAATCAAAGTTATTCCTGCTAATATCAGCGCCGTCTCCTCATTAAATAGACCTTGTGCAAGCCCAAATATATCATGATTAAACTTAGGACACAGTCACAGCTGAGGACAGAAATAGATGCTCATTTGGTGATCTCGCAGGCGGGGGGTTCTGCTTCTAGTACAGTCATTAGATCAAAATTACGCTTGCATATATGCAGGACTGTGGAGTCCAGGACATTTTAAATGCAAATAGTTTACAGTGAGATGGGCTAAAAAAAAAAAAGCATTTCACGACAAAAATAGACTCCAAAATTTCACTTGACCTAAATAGGCAAGCTGTTTTTATTGCATTAAAGTTCACTTTCAAGTGCAATGTAACACACACACACGCACAGCCTTGAAATTATGACATGAAGCCATCTGCTAATCTCTCATCTCCATGTGTCCTCATTAATGTCCTTCTATTGCCATTATTCTACCTGTGCCAGTCTGTCTGGAGATGTTTGGCTTCATTTTTCTGTCCAGGTGCTCGGATATTTATAGTCATCTCAACAGAAATATGAGTGACAGCTGCAGACAATAATATCCCTTTCTCATCGACACGCGTATGATAAACTGAAAGCTGTCTCTTTAAATTAGGTCTCCTCATCTGAAATGTTTAATCTCAAGTGTAAAAAAGTCACTTCATGGCCTTCTTTAATCCCAAAGGGTCAAAGATCCCAGCAATGAGAGCTTTATTTGTAGCTTGTCTTTGGTTTTGTGGCCTTCATCAAGGTCATTACAAATTGCCAAATGTATTGGTCTATAAGTAAAGATGGTTCTTTACTTCCAAGTGTTCGAGTCTTCACCTCACCTGATTACATGAAGTAAATGAGTTCTACAAATTCTCCCATCTGCATATGGGTGAGCATATTCCAGAAATAAATGTCTAAAAATTATTTTCAGAGGCTGAAAAGCACATCAAGGCCAGAAAAGGGATAAAGCTACAGTTTTATGATTTTATTTTAGAAACGTCAGCCATTTTCAGTCGGGTCTGCTGAATAAATAGCTTCCCGTTTGTCCAAAGCCGTCTGCTGTGTTTTATTGAACAGAGCAAGTTTTACTGTCTGACGGAAACCTCTCTTGTTTTGTGGTACTCTGGGGAGACGGAGCTAAACAATCATTTGCATTTGCTGTTTTTGGCTGCCAAGACGGATATGTGCAGTGTTCATAAAAAATGTTTTGATCATTAGAACAGCTGACAGCTGATTTACCAAGAAGCACGCCAGGCTCGTCTTTCCATAGTAACATTTTATTCTTTGCTGTTTCGAGCAGATGTTAAGTCTTCTTTCCATCAACTTACGTAATTTGTTGCTTACAACACTGTTTGTGTGCGTGCGCGTTTTTGTTATACCTGGTTGCGACTATTTTCCTGACACATACTACGTTGTGGAGACCCACTGCTCCTTGTGGGGACCGAAGCGTCCACAAGCACTGTTTTTAGGACTAAGGTGTGAATTGAGTTTTGGTTAGGTTTAGGTATGTAGTGATTAGGGTTAGGAAAAGTTTTTTCTACAGTTTTAGGCTGTAGAAATAATGAATGGAAGTCAATGGAAAATCCCTACAAATATAGCCACACAAACATGCTTGCGTATATGGGGAAAAAGCCAGTGAGATTACTAAGCACTGACTGTGCATGACCTGTAGCAACTGTTATGCAGAAACCTCTCTTCGATAGGCGGCACCCAGAGGAATTGTTTGGTGCAAAATTACATAACCCTGGAAAGTAGTGGAATGTTGAGAAGGCCTCTAAAGATTCATGATGAAAACACGGTTAAAAAACCCCCTTGGTGTTCTCAGAAGCATGGTTTGGGTTTAATAAAGCCTGCAGCATCCCAAACAAACACTGCAATAGATATGCATGTGTTTAATATATTGCAGAGAATACAACTGCTTTGGACAATTTCAGTAACTTTCAAGAATAAACTTGAATGGGAAAGTGATGTAGAACATTGTGACCAAAGACTGCTGAAGAACAAATGGATTCAAAGTAGAGAGTAAATGCATCTCTTCTTTTAGCCATGGAAAATAATCACAGACGTTTCTAGAAACCGGCTGCAGGGAGTACAAAGTATTCATGTTTTGAGCTTTTAAACATTCAGATTAAAAGCTCCACAGATTTCAAATATTTTATTTGGATTTTACATGATACTCTCTGATAGCAGAGAATTGAAATGTTTTCATTTTTTCCACAAATAACTTCAAAGTGTGATATGTATTTGTGTCCAACCCAAATCGCATACAAAAGTGCCTTCAGAAGTTCCACATCATTTGTGATCAGAGCAAACCAAAGCTGTAATTTAAAGGACAATATTTTCACTAAACTTGCAAAGATGCAGTCAAACAAATCTTAAAATTGGAAGAAAAAAAAAAAAAGGTATAACACAAGCTATTTGACTTTTATTTATCAGATGTTGGGAGTTTGGAAAAGAAGATGTGACCTGTGTCAGTTCTTGTTGCTTACAATTGACTAAGTAATGGTTCTAGAATAAGAAAATTGAGAATAGTGGACCTGAAAAGTTTGGCTTTCCTTCTTTGATTTAGAGACAAACATGTCTGACATCCAGCCAGTACTTGGCTGATTTTGGTCAATGTTGCAAAATCCAGGGGTGTCCAAAACTTTTGTCACAGGTGCCAAGGTCGTCAAGTAAAGCACTCACAGACCAAACGTTTTGTTTGTTTCATCCATAATTTATGGCATGTGAGGGTTAAATAGCAACAAATTTAGCTGATTCATAACAATAGTTACAGAATTTTGGTAACTCTGTATTTGAGAATGCTGTATTTATCTAGCTTAATAAAACAATTAAAAAAAATTGGTAGATTTGGGTGGACTGAAGACTGCTTTCAAGTGAGGCTTTGTGAATATGTGGTGCTATTTACAATAAACAATGGGCTATAAAAACAAATACTTTTCCATTGTGGAAAATAATAAAAGCTTCCATCCGCATCAATTTGTGCTGGTGGGTCAAATTTGTGTCACTTTGTAAATGGACCCCGGAGTCACTAGAATCAGTTCAGGAGCTGCAAATGGTCCAACCCTCTTGGTTTAGGCACAGCTATAATATTCAGATCAAATCATATTCATTCAAATGTGACAATGCTTGAAAATTGACTTTTTAGTTTCTAGATGTCGACAGCTGGTAGACTACTTCTTTTGCACCTGTAATTTAAGGTTAAAAGTGTTTTTTAACCTCAATGTTTTCACTCACAGTTGACCAAGGACGTGAGTCTCCGGTCCAACCAACGTCAACGTCATCACCTTCCAGCGTGGACGCGCCTGCCTGTTCTCGCTCGTGTCTGAGAGAACCGCGTGCGCGAACACACGCGCCTCTCAACGAAACTTGAGTTAAGAAACGAGCAGCAAGTCCTCGTCTCTCATCCGCTCCCTCACTTTCAGCTTGGTTAAAGCTCCCGTGGCTTGGGAACAAAATATTTCTCGACTGGAACCAGTTTCCTCTCCTCTCTGGAATGGATGCAAAGAGAGTGGAGACGGTTTCTGCATGTGTGGACGCTGCGGTTTCATCAACTGGTAGGACAGATGTGGCATGCTGTTTTAACCCCTTTGCTAATGTTACGAATATTATTTATTGATTTGTTATCAGCCTGCTGGCTCTAAGCATGCGGTTGGTTTGACATAAACGCCTGTCAGACACCAGTCACTTTAATATTGCCTCGTGTAAGAAGATTCGTTGTGGGAAAGTTTTTTTTTTTTTTTTTTGTTTTCCGCCAATTTATTTTATTTTATTTTATTTTTTTTAAATAATTGGAACTCCTAAACTCATTTAAAGTACATATTTTGAATAATATCAGTTAGCTTTCTTTTTAATTTTCTGACAGGCAATATTAAATTGACCTTTTTGAATGTTTTGCCCAGGTTTATTTGCTTCCTAAATTTCGGTTTATTTTCTTTTTTTTCAATCAATTTTTGTCATCGCTGGACTTTTGCCTTCTCTGAAGAAATATATAGGCACATGCTAAATTTATGAAGCTTTCGTGAACTGACTTTTAAAAAAATCAGGGAGCTGGGTTGAAGCGGGGAGGACACAGCTGTGGGTAATAAAGCTAATTAGGAGATGACGCGCCAACAATATGAGCAGCTTGATTGGAGGAGCCATAAAGTTCCACCAACACACAGAAGCCAACAGTATACTTATACAACAGTATGGTTCAAGTAATTACATGCTTAAGTAGCCTGTCATCTTCGTTGTCTGTTAAGCAGATCAATTTTTGGTCTTGAAGATGCATCTGAATGGGTTAGAGTCCTGATGAAAACTTAATTCCTGTATTTCTTGTAAATAGAATAGAAATGTTCTATACTGTCCCATAGTGGGACAATTCAGGTAACATCTGAATTAACAAGCTGTTAGACAACTTTTTTTTATGTCTTTTGAAGGCATAGACTGTAGTACTGAGTTATTATTTCTGTTTATTTAAACTAAGGTGCCCAGGCTGTGATTTGTTGGACCCCACAGAATCCTTCTTCAAAAATACAACTAATCATAAACATAAACATGACAGTTGTTGTTTTGCAGTAATAGTTAATTTCTCAGCTTTGTACAAATGAACTTTCGTATTTAAGAGATATCTTGAAGTTTTTATTGAGGGAACATGTGTAAGTGAACGTGGAAGATGAGTAGAAATGGAAACGTAAATGAAAATGTGAATTAGAAGAAATTATAATCCTCATAAGGCTTCATTTAATTCACAATCAAGACAGAACGGGGTCTGTTTATTTCCATGGCTTCATAAGCATCATCTCTGTGTCTGCATTTTCTCTTGTTTGCATAATAAAATGCAGAGATCGGTCCACAGTGTCCCAGAAACTCATTAATGTAGAAAAACAGGCACAGCAGCAGAACTCTTTCTTTTTAGGTAAAATTCAGCTTTAATATTAACTCAGCTGTGCTTCTCTACAATAATCAAAAGCATTGCTAAACTGCAAAAAGATGTTGCTTTTTATATTGCTACTGCAACTCAAAGCCATCCTATGTCATATAAAATATGAAACATCCTACTTTCATATTTTAACATTGTTGTATTGTAATGTTTTATATAATTTGACTGTCTTCTAATATCAGCACATTTTTTGGATATAAACGAGTTTTAAAGTGCTTTTTCTGCATATGTGCACACATACTTTGCATTAATTCCCTGATGGTTTCCCCTCTCTGCAGTACTTGGCTTTCATTCAGAAAAATGATGGCTCAGTTAGACTCTAGCTTCCCCTCAGCCTCCTCAATTGTTTCACATAAGCCAGAAGGTAGTTAACTACCCATTATGCCTGACTCAGGAAAATGTTTATTTGCTCACCTAACTGACTTCCTGTTATCTTGTGTTAAAAGATAAGAATTACAGATTCAGCATTTTTACCTGATTTGATATTTATTTTGTGGTCTTAGATCTTTTTCAGAGTCATTATTGGGAAAAGGCGTGTTCTAATTACCATACGTGTTGTAAAAATGAGAAACAATACTCATTGCACCTGCAGATCTAAATGCTGTTAAGGAGTAAAGCTCTGCAAACTAATGCATTAGTCATGAAGGGAAAAATAATCCAGACTGTAAATGTGCACAGTACGATCACAGAGTTGAGGAAATAAAAACGTCATGTTTTTTGTCGTTTGTTGTGGTTAAATATATTTCGGGTGAATTTATGATTATTTAAGCCTTTTTTCCCCTTGAATATCTGTAGACATTATTACAAAATTTGCTTCCAGTAGTATGGCCGACATTGCTTTTTGCTCTTACCGGTATTCTGTTTTCCGTTTGCATGTCTTATAATTTAGGTGGGAGGAATATCATTAGCACTACAAACTTAGGGTTTAAAGCATGAGCAGATGTTTGCGTTTTCTTTTCTAAATCATTGTGATTCCTCAATTCCTTAGCATTTACTCTTCACTAAGTCCCACTTGGTGTAATGGGATCATTTGTTTTATGCCTTACAACCACCACCTATAAAGATTATTGTTGATCTGCTGAGCCATTAGGTTTGTTCCTAACAGCTGCTTCTTTGGTGCAACAGTTCTTTGCATCACTTCCTTGACACTCTTTTAAGTCATTATCATAACTTCCATAACATCATCGCAAGGCAGTTCCCTTTTCTGCTGCAAAGTACTGTAGTCTGCATCACTCATGATCTTATGTTTTGTCCTTCAAACTGTTATTGGCGACTTTCTTTACACACAAATATTTCTTTTTTGTTTGACTTGTGGCTTTAACGTCCTTCAATTGAAAAGCTTGTGTTGGCAAACTGGGCTGCACAGTGGTGCAGTCGGCAAAAAGGTCCTGGGTTTGAATGGTCTTTCTGCATGTTCTGTCTTGTCCCTTTTACACTAAAGATGTGTTATCTTATTTCAAAGTGTTTCTTCGATATTTGCTGGTCTTCTGCTGGGAAGCAGATTTTGTTTGCTTTGCTTCCAGCCTTTGTTTGTTCTGTCATGTGGATTGGGTGGGAAGCATCTGCTTGTAAGGACCATCTGGCTTGGGAATCAAAGCCAGAAAATAATAAGGGAATAAGTAGTCTAAAGTAAAGAGGGTGGACACAGAGACAAGAAAGGGAGACGTGGAGCTGAATATATGAACACAAGCTGGGTGACTAGGATCTAGAACAGATCTGCGAGACATCGTGGCGATTTTGTTGCTATAAATCATAGGTGTCAAACTCTGGCCCGCGGGCCAAATTTGGCCCGCAGTGTAATTATATTTGGCCCGCGAGGCTATACCAAATGACTATGCAAGCTGGCCCACCGGTATGATACAGCGCATTCATTCATCGCTAATACTACAAATCCCATAATGCCTTGCTGTTGTTTTGGCGCGTCAATCAGGACGGGTCCCATAAACGCCCTCTCCTCTGTGACAGTAGTTATAGCATCTCAAGCTACAACTGTCACTGTAGAACCGAAAAGAAAGGCAGACAACAGGAGCTTTCTGGACAGGTGGGAGACAGAATGTCTGTTTACATATGTAAAAGACAAACTTGTTTGTCTTTTACATATGTAAACAGATATTCTGATATTAATATTCTGATATTAAAAGGCTCATTTGTTCAATGCTGGCCCGCGACTTTGTTCAAGTTTTACATTTTGGCCCACTGTGTATTGGAGTTTGACACCCCTGCTATAAATGCTCTGAGGTGTGTGAACACTGAAAAAAGTGGACAATCTCAAATGTTTGTTTCCACCCACTGGCTTGTTTATGCCATAGATCTACTCTATTTGCCGTCTTTGTATAGAGTGCCAACAGTTGGTGCCAACTGGGTAGAAATGCTTAGTCGCAGCTTGAAAATGTGTTTCTTTTCTGTTGCCAGGGTCATGCTATAGATGGACTACATTCACTTTGAAAAAAAAAAGGAAACATAAAACATTGTTACCCATTTATTTTTGTCCTGTCAACTAAAAAGCATCTCTAAAACTAGACAGCTACTTCTTAAAATAGATATTAGTGTTTAAAAAAAGTCCACACACTTCCATTTCAAGCTATTCACATTAGTTGTAACATGATTGGTCTAACAGAAAGGTATCTTTTTCTCTTTTTCAAATTTGTTGCCATCCTTCTCAGTACACATGGTGTCGAGAAAAACTTGGTTTCCAGTGTGGAAAAGTATGAAAAAGTACATTTGTATATCCATACTCTCTTCTATGTTCTAATTTATGAAAACTTTTTAGAGAATTGCAATCTAAAATAAATGGATTTTATTCGCTGAATCAAAGTAAAAGATGTAATTGAAATGTTTGAGTTAATAGATTAGACTTCAAGTATGTTTGTTTAAGGATCTGCGCTATTTTGGAGAACATATTCTAAAAAGGAGCTCACTAGTTGGCTGTAAATGTTAATGGCTCCAACATCAGGATGTTGGAGCCCTGATGTAAATAAATCAATGGGTCTATTTCAAATATTAAATTATACTTCTAAGCCATTTCTAACTAAAGTGAGTTTTTCTAACTTGTGTGCATCAAGAATAAAAAGTACTTGTTGGTACTAACTGGTGCTTTTTCATCTTATTTCAAAGTATTTATTTGATATTTGCTAGTCTTCTGCTGGGAAGCAGGTTTTGTTTGCAGATTTTGTTTTATTACCTGTGAAAAGGTAATAAAAGTGTATTCTGTTGTTTATGTAAACAAGCAGAAATTGGCTGTGATGTGGCTTTTTGACTAAATCTGTTTGTAGATCATCCTAGTTTTCTTTACAGTTTCAAACCAATAGAACAACCTGACCAAGAACTCCTTCATGGCATGAAATGGTGTCACTGCTGAACATCATGCAGGCCATATGTGGAGTCAAGAGCGGCCAACTGAAGGGTCCGTCTGTCTCATCCCAGTAGGCGGGTGGCTCATAAGCCTTTTCTGGAAACTGGTTCCTCCCAAAGTCCATGTCCTACAAGTTGGCTGCCAGTGCTTAATATAGATGGCCAACAGCACAATAATAAACATATCTTTGAATCCATCTGGAGATTATGACATGTGGAGCTCACAAATGTGCAGTCATAATGAGTCTGTCTTAATAATTAGGGTTAGTCTAAAAACTAACTCAAAAGAAAAGCAGCAGAATGCATCAGTTTATGAAACTCAAATACAATTTATTTACACTATCAGTAGACTAAATCACATCTGTAAAAATAAAACACCTAGTATAAAAGCAAGGTAAAGAATTATCTGCTGTATGTTTCTTCTATTCAGTGTGCAAGGCTGCCACCATGTGGTTGATTATGGAAATACAATAACTTAAGTTGTCTTTTTGCTTCTGTTCCTTTTATGGATTCTCTCACTAAGTGCTTTTTATGTTTTTTACATATCTTTCACCGACACGGTACCTGTTAAAGAAAGCATCTTGGATTCAAAAATAATCATCTCAACTTCTAATTGGCTTTGTCATTTGTTATGATTGTTGATTTGGATTGGCTTTTATGTAAAATCAAGCTGAAATTAATTATTTAAAACCGGTTTAATTTTGAAACAGAATATGGAGTTCTGTTGAGCCATTCTAGTTTATTATTTTCTCCCAGGTCGTCTCTCTGAACAGGGAAGAAGTGTTGTAGGGTATGTTTAACTGCACTGTGAAGCATCCAAGGCTTCCTGTTATGCCAGTTGCTGCTCTAAATCCAGATGCTGATTTAGAGCAGCATCTTGTGCTTTTTGCACATTATACACCAAGAAATCATCTGGTAAGCAGAATCGGACAGTCAGACTTAGCACTTGGTCTGAAATTCAAAAATCTGATATTTTTAAATCAGTAATATATATAACCACTGTCATGTTTCACTAGTCGAAACACTTTAGGGTATGGGTAAAGTTACTAAGCAGAGATGGTATGTTGTCTGCCATTACAGTATCAGTCAGGTGCTTGAAAATGAAGTTAAACGAAGAGACAAGATATAAGAAGAAGTAGACATCTGAAATGTATTGTTTCTGAAGGAGAGTCGTAGGAAGTGAGACTTTAAGTAGATGTAAAAACGGCTGACCAGTATAGTACAGTTATTGCATTTTTATGACCCATCTGTCAAAAACATTGGATTTGGCAGCATTTCAGAAATCTGAAATACAGACACTGCTGGTTTAGTAATTGTTACTATGCTAGTCCCGAATGTAAGATGCAAGACAGTTTAAATATCAGCCTTTTTTCATTGATTAAATTATTTAAATCGTGTTTTACAGCACACAGTTTGTCTTTTTAATCACTATTTGTGGCAGAAAGGTTTGGATGAATGCTACTCCAATGTTGTCTCATTAGAAGGTGGGCATTCAAAATTGCAATTTTTGCATCACTAGATGATGTGGTTTTGCTGGCCTATTGTGTTACCCAAGTGAGCTGATCTCGATTAGCAGAAAACCAAAATAGATGTTATAGTGCACAGAGTTTAATTCAATACATTGAAACACAATTACTTTTTACTGTAACTTCACACTTTTAACTTTGTTTTGTTGAGCAAATTAAATAAATTGGAAATTCTGCATTAGTTGCTTGGGTAGTGCTTTATGGTACTCCAAACAATTAGAAATAGTAGGCAACTATCCTGATAAGCCTGCATTAGCTATGCAGTGAGAAACAACTTGCCCCTTTTGTTTAATGACCTGAAAATTAGGTGTGTCTCCTGAGAAAATGAAAGTGACCTTACAACATAAACCTCTGGATCCGATAGGTCCTTTTGTCTGCTTGACTACCACACTGACACGCATCCTTTCACAGAAAGTGGCCCCGATTCCCTCTGGACGCTTGTATAGTCTGTGTACACGGTGACCGATAAAGACCCACCGTTATCATCAGATGGCAGACGCTGTGGTTCAATAATTTATGGAGGCATTCCAACACTTTTTCTTCAATATTTGTGCTTTATGTAAAACTGTGGTAACGTTCATTAACTTGTCACTTGTAATTAGTCTAAATTACGTTGTTACACTTGCTATAGTATTAGTATACTTGGTATAATATACCAAAATAAAGATTATTTGGAGAAAAAATGAAATAAACCTATATTTGCTAACCCCAAAATAGATGTTTTATTCAAAAGGAGATGAACTGAGTTTTGAATGCCATCAAGTACATTTTTAAATTGAAATCACAATAAACCATCAGTAAATAATAGTATATTTACCAACTGAAGGTCCCTTCTCTGAATTACTGCATTGCAGTTTCTTAATCCCTCAGGCTGCCTCCCTCATGTATTCTAATTTTAGCTTCAACTTCATAGGACAAGGGCACTGTCAGTGTGTGCGAAATCAGGAAGGAACAGGTGTGTGTGTTTGCTGAAATATCTTTCTCTGACTGCTAGCTGACCCAGTAACTCTGAACCACAGGGGCTCTACCCACCTTCACATTGGAACTAGGAAGTTGCATAGAAAAGGGCAGCTTGCTTAAAGTAATTGTAGCAGAGAATAACGAGCGCTCTGGTTTATGGCTCCCAACTGTGCTGTGTGTTCTGCAGTGGTTGTGTTATTAATGTGGATCTTAATAAGTTTATAAAAGGCTTGGAAAGACGAGCCTTTTGTTTGCAGATTTTTAAAAGTTTGCCAACAATTCATTGCTTGTTCATCTGTTCTGTCAGATGTTGTCAGTTTGCATTGCATAGAGCAAAATGTTTAAAGCTCCAGTAGGTAACTTTTCTAAACAATGTTTTTTTTTGTTTGTTTTTTCCCCCACATATTTTCTATTCTCTATATCTTGACCATGTGAGAGAAAACGATAATCTTTGGGGAAAAAAAGTCAAGCTCCTCTGCCTGCCTTTAAAGATACGTTATCGCTATTAGCACATTGAGCAGCAAGTACCCAAGCCTGATTGAGAGTGTTTATCTTTCTCCTTGCTCTGATTGGTTGTTTCTGGATTGCATCTATATTTATATCCAACCTTATTTCAATTTTCTGACAAATTAAATCTTCTGGGGATTTTTATTAGGCCAAAATAAAAGTTTACTTCCCAAAACCCAAACATTTTGGGTTATTTAGATAATTGGTAAAAGAAGCAAACTATGTTCAGTAAAGTTTTCAGTGGTCGTTAAAGATAATAGAGGTGAGGATGTTTATTTCAGCGGACACTCTTTGGTTACAAACCTCTTTTTCTATCGGTAATGGGTTCTCTAATTGGGATAATGTTCTTTATCCTGGATGACTCTCTAGAAATGCACTGCTTGTTTTAAAGAAATACTTTTGTCTTCTGTTGCATTTTTCATTCTTTACAATATTCTACATTATTAATATTCTCCAAGTCCAGCTGCCGATTCTGAGGTTAGAATCCCTTTAAATTACAAATATTTAGAGGTTAAAAAGAACTATAGCAAGACTCATAGTATGATGGTACTTTAGATTACTTTTTTCTTCTTAAGATGTTTCTAGTGTTTTTACTTTTCCTCAGTACTTTGAGAATGCTCTTTAACAAGGTGAGCTGCAGTTTCAATCAGCATAGAAAATGTGCTGGGTTGTTTTTTTTCCCCCCTTTAAATTCCCTGCTGGTTATGCACAGATAGAGAAAACGCTTTGATATAGAACACAAACATTTCCATTCCACATGAGCTGGATGAATTGATTCTAAGATAAATCTTGTAGGTGGGTGTCCATATTAGAGAGGCAGTGGAAAAGTGTGGAGGAGATCCGTAGCTTCACTCTTATTTCTCTTACGCAAACCACAAAGCACCTTAAGGGCTGCTGTTAGCATCTAATGTATGTGGATTATATTTCAGGAATTTTTCATTGGGCATCTTGAGCAGGACAGATAATCAAATCTGAGAAGATGACTTGTGATTAGGACTCCACCCCACTTGCATATTTGTAGTCCGTTTTAGTCTGCATGAAATATGCTGTGGTATGCCTGACTGGATGTGCTGTATTGTTTTCTGGTTCAGTATGTAATCTTTCAACCAAGTCTGGTTTTAATATGCACCTTTAATACTCACTGATTGCGTTCTGTTGAGAGTTGTTAAAGGGATAATTTTGGCTGGAGGCTCTGAAGATTATTTACCACTTATTGGAGTTAACATGTTTCATTACTGAGAGTCTAATTTCCACAGCTCTCCTGTGGTTTAGGTACCCACTGATAATTCTGTGTTGGTACCAATTATCTCCATTTGTGTTGAAAATGTATGGAAAATATGTATTTTAAGTATATCACCCTTGATTTGATTTGAATACAAAGAGTCTTTAAATAGTAGAGGTGTAAAGATAAATCCTGCTTACTGAAACATTATGAATGTCTATACAAAAGTGGTCCTTTTGTCAGTCAGGATTTGAAAATGATCTTTGATATTACAAATTATTTAAATATTTACTTTAAGCTGAAAGTAAGCTAGGGATGATTAAACACACTCATAAAAAAAAAAATTATAGCATCATTGATGGTTTACAGTTACAGATGTCTTTTTTTTCTGTCAGATGCCCAAGATGTTGCCAGAGAAATTATTTAAATTGGACTTCTTCAACACTTTTTGAAAGAACGTACTGTTGGGAAGAACTTACTAGTTTACTGCTTCACAACAGGCCCATAAACTACTTCCTGTTTTACCTCAAAATAAGAGTTTCACATGTGGATGTAACTTGATGCCAGGCTGAAAGCACTCACCTTCATATCCTTGGCCCATAATAACAGTTTAGTTTTACCCTCAGGGTTTTCCCCGACAGCTTTGAGTTGTGGGCAGACAGAGCCCATGAATATTACTGGTATGCAACATTAAAAACTAGTAGTGTTGTTCAGATATGTTTTAAGTGGATTTCATAAAATGGACTGTTATCAGACAATTTTTGTTTGTAGTTTTTCTCAAATGTATACATAAAGATTGATTGCCAGTGTGGAGTATAGGAAGTTTTTAGAAAAAAATATTGATCTAATAATTACTACCAAAGCCAAATCAATCTAAAATGAACTTTTCCCAAATGGCTTAAGTCTCATACTTTAAAGAAATTCACTAAATCCATTGTTGGAAATGAGAAACCAAGGGAAGCATTGTATAACATTTTGCAGTTTTATGTTAGGACAATTTTAAAGTTGCCATAACATCGACACACTCTGTGTGTCTATGTCTATGGCCAGCACTGCACATTCCAAATAAACTTTACTTTGTATGGAATAAAATGACATTACTGTTGTTGAGTTTGAATGTCTGGACTTGAGACTAAAATACACCTGGTTTACAGTTGATATGTTGTGAGGTTGGGTGGTCTTAAATATCAGTGAGCTGATATCAGCTGATGTTGGTACATAAATAATTCAGCATTTGACACAAAGCTGTCCAGGCCTTTTCAATGCCAGTTAATCTTACATGTTATGCCACAATGAACAAAATATCTGTACATACGTTCATTATCCCACAACAAGGGACCATTCTGTTCAGCCATGAGCGTGTCTGGTCCTGCTGAGTCACTATGGCTGCATTCCCGGTTCCCTGTTCAGGTTCTCCCCTACCGTCTTCTCAGGTACAGAACATCCCTTGATCCACTCAGTGGATGCAATTAGAGGATCCTGAGGTATCCTGTTAAGCTTATGTTTGTGAATTCATATACACTCAATGCCATCTAACAGTCAGTTGTATTGCTTACAAGCAAGAAACAGAATGTGAGAAAATTGGTTACATCATCACTTCATTGGTTTATTATTAAAATATTTAAAAGAAGGGATGTGGTAGAATATTTTCACATTACAAGTTTTTAAGATCTGTTAAAAACCTGTGAAAAAACTGAAGCTAAACTGGTTGTCTAGCTTCAGTGACTTACTTTGATGCCACTGTTAATGAAGTTTCTTTCAGCTGTGAGTTTTAGTAAAGGTAAGATTATACTTTCTGCCCAAGGACCCATACTCCCATATTTTTACTATTACAGGCTTTGGAATATCGCATTTCTAAGTGTTTGATCAGTCTTTCCATCATTGACAAGTCGTTAGAAATGCTGCATTTTGCTCCTTCGGGGTATGTGAAAACATAAGCTAATAACACCAGTGTTGGCTTTTTATAGGATTATTTCAAGCTTCTCTTAGTCTTCAAGACTCTTCATGGTCTGAAACCATCTTTTCACTGTGACCTTTAACAATCTGCAGAACTCTAGGGTCAAATAACCAAAATTTATTTGGGTAGCTGGCACCGTTCTCTATATCAACCTACCTCTTCACATTAATTTGTTTAGGGCATCAACCACTTTAAGAAACTCTCAAAAGACCATTTTTACTCATTGACTTTGAACCCTACTTAATATTGATAACTGGATTCTGCTTTTCATCCTTTCCTATGTTTTTCATGTATTTCACAGTCTTTTGATTCTTTATTGTCTCCTCTTTGCCCTCTATATTGTTTGCTGTAAATCACCTTGGTCTTGTTGCTATAAAGTGCTATATAAATACAATTGACATTGAAATTGATGCCACTCTCCTTTGTATGCTGCAAACCCAATAACAAACCATCTGCATTGCTACAGAAGTTTTGTAATTGCTCAAAAAACAACTGCATAACTCCCAAAAATGAATTGTACAAACACTACCAATGTGCTACCTGATTATCAATGTCATATTCCTAACTTAATCTGGTGTATAAAAAAAACAAAAACATTTTGCTAAGAAAAAATATTTATATCAGGAATATGATGCTATTTTGTACAATCTGACAAGTGTGACCATGGAAGTCCTGCAGATAAACACAGTTCCTGATGTTTATACAACCTTAATTCTATAAAACTATTTCAATAAATTTACACAGTTAAATTGGCCAACAAATTAATTGCATAGAATTTAAAGTATTTTAGCATAAAAAACATCAGTGTTGCATCAAAAATAAACTACAGACCATTGCCGATCTGTCTCAGTAAAATTTACAATTGTGTGACACTAATGTATTGGGGGGAGCTCAGGAACTCGAGAGGGATGATCAAAGACTTTTCCTGTCGATGGAGCTTCCAAACACTGATTATCACCTCTAAATCCATCCTCTAACTTGTAGCCACAGTGTCCTTTAGGAAGTGTATCACTCTCTCTTCCATTCATTGATGCTGCTTTATTGTGCAGCCCCCACTCTCCTTTTCTTCTTCCTCCTCCTCCTCCTCCTTCCACCCGCTTTACACTCTGTTGATCAGCTCAGGAAAGGGAAAAAGCTTGTGTGAAACCTGAGGATCACTTGCAGACCTAAGAAAGCAGAAGCAGCACACCCTCTCTCTTTTACCTCAAGGTAAGGCAATGCCTGAAGGAACAGCTGATAGTTGCTTGATCTAAATTTCTTTGCATGGAATGATGCTAATTGCTGATCTGAGGGAATCGAACAAAAAGCTCTGCAGTTGGAATAGCTGAGTGATCAGTGACATTTGGATTTAACTTCTGTTTGTGTAATTGGACCTTCAGGGTGATGCATTCATGGCTCATCCAAGGCTGGGTGTCATTTGATCGTGTTTTATTTAGCACTGTTTTCATTCTTGATGTATTTTTTCTCTTTTTTTGCTTACTTTATGTCTTCTAACCCAATGTAAAAACATTAAAATAAAAATGTATCTTCTTGAAGCTGCAGCTCAGTACACATGAGATAAGGAATTATTTTAATTACTGCAACGTTTTGCACTTTATTATGCTTGTGTATAACTGGAGGGTGAAGCATCCTAAAATTAGCATCTCTCCCTGTAGAGGCACATCTGGTTCTGGAGAATTTGGTGAAATGAGATCTTAACTATTTTGGGGAAAACCTAATGTTTTGATTTGCCTAGAGTAAATCTTTACAAATCATAAACTGGCTTTAAGGAACCTTAAATAAGGAGTGTAAAAGAATTGTGTACATGTCTGGATTGTTCACACATTGTAGATTTTTGTCTAGTTTTTGGAGTAGAAACGAAACTGAACCTGCTCCTTCTTTTGTATTTGTCGCTAGAACAAATTTAATGGATTGCAAACAGGGTGCCAAACATGTTCAGAGAATAATCCAGTTCAGGTTTTATCAGTCTAAGCATTTTAGTTTCTAAAAATCAGATGCCAACTCTATCATCATTAGCAGCTCACGGTTTGCCAAACATTAAACTTTCACAGTGCTTACAAAGCCAATGAAAAGTGGCTCAAAAACATTAGCTGATCCTTTTTATGTTTTGCATGAAAATAGAATAGAGATTTAACAAATTTTATGATTATACAGTTTCTTGTTGAAGTTCTGAACCGTAAAAGGGAATATGTGTATGTTTGTATATATAATATTCCCTTTTACAGGCAATTTACTACAAGTAGTAAATAGCCTTTTAGATTAGCACTAATTTTAAAAAATGGGTAAATGTCTGATTAAGCTTTCTGATGATTGCTTCTCTTGCAGAAAATTCACAGAAATCTGTTTGAATACACTTTTGGCATTCTTTTTTCTATAAAGCTGTGTATGTTGTGTTTTTTTCACTGATACATTAGTGAGCTGTGAGGCATGTGTTCACCAACCAAGGGAACCCAGTGGATGGAAGACCAGCTGCACTTGCGTAAAAACCATGGCTTCTCCAAGAAAGTCCTACTTAATTGTTGGTTGGTGCGCCGCATCGTAACCTGGGCCTCTCCAAACCCTAAAGGTACCATAGCAACAAGCTAATCAGGATAAGAATGACTGTACAGATGTAAAAAGGTGAAAACCTTTTTGATAATTAACCTATTTGCTGGTTTATGTTATTGGATTTTTCTGTAGAACATCAACTCCCAGAAATTTACCAATTTACTGATGATTTGTCAGAGCAAAACAAAAGAATCATACCTGGGCACAATGCTATGTGACCCACTGTTGGCTGGCATTAGCAAAGAAATTATTAGCATAAAGTAGTTAATTTTTTAATGGACAGTTTTAACCTCAAATTAACAGCAACTTACTTTTCAAACATACAAATCAAATTGTTACCCTAGCATTAAATCCAAAAAGATTTCCTTGATGTATGTAGATTTATTTCTCTCCTAAAGAAATATCAATTTTACTTTCTACTTTGACTTTATTGCTGGTTGCCAGTGTCGTCAGAACAAAATAGATAGTTGGAGAAGGCAGTTTTGTCTTCATCAATCTAGTTGCTTCCTTGGATTTGCTGTCTCAACTGCATTTCTGACATTACCATAAAAATGTGGAGACAGATGTTCTCCAATTCTGTTGTGCCTTGTCAGTTGTTATAATAAACGAGTTGAATTTGGCTTTAATTTAGCATGCTAATAGACTGTGATGAATATTGCTGTAGGGAGTCCTAAAGCACATCTGTGATGATTTGTTTCCCTACAGGGGAAGAAAAATTACAAAAAGCCATTTTCTTGTCTTGATTATTTGTAGTTGGTGCTGATTAGGATTATGTCAACAGGGCAGGTGCAGTAAACCACATAATCAACCTCCTCTTGTTGTGCATATACTCCATTTTTTGTGTGTGTAGCTGTGCGGCTGTCGTTTGAATCTATATTTCTGTTCATATCAGACAGGCACCTGGAACTGCAGCAGGGTCCAGGTGTTGCTGCTAGCTTTGTTGACGTTAAACTTTCTTTTCTTTCATCCATCCATCCATCTTCTGCCGCTTATCCGGAGTCGGGTCGCGGGGGTAGCAGCTTAAGAAGGGAGGCCCAGACTTCCCTTTCCCCAGCCACTTCCTCCAGCTCCTCCGGGGGAATCCCGAGGCGTTCCCAAGCCAGCTGAGAGACGTAGTCCCTCCAGCGTGTCCTGGGTCTTCCCCGGGGTCTCCTCCCGGTGGGGACGTGCCCGAAACACCTCACCAGGGGAGGCGTCCAGGAGGTATCCTAATCAGATGCCCGAGCCACCTCAACTGGCTCCTCTCGATGTGGAGGAGCAGCGGCTCTACTCTGAGTCCCTCCCGGATGACCGAGCTTCTCACCCTATCTCTAAGGGAGAGCCCAGCCACCCTACGGAGAAAACTCATTTCGGCCGCTTGTATTCGCGATCTCGTTCTTTCGGTCATTACCCAAAGTTCATGACCATAGATGAGGGTAGGAACGTAGATCGACCGGTAAATCGAGAGCTTCGCCTTTTGACTCAGCTCTCTCTTCACCACGACGGACCGGTACAGCGTCCGTTTCACGGCGGACGCTGCACCAATCCGCCTGTCGAGCTCACGCTCCCTTCTTCCCTCATTCGTGAACAAGATCCCGAGATACTTGAACTCCTCCACTTGGGGCAGGACATCTCCCTCGACCCAGAGAAGGCACTCTACCCTTTTCCGGCTCAGGACCATGGTCTCAGACTTGGAGGCACTGATCCTCATCCCGGCCGCTTCACACTCGGCTGCGAACCGCTCCAGCGAGAGCTGCAGATCACGTCCCGATGAAGCCAATAGGACCACATCATCCGCAAAAAGCAGAGATGCAATCCTAAGGTCACCAAAACGGATCCCCTCAACACCTTGGCTGCGCCTAGAAATTCTGTCCATAAAAGTAATGAACAGAATCGGTGACAAAGGGCAGCCCTGGTGGAGTCCAACCCTCACTGGGAACGAGCCCGACTTATTGCCGGCAATGCGGACCTGACTCTGACACCGGTCATACAGGGACCTGACAGCCCGTATCAAAGGGCCCGGTACCCCATACTCCCGGAGAACCCCCCACAGGGCACCCCGAGGGACACGGTCGAACGCCTTCTCCAAGTCCACAAAGCACATGTAGATTGGTTGGGCGAACTCCCATGCACCCTCCAGGACCCTGCCGAGGGTGTAGAGCTGGTCCAGTGTTCCACGACCAGGACGAAAACCACACTGCTCTTCCAAAATCCGAGATTCGACTATCCGACGGACCCTCCTCTCCAGTACCCCCGAATAGACCTTGCCAGGGAGGCTTAAGTGTGTGATCCCTCTATAGTTGGAGCACACTCTCCGATCCCCCTTTTTAAACAGGGGACCACCACCCCAGTCTGCCAATCAAGGGGAACTGCCCCCGATGTCCATGCGATACTGCAGAGTCGCGTTAACCAACACAACCCTACAACATCCAGAGCCTTGAGATACTCGGGCGAATCTCGTCCACCCCCGGGGCCCGGCCACCGAGGAGCTTTTTAACTACCTCGGCGACTTCGTCCCCAGAGATTGGAGAGCCCAACCCAAAGTCCTCAGGCTCAGCTTCCTCAATGGAAGGCATGTTGGTGGGATTGAGGAGGTCTTCGAAGTACTCCGCCCACCAACCCACAACGTCCCGAGTCGAGGTCAGCAGCACACCACCCCCACTGTAAACAGTGTTGGTGCTACACTGCTTCCCCCTCCTGAGACGCCGGATGGTGGACCAGAATCGCCTCGAAGCCATACGGAAGTCTTTCTCCATGGTCTCTCCGAACTCCTCCCACGCCCGAGTTTTTGCCTCAGCAACCACCTGAGCCGCACGCCGCTTCGCCCGCCGGTACCCATCAGCTGCTTCCGGAGTCGCACAGGCCAAAAAGGCCCGATAGGACTCCTTCTTCAGCCTGACGGCATCCCTCACTGAAGGTGTCCACCAACGGGTTCGAGGGTTGCCACCACGACAGGCACCGACAACCTTGCGACCACAGCTCCGAAGAGCTGCCTCGACAATGGAGGCACGGAACATGGTCCACTCAGACTCAATGTCCCCCGCCTCCCCCGGGACGTGTTTGAAGCTCTGCCGGAGATGGGAGTTAAAGCTCCGTCTCACAGGGGACTCCGCCAGACGTTCCCAGCAGACCCTCACAACACGTTTGGGCCTGCCAGGTCTGACCCGGCATCCTCCCCACCACCGGAGCCAACTCACCACCAGGTAGTGGTCAGTGGACAACTCCGCACCTCTCTTCACCCAGTGTCCAAGACATACGGCCGCAAATCCGATGAAACGATGACAAAATCAATCATCGAACTGCGGCCTAGGGCGTCCTGGTGCCAAGTGCACATATGGACACCCTTATGCCTGAACATGGTGTTCGTTATGGACAATCCGTGACGAGCACAGAAGTCCAACAACAGAACACCACTCGAGTTCAGATCGGGGGGGCCGTTCCTCCCAACCACGCCCCTCCAGGTCTCACTGTCATTGCCCACGTGAGCGTTGAAGTCCCCCAGCAAAACGAGGGAGTCCCCAGGAGGGGCACTCTCCAGTACCCCCTCTAGGGACTCCAAAAAGGGTGGGTAAGCTGACCTGTCATTTGGCCCGTAAGCACAAACAACAGTCAGAACCCGTCCCCCCACCCGTAGGCGGAGGGAGGCTACCCTCTCGTTCACCGGGGTGAACCCCAACGTACAGTCGCCGAGATGGGGGGCAACAAGAATGCCCACCCCTGCTCGACGCCTCTCACCGTGGGCAACTCCAGAGTGGAAGTACGTCCAGCCCCTCTCAAGGAGACTGGTTCCAGAACCAGAGCCATGCGTCGAGGTGAGACCGACTATTTCTAGCCGGAATCTCTCAGCCTCACACACCAGCTCCGGCTCCTTCCCCACCAGAGAGGTGACATTCCACGTCCCAAGAGCCAGTTTCTGCAACCGAGGATCGGACCGCCAGGACCCCCTCCCTCGGCCACAACCCATCACACAATGCACCCGACCCCTGTGGCCCTTCCCATAGGTGGTGAGCCCATTGGAAGAGGGACCCATGTTTCCTCTTCGGGCTGAGCCCGGCCGGGCTCCATGGATAAAAGCCCGGCCACCGGGCGCTCGCCAACGTGCCCCACCTTCAGGCCTGGCTCCAGAGTGGGGCCCCTGGCTCCAGAGGCCCGGAGCCAGGGCTCCGGGCCTGGCTCCGGAGCCAGGCCCGGGCGAGGGAACACTACGTCCAAAGTTTGTGGTCATCATAGGGGTCTTCGGGCTGCGCTTTGTCTGGTCCCTCCCCTAAGACCTGTCTGCCTTGGGTGACCCTACCAGGGGCATGAAGCCCCCGACAGCATAGCTCTTAGGATCATTGGGGCACTCAAACCCCTCCACCACGATAAGGTGGCAGCCCGAGGAGGAGTCTTTTCTTTCTTATTGGAAATTAATTCTTCTATCCCAAAGCTTTTCTTTGACTGCTATGTTGTTGTAGATACAGGTAGCTGCAAGAAACTGTGACAAACCACTGCAACTTTTGTCAAAGGTATTCATATCGCTTAAAATTTACAACATTTTGTCACAATACTGCCATCATGCATTTTATTGTGCTTTATGATGAACCCAACACAAAGAGGCAAATAAGTTTGAAGGAGAGGAAAAATATTTATTTTTTTCTGCAGTTTTTATTTTGAATGTAATTTTAATTGTGGGTTGTGCAATTTAATTTATAATTTTTGTATTTGTAAGAAATTTATTAAACATTTTTCTTATTATTTTCAACTTTAATGTTCACAATATTCACCATTTTGTGTTGATCTAATCAAAGAAACCAACAATTTATGTTTGTAATTCAAAAATTCAAGGAGTACAAACACTTTTTAAGGCATTTTATTTTTTCACAGGTCACTGTGAAATCATTGCATAGTCAATTTTCTTCTCCAGTTTTCCATGTAATAGAGACATGGTTTTGAGTTGCACCTCACCATTTTCCCGCTTGTTCGCACAACATATGGGTCTCTTGTCTCTTCTCATTAGGTGGTGTCTTATATTAATGATATCTTCCCTCCTGTGTCGCTCAAAATAACCTCTCAGCAGGCAAATAATCATGCTATAAACCTGCCAGGTGGCAGTAGTACCCTCTGGATGTTCAGGCTCCCGAACATGGCCATGCTCAATAGAGCGTCCAGGAATAAGCAAAAACCCCATGTTGTTTCCTCGTGCTTGAAGAGGAGATTTAATGAATCACTGCTGTCACTTCAATGCAGGCTTACATAAGAACTGTAATATTTTGGGTTAAAGACTGTCTTAATTCTGATATTCATGTGTGACATCATAAGAACTGTATACTTATTAAATAATAATAATTTTTTTTTTTTCCATTTAAAATGAATCAGTTGTGCAGTCAGTTCAGTGCATTGGTGATTAAAACTAAGTTGTTTTTCAATAGTAGACATTTTGCATGTATATGTGTGTATATGTGTGAAAAAAACAGCTTTCAACTTGTTTTAGTCCAGGCTATTGATATTTCAACCCATTAAACCATTTGTCAAGTCATTAAGAACTTGAGATTTTTTTTTTTTTACGTGGAATGAGATGTCATAAGGCAAAAACGACAAATAAGTGGCTCAGGAATCAATACTTACATTTTTGTGATGTGAAAACTTCCCACATCTTGAAAGCATAAAGAAACTGTGGTTTGTCCCCAAAAAACAGTTGCACAACCAAACCCAGACCTGTGAAAAATATTCCCTGGGCAAACTGCAGAAGTCTCAAAATAGAAAGGTCAACCCTATGAATATTTATTATTTCCAGAAACATTTCAAAATTAAAGCTTGTGAAATTATTATGGAACTTCATTATTCCATATAACCTTCTCAAAAAGATTAAGCTGTTATAAAACAGCAAATCTTGTGAAAAATGTTTCTGTATGACTGTATGCTTGAGACTTTCATTGTTATCAGTGGTAGCTATACATTCATACTCATAATCTCAGCAGCCAGGAGATGGCAGCAGAGCACATGTAATTTTGCCAGTAACTGCATTCAGAATTGATTGTGAGCCTAATTTACTAATTTAACTCATAAAGGATCATATAGTGTAACTGTTACACATGTCTATAATTTGCTGCAGAAGCACACATAAAAACAGAATTTAAAACTCTGCAAGTATGCACTACATGTATGTTTGTGTCCACATATATGGATAGAATATCAATATCATTGCTGTGCAACAAAATTTAATTCACCAGCTCTGCAGGATGAGACCCACCCCAATATCATAACAGCCCCTCGAACAGTCTGGTTCTGAAACTGTCATAAATTTTCTAAGTCGCTGCACTGCACCAGTAACTCAGTGGCTCTAAAAGCTCCGCCTGTTGCAGTAAATAGTGATTCAGCCTGTATTTTTAATATGAAGATCAGGAGATGCAAATAAGGATACTATTCTGCATTCTGCTATGGCTGGACATCCATAACAAAGGACTATTAGCTCTGATTCATGGTACTTAACTGCTTTATGGAGCATTCAACATAGTAAAACATGGTTTGCCTAACATGCTTTAAAAAAATTGATTTAACCTGAAATTTCTTTCATGTTGCATCTTAATCCCACTTTTTTTATATAGCTTTTTCACCTTTTCAGCAATGTGGCCAGTGTTGCACAGATCAATAAAACACTTCAGACATGCAGGCTTTGACACGCTGTTCTGCAGACATAGAGTATATGCAGGCTGTAGTTCACTTTGGAGCAGTATGCTGCAGTATACGTTCACCTTCAGGCTGCGGCTGAGGGTCGTGTCCTTCAGGGAGCAGGGGGAATGGGCAAATTGATTTATTTCTGCTTCAACCAATTTGAGGCTAATGAATCCACATGAGAAAGTACATGTTATACTCTAATATCTTCAGAATTGTCCAATTCAAATCCCACAGTTACCTGAGAATAAGTTGAAATGAGCTACAGAAAATTTACAGCCCCAAGTTGGAATATGCTACAAGACCCTTGAACCTTGAGAGCCAGTGCTACATTATGCAGAACCTGTAAGCCTTTATTAAAAGACTCCTGGGAAGTTTGTCCTTGATTAGCATATTTATGCCCACTGACACAGTGGGAGTGAGGGAGACCCACAAACTGCAAAAGCAAATCTCTTGCCGCAGGAAAGCAACATTTTTCAATTTTAATCTTTTTCCCATTTGGTCAAGAGTCCGGGCCTCTGTAGGGCCAAGGTGGAAATTGAAAGAGGCAATGATGGATTGAAGGAGAAGTTGAGGCAGCATGCAGCCTCTCAGTTTGGAGTGCAGGAGAAAGAGAACAATTGCCAGGGGGACCGCTAGCCGGCCGAAACACACATGTCAGGCTGTTGTCATTTGATTCATGTGTTGGGAAAAATTACATCTGGGGAAAGAGTGCAGGGGATCCAAAGGTGATACTTTTTCTCTGATGTTGGTGTTATTTATAGAGCGGGCTTATGCAGTTAATAGCCAGAGATGAGATGTTACATTGAGGGAAAGAATTGGTTGTTGGAATACCGTCTTTGCATTCTTGTATCCAGAGATGCATAAATATCAATCAACTGATCCACCGTGGTTTAAAAAACAAGTTTTTAACAACCGTTCAGACTTAAGTTTGTACTTATAAAACTTGGTATCATTTCTTTGAATAGCTTCAATACAAACTTTTATTTTGTTGAATTGCAAAACATATCTTAAAGGAGGAAGACAAGTTTTGAATTTATTTATTTTAGTTTAATTTATAAAATTAGAAATATTTGGCATTTATTATGGGTTATTTTAGAAAATAATTGCTAGCAATGGTTTGATTCTGCTGATACAGTCTCTTAAACCTTTACAAATGAACAGCTTTTAGAAGTTGCAAAATTCAGGATTCAAGAAGGACTTTTGACAAAATTGCACATGAATGAGCCCTCTGATTCTTTACTGGCATCACCTTCAACTTTTACATTTCTGTAGATAAGTGGGGATTAGCAACCAACAGCCAGGGATTAGCAGGGAATAGGCAACTTTGTTTGGCACCTTAACTAGCATGTTGACAGATGAAAACTCTCACACTTTATCTTGTCGATTGAGTTTAGAAACTGAGATGCTTCTCTTTTCAACCTAAAGACAATCCACTGGCATTGGCTGAAACCAATATGGGTCTTTTTGTTCGGGTCATTTGAGCAGCTCACTGTTCATCATTAAAGATGCATTTCCTGCCACACGCTCTTCATTTTGCACAAACCTGCTTTTGTTCAATTCAAAGAGTGGGCAATTAGTGCTTTGTATGTTCTTTGTTTTCTTAAAGAACCTTCAAGTTGCAAATTAAAATACTGAAAATAGTTATAAATGTGAATTTGATTTAAAATAATAAATATAGGAGCAGAGCAGCATAAATGAATCACAATTTACACTTAATGCTCTACATTGTATTATCTATTGCAAGTTGAGCTCAAACCAAAACAATCATATGATTAATCTTGAAATAATTTTGGAAACAAAGGTTCATTTTTCTCAGTAAACTATTAATTCATTAAGTGGAACAACACAAAATCTGAGATATGAAAGTTCTGCATCTATTTGGAGACGGCAAGAATCTAGGGAGGTTGGTACTAGACTAAATCTCATTAATTATCAACTGCTTCAGCAAAACTGAATATAAACTTTGTGACTTTCTTTTCCACATTTCTACAGGTGATAAAGTCTTTTGCCGGTAACCTACTTCAGTCAACTTTTTGTAGCGCCGTCCTGGGCCATCTATAAATAGACTCTCCTGATTAGTTCCAGGCACAGTGAAACCATGCAAGACTTCGGTTGCTGCAGGGCAAAACTGACTTTCGTCTCCGTGTATCACTCTGCTGTAAAACACCTGTCGCTTTTACGGCCTAATTTATCTCCCTTGCTCTCGTCAGGCACCAGCGCAGCAGCCGGCCCAGGTTCACCACCAGGCCGCAGAGAGCGGGTTGCTTCCCTCTCCGACCTGGTTGTCCCCCCCCCCCGAGACAGTGTATATTAAGGACTCATGTATTTAATGTGCAACACTGCTGATGAGTATCCCTAGCCAACAGTAATTACGTATTTCAGGATGAGGGTTAGGTGATCTGCTCTAAATATCGTATGACTGTTGCGTGGGATACAATTACAAGCTGAATCACACCCACACGTTTAGCTGAGCTTACGTGATCGCATGATTAGTGGTGCATCCTGCTACAGGTCATTTATAATTTCATGTCAGTTTTTACTGCTCTCGTTTGGAGCACATAACATGTTATGTCCTTCACATCAGAAAATAGTGAAGATGCTGCTGCAATAGCAGTCCATGCATCACATGTAAAGTAACTAAGCAAAACTTTATTAATATGGAATATTTTAAGATAAAAATCGCTAAGTGCTTCAACAACCAAGGTGCATGAAACATAAGCAGATTCATAAAGCTGTTTTAGATTACTTTTAAAGGAAGTCAGTCTGTTGATCTCTGACAGATTTTATGTTTAAGTGTAAGATTTTTGTTAGTTGTAAGTAAAACTACCAGATTTGTTTGAGAAGAGATTAGATCAATTATTCTGAATTAAGTACCATAGATAATAGATAATGGTTATTTTATTCATCAACACTGCTTTGACAGTATGAATTGCTCAACCAGCTGCTGTATAGTTTCTAAAGCCAACATGGTCTCAGTAAAATGAATTGATTTTGGTTTTAAACGAAGTCCTAAATGCAATCATACTGAGGTTAAAATATTAATATGATATTGATTTTTTTTTTTTTTTTTTTTTCTGAAAGAGGAGCCTTTGTTTTATTATATCAGGTCATGCTCTTTTCTTGTACTCTGATCTCAAAACATCAGATTAAGTATAAATTTTTTATTGTTTCAGTGTTATGTGCCAGTATCCTGCAGTAAAAAGTTTGATGTTTTCATCTCCATTTTAACCACTGCAACAGAGAAAGACATGTGAGGCATTATGTGATGCAGAGAAAAGAACAGAAGACTTAAAGGATGACATTTGAGACAATGGAGGAAGGGTTGAATAAATAGTGGGTGGATTGGATAACGAAAGAGCACACAGTGCAAAAAGAGACAGATGGCTGAAGGTGAATGCTCTGTCCAAAGTGGGACAGGAAAGTGACATTTTAAGGAGGGAAATTGGATGATTCCCAAATTTCTATTGGCTGAAAACTTGGCATACAGTAGGTTAGTGCATTCCAACCCTGGTCATTAAGGCACACTGCTCTGCAGGTTTCAGTTGTTTTCCTGCTTTAACACACGTGATTCAGATGATTACAGTTCAGTAAAATCCTGTTACTCACCCATCAATTGAAATTGGGTGTGAAGAAGCAGGGAATTGCCTCAGACATGCAGTGCAGTGTGGCTTGAGAACCAGGGTTGGGTTGCAGGAGATGATCAAGTGAAGTTCCTGCTGTATAAATGTCTTTACTAGATCCCTTTAAGATTCTGTACTTTAGCTGTAGAAACTTTTCTTTTTACTTTCCACTTGTTCATCTTCACCATTTTCAAAGTCACTTTTCAGTTTCACATAAAACATAGCAGTTTTCCATTAATGCAACAACACATTAAGGACGTCCTCTGTTTCTGCTCCGTTAATGCCACCTATCCCATTTTCTTTCACTTGAGGGGGGAAACCAGGAGCGCCGGTGCTCCCAGCAGGCGAGGCCCATCTTTCTCAAGTAACCATTGTGGCTCGTGCCTTTCGGTTTGTAGCAGAAGCACGCCCTGTTGAAATTAGGTCAACAGACCACACCAGGCCTGCTGTGGGACACCAAACAAAATGAGGTCATGGAAAAGAGACGATTCCCTGTTGGCCTGGGGAGCTTTTTAGCATGGCACAATATATTCTTTGTTATGACAGTTAAGTCCATCTCAACACTAACACGACGGCTCACCAGAATAAATTGCCTACAAGTTCTCTTTGTGTTTGACATTGTTAGACCTCTTAAAATAACAGTTGCTATTATAGAATACTAATACTTCCTCATTATACCCAGAGTAAAGTAGACAAGCCAAGAGTTAAGTCTCTAAACGTCTCTTCATTGATTGAAGAGATGTTCGTGTTGCACATGAAAACCTTTGCATATCACAGTGAAACTGAAATTGCTAATGCTGTTTACAATACATGGTGTTTGGTAGCACATTAGCCCACCACATAGCTAAGCATTTCCTTCTAGTTCTTAAGCGTGTTACGGGCAGTACACTCCTACAGATGAATTTCAAACATGATGGCCCCCCCAGTAATTATAGTACTAATGATCATTTGTACTGCATGGTGGCTGGCGTAATTTGACCATTCCCTTGGCGGCAACTAAGTTATTTTATTTTTCTCATTTTGAAGGCAGTCATTCAGTAAATAGCCCCGTGGATGAGAAATTACAGTTTTGCCCCAAAGTGACAAAGGGTTCAAAGAAAGCACTTTGGAAGCGGCTGCAGTGAATTAAAGTTTGTTGATGGGATGTGTATCTTACTACAACTGGGAGCCGCAATCCAAATTAGGGTTACTTTTTTCTTCTTTTGAGACGAGATAGTATGAACAGCAGCTGCACGCCTTCCAGCTATAAATTAGATCATCAAACAAATAAGAAAATGTCTGACCCATTTCTCCTTCAGCGCTAATATGGTAGCCTGCAAGTAAATAAGCTGCAATATTACCCTTTAATCAGATATTACCCTCTCTGACTACAAATTCCCTCTACATACCTAAGAGCATGCATACATTATTAGAGCAAATGGCTCACTATGCCTAAAGTAGCCGCTGAACACTAGTGCTGCTTAGCTGCAGATGTTAAAGTGATGGACCAAAACAAGTCGAGTCAGCTTTATGTTTCAAGAAAGGATTAAATTGATTTGTTGGGAGTTAAGTGTTCCTCTTGGTAGAGGTGCGGCAGACAGTATTTACGGTCTGTTACACCCACCTCTGGGCTCATGCTTATCTATAAATAGCCACAGATGGGTACAGGGCCACATCTGGCAGAGAGAGGCTGCGGGCCACCATTTTACAGACGTGTCATGTAATCAGAAATGTTTACTTCCTTCACACTTACTCAGGCAATTCTACTGTTTAACACTATGCAGATAAAACTACTGCAAGCAAGACATATTTAGTCTAATTAGTCAACCTGGTCTTTGTTTTTATGTTCCCCAAACACTTGCGCAGCTAAGCAATTGTAGTTTGACTATTTTGCTCTACTGCTATGTTAAAAATAATGGTATGTTCAAAAACTGAGCTAATATCAAAACTTATGTAGCTTATATTTTCATACTCATTACTATTTTATCACTCCACAGAAAGTAAGGAAAAATGCAGAGTCTTCCCTAGAAGACTTCCTGAAGAATGCACTCTTCCCTTACATATTATTGGTTGTGACGCTCCTACAATTTTGAACGTTTTGAAGAAAACAAAAATGGTGACATTGTTTGTCCCAAAATGGATGTTCAGCTCTTGGCACAGTTGCTGTGTTCATTGCATTGCACCACATCTGTAGGTGAAACAAATACAGTGTGGTCTAAGCAAGAAGATATACTGGCCACAATCATATCAATGAGTAAAGGGTATTACCCTTAAAAATAAGGGTATTATTTTTAAGGGTATTAAATACCCTTATTTTTAATACCCTTAAAAATAAGGGTATTATTTTTAAGGGTAATACCTTAAAATAAAAAGCAATTTTTGATTGCACAGCTGCTTATTTCTGTGTAATGTAAGTTTTATGTGTACCATTCCTCCAGGGTTGGAAAAAAAGAGAACGATTTGAAAAACATGCACAAAAACATTTTCTTGTTTGCTCCAAGACACTAACAAAGTCCTTTGTGACATTTTGTTTCTTTTCATTTGGTGCAAAACAAATCTGTTGAAACTTTAAATAGAATATATATAATTCACTCTCTTTGGTTCTACAACATCTCTAACTCAGATCCATCACAAAGCGTAAACAACTGTTGCGAGTTTGAAGGAGCTAATGAAATGACGTCCTAATTTTTGTCCATTCTTGAACAAATTAACTATTCCAGGCACGCACTTATCGATAATTTCATTGCAAAAAAAACAAACAAACATCAAGCTGAAGTGGAAAGTGTTTTTGTTCTTCAAAGCAAGAAAGGATGAAGAAAATGGAGTTTGCTACATGTGAGGGGGTTTATTCTTTTATTTTTTCCAAAGTGGTGTGAAAAAAAAAAATCTCCTTTCTTCTCTTGCAGCGTAAAGTAATTTTCTCTCTGTATTAGAACACTGTGTGCTGCTCCTTTTGCTCTGGGCTGGTTAATTATAAAAGGGACCATTCACCAAATTCTAGTTGCTCCCTGGAGACTTCCAGACTTTGATTATTAAGCAAGGTTGTTTCAGCACCCTTACAGTAAATATTAAGAACATATTTATACCTCAGATGGGGCTGAACACTGTGGTGTGTGAAGTAAAAAGCAGATGTGCATGTACACATCTAAAGAAAGTATGCGCAAGTGTTGACATACCTCAAAGATTAAATATTTTTTAAATGTTTGAGAATAGTTAGATTTGATGTTTTAGCAAAAAAAATTCAGGTTTGAGTTTTGTCATGCAAGTTTCTGGTGACAAGTGTCGTAGATATGGGTGTAATAATCAGTAATATGTGATTTATAAACAAGAGCAGGGTGAACATTTTTTAAATTACTCATTTATTTAGTCACTCAAAATCACACAAAAATTACTGCCATGGCAACACGACATCCACATTTTATTTAAATTTATAAAACTCAACAACCTACAGTAAGTTTACTGTTTTTACATCTGAAATAAATGTTTCTGAAATGCAGTCTATTGTTACGACTTACAGAGCTCTTCAAATTTCCTGGCACTTGGCCTTTCAAGCCAAGTCTGTGAATTTCCATTAGGATTGAGGCCATTGCAGTAGCTTAATTGTATCCATTCATAAATTGGTTTTGATTTCTGCATGAACCTGGTCAAACATCCCTTTGTCTTCAAAATGCAATTTTACCATTTAGTTTAAGAATTATGAGATGGTACTCCCTTATCATTTACTGTGGAGTGTAACTATCACCAGTAGGTAAACATAACATAGTGTTGCTACCACAATGCTGATCAGCTAAAGCTTAAAGAAAGCATTAGTTATTCAGTCTTTGTAAGAGCTTTGCCAAATTTGAAACATGTGAAATGTTCAAGATGTTTTGCAAAAGAAAAAAAAAACAAAACGGAATCCTGAATATGTTGATCCTTTGGTCATTTAGAGGTAATTTGTCAATAAGAAATGTATTTTATTCCCACACTTCTTAAGAAAATGTTAAGAGACACAAAAATAAGAAAATGATGAGTTGGCTATTGAGGTGTTGCTGTGAAGCAGGAAACCTTCAGCTTTGTTCTCTTTTCTCCTCTCAGTCGAGGCTCGAAGCTGCGTCTGCTATATTATTAGAGAGCCTTCCAAAAGGTGGCCTTGGTGAGTTTGCTCCAGCAAACAATAGTTCTTATCAATGATTTAGAGTTTCAGGATTAATGTTCTCACTCGAGCCTAATGTCCAATCTATCCTGTGCTTCAGCGACTTCAAGCTTTGCAGGAAATCTGTTGTTAAAGGCCATACAAGGAGGAAAATGTCGCTATAAACAAAAGCTGCTTGGAGCATGCAGTCTTTCACCAAGGCCAATGCCTTGTCTTCCAGTTTTAGAGACTGAATCTAAACCAAAATGTAATTGGTTCTGCTTGCTCCACCTCTACACCTCTCCCCCTCCATTCTCCTTCCCCCAGCTGTGAAATGTGGTTCGGGGCTGAAGCTGTTTTTTTTTTTGTTTTTTTTCTACGTTATCTTGCTGACAAACACACAAACACCTCTAACAACACATCTCGTCCTTGCTATGCAGCAAGGGGAAGATGCAGCATTTTCCTGGCTGTTGTACCAATATGAATTCTGTGCATGTACAATTGTACTTTTACAGGTGTTCATCCACATAAGACCATTTTCATAACAAAAAGGGTCTGGTTTGCCCCACATTCAAAGCTCTGGAGAGTTTAAGTAAGACCAATTCACTTCTAATCAGTTCTGTCACATAACAAACTCCATTATAAAACCATAAAATTATTTGTTTTTTTTTTTACTTAAAAGTAGGAAGATATGAAACATGTTAATTCAGTCCTAAAGGACAGAAGTATTTTTTTCTAGAAAAGCAAAATTGAGTCCAACCTCCCTGAGCAGTATCCTTGGGCAGAATATCAAGATCAATGCCCTAGAAAGTCTTTGATTTTATTCACATCCTATATTTGGACACGTTTTCACTTAATTCCACACGCAGCAACATATTAAACTTTCCTGGGCTGTAAATAAAAATACTGAGATTAAGCTGTTTTCCTATGCATCATAATTGATTATGCTGTCAGGGAATGGCAAACCTAATGCATCATCCTTATTTCAGATAAAAGCAGAAGCAGTAGCAGCATAAAGCCCTTAAATTTAAATGTCATTTGCATTTACCTGGTGTCCTTTTCGCCCCATTGTGTCTCTGAATGTCCTTTGAAATTGCAAATGTTCCTCTTTTTAGTTTGCCAATCTAAAGAGGTGGTGGGCATCAGCTCTGTAAACAAGAGGTGCTGACAGTTTTAGGAACATGCACAGTCAGAATGAGTGAGATTATGAAAAGGAAGTTGAATTTTATTCGTTTGTAAATGAGTTATTGCAAGTTTTCTCACTTTTAAAAAGTTTCTCTTAAATCCTTTTGTTTGCGCCACCAGGTAAAATGTAAGATTGATACAGCAGTATTTTTTTTTTTTTTTCAATGCTGAAAAGCCGGTGTAACTTTTTGTAAAACTGAGAATTGTTCTAGGTGCTCTTCACTTGTAAATAATGTAGAAGATGCAGTCATCTCTCATTTACACCTTGGTTTCTCTTCTTGCTGTACACCTAATCTGACAGAAGATCACCTCACAGAGGAAAGATTGATGGTTTGTGATCCAGTTACTTCACTCTGTGCTACTGTGGCTAGGCTTCCTCAACAGTTTATTCAAAACCTCTGCAGCATTGTTTGTGCTAGACGTAGGGGTGTCAAACTGCAGTCCTCAAGGGCTGCTGTCCCGCAGGTTTTAGATGTTCCACAGGTACAAAACACTGGAATGAAATGGCTTAATTACCTCCTCCTTATGTAGATAAATTCTCGAGAGCCTTGCTAATGACCTAATTATTCTATTCAGGTGTAGTGCAGCAGAGGCACATCTAAATGTTGCAGGGCAGTGGCCTTCCAGGACTGGAGTTTGACACCTGTGCTTTTTTTTGTGCACAGAGCAGAGGCACATTATTATCCACCAGAGTCTGTTGCTCTGCAGATAACATGTTAGGAGTACAAACAACTTTCTTTGTAATTTAGGCACTGAGCGGATTTGAAAAGCTCTTCTGAATGCGATGAGTTGTAAGTCTTTGTTTCTGCAGGCTCTGCAGCATGCTGTGAAAGCACACACGGGCCATGCTTTTGACCAGTCAACTTCCAGGACATTAAAGAGCAAAGTGATCTATAAATGTGGATTTTTTTTTCTGCTTATTTCAGAACGAGGATCTCAAGAGAGTATCTGTGTTATTGGCGAGATATTGCATAAAAGGCAAACCTTGGGTGGTAATGGCCATTCACACTCGCAATGCCAGACACCAATCCAAGGATGGTCATTGGTTTCTTTCCTTTTTTATTTGCATACACTGTTCACAGAAAGTTGGGGACATTTGGAGTTTGGGTAAAACAAAAGCTAACAGCGGCTGCCACATCAGTTCCAGTTTGATGACGACATCTCATGCTATTCGCAAGTCTTATTTTTTGCAGAGGCATTGCAACCCACTCAGGTCACTGAGGTTTTAGGGGTCCAGAGCTATGAGCAGCTTTGTATTGACTAGACAATACAAGTCTAGTCAACACACTAGTGTACTAAACACAAATAAGTGTTTGTTACCACACTTGGGCCATTTTTTTTGTCTGCTTGAAATCTTTGTTGGTGCCAAGTCTTACCAAAATTGTGATTTCCTAAAATGTACATGTAGCTAGTAGAACAATAGAGTGTAAGGCTTACAGAAGGAGGGATAGCAGAGTGTTAAATCTTAAAGGAATCCACAGTAAGCCTTAAAGCACAATCCAAAGGAGTTTAATTTTGACTGCCCAGTATTTTGGAAAGTATGAAAAGAAATGGAACAAAGGTGAAAGTGGTTTCAGTGTTTCTGCACATTTTAAGAGCCTTAGGGTTTGTACTCAACAAAAGAAAAATTGCTGGCTGATATTGCACATCTAACCCTTGCAAGCCCTACTAGCTGGTATGCTGAGTTCACAATGTGTGTAATAGAAAAATGTGATCCCAACAGTGAATGAGAATTGGGCATTAAGCCTCGCAGTGCAAAAAGTAGCTTTTGTCAGCAGCCAGTAATATAAGACCTAATGCCCCTTGGAAAAGAGCAGGAAGTAAATTTTGCCAGTTCAAAGCCAATCAAAATGCCAGCAGGAGGAAATAAAGCATTCATCTCTAAAGAGGTGTCTTATCCTGTTCTGGGCTGAAATTTCTCTGAATGGAACAGTTTTCCAGTCAGACATCTTTTTTTTTAATTTATTTATTTATTTTTTATAAAGCTCTGTGTGAGGGGACACAAAGTACAAAGCAAGTCACCTTTATCTGCGTCTCGTTCAAAGGCCTTCATCTCCCCAAATAGCCCTGCAAGATATTGGTGTAGATAAAATGTCTGCTGTGAGTCTGAGTTGTAATGACGGAGATATACAGCGGTGTGTTCTCACTGGAACGAAGTGGAGATAGCATTTCAGGTTTCAGGTGCCCTTCTGAGTTTCCCATCAGCAGATTTATAATGAAGGGGATTACATTAGGTTCCCATAATGGCCTTTTTAAAAGCAAACTCAAGTCTAAAGGAATGGTCATGAATGCCAATGAAGACGGATCACTGTAAATATCTTTACAAGCAGACGGGTAAAGCAATTTTTAAGCTGTCATACATTTGTAATGATAATGTATCATTCTTGAAGAAGAATACACACAGTTAGTGTTTTTGTAAAGTTAATAGGAAAGTAAGGAGCATGTCATAAGCTTTTCAAGGATGCCGAAAAGAGCAGTCAGGCTAACATTAGTACGCTGCTGTCATAAGCAATTCATTACTGTCTTCAGATATCGACCAGGCTCTTATCTCCTGAAACATTCTGCATTTTCACTGCTACTGTTAACCTTTTGCACAAGAAAAGCTACAAATGGATGTGTTCAACATTTATAAATGACTTCAGGATTTCCTGGAGGTGAATTTATTCACTTTAGCTGCCTTTTCAAATGAATTGTCACTATCTATTGGAGTGGCTTTAAGAAAACTCATTCAGTTAAGTCTTACATCTATTCTTGTTTTGATAAACTATCAGGGCTTTATTCTTCAACACCAGTTCTTCGTGTTTTACACACCTACAGCCTGATTAATAAAGATTACAGTGGACCTTACATTAATGGTTATGCTTTCATAGTTTTTGCATTAGGTTTGTGCTCAATCAGTTTTTCATTGACAAAATCAATAACGAGAATTATATTAAGTCCACCTTACATGAGCAACCCAGCATGGATAAGAGGGAAAGATGGATAACATGGTTCCTGCAGTGAAATTCATATCCCAACTAGCAAACTGGAATCCCCCCACCCCCACTAAACCAAAACAAAAACCTCTTACTGTGTCAAACAACATCACGTTTGTAATTGTATTTGTACATCATTGAGGAAAGGGAATGCCTTCGTCATCTCAAATCTTTTGAAAAGCATCTATAAAAATCCAAGATTGAAACCTAAGATTCTCAGACCAGACATCTTACTTTCTACAACTACATCTATCCACCCTAACCCTGGATCCAAACTTTGAAAGTAATTTGTAATTTGATTTTCAGCGTACATTTATTTTCTCATGGAGGATGAGAAGTTGAAATGTTCCATCAATATTAGATTTTTTTTTTTTTTTTTTGTCTGAGGATTTTGTTGGCTCTGGTGGCCCGAATTTGTTTGAAAGTATGCTGACGGGAAAGAGGGAACGGAGGAAGAGGGAAAGACATTCGGCAAATGTCGCCGGGGCCGGGAATTGAACCCGTGAAGGCCGCGTTGAGGACTAAGGCCTCCATGCGTGGGTTGTGCACACCCAATATTAGATTCTTAGTCTGAATAGTCATCAGTAAGAACAAGATTTTTGCACTGTTTTTTATGCCATTGTAAGTGAAGATTATTTGTACAATAAAGGCATACTCTCCTCTTTTTAGATGTTCCTTTATATGTTATTCTGCCAGTTTTCAGGAGACTAAATGTTTCACACAGACATGCTCTTAGACTTAGACTTAGACTTCCTTTATTGTCATTGTACAAAGAGAACACAAGGTGAATCTTGACAACGAAATGTCGTTACTTGGCTACAAGTGCAACAGAGCTAAAACCTTACACTTCACAATAAATACAATATGGCTGAAATATATAAGAGCTGAGAATAAGAATAATAATAAGGTGCTATAGAATCCACAAGTTCAGTATTGTAAACAAAGCTAAAGTGCGTGTGTTGACCACGTCCATGGGGGGGTGGTTTGGTTTGTGAGTGTGTGTGTGTGTGTGTGTGTGTGTGTGTGTGTGTGTGTGTGTGTGTGTGTGAAGGGGTGTTATGTGGCGTTAAGCAGTCTGATGGCCCGGGGGAAGAAACTGTTCAGTAGTCTGGTTGTTCTGCACAAGATGCTTCGGAACCTTCTGCCAGACGCCAGAGGGGAAAACAGTCCATGGTTTGGGGTGGGTGGGGTCAGAGAGGATCTGGTGAGCGCGGGATAGGCAGCGCCTCTCTGCGATGTCCTTGATGCAGGGAAGCAGAGCCCCCGTGATCTTCTCCCCTGTCCTCACCACCCTCTGTAGAGACTTCCAGTCAGAGGCCCTGCAGCTCCCAGACCAGATGGAGATGTAGCTGGTCAGTAGGCTCTCGATGGTCCCTCTGTAGAAGGTCTGAAGGATGGGGGGCGGAAGGGATGCTCTCTTCATCCGACGCAGGAAGTGCATGCGCTGCTGGCCCTTCTTCACCAGTGAGGAGATGTGAGGAGACCAGCTGAGGTTTTTCGATTGATGTGCACCCCAGGAACTTGGTGCTGCTGACGATCTCCACAGCTGAGTCATTGATGAGGAGTGGTGTGTGGGTGGGTCTGGATTTCTGAAGTTATATGATACTAGTTTCATAGTATTTAGTTGTTTGACTTGTTGATTGATATATCATTAGTTAAACTGATCATTTAAATTTTTTTAGCTTAAATGAAGATGAATAAGATAAACTTTTATTGAAATGCATGAAAAGTAAGATGTATATGTTACTCAACTGCTTCATAGCCAGAGATGAAGGGTACTTGGTAATGCAATTTAATTCACACATCTTTCCCTGCAAAAGCTTTGAGAATGTGTTGGATGCTTCTGTTTCAGATGCCCAGGCCTCCAAACCGTTACTGCAGGGGTTTTAAACTTCAGTACTTGGTGGCTGGTAGATGGATATCTGGTTAAATGCAACTGAATCAAATGGATGAATCATCACCTCACCATGCGGCCATTTTTGTAGGCATTTCTATTTAAAAGTGGCAGGATGTATTATGAGACTCCCGCTTTCATTAATCATGCACTTGCTTTATAGTTGAAAATACTAAGACAAAAAAAGAACTTTTTTTTTTTTTACTTTGACTTCTCAAATTTAAAGAAAAAAACTATATTGATGGAAGATGCAGTCTTAATATTAAAAATATTGAGTCAAATTAACTAATTTTTATCTTTCTGTTTTGTCGGTAAAGAGCAACAATTTTGTCATGAATCATTGTCGTGTGATTTACTTCCATACTGCTTACCACCTATTCTGTTTTGTTATTATTGCCTTCAAATAAATTCCCTGAAGGTGTTAAGCAGCAATATACAGCAGCATGTAATCTTGTTTTGACTGTTTATATTCTAAAGCCCATCTTTCTTCTTAATATGCATAAACAAATTGACTAATCTTTTTCCTAATCAGATTTTAACAAAGTGAATCAGTTGTGTTCCTTTTTCGCTGTGCTTGGAATGATGATTTTATATTTGTCTGTACAGTGCAGATAAAGGTGTGTGTACTTTAACGTCAGAGCTCCTCTAATGTACCGGTAATGTTTTTCGGTTGTATAGTCAGAGATATGGTTGAATTATAGTTTCTAAATATTTGATTGCATTTATGTTACTGAGGTTAAGTTGTGTGTGTGTGTATGAATGTGCAGCGCAGACCTGGGAAGATATAATTTTTCTTGTTTTACCGTCATTGTGCGTCTGGCGATGATGCGTCATATAACCACCTTATTTTTAAAATGATGTGTACTCTGTAAGCACATCTGGGCAGCAAGCCCAGACCTAACTGTTCAATTAGGAATTGAATGAATCGCCTGGGGACTACAGTATATCCACTCTGTCCAGCCATATTTTTCCTCTTTTACTACTGAAATTGTCTGCAGACAGGTCTGATGATTTGTTTAGAAATAAAACAGAAAAGAAGTAGAAGTGCAGATTTCCAGCCCTTATGTACACAGCAGAATACCAAATACAAAGGTATCCTTGTACCATAAATACTCCTGTATTTATTTCCATCTATCTGCCATTTAACTCCGACCAGCTTCCCTGTCTCTCCTGAAGAAAAGGCAGCACAAAATGACAACAGGTTTTATTGTAGGAAACCTTCACAAGGTACCGAGTTTAGGAGATTAAGACCCCAAAAGGATCTAAATGTTTGACGAGTTCTTTAAGGATATTTGTGAAACACTTAAGTATTTTCTGGAACACAGTTAAAAGTTTGCATGAAGATTTAAATGTAAAAGTTGAGCAGGTTTGTCTGTGAACACTTTGCCATCGAGTTGTTTCCCAGATTTCAATATTCTGCTGTTGGCATGTTGGCGTTCACCTTGTTTATCAAAACTGAGCTTTTCTGAGCTGCAGCACTGAACAGAATACATTTTTCTTTTTTAGCAATGTGGTGTTAAGCGATAGGTCCAGGAGCTGGAAGACTTCAGGCTTGATGCCTGTCCAATGACAGCCTGCACTTACTGTTGCTGCAAGGTTGGGTTTAGCTTTTCTGTGAGGTTTCCTCTGTCATTTGTGTGTGGAAGAAAAGTTTAAATGTCTAAATTTTTCATATCTAGTTGAAAATATTATTTTCAGATGGTGTAAAAAAATTCTGCAGTAGTTTAGGAATCTGAAGTAAAGATTTTCAGATTTGTAAAATTTCTGTTTACATGCCATGTTTTTGACCCTCCATCTTTAATCTGGAAGATCTCTAATCTGAATGTCTGTTTGAAGAAAATAAGTTTTTCAAACTATTTTCATAATCTTACTCCAAACTTCATTTCTAGCAGTCTTAACCAACTGTTATAAGCTTTTCACAGTTTCTTTTCAGCGTCTTACTTGTCAATTGACTTATTTCCAAGACCAACTTGATAACTGCTTAGCAAATTTCAGAATCATATCTAATATCAAAGATACATAATGCATCAAGAAGAGGTGCATATGAGATCAGGGCTTAGAAGCATTTTTGTGCTTTTGCCAGGCAAACCTGGTGAACAGGTGGAGCTGTTTTCCAAGCTCATTAAGACCCACTTGGTGATAGATTTGCTGCTTAACTCACTGCACAGTCATTCCCAATTTTCAGTTTACTGGCGACTTTAACTAAATTTACCTATTTCTTTCCGGCACTGAGTTTATATTGTGTGCCATTTAGCCATTTTATGAGTAGTTTCCCTCTTTATTGCCATTAAAATAATTTAAGGTCGAGCATCTGTGGGTTTGAGCTGAGGTAATGACAGGCTACTCACTGCAGTGTTTTCCAGGAAGGTAAGCTGCTATGACATAGTGGGAGAAACAAAGCCTCTGTGGTAATCATGGTTGTCACCGCAGGGCACCTGCAGTTTGGGTTTTCTAGGTGGATCAATAAATCTGTCAAGTTCTCCTTGAATGGCACCTATTTTATGCTCGTTCAGTTACTGCTGCAGAGTGCAACACTGAAGCCTCATGTCTAGCAAGTCTGCAGGAAATAAAAGGTCTCTTTTGGGCTTCATAAAGATCACTTGATTTTTGGGTGCTGTTGAACAATTAAAGTTGTAATTTTATTCTTCTCTTTTATCTCGCTTCAAAGAACTGGGAAAGACACACTGATATAGTTAATGTTAGATATGCAAAACAACTTTTACATTAGGTAATTTTCTGCAGGAAAAGAAACATCATTCCCCTTTATTCTATCAAGAGAGTTGTTAAACACCACATAAAGGCATTTTTCTGATTCCATTTTCGTTTATGTCAGCAATCAGATACAGTTCACTAGATGTATCTGTCTATACAGCTGAAATTAAAGTGGTTATCTTAAACTGAAGACGATATGTTTGAGCAAAACCCCGAAGGCTGCGAATGTAGCAAAACTGAAGATGAGGCTTTTTAATACTGATATGGTTTAGAGGGCAGTTAAGTTTTCAATTTAACAGAAAAAAAAAAAAGGATCTTTTGATCAAATTGCAAAGCACACTGTAACCTGTGAACTGCAGAGTTTTCTTTATAACATGGGGAGGTTATGATCTGGCTTTGGTGTTTCTGTCCATTTATCTAAATGCCTCACAGCATATGTGATCATACCACAAAGATAACGTTTTTTTAATAAAAGCACTTTGAATGTCTTCAGGATCACAGATTTTATTAAAGCAGGATCTTATGCATAGAGATAGAACCTTTTTTTATACAAGGTTTGAAATCGAAAAAGCCTTGAAACAAACCTTAACCAGTCTCAGATTTTAACTGACTGTGATGTTAATGTTTGTGGACTATCCATGAATCAATAGGAAGATTTCTCACCCATTAAATTAGCAGGGCATGTCCATAGTGATTCAAGCCTGGTTGACTTGATTTTTCTCTGATCCAGTTCCTGTAAGCAAATATTTTGAAACATATTTACCTAAATGAGACAATTACCGTTTTTGCTTTTAGAACCTACTTGAGTCTATCAGCTTCATAACTTTGATATCACTTTTTATTCTGACCCTGCTTATTAATCCGAAGAGGATCCCCACTGAGTTTTTCTTCATGACTATATTTGGAGTTTGTTCAACACTTAACACTTCCCACCCAATAAGGAGGCTGGGAATGCCTTGAGAGCGGTCTACAAGTTACCTTTAGACTTGGAAAATAGCACACTTTTTAGTTTAAGTAGAGTGTTTGCCAGCAACATAGTGTACCTGAACGCTGTGTTTTGGTCGAAGTGTGTGTTTGCCACTGCAGCGCCCCAGGCCATCTGTTCAGCTCAGAAATAGTGAGGAGACAAACCTCACTGAACTCAATTTGTCATGAACACATTTGGTGTTTTTTATTCTCATTGTTTGACCTGAAAATGCTTCACTGTTGCTGCTGCAGAGCGTCTCTGTGGACATTAGAGACTCCAGGGATGTGTGTGTTTAATGGGAACACGGATAGAAATGGAGTCTGGGGGACTGTGTGACAGGTGATGGACTTGCTCAGATATTAAAATTGGGTTTTTATATTCCCTGGGGCTAATAGGTGGGTGGGCTGAAATCAGATGCAAGCTGATGTCTTGCACTGAAAGAATTAGTTAAAACATGCATTTAGTATTGACTCAGAATACCAGACTAAATGTATGATGATGATAATTACACTTTTGCAGGAGAGCTGCACTGTTAAATATTGTGTAAATATTGTTGCTGGATTTTGCAGCATGATATTAATTAAAATTAACCCACATTTTTCTCAGTAGGCTCTCTTTTCACCACTCTCCCTAGGCTTTGAGTCACTGTAACACACAGCAGTTGTGAGTAAAAAGGACAGTAAAAATTGATCAATATTAGTTATCGGAAGCAAAGTTTTACTACATGGCAGCTGAAATTTATAAATGATTGAAAATATGGCTTTTAATCAGTCCTGCTCTGCATTTGCAGTATTTGGCATAATGAAATTGAGATAAATATTGAAATTTTATTTATTGTTTAGCTCCTTCTGAAGTAATGCAGGTTATTTAGCAGAATATTCTGGTTTTTCTCTAATTTAACTCCTTACAAAGTGAAAATGGAAAACATAAAATGGCTGAAATACTGAGAAACGAACGAGATGAATACATTTTCATTCACAGACTAAATGAGGGTCATGACAAAACAGCAGCTTATACTTGGGTAGAAATGGTGTAATTCTGCTTCTACAGGGCGACCAGTAAGCATGTAAGGAGTTGGAATTAGCACTAAATGGTTATATAAATTAGCAAACAATTGAAAACATAAAAAGAAGATAAAATAAATCACAAACCCACTGATTTAGAGATCCATATCTTATTAATGGGGGCAGAAGGATGGGAAAACTCTTGATTGTCTTAAATCTTACAAAGAAAAATTAATTGCAACAACGTTGATTAAAAGACAGTCAACTTGGATTCCTAAATTTTCTTAAACAATACTACATTTTAAGCCAGAAGCTGACTTGAGTTTAATTTACTTTCTGAAGTGGCGTAATGGTAATATGAAAGCTGCATAACCTCTCAAACCTTAACATTACTTTATGTTCAGACTAATGAACATAATGAAAAAATTCTATAATGTTTGATGCATCTGGTTTGTTGGATTATCGATACTAATTTAAAGTTTAGCTTGTTAATTACCACTGGTTAAACTTTCTGGATTATGAAATTAATGTCATTCTGGAAAAAAGCTGGAACTCCTCTTACTATATTTCAGAATTATATATTCCGAAGCGACTTATATGTGGAAATTGACACATCATAATATCATATCACATGTTATTTTCACATTAAACTGCAAGAGGGCGCTCTAGGCCTGCGTTGTTCTACCTTTGGAGTTGGCGGAGCTGTTTAAAGCGACATCGAGGACGAAGATTTCATTCGATTTAGTGATTTGGAGTAACACAGATGGTTTGGTAAACTTGTTAGCATGTTATTTATATTATAGTTATCTGACTAACTCTTAGTATGTTCTGCTAACATACCAGACATGTTCTCAGTTCGTTGTTTATGTGTCACGTAACGTTAGCATATTGTACAATTATTCAGCCTGTTGTTGCCTCTATTCTATTTTTATTGCCTTTCAAGATGACATGTCTGTTCTTAGTGTTGGATTTTATCAAATAAATTCCCCTCAAAAATGCGACTTTATACTCCGGTGTGACTTAAATATGTATTTTTCTTCTTTATTATGCATTTTATGGCTGGTGCGACTCATACTCCGGAGTGACTTATAGTCCGGATAATAAGGTAAATATCTTTTTTTCATGTCAGTGCCATTTCCTTATGTCAATTAAAATAAGTTCAACCACAAAAACTCTGCATCTCGCTACAGGCAGCTCGTAAATTATTCACCCAGTGGAGACATTGTACTGCTTTCCTGTGGCACTATGGCCCAGCAAAAAAGTTTCATACATTATTTCAAGTTCTTGAAATCTTTATATTTCCCCAAGCACGCATTCACTTTTTTTTTTCTTTTCTTTTTTTGCTCCTGGAGTAATCCCTTGCTGCTTGTTTTGTGTCTGGAAAATGTGTGCAGTTACAAACACACCAAGAAAAACTCTGAGGTCAGAGTCTGCAGAGTCTCTACACCAAAATAGAACAATGCCTCTGTCTGGTGACCCATTGAGTCTTAGACCCATTTTACCAAATATTTGGGCTCAATAGATTTCATATAAAGCGATCCTTCATATTTTACATGTCAAAATTTCATCTAGTTGTGCACTTAAATTCTCAGTGTTCCTCAGCCTATTCTTAGTGTAAATAACCCAATTATAGGTGGATAAATAATGAATGAATAATGAATCTCTGACAAATGGGTGGATGAATAAAGAGGAAACCACTGGATGGAAGACGGCGGACAAACTAATCGATGGATTACTAAATTTCCAGATGACAACTGAACCAATGGGAGGCAGGGATGGATAGATGGATAGAGGATGGTGCACCAAATGGCTGGAAGAACAGACTGATAGAGAAATAGACCAAAGTATGAATGTATGAGGGTCAAACGGATGGATGGATGCGTGAACAGATGGATTTGGTGGACAATGAGTGGATCAATTTCTGCATGATCTAGAAACGGATGGAAAGATGGATGCATATTTCCAGAGGAATAAACCGATGCATTGACGATTGGATGGAAGAACTGATGATTGAATGATTGGATTTAACTTTTCAGAAAATAAAAAAAATCAGGGAAAATAAATATTTTTCCATTTTGTAGTTCTCTTTATATTTATCTAATGTTTTCAGTTGTTGTAAGAACCAACACGTCTTCAGCTTGGTCAGGTGATACAGAGATGATGTTTCACTCTTTTTTTTTTTTTTTTTTTCTGCAATTGTTTCACTTCACCCAACAGGACTTCACTTAATGACCATCATTTCAGCAGGGAGAGGTTGGCATTGATGGATGAGCACAACTGAGGTACAGTGTAGACTAATTAGTGGCGATGATGATGCTCTTGGCTCTTCCTAGCGCCAACGCAGATGTTAGGTGTGGCCTGTCAGTCATTATTTAGATTGACCTTGATGTTGGCAGGCAGGGGCTCTACAACCTCGCTGCTTCATTCTCTCCATCTCCTGCCTTTTAAATTTATGGACACAGTTTCTCATCGTTTGAGTGTCACTAGAGTCCCTGCTGTGCCGTTACAATTGTCCATTACTGTCACCGATTGCAAAAACGTCCAGTTACACATCACACAACAGGGCTATGATGTACTGTCAGTGCTGATTCATTGAAGTGGACACTTTCCCCTTAGTTCTCCTTTATTCCTCTTCATCTCCTGGCGTACCTTCTATCTCTCCCTTCTCCTCCTCCTCCTCTTCAGCTTGAGCCAATCAGGCCACACCTCCATGGCAACCGTCAGCGAGGGTAAAACATCCACAGATGGTGTTGAGTAGAGCGAGCAGCAGGCTCACTACGAGATCAAGTGTGGGTGTGTGTATTTGTGAGAGACGGCAAGGGAGAGACCCACTGTGTTGTAAAGCCAACAGGATAGTTTCTTGCTTGAGCAGGGGAAAAGTGTGAAGAGGAGGTGAGAGTTTTGGAAGGAAAGAAAACAGAGAATCTTCTTTTGATCTTCTGACGGGTAAAGAGCTGGAAAAGCAAACATTAATGACCTGACAAAAGATCACATGCTTCACGGTGTTGATCAGCCAGGCGTACCGTGGAGCTGAACTCGGACACCTTTACACCCGAGCCCCTACCACCCGCTGCCCTCTACTCACTGATGAGCATCTCTCCAGCTGCAGGCGGACTCAGGGGCCACACTGACACAGCCAGAAGTCTGGAGGATAGAAGTGGACACTTGCCCCTTTGTGGCAACTAGTCTTCCCTGGATAATTCCCTCCTTTTAACTTGACGGCTGAGTTTTGGTTTTGTGCTGGCCCCTTCAAGCATCCCCCTTCCTTTAGGAGCAAAGATGAGCTGCAGGAAACGGTGCAAGCGTGAGATCTTCAAGTTCGCACAGTACCTGTTCAGACTTATCACAGGCACGCTCAACACCGGTAAGACTTTGTGTTGCCGTTCTTTTATTAGATCTGCTGAGATTTTGTCCAAGTTCATCAGTCTTGAACGAGATTTCAAATGTGTGTGCCTGCAAAGCCTGCTTGTGAACTTTGAGGATGTCCAGAGTTGGATTTATGACTCAGGATGTATTGTGGAAGACTTCTAGAGCTGGACATATCATGAAACATACTACACATCTCATTCACAGTAATCAGGGTACTAGCATTTTAAGATATCCGCAGACATAAAAGTTTTCACTTTTTTGTAAATTGTATTGTACCTTGCTAAAAGTTCAGTACAAAATTAGAAAAAGGTCATACACAAGAATAAGTTGTTTTTTTTCTTAATTATTGAAACTATAACTACTAGTCAGAATCCATTACTGCACCAATGCAGAGCAGTGTTGTGTTGAATAGTTTGATCCCCACAGCTGTGACAATATAGGCACCTTTGCATGAGAAGATGAATATAACATAAGTACTAATGCTAATATAAAATGCCTCACAAAATCATGGTCCTTAATGACGCAGAGTCATTTTCAATTTAAATATTCAAGACCTCTACGACTTCAACAAAGTTGGCATTTTTTCTCAGAAACCTGCTGTATAAAGTGTTTTATATATTTTCAGCAATTTCTATAGAAAATACAAAATGCATAGACAAACTGTATCTCTTACTATAGTTAAATGTTTGGAAAAGCCTAACGTATGTAAGGCTTTTCGTACGTTATGATGGGGAAAAAAATTGAGAAAACTAGTTAATGTTGAATCAAACAGCAGAGTCTAAAACTGCCGTCTGGATAAGAACGTGCATAAGATGATTAAAAGAGAGAACATTTCTGAAAAAATAGATGAGTCAACATATTTTTACTTGTATAAATATAGTTCCACCTCTCAAAGTTAGTTATTCTTTTATTTAAACCTTCAGATTCATTGGATACGTTACTAACCATATTTTACACATTTTTTCATGAAATGCAAATGGGATTTATAGGAAATGGCAGATTATTGGTTATATTAAGACAAGTTATTTTACTACCTTAAAGACTTGATCCTTTTTACTTCTGTCTTGTGTAGGAAATTAAGCTAACATGAGCACGTTTTCTTTAGTTAAGCGGACAGCAGAAGAGGTTCCAGTTTTGTAATGTTTTCTTTACTTGGGGGGGAGAAACAGCTGTGTGATGGATGTTGCATATGAATCCAGAGTTGGAATAAGAAATGACTCCAAAGTAATAGAGACTGAGTAAGTGGATGTAGAAGAGGATACAAATCCTTGGCTAATGTAGGAGTGTGTTTCAGTTGGGCTGTAATCATTGTTTCTGTTTCACTGGAATTAAGGTAAATGTGATTATCAGTCATTTTCAGCCTGCGTTTTGTCAGAGAGCGACAATGGATCAGGTTGGATAACTTATTCATCTGCTCTGGGTTAAAACACAATTGAATGTATTGTATGTACGGTAAGAAATGGGCAACTGATATGAACAATAATTTCAAGCCCTGAGGAGAAAGTTCCCAATCATAAAATGTGTGTTGGTCTGTTGCAGCAAACTATGAGACATTGGGATTTTTCTAATAAGACATTTAGCGACTCAACAGCCTTAAAAATAAGCCTTGGATTGTGGAGAATTATAGGTAGATTGGTTTCAATGAAGAATAAGGGTTAAAAGCTACTGAGCTACAGTTAATATTAGTTATTGAACATTATACATTAAATTTGCAGCAACTATTTATGCTTATACTGGACATGGAGAAAGTAATTTATTTATTTATTTTGCTTCTTATGATGGGATTTTTTTTTTTTTTTTGTGAGAGGTGTCTTGCCATTTAAATTTATCCAAGTTGACTTTGGACAGTATTACAAAGATGTGATCAGAGATTTGTGGCCAAATTTCCATCCTCTGGAATTTTATTTACTTTGACCTGTTTCACTTTTATCCAACTCGTATTTCTCTCTAACAGAGGTGACTGGGGACATTCAAAATATTTATTTCTAGTTATTCTGGTGTAGCTTTGTCCCTTCATATCACAGTGAAACATTGCGTTTGTTTTAAAAAAGACTATTTTAAATTGACACTTTTTAAAATGTGTTTGTGGTTATATTTGCACATTTAACATGGTTAGCATTACGAGATCAGTCTGTATTTATAGTCCATGTAGAGAATGTAGGTCCATCCCTTAATTTTCAGCACTGCATATATAACATAACGTATATTTTAAAGCGGCTCCACTTTGCTCTAAAATCTTCACCTTGCTATCTTCAGAACTTGTCGAAAGATTGTATATCAATGTTTTGTGACACACAGCTTTTTCTCTTTCCAAAAAGTCTGGAACAAAATTACCAGAATCCATTAACTCACCCGATTTGCTCTCTGTCGTATCAGTTTCAGTGAAATGCCGTAGCATGCTTCCGTATAAAATTGATTTTAAACATTGTACACTGTTTTTGTACTTGTCATTTTTAAATGTTTTCCTGATGCTGCACATAGGTTAACTTGTCACATAGCAACATAATCTCCACTGAAGAGTGTTTTTAACATATCCTGTTATAGTTCTTGTTGCATCTCTTCTCAGTTGCATCATGAATATGAGTTGTACCTGTCTGTAAAGATGTTTGGGAGTACATTTGTTGTAGTTTTAGCGCTAAGTAAATTGAACCAAATTAATATGTGTTTTTTCTTATCTTAGATGTAGATATTTAAAAGATTTTAATCTAAGGCTGCCTCCTCCATCCACATTATTTTGATGGCAGAATTAATCTAAAGTGAGTCAGGTTTTTTGATCTGACTCACTTTAGCTGTGGCCTATTTTCTTAAGTCTCCTTGACCTCAGAGATGGGGAGGAATAGCAGAGGATGAAATAAGGCCCCACAAGTGGACAGTCTGATAAAATTAAACAAGACCTCTGATCATTTCAATGCAGCAAGGCTCAAAATAGATTGTTCACTATATATTCTTCATAGCTTGTTTTCATGGATATCAGCAGGTCATTTTGAGTCATATTGAAAGTCCCAACAAATAAATAATTGTTGTGTTCTGCACTAATTCATATGGATCATTTCAAACCTCCTATTGTTAAATGTGAAATTAGTTTGTCCTTCTTCTGTGTTCTCTTGGAAATTTCATTAGATATTAATTATTGATCCTGTAATATACGAGGCTGGACAACATTTCCCCCGGGACTAACGCAGTTCAAGGCATGAGTCAGAAAAACATGCTTTCTTCTGAGGGATTGTATTTCTCAAAAACAATCAAATATCCGTCAAAGTTGATTGTGTGTATTTTAAGTTTTTTTCACTCTGGTCAGACAGGAAAGCAGGTTATGAGAGAGCAGGGGAAGACATGCAGCAAAGGTCGATGGGTTGGGACTCAGACGCGTGACAGTACCTTCACAGATGAATAAATTTGTATATGGGTTTACTCATGTGCCAACCCTGTGCCCATAATTAAAAAATTCTGATTTATTTTGCTGCATGTTTACATTTTGATTTAACGGTTTTAATAAATGTTGAACCTCTCTTAGATTCAGTTTATTTAGCACCAAATTAAAACAAATTTTATTTCAATGGACTTTGCAAGATAACTGGTTCCAATTAATATCCAAACACAAGATAAATATTTAATTTAAGTTGTGGTGTTACAGTAGACTTGGTGCCTCATGCCCAGAGGGTTTTTCAGGAACATTGAGGACTAATTTGGCATCATTTAGCCACTTATGACTCAAAAAATACTAGGGCCCCTTATTTACAGTAAATAAATGGGCTATTTACTGGGCTAACCAATGATTACCGTTTGGTTTTTAGGGCAACCAAAAAATATAATTAATCATATTTTAATACTCTACGGTAGTCAAATTCAAGTACATGGAGTTCAATATGATTCTCGCTGTAAAGAGGCTTTAGAAAAAAATTTCTGTGGGGAAATGTTCAAACCCAGCACCTCTCAGCACCTTTAGTTTATGGTCTCCAATAGGGTAGTTTCATTTATTTATAAAACATCGGGTTTTTTGACCCATTCTGAGTTGCAGATTAATATAAATGGAGTTTGATCCAAGTGAAGCAGGAATGGTTGTGTCTGGGTGACCAATGGACAAGAATAATAGATGAAGTCAGTTACCAGACTGGGCGGGGTGGGGTGGGTGGGGGTTAATTACAGTGTTCACTGTCCTAGAACATCCCTATTACTTTCATTGATCAATTAGTGTTCAAAGCCAGTAGACACACATTCATGAGCCGATTTAGTTTGTCGACCACATTTGTGGCACAATGTCTCCTCCTTGTACTTCAACACATATGAACATCATGTGTGTTAAATGTTTGCTCCTGTCATTGTTATTCTTGTGTGTCATCCTGGGGTTGATACAAAATCAATAGGAAAAATTCATCAAATATTTTCACTGAGCACAGGAAATCACTAAATGATGAAAACAGATTTACAGAAAAGCCGATTAATAAAGACTACATTAGGCCATCATTGGTATTCATCCCACTGCTGCAGCACAGGCGGACCTTGAAGTTTTTGAATGTTGAGGAGTGGGGAAACAAATTAGAGATGCGCATGTTTCCAGGTTATAAATCTAAACAGCAGTGTCAGCACATTTTCAGCCCTTTTGAAAAGCAAAAAGTTATTGGCTGCACACACCAAGACAAATCATCTCCAACATCTGCAGCATGGCCATTGTGACATACGAGCAGTTAGAGCTGCTGGCATCCATAAAGATCATGTCGATCTCCTAAAGCTTGGCTATCTTAAGACCCTTTTCAGTGTCAGTTCGTGCTTACCTTTCAGATGTTCAATGCAATGCTTTTAAACATTTTTTTCACTACTAAGTAATTAATTTACTCTGGGTCAATAGGATTCTTTTCTTTAAATCTTTCGCCACCTCTTTACATTTTGCTTCCTCCTTCAGGAGCCTTGCTGTCAAACGCCTAAACATCTGCAATGCATCATTCTTCTCCTCTCAACAGGACCCGCGTACACACTTGTACAGGCAAAATATTTTAGATAACAGGACTTGCCTTCCTAAATGTATCCCATTACTAGTTTTAAAATAAAAACTAGTGAAAGTTTGTTGTTGCTGCACTAACTAAGCTTTGCTAAGCCTTTAAAGCCTGCATTGATCCTGTTTCATTCAACTTGTGTTCGTTTGGTGTTCACTGCAGCTGAATAATTTGTTGGCTGTGTTCTTCATAATTAAACAATGGTGGACTATTACAATGTTTATAAGCATTCAAATGCCTGCATATTGGGTGCAATGGCCCGCAGTAAATCTTAAGCAACTTTTTCACACTGCTTTTTCTCAAGATGCTTTATTGCCAAGTCAGCTCAATTGGATTTTGTTTCCACATACTGCTTCTTGTTGTTTTTCTAAAATCCATTTGTCCGTGAGTTAATTGACAGCTCAGCTGCTTTTGATGTTCTTTATGTGCAAAGATAGAGCTTGAAGTATCTGCATAAATAATTTCCTAAGAGAAAAGAGGTTGTACATCAGCAGCTTATAAATTAAAGTGTCTTGGTGATGCTTCTTTTGGAGGTTTTTTGAGCACACTCAGAAAAAGTAAGGAGACCCTGGAGCAGTCCACTGCACTGGCGCTAAGACATCTCCGAATGGCAGCTAAAGGTAGCTAGAGAAACCTCAATCTTTAATTTTGGGTTTCCGATTCTGTTTCTTGTTGAATTGCAAATCTAAGTTTTTAAATGTCCTAATCCAGGTACACCAAGAAGTAACTTGCCAAAGAAACATGGCTTTCCACTTTAACTTGTATTAGCTTCTTAAATGTAGAGTTACCCTCATTAACAGACCACAGCAGGAAGTTTTCTTATATCCTTTTTGTGTTCAAAGTCTTTCAACTATGTTTTCAATTTTGTTTGGTAAATCTTTGAAATATTTCACAATTTCTTAATGTTCAGAAAGTTCAGTTTCTGTCTGCTGTGAGAAAGTAGACTCGTGTTTTTAGTGCCATGACATGTTAAGTTACTCATCCAGTATAAAAAAAGCGTTCACTTACTCCTCAGCCAGCACTTGTGAGCGTTTGTGTGTGCAAACGTCTGCACAATGATGCGAGAGCCCATCTTTGTTTCCCTCTCTTTGGTTTCCTGATCGCTATTAGCAGTTCATGTTCCACCTGTCCCATGAGAACAGCACGTTCAAAGCCCACAATCCCCAGCCAAACACTGAATATTTGATACCTGGAGGCAGCTAAGGTTGGCAATCAAGTCTGCCAAACAATATCTTCTTTAGACGCTATAAGCAATGTGGTTTTATGCTGCACACAGCATTTATGGCCGATGGTTTATAGGTAAGATTGTTCTTTTAGTATGGAGTCTATGAATATTGATTCATTCAGTCAGCAGTAAGACACTGTACTCAGTGATTTAATTTGTTCTTCAAAATCTATATACATAAATTATTTCATAATAATTTATGACCTTTGATTAAAATGACTTTAAAGTAAAAATCGCTTTTAATGCCATGTAATAAACCGGTGCATCTGTGTGTGATACCTGAACTTTTCTCTTCTCTTGCTTGGATTAGCAAAACTGCAGCAGATGGTAATCTGTGTTGCGTAACATTTCTAGTTCAGTGTACCAAGATCAGATCTTCCTGACTTCCGTTAATACACCCCAATATGAGTATATTAAGATCAGAAGTTAAATGTTTGGCCTCCTGCTGGTGCACATACAGTTAACTTGGAATGCAATCTGTTTGAAGTAAACCCATGACTCAGAAACTATCCCCAAATAAATCAAATATAGTGCCTTGCAAAAGTAGCATTTTTGCATTCTGTCATGGTGCAACTACAACCTTTAGAGTATTTTGGAGGATTTTATGTGAATCGATTAGAATACACGTGGAAAATTCGGCTTGAATTTTTTTTTCCCCCCCCACCTTTTCCCTCTGGCATCCTTCTGGATTATTATCCCTGAATCAAAATCTAGTGCAACCAGTCCCATTTAGAAGTCACCTAATTGGTAAATGGAGACAAAAGAACAAAGGAGAACAGTATTCCAAACTTTGAACATGTACCAGAGAACTTCTCGGTCCATCACCTGACAATGGACAGAATGTAGCATGATCTTAAACGTAGTAAGAAAGGCTGTTCATTTAATCTAGCTATTGGAGGCAAGGATATCATTAATCGGAGAAGAAGTCAACTCTGGAGGAGCTGCAGAGAAAATAAAGATTTCAGGAGCCGTTCTGCAACGTCAGAGTACAGCTGTTGAGTCTCTTGCAAAATGGAAAAAAGAAAAGGTATCGGTGTCAACTGGAAACAGCATCGTTTCAGCTTCCCCCCTTAACCTTTCACCATGACTCCCTTTTCCAGCTTGACCGCCTTTGTCGGCCGCAGAATGACAACTGTGATATGTGTAACTGTATCAGCCTCTTCACAGGTTCACTTGCTGTCTCTGTTTCAGCCTCCCTGGTTTCTGCTTCCAAACCAGAGCTGCACAGATTGTTTAGCTCTCCTCCACTCAGCTGCATCGCAGATTTTATTGAAACTTGCAGCTGATTTAGCTTAGAAACAAAACTTCTGCACAGTGGTTGCTTTGTCTGAACCACAGGTTATCATACTGGCTTAAATACATTTATTCTTGTGCTCTATCAAACAGTAATAGAAGAAAAGCCATGGTCACCTATTTAACTGTCTGTCTAACACCATTTTCTCTGCCGCAGTCAAACTCTTCTATTGCAGAAGTTTGCATCCTTCAGCAGCCCTCTAATTATAAACCTTATTAATTACCAGAAGGAATTAGTTAATGATTAGCTTGTCACTTAAGTGTCACCATCAAAATTGAAAAGGGTGATTACAGTTTTACACGTCCAGGGACTCCTCTCAGCAAATTTGTGTACAGTACAATCTCATTTATTAACATAGCAATAGCTGAAATGAATGCCCTTCTCTTTGTTCTCCAAATCTGCCATCTTGTTTTGGTTTGGCTGAATTTTTCTCACATATTTTTTTTTCTTTTTTTTTTTCTCATGGTTATGCTCCGAGCCACTGTGCTGTCAAACTGATCTTATTGAAATGAATGAGGGGGCTGTGGCTGCGCAGGTACTCAGCCACAGGAGTCATGTTTGTTTGCGCTTGTATCAATTGGCTCCATGTCACTGCCACAGCTTCCAGTGATCCTTCAGATACCCTTGGTGGCATTTCTGCACGTTTGCCTGGATTTGCATTCATCCCCAGCCTGTGGGGTTGTCTCGCTCTCTCTTTTTATTCTCACTGCCCATTTGATTCATCCCTGGCCGGGGCACATAATCAGTTTTCCCATTTGCTCTAATGTTTGTAAACGAGAGTCCCTCCGAGTGAAAGGAATGGCGGGGTTATTTTTAGCCGGGTGTTCATCTGTTGAGATGTGAGCTCTGGTGTTCAAGGAAATCACTCTTGACTGACTTCAGGATAAAATTTGAGGTTTTAACCATTAACCAGCCTTGTTTACACATACTTTAAAAAATACTTGAATCAATACATATTGCACCTTTTATTATTTCATTCATTAATCAGTGCACCAGGTCTCTGCTCTGTTCAAGCCAGCTAGTTTAGAGTTGCATTTAAGAAAACTTCAACCCTGTCACATCACTGTGCTAGCCAGTAATTTTCTTCGACTTCCTAGTTATTTTCTTTTTCATCTCTTTAACTTTGAGCGTGATGCTCAAAAGAATGTAAAGGGCAGCTCCTACTGGTTAGTTTAGATCTGCAGCCTAAATGGGAGAAGTTACATTACTACGCCAACAGATAACGAAGAAAGGGGTGTAGAACGATGTTGAGACGAAAGCAGTTTTAAATTTGTCAGGTTTTCTTTGGACCCCGCCCTTTAACAAGAGTTAATTAGTTGGGTTTCACTTTTGGCTCAATCTACTGATCAATGCATTGGGCGTATACAAAACTACTAAAGTCTGAACATTTCCTGTTTAGGAATGAAGAGTAGTTGCTAGGAAGGTAAATAAAAAAAAAATTGGGGTGATTTATAACTTTTGCAGCTCTACATATAAGATGTAGTTCCTTTTTTGCTGGACTGAGATGAGTTGCATGGATATTTTTGTTGAAGGCTATGATCATACCAATCACAACTGACACCAATCAGCTCGATCACAAGCTCCTGTTGTAATTACTTGTGTTAAAGAAGGACAGAGGACTGGAATATGGCCTTAATTTAACTGAAAAATGTAAATAAAACTGTGGATTGCTTCTTAGTTTATTATTGCAGTTTACATTCTCATTCTTAGTTCACTGCTCAGTACTGTTCCTGGTCTCAGTCAATCATTTTCAGGTCTCTGTGTGCTCAGTGTACCTGACTGTTGATTGTATTTCCATGAGAAAATCCTTTGTGCATCACGAGCTGTTAGTTATTGTAAATATTCAGCGAGTTTCACCAGGTTATATTAATTTAGTGATGCATAGCTGCTGCACATTCTTAGTAGTTTTAATAAAGTTCAGAAACACAATCAGAAATATTTGTTGAAAATGATATTGAACATCAAATGTTTTATTGAAACACTTTTCTTCGTGCAGTCCAACAAGAACTCTGGCTTCTGTATTTCTTTTTTTCTTCGTCTTCTTCTTTCATATTTTATTTTCCTCGGGCAATGCTTGGATCTGTGGATGAAAATGACTCCACTGAAAATGGTTTCCATGTCCTCGGTGATTGGTTGCAGATTGAAAATTTCTAAAAGATCAATCTTCCTTAGAAGAAAAGGAGGGGCTCTGTGAAAAAATGTCAAATTGTTGAATAAACTTCTAGAATGAAGAGATGGACAAGAGGTGGTTTTAAATGACAGCCTGTTATTTCCTCATATGAGACATTTTGACATTTAAGCTATGCCATACTGCTGCTTTGACACAACGACTGAAGCTGTAGCCAGGAAATGATGTTTAAGGCCAAGACATTATTTTACAAGATCCTGCAAAATGCAGGTTAAGGCTCCCTTACATAGGTGTTCATACCCTTTGAAATATGTTATGTTTAATAATATTCGCAATCTTCAATAAAATTTACTGGGGTTTCAGTGGTCAAACCAGCAGAAAGTAGTCCATATTGTAAGTGTAAGGAATATCCTAAATGTTTCTCAAAGCTTTACAAATAAATTAGCTTTTTTTTATTTTTTTTTTTAAATTAAGCCCTTCTTAGTTAGCACTAAAACCACATTTTGCTGCAATTCCAGCTTTATTGTTTTTAGTTCTGTCTCTACCAGCCTGGCAATTATGAACAGTTTTTGTCCATTCTTCTTTGTTAAAAAAAACAAAAAAAAACAGTCATGTTGTGATGGACAGCAGCTGTGAATATGCATTTTCCAGATAACTCCTGCCATTTTAACACTGGACTCAGCTTTGATCAAACCATGTCACTGTAGCTATTACTGTATGTTTATGTTTATGTGTCTTGCTGGAAGGTAAACCTCAACCCCAATCGTGAGTTCTCTGTAGTTTCACAACTTTTCCTGGATTTCTCAGTATTTGCCTCGATCCAGCTTCGCATCAACTCTGCCAGCTTTCCTCTGTGGTATGAAACAACATCCTCACAGCATGATCCTTCCGCCACCTTGTTTCACCATGGGGAGAGGGTGTTGAGTGTAGATTCTGCCATCTAATCTGTGGATCTCTGCAGTTTCTCCAGAGTTACTGTGAGCCTCTTGGCTGCTTTTCTAATGAATGCCTGCACTGCCAGAAGCAAGGTGGATGTCTTTGTAGGTTTTGAAGTTGTGCTATGCTTGTTAAACTTTAGGATGATCGCTTGAACAGCACTTTGTTTTATGTTCAAAGCTTGAGATACTGATTTAAAATCTAACCTTGCCTTAAACTTCTTCACTACTTTATCTCTGACATGTCTGCTGTGTTTCTTGCTCTTCATGACGCTATTTGTTAATGCATTTAACATTCTCTAACCAACTTCGAGGCCTTCTATAACAGCTGGAGTTATACTGAGATCAAATTAGACACAAATTGAAAGTTGGCGTCTTCTGAACACAATTTGCCGCTAAAAATTTTATTTTGGAGTCATAAGCGTGAAAGCAGCTGAACCCAAATGCTGTGATGCGGTTTTGATTTGCAGGCTGGTCACAGACAGAGCATGTGTGCTCCTTCCTGTGTCACTTCTGTTACGATCCAATATGATCTCAGATTTTGAATGGGTGCATAGATTTTCCTGTCACGCCTCGCCTTGTGTTTTAGTTTAGGTGCGACTCTGTTCTCTGTAATTAAATGATTCTCTTGATTGTAATTGCATTTCAGTAACCTCAGCTGCTCTGGAGGTTAAACAGAGAAAATAAACTCCCTATGTAACTGTTTGATTGTGCTATCTCTCCAAGAGAGGGTGTAAAAAATAAATTGCATGAACAGAATATTTCTTCCTATCCTCTCTCGGCTGATCCGCGATCTCCACATTTTAAGCTTTAAGTCAAGGACACTAAAACCCTGTAGGCTCATATTTGCAGGAGTATGTTTCTGCACATCATTTCTTCACACCTTTGCTATAAACCAGTGTAATCTCCCGCGCTCTCCTGCAGAGGTTGTCCTGAATGGCTATGTGGGAAATAAATGTGTGGAGAAATCTCCATTTCTCCACACATCGACCCTTGGCCTCATCTCTTACATGGCTGGCTCTATGTATCACACCAGGGAGGTAAAAGCTGAGGGAATCATCTGTGGTCAGTGTTGAAGCCTAGAACTGAAGCACAAATGTCTTAATTAAAGGGACTCATCCAATGTGGTATGGTGTTTATTTTGTAATTTGCATATTTGTTTTGTCTTAAGGTGCACTTCTTGCTTCTTAACACCATTATCCGGATTTGAACTCCTTATGGTTGCATTACTTACATTTGCTGTGTCTAAAAATTTGCCTTATTGTTTCTATAGATTCAGTTTTTCATGATTTGTATTTTATTTTTTTTTTCTGTTTTGTACTGTTGCCCTGACTGTTCCATCAGAGAGACAATGTATTGTCTCTTGGCATTGCATTCAACTTGACATTTAATATTTGTCCTCCAAATGCTGTACAAAGCTGTAGCTCAATCCACATTTGCTTCTAAATTCAGAATGTGCAAAACTTTTTGCTTGTTTTGCTTCTTTATTCAATCTTCTGGTGCTGCAGGATGCCAAGCTGCTCTCTTGGGGCATGACAGTGGCAAATAATTTTAAAACAGATTGAAGCTGTTAATGTACTGGATGTGATGCATCATGCTCTGAGCAGCAGCAGCAGCAGCAGCGTATCCACCATGGAAGCAAGGTGTCATTTGAAATTTTATCTACACTGTTTTTTTATGCACCGCTGCAACCATCGCAGATTCAATTTAAATGCAAAGCAACAGAGGAGGAGCTTCTTTTTTTGTTTGTCATTTAAAGTAGGTCTGCCTCAGCAATCCTCCAAGCTTTGGCCCATATAGAAAATGTCCATCTGCTTTTATACTATACCACAGATCACCCTGACCAGTCAATTGCCTCTGACTGGCTGCTCAATATATTAGATCTCGGCCTAATAAGGATGGATCACCCTTTTGGTCTTCTTCTTCCTTTTCAGGTGTCTCAGCCTATTTTTCTGTCTGACATATTCTGTGATTAAATGGTGCCTCCAAAGGAAATCCATGGCTTTTGCTCAATCTTTTATTCTTTTCACCTCTCTTTGCATGCGGGATTGGCACAGATCTGCACTAAATAGATCTGGGATGGATGGATATGATGACATTGATTTGGATGACTTAGAAAAACAAATTCCTAAATGTCTCAAAATTGGAATATTTAAATTTGCATTTTTGTGTGTGGCCTGGGCATAAAGGTGGAGGACAAACCAAAGAGATCCCAGGGAGTTGAATAATCTCCATGTATTCTGAAATAGCAAAGGCCCACTGCGTCCTCAGAAATCCTGAACATTTCTTGAACAGCATCGACTCACAAGGTTCATGGAGAGGATCAAAGATCTGCTGAGGTTAACGATCATTCATTAGCAGCTGTTTATTAGCTGCTAATAAGCAGCTTTATTTGTAAACCAATACATTTCGGTTTGTAGTCTTCATCAGTGTCTCACCATCATTTTCATTGAAGACAAATGTTTTCTGTCTGATAAACACCTTTCATTGAATATTGCTGCTGACTCTAAATGTCACATCCGATGAGATCACAGTCTTTCAGGTCAGGTCAGTGTGAAGGTGGTGTGAAATTTTGTGATGAGATCTTTGTCAAAAACTAAACGGTGTGATGTGTTAAAGGCCACCGAGGCCAAAACACTTCTGGTTCAATTTGGGAGTTGTTCCATCACTTTTTAGTAAAGCAGTAAAATGCAGTTTTGTAGCACTAACTCATTAACTTCATCTCATACCATGAGTAGATACGATGGTGGAGTGATTTTTGTTTTATTCAGAGATTCAGCAGTGTGATTATATTCCTGTCACATTGTTGTGTATCTGCCTTTCCTTTCATTGGCTCAGCCATCAATTTATTATGTGTTTGAGACCAAAGTATCCACACTTGCAGCAACACACAACCCAGGTTAGATTGGACGGTTTATTAAAATGCTACATGAGCGCTGAAGGTCGAACATGCCGTGTGACAATGATCCAATAAGAAAATTATTAAACTGGAGACATGACAATGGTCCAAAAACTGACCAGTGAGTCCACAAAGATCAGATGAAAGCTGAGGAATGGAAAATCTTGATCTTTGGGATTTAGTGCAGGAATATAAACAAGGGCTGTACCTGAAGAGAAATCCCCCAAACATCTCACTGCCAAAAGTGAAGAGTAAAAACTTTCCTTTGATGGATGTCAGTCCAGTAGGCAGTTACAAAAATTGGGTAGTACAGTGTCTTAACTTTTCTTCTGCTAAAGAATGTTTTTTTTTTATCTCAGTTTTCCGAGATACAAATATATGTTCCTCAAAAACACTTTCACTTCCTTCCATTTACATCTGAGCAACACAAGTTGTTTAATACATCAGCATAATGTTGTAGTTCAAAAAACAATTCTTGTAGCTGCATGATGCCAGTGTTTCACATGGTGCATTTTTAAGCCAAGGATCTTATCTCAAAATTACTTGCAGGTCAAACATGCTGTGCAATGGGCTGCATTATTAAACCACTATAGGTGAGATAAAAAAGAACCCAAAACATTTGTCATGATTTTAGATAGATAGATGGATAGATAGATAGCATTTATTGTCATTGAACAGGATTCAACAAAATTTCTATTCCAACTCCGGTGCAAAAAGTCAAATATATACAATAAATAAAAAACAAAATACACAATAATAATAATACACACAAAAATGCATTTTGTGCATTTTATGTACAAAATGCACTTTTGTGGGCTTAAGCTTGACAAAGTTATGCTTTTTTTTTTTTTTGAATATACTTTGAACTATAAGAACAGAATGATTTAATATTTTAAAATCTTGGTGTTCCTGGTTAACAGATTAATGTCTTCATGCTTATGCCAGTGACTCCATGAACCAATTGAATGCAAAATGCTACATTAGAACTAATGACAAAAATAGATTCGGCAGCTCTTTGAGACTGAAGTATAAGAAACTGATGGAAACTGAACTTGGAGAACATCTCCAGTAAATGCTCCGTAGTAATAAATATCATATTTAGTGGAGAATCGCATTTTCCTTGCAAATTCTTCTACTCTCCTACAGACAGTGCAGACAACCCAGCTATTGAACAAAAAGATATGTGGTAAAAAGAGGGAAATGAGTAATTTGAGCTTTGTTGGAGTAAACAGAATGGAATCACTGGAGTGGAAAAAGCTGAGATACAGGCAAAGCCTTCATTTCCATTCTTGTCGTTTTTGTGAAATGTTTCGATTCATGAGTGTGAGCCAGCAGGCTGTTTTCAGAGTTGCCCATTTTGTAGGAGCAGGCATCTGTTTCTTTTTTTAAAGTTCACAAAAAAATAAAGCCATAAAAGATCAGATGATTTTCTGTACTAAAAATTTTATTTTCTTTAGCTCCAGACAAAAAGAGAACAATAAAATAAATAGAACAACAAAACAAATATAGTATCTTTGTAATGAGCTAGTTGGGGTATAGGGTATCTCATGAGATATTCTGACATTTAATAATGGCAGAAAATCCTTGGAGACAGTGGAAATGATGGAAGGACGCCCCAAAGATAATTTAATAAATGCTTAACTAGAAAAAGATAAAACTGAAAACCTTTTTCAACAAGTGTTTCACATCCTACATGAAGTTTCATATAGAGCAGAATCGAGGAGGTTTACAAGATCCTCTACAAATCTAAAGGCTGCAAATGGTTATTTAGGCACCAGCACTTCTCCCGACCTCACTAGGGACAAGGCTGTTAGAAAATGGATGGATGTCAAAGTTTGCATGTCACATATTGTTCTACGATTTCTTTTTTTGAATACCAATGATGCTGCCTGATGCTGCTTGATGATAAATGTCCACAATGTAGAGTATTGCATGCATTTATGCATGTGTCTGATGTAAGCACTTGACTGACTCTGCTAATACTTGGCAGAATAATGAACAATACTTTACATTTCAATTATATATTAAGGTGCTTCAATCACATTAGCATTACTTTCCCACTTTTAACTTCTCTGGCAGCAGATTAGCCTTTTATGAATTTTTATTAGTTCTTTTTTTTTTACGCTTTGATTAGCTTTTTGATTTAGTGTCTGTCACTTCACTCTGGCTGACTGATGAGCGATGACTTCATACATAAAAGGCACATATTAAATGCTGATGTTCTTTCATTGACTGGAGCTGAAACTGTGATGATGGGAAGTGCATTAAAGACAAGGTCTTCTTGAGGACCGCTGATATTGTCTCTTATCGAGAGAGAGGCAAAGATGCATGATTTCATCATGGAACAGGAGGAAACTGGACCTCATGTTGGACATTGGTGTGGTTGATGATGAATTTCTGTTTAACATTATGTACGATGGCTTGACCTCATGGTGTTATTCATTATATCTACCCAGCTTTGATACATTTTAGAAGTGTTCATAGGGATATAGAAGCTGCTATTCTGGGAAAAAAAATAAAAACAATTGCCTGATTTTAAAGGCCTAATTTAAGATTTATGCAATCTCTTGACGTTACTTGAAGTCTAATATCGTTGTACTTCACACTGCGTAGGTCTGTGGGTACTTGAGGTGAATCAAAACAGATGTCTGCTGGATACCTCAGACAAATGTCAGTTTTTCCTCCCACACACTGTCACGCATCAAACTGCTCAGTGGTAAACTGAAGAGAGTTATGGCACACGTATAAGTTGATCTTTTCAACAATTAATGTGGAGCTTTGTATTATCGAAGTTGAAAGCGTGGAGTTTCCTGCATGTAATTTTAAAAACGCAGTAGTAGCTTTCTTTTTTTTTTATGCCAACATTCTCTGCTCTGCTAACTTTAAAGTAAATTTCAATGAACATAAAAGATACATCAATAGTTGCTTTACAAAACAAGTACAAATGCTTTGAAAACCAGATACAGTGCTGAGAACAAATGTCTCGATCCGCCTGCATGTACCTCTGTTGTTCCCCCCTTTAAAGGTTGTTAAGGGTCACCTCACTGGGACCGGACTGGAGAGACACCTTATCCTTTCTAGCCTGGGAACATCTGAGGATCCTGAAGGATGAGATGGACAGAGGAATATCTGGATTCCCATCTCTGACTTGTTACTCCTTGATCTAACAAAGGCAGTTGATCCTTGTGCAGGCAGTGATCATAGCAGGTTGCACAGCATGAAACTTGTACTGCGGAGCATTTTTATCGAATCAGTACAAGGCTGAACAGATCCACAGTTTAACAAAGAAATGCAAATTTAAGACAGAAACAGTTAGTAACTCCCTAAGCTTTATTATCAGGGACAAAAGAAATATCTGGATCGGTGCATTACTAATTCTTAGTTTGTCTTCAGAAGTTGCACACATCTAGCTTCTTAATTCCCTCTAGGTTTTAAGTTGTTTTTTTTTTAAAACCGGTTTTGATATATGAGCTTGACTGCTTTTACAGCTTTCAGGCCAAACGCTGTAAAATATTTGTGATTTAATAAAAGCTTGAAGCTTTTTTTTTTTTTTTTTTTTTTCTTGGAATGAAACTTTACCCTTTTGTCATAATTTTCCACAGAGGCTGTATCTTTTGTAGCATCTGCTGCTGGTTTGTATAAGCGATGGTGCCAAGCTAAATTATAGTACCTCCAGGTTCATGTTTAATGGAGGACCCTATTACAGATGAAAAATGGCCCCTGTGCTGTAATGGCTGGATAAATCCAGGCCTTGGAGCAGCCACACAAGATGCTCTTAAGAATCACGATGCAGCAGAGCGAGGTGATGATTTCTCTACTAAAGATACCGCCCAATACTTTTGGATGAGTCTTTGTAAGAATGCGTTCTCAGGTGCTGCCACACTGAAAATTACCCACTCTAAATGTTGTTGTTTTTTATTGGAGAGAAAGACCAACGGGCTGTGCGAAATTTAATTTATCCTGCAAAAGATGAGCTCTTTATGGATTTTTCATGGTGCAGAAGTGCAAGGTTAGCACCGGCATATTGACGGATACCTTTAGAAGATTCTGCTGCTTTGATGCAGGTTATTTGTTTGGATGAGGTGAGGTTTGAAATCTGTGTTGATTACAGACTATAAATAAAAGAAACCGAGTCAATAGACTCTTTATTCTCATACTTCTAAAATTACATGACCATTTTTTAAAGACTGTTGCCAGTCAGTCTGGGAAGTTTAATAAGATAATTTATGCAAAATTTTAACTCCATCATTCCACTGTAAGGGAGGATTATTCACAAATATCAAATATTGATTAAATGAATTTGAACAAAGTTTAGATAAATGACAAAAAAGTAAGTGTATACCTTGTGTTTTATACTGCATCTGATTTTTAATCTGTAAATGAATGACCTATTTCTCTGAAGGAATGTGTTTTTCTTAGTATGAAGTTTGGAGTGCCAAGCTTTGTAGCTTTGTAACAGGTATTTCCTGTTTTTATTTTCTGTTTCCATTCAAGTTAAAAATCATAAAACAGAACAAGAATTTGCATATTTAAAAATCACATTTCTGTAGCCATTCAGGAAACAAATGGTCATAAAACAATCTGAAGAGTTTGGGATCCACCAGTTCACTTTGACAACTGCTGTCTTTCAACTTCTGAAGACTTTTAATAATTATTTTGAATATAAAACATTCTTTTTGTAAATATGCATTTAAAAAAAAAAAAAAAGATGCATTTTAATATAGAAATATCAGCCTCTTGGGGGGGGGAATGATAGTGTATCATAGTTTCATCTTCTTCTGCCTCATCTCGACCGAGATGTCTTTGAATCGTTAATGCAGGAAGTGGGACTTAAAGCAGTAAGTCGTGAGTGTAAAATGTGTGGACATGAGCCTAAAAAGCCACACACCAAGAAATTGTCAAAGAGTGAAATCAATGTCTTCTAATGGCCAAGTCCTGACTAATCCAATAAACATGTTGAGTTAGGATGTGAAATGAGTACTTGATGGAGTAAACCCAACAATGTAATGCTGTGAGTTGAAGCTGTTCCAAGTGGGAGAACATCGTCCATTAATGTGAGCTGTCTATTGTGAAAATCTGATATTATGTAAGATTAACTCTGAATCATGAATAATTAGCTGGGTATACTAACATCCACAAATTACTGCATATATTTATGTATATATATGTATGTAGATTAAATATACAGTGAACATTTATATGTCTGGCAGCCTGAGTTTTACCCCAGAACACACTGCTGTGCTACTCTGCAAACAAACTTTCACAAACAAAGAGAGAGTACTTCACACGTCAGAAGGAGATCACATTTCCCATTAGTCTCCTCCTCCCCTCGCTCCATGTAGAGCTCAGAGCCTCACCCCCAAGTGACATGCAGACAAATTGGTCCTGAAGAAGCCCAGAAGCAATCAGAGCTCACCACTGGCCTACAATTACACGTCCTCTAACAAAGCGATCAATGTGCTCACTGTGTTTGAACAGCACAAGCTGGAACATGCTAAAATAGACTCTCTAGTTGCCTGAATGAAGCTGTTAAATGAAGAGGAGGAGAGGAGTTCAAAAGGTAATTTTTTTTTTTTTAATGTGCAAAGACGGTCAATGCCTTCAGCTTGAAGTGGCGGTGGGCTTATACGAGTTTCTATAACTGGGGCAGCAGATTGAGTTTTTTCTCCCTTGCCTTTGATCTAAATATGCAGCCTTTACAAAATAAAGTGATTACTAGACTTCCTAATTACACGTAGTACAACACCAAGGGAAGATTAGCTCAGTTTGGGTTGTTAGACAATTAAAACAAAAGCTATGATCCTAAATGAAGCAAGAGGACTTCCCCGTGGTCTGTGTATGTTCTCACCTCACATGCATCTCATTTTGCACACCACTGTTTTATAACCTCTGCTGATATTAGTTGCCCCATGAGTGAGTCTGCTCAATCTACCATAATGCCGTAATGTGCTTTTAAAATAAGTGATAAAAAGGGCAATGAATGTTGATGTTCCCTGGAGAAAGTGTATGTAGACATTCAGGGCAAAGACTGTTCGCTTTTCAAGTGAGTTGCAAATTTTTCCTGGAATGGACATTTTAAAATTTGCACATAAGCATCAAGCGTAGCGAAATTACCCCCAAAAAATATTTTCTTCCAGTTTCTAACAGCAAGTTAAGTTACTTAAAGTAAATTTTTACTTTTTGGTTGAATCCCTCTCAAGATATGATTGAGATTTAGGCCAGTACGTCCCAAGTGTAGCCGAGTTTTGCAAGCCGATGGAAAGCTCAATGAAGTGCAACGCTGATACGAGAGACGCTTGCAGATTTCACAGCCTGTCTCCAACCACAATCTCTTTCACAAAAACAAGCGATGAGCTCCGCTGCCTTAAAAACACATTTGTATCTCTAATAACTATATCTGCTCAGTTCTTATCCGAGCTCATAAATTTTGGTCAGTTTCTGTTGCAGAGCTTTGAAGTCAGAAAATGAAATTCATTGATTGCCTATTGACCTAAAGCCCAGATCTGCAGCAGGGCTGCGATGCCAGCCACCTCGTGAAATAGGTTTTTATAACCCTGGGAAAAGCTGCACATTTATTTCGACTTCTAATACTTTCTGTAAGACGACTCGGTTAAAATGCTGATTCTCTGTAGAGAGCAGGAGGTAAAGATTTGTGTATGTCAGAATGTTGTTTAAAACAAGCCAACAGTGCAGCTGGTGCTCTACAGAATCACACTTCAGCAACTTACACACCTGCCACAACCAGGATGCATCAAGGTGAAGAGCTGCATGCTTACAGAATGAGTATATCGCAACCATGTTATCAGATGTGTGACCTTTATAATTGCTGTTGAACTGCTGTCACAAGCTTCCTGCCAGCAGGTAGCTCTTCATATTGGTTGTGTGTGTCTGTTTTCCCTCCTGATACAATAGGTAAGGAAGCCTAATGATTCAGGTGATCCAAGTACCAGTTTGTAGCTAAAACACCTTGAGATAATTGCTTTTAATAAATTAAACTTCCTTTTTAGTAATTATCTCTGAACATTCACTAAAGACACTTAATTGGAAATGAATGAAAATCCTTTCAGCAGAAATCTTAGATCTCTATTTTCTGTGGTTGAAGCAGAAATTCAACCATATTGCAATCTTTTCACGCTGAAAAAAAAATCTGACGTCCATATGTGGTACGAACTCGGATAAATATCCAGTAGTTTGCTTGGCGTCTGGTCATGACACATTCTAACCGACTTTTACCTCATTGATGTGAGACATTATTCTGCACCAGAAGAAGCCAGATGTGGTAAATCCGAACATAAACAATGACTGAACCAAGTGGTTCTTATGATCTTGTGACAAAGCAGTCTCCTCTCATTGGTTTAAAATATATCCACAGAAGGCAGCATCCATTTTTAAAAATAGAAAATAATCAACATAATCTATACTAAGAACAAACTGTTTGATCAGCCTTTTTTTGTTTGTTTTAATTTCCATCAAAAGAATAACAAAGGCAAAACATAATCATTTTTCAGTGCTGATTTTTTTTACTTTTTGTTTAATAGCCTTCTTTCAATCTCCTGACTTTTATTTAGTCAAACATGGCTGTTCTTCAGTCCTGTCTGTATTCCTGCTGCTGTGAACTCTGATTTAAACATTTTTCTTACTCAGTCCTTCCTAGACAGCACAGGAGCTGACTGGCTCTGAGGCTGCAGTGGAGAATCACAGATGAATGCATGTCCTTCACCAGACAAATCAGACTGCGCAGAGCACTCCAACTGCATTAAGAGCCCAGTTTCAACATTTTTCTCCTCAAGAGAGCAGACAAATTTAAGTTCTGGGCTTAAAGAAGAATCACCTTGGGCTGGTTTGTGTGTGTGTGTGTTTTGGGGAGTTCTCCTGCTTCAGTGTGTACGTCCCTGCCTGCATCGTGAAAAGGGAAATTTTCTGTTCCCTGGAAGTAAATGTATTAACACATGAGTGGTGTGTGCTTGAACCACTGTGAATGCTAAACGGCACTCGCTGCAATTTGAGGTGACCTCGCATTGAAACCAGGCTGGGGCCAGTTAGCCTGTACAATGTTACTTTCACAGTCCGCTGCAGTCGTCTTCATAGAACTTAGCTGCACAATAGTCCTGGGAATTTCTCATTTCCGACATTGTTGTGACTTTTAGAGCCGAAGCCATGAAAAGCCCGCCTCTAAGCAAGTGTTGTCATGGCTGACTGTGTTGTGGCGGCTGCTTGGGGAAGATGAATTCTTGCCTGGGATGACATGCAGGAATGAATTCACCTGCTGTATTTGTCAGATACAGTCAGTGGGTGGATGCAGGGGAGGAGTGTGGTGAGTGTGAAGGGGAGTACAGTGAAAAAAGCTCTGTGCTTGTGTGTGCGAGTTTGTATTTGCATTAATAATAATGGACAGACCACATGATTCAGAGACTGCATCAGCCTGACAGGGCTCGGTGAAAGGGAGTTTGACGAGAGGGAAAGAAAAGCTGACTGGTTCCATAGATGAATTAATAGAAAACACGCTCCATTGAAGACTGTTGCAAAGTGGGTTTGTTTTTCCTTTCACATCTCTTTGTAATTGCTCTGCATCAGCTCATTTTGTCTCGCGTCTCCCTCAAGAAATATTTTCTTTTTGTTGTTTTCACATTCAAATTTTTATTGTTAACTAGTTTTTCTTCTTTTAATAACCTCTCATAAATATTTTGTTGAGACATTTTGTGGCCTTTTAATTATAGTTGTCAGGCTGGAAAAGTGAAGAGAGAGTCACCGAGGTTGTGCTACACCATGCATCATCCACCATGTGAACTATTCTTACTGTCTTTCCATAAACAAACACCGTAACAGCAAAAATCCTATTTTACTTTAAAGACGGTAATAAAGTCAAATGAACTAGAAAAAAAACCATTATCAAAAGTAATTGCTTTTCAAGCAGAGGCAACCTGATCTGGTTTGACGATAATGTTGATGCCGTTTAAATCAACTTGATAACATCCAAAAGTAAGTGCATAATTTGCTTTACTCATAAAAAGCTCTCCTGGCTGAAATGCTCCATTGAACTGTTTAGTTTTATGTGCACTAATTTTCTAATGAGCTCATAATTTATTCTGTTGTCTTTTGAATATATTCTTCACCTATCCCAAGATCTTTATCGCAAATGTAATGAGAAGAGAGTTCTGCATATTTGCCTATCAAATTTATTACATGTCATTTTTATGTATGCATACAAATCTAAATAAAAGTGTATATTAAACTTTTTTTGTTTGTTTTCTGTCTTATTTTTTAATAATTTTGATTGTGGACCTTTATTTTTCTCTCGTTTTGCTCTCAGAAAAGATCTTTTGACTCTCAAACTGACAGACGCCATTGCTTCTTCCTAATTGCTCTCACCACATGTTCCCTTGCATCTACATATGGATCCTCAATGAGCCATGGCCGACTCACTTAAACGCAACCCAAACGCTTTAGTTCACATCAACGGTCTCGGCTGCCATCATGGCAATGTTTCTGTTTACCTAGTTCATACCTGTTGAGTAGCATTTGCAGGTAGTAAATGCTCGAGGTCAGGGTTTACAATATTGTGCATAATTCATGCAGTTATACCCTATCTGCAGTCATGTTGGCATCATTTAAATTTTATGAGCTAGAGCTCATCCTGGTTCTGTTACTGAGCTGATCTGCTGTTTATGGAAAAAGCTCAAAGGGGGTGAAAGTTCAGCCTCTGCAGGATTGTGTGAAGGTGTATTTTAGAGCTTAGAGAGCTTGTTAAGCCTCGCATATAACCCAGTAGTGCGCATATCCAGCTACTGAGTAAAAAAGTAAATTTATCCTTTTTATCTCAATGATATACTTTGTTGAAAAAGTTCACTGCATCTGCAGTTTTGGTGAAGAAACTGTACTGAGTAGTTTCTTGATTACATCTAATAGATTTTCTGCTCTATTAACAAGCATTCCTGAATATATTACTGCCATAAGGCTGATTTCCTTTAACTTATATGATTAGCTAACTTTAATTGTGTAATTATGCAGTTTTTTGTTTAAAAAAAAATTACCACATTGAGAGTTTGATAACTGTATACATAAATTTTGCAGCCTTAGTTACCACACAATTCAGGTAAAGGTGATTTTATTTACATAGCATATTTTCAGCAACAAGGCAATACAAAGTGCTTTACAGGAATTAAAAGGAAATAGAAACAAAATAAGCCAAAGGAAAGAGCAACAGAAGAAAAAGCTAATAATGTTGATGCAAAATAAACAAACTAGATGCTCATATTCAGATTTGGTAAATGGGTATAAGTTAATATCCTCTGGTCTAATTCCTTTTCTAGGTTGGGAGAATAAGTGTCTAAAAAGTAGTTGCTAAGGTAGTTTTTCTAGGTTCCAAGTTCTAATCCCTGTTCTGGGTTGCTGAACAAGTGTAAGTAAGTAAATATCCTCTGGACTTCTGGGATGCTAGATAAGTACAAGTAAGTATTCTCTGGGCTTTCTAAGTATGCGCTAAATTTATAAAAGTAATGAGTACTCCACAGTTTCTTAGTAATAATAACTAAATGTTCCTGTTCTGGAAGAATTTTTTTCTGGATTCAAAGTTCGTTCTATTTTATTTTTTGGGTTGCAATAATAGGAGTCTCTATACAGCTAAATAGTGAGTACTCTGCAGTTTCTAAAAAATAAGCTAAAGAGTGACTAATAAACTAGAGTCTCTGGATTCCAAGTTTGTTCTAATTCCTTTTCTGGGTTAAAAGTGATTAAAAGTTTCTAACAAAATGAAATGAGAGGAAAGGACACATTGGGGCAAATGGCAATATTCAGACAAAATGAGTAACTTTGACTGATTGAACAGACTGATTTACAAAAGCCTTTATTGACAAAATCTGGACTTATTTGATAAAACGTTTGAATAACGCATATTGAAATGTTGTATATGTGCTTTTTTTAATTTAAAAGAAACCTAAACACAAGTTGGAACTTAAACATTTCTGTATTGTTGTCCATTTCTATCAGTTTATGCAACATTCCTGATCTTATCAGCAATACAGACTACAGTGCAGCCCTCTTTTTCAGTTTGTTCAGGTGTTTAGAGTCTGATTCTGCTGTACCAGCAAACTGCTGCAAAGAAAATAGCTTTCTTCTTCACAGACTTGCATCTTGCTGCAACCCCCAAAGAACATAGCATTCTTTTTAAAAAAGTTATCTGCAGTGTCAGTTCTTTTAAACTTTCTTGGTTTTAAAATGTGAACTCTCTGGTTGGGTGAATTTCCGTTTGTCCTGTTACTGATCTTAAATAAATAGTATTAAGCCTCTTTGGCACTACTTCAGTATCTCACGCCTAAGTAGTTTTAAGAAATATGGTGAATGTGTGTTTTTTTGGTCTTTTAGTTTTGTGGATAGTTAATAAATTCATACATTTGAACAGCTGTTTCATTTCTGAAATAAAAGAACAATATTGACATATAAACCTGAGATGCCTATGAAGAATTGCAAGAATTCTTCAAATGCAGGTTTGGCATGAACTGGAGAACTTGCTGACTGTTCATCCACTGAATATTTACATGCTTCAAAAGAAAGAGTCTGTGTTACGAAATCCCTTAAAGTTAATCTTGTTTCTATGTGGTATGCCTGTAGCAGATGTAACTGATTAAATCATCCATTCACTGACCACAGAAGTTAGTAAATCTTCCTGGTTTTCCATCTTCCAATACAAACATGATTAAGTCATATGCGACATTATTCACAGGTCCGTGTGAGCAGAGATCTAACTTGTCCAGGAAGGAGTCCAATTTAAGAACAAACACAGGCCCTAGAGGTGCCCTGTGAAGATTACCACCCACTCAGACACCTTTACACTCGTAAAATGTGGACGGGCAGTAAATAATTCAAGTATAAGTGGATGCATCCGTCTATGAGGGCTGGAGTCTTTCACACATAAGTGGAGGAAATATGCTGAACAAAACAATCTCTGTGCCTTTTCTTAAGATGAGATGGAGTTTGTTGAAGAACAAACTCAAGCAGAAGCTGCACTCTTAGTAGAGCCAATGAGAGTTTGAAGGCGCTTGCATGAATTTGGACACCATAAAACAAAGCACCTAAAGGAAGATAATATATATATGTATATATATGTATATGTATATACATGTATATGTATATATACACTGCTCAAAAAAATAAAGGGAACACTCAAATAACACATCCTAGATCTGAATGAATGAAATATTCTCATTGAATACTTTGTCCTGTACAAAGTTGAATGTGCTGACAACAAAATCATTGTTGATTGTCAATCAGTGTTGCTTCCTAAGTGGACAGTTTGATTTCACAGAAGTTTGATGTACTTGGAGTTACATTGTGTTGTTTGAGTGTTCCCTTTATTTTTTTGAGCAGTATATATATATATAAACACTTTGCCCAGTATTGCAAAAAAATATTTGGAAACCAGAACATCTTAATTTGCTTATAGAGGAGCAGTGCGTGAAAAATGGAGTAGAAGAATTGAAGAATTCTATTGAAATGAAAGCATGTTATGAAAGCACTTGTTTCCTGCCTTTGATTTGAATCTGATGAAGATGCAATACTGTAACAGTGCCTCTGTACAACAGTCACTGTCAGTGGTTTGTTTTTGTCTCTGCTTTTGCAGAGTTGGGAAACTTTTGCAGTAAAATGGATGAGCTTAATCAAGTGATGCAGATCTTCTCTTCTAAAGATTGGGTACGGGTGAATTAGACTAAACCTTTGATAGATGTTTTACATTGACCGCTGTCCTTCATTACATAAATGATTTAAAGATCTTCAGAATCCCTCCGTCACGACGAGTATATTAGCACCAACAAACTGCTGATTTGGAGAAGCATAAAATAAAGATGCTCTCTCGTATCCTCTTTTCAATCACAGAGGATTAATGACCAAGGGCTCCTGGCTTGAGTTCAGCTTTTAAATTGGATACTAAGCTCATCTTTTCAAAGAATGTGCATCTAATCTTGTTTTCCTTTGCTGCTATTTGAATTCTTTGTCTTTCTGCAGTCCATCAGATAAAACAGATGGTGAATTAAATTCCCTTTCCACTAAACATCATCGCTTTTCCCAGCCTTTGAAAGTGAGCTGAAGGCTGGTTTCTCATTATGATACTTATGCTGCAACAATCCCCCACACTGACACTTTATGTGTTCCAAAGTATGATGAAAATAAGAGTATAGGAATACGTGAGTGCTGCACGTGTGTTGGATTACGTGCTGAAGGTTTCCCAACTTGTCTTGCGATTTATGAGTAAGAAGGATTTCCCCTCTCCTCTGCGGTTTATAAATAGAAAGCTGTTGGCAACTGCAGCCCGTCCTCTGTGTTGGCATCATTTACACGGTTTGTGTTTCCCCTGTCACTGCTGCTGATAAGCTGTCATCAGAACCAGCCTAATAGGTTTCAGATGAGACAATGGCCCGATGCACTTGATGAATGTGTCATCCATGCAACTTCACGTGATCCAAGGATCGTTCAAGGGTGCCTGTCGAAGGCAGGAGTGGGCAAACGGTACACTTCAAAAAGCCATTTCCCCTCAGTCCTGCAAAAATAAAATTAGGAGCCACATAAGTACTGAGACATAAACTATTGCTATAAAAATGTATGGTTAATTCAAAGAGATTTCGTTTTTCAAGTTACATTATGACTCAACCTAACACAAAGTTCAATCAAAATGATTTATACCTGACATTAAGGGAGATGCATGATGTATTTCAAATTAGGAAAAACTATATGCTATATTTTTTGTTTTTGTTTCTTTTTGCTTTTTTTATTTAAGTACTTCAGTGTTTAGCAACTACAAACTATATGAACTTCTGTCTCTTTAAGAAGCTGATTGTTGGGTTTTTTTTTTAACACTGCTTCACCTTATGGAAATTCAAATTATTCTTTGGAGTGTTGGATGGATTAATAGTTTGTGTGATGAGCTCAGCAGATGTACCGCTCTGCCAGATGTTTCCTAGTTGCTGCTGCAGCTAGTCTGGAGGAGCTGAGAGGGGAAACTGCAGCTTCAAGAAGGGACTTTGTGGAACTAGGAAGCGCTTTGTGGGAATAACCTCCAAGTCTGAACTATTTTGGTCCTGTATTTGTCCTTAATTTCACTATAGTCTGTGGCCCCAGTTTGATTTTTATGTGTCCTGGAGCTTGTTTTGATTTTTTTGTGGGTGGCTTGACTGACAAGCTCATCTTGTTTCCTTGGCACTGGCAGATTTTTATTAAATACAGCATCCATGCACGGATTTCTTGACTTTGACTGAATTGTACTGGAGAATCCTTTGTCATTTCAGTCCTACGAAGCACAGAGTTGTGCAGCTGGAAAATAAATCCCAGTTCATAGAGGAGACACTGAGCTGTGCAGTGGGTCAACTGGCAGTTTGACTTGTACGAATTTAAAGGAATCTACTTTTAAGCGCAAGAGCAAAGCTATAAAATAAGAAAATATATTTCTGGGCGCAACATGTTAAAAAAAACAACAAAAAAAACAAAACTGCTTGCAATGGCAAGTTGTTGTAAAACCAGCATTTTTTTTCTTTCTTGTTTCTCTTGTTTTAATTGTCACCCAGTATAGCACAGGTGCCATTAAAAAGTCTCATTACATATTCAGCATGAGCAGCAACCACTGCTGCTCTTTGCCCTAGTGTGTTTTTACGTCCTGAATAAATCCCCACCCTCTAAGCTGAACAAGATATGAGTCTTAAACAGAGCCAGCTGATTCAACTGTGCATATTTAATTCTGCCTTTTAGAGCTCAGTATAAATCCTCATGCAGTGGACTGAACTGCTCACTTACCATCTCGAGCGGAACATAATTGGATGAGATAATGTGTTGAATGGTAATGTACAGTATATGGAATATCAGTAAACCGAAGCAGAGCGAGGAGTGATGTTTATTGCTGCTGGGGGTTTTGGACCGCACCGGTTCAAAAGAGCATTAAATCTTACTTTCATCTCGCGTCCGGGCTGCTTGTTTTGCAGCATTTTTGTCACCCAAATAAATGCGTCAATAACGCAGGCGCTTACTGCACCGAAGGGTTTATTTTGCTCCTCCTCACATCACAGTGTGAATTTCATAGCTTTTTATTTGGAGATGAATCTGGTGTGGGAACACTGCTCATTACAACAGTGCAATGCAATATTCACAGCATTAAGAAAAGACAAAGGAGTCTGGGTTGCAAGAGTAAAAGCAGACATTTTTTGTATCAGATCAAGGCCATCTGTGCTGATTTTTCATTTGGTGCTGCTCACTGAAGATTTATTTTGGCATGACTTCAAAAATTTATCACCGAATTGGGCAAATTATTGCCTTCTTGTGTTGTCTTTGACTCTCTTAGGCAATTTTTTCATGTCATCCAGCTCAGTGGACTGTAACAATTGGATGGGTATCACACTGACAGAAACTTGATGTTTGTTTGTAACGAAAGAATGTGACAGGGGCCTAAAGGGTGCACAGCGCCAGTAGATGTGCTTTCCTTAATAACAGATCAAGTCAAGCAGGTGCAATCGGACCTCATGCCTGACAGGAACTGCTTGGCTGGCGTCCATGTTGGACATTTAGCCTGGGACCTGCGGGATGTGGCCGAGCTGCCGGCTCACTTTAGCTAAAGAAGAGTTTTTAACTGCTTTTCCAGCTTTCTTACGGGAGTGCACCATTTGCAGTTTTGTGGCAAAGTTCTGACTTTGATTTCTCATTGAGAACTAGAGATGGCCTTGACCAGTTCACCAGCTATTGAGATAAATATATTTTTTTACTGTCTATCCATTTATCCACTTTGATTTGAGATTAGTAAGACTTAAGTTAAACTTGTGTCTTGATATGTGGATGATCCTGTTCTTCATTTTGGTTGGATTTAAAGTTACAAACTATCAAGAAATTAGAGTGATTTAAATGCACTCAATGAACACTGACATTTTCCAGTCATTATGGAAAATGCTAAAGGTGCTGAGTGGACAGAATCTCTTTTACCAAGTTCAGGGAATCCAAATACAACATAAAGCAACAAGTGAATAACGACCAGCGTGTTTCATAGCAAGATGACAACATGGAGAGGAAGGTTAAAATGAGAATAGGCCTTATATATAACAATATAAAAACAATGTTCCTGAAAGTGAGTAATCAAGACTCTTGCATATTTATAAGGGTGAACAGCAACAGAGCCAAAAATGAAATTACAAGAAGCACAACAGCTTTTCATAGGTTACAGAAAGAAAACCATTTTCTTCATAAGCACCTACATGACTTTCAGTCTGTGTAGGTGGTATAATGCATCTGAGATTTCCAGAAAGCTCGCAGCATTTCACAACACTCCATGACAGATGGGAGTTTAAAGCACCGAGCCTTCCTGTTATCCACTGTTACCCACTGAATTCTTACACCCGGTTAAAAAAAATAGCAAGATAAATTATCTGTGAGTGAATATCTGCCACAAAATCTCTCATGATGGTAGAAAGTTAACTAGTGATCCAAAAGCAATAAAAACAAAAACATGTAGTGCCAATCTTGGCTTCTTTTATTGTTATTTTTTTCTTCACAATTAGCAGCAGTAAATGAAAGATGATGATCTTTCAAACATCACATTGACACATTATATACCTCTGAAATCTGAGCCACGGGTTTCTGGACGAGAAGTGTTTTGTTTGCTGAAATGATTCAAACATTTGGTGATTTATTGTGATTCATAAAACACATTTTAATAAGTAGCAGAGCTGTGGCATTTGAAAATTAGCATTTTAATCTAGCTCCATAATCGGAGGAGAAATAACCTTTGTTCCCAGAGAGCATTTGTCTGAAGTGATGGCAGGTAAATGCAGGGCTCAGCATGAGAACCATATGGGGCAGGAAAGCAGCAACATATCCAAGCCACTTTACAGGTGAACGGGTTGTAGACAGTAGAGGAACAGTTGTGCCACTCGAGGCATAAAACTGCTGAGCATGCAAATTTAGCTATTTTTATTGCTGCATTCTGTGTTTTTTTTTTCCCCCCTTTTCTTTCACCACTTAGTATAATGTCTTCACTACGTATTAAAACTCATGTTTACTGTCATTTTTATGTGTTTAGAAAGCTTCTGTACGCAAGCAGAATTTTATAACCTGGAAATATTATTGCTATTCCCATCAGTCCTTAAAATAAATATGTAGAACAGAACAAAACAGTTGCTGCTTGGACTACAGTCACCATCTTGTTTCCTTATTTCTCATGAAAAAAAAGGCTTTTTGACTTGTATTTCTTCCTTCTTTCAGCTCACCCTGAATAATCTGCCACAAAAACAATATAACGCCTTACGTTTTCTTATCTTTTCTCAGTCTTATTTTCTCTGCCTTTGCTTGCAGTTCTCAGATAGTTTCAGGAGAGTGAAGCTGGAAAGTACTGACTGTTTCAGAGAGCTTTCCCTCGTCGCTCTCTGCAGCCATCAGACAGAGTTGGTCATCACACCGTGTCTTTGTGGTACATTTGTTCTCTCATCCAGAGTTGATACAGAATTCTGGTGAAAAAAAAAAAAGATTTATAGTTTGTTTCTGACACCTAACAGCGCACTTTTCACAGGCTGTGTGTAGACGTCATGGAAAATTAAAAACGAGGGACGTCTGCTCTCTGTTATTTACATTGTTCCTTTTGTCAAGGGCTTCTAATCTTGGTTGTAAAATTCGTGCTGCGAGTGATGTGTGTTTGTTTGAAGGCAGTGTGATTTTCATCTACGTGCTGTTTATATGGGGGAAAATGTTATCACAGCATGGAGGCTTTTAGCAGGATAACTTTGGAGCAATTTACTTTTCAGTGAACCACCAAAGAATTGACTCCATCCAGACGGAGCACATATGGGAGCTCTGAAGGCTGTTTTAAGATCGTTGGCGCCCTCATCTGTTTGGAATACATCAGTAGTTTGTGGTAGTAGTAGCCAGAGCCTTACATTGTTACATAAGACAAAATAATATGTATGAAATATTGTTTGAAATGATCTTTTGTTCAGTCAAGACTACATTTAGTCTGTTTTTTTTGTTTTGTTTTGGTTGCAGGAACTAAAAGCCATCATCAAAAATCTGCTTTAAATAGTCAAACCAAGGCTTCACTCTGTGACTTGAATGGAGTTTGAAAAAAAAGAAATGGTTCAGGTTTCATGAGGATAGATAAGAGTATTTGTGTTAGTTGTTTATTACTTGGTCACTCAAAATCTGCAGGGAATTTTTAAATGAAAAATAACATCGTCAAAGGCTTGCTTCTTGTTTATGCATCATTTGAAAACTGAGCTATGACTTTGCTCTTTTGAAGGAAATGTATTTGTCTCTCATTTTATACTGAAACCAAACACAGGAATTGAACATTGTGTTAAAAAAAAAGATGGTTCATTACAATCTTCCTCAGTGGGAAATCTGGTATCATTGTTACAGTAAGAAGTTCAGAGACTGATGCAGTTTTGCTGCCCCTTAGTGGACAACAAGACTAGTGTTTGTGAGAAGTCAAATTAAAAGTGGTAGATAAAATATAATTTAGAAAACGATCAGTAGTTTAAACTGAGAAATGACAAAAATTATATTTTCAGTGGTTTACTGTGAGCTCTACATTGAAATACCTTCTCTCTATTCTACAGCAGTAGAATAATGTATTTCTATTGCTTGCCCTTCATATCCTGAACTGTCTGCCAACTGGATTCATATTTCTGTGTTGTCCTTTTCAAGGTCACATGTCAGTAGGTAAAAACCATGGTATACCTAGAATACTCTCCATATGTGTTCAGTTTTCATTTCATTGCAGTTCAGGGTGTTAAATTATGAGATTGTTGCCTCAGCTGCTTTACGGTCTCAAACAGGTTTTCTCCCAGGACCAACCTGTATGTATCTCCATCCATCTTTTCATCAGCTCTCACCTGCTTCAGGTGATGAACACAGTTAACTTTTAGCTGCTCAAAGAATTTGCTTGTAGGAGAAAATTCAGTGTTGATCAGACATGACCTGTTGCTAAACAAGTTGTGTGCAGTAGTTGTCTTTCTCTTTCTCCGGAGCTGTGGACCTCTGCAGCTCCTCCAGAGTCACTAAAGGCTTCTCCGATTAATGCGGTCCTGGCCTGCCCTTTCAGTTTTGTGAGAATGTTTGCAAGCTGAGCTGCACTCTTTCTATTTTCAGTCGAGTTTCCTCACCTAATCCTGCTTTAAACATCCCTGACTTTGTTGTGTTTCTTGGTCTCTATTATGATGTTTGTTTACGAATCTTCACTAGAGAATCGCTTGATTTATAATGAGAAGGTTTTGCACACACCTTTACAAATTAGAAGGCAATTGGCTGCACTGGATCTTATTTAGGGGTATTGCATTAAAGACAAGTGCATACAAATGCATACTTTACACCGTTTTTATTTCTGGAAACCTTCTAAAACCATATGTCATTTTCTACCTCACAATTATGCGCTTCTCTGTGTTTGTAAACAAGAAAATGCAAATAAAATGTACTGAAGTTTGTGGCAAAATGTAAGGGATGTTAATACTTTTACAAAGCACCTTAAATACTGTTTGTGACAAATGCATACATCCTATTACATCCTCTGTCCTTAAGGGTTGATTACTTAGCTTTTTCTATTTTTATCACCTTTTAAAAATTAGCCTCAACCAAATCTTACCAAAGTAAATAATTTTAAAAGGTTCTTTTTTTATTATTATTATTATTATTATTATTATTATTATTATTATTACATACTTTAAATACAGATCTTAAAAGCTTGATTTATTTAAAGTGGAGCTTTATTAGAAACTTTTCTCTGGTCGGTGCATTAAATTCAGTGAAAGTTCACTTTAATCGCCTTGAACAAGAGAAAAGTGATGTCAAGTGAAGGCTATATTCAGAATAATATGACCACTTTAAGAGCTCGACTTATAGTGGCCGGCTTAAAAGGCATCTGAATGGTTAAACAGATAATTTTACCTTGCAGAACCAGAACACAATCTCCAGCTTTTATTTTCCTCATGATAAAATTACTGCTTTTGGTGGAGCGTGATGGTTTAAAAAGAGCAGTAAAACCAATGCAGCTCTTTATTAGAAAACTCCGACCTGTTTCTGCATCTCCTAATGGGGATGGTCTAAAGATAAACTAAATGGGCATAAGCATGCCTGCACTTAAAACAAAACACATGTACCCTTTCTTTTACTTTTTATTTAAATCTCCTGTCTTGGTCTGAACCCTCAACTCAACGCTCGACTCATCAGATTCACGACCTCCATCTAACTTTAACTGCTGCTCATAAGCTTGTTGGAGCCGTGGCTGGGCTTTATTTCCTTTTTTCCGTTGTTCACAGTTCAAATGACAGTGAGGGCAAGAGCCCACCTATGGCTCACCATTCTGCGTGTGAGTCATGAAGAGCTACTGACTAACAGGATGTCTCTTAACGAAGTGCTGTACAGCATGAGATGAACGGAGGACAGACAGACAGGTGGAGGAAGCGGCGAGAAAAAAGCCCATAAAACCCGTAATTTAGCCTGCATTTCCATCAGTGTTCTGTATTGATTCGGTTGAATTAAATTAACTGCAGTGTCCAGCAAGAATGGGGTTGTCCAGATTTCATCTTGATTATAAAACACGTTTTCATTCGAGTTTGCATCTCACACAAGTAGTGATTCTGATTGTTTACAGCCAGTAGATTGGTGTTGTGTAAGCCTCGGAGGGGACGTCTGATTAAAACATCCTAATTTGTGGAGCGTCTCGTCTAATGAAAAGCCATCACAGCTCCAACATAATTAAGCAACTCTTTGAGCAGCCATGCTCGTCTGATTTCACTGATGATTCATTCTATGCAGTTTATTATTTTTAATAGAGAATATAAGCTGGAACTACCATGTTTCCCTGCAAGAAAATGTAAATATCTCTGTCTTTCACGGGTCTAAAGGGTATCATGTAAGCTCGACAAAACCAAGTCTTAAATGTGTATTTTGGAGATGTTTATAGGTTAACGGCTTTCTGAACATCTTCATCTTTGACTTTGTTTCATACTAGATTTCTCTAATTGACAGGATTGTGGCCATGGCTCTGAAAATACCCATCAACTGCAGAAACACTAATCTGCAGAGATTTTGTTTTCCTCCATAGCCATATCAGATAAACTAAGACAGAATGCACTTTATACTTCCACATATGCTGTCAACGGTTTTTAAACCAATTTAAAACGGCTTCTCTCTATTTAGAAGATGCAACAGTCCCAGTGCTGCGTACATTGTGAGTAGTAAGTGGCAAACTCTTTGTTTCTTATATCATTTATCAAAAGACATCTCTCAAATTTGTGAAATTTGTTAATCACGGCTTGTCAAAACCCTAAAAACGACCTTAATGTTATGTTCATCATGAGTGACATACTGCAGGCAGAATGTAAGTATTTTAACACTTGTTTAATTTAGCATACTGCTACCGTTGATCTTTGCATTTCCATTTGATAAAAACATAATCTTTTGCATACATCATATTTCTGGTTGGTCTATGTTTTATTTAAGTACCATTGGCGTTATGAAAATATACATGCAAATGTGGCAAATACAGAAGTTTAGTCATTTTATTCATTATTTTAAGTCATTTTGCCTTTTATTTTAACAGCAAAGGGACAAAATGCATCACTGTCAAAGCAAAGCTTCCTAATAGATATAATGCTATACAGACAACATGCTGTGTGTAGGTGAGAAAAACTGAGTCAGAATTTTTGTCATCTCTGTTTTTGACCACAGAGATGAATTTGCACAGAATAATTATGATACCAAACTTCCTATTGGTACATCCCAAGACCAGAGGATGAGGATGGTCCCTCTGATGTTCTCCTCTCCACCTCTTAGTCTGAGACAGCGGAGATACGCTTCTACACTAGGATCATCATGAAGCAGGGTCAAAAATCCAATAATGAGCATAGTTATGCATGTGTATTAGCAGGTGATTAACTGATTATCAGCCTCACATTATGCTCTTAATTCACTGTCAAACATGGAGCTGAGACATGAGCTGCTGTGCTGCAGATGTTTGATCACTGGTTCTGAAGCTGAGAGAAACATGGCAGAACAATTTCATTGTTTCCCTTCAGTTCAGATCATAGGTTAGCCATTAGTTACACAAGGAGAAAATGTGTTTTACAGTCAGATTAGCATTTAAATAACACTGGCTCTCTGTTTAGTTTTTGGGGGCTGCCATAGAAATGCATGGAAGGCACCTATTATTCTACACCTCAAAGTATCTGCCGCTTCCTTTCACGTTTAACGCTGCTCTTACCGCTGAGTGCCCCCTCCCACGATATATTTCAAAAAGCACATCTTGATCCCGTGAGCGGTGCCATTACTTTTGTTAGCGTTTCGAGTAACCATGGTGAAGTAAGTAAGATAAAATCAAAACAAAGTCTTACTGATACGTTTTGTGTCAGAGTCAAAACGGAGAGAATTTTGTCTGCCCCTCTGTATCTTAAACGCGACAGTTTTCAGAGACGATTAATTACCTTTCTACAAAATTCACCAACTGCACAATTCGGTATTTCAAAAGAGCAGAGGACAGTTTGTTTTTTGAACAATAACAATATTTGTTATTAATCTGTTGCTAAGAGATGAGTGTGTTTTCTGGAAACCAAGTGCCACAAAGTAAACATCTGATTTCTCCATCCATCCATCCATCCATCCATTTTCCGTCACCCTTCTCCCTAACGGGGTCGGGAGTTGCTGGTGCCTAATCTGATTTCTACTTTTGCAAAATTTGCCAACCCTAAATTTGTTGTGTCTAAACAGATAAGCTCTATTTCAAAAGAGCTTATGTTTTATAAAAAGTAATATTACTTGCTATTAATTTGGTGTTAAGAAATGACTGGTAAGGAACCGCCACAACGTATAAACCAGAATTTTACTTTTGTGTGTTAAATGAGTGTTTTATTATATATTTACCACCAATAACAAAAAAAACAAACATTTTTTCTTTTCTGCAAAACTTACCAACTGCACAATTCTTAAGTAGTATAAGATGAGTAGTATTTCAAAAGAGCAGAGAAAATGTTGGTTTTTTCGAACAATGATATTTGTTGTTAATCTGTTGCTAAGAGATGAGCGCGTTTTCTGGTAATCAAGTGGCACGAAGTAAACAGTGCATTAGCATTAGTACGAACGTTAGCAAACAGTGCCTTTTCCCTGAAATAAGCTTATTAGTTATTTTTTTATTTATAAGCCATGTTTAGCACACTGAACAGAGGAAACCAATGCAAGACAATATGCTAGTTATACCCCACAGACCACTGGAAGCACTTAGGCTAACATTAACATTTTGGCTAATTTTAGTTTATACACTTATTTTATCATATTATCTTAAATCAGACTACTGCTGACATTAGGTCATTTGTTTGCAGGAAAAAACAAAAGTTTATCTTTTATTTAATTTTTTTTCTAGATAAATGCTTCCTCTGCACTGCAGACATCTACCAAAATGGAAGATCAATTGAAGGTCTTTTTTTAAAGATGTGTTTTTGTGGATGTTTTCAGGCTGTGGAAAAACAGGTTTTTCTTTTCTTTTTTGTCATTTTGGCTCTGGAACTGCTTTGTAGAAGAAGAAAAAAAAAACATTTAGTGTGAGAAATGTGCAGGTTACCTGACAGCTGTTTGAAAGGTTGCAGCAGGGTTACGAGGTGCCTATAAAAATTGTCCTGTGAGGAAAAAAGGAAATGGAACGTATTTGTTGTTCAATTCTCTCCATGGGTCCCCTTAGAGATAACCTTGAACATCCAAAACATTTAGGGAGTTCTGCTTCTTATAGTTCAAACAACCTTAAGAAAAACTTTTTTCCAGTTCACTTTGGCTTTCTGGAGGCTGCAAACTTCTCAGGAACAGATTGGATTTGAGAATTTGCAGTAGTGCACACACAGGAGCCCAGCAATACTCAGGAAGCTCTGCTTCTCCTTGTCCCTTCCTGGTCTGTTCCATCACTTATGTTTCACCAGTTCTGAACTGTAAGACACTGTCTGATGTAAACTTTGACAATGTTTGATGGCTGCGGCTTCACTGTAAATCCAATGAAGGGAATGACTTGTTTTAGTTGGTCTGACTTATGCAGTTTATGGGAGTTCTGTTCTGTGCAGAGTCACTGAGCAACACGGCTACAAATTCCCTTGTCAGAGTTTCTCGCCCCATCCAGACACCCTGTGGAGGAAACTCATTTTGTCTGCTTATGAGTGGACAAAATTGAGAGTTTTGCCTTTCGATTGATCTGTCTTTTCTCCACTACAGCGCTCACTTAATCTCAGATTTCAAGTTCTGAACCTGGAATAGACATCTTGCTTTCATACTGTGATGATCCTTCAGATTTGCAACTATTGTGACTGCACAAAGAAAAAAATCTGCCTTTCTTTCAAAAGTCCTTGGGTACAGCTTAGGTTTGTATGCTGTTTCCAGAGTCTGTCTGTCAACTGGAAGGATACAGCAGATGCTGGTAACTGTAATGTTTCAGTCTGATCTTACCCTGTGTTTCACTAAGACTTCCTGCAGCGCAGACAAAGCACTTGTGGTTCACAGGAAGCAGGTTAATGGAGTGGGCACAAATTGGTGCTTGATTGCAGTTGTCGGTTGTTCCTCTCCTGAATTGGACTGCCGTCACACAGTTCATGAATTGAACTGCGTGTGGGCGACTTGGGAGCGGAAGTATTTTTCATTCTATTTTCTACTTTTGATGTGACACACGAGGCTCATGTCTGTGCTGCTGTGTTTTTGTTCCAAGCAATCTAAGGAAAGAGTTAAAACTGGAAAAGATGTGGGAGCTGCTTCCTGTTTCTGACCTGTAGACACTCACTGTAATCCCCAAGTTTATTCTGCAAGGCAGCCTGTTTCTGCAGAATAAGATGCAAAAAGGATCAACACTGAGGAGGTAATCTCTTCTTTCAGTGGGTGTGAGACACCATGGGAAATATCTTTAAGATGAAAGAAGGATATCAAGCCAGTAGATGCTGACAGTAAATCAATATTCTGTTTATTTCTTGAATGTGATGTTAAATTTTTAGAGAGCTTAGATCAGCTCTCTGATTTACACGACGGCTGTATGTTCTGAATTCCACAAATCTGGACTTTTTCAATAAATGGAAACAAGAAGGCTAATGCTAACAGAGATATGAAGTCATATTAGCAATATGCAATAATTTTGTATGAATGCAACAAAAATGTGGAAGAAGGTGCTTCACTGTGAAACATGGTGATGGCAGTATTATGTTTTAGAGATGCATTGTCTTTATTAGTAGGAAAGTTAATAATTGTTGATGGTAAATCAATGGAGCCAAAAACCGGGAAATGTTGGAAGACTTTTCCAACATTCCAACAACACGACTCCAAAAATACCAGTAGATCTACAGTGGAATGGTTTAGATCAAATACTATATGTGTGTTAGAATGGTCTAGTCAAAGTATAGGACTACACCTGGTGAATCTGAGTGAATTTAAACTGTTTTGCAGAAGAATAATGGGCAGAAATTTAAGTCTCTATATGTGGAAAAGCTGTTGGTGTTGGCTCACGTCACTGAATACATGTGTAGGCCACACTTTTCAGATAAAATCTCAACATAATACATCCAAGTTTGAAGTTGTTGCATGAAAAAAGGGGGGAGGGAGAAAGGTAAAGAGGGTGTTTGGTGTTTGCAAGGGACTGGAATTTGGGACATCCACAATGTTTTATTCCTGTTTTCAAGGGTTCAAAGGTGCATATCATCTGCAGTGGGTGGATTGAATAACATCCACGCGCACAGGAGTGCTCCTGTTCTGTCATTAATGTGTTGATGAAATGGCTCACTGGCGATTGCCTGCAGATAATTTAAATATTTACCCAAGCTGCTTCCAGGTGAAGCGCTCAGCTCCCGCCGTACGCTCTCTGGGTCTCAGAGTCAGCTTGATTTCTCCCACCGTCCACAGCAGGAGACGTGATGAAAACAGAGAAGCTCGTATGGAAAACGCAGCTTGTGATCGCCCTCGCTCTCTCTTCCCGAGAGAGGAGTGCCAGTACCAGTGCCCGTTGCTGGCTTTCTCTCCGAGCGCTCGAGTACTCCGAATGCTCAACTGGTACAAAGTAGCATTTGCAGAGCAGAGATCAGCTGGCAAGCACTCACTTCAGAGTGGGAAAAAAACAGGGGAAGGGAGGGAGGCTGCAGAGCCTGCGCGTCAAATTCAAAACTCATCCGAGGGCTTTTGTTTTTTTTTTTCTTCTTTTTTTACACCCACTCCTTTCCCTCGATGTAAAGCCCACCTCACAAGGTGGATATAAAGGAGAAGTTTGGAGAGTATTGGACTGGGTTTTCATACGAAGCTCCAAGCATCTTTATCTATCTATCGCTCTGTGTTGTTTCTTTTTTCCGCTCAATCTGAAGCTTCTGAAGCCTGTCAAGTGTGGGAGTGAAAGTGTGTGAAAGCTAGCAGGACTTGGAGATCAGTAAGTGAGAAAGTCTGCAGGGCAACATGGGAGCCTTAATGGTCATCTTCTCTCTTCAGCCGAAACAAAGACGCAAGACGACAGGTAGGCAAGATTCAAAGAGGATGATGTAGAATAATTTGAGATGTCATCTGTTTGCTTTTTAGCTTGTTTTTAGGAATAGAAAATGTTTCCTTGCTCGTACATATGGTCCAGAAAATTCTCTGTTAATCTTTTTTTTTTCTTTACAATCCCAAGCATTCATGTTGCCACATCAGCAGTGCATAAAATTACCTTGAAATTGGCTACGTTTTCCTGAACACAACACGCCGAACTCTGAAAACTCGCTCGACTTTTTCCCCAATTTGCTTTGCCTAATGCTGCTTTCACAGTAAGAGCACACGCAGCACGCCAGAGAGCTGACGCTCGTGTTGTGTTTTTACTCCCTGCGTTATTATTCCAATCAACATCACGGTGTGCCACCATATCAAAAGACATAGAAGTCGGTTCTTCATTAAAGAACGATAAAAGATTTAGTGGGGCAGCTGGCGGACAATAACTGCCAGGGGTTATATTTAGTGGTGTGGTGGGGAAAGACAGAAGAGATGACACTTAAAGGACGGTAAATCATATTTCACTCGGGGGATTGTTGGAGAGCCGGAGAGCAAAATGAATGAGGGACTCTGTAAAACTCAGTGAAGCAATAGATCACTGAGCTTACGGTAATGTGCTATGTAAGCATATTTCATAGAGACCTAGAAAGGAGAACATGGGATACAGAAATAAAGTCCTGCAGTGGACTTCATTAAGATAATATACTGCAGCTTGGATACAGTAGAGGTACAATTATCTCTACTGTAATAAGAGATGCAACGGATTGAGAATTTTCTCATCCAGAATGGTGGTTCATGTTTCTTTGATGTCCCTAAATAAAAATAAAAAAATAATAAAAAAACATTGTTTATTGACAATAATAAAGATTTATTAAATGAAACTGTTTTATAGTAACAGCCAATAAAAATGGACATGGCTGGTAAAATACAAATATAAAAGTTATTTAGATATTTAAAATTTAAAAACAATCTAAAAAATAAAAATACTGTTATATAAACGCTAAAACTGCATTATAATAATGTGAGGATGTAAAGATATATTCAGCTCACAAGACCATCCACAATATTAGGCTCGCAACAATGAGAGAGGATTTTAACAAGATAGTAAAAGAGTAAGAATGAACCTTTTTTATCTTTTCACCAATAGAGCAAACTAAATGAATCATTTCTCACTTGTACAGGCAGGTGTCAGAGTCTGATGTTTTTGTTGACTTCGAGTGGAAACACTACTGTTCTACAGTAATACAGTAAGAATGTCATTCAGATTAAGCAGAGGGTTTTTTGAATAAAATGATCCGATTTTGTTGTATTATTTCTAGCAAAATGAGGCTGTTTATGTGATGAAGGTTGGGTCATGAAAGGTAGTCTTTTTCCCACAACTGCACTTAATTAAAATGAGTTTTTTTTACTGAGGTAATTTGAACTTGCGCATTTCTAGAGCCAACATAATGCTTCAACTCTCAAGTCATGAAATTAATTTCTGAGTAAGATTTAGAAGTGTCACTCCAATCAGCTGAATAAAACACAAAAAGCTGTGCGTGCAATTGTTACGCAAATGAATTTTGATTGAGTATTTTGACTGTCGTTATTTTTAGGCATATTTTCTTACTCAATCAAATGCTAGCAAGATGGAGGTGGAGTACTGAAGTGGGCTGGACTATTTATAACCTGCATAGTTACAACCTATGCAGATATAACTATCTGCATATTTCAATCAGACAATGATCTTCATGCAGGACAACCTTCCATCACATGCATCTAAGTTCTCCAGTAAAAATATCCAGTATGAAAAATGCACGACTTGGCCACCATCTGACCTGAACCCAATTGAGAAGCTCTGGAGTTTTCTTTTTTTAAGTGTGAGATTTCCAGTGAAATAAAACAGTCTCTGAATAGAGAGTGGGAGGCTGTGGTTGCTGCTGCACAAAAAGTTGATAGTCAAAAGTTCAAGAAACTGACAGAATCCCTGAAAGAGGCTGATCGCTGTTACTGGAAAGAGAGGTCTGAAATGTTTACTGGAAAGTATTGAGATTTGTTTATAATTCTCACTTGGATGAAAATAAGAAAGTGAGATGGGAAAACGACTTTATTTTTTTTTTGCTTAATCGTTATGCACTAGTCGCCCCACTTTTAACCTCACTTTTAGTTTATGCATTCATAAACTAATGAGTTTGAAGTTTAACATTTTGGATCAACTGAGAGCACTGTAGTTTGATATTAAAAAATGATTCCCAAAAATAAGATTTGCACACAATATAGTTTATTTATAAACATTTGTAAGCCTTTATTGATGGTTCACTCTGTTACCATCACTACCATTACTACCTGACATAAAAAAATGCTAACTATTTAAATATTTATGTAGAACTATTTTGGCTGTAAGCTTAAACCTTTACTGTAAAATCAGCTTGAAGACTACCTGCAGCAACTAAAGTGAAACTCATTCTCGGTTGCTTGATCGATTGTGACCTCAACCCTATACACGATTGAAGAATGACGTCAATCCTTGCACAAATTGAATTTTCTATATGCTTGCAAATGGTGCCATGTAAAGCAAATAATACACTCACTATAAAAGCTTTCAGTTCAGCTTCTCTACCCACTCTGGTTTGATATTATTTTTTCTCCTGCTGCATTTATCCTTGTGTAGAGAAATGATAGTCCAATAAGCACCTACTCAAACTGTAACCTTCTCCAACTCTTCTGGCTCAGCTGTGAGTGTTCCCACCGTGCGTGAAATGCCCCGAAGATAAGAGACCTGCCGGTGCTGCTGTGGTGCTGTGATGGGTTTGTCCTTGTGCTTTCAATCATCTAAAATGTCTTGCCTGTTTGTGTCATTGGGAGCTGTTATGAGCTGAAATCTGTGTAGGAGTGAGAGAGGTACACTCAGCTGCTCAAATGGAAGCAGCAGAACATTAAATACAGTATGAGTCACGTCGCCACTCTGAAATGTTGTCAGTCAGAAGCAGCTGCCTGAATTTAGAGCAAACTCTGAACTTTCGGCGTCGTCTTTTCGGTTGAATTTTTAATGGCGGTAACTCGTAGGGGTGTTTGGGTTGTCCAGTTTTGCTGCTTGTTGCTGGCCCTCCTCTCCTTTCAGGCCTTCTGGTGTTTACAGGACTGATTGAAGACGGTGGCCAACCACGGCGAGAGCAGCTGTCACTTTAAAGGTAGCCATCCCAGCAATTTCCCATGTTCGCGTACAGCCCCATCTGATCACATTACACACGCAAAAAAAGGAAAACCTTGGAGGATACAACAATCGGCTGTTATGTAAGCTGTTCTTGACCCTCTGCTCACGGTAACAACCGCAGAAAAAGCAAGCTGAACTTGCCATATTAGCTCTGCATAAATTAAAATTACATTCAATTATTTCTTTGCTCGAACTTAAAAAGACCCCAAGTCTTTCAGTCAAAGGCAAATAATGACTGTAAAATTTAAAAAGGACTTGTCTGCCAAAGGCACTTTGAATTTATCTCATTAATTCTTCTTCCAACCCATCTGTGACATGCAACACTGTTCACAGAAATACTCCTCTTGTTCAGAAGTGCCTGGGTGTGATTGAGGATTGAGAGAACAGTGAGCATTCACATGATAATTTATTGTTCATATCTTAGCAGATATGAGCCTATTGATGCAGATTGCATCATTAACCACTGACCAGTGAGATTTGCCCTATGGACTCCTATAAAACAGGGTAGTTATTGATATAAGGTGTGTGTTTTTTACTGCTTAATTAATTCTGGATGAATCACTAAGCCGGATCTGCTGTGCAGCCTTTTATTAAAGAACAGTTTTCCATTGAAGCAAAGGCTGAAATCTAATTTAACAGAACAAATGTTAACAAAAATAAAATGATCTCTTCGGAAATCCTATTGGAATTGCTTTAAAATTTAGAATTTTTCTGCTAGAAAAATGTTTTTATTAGCCAGTGTGGATATTAAATATTTGTTTTCTGTTTCTGTGCCCTCCAAAAATATTGAGGCTCCTGGAAATGTTCACTTTAACATTCACAACTCCAGTGCTTTTCCCTGGGACTGTATGCAAAAACCAAAATGCCAAAATAGAGCATAATAGTTGTTATCAACTGTTATCTTGAATCAAACTTAGCAGGGGGTAAATCCATTTCCTTTCCAATTTTGATTTTATTCTTCATTTTAGCAACATGTAATCTTTGCCCTTTTGGAAAGGAACTCTTTCATCACGTATTGCTTTTTTTTTTTTTTTTTTGATTGCTAACCTCACATTTAATTTGAGAAAAGTGGCGACACACCACGGTTAGAGATTCACTGATCAGAGCGCAGTGGCTGATTTCTGATCTCTGTGAAACTTTGACCTGCCTTTTGGTTTTGACTCATTTTAGGAGATTTAGACGTCTTGAAACAAAACAAAATCAATTCTGAGAACAACATTAAAAGCATAGTGGGTCACTGACTATCTGAGGTTAAGTATTAATGGATTTTTCTGTGTGAAGTAACTACATTTTTTGCTAAAAATATTTTGCAAAAAAGTTGCATATTTTCTTAATAAGGCGTTGTTTGTTTTTATAACTGGAATCGATTCTCCTTGACATGTTATTGGCTGGCGTTTCCATTCAGGGAATGCCATTAATGTTAATTGGTGCTCATTGGCTGTGCCTCATAAAAGCAGAATTAAGGAAGATTGTTAATGTTAGCTTTGACGGTAGTGATGAGGAGCTTTCAGTGGTTTGAATTAGTTGATGTTGGTGTAGTTGGCGTTTGAAATATTAAAGTGATATTAAAGCGAATTATCTGCATTTTTAGAGGGTCTAAAAAACCCTTATTGTGATTCTTAGCTTAAACAAACACTGAGGGTCCACTGAGTTCCATATTGTTTACATTTTGATGTAAACAATATGAATCAGGAACGACTTCTTGACCTCTCACAGAAAATATAATTTCCTTTTAAATGACTTTTTACATCTCTTTTCCCTTTTTAGACTTTATTTAAACAACTTAGAAATATTTCGCTATCAGATACCACATCCACTAGAAATGTTACCACCACCTGTGTGGCTCAGTCAATTAAAGATTGAAGTTCTGAGTTTCTGTCCAATCAAAGTTGGACAAATTCTAGGTCCTATGCGAGCATCTGGTGCATCTCTAACCCCAAGTTTTGGATGCAAACTTGCTTTGGTTTCTGTATGGAGGTTTCAGTTATTGTGAGATCACTTGTCTGTGGTCCTGCCCCCTCAGTCCTTAGATTCCCAAATCAGTACTTTCATTTTTAATTGGACAGATGTAATGCATACTATGAGTTATTAAAGTGATTACATGTATATCACTCAGTAGCTCTAGAGTTAGAAATGTTCATTCGGTTATTTGTTTTAGTATTGCTCTGATATTTGGGGCAGCATTTATCACTGCATTCCTCTAAAGCACAATGAAGATGGTTCGGTTAGAAGCAATGAGCACCCAGCACAGATGAGCTCTGTCGGTGAATAAAAGTGGTCTCTCCAGACTGAATTTATTGCATATTGGTAGATAGAAAAGTGAGCCATCATGAAGACCATCAACTTCACCTAAGGATGCAGTGGATGCTGTTAGCAAAGCTGTAATGCTGATGATAAAAAAGAACAGCATTTAGTACAAACATGCCAGGTCCAAATGGGTTCATCCAAAGATGTTGCCACTGCTCTGTGTGCTAGTTGTAGGGTTATCTTCATCTGGAACCAGTGTGTTACTTCTGCAGCAACAGATAGATGCTCAGAAAATTGTTTGCATTGACTTTCTGCAAACAGACATGACTGAGTGTATTGGACACGCTCTACCCACAATGATGTTTTTTCATAAACCATAAAGTATTTAGATGGAGTTTAAAATGCCTGAATGCATTACTACAGTTGAAAAACATGCAACTACAAAGACTTGAGTTGTGCCTCATTTTTTCAGGTTTTAACCTCAAGGAGCCAGACTTTTAAGGGGGATGCGATCAATAGATCTTCACAGTTTCTGAAGCTCTTTTAAAGTTTTTCTTTGAACTTTTGCTGCCTTACCATTTTTTTTAGAACAAAATAGATTTTATAAATACACCATGAACAAGTCCTTCCTTATACTAATAATAGTAACTAAATATGAACATACATGTTCAGATTTTTTCCATACTCTTTTTGTTTCTACAGATTCACAAATCAATAGAAATCAGCAGTGTACTTTGCTTAAACTGAAAGTCAAATTAATAAGTCATTTATAATTTTTTTTGTTAGACATGAACATATCTTTTCTATAAATAGAGAAAAAATACAGGAATATTTTAATGCAAATCTTACAAGCTGACACATATTCAGCCAGATAAGCTCCCACAATGACTGTTTATTAGACCATCAAACACACAACACTCATGTGTCATGAGCAAATGTATTCCCAAACCATCCACTTTGTATGACTTTTTAATGAAGGGAAAAGTGTGACAGGATTCCCTTTAGCCAGTTAATTGACAGCACACAAAATAGTTGACTGGGGGTGGATGTC